>JAWHQI010000006.1:23562500-24870321 GCA_033032865.1 Dactylorhiza incarnata
GTGTGTTATACTTGTATGTGTGTTTGTAGGTATGTGTGTGTATGTGTTTTGAATTTAATATTTTGTGTGTTTAGTTAAGAATTGATTTTTTTTAAGATGGGTAAGCCGAAAAACGGTGGTGTATATGCTATATGGGATGCAAATTATGTCATAATTTTTTGTGACATATGCATTCAAGAAATAGAGCTTGGTAACCGACCGACAACCCATTTCAGCAAAGAGGGCTGGGTAAATGTGATTACAAAATTCCACCTTCAAACTGGAAAACAGTACGATAAGGTTCAAATGAAGAACAAATGGGATCATTTGAAGGAGTGGAAAATTTGGAGTGAGCTGAAACGTGATAAAACTAGTTTGGATTGGAATCCTACTACAAAGACTATAGATGCTGCAGACGAGTGGTGGACCGAGAGATTGAAGGTGTTCATTTTTTTAATAATGATGATTCACTTTATGTTCTACATTTTGCCCTTCCTAATTTTTGTTACAATATTGTAGGTTGTCCCAGCGGCCAAAAAGTTTAGATATGCTGGCATTCCCCCCGAATTAGAGGAATGATTGAGGACGATGTTCGATTCAGTAGTTGTCAGAGGACGTCATGCTACCATTCCTAGCATAAGGAATAATCCTATCGAGTCCATCGACGAGAGAGAGTTGTCCATTGAGGAGCATGACATCCAGGAGGATAATTTTGCACCACCTCCCCCCCCCCCCCCCCCCCCCCCCCGAGGTCGCATCGGCGAGGAAGAGGAAGAAAGGAAAGAAAAGTGCCACCAGCTCCGTCTTAGAAGATTTGACAGAATCTTCAAGGACCATCAGTCGATGCATTCTGGTACATCTGAAGTGCAATCCTTATACTATTACGCAGGCATTAGAGATGTTAAGTGGATACCCCGATGTTGTAGCGAATGAGAAATTCAATGACTTTGCCATCACATTTTTGTTGGACAAAGGTCATAGAGAGGCATTTATGTTCCTACCCGAGGGTACGAACTTAAAGTGGCTACATAACTGCTACAATGGTGGGGAGTAGGATTATCATATTTATATTCGTGTACTGGTAGACTGTTATTGTTATTTCTATTGTTGTGGATGGACATTACTAGTATTCCTATTTGAAAGAAATGTTTTTGTTGGACTGTTACTATTATTATTATTGTTGTTGTGGTTAGACACCATTCATATTTATGTCATGTCTTTTGTTTATCAAAATATGTCTACCACTGACTCTGATGATTCAGAAGATAGCTTTGACGCTATTAAAATTTATGCGATCGCACATCATCAAAATGTTGTATCAGCAGTTAGTATTTTGGCTGAAAGTAATTCTCTTTTCAACCAACCAGTACCATGCATGACATCGAAGCAAACAAGTGATAAATGGGTTGGAAAAATGCTTTGATCTTCGACAGTCATATTTCGTAATTCTTTTTGGATGTCCCAAGAAATTTTTATGGATCTATTGCATGTCCTAGAGGAGAACTACAAATTTCACAGAACGAGACAAACTGCATCTAGAGAGATTTTGGCACTGACCTTGGACATATTGTCTCATAATGAGGTCATGAGAAAGACATGTGAGCGCTTTCAGTACTCGACGGAGACTTCTAGCAGGTTTATTGGAGAAGGCATTCACGTGTTGCTACTACTGGCTGATGAAGTGATTCAGCCATTATATAGATCTTTCAGTAACACACTGTTAGAGATTCTGTACGACTCATGTTACATGCCCTTCTTTAAAGATTGTGTCGGTGCAATTGATTGAACACATGTTCATGCATGCGTACCTGTTCGTGATCAAGTTCCATACATTGGGAGACATGGCATGCCAACACAAAATGTGATGGTTGCTTGTGATTTCAACATGTGTTTCACGTTCGTTATGGCAGATTGGGAAGGCTCTGCGCATGATAGCCGCATTTTCAACTATGCGCTTAGGGATCCCCATTACAAATTTCTGCATCCACCACGAGGTAATAATTTATGATTTCTATTCCTTTTTTATACTTCTCACTTTGGGTGCATAACAACTGAGCTCATATTTTTTAGAAAAATATTACTTGGTGGATTCTGGCTATCCACTATAAAGAGGATACTTGAAACAATATCAAGAGACACGGTATCATCTTCCAGACTTTGCTAATGGCAGTCGTGCACCGGAAGGACGCCGAGAGATGTTCAATCATGCGCACTCATGACTTAGAAGTGTGATTAAAAGATCGTTCGGCATTTGGAAGAAGAAGTGGGCCATATTACGGGATATGTCGAGCTGCAACTTCACTAAACAAGGCGATATTGTGATGGCGACTATGGCATTGCATAATTTTATTCGACGACACCCTTCACGAAGGGATATTGATTTCAGTGACTACGAGCAGGGATGTGGGGATGAGGGGGTGAGCATACAATGGCATCGAGAAATTTGTCCTGATATTGGAGGCGGTATAGAAGAGATGATCACGTTGCGTGAAAGTATAGCGCAACAGTTGTACGCTTCTAGATCGTAGATGATGGGAAAAAATGTTGTTATTTTTATCTATTGTAGTAACTATTATCAAGATTATGTCTTTTATGTGTATTGAGTATCATATTAAGAAAAAAATTCATCAAAAACTCCATTTTGTTACCAAACAAACTTTTCAAAACTCCATTTCAATCAGCACTGAAAACTCCATTTGAGCCAAACAGTTTTTATGATAAAACTTCATTTCTCAGAAACAGCTCTTTTTCAAAACTCCATTTCTGATCAGCAGCTTTTCATCAGCAACAGCCCAACCAAACGCACCCTAATTCTAATAAAATTTCCATAGCTTCATACTGATATAAAAAGGCCTTGAACAAATTTTCATAACAATCCAGCATCAGTAATTCAGGGAATTAATTGCTCAAGGTATATGTCTAAATGGTACTTTGTGAAGGAAGTATGAAGTTTACTCAGAGATTAATTCTAATAAAATTTTCATAGCTTCATACTGATATAAAAAGACCTTGAACAAATTTTTATAACAACCCAGCATTAGTAATTCTGGGAATTAATTTCTCAAGGTATAAGTCTAAAAGCTACTTTGTGAAGAAAGTATGAAGTTTACTCAGAGATTAGTTCTATTAAAATTTCTATAACTTCATACTGATATAAAAGGACCATATACAAAATTTCAGGACAATCCAGTAAGCTTTGACCCTATAAATACTCACTTGGGGACTATGTGACCAATCATATGAAATCAACTTTCCTAGGGAAATCAACCCAAAGGTTGATGATTTTCTCCATGGAGTATTTTCTTATGGTCCTAAGTGCATGTTTTAAATTTCATGAGAGTTGACAAAGGGGATTTTCCTCAATTCACAAATAAGGTTTCTTTTCCCCCTTTAATGATCATCATAAAGGTGGTCCTACCAAGTTTCATGTTTGACCTACATTTGCTTACTTGTAAGGGTCTAAATGGCCTAAGATTTTAACCAAAGGCATTTATATACATAACCAACCTCCCAAAGGAGATTTGGAGTGATTTGAGTCAAAATCACCTATAATTTACACCATATATGATTTATTAAATTTCTACTAAGAAATTTTGGGCACATAGTAAATTTAGGGTGCATACACATATGGTCAAATTTTCAACTTCATATACTCTACCGTATAAGAGTTATTCACCTTTTAAGCACTGTCCTTCCCTAGGAACAGTCCTACCAAATCTGCCCTACAGAGAGTTGTAGGGCACCAAACGGTGTACTATCAGTTTCTACAGATAGTAGACACTATAAACTACAAAAGATATCTCAACCTATTTTCCATTTTAAATCTTCTAAGGGCCTCAATTTTTGAGTGCAAAAGATCTACTTCACTATGGCAAAAACAACCTTTAGTGTGACCTAAACAAAGGTTTTTCTATGGTTCATTAAGACAGATCTACTCAAATGCAAGGATCCAATTGAGTCAAAAAATTTACCATAGACTAGTATACACAGTTCCAACCACTCAAAGGAGATTTGGAGTGGTTTGAGTCAAGGTAACTCATAGTATACACCATGCATGATATAATAAATTTCTACATAAACATTAGAAACATGTGTCCCAAAAATTCTAATTTTTGGTTAGGTGATGTATTATATCATCACAAAAGTGTGGATAAAATTTCAGAGAATAAAACCAAGTCAAATGAGTTAGGGTCACATAATACCCATTTGGGCTATATGAACACCACACCTCAACCATGCCAAGACATGCAAGTGGGTTAGCCCAACATGCATTGGTCCAAATGACTTTAAATTTATTCCATAGACTATATTTGTCCAGTTCTATCATCCAGAGAAATTTTGAGTGGATTTGGACCAATATGATCTTATATCTAAGCCATTCAAGGAAAATGAAATGTTGATCAAAACCTTAGAAAAATTGTTTACAAAAATTGCCAATTTTTGGCACGGGGTGCTTTAGGGCATGACTCATGCATGCCCCAAATTTCAACTCATTTAGAGTTATATATCTCCCTAAATTAATTTCTAAAGTCCTAGAGCTCCATATGTACATGTCTCACAAAAATGGATGCCCAGGGAGCATTACTTCTCCAAATTGAGTGATTAAAAGCTCATTAGGAAGGTAAGACCAGCAGCTACCACTTTTATGCTGACCACTTAAGCTATATATGTAATTAAGTTGTTCCAAAATTAGATTGAATGGACTATCCAAAATGTGACAATTATTAAAAAAAATATTATTCGAATTATTATTTGGTCTGCGGCTATCCGATCTTCCAGATCGGATGGCTAGGAGCTCGTCTTCCTCCTTAAGCCTGTGGCTCAGATTTCCTCTCCTAGGGCCGACTTTGGCCCTGGTTTTCGGTCATCTCTGGCAAAACCCCTGAGCCACCACCACCGCTCGACATTTGGTCGTCGACTAGTGGTGTCTGATGGGCCTAAGGTGGCCGGAGGAAGGCTCGGGCATCTTCAAATTTCCGGGTCGGGACATTAAAAATGATGATGGTAATCTATTATTTTCATCACTAGATTGAACAGGAATAGAGGGGGAAGGCTAGCACAAGAGGAGGGGGGAGAAACTGGACCTTATTTGAAGCTTTGGGGGTTCGTTTCTCTTGATGACATGGCCGACCACCTCCATTAGAGGGACTTGCCGATCTCCCAATTCTCCATCAATTCCTTCACTTCAAATCTCCATCCTGACTCATCTCAGGCTTCTAAAGCTGATGGTGAGGTCTAAGATGAGGTGTGTTGGCTGGTTGTGGAGCTTTGAGCTAAGGGTGGTCGGCCATGAGCATTGGATGCTCCTCCTTGTTGTCAAGTGGCACCATCCCTAGAAATTTCCTGGTAATTACTTCTGGAGCACAGTGGGAGTCTTGGGTAGAGGAATGGAGAGCCATGTGGCCTCCATTCCTCAAAATCCTCCTTGTCTTCACTTGAATTTGGGGGAAAACCCCCAATTCAGCCCCATGCATGCCTTTGCATGTTAATTTTAGAGGGCAATTAAGGTCATTTGCTCTTGGGCTACAGAATTGGCTGGGATTGAGGGCCTTAGCCCATTGGAATTGGTTTAGGCTTTTAATTTCTTCTTTAGAACTCAACTTTGACCATGGTTGACTTTAGGGTTGACTTGGTCAAAGTGATGAGTTGACTGGTCCAATGAGTTGGTCTTGAGTTCCTTGACACTACACAATGTTGATTGGGTCATGGTGATGCCCTAATTGGGCCAATTTAGCCAATATGTGTTATTTGACCAAAATTGGGGTAAGGTTGACTTTGGTCAAATTGGACCAATTGATGACCTCTAGATGGTTCTTTTGGGTCCATTGGGTCCCCGATGATGTTATAAGACTAGTGGTTAAGTCAATTTCAAGTTTTGTGGGTCAATTGGACCTATTGGTGAAGGATTAACCTATGTTGACCTAAAGGGTACTTTGGTCAATTTGGCCAATTGGTGACCCCATGATAGGGCTTTGGGGTCACTTGTACCCCAATTAGGGTTTGTGATACATTGGTGGGTTCAATTGTATCTATGAAGTCTAATTGACCTAATTTGAGATGAATTGGCCTATGTTGACCTATTTCAACCTAGAGTTGGTTTGGTCAAATTTCCCAAAATTGGTGACCCAATGATGGGGCTTTTGGGTCACTTGGGTCTCTCTCAAGGTTAGGGTCCTACTGGTAGACTCAATTTGATTTGGTGAGTCCAATTTGAAGTAAATTGGGCAAGGTTGACATCTGCCCTTTTGGGGTGCTTATAGCAATTTTCCAAAGTCCAAGTTGACCTAGGATCATTCCATGTTCACTACTCACAATTTCAACCCTAAACCCACCCAAGGGTCTAGAAGGAATAGGTATGTTACACATCACTTGTAGCATGGTCGAGTAGGAAACAGAATTTTGTTGCCCTCTCCACCATAGAGGACGAATATGTCGCACTAGGAAGTTGTTGTGCACAAGCCCCTTAGATGAGTCAAACATTAGAAGACTTTGGGATTCATTTAAATAATATTGAATTAAAATGTGATAACAAAAGTGCAATCGATCTAACCAACAATCTCGTTTATTATTCAAGGTCTAAACACATAGATGTGCGACATCACTTCATTAGGGATCACATTAAGAAAGAATCGTGCGAGTTATCTTCATAGGCACGGAGTCCCAACTTGCAGACATCTTTACCAAACCTCTCCCCGATGCACGTTTCAACATGCTTAGGTTAGAACTGGGTGACTTAGATATATCATATTAAAACCTATAAAAAGCTACTTCTCCTCAAAATAAAATTCTCTGATATTCTCTCATGCTTGTTGTGTCTCATCATATCTTCAAATACCTGAATCTTTAGTCATCAAAAAATCTTCAAATTTGAATTATAGTACTAACGCGCCACGTTGTGCCTAACGCTTGTCGTTAATCTATTTTTCCTAAAATTGGTACTTTCTTTTTGCATTTCTCTTTGTATGTCTCTTTATATCTCGGTTTGCATCTTATTTTTATATTAATTTCTCGAAAAAACAAAACTCAATAAAAATGTAAAAACTATTTTAAGCAAACAAAAAAATGCTTAAAGAACCTTCTAATCATCTCTATAATGTCTGAAATTTCTACACTAAGAAAGCCTTTATATAATATCTCTAAATTAAACAAAAGTTTTTTCAAAAATATAAGAAATCGTGTACTGTTTCGGCATTAAGAGTCAACGCCTAGCGTTAGTGGTCAATGCCCAGGGTTATGATTCAACGCTCAGCATTAAACCTTGTGCTCCAATTTCCCATTTTTTCAATATTAGATAATCTCTGATTTTTTCTAATGCATATTTTTCTGTTTGGTTCTCTGTTTTGAAAGATTTTATTTTTCTATTAATTTTTTTCCTTTATTCAAAAATCCACAAAAAATTCAAATAATCAAAAAATTTCAAAAATATGTTTTGTCATGCTTTTGTTTTAAATCTTCAAAAAATTATTTTGTTTTACTACTTGACTACTGTAGGATTTCACATGAACAAAAAACTTGTTATTTTCTTCTCAAATGGTCAAAATTGATTAAGCATATACTCTTAATCAATTTAAAGATTCTCTTCAATGTTAAATTTAATTTCAAGTTTCCTAAACATTATTTTGTCTTGTCATGCCTTGACCTTAATCTTGTTATGTGCAATGAAATAGACTATAGAAAATTATATAAGATTGTCTAGCATGCCTCTAAGTATGAGTAATATTTTATATTAAAGAATGATTCATTCACTCACTCTTTTGGTAATCTACATGTACTCATAATCTTAGTCTTGCATGATTGTGTAGTGTAATAGTTTAATATGTTAAGTTGTATGTCTAAATTACCTACACCCTCTTTTCAAAAATAAATTTCTTGCACATATAGAAGTGTGGTTTCAAAATTTTAAATGTTTGCAAAAAATAAGTGAATTCGGAGACCTTTGTCCAAAATAAAAAAATATATGAATAAAATAACAAAGATAACTCCACTAAACACTACTTAGCCTCCTGATAAGTCCTAATGAACATTGTAAGGTTGATCACCTTGGAAATAATTGTAATGTGTTTTGTGCAAACACATCTTTTTATCACTTCTATTTGTACACCGGATCACCCAAAAAAAATATAAAAATATTTATGTGATCCCACGAGCAATACTTCGCTCCCTGATAAGTCTTAATGAGCATTGTGTGGGTGAAGCACCTTGGTAATTGCACTCTTTTATGTGCTTTGAAATGACCATTCTAGAATTGGTGTGTGAAAGTAATTTTATGACTACACTCTTAATATTGTTTTACTACTTCATTACATATGTCATGTGTTTTGATTATATCACTTGTATACTCTTATCAAAACACTATTTTCACACATCATTATCTTTCTTAAAGCTTCTACTCGTGAGAATTGAATTCTAATGCATACCTACATAATTCTGTAAAAAGTTTAAGTAAAAACACTAGATTGCAATGCATGATCTCTACAATATTTTTCTTTACTTGAAATACGAATTAGTTACATTATAGCTATTATCTTTTTGAATATGACAAATCATGCTTGCCTTTAGTTGTTTCAAGGTTAATATTCCTTATATGTGACAAATTCTTAAAATTTATCTACATTTGTTTTTTCAAAATCAAAACTAAAATTCAAAAAATTTATCTAATAATTAAAATGATTATCTTGGTTACTTTGTTTTCTACACTATTGATATGATCATGTATTTTTATCATGCTTATCTCAAGTCTTAATCTTGAAGTCTTGTTTTTATCACTTGTGTTTCAAAACTCTTTTTCACTGTCTCCTTTTTCAACAAGTAGCAAACTTGTTTGGTAAATTACAAGGGATTTTATTTCCTTCACGCTTATCATATTTTTTCGCTGCACCAATCCCTATATGCTCGATCATGACTTTCTCTATTTACAATAATACTCTTAACCCTCTCTTAGTAGTCCTCACTTTCACCTCTTTACCTTATTCTAACCTAGTTTTGTTTCACCCACCCACTTTTGCTAATAGCAAAAGGGGGAGAATAAAATGATAAATCTTAATGATTAAGGAGTAGGATTCACTTGATTAAGGGGGAGCACATATCAATTATATGGGAGCATACACTAAGGGGGGTCACTTAAATAGGGGGAGCACAAATCTCTAAGTCGCATAGTGTCATATCTCTTTATAAAAACAAATATTTTACCTTTGTAATCTGATTTATCTTAATTGGATTTGTTATTATCAAAAGGGGGAGATTGTTGGAGCACGGTTTTCTGCATCCCTTTGGTTTGAGAATAACAAATCCTACTTGTATTTGATCAAGTTTGTCATTATATTTTTAGTATACAGGAATGAACAAGGATGACACTAGGATGCTATATTTTGGTCTGGAGTAGCTCAATGTGCTAAAGGAAAAGATAGTGGTCTAACGCCAGGTGTTAGACCCAACATAGGTGTTGACCCTCGATCCCACCAATGTGAAATTGTTATGGAGGAAAGTTGTCGTGATTGTGGGAGCGGTTTTGGAATGACTATGTCTAACGCCAAACATCAGCCTTAACGTCATAAGAACTTTCTAAACATTCAATATCTCCTTCCTGGAATGAGGATACGTGCCATCAATCATTACTAAACTGAGTCAATGTGTGGCTTTAAGTCTAACGCCAGTGTTAGCTTCCTCTCCTATAATAGTGTGGCTTTCATTCTCTTCAACTTTACAACTCAAGGAGCCATAATCCACCTCTCTGAAATCTCTGTGAGGGCCATATTTCCAGACCACCAAAAATCTCCCATTCAAATTCAAGAGAAGGAATCAAAGGAGGATTTGATCAACGCAAGCTCAACATGAACAATGCATGCTTCAACTTCAACTATCTTCAGCGGTTCTTTGTCGTCTCGTTCAGATTGCTTCATATTGAGTTTTCAATTTGAATCATATATTTTGTAATACCTTTTTATCTTTGTGATCGTTTAGTGGAGAATTCACCGCGTGTGTTGGCGAATAGGTCTTGGGCTTAGATCTAGGGGATGCTCGAGGCCATTTTAGGGATAGAGAGTCTAGAGCAGGTTTAGGTCGTGTATGGGGATAGATCGGCTAAAGTCAACTGATTCTTTGGGAGAATTGTCGGTATATAAAACAAAAAGAGTTTTTCATATTCACGTCTCGATTTCTAGTGTTATAGAAATCCTCTTTAGTAATTAATTTTATCAATAATAATCATATCTCTATTTGTTCAATAAAATTTATTTGGTTTTCAATTCTAGCAATTTACTTTTGAACTAATCTCTTTCTTATAAAATATCAAAAGTTTTCTTTTACAACATCAATATTTCTACAGCCCTTATTCACCCACCCTCTAAGGGCTCCTTAAGAACCAATAATAATTCCTTATAGACAGCGATCTCTGATACTTGAGACCTTTTATAAAAACTCAATATTATAGCCACATGTGGAGATCCTAGATGTTCCAGTCCATTCATTAATAAAATATTTAGATCAGAAAACACAGGCGACGGTCTCAGGTGCTCCAGACCGCAACTTATTAGATTGTATATTAGAAAACCACAGACAACTGTCTTAAATGCTCTAGACCGCACCTTAATAGAATATATATACTAGAACACCACAGGCAATGGTCTTAAATGCTCCAGACCGCCCCTTAATAAAATACATATCAAAAAATCATAGGTGAGGGTCTTAAGTGCTCCAGACCGCCCCTTAATAAAATATATATATACTAGAAAACCACATGCGGCGGTCTTAAATGCTCCAGACAGCCCCTTAATAGAATACATATCAAAAAACCATAGGAGACGGTCTTAAATGCTCCAGACCGCCTCTTAATAAAATATATAGACTAGAAAACCATAGGTAGCGGTCTTAAATGCTTAAAACAGTCCCTTAATAGAATACATATCAGAAAACTACAAGCTGCAGTCTTAAATGCTCCAGACCAGCCTTAATAGAATATATATATACTAGAAAACTACGGGCATCGGTCTTAAATGCTCCAGACCGCCCCTTAATAGAATACATATCAGAAAACCACAGACAACGGTCTTAAATGCTCCATACCGCCCCTTAATAGAATATATAGATAGCGACTTTGGCGGTCAAGAAGAGAAGAGGTGTACAGACCAAGATGATCAATAGGGCAGGTGTGGTGCTAAAAAATGACCGTCATTGCTTTTTTCAGAGAGATCATCAAAGTTGTAGCACCCTAAGAAGAAGAGCGACCTTGGCGGTCAAGAAGAGAAGAGGTGTGCAGACCAAGATGATCAATAGGGTAGGTGTGGTGCTGAAGAGCGACCGACAATATTTTCCTCGAAGAGATCGTCAAGGTTGTAACACCTTAAGAGAAAATGACCACAACGGTCAGAATTCCTAGCCACTCCTGGGCTCAGGATGCAGTCACAGATGCTCCTGACCACCCCTTTCATAAAACTTGGATATCCTTAGACCAATGATTGTTTGAGTGTCACATACCAAGATGATCAAAAGGGCAGGTGTGGTGCTGAAGAGCAACCGACATTGCTTTCCTCAGAGAGATTATCAAGGCTGTAACGATGTCCTGAGATGCTTGACAGAGCTGAACATACACTAGAACTCCCTTGATGCAGAGGTGTGTCAGATGTCAGTAAGGACTCGATATCCTAAAGTTCTGCCGCACGAGCTTGGCAAGCTACTACAACACAGATGCAAAATCTCCCTACTATTGGTGGTCATTGTAGGTTTTACATCTCAAGCTTCAAGTCGCGGGGGCAACAAGTAGAATCCGTTGATATCTCGCTTGGTAGGATTTTAGCCTTGCGAGTAATCTATCTCAATACTTCCTTTACAAAGTACAAGGAAAAAGTACAAGTAACGACATCAATAGAGCATTTACAAGAAAGATCTAATGACAAAATTATCAAGAGAAAAAATGCTTCAGGTCATCTCCACTCCAAATGTTGGATATCTCTTCCCCTTCATAAATTTAGAGATGATAGGCACCGTTCTTGACCACTTCTTTAATGATGAATTACCCTGCCCAATTTGGATTTAGCTTTCCAACCGAACCAGATCTTGTTGCCACATCCACCTTCTTCAAAACTAGAGACCAACATCAAACTCTTTTATCCTGACATTTTTGTCAAAATACTTGGTCATTCTTCGTTTCACTTCTTCTTGTCTGATCGTAGCCATATCTCTTTGTTCTTCAATGAGGTCGAGACTGTACTTCAGCTCTTCATCGTTTGCTTCCATCCAGCCATCTATGTTTTTCTTTAATAATAATACCCTTAAACTCATCACCTCAAATTCAATTGGGATAAGAGATTCTGATCCATGATAGTTTGAAAGGAGTTTCACCAGTAGCTGAGGTTGGAGTTGTCCTTAAAGCCCAGAGAATTGAGGACAACTTGAAAGTGCATAGTGTATCCTCTCAGTATTTGATGCGCAAAACTATGCCTGCAAACGATAACGGTAAGTGTACCGTATCGAAAGTAGTATAGGTTATAAAAACCAAGGTCGTATTAGACTCGGCGTTGTTGAATACTCTTACTTCGAAAAATCTCTATTATTTTATCAAATAGAAGTTAGGGTTGGTTGTTGCAAGAAAGAGAAATGAATTGTTTTAGAACTATGAGTTAAAAGACTAGTACTTAACCTTGAATCACCTCGGAAAACAAAAAAACAAAAAATAAAACTTCTAATTTTCTTAAAGAAATCACTTGACCGTGGAGGTTCCCGAATTATAAACGTACCTCTCTCGAGGATACGCTCAACTGAGTTTAGGCTGATCAATCAAACTTTCGCTATAGAATCAAAACCCCTAAAACTCGCTTTATCGTAGTGAACCCCTCTATTGGATTTGACTCCAATCCGGGAGATTTATGTCATCCTCTCTCGAGGAGTGCATTCAAATCTCATTATCTTTGAAATGATCGATTCGAATTCAAAACCTCTCGGTTATTAGATTACGAAAACACGAATAAGAATTATATATCGAAAATATAATCTCAATAAATTAAAATTCAAGGATAAATCTTAAGCGATCTAAAGAAGAGAAAGAGAAGCTTTAAATCAAATCATGATTTATATTTTCCTTGGATCATCTCGGTCGAGTACTAATAGAAATTTAGCTACTCATGGAGATGGAGGAATTAACAAAAGTAGAGAAGTACATGATAAAATAAAATGAACAAGAGACTATTTTATTGATTATAAATGAGAATTACACGAAGAAATTGAAAGTTACAAGCTTTTGAAATGAAAGTACAAGTGCAAGTTAAGAAGAAAGAGAAGTACAAGAGCTTGAGAATGAGAAAAGTAGTGCGAAAACTAAAGCTAGAACTCCCAAAAATTCATCCTTGATCATCTGGAGAAGCTCCCTATAAATAGCTAAAAATTTGTGTTACACGCCCTTGGTCACGCCCGTGACAAAGGGGCATGTAAGGGGCGTGATCGAAGCAGCAGCGGAGAGAGCGCCTTCTTGAGTAATTGCATGTGTTATGTGCATGTTACGCCCCTGGGTCACGCCCGTGACCCTGGGGCATGTAATCTTTAAAATAGGCTGATGGCGGGAGGCTTCGGCGGGAAGTGGCGCGGGATGAGTCACACCCGTATACTGGATGACACGCCACCTGGTCATGCCCGTGACCCTGTGGCGTGTAACTTTAATTGATGTGGCAGTCTGATCTAGATGCTGGTGGTGGGTCGCGGTCGTGTCACTGGGTCACGCCCTTGGGTCACGCCCATGACCTGGGGCGTGTACTTGGTGAATCTCCACGGAATGGCCCAGGGGTGGCGGAAACAAGTCTGGAACCATCATGGTCGTCACGCCCCTAGTCACGCTTGTGACCATGGGGCGTGTACTTGACATTTTTGCTCAGATATCCCCAAGAAACCTAAAAACACAAACTCAGTTTATGTTAGCCCATAGAAATAAAAATAAGCACATAAAATGAGAAATTTCAACAAACTCAAAAGGATTCATATTAAAATATTATTAAAATTACAATATAAGATGAGTACAAAAAGTACTCATCAAACACCCCCATACTTGAGCTTTTGCTATTCCAGAGTAAAAGAATGAGGAAAGAATTACAAGAAATCGATATTATTTCTAATTAACCAAAATTTTATTAGACCAAAAGTAAGTTAAAAGAAAATTCTAGAAATTCAAGGATTAAGTCATAAGTTATGGTGATAATTTAAATAGGGAAAAATATTTAGCTAAGTACTTCTCAAGATAACTATTTTGCAAACAAAATTATAGAAATTTTCAAACAAGAATAGATTGAAATTATAAACACTCTAACATAAAGGAAACTTAAGGAAAAAACACCTACCAAAATATTGCTCTCTAAATAATTTTATTTAGGACTAAGTCAATGAAATTGGCTAGGGATGGGTTTTAACGAAATAGCAAAATGAAGAGATATTAAAATAAAGGTGATGAATTTTATCCTCTCACCTTATTTGAATACGAAAATGTATATGTTTAGGAAAAGAATGAATTTTATCCTCTTATTTTCCATGCCATATAATCTTTTTAAAATTTCTCTTCAAATACAAACCCAAAATGTATATGTTTTAGATGTAATGAATTTAATCCTCTTACACCGTGACATATAATCTTTTAAATGATTTTGGGTGCATATGTTTAGGAAATAATGAATTTTATCCTCTTATTTCCATGACATATGATCTTTTTTAACACATTTTTTTTTATTTTGCCAACAAAGGGTAAGGGAAAAAGAAATATTTCTAGTTAATAAATTAAACTATTTTGAGAGCAATATTTTTAGTGCAATGAAATTTCCTAAGATCTTAACGTTAAAAGAGAATATAATAAAACTCTAGAGATGTTTAGCCAATTTACCACAAAGTGAAGCTATTTAAAATTAAAATGAGAAGTAATGCTAAATAAATTCTCTAATTGAATTAAAAACATTAAATGTTTCTTAAAACTAAATTACTTCAAATTTAAGTTTAACAAATTCTGATAAAACAAAATATTAACTAAATTAAAAATGTAAGAATACTTATAATCAACCCTCAAACTAAATTTCTAGACAGATAAAACACAAGGCTAGGCGTGTTTATTATTATTATTATTATTTTACGGCCATTTTTTTATTAGTTCTTGGACTTCCCGAGGGCTACCCGGTGAAGGGTTCGGAAGGTACTAGGAGTTGTGATGGGAGTTCAAGCCCAAAGCGCCCTTTCCAAGAAATTATATATATATATATATATATTTCAAATAAAAATACAATGAACTCTATGCTACACCCCCATACTTAAAATTAATCATTGTCCCCAATATTTAAAACTAAGTAGGAAGAGTTTTCAAGACGATAAAAAAAAGAATGCAGTAAATAATAAAAAAGGGAGAAGAAGGCTTCCTGGTTGGTAGATTGGGTTTTCGGATTTAAAACCTGAAAAATAAGTTAGAAAGACAAAAACATAGAAAAAATTGAATAAAAATAACGTTGGAGTGCCTCCCAAAAGCGCTTTGTTTACCGTCGCATAGCTTGACTAGGTGGTGATGTTAAATATTTTGGAAGTGAATTTTTTCGATGTTTCCGGACGTTGGGTCGCCGGGGTGGTATAATTTTAAACGCTGCCCGTTGACTTTGAAAGAACCCTTTTCCGGGTGCTCTATTAGCACGGTCACATATGGCCAAACCTCTTTTACTTTGAAGGGACCGGACCATCGGGATTTTAATTTCCCCGGAAAAAGCTTAAGTCTAGAATTATACAAAAGAACTAAATCTCCCAGTGAAAAAGTTTTTGGATTTTTGATTTTTTTATCATGATAAAACTTAGTGCGCTCTTTATAAAATTTATTATTTTCATAGGTGTTTGCGCGTCATTCGTCTAGTTCATTTATTTGCATGTTTCTATGTTCGGAGACTAAGTTTAAATCCAAATTCAAAAAATTTAATCCCAAAAAGCGCGATGTTCTAATTCTACCGGTAAATGGCAAGCTTTACCATAGACTAACCGATACGGCGTACATCCGATGGCGGTTTTGTACGTTGTTCGATTGGCCCATAGTGCGTCGTCTAATTTTAGCGACCAATCCTTCCTATTAACGGACACGGTTTTTTCTTTTCTAATATTCTTTTTAGTTCACGATTCAACACCTCCACTTGGCCATTTGCTTGTGGGTGGTAGGCGGTAGACAGCTTGTGTGTAACTCCATACTTTGCTAAAATTTTAGCAAGTTGGTTGTTACAGAAATGTGTGCCCCAATCACTAATTAGTGCTCGGGGTGTGCCGAATCGCGTAAATATTTTTTTTAAAAACTTTACAACGACTCTCGCGTCGTTGGTGGGAAAAGCTTGTGCTTCCGCCCACCTAGACACGTAATCAACCGCAACAAGGATATATTTATTATTAAAAGAGGAAGGTAAAGGACCTACGAAATCTATTCCCCAATGATCAAATATTTCGCATTCTAGAAAAATATTTTGGGGCATTTTGTCCCGGTTAGAAATGTTACCTGACCGCTGACTGTGAAAATTTTTCTAAGGACCTTGTGAGAGCAAGCAGGAATCGATTATGCAACTTAGAGATACAAGCCAAACAACCAGAAACAAACTTTAGGCAAGCAATTGATCTTTATTGATAGCATAAACTTCATTACAGGGCAAGGCATGCTTGGCGAGACATGATTTCGCCAGCACAGATACCAAACAGAAATACAAGTAGATGAGGATAACTTGAGATCGCTCCAGACCGCGCGACCTCCCTGCGACTTCAACACACTGCCAGACCGCAGCGCCTTGCCGATCACGGCACACCACCAAACCGCTGCACAGACCGCTCCCTTCTTTCGATTTCCTGATTCTCCCGAACTCCAGCACCACAACTCCAAGCCGCAGACCGCCCGAACACTTTCAGAGGAAGAGGTGATCGCTGCCGCCCACACTATCCGCAGAAGCTGCACAAGAGGAATTCAATCAGCAGACCGCACGGTCAGAATAAACCAGACCGCAGGAAACAAGCGAACTCAGCTTACACTTGGTGTGTTCTATTTGCTGCTACAGTGGCCTCCTATTTATAGGCACGGGACCTGATCCAGTCACCATCCTATGAGATAGGATCACCACCCTCCAGATCGCGCGACCTGATCGGTCAACCCGCGCGATCAGCAACATAACTCCTGCTTCATTTTGGTGAACCCGCCAGCTTCAATATCGCCATGAGAGACCGCCACTCTCACAGCAGACCGCGACTCCACAAGGAGCTCGCCAGACCGCTCGAAGCTAATCACCACCTGTGTTTGCTCGAGACCGCGAACACAGCCAGTCCGCGATCAACCCGCGAACTCCTGTCCGCATGCCAATCTCCTCCTGAGACCGCGAATAGCAACCAGCTCGCAAACCAGTCTTCTCCTGAGACCGCGAACTGAGACCGCGCGACTAAGACCCTTAGTCCGCGAATACCCCCAGAAAGCCAGGTCAGCTACCAGACCGCATTCCGGAGAGAACCTGGATCAAACTGTGCGGTCACACCAGACCGCCACTACCTTGAAGAGGACAGCACGCCACGCGGTCACGCATAGACCGCGCGGCTCCTTCAGCAGACTTTGGACAAGACCAGCGGTCAACCCGGAAGACCGCAGATAGGCTGAGATCAGCCAGACCGCGGATGCAGACCGCCAGGTCGTGCGGTCACGTCAGACCGCCCGACCTCCTCCCAGACCGCCCAGGTCCAAAAGCCTCCACTTCCACTTCAACAATTTCAACACTCCCCCTTGAAGTGGGAAGTGGAAACCAGCCCAAGTAGCTCCCTTAGCCGTGTGAACGGCCCCTTTGCCAGCGCCTTTGTGAAGATGTCTGCGACATTGTCCGCACTCCGCACATGCTCGACGGAAAGAGATCCCTCCAGCACCTTCTCCCGTATGAAGTGATGCTCGATCTCAATATGTTTGGTCCTCGCGTGACAAACTGGATTGATTACCAGTTTGAGAGCACTCTCGTTGTCACCGCATAGCAGAGTCGGCTCCCGAACCTCTTTGTGGACGTCTCCCACCAACCTCCTAAGCCAGATGGCTTCCTGAGCTGCCAAGGCCGAAGCCTTGTATTCCGCTTCTGTGGTGGAGACCGATACGGAATCCTGCTTCTTGCTGCACCATGATATAGCCGTAGGGCCTGCCATGAAGACAAATCCAGATGTCGACTTCCGATCATCCGAATCTCCCCCGTAATCAGCATCCATGTATCCATGCACTTCGAAGCCCGCATCCCTCCTGTATAGGAGACCCATGTCCGAGGTCGCCTTGACATACTTCAGAATATTCTTGGCCGCTAGCAGATGAGGTATCCGAGGCTCCGCCATATACCGACTCACCCTGCCTACTGCAAATGCAATATCTGGCCTCGTGATCGTCAGATAGATCAAGCTCCCAACCAGAGCTCGGAACACCAACGGATCTTGCATAATCCTCCCCTCATCCTTCCGAAGCTTCATATCCTTCTCCAGAGGTGTAAAGATGCACTTCCCTTCCTTCATGCCGAATCGCTCCACGATTCGCTCCGCATATCCAGCCTGGGAAACCAGCACTCCACTTCCCTTCCTCTGCACCTCGAGTCCAAGGAAATGGTGAAGCTCACCTAAGTCCTTCATCTCGAACCTGATGGCCAGCTCGGCCCGAAGCTGAGCTACTTCCTCCTTCGAGTTCCCCGTCACGATCATATCGTCGACGTATAACAGCACGATGACCTGAAGCTCCCCGCTCTTCTTGACGAACAAGCTTGAGTCTGAGTCTGAAGCAACAAATCCACAGAATAGGAGATATTCTGCGATCTTTCCGTACCACGCCCTCGGCGCTTGCTTCAACCCGTACAGGGCCTTCTTCAGCTTGCAGACATGCTCCGGAAAATCTTCAGACACAAAGCCAGGTGGCTGGACCATGAAGATGTCCTTGTCAATCTCGCCATACAAGAAGGCGTTCATGACGTCGAGCTGCCAAATCTCCCATCCACTGAACGCCGCCAAGGCAATGATGAACCGAACTGAAGTCATTTTGGCCACCGGACTAAAAGTCTCTTCATAGTCTTCACCGTATTGCTGCGAGAACCCCCGAGCTATAAGACGAGCCTTGTAACGCTCGATACTGCCGTCAGCTTTCTTCTTCAGTTTGTAGACCCATTTGCATGTTACAGGAGTAGTGCCCTTGGGCTTGGGCACAAGAGACCAGGTCTCATTCTTCTCAAGAGCTGCCATCTCTTCTTGCATTGCAACATCCCACTCCTTCACGCCTTGGGCCTTCTCAAAGCTTGACGGCTCCCTCTCATCCAAGGGACCAGCGAAGAAACATGAGACAAAGCTCACTGCGTTTCCTCCTGTATAGCGAACAGGGGCAACGATTGCTCGCTTCGACCTTCTCAGCTCCTTCCCCTGAACCGCATTATCTCCAGCTGCTTCTTCCCTAGCTCCACTTCCAGACGTGCTAGGAGCATTGCTCCCCCTGCTCCCTGAACCAGAAGCCCCCGTCTCGGAACTAGAAGGAGATGGACCACCTGGTGACACAGGTAGCTCCACCTGAAGATCTTCCACTGCTTTCTCTGGCACCTCCACCCTGCTCTCTGGTAGCTCCACTCCAGAAGACCCCTTATAAGATGTCACCTCATCAAAAACAACGTCGCGAGATACAACAAATCTCCGCGTCTCCGGGTCCATGCACTTCCACCCTTTCTTCCGCTCATCATATCCTACGAAGACTAGCTTCCTTGCTTTCGCATCTAGCTTCGTCCGAAGAGCATCTGGGACATGCACATAGCAAGTGGAACCAAACACCCTAAGGTGTGCCACGCTTGGCTTCTCCTTGAACATCATCTCATGCGGGGTCAACATGTTGATGGGGCTCAGAGGCATCCTGTTGATGACGTGGGCAGCACAAGACATTCCCTCCGCGCAGAAGGACTTTGGAATACTCTTGGCATGTAGCCAACACTTGCAGGTCTCCGTCAGATGACGGATCTTCCGCTCTGCAACTCCGTTCTGCTGTGGAGTATGTGCACAAGTAAGCTCCCTCCGGATGCCTGCCTTCCTGCAAAAAGTAGAGAACTCACTGGAGGTGAATTCCCCTCCGTTGTCAGTCCTCAGCTTCTTCACCCGCAGTCTCAGCCGACCTTCCACGAGCTCCTTGAACTCCACAAACTTGGCAAACGCCTCCGCCTTTTCCTTCAGAAAATAAACCCAGACATATCTGGTGTAATCATTAATCAACACCAGCATATACCTGCTGCCTCCGAGGCTTGGGGTAGCAGTTGGTCCCATTAAGTCACCGTGGATGCATTCCAACGGCATACTACTCCTTGTCTGCGACTTGTCAAACGGTAGTCGATGAGACTTGCCGAACTGACATCCTGCGCAAACATGACCTTCTCCGTAGGAAGATAGACTTGGCAGGCCCTTGACCAGGCCTCTCACCGCCATTGCTTTCAGCTTATCCATTCCTACATGCCCCAACCTCTCATGCCATATAACAGCACCATCATTCGTCTTCATCTTGTCGACGTAGGAACTTGTTGATAAAACGAACAAGTCCTTTGCCCGTCTCCCGATATGAACGACCTCGGCCTTCACGGCCTCTACATTACGTAGAAATTTCACTTCTGTTGGGCCGAACAGAACGTGATACCCAGCGTCAACAGCGTTGGTCACGGAGAAGAGGTTTTTCTTCATTCCGGGCACATGATAGACACTCTTCAAAGTAAGTGGCCCTCTATCACTGCCCAAAGAAACAACCCCCACCTTCTCTACTGGATGCACGGTATTATCAGCAGTAATGATTGCATGGTTACCTATGTAGGGCTGTGCAGAAGAAAGCTTGGTCCCGTCTCCGGTGAGGTGATGACCACACCCCGAGTCCACGATCCAATCCTCCAAATAGTTGATGGGAGCCGAAGCTCCAATAGAAGCCGAGAAGGCTCCTCCCCATCCTCCATCTATATGTCTGGCCTCAGCTTCCTCCTTCTCCGCTGCATGCCCTGCTTGAGTGACCACTCTGCAATCCTTCTTGAAGTGTCCAACCTTCCCGCATTTGTAGCATTTGAGACCTTCCTTCTTCTTCTTCTCCTCAGCCTTAGGAGGATAGCCCCTCTCCTGCTGTCCAGAAGTTGAAGGCCCATAGCCTCCAGTGGTCTTCTTCTTCTTATCCCACTTCTTCTTCTTCCCCGAGAAGAGAACTTCGCCATCTCCCCCAGTCACTGACAACCCCGCCATCTGTCTTGCCAAGCTTTCTTGCGAAGAAAGCAAGTTCTCTAGTTCCAACAGAGACGGCTGATTTGCCCATCCCTGCACCGACGTCACAAAGGCCACATATTCCTTCCGCAAGCCGCGGATGATGTGCCTCTTCAGCTTCGCCTCAGAAATTGGCTCATCAGGATCCAGTGCTGATATCTCAGCGCAGAGGTTCTTCATCTTCAGAAAGAAAGTGGAGATAGAAAGATCGCCCTGAGCCGACCTTGCCAGCTCATTCTCCAAGAACTGCAGCCTCGCTACATTCTTCTTATTAAACAGCCCATCCAGGGCTCTCCAGATCTCGGCAGCTGATCCACACCCTAAGATGTGATCAAATAGATCAGGTGAAATGGCACGCTTCAAAGTGAACTCGGCCTTGGCATTGGTCTTTCTCCACGCCCTTACGGCCGGACCATTGTCACCCGCTTCCGTTGCCTTCACCTCTTCTGTCTCATTTCCTCCAACAACTTCCCAGAGGTCCTCCCCTAGAAGATAGCTCTGCATACACGACTTCCACTTCTTAAAGTTAGTCGATGTAAGCATCTCAATACCAAGACCTCTTGCAAATCCACCTTCCATTGTTTTTCCTCTGGTTCCTTCTTCACAAAGGCGATGGCTATTCTAAGTTGCAACCTGCTCTATCCACTCCAACCTCGCTCTGATACCATGTGAAAATTTTTCTAAGGACCTTGTGAGAGCAAGCAGGAATCGATTATGCAACTTAGAGATACAAGCCAAACAACCAGAAACAAACTTTAGGCAAGCAATTGATCTTTATTGATAGCATAAACTTCATTACAGGGCAAGGCATGCTTGGCGAGACATGATTTCGCCAGCACAGATACCAAACAGAAATACAAGTAGATGAGGATAACTTGAGATCGCTCCAGACCGCGCGACCTCCCTGCGACTTCAACACACTGCCAGACCGCAGCGCCTTGCCGATCACGGCACACCACCAAACCGCTGCACAGACCGCTCCCTTCTTTCGATTTCCTGATTCTCCCGAACTCCAGCACCACAACTCCAAGCCGCAGACCGCCCGAACACTTTCAGAGGAAGAGGTGATCGCTGCCGCCCACACTATCCGCAGAAGCTGCACAAGAGGAATTCAATCAGCAGACCGCACGGTCAGAATAAACCAGACCGCAGGAAACAAGCGAACTCAGCTTACACTTGGTGAGTTCTATTTGCTGCTATAGTGGCCTCCTATTTATAGGCACGGGACCTGATCCAGTCACCATCCTATGAGATAGGATCACCACCCTCCAGATCGCGCGACCTGATTGGTCAACCCGCGCGATCAGCAACATAACTCCTGCTTCATTTTGGTGAACCCGCCAGCTTCAATATCGCCATGAGAGACCGCCACTCTCACAGCAGACCGCGACTCCACAAGGAGCTCGCCAGACCGCTCGAAGCTAATCACCACCTGTGTTTGCTCGAGACCGCGAACACAGCCAGTCCGCGATCAACCCGCGAACTCCTGTCCGCATGCCAATCTCCTACTGAGACCGCGAACAGCAACCAGCTCACAAACCAGTCTTCTCCTGAGACCGCGAACTGAGACCGCGCGACTAAGACCCTTAGTCCGCGAATACCCCCAGAAAGCCAGGTCAGCTACCAGACCGCATTCCGGAGAGAACCTAGATCAAACTGTGCGGTCACACCAGACCGCCACTACCTTGAAGAGGACAGCACGCCACGCGGTCACGCACAGACCGCGCGGCTCCTTCAACAGACTTTGGACAAGACCAGCGGTCAACCCGGAAGACCGCAGATAGGCTGAGATCAGCCAGACCGCGGATGCAGACCGCCAGGTCGTGCGGTCACGTCAGACCGCCCGACCTCCTCCCAGACCGCCCAGGTCCAAAAGCCTCCACTTCCACTTCAACAATTTTAACACTGACACGGATCACAATAACTCACAAAATTGTGAGCATCTTTGAATAAGGTGGGCCAATAGAAGCCCGCCTCTAGCGCCTTTCTTGCGGCCTGGTTTGCTTGGTAGTGTCCGTCGGCTGGTCCTTCATGGCAGTGCCGCAAATTTGGACGCCTTTCTCGCCCGAAATACACCTTCTTACCACTTGGTCCGCGTAGACACGAAATAAAAAGGGGTCCTCCCAAAAATAATTTTTCAAGTCTGAAAAGAATTTCTTCTTTTGTTGACTTGAAAAATCTTTTGGTAGGACCCGGGCCACTAAATAGTTGGCCAAATCCGCGTACCAAGGGGTGAAAGAAGTCGTTACCTTTTCGATGGCGAGGAGGCGCTCTTCAGGAAATTTGTCATCAATTTCGGCCTCCGCTAGCGCTCCTGCAGCCGGATTCTCCAACCGTGAAAGGTGGTCGGCTGCAACATTTTCCGCTCCCCTTTTGTCCTAGATCTCCAAATCGAATTCTTGAAGAAGGAGAATCCATCTCAAGAGTCGGGGCTTAGCTTCCCCTTTATCTAGTAAATATCGGAGGGCAGAGTGATCTGAAAAAACAATAACTTTTGAAAGCGTTAGATAAGAATGGAATTTATCAAATGCAAAAACAATCGACAAAAGTTCTTTTTCCGTTGTAGTATAATTAGCTTGGGCGGAAGTGAGTGTTTTGCTTGCGTAATAAATTGGGAGAAAGTATTTGTTCACCCGTTGGCCAAAAACTGCACCTACAGCAAAATCCCTCGCATCGCACCTAATTTCGAACGGGAGAGACCAATTTGGTGCGATTAAAATAGGAGAATTGATAAGTTCATTTTTAATTTTATTAAACGTTTTTAAACACTCTTCATCAAAATTAAACGCGGATTCTTTTTTTAAAAGTTGCGTAAGCGGTTTTGTAATTTTTGAAAAATCTTTTATAAACTGTCTATAGAAGCCCGCGTGTCCTAGAAAACTCCTAATGGATTTAATATTGGTAGGAGGGGGAAGTTTTTCTATGACTTCGATCTTAGCCCTATCGACCTTGATCCCCTTGCTTGAGACTTTATGCCCGGGGACTAATCCCTCTCGGACCATAAAGTGGCACTTCTCCCAGTTGAGTGCCAAATTCATGTCTTCACGGCATTGAAGAACATGATCAAGATTATTTAAACAATTTGTAAAGGAATCGCCAAAGACGGAAAATCGTCCATAAAAACTTCCATGACGTCTTCTACTAATTCATTAAAAATTGCCAGCATACATCTTTGAAATGTAGCCGGCGCGTTCCAAAGACCAAACGGCATTCTTTGATATGCGAAGGTGCTGAACGGACAAGTGAAGGTGGTTTTCTCTTGGTCTTCAGGCTCAATTGGGATTTGAAAGTATCCCGGAAGACCATCAAGAAAAAAATAGTGTGAGTGGCTGGATATACGTTCTAAGATTTGGTCAATGAAGGGTACTGGAAAGTGATCCTTACGGGTAGCATCATTTTATTTTCTATAATCTATGCATACCCGCCAACCCGTAACAGTACGGGTTAGGATTAACTCATTATTCTCATTGGAAACTACCGTTTTCCCGCCCTTCTTAGGCACGACTTGCACTAGGCTAACCCAAGTGCTATCAGAAATTGGATAAATAATTCTCGCGTCTAATAATTTTATAATTTCAGCCTTAACGACGTCCTTCATATTGGGATTAAGGCGTCGTTGAGGCTGAATAGTGCTGCGAGAATTATTTTCTACGTTTATTTTATGCGTGCAAAATGAGGGGCTAATCCCCTTGATATCTGAAATTTGCCATGCAATTGCATGGCGGTGATTATTTAAAATTTTAATTAATTCAGAAATTTCTGAATCGTTAAGCGCGGAAGATATTATTACGGGCAATTTTGAATCTTTTTCTAAAAATATATATTTGAAATGTTCCGGTAATTGTTTTAATTCTAAACTCGGTGGCTCCTCGTAAGATGTTTTTATTTTAGAGTTATTCAATTTTACTTCTTCAAATTTGAGCGGCCGAGTTATTTCTTGTAGACAAAATAAATTGGCAATTTCCGGATTTTCAAATAAAGGAGAAATTATTTCAGAAAATGACGTTATTTCCTCTTCAAAATTTGTTTCTAAGGTAAAGCAAGAGTCGTCGTTTGGAAGTGCATTTCACATAGACTGATTTATATTAAAAGTAACTTCTTCTTCCCCAACTCGTAGGAGATGATTTCCATTACTTACGTCAATTATAGCCCGAGTGGTGGCTAGGAAGGGTTGGCCGAGTATGAGGGGTACTTCGGCGTCCTCTTTGATATCGAGGATGACAAAGTCTACCGGAAAGATAAACTTGTTAACCTTCACTAGCACATCTTCTATTACCCCGATCGGGTATTTAACAGACCGATCTGCTAGTTGGATGCTAATATTGGACTTGGGGTGCCCAAACCAAGCTTCTTAAATAAGGAGAAAGGAATAAGATTTATGCTAGCTCCTAGATCGGTCAAGGCGTGTTTAATAATAAATTACCGAACAAACATGGGATGGAAAACCGTCCCGGATCATTTAAATTTTTCGGCAATTTATTTAAAATAATCGCCGAACATTCTGCGTTAAGAGAAACGTGCGAACTATCTTCTTGTCTCTTTTTATTTGATAATAAATCCTTGAGATATTTCGCGTAATTAGGCATTTGAGAGAGTGCCTCGCAGAATGGTACGTTGATTTGAATTTGTTTTAAAATATTTATGAATTTTTTGTACTCCTCCTCATTGCGCTCATTTTGTAATTTAGAAGGATACGGAATAGAAGGCGTTTGAATAATGCGAGGAGCTAAATCAAAAGAATTTAAATGCGGAGGCAGAGTTGAAATGTTTACCTTAGGCTCGGCCAATTTTGAAGTTTGTACCTCCTTTCCACTACGGAGGGTGATTGCATTGGCGCTCTCCCGTGGATTGGGCTCAGTATTGTCTGGCAGAGCTCCTTGCTGGCGTTCGGAGAACATTTTGGCGAGCTGTCCAATCCGGTTTTCCAGGCTTTTAATAGATTCGAATAGATTCCGGATGTTGGACTCATTGGAGGCAACGTATTTGGTGAAGGCCTCTTCAAATGAAGAGGGCTTGTATGGTGGTGGTGGAGCGAATCTGGGAGGATTCACTTGTGGTGGATGCGGAGCATTATTGGGGTTGCTCCATGAAAAATTAGGGTGGTCCCTTAAACCCGGATTATAAGAATTATTAAATGGAATGTTATTATTTGGTTTATAAGGAGGACGATAAGAGTTCCCCATATAATCTACTTGCTCTTGAATGAAATTATTATTATTTTCTTTATTATTATTATTATCCCAATTAGTGGCGGAGGAAGCAGACATCTCCACCACTTGCTTAGTTAATCTCTTTACTTGTAATGCTAAATTAGTGGCTACCTCGACTTCATAGAGTCAGGCCGGCTTGTTAGGGCGCGTCTGTGGCGCATTCCACAGATATGCGTTAATGGCCATCTTCAAAAAGCTCTTGAGTGGCCTCGGGGGTTTTGTTATTGAGGGTCCCCCCCCCCCCCCCCCTCGCAGTCGCATCAATCATCTGCCTTGTTTGGAGATTCAAACCATTGTAGAAAGTTTGAACTTGTTGCCATAAAGGAAGGGCATGGTGAGGACATCTCCGCAATAATTCCTTGAAGTGCTCCCATGTGTCAAAGAGAGACTCCGAGTCTATTTGCGTAAAAAAAAGAATGTCCGTACGTAATTTAGCGGACTTTGCTGGAGGAAAATATTTCGTTAAGAATTTCTCCGTCATTTCGGGCCATGTAGTGATGGAACCTTTAGGAAGAGATCCCAACCACTGCTTATCCTTAGTCCCAAAGAGAAAGGAAATAAATGCAAACGAATAGCGTCATCGGTGATGCCATTTATCTTGAACATATCGCAAATTTCCAAAAAATTTAATAAATGTAAATTAGGATCTTCATCCGGTAAGCCGTCGAAAATGACAGTTTGCTGTACCATCTGAATGATACTCGTTATAATTTCAAAATTATTATTTGCCACCGTCGGGCGAATAATGCTAGATTGTGTTCCCTCCCAATTCGGCCTCGCATAATAGGACATAGTCCATAGCGGAGCCTCATTATGATCGAGGTCTTCCATTATACCTTCGTTAGTCTCTCTGATTAACTCTTCTCAAATTATTGGTAGAGCACTAAATCGGAGACGTCGCCGCAAGGTGCGCTCGATTTCCGGATCAAAACAGAATTCAAGATTAATGGAAGAGTTTCCTCGGGTCATAAACCAAGAGAAAAGAGGACAATAATTGGAAAAGGAAAAATAAATTTTTTTTAGATAAATATATTTATTATATTTTTTATGTAGATTTTTTTTATTAGGTGATTTAAGATTAGTCCTGGACTTCCCAAGGTCAACCCGGTGAAGGGCTCGCAAGGTACTAAAGGCTGTGATGGGAATTCAAGCCCAAAGCATCCTTTCCAGGAATTTAGTTTCACCTTAATAAGAAAATAAGAAAAGAAAAGATAAAATTAATAGATATTTCTTTTTTCGAAATATCAACCGAAGTCCCCGGCAACGGCGCCAAAAACTTGATACGCAAAACTATGCCTGTAAACGATAACGACAAGTGTACCTTATCGAAAGTAGTATAGGTTATAAAAACCAAGGTCGTATTAGACCCGGGGCAGTTGAATACTCTTACTTTGGAAAATCTCTATTATTTTATCAAATAGAACTTGGGGTTGGTTGTTGCAAGAAAGAGAAATGAATTGTTTTAGAACTATGAGTTAAAAGACTAGTACTCAACCTTGAATCACCTCGGAAAACAAAAAAAACAAGAAATAAAACTTCTAAATTTCTTAAAGAAATCACTTGACCGTGGAGGTTCCCGAATTATAAATGTACCTCTCTCGAGGATACGCTCAGCTGAGTTTAGGCTGATCAATCAAACTTTCGCTCTAGAATCAAAACCCCTAAAACTCGTTTTATCGTAGTAAACCCCTCTATTAGATTTGACTCCAATCCGGGAGATTTATGTCATCCTCTATCGAGGAGTGCATTCAAATCTCTTTATCCTTGAAATGATCTATTCGAATTCAAAACCTCTTGGTTATTAGATTACGAAAACACGAATGAGAATTATATATCGAAAATGTAATCTCAATCAATTAAAATTCAAGGATAAATCTTAAGCGATCTAAAGAAGAGAAAGAGAAGCTTTAAATCAAAACATGATTTATATTTTCCTTGGATCATCTCGGTCGAGTTCTAATAGAAATTTAGCTACTCATGGAGATTGAGGAATTAACAAAAGTAGAGAAGTACATGATAAAATAAAATGAACAAGAGACTATTTTATTGATTGTAAACGAGAATTACACGAAGAAATTGAAAGTTACAAGCTTTTGAAATGAAAGTACAAGTGCAAGTTAAGAAGAAAGAGAAGTACAAGAGCTTGAGAATGAGAAAAACAGTGTGAAAACTAAAGCTAGAACTCCCAAAAATTCGTCCTTGATCATCTAGAGAAGCTCCCATTAAATAGCTGAATATTTGTGTTACACGCCCTTGGTCACGCCCGTGACAAAGGGGCGTGTAAGGGGCGTGATCGGAGCAGCAGCGGAGAGAGCGCCTTCTTGAGTAATTGTGTGTGTTACGTGCGTGTCATGCCCCTGGGTCACGCTCATGACCCTGGGACGTGTAATCTTTAAAATAGGCTGATGGCGGGAGGCTTCGGCAGGAAGTGGCGCGGGATGAGTCACGCCCGTGTACTGGATGACATGCCCCCTGGTCACACTCGTGACCCTGGGGCGTGTAACTTTAATTGACGTGGCGGGCTGATCTGGATGCTGGTGGCGGGTCGCGGCCGTGTCACTGGTTCACGCCCTTGGGTCACGCTCGTGCCTGTGGGCGTGTACTTGGCGAATCTCCACAGAATGGCCCCGGGGTGGCGGAAACAGGTCTGGAACCATCATGGTTGTCACGCCCGTGACCTTGGGGCGTGTACTTGACATTTTTGCTCAGATATCCCCAGATAACCTAAAAACACAGAATCAGCTTAAGTTAGCCCATAGAAATACAAATAAGCACATAAAATGAGAAATTTCACCAAACTCAAATGGATTCATATTAAAATATTAATAAAATTACAATTATAGATGAGTACAAAAAGTACTCATCGATATTCTCTAGAGGGGGTGAATAACGATTTAAACTTTTATCCTAAATATGCACACACAATAAAACATCTAACAACAATGTAATCATCAAATTCAATCCAGAATAAAATAAACATGGATATGCAGAAATAATAAATGGGACAGCACAGAAAACAAGACACAGAAGAGACAAGTTTTATAGTGGTTCCCCAAAATATGGGTACTCCACTCATCTATCACCTTGGTAGGAATGCACTATAGGTGCCTGATTCTTTTGATAAGGAGACCCTTAGAACCACTGAGTCTTTTGATAAGGAGACTCTTAGAACCACTCACTAAGTCTTTTGATAAGGAGACTCTTAGAACCACTGAGTATTTTGATAAGGAGACTCATAGAACCAACTGAATCCTCTGGAGAGGGATTCTTAGGACTCTTTACTCAGTTATAATAAGTGAAATGAGAATAAAGAAGAAGAGAAAGAAAGTGTGTGATTCTTCTGTTTGAATCCTTCTTCAGCTATCACACAGGATGTTGTCAATGTTCTTCAGGATCTGTATATGATTAACTCTTGCTTGAGATAGAGATGAATGCAAGAGTTATTTTGTTTGTGATCCTGATAATCTCTGTACACTTGATGGCTACATGTTGTTAGAGAGAAGAAGAAGCGGTAGCTGTGTTGTATTTTCTGTACAGAGATGTTCTCTTCTTTTCTGTCTAAGAACTTGAGGAAGAAGAAGATGAATAATAATGAATAGAATTGCTAAGTAATGTTTGTCTTCCTTCCCCTGTATGATTATTCTCTGTCGAATAGTGTTGTTTGTTTGTTTCTTCTTATGTTCTGTCCTTAGAAAGAATATCTATTGGACAATATGTATTTCTTTCTATTTCTATTTCCCGGCCCGTTAATCTGATTTGAATATCTTCCAAGATGGTCTGTGTTGTCTATCTGGAGTATTCCATTTCATTCTTGGCAATAAATGAGTCGTTATACTTTGAATTATATCCTTTGATGCCTTCTGAAAAGGATTAGAAAAGGATAGGAGAAAACATTCCATTTCTGTTTGTATTCGACATAGCATCGAATTCATCCCACTTCTAATCGACGCACATCTGAGTTCTTATCAAAGCGGCTTCAAAATCCAGCTTAGCTCTGGCTGAACTCAGATATCGATGTTGTGTTGAATACTTATCAACGTATCCATTGAGTTAAAGACTTGGACTTTGAACTTCATCTTCTTCGTCGAATTCCAGTCGAAGTTATGTCGACTTTGATATTGCTTCGACAAGCTCTGTCTTCTGTGTCGAGTACATCTCAATATTACGTTGACTTAGACTTCAGTCTAAGTTACTTCTACTTATATTTGAAGTTGTTTGGACTTTCAGTCGAAGTTTCATCGACTTCTATTCGACGTAAGTTTATCTCAACTGATATTTGTGCTTATTTTGGATAGGTTTTGACACTCTAGTGTGAGTGTGATATCCTAGGACATCTAATGATCAATTTACCCTTTCTATATAACATAAGTAATACATCTTATATTAGGAAATCACTTTATGATAATTTGTAAGATAAATCACAAGGGTATTTTTTCCAACAATCTCCCCATATTTATCTTAACAAATTTTACAAATATTTTAAATGATTTCAAACATGTTGTTAAATAAGCATAGTACAAACAAATATAACAAGACACAAAATGACATCAAAATAGCATCATTGCACAGCAGCATATACCAACATGATAACCTTCCAATTTAATCAAAATGTCTTCCATAATTATATAACTTCAAATATGTTTACTAAAAAGTTATTCCAGAAGATGTTCACCTGTATTGTTCTATTCCTTTGGAGGAGTTTTTCTCTTCCTTGAGAAAAACTTTTATGTTACTTTCCTTGAAGCAAAGACCAGAGTCTCATCCTCCTCTTCAGCAATCCTGGTTTTTTCTTGATGAGTGACATCTTCTTTGGGAGGCTCCCCCTGAGTTTGTGCTTCTTTTTCAGCAGTCTGGGCAGCCTCCAAAGCAATCTTTGTGACTTCCTCCAAGAGCTGATCAGCTTCATCAGGCTCCCCCTGGGTTGATGCCAACATATCCCCCTGAGTTGCTGCAGGAATCTCTCCTTGGATTATTCCTATTTGAAAGATAGTGATTCTGTTGGGATCAGGAACTTCAGCATCTAGAACTTCAGTAGTCTCATTTTCCATCTTCTGGCCACCCACATTTTCTTGAACAGGCAGCTCCTCCTCATGCATATTCCCCCTTTCTAAACCTTACTGATAAGGGAGATTACGAAAGACTTGGTTACCATTGAGGAGGACACAAAAGATTTGAGTGTTAGGAGTGTCTCTTTTCATTCTTGAAGCTCAGACTCCATCTGAGAGTACTTTATGTTGAATTTTCTGGCTTGATTCACTAGCAAATCAGCAAATGTACCAGTAGCCAGTCCTACTGCTTTGGAAATTATTTACTCAGCATCAAAGGGTGGTGTAGAATGGGTGATAGAAGTAAGAGATGTGTCATTTGGAGGTGTGAATATGAGAACTGGAGGAATTTCTTGTGTAACAACATTGATATCTGTGAGATTGTGGATGATAGGAGGTGTGTCATCTGGGGGTTATCCTTGATTATCAAATGGAGGTGTGTCAAGTGGAGGTGTGGATAGGATAACTGGAGGAAGTGATGTGGAATCTTTATTGAAATCTGGGAAATTTTGGTGGATAGGGGATTGTGCTTGATTGTCTTTTGGAGTTAAGAGAGATTGTGGTAGAGGAGCAGAATGGATGTCTGGAAGATTTTCAATAAAGATGGTGATGGATGGTTGTTGTTGTTGTGGTTGGTGAGAAATCTGTGGTGTAGGTTCTAGAGCTAGATTATCCCTTGGATTGCCTGGTAGGATTAACTCATGATCCCATGGAACTGGAGAAGGAGGAGGAGAGGGGGTGCTTGACCAGGCTTTAGAATTTGCCTGGTCCATTTAGAGAAGATTCCAATTTTAATTCTTTTGCCTGGTGGAATTGGCGCCCCTTTTGATTTACAGACAATTGGATAATGATGTAGCAAAACTTGGCTCATCATTCTCATATATGCATTTTCCATATGTGCATAGTTATGTCCTATCATCTTCAAGAGACATCTTACCCGGTTGACTCTCTTATTTAGAACTAGAATTCCCATTATCTGGAGTTGTTGTTTGGGGATGGCATCATGTGCTGATATTTTGCATAGCAGCACCTTTCCCACTATATCTGCCAAGAATATATATTCTTCAGATACATCATTCTTTTTCAGATTGATGGCCTTCTCCTTTCTAAACTGCATTATCTGTAATACCTTAGTCGTCTCTTCCCCTGTCAATTCATCTGAAACACTACCAGCTGGTAGATCAAAAGTTTGACATAACATCTCCTCTGTAATGTTGATGTCATTCTCAGATATTCTTCCATTGAGTGATCCATCATCTCCAATGTTGATGTTATCTTTAAACTTTGTTAGTTCAACTTCATAGATCTTGTACCTAGTTGAGATCAACTTTGTCAACCCAGCAGTGTGACATAATCCAAGGATCGCCTTGAAGTTGTCAGATGCTGCATTGAAGCAGTCAATATCCACGTTGAATCCAAAATTCACCTAAGGAGGTGCCATAGAATCTGTAGTAATGTACCTGCAAAGAGAAGAGAGAGAGAGAGAGAGACAAGAGCAAGAACGCAAGAGAGCTGGAGAGAAAGAAAGCATGAGAGCAAGAAAGAGAGAATTCGAAAGCGCAACAAATTCGATGTATAAGCTGCTTAAAAGAAGACGATTTGTCGCAACTTAGGGTTATATTCGAAGCACCGTCAACAAAGATTAATATTCAGCGCGCCAAAATGTGCTGAAGCAGCTTCTAGAAGCGAAACTGAGCGCGCTTGGCATATCGACGTTGTGTTGATTAGTAATCGATGTACCTTCAAGATAAATCAGTCACTATTAAGACAATGCATGCGTCGATATGTAATCGACGCTGCGTCGAATGCTATTCGAATTGTCTAATTCAGGTGGCTCTCAAAGGTAGTGTCAAGCAAAACTCGATGGTGCATCGAATTCTATTTGACGCAACTCTGAATTAACAGTTCTACTTCTTTAGAAAATTTCTGTTATTTTTCCCAGCAATTATTTTTATAGAAAATAATATTTATAAGATTATTTTTATGAGCTATAATATTGTTCGAACCAAAAATGTACCAGGTCCACACTTGCTCAAGCTGGAGAAGGAGGGAGGAAACTATTGGGTGGTCGGTTACTTTGAGCTACGAGTGAAGGAGTAAGACAAGGAGAAAAGAGATGGATGGGAGCAGGAATGAGGTCGACGGGGGAGAAGGGAGTTGAAGGAGTCACTGAGATCACCGAGGGAGATCGCCTGGCAGGTGGGAGATTGCCCAAGCAAGGAGGAAGAGGTCTCCGCGGTCTCAAAAATGGATACCACTCCAATCACCGGATAGGGGTAGGAAAGAGGTCGTCGGGCCAAGAAAAATGGGCTGCCCAAGCCAAGTGACTGATAGAGGGGAGATCGCCCGGAGGGAGATCGCCCAGAGGGAGATCTCCCGAAGGGAGATCATCCGGAGGGAGAACGCCCGAAGGGGGAGCTCGCTATGAAGGGGGAGATCGCCCGGAAGGAGATCGCCCGGAGGGAGATCGCCCAGAGGGGGGAGATCTCCAGGAAGGGGGAGATTGCCCGGAGGGAGATCGCCTGGAAGGGGAGATCACCTGAAAGGGGGAGATCGCCCGGAGGGAGATCGCTCTGTAGGGGCGAGACCGCCCGGCTGAAGGGGAGATCGCTCGGAGGGAGATCGCCCAGAGGGATATCTCCCGGAAGGAGATCGCTGAAAGGGGGAGCTCGCCAGGAAGGGGGGGATTGCTCGGAGGGAGATCGCCCAGAGGGAGATCGCCTAGAAGGGGAGCTTGACAGTAATTGGGAGATCTCCCAGAGGGAGATCGCCCAGTAGGGGCGAGACCGCCCGGCTAAAGGGGGAGACCGCCCGGGATCTCTGAAATCGCCTGGTACCCACGAGAATCGAGAAAGGGGGATCGCCGATTTCCGGGTAAACATGATCCCCGCATTTTTTTCATGTTTTGAAAAACTTCAAAAAAATAGAACTTACCCACGAGAATCGAGATCCACTTTCCCTATCAGGACAAAATGTGTGTATAAAAGAATGCAAGTACATGTGGGAACTTGCCAGTGCCTGAAGAGAATTTGTGAACACCTGCTTATCTCTGCAAAAGAGTAGTCAAAGCAGGTATAAAAGAAACTTATTACGCGAGTACCTGAGGAGAACTCGTGATCACCTACCTATCTCTGCAAAAGAGTAGTCAAAGCAGGTTACATACTATGCAAGTACCTGAAGAGAACTCACAAGCACCTGCTTATCTCTGCAAAAGAGTGGTCATTGCAAGTATAAGAGAAACATAATACGAGAGTACCTGAAGAGAACTCTCAAACACCTGTTTCTATCTGAACGAGAACTCGCGAACACCTGTTACTATCTGCAAAAATATGAGAACAGGTATATGAAAATATAATATGCGGGTACCTGAAGGAGAATTCGCGGACACCTGTTACTATTTGCAAAAGATATGAGAACAGGTATATGAAAAATATAATACGCGAGTACCTGAAGGAGAACTCGCGAACACCTGTTACTATCGGCAAAAGATATAAGAACCGGTATATGAAAATATAATATGTGAGTACCTGAAGAAGAACTCGCGAACAACTGTTACTATCTGTAAAAGATATGAGAACAGGTATATGAAAAATATAATACGCGAGTACCTGAAGGAGAACTCGTGAGCACCTGTTACTATCTGCAAAAGATATGAGAACAGGTATATGAAAAATAGAATACGTGAGTGCCTGAAGAGGACTCGCAAACACCTATATATCTCTACAAAAGATATAAGAAACTGGTATATGAAACATAGAGTACGCGAGTACCATGATAGGATTCGCAAACACCTATATATCTCTTCAAAAGATATGAGAGACAGGTATATGATAAATAATAAAAATATGTTGGGTACCTGAAACAACTTTGTTGATACTTATTTTTATTTACATTTGAAGTGTATAAGAAAGAACATCTCATTACAGAGGGGAACATAAACACTTATTTGCAATCACTTGCTTTGGTGTTGCTGAGATAATATATATATGTGAAGAAAAGAGATAGTACTCATGTCTGCGAAGGGAGAAAACCAACATTCTGATATCCTCATATTCACATGCTCCCAGAAATATGAGCATGAAACTATTACAGTTGGATGATTTTTGACTTGCTGATAATAATAATATCTAATGATATCACGTCAGCTGATGCCCAACTCAATATATTATTTGAGAAATCTGAAGTCATAAATAGATTAATCATGGAATCTCGAAGTCCAAAAATCCAGAAGTTCAGGAATCCCGACATGAAGAAAATATGGGATTTTATGGTACCTGGAAAATTAGTACCCAACAAATTATTGCATAATTATTTGGTAGTGCATTGTGGTACATACTAAAATTAGTCTGTTTCTCTTGCAAATAATGTCACGCCAATCTATCATCAGTTGTTAGCAATCTATAACAACAAATCCATTATCAAATGGAATCATCTATATTCAAGCAAAGCAAGTTGATTAACTTGACAGAAAAACCATAGCAATCAATGACAATCATCACAAAGAAGGAGATTTTGGGCTACCACTACACATCTGTGTATATTTCTTGCGTGATGTGGTCGTTGTGGATTTTATGACCCGAGAAGAAATAATCAGAGGTGGTATTTCCACCCTTCGCACCAAATAACAGGTGATGGTCTTAAATGCTCCACACCACCCCTTAAAAACCTCAGGCGGCGTTCTTAAATGCTCCAGACCGACCCTTAAAACCCTCAGGCGGCGGTCTTAAATGCTCCAGACCGCCCCTTAAAAAACCTCAGGCGGCGGTCTTAAATGCTCCAGACCGCCCCTTTAAAACCTCAGGCAGCGGTCTTAAATGCTCCAAACCGCCCCTTAAAAAACCTCAGGCGGCGGTCATAAGTGCTCCAGACCGCTCCTTAAAAAACCCCAGGCGGCAATCTTAAATGCTCCAGACCGCCCCATAAAAACCTCAGGCGGCGGTCTTAAATGCTCCAGACCACCCCTTAAAAAATCTCAGGTGGCGGTCTTAATTGCTCCAAAACGCCCTTTTTAACAGCAGAAAGTAATGTAAAGAAAGAGCTTAAGACATAATTGAATAAACGTATGCAGTGAAGGATATGGTAGTGAATCTGGATATGATGTCTGATATAACTGACTGCCGAGAGGATCTTCGCGGTGATAGTTGCTTGGTAGGACTCGGTTACTGTTATACTTATTACAAGTAAAGTTACAAAAGGGAAGGTGCAGAGCACTCCAAACAAATGGGAGTTATAAGAAACAAGAAATAAAATGACATTTTATCTCATCTCTACTATATGCACTTCTTTTATTGAATGAGAGATTCTTTGCTTGCAACACTACTTCTGCTAAAGGAAAAATTGTCAGATTATTGAGCAAGATATTCTTGTAACTTTCCTGCTTCCCATAGTTCATCTACTAGCTTCTGAAGAGCTCGACAATGTTCTATATCATAACCAATGTCTGAGTGATATTTGCATAAGTGTTCTCCATGATGATACTTGGCCTTTGATCGCATAGGGCGAGGAACGCTAAACTCTATCATATCCTGAATGGTCACAAGAACTTTTTCCATGGGAATATTAAGCTGAGTATACCCTCCTGGATAATTCTCGGTTTTAAGTGTCCTTGGATTGAAAGACTGAATAGGACAGGATTCCACAAATTCAGGTGATGCATTTTGTTGTGGATGTTGAGTAGATCTATTCTGAGGAAAGGAGTAAGATCTGAAGCCTTTTTCTTGAGGGATATTTTGTGACGAAGACGGATGTTGATAATTAGAATTCTTTTTATGTTGTTGGGTTCTTTGATTCAGAGAAGAAGAGTAATTAGGATTTGTTGTCTCTCCTTCAATAAATTGATTTTCTATTCTGATAAGATGCCCATAAGTCTCGGGTCCATTTCAGCTGACTTCAAATTTGAGAGGACTTTCTTGTAATCCATTTATCAAGGGGATTTTATACGTCCTGATTAACATCAAGAATTTCAAGAATTTCCTTTTGGAACCTGTCAACGAATTGAGCAAGAGTCTCATTATCTCCTTGCTTGATTTGAAAAAGAATTGTTGGGCCTCACTTTCGCTTTCTCGAGGTAGTAAACCTCAAAAGAAGTGCTCTTAGAAGATCAGTGAAGCAAGTGATCGATTGAGGTCGCAACTTGTAAAACTATTCTCTAGCTTGACCATCAAAGGATATAACTAATAATTTGCACTTAATCCCATCTGATATAGTCCTCAATGAGATAGCAGATTCAAAAGCATGAAGATGGCGGATGTGATCTTCTCCTCCCGAGAAGATCGGAATATGGGGCTCTCTAAACTCATTAGAAACATACTCTGAACAAACTTGATTTGAAAAGGGGGAAGGATCTTCCACTTCAACAATGACGGAAGGATATGAAGGATAAGCAGCATCAATAGGGGCCGGAAAATAAGCACAGTCCTCCTTAAAAGGAGCTTGGGCAAACTCGCGGTCCTCCATGGCTAGTCTCTCATACAAAAACAAAAATTGCTGAAATTGCCAAAAGAGAAACACTGCAATAACTTCTAAATGGAGTCAAATTTGAGCAATCTGATGGCGAAAAATGAACTCAAACTAGTAAACCATTTACCATTGGATGGAAAGCTTCGAGCCGGTTCTGAAAAGCTATTATGGGCTGAAAACGAACAAGCAGATCAAAAGTTATGGTTGTTTTAAGTTAGGGTGTCATTCTCGGCAAAATCCAACATCTTCATCGCAACTGCTGTTCATCAACCACTCAAAATCTGAAGGTCGCGTGTTGTGTTCGAACCAAAATGTACCAGGTCCACACTTGCTCAAGCTAGAGAAGGAGGGGGGAAAATGTTGGATGGTCGGTTACTTTGAGCTACGTGTAAAGGAGTAAGATAGGGAGAAAAGAGACGGCTAGGAGCAGGAAGCTTTGCCTCAACTCATATGTCGACGTTGCGTCGAATACTAATCGACGTATTCGTCGAGTTGAAAACTTGGACTTTGAACTTCATCTTCTGCGTCGAATTCTAGTCGAAGTTGCGTCGACTTCTGATATTGCTTCGATAAGCTTTGTCTTCTGCATCGAGTACATCTCGACGTTGTGTCGACTTGGACTCCAGTCTGAGTTACTTCCACTTGTATTCGAAGTTACATCTACTTGTAGTTGAAGTTGCGTCAACTTCTATTCGAAGCAAGTTTAACTAAACTGATATTTGTGCTTATTTTTGACAGGTTTTGATACTCTAATGTGAGTGTGATATCCTAGGACATATAATGAACAATTTACCCTTTCTATACAACATGGGTAATACATCCTAGATTATGAAATCACTTTAAAATAATTTGTATGATAAATCACAAGGGTGTTTTTCCCAACACTACTGCTCTGCTCAGTTGCCTCGAAGGTTTTCAACTTTTTTCTTCAGTAGATTTATAATTAATTTGTTAGCTTCCTCCACCTGCACATTGCTCATTGGATGGTGTACTAAAGCAAATCACAGCTCAGTTCCAATTTGACCACAGAAATTTATCAGGTCTCAGTTATTAAATTGAGGACCGTTATCAGTGATTATGGCCATTGGACTTTTGTGTCTGCACATGATTTCACACCATATGAAGTTATTTACGATCTGCGTGGTGGTTTTAGCTAATGACTTTGCTTCGATCCACTTGCTGAAATAATCGATCATTACAAGGATAAATCGATGTTGTCCATTGTCCAAAGGAAAAGGTCCAATAAGGTATATCCCCCAAACTACAAATGGACATGGAGTTGTTATCGACCTGAGTTGCTAAGCTGGTTGATGTTGTAAAGGAGAAAATTTCTGGCATTGCACACATCTCTTTGCAAATTTTCATCATCTTTTCTCATTTAAGGCCAAAAATATCCTTGCCTCAAAATTCTTTTCTCCAGGGTTCTAGCACCTGAATGGCTGCCACATTCTCCTGAGTGAACTTTTTCCTCAGAGACACACCTTGTTAATGGTGAAAGGAAAGTTTTTTTGTATAGAACTCCTGTGATGAGATAGTAATAAGCTGCCTTCAATTTGAACCTCTTCTTAGCTTTTATAGATGAATGGAACTCCCTGGTAAAGAGGTAGAGGATGAATGGGTCTACCCAAGAGGGATGTTGATCTATCTGCATGACCTCGCCCTCTTTAATAGTTGGATGAAATAACTCATAGGTAGTTCCTCCTGAAAGAAGACCAAATTTTGCTAACTCATCTGCCTCCGCGTTCTCTGAATGTGGGATGTACTAGATGGTGAAACTTCTGAACTTGTCGATCTCAATTTTTACCAGCATCTGGTATTGCTTTAGAATAAAATCTCTGGTCTCATAAGTTCCTTTCACTTGAGAAGTCATCACTAAGGAATCGGTTTTTACTTCTATATCTTCAATACCCAGATCTCTTGCGAATCGGAGACCTGCAAGCAATGCTTCATATTCTGCTTGATTATTCATAGTTGGGAAATAGAACTTCAAAGCATGATCCAACCTAACCCAATTGGAGTTAATTAGAACAACTCTTGCTCATGAGGAATTTCTACCTGAAGCCCCATCAATAAAGATTGTCCAAGCTAGAGGTTCTCTGACCTCTTTTTCTGAGCTACCTTCTGCAGTATCGATCATGAAATCTACCAACACTTGGGCTTTGATTACCATTCTGGGCACATATGTGATATCGAACTCACTAAACTCTATTGCCCACTTTGCTAACCTACCCGAATGGTATAGCTTTTTAGCACATTTTTCAGTGGAAGATCTATTACCACTTGAATAGAATGAGCTTGAAAGTATGGTCGTAGCCTGCTAGATGAGGTGACAAGCATCAGTGCTAACTTCTCGAGAAATGGATATCGGGTTTCTGCATTTTTAAGTATCCTGCTAACAAAATATACTGGGAATTGCCTTTTCTGTTGGATCTGTAGGCGCCCTTGGAGGGGGGTGAATAAGGCTTTTAAGAACTTATGTTATATTTTAAAATACTTGAAAAGCTAAGCGATTAATATATAGAGAAATCAAACAAATTAAGTGAAATAAAATAGAGAGGTGATTTTATTAATATGAAATGTACGATTACAAAACTTGACTTCTTATAACGCTAGAAATCGAAGGCGAATAGTAAAATGACTTTTTTTTATCCCGACTCATATCCCCGCGAATCGGTGGATTTAGCCTATCCTTCCTCGGATACGGCCTCTATCCGCTCTAGCCAATCCTTCCCTGGATATGGCCTCGAGCACCCCTAGACTAAACCTTGATCTAGTCGCCAACACGAGGTGAATTCCTCCCTAAGTCCTACCTAGACCTAGCCGCCAACACGAGGCGAATTTACTAAATGATTACAAGAATGAAAATAACAACAACAATATTAAAACTCCCTCTTGAAGTACTTCTGAAGTTGGAGATGAAAGGACCGCTATAGAATAAGCGTTGTTGAAGTGATCGTCGATCGGATGTTGCGTAAAGAAATCCTCCATCAGAAACTCACGGAACTTTGGGTGGGAGATCATCTCTCAGCAGTATAAGGCTCTGGAAATTTGGCACTAGAACTCTCTCAAGGATGTGTGTTGAAAATAAGAGATGAGGGCTCCTTTTATAGGAGAGCTAGCTAGCGTCTGCGCTAGTGCTACCGTCGGCGCTATCCTGGTTTAGAATTATGTTGCGCGTGCGTATCTTTCATTTCAAGAAAAGCCTGCTGACATTCCTCATGTGCGTCGAGATAGCGCTTGCGCTAGCCGCTACTGCCTTCTAAAATAGCTCCCAAAATTTCTCAAATCATAGCTAGCGCCTGCGCTAGGTGCTACCTCCGGCGCTAGTGGACATATTGGAATTTTGGCATCAAACTTGGGGGCAACCTTCTTATGTTATCCTTGAGTCATGTGGCATTGTTTCCTGCACACTTAAACACAAGATCAAATACACATAGGATTTGTTATTCTCAAACCTAGGAGATGCGGAAGACCATGTTCCAACAAACTCCCCCTTTTGATAATAACAAATCCATTAATGATAAATCAGAGCATTAATACATAAAGCATGATGAAACAAACTTGTTTGTGTGTGTGAGTGATAACTTAGGATAATTATCGATTTTGGTATTTAGAATTGCTCCCCCTAAATGCATGCTCCCCTGATGTGAATGCTCCCCTTCTATGTAGGTTATCTTCTTAATCATTAACCATGTTAGTTTTCCCATTTGATAGCATTTTTATTTATCATGTGAGTTCTCCCCCTTTTGTTATTAGCAAAAGTGGGTTAAGGTAGCAAGAGACATAGAAAGAGTATTTTTGATAAAAGATAAGGCATAATTGAGCTTTTAGAGGAAATGAAATGATAAGGAGTTTTTAGCATAAAAATTTTCATAGAAATAAATCATAGTTTTTAGCAAAACAATGATATGCGTGTTAAAACAACCAATATATATTTTACCAAGCAAGTCTACCACTTGTTGAAGGAAATGAATTTTGAGATTCAAGTGATGATACACACAAAAGAAAAGACTTTAAATAAGCATGAAAGCGTAAGGTAAAAAAAATATATTGTAATTATGATGCGAAAGACTTATAGAAATACAAGAAACATCTTTTTGTAATCATGACTATTCATAAGAAGAAATATGAGTTAAATTCCAATAAGAAAAGATGTTTTTGTAAATCATGTTTCTTTTTTTAAGTTTTACAATAAAGTAACCAAGCATGAAAAGATGATATCAAAAAGAGATTAATACAATGTTATTTTAATTCACAAATTCAAAATGAAAGTGCACAGTGTACCTCTGAGAATCCTCTAGAGGGGGTGAATAGAGATTCAAATTTATTTCTATCCTAACTGTGCAAGTACAATAAAAAACCTAAGTGTTATGCTCCAACAAATACTTATCCAGAATAAAACAGTGCTGAAATATAAAGCAGGAAAACAGTGAAGTAATCTAAGTTATGAGGGACAGCACAAAAAATCAATAATCCAGAAGACACAAATTTTTATAGAGGTTCCCCAAAATGTGGGTACTCCTCTCTTCTACCACCTGGTAGGGATGCACCTACAGTGCCTGAGTCTTTTGGTAATGAGACTCTTAGAACCACTGATCTTTTGACAAGGAGATCATGAACCACCGGATCTTTTGATAAGGAGATCTTGAACCACCAGATCTTTTGATAAGGAGATCTTGAATCACTGAATCCTTTGGAAAAGGGATTCTCAAAACTCTTTTACAGGGAATGAGAAGGAGAAAGAAAGAAGGGGAGAAGAGTAAGAACTCTATTTTCAGAATTCTTATGAAGGTTGTATGAAGAACAGCTTCTTGAATCTTTCACTGGATAGTGTTGTATTGCAGGAGCTATGGATTGTCAGATCCTTTCAATTTCCACTGATTGAGATTTTTACTGCTATATGATTGTGATGGAGAGCAGCTTTCAAATCCTCTGTTCTATTAGATGGAGAGCAGTAGTTGTTTCTTCTCTGTATGCCCTCTATTAGGGTTCCTGAGGAGGAAGAAGAAGGATGGATAGCAATAGAACAGTATGTCGATTATGATAAGTGCTCTGTTCTTCTCTTTCTTCTCTTCCTTTTATTGTCCCCTTACCGATTTGAATTTCTTTCCCTTTCTATTAAGACCTGAAAAGGTATTCTGCTATGGATAATCTCTTTCTTTCCATCTTTAATTCCCGACCCGTTCACCAACATTAAGCATGTTTCCAAGAAAGCTTTTTGTCCTCTTTTAGTTCTTCTTTCTATTTGAGGCAATTAATGAGCCATTGGATAACGGTCTTGAGTGAGGTGGGCCATGAGAGAGGGTCCAAAATGACAGCTAAAAAGGCTTCCCTTTTCAGACAATATTCGACATAGTGTCGAGTTCTCTTCCTCTCTTATCGACGCACCTTCGAGTTCTTGTAGGAGCAGCTTCGAATTCATCCTTGCTCTGATTGAACTCTTTCTCTCTAAGTCCCCCTTTTCTTTTGTAAGAGTTTTGATTTGTGAGAGGGCCTTAGAAAGAGAAACTTCAAGATCGTTTGCCTTACATTAGGAGTGTTCACACTCTTGGTATGAAACCTTTCTCTTTTCCAAAGAAATAAATTTTTTTGTAAGCTTATGATTTTCTTTGATGAGAGATTCATTTTCATGATTTAAAATAATATTACCTTCTATGCTTTTATCATAGGCTTTGCAGGCTTGAACAAATTCATCATAAAGTTCTTCGAAGGTGGGATGAGTTACCTCAGTGTCACTAAGAACACTGGTGTCGTCATCATTGTCTTTTGCCATCAAGCATAATTTTGCTTCCTCCTCGCTGCTTGATTCAGATCCGCTCGATTCTTCAGAAGAAGAATCACCCCATGTTGCAGCTTTCAGCACCTTCTTTTTCTCCTTCCCTTTGTATCGTTTTTCTTTTTGCTCCTTTAGATACTTCGGGCACTGGCTCCGAATGTGCACGGTCTTCCTGCAGTGATAGCACTCCGGTGGCGGTCTTTCTTCTTTGTCTTCACTTTCCTTTTCTTTCTTTGATGAAGAGGAAGACCCTTTTCGTCGAGCATCCTTCTGGAAGTATTTTCGGAAGGTGTTCCTTCTTTCTGGATTTCCAATGAATTTTTTGAAGTTCTTGACCAGGAGACCTTCTTCATCTTCATCATCATCTTCGTTGCTCTCCTTCGATTTTAGTGCCAATGCCTTTTTCTTTGGCTCCTTGTTGTATTCATCATATTGAATCTGGAGTTCTACCTCATGGGGTTTGAGATTCCCAATGAGATTCTCGATCTGGAGCGTTCGTAGGTTGTGTGACTCTGAGATGGCCGTCACCTTTGGATTGAACCTCATAGGTAGAGAGCGAAGAATTTTTCTGACCAAGTCATCATCGGAGTAGATCTTTCCAAGAGCTTTTGATGCATTGACGATCTTGGTGAAGCGTGTGTACATCGAGTTGATGTCTTCTTCAGCATCCATCCTGAATTTTTCATATACCGATTCCAGTTGGAATAGCTTTGAATCTTTCACCTGCGATGTACCTTCATGAGTAACTTCTAATTGGTTCCAAATATCATAAGTAGTTACACATGCAGAAATTTGATTAAATTCAATTCGATTTAAAACACAATATAAAACGTTCATTGCCTTTGCATTATTTTTGCATTTAAGTTTATCGTTATCATCCCATTTATCCTTAGGTTTTTCTATCGTAACCTCTCCTACTATAATTATAGGAGGAGAGTACCGAACTTCCACCATGTTCCATACTTATATATCCATGGTCATAAGAAAACACATCATCCTACATTTCCAGTAGTTGAAATCTGACCCAATAAAAAGAGGTGGTCTACTAACACCTTGACCATCCGGAAAAGCGAGATCATAAGACGTCATTTATTCCTGGTTGTTAGACCGTTTGGAATAAACCACTCTGATACCACTTGTTAGATCTGTAGGTTCCCGTAGAGGGGGGGTGAATAAGGGTTGTAGAAACTTATGTTATATTTTAAAATACTTGAAATGCTAAGCGATTAAAATAAAGAGAAATTAAACAAATTAAGTGAAATAAAATAGAGACGTGATTTTATTAATATGAAATGTAGGATTACAAAACTTGACTTCTTATAACGCTGGAAATCGAAGGCGAATAGTAAAAAGACTTTTTCGTTTTCTATCCCGACTCGTATCCCCACAAACCGGTGCCTTTAGCCTATCCTTCGCCGAATACGACCTCAAGCCGCTCTAGCCAATCCTTCCTCGGATATGGCCTCGAGCGCCCCATAGACCAAACCTAGATCTAGTCGCCAACACAAGGCAAATTTCTCCCTAAGTCCTACCAAGACCTAGTCGCCAACACGAGGCGAATTTACTAAATGATTACAAGAATGAAAATAACAAGAACAATATTAAAACTCCCTCTTGAAGTACTTCTGAAGTTGGAGATGAAAGGACCGCTGTAGAATAAGCGTTGTTGAAGCGATCGTAGGTCGGAAGAAGAAATCCTCCTTCAGAAACTCATGGACTTTGGGTGGGAGATCAACTCTCGGCAGTATGAGGCTCTGGAAATTTGGCACTAGAACTCTCTCAATGATGTGTGTCGAAAATGAGAGAAGAGGGATCCTTTTATAGGAGAGCAAGCTAGCGCATGTGCTAGTGCTACCGCCAGCGCTATCCTATTTTAGAATTATTATGCGCGTGCGTATCTTTCATTCCAAGGAAACCCCGCTGACATTCCTCATGTGCATCGAGATAGAGTCTGCGCTAGCCGCTAGCGCCTTCTAAAACAGCTCCCGAAATTTCTCTAATCAGAGCTAGCGCCTGCGCTAGGTGCTATCGTCGGCGCTAGTGGACATGTTGGAATTCTGGCTTCAAACTTGGGGGCAACCTTCTTATGTTATCCTTGAGTCATATGGCATTGTTTCCTGCACACTTAAAAACACAAGATCAAATACACATAGGATTTGTTATTCTCAAACCTAGGAGATGTGGAAGACCATGTTCCAACATTTTCTTCTCTTCTCTGACCAACACTGAACTTATTGCGTCAGATCCAACTCCAAGATAAAGAAAGAGATCCTCGCTTTCTCGAGGGCTCTGAAGCAAAGGAGATGATGTTAACTGCTTTTTTAACTAGTCAAATGTGTCATCACACTCCTTGGTTCATTCAAATATTGAGCCCCCACGGAGAATTTTTGAAGAACAGGGCACTCTTATCTCATGAATGAGATATGAATCGGCTTAGACCTTCCATCCTTCCACCTAGTTGCTGAACCTCTTTGGACGATCTCAGAGGTGTCATATCTAAGATCGTTTTACCTTGTCAGGATTTGGTTCCAATCCTTCTGGGTAAGGAGGTGACCAAGGAACTTCCCTTTGCTCTCTCTGGAAACACATTTTAGAGGATTTAACCTCATGTTAAGGGCTTGAAGGGTTGCGAACGTTTTAGTGAGATCATTGAGATGAGCAGAGAAGGCTTTACTTTTTATTAAGAGGTCGTCGACATAAACATCCAAATTTCTCCCTTTTTGGTTTTTGAATACCGTATCCATCATTTCTTGATACGTCGCGCCAACATTTTTCAGCTCGGAAGGCATCACGCAATAACATAAGAATCCATCATTCGTGATAAAAGATGTGTGAGAAATGTCGGGCTTATGCATTCTAATTTGGTGATAACTAAAGAAAGCATCTAAGAAGCTCATACATGAATACCCTACAGCGGAATTAACTAAAAAATCTATCTGAGGCAAAGGATATCAATTTTTAGGGCATGCTTTATTGATCTTAGTAAAATCATATTCATCATTTGCCACCAGCCTTCTTAACTATTACACCGTTTGATACCCAGTTAGGATATTGAATCTCTTGAATGAATTTTGCTTTGAGAAGCTTGTCCACCTCCTGTCAGATGGGCTGAGCAAGAGTTACCGCCACCGCCCTCTTCTTTTGCTTAACTGGAGTGAAGCTAGGGTTGATGTTGAGGTGGTAGCAAATGACATCAAGATCGACTCCTGGCATGTCATCTTCTGACCAGACAAAGACATCTAGGTTCTTCAGGAGATAAAAGACACGTTGACTCTTCTCTTCTTCAGACATCTGGACATTGATGGCAAGCCTCTTGCCTACATCTTCTTTATCAATTGGAACAGCTTGAGTCACCTGGGCAGGTTCCAGGCGAGCTCCTTCTCTAACATCTTTCTCTGTTGATTCTTCCATAGCTTCAGCATGATCAACATCTTGATGCACTGGGAAGGTCTCAACCACATTCGGAGGAGAAGATTCTGTCACATTGACCGTCTTCACATAACATTCTCGGTCCTTCTTGGATTCGCTCCTGATCAGATATTGCTTTCCATGAGAGCGAACTTGACAGCTAGATGGAAGGTGGATACTACTGCCTTATATTCATTAAGTATCGGCCTTCCAAAGATAGCGTTGTAGCTACTTGGAGCTTCAACAACTATAAAGTGAACTAGCTTTATGATCCCACCAAGTGTCACAGAGAGTGTCACCCTTCCTTCTACATCCTTCATTTCTCCAGAAAATCCATAGAGTAGCCCTTTAGTTGAAAGGAGAATCTTCCCAGTCTTTACGGCCTCATAAGCTGGCTTGAAGAGGAGGTTTACTAAACTACCGGTGTCGACCAGAATGCTTTCCACCGTGTAGTTCTCGATCACCGCCTTGATGAGCATGACATCGTTGAAAGGATTGGCGATCAGAGGAAGATCGTCATTCCCGAAGGTGACTATTCCCCTAACAGGAGTAGAAGAGGAGGTCACAGCGACCACTGATTGGTAGACTCTTGAAACACATTTTATCGTGGAAAACACGAAAAAGGTAAAAAACCACACGGTCTGAGCTGTGTCGACCAAATTCCAGTATCATCTAGTTCGTTACAATGAAAGCTAAGAACTCGAGCGCGACATGCCACTGCTCGTTACAATGGTAAAAAGAGTAAACCTCGAGGGTGACAGGCCACCTCTCGAGAAACTAAGTATTTTCCCGGGAATGAAAGTGAGATTCTCGAGTTGCCTTTCGTAACCTTCGAAGGCTCAAAGGAGATCTTTGAAGATTCAAAGGAGATATTCAAAGGCTGAAGGAGATCTTCAAGCGCCAAAGGAGAATTCCAAGGAAATTTTCAAAGGAGCTCTCTCAGGCGTAGAAGGCAAAGTATCTTGAAATGAAGGCCCTGAGTTCCTTTTATAGCCTTGGGCATGTTGGAGTTGGGGAACACTTCTGGTCAGGGTTCGTCGAATGGCGTTCGACGAACGGAGAAGGGTTCGTCGAACGGCGTTCGACGGATGGGTCCTTAATTACTCCCGTCTCTGCGGCTCGTCGAATGGGAGAAGCCTGTGTTCGATGCTCGACGCCTGCGCTCGACGCTCGATGCCTGCGTTCGACGCCTGCACTCGACGCCTGCGCTCTATGCTCGACGCCTACGCTCGACGCTCGCCGCTCGCCGCCTGGTGTACATGCTGTCTCAGCAGGTTCCGTCTCAGCGGATGTTTGGTCTGAGCCCGGTTTGGTGCCCTATTTAAAGGGTGCATAACCCTGGTTTAGGGTTAAGGTCGTTAAGTGAAAAGAAGCGTAACAGTGCTTTCTTGGCGGCGGTTCCTCTGTTCTTGTCTGAAGAGGGTTAAGTGAGGTAGGATCAGTTTTGATCCTTGTAACCTTATAAGTTGTAATCCGTCTTGGTGAATAGAACAAAGAGAAGAGAAAGGGGAGAGGGGACGTTGCCCGGATTGGGGTGAACCTCTGTACATCTGTGTGTCTTCTGTGATTGTCTGTGTTTTGTTTTCTTTCGAATTTCTCGTCTCGGCACACCCTATTTTCTTTACATTTGGTATCAGAGCTAGGTTTTTGATCCTGGAAATGGGTTCTGGCGGTGTGCGGATCGAGATCGAGAAGTTTGACGGAAGTCGATTCGATCTATGGAAGATGAAGATGGAAGATATGTTGATTGATCGAGATCTATGGTCTGCGATCGAAGATGATCCTCCCGTTCCTAAGGTTGCAGAGAAGGATGCAAGCGCATCGAAGGAAAAATCTACAGAGGCGACTGCAGATGTTGCAGCGGAGGCTGCGGCCTGGACGAAAACCGATCGGAAGGCTAAGTGCCCGATCCAGTTATTCCTAGCAGATTCAATCTTGACTAACATCATGGAGGAGACTTCAGCACGAAGTCTGTGGCCTATGTTGGAATCCCTCTACCAGAGCAAGTCCCTGGTAAACAAATTGCTATTGAGAAAGAAATGGTATAAACTTCGGATGCATGAGGGCAATTCGTTTTCAGAGCACTTGACTCAATTCAATACCATTGTGAGTCAGTTAATCTCTATTGGTGAGAAGATCTCGAATGAGAATAGAGCCATCACCTTGTTGTGCTCGCTGCTAGATTCATGGGACAATCTGATTGTCGTGATTGGGGGGAGTGGAGACAAGGAACTGTCATATGATATTATATGTGCATCTCTTTTATCTGAGGAGACCAGGAGAGGAGGTTTTGAGGCGATGAGCAAAGGTGCTTTGAGTGTATCTATATCCCGTCCTCAATGAAGGGAGAACAAGCATGGTGGATATCGAGATAAGTCTCGAGGTAGATCCAAGAGCCAGGAGAGGGAGAAGAGTAAGAAGCCCATTCGGTGCTGGAAGTGCAATAAGACTGGTCATATGAAGTCTCAATTTTCGAACAAGGCCGTTCAGAACAAGGAGACACCGACAACTTCTGGTACGAAGAAGGAGGGCGACGGCGGTGACATGTACATCGCTGCCACATGCATTGCTCAGAGAGATTCTGATATGTGGTATGTAGACACAGGAGCATCATACCACATGACCCCTCATAGGCACTGGTTCTGTGAGTATGAGAGGTTTGATGGTGGAGATGTCATGCTGGGTGATGATTCTGCTGTGCAGATTATTGGGCGTGGCAAGGTTATGTTGAAGTTGTCTAATGGGATCACAAGGTCTCTTCCCAATGTGATGCACATTCCAGGGATGAGCAGGAATTTAATCTCGATGGGTTCCATGGCGGATGCTGGAGTACACTTCAGCTGTGACAAGCAATCTTGCAAGATGACAAGGGGGAAATGGTGATTGTATACTCTGCTTGATGATACAGTGGTTCCAAGTGGGACTCTTATCTCTGAGAGCCAGGAGGTTGACCAGGAGGAGGTGTCCAGGCTGTGGCATCATCGGCTTGGGCATATTAGTGAGAAGGGGATGTCGGCCATGGCATCTGGTCAGATGGTGGAAGGGGTGTCGGAGTTCTCCACAAACCTTGGGTTCTGTGAACATTGCCTGCTTGGCAAACAGACCAGAGTAAGCTTTCGTGGGACGGGCACGAGGGCAACTGAAGTGCTGGAGTTGATACACAGTGATGTGTTTGGGCCAACTCCAGCTCCATCTCTAGGCGGCGCAAGGTACTATGTGTCCTTTACTGATGACCTCTCATGTTATTCCTGGATCTATTTTCTCAGGTCTAAATCAGAGGTTCTGGACAGGTTTAAGGAATTTATGAACCTGGTGGAGAACCAGTTGGAGAGAAAGGTGAAGGTCCTCCGTTCTGACAATGGAGGGGAGTACTGCTCTGATGCTTTTGAGCGGTACTGTACTGAGCAGGGGATTGCACGGCAGAAGACCACATCGTACACTCCAGAACAGAATGGAGTGTCGGAGAGGCTGAATAGGACCTTGATGGAGAAGGCTAGGTGCATGCTCAGTTGGGCAGGTTTGGGGAAGGAGTTTTGGGCTGAAGTAGTGGCGACTGCAAACTACCTGAAGAACAGGTCCCCTACATCTGTTGTGGAGGGATGTACACCCTTTGAAGCAATCTTCAAGAGAAAGCCAAACTTGGCCTATGCTCGTGTGTTTGGGTGTGATGCATATGTTCACGTTCCAAAGGAGAAGAGGGGGAAGCTTGATGTTAAATCTGAGAAGTGCATCTTTGTGGGTTACAAAGATGGCATAAAAGGGTACAAGCTTTGGAACCCTATGACCAGGACTGTAACATTCAGCAAGTATGTGGTGTTTCATGAAGACAGTCCACAGGCAGTCACACAAGCTGAGAAGGCTAAAGAAGCTGAGAAAGAGACAGTGGTGGTGGAAGGAAGTTTTGAGAAAGGAGCTACCATTGTTGGGGCTGAATCTGATTCTGAATCAGATGATTTGGAGGTGGTGAGAAGTTTTGATGAGTCAGAAGATGAAGCTGAGGATATTCCACTTCTGAGGAGATCGACAAGGGAAAGATGGGCACCAGTGAGATACCCCCAATGTGCAGTGGCTGCACAATGTTGCCTGAGTATGCTTGGTGAAGATCCAATCTCTGCCAGAGATGCTAGATCAAGGGCTGATTCAAATCAGTGGGAGCTAGCCATGGTGGATGAAATGGAGTCTCTGAGGAAGAATCAGACTTGGCGTCGGTGTAAGCTTCCAAAGGGGAGTAAGGCCATCGGAAGCAAATGGGTTTTCAAGCAGAAGGTGAAGGGTGATGGCACTGTGGAGAAATACAAGGCAAGGTTGGTTGCAAAGGGTTTCTCCCAGGTCGAAGGTGTTGATTATGATGAGATCTTCTCACTGGTAGCCAAGATGACGTCGATCAGACTGGTACTTTCTATTGCGGCAACGCATGATCTATAGATCAGGTAGATGGATGTGAAGACGGCGTTTATTCACGGTGATCTGGAGGAGGAGATATACATGAAGCATACGGAAGGATTCGAAGCCAAGGGCAAGGAGGATCAGGTTTGCAGGCTGATGAAGTCCCTGTATGGACTAAAACAATCTCTGAGGATGTGGTACAAGAAATTCGGCACCCACATGCTGGAGTTAGGTTTTGAAAGATCGAATTCGGACCACTGTGTGTACATCGAGAGAAAGGGAGAGCAGTTCATCTTCCTGACACTTTATGTAGATGATATGATACTGGTGGGCAATAGTGTCAGGATGATCCAACAAGTGAAGAAGCTGCTCTCAGCCAAATTCGAGATGAAGGATTTGGGGCCAGCAAGTGCCATCATGGGAATGCAGATTTCCAGTGATCGAAGCAAGAAGAAGCTTTGGTTGGGGCAGCAGAGGTACTTCGAGGAGATGTTGAAGAAGTTCAATATGACAGACTGTAAGCCAGTGGGAGCACCAATGCCAGTTGGGTGCAAGTTATCTGCAGAGTTGAGCCCGAAGACACAAGATGAGGTCGAGGACATGGCGAAGGTCCCTAATGCTAGTGTTGTGGGAAGCTTGATGTATGCCATGGTTTGCACTCGCCCTGACATTGCTCAAGCAGTGGGAGTGTTGAGCCGGTAAATGGCTACACCAGGAAAGGAACACTGGAACGCTGTGAAGCGTGTGTTCAGGTATCTCCGAGGCACTTTGAATTACTCCTTATGTTTTGAAGGGGCTGGTGAAGGAGGAGTCCTGGATGTGGTTGGGCACGTGGACTCGGATTGGGGAGGTGGTCTGGATAGCAGGAGATCCACCAGTGGGTACGTGTTCACACTTTTTGGAGGTGCAGTCAGTTGGATGAGTCAGAGGCAATGCGTGGTGGCACTCTCGTCGACGGAGGCAGAGTACATGGCTCTTACTCATGCGAGTAAGGAGGCCATATGGCTGCGGAGGCTATGTTTGGAGATCGGGTTTGAGCAGGGGCCAGTGAAGCTGTGGTGTGACAGCCAAGGGGATATTCAGCTAGCCAAGAATCCAGCCTTCCACGCATGAACCAAACACATTGACATCCAGTATCATTTCATCCAGGAGAGGGTGGAGAATAAGGTAGTTCAACTGGAGAAGGTGGACACGATGGAGAACAGCTCTGATTTTCTTACCAAGGCAGTTCCTGTTGCCAAATTTCAATGGTGTGCAACGGTTGTAGGGTTGAAGAGGAAGGTTGGAGGAGAAGCTCTCGTCGGAGGAAGATGTTCACCAAGTGGGAGAATATTGGAGTTGGGGAACACTTCTGGTCAGGGTTTGTCGAACGGCGTTCGACGAACGGAGAAGGGTTCGTCGAACGGCGTTCGACGGACGGGTCCTTGATTACTCCCGTCTCTGCGGCTCATCGAATGGGAGAAGCCTCCGTTCGACGCTTGACGCCTGTGCTCGACGCCTGCGCTTGACGCCTGCGCTCGATGCCTGCGTTCGACACTCGACTCCTGTGCTCGACGCCTGTGTTCGATGCTCGACGCCTGCGCTCGACACCTGTGCTCGACGCCTGCGCTCGACGCCTGCGCTCGACGCCTGCGCTCGACGCCTGCGTTCAATGATCGACGTCTGCGTTCGACGCCTGCGTTCGACGCTCGACGCCTGCGCTCGACGCTCGACGCCTGCGCTCGACGCTCGACGCCTGCGCTCGACGCTCGCCACCTGGTGTACATGCTATCTCAGCAGGTTCCGTCTCAGCGGATGTTATTGAACTATCTCAGCGGATGTTTGGTCTGAGCTCGGTTTGGCGCCCTATTTAAAGGGTGCATAACCCTGGTTTAGGGTTAAGATCGTTAAGTGAAAAGAAGCGTAACAGTGCTTTCTTGGCGGCGGTTCCTCTGTTCTTGTCTGAAGAGGGTTAAGTGAGGTAGGATCGGTTTTGATCCTTGTAACCTTGTAAGATGTAATCCGTCTTGGTGAATAGAACAAAGAGAAAAGGAAGGGGAGAGGGGATGTAGCCCGGATTGGGGTGAACCTCTGTACATCTGTGTGTCTTCTGTGATTGTCTGTGTTTTGTTTTCTTTCGAATTTCTCGTCTCGGCACACCCTATTTTCTTTATAGGGCAGGGGTAGTGATGCAGGATGGCGCGTTGGGTTTGTGCGCCTGTTGGCTATTTCTAGGAAACCCTAAATGCATGCAATTAAAAAAATTGAAACTTGAGTGAGTGTTGCACTTTGAGAAATTAAGCAACTAGGTTTTATAAAGCACAAATTTACTATTTTGTTTTAGAAATGAATTTTCTTGAAATATGGTTCAATTCTAGATCCGGGGAAGGAAGTTCACAACTTTCGTTCTGTTCCCCTTGTTGTAGCAAACGGAAATCGTGAACTCCAAATACATTTCCGTTTGGAGTTTTCGACGTAGCGTTCGCTGACAAAATTTGGGTGAAAACCCAACAATGAATCTAATATCCCGAAGAGAAAATTTAAATGCACACAAAGGAGGAGGAAGAAACAAATTACCCACGGAAAGAGGCGTCTTTCTGCAACCGAAGTCGACGGCGATCCCGCGAGGAATTCCTTATCACCTTCGATCTCCCGCTCCGTGGACGGTCGCTATGGCGCTCGGACACCAGGGAAATATTTCGCTCACTCACACTCGAAGTGGATCCACTAAATCTCAAATCTCACTATGTAAGGAAGCCATAAACGAAACAACCTAAAGTTCACTCTCTCACGCGAAAGTGGTTCCACGTAATCTCTAACACAAGAATTAAACTTCACTCACTAAACTCACGGCAGCAACACTTCTCAAACAGCACCAATACGACCTTAATAAAGAGAACTCAACAATAATCTTGGATGAAACTAAACATCATATTCAACCTTTTATACGGCAGCAGGGAGAACACTCCTTCCAAACAAAACTCATTACTCGTCTACTCTTCATTCATCACAGGACTCCAACAAAACAAACAAACAGAACTTATTTGAATTCACAACCATTCACCTAACACCTACAATTCCTAAGCACTATTCATCATCTCTTTCACCGACTGGAATTACACAAGCAACACAAAATGGGAATATTACACTGCACTCCAAAAGTCAATATCAAAATCCATCCCCCCTCACTGATTCCCGATCTTCCCCTTTTATAGCATTTTAAAACAGGAAAAACAAAACCAACGGCATCAAATCCTCTGATGGTGTCGTGGAAGAGGCGACATGGAGGAGTTGACCTCAAACCGTCGGAGAGGGGAACGTGGCCAGAGGTTGAAGCCAGACCGATCGTCGCTGGATCGTGGGTGCGGGAGCTTCTCCTGGTGCAGCGCCGAAGTCAGAGATGTAACGGTTGGAGGTTGTCGACGCCGAACCCTACTTGTGTGTCATGGCTGAACCGGGAGAGTTTCCAGAAGCCTTGGGTCAAATCGGGGAGGAAGAAAATAAGCGGCTGGGGAAAGCTGCTTGAACCGACTCTTAGGTTGGATATCGTATATCTATATATATATCATATATCTAAATAAATATATATATATATGTATATGTATATATTCATACATAAAGTGCAAATTACACAAATTACAAAGGCCCAAAGTGACACAAATAAAATGGTAGATTCAGGGCTGATAGTGGTCCGGTCGGGTGCGGCGTCGGGTACTTTTACGTCGACCTGATCGGGGCTGGTCTCCACCAACTCTCCCCCTCTCGAAATCACTCATCTCTGGTGAGTGTTCCAACCGGTAGTGTTGCAGAAGATCGTCATCACTACTGGGGAATCCCTAAATGCATGCAATTTAAAAATTGATATTTGACTGGGCGTGCATGAACTTTAAGAAATTAAGCAACTAAATTTTTGTAAAGCATTAAATTACTAATTTTGTTTAAAAGGAATTTCTTGAAATTATGATTCAATTCTAAATCCGGGGAAGGAAGTTCACTACTTTCGTTCTTTTCCCCTTGCTATAGCAAACGGAAATCGTGAACTCCAAATACGTTTTCGTTTGGAGTTTTCGATGTAGCATTTGCTGACAAAATCAGGGCAAAAACCCACAATGAATCTAATAACCTAAAGAGGAAATATTGACGCACACAAAGGAGGAGGAAGAAACAAGTGTTGGACATGTGTGTCACATCCCTTTGTTTGAGAATAACAAATCCCAAATTGTATTTGATCTTGCTTGTCGTGTGTTTATAGTGTGCAGGAACTATAGGTGCAATGCTCCACAGGTAGAAAGCAGCTTGGAACCAACAAACTGAACTGGAGCACTACCTCCAGCGTTAGGGGTTAATGCAGGCGCTAACGCTACCGCCAGCGCTACCACTACCGCCTGGCGCTATCTAAAGTTTGTGCAAAGCGCCGCGCCACCGACGGTTTCGCAACCGCTCTACACGAGAGCTACTGTCAGCGCTAGTGCTACCGCCAGCGCTATCTCAAGTTCGTGCACAGCGCCATGCCGCCGACGGTTTTGCAACCGCTCCACACGAACGCTATCGCAGGCGCTAGGAGCTACCGCAGGCACTATCTTCAAGTTCTATAAATTGATGGGCTCTCTCTCGTTTCGGTGAGAGCTTCCTGAGAGATTAATTGTGCCAAATTTCCAGAGTTGTTACTCTGCCGAAAGCTCATCTCCCACTGAAAGCCAAAGAAGATTTCTGGAGAAGGAAGTCCCACGCTGCATCCGAAGATCGATCGCTTCAACCTCACTTGTGCTACAGCGATCCTTCATCCTCAACTTCAGAAATCTCATAGAGGGAGTTCTTGTTATTTGCTTTATTTCATTATTGTAATTTTTGTAGTAGAATTCGCCTTGTGTTGGCGACTAGGTCCTTGCGCGGCTTAGGGGTAATTCGTCGCGTGAGTTGGAGACTAGGTCTAGGAGATTAGATATAGGGGGTGCTCGAGGCTATATCCGGGGAAGGATTGGCTAGAGCGGCTTGAGGCCATATCCGGGGTAGGATTGGCTAAAGCAAACCGGTTTGTGGGGATACAAGTCGGTATAGAAAAGGAAAATTTATTTTACTTTGTACGCCTCCGATTTCTAGCGATATTGAAATCAAATTTATGTAAACACCTTTTTATATAATATAATCATGTCTCCATTTGTGTTTACTTGATTTCTTTCATTTGGCATAAACTATAAAATTGCAAATTATAATTGTTTCTTCCCTTAAGCTAAATTGCTATCTCGTTCTAATTTACTTTAAACAACTTAGTAAATCGTCTAAAATTTTAAAAAGAAAGTTATTACCTTATTCACCCCCCCCCCCCTATAAGGGCGCCAATCGATCCAACAAGTGGTGTCAGAGGGCAGGTTATTCTAAACGTTTTAAAAACCAGGAATAATGGCATCTTATGATCTCGCTTTTTCCGAGGGTCGGGGAATTATTAGACCTCCACTCTTTACCGGGTCAGATTATAATTACTGGAAAAATAGGATGAGATATTTTCTTATGACCCTAGATATTGAGGTATGGAATATGGTAGAAGAAGAATACTCTCCTCCTACATCTGTAGTTGGAGAGATAACTTTAGATAAACCAAAAGATAAATGGGATGATAGGGATTAGCTAAAATGCAAAAATAACGCCAAGGCTATGAATGCTCTATTTTGTGCGTTAGATAGAAATGAATTTAATAGAATTTCTGCATGTACTACTGCATATGAAATTTGGAATCATTTGGAAGTTACTCATGAAGGTACATCGCAGGTTAAAGATTCAAAGCTTTTCCAACTTGAGTCGGAATATGAAAAATTCTGGATGGATGAAAGTGAAGATGTTGATGGCATGTACACGCGCTTCACCAAGATCGTCAATTCCTCGAAAGCTCTTGGAAAGACCTTCTCCAATGGCGACTTGGTCTGAAAGATCCTTCGTTCCCTTCCACCAAAATTCAACCCGAAGGTGACGGCCATTTCAGAATCGCACAATCTAAGGACGCTCCAAGTTGAGAGCCTCATTGGGAATCTTAAAACCCATGAGGTAGAACTCAAAATCCAACATGATGAATACAATAAGGAGCCGAAGAAGAAGGCGTTGGCATTAAAATCAAAGAAGGAGTGCCAAGAGGATGATGATGAAGATGAAGAAAGCCTTTTGGTGAAGAACTTCCGAAAGTTCATGCGAAATCCGGAAAGGAGAAACACTTTCCGGAAATTTATCCAAAAGGATGCGAGATGGAAAGGGTCATCCTCAAAGAAGTAAAAGGAGAGCGACGATGAAGAAGAAAGACCTCCACCGGAATGCTTTCATTGTAGGAAGACCGGGCACATTCGGAGCCAGTGCCCAAAGTTCTTGAAGGAGAAGAAGGAAAAGCGGCACAAAGGGAAGGAGAAGAGGAAGGTGCTAAAAGCTAGAACATGGGATGACTCCTCCTCCTCCTCGGAAGAATCAAGCGGGTCTTCATCAAGCGAAGATGAGGAAGCTAACATGTGCCTCATGGGACATGGAAACGACGGCGACGACAACAGTGTTCTTAGCGACACTGAGGTAACTCCTCCCACTTATGATGAACTCTTTAATGAATTCCTTGAAACTTGCAAAGCTTTTGATAAAAATATGAAAGATAGTATTTTATTGAATCGTGAAAATGAATCACTTATTAAAGAAAATCAAAAGCTTTCCAAAAAGGTAATTGTTTCAGAAAAGAGAAAGGTTTCTTGCCAAGAGTGTGATCACTCCACTAAATTGGCAAAAGATATTGAAGAGGCACTTTCTAAAGCCCTCTCTCATGCCAAAACTCTTACAAAAGAGAAGGGGGAATTAGAAAGGAAATTAGAAGCCTCTCTTTTGCAAATCAAAAATAATAAAAAAGGTTTTTAAAATAGGTGTGTCATGCTTGTGAAAGAAAATTCTTCACTTAAAGCACAAGTTCATGATCTCGCCATGGCCATTAAAAATTTTGGAATAGGCCAAAAATCACTGGAAATGATTTTAGGGAACCAGTGCCATGGTTCTAGAAAATTTGGGCTCGGATATCGAAGTGAGGGCTACCGCCCGGCACTAGCCACTAACGTCGGCGCTAGCACCTCTTACAAGAAGCCTGAATTTTCATTCTCAAAATGTTTTTCTTCTGTAAATCCAATTGTCTCAACCCCCTTTATTTCATGTGCAAACTATTATAGGTTAGGTCACACATCTAGTTCTTGCAGGAAAATAAAACAAAATACTTTAAAGCAAATCTGGGTACCTAAGGCTTCCACTTATTCTATGGGTGGTTCCACTTGGGTATCCGGATCTTTACTCTCATCTTCTTTCTAGATGTGCAGGCAGGCTAAGGACAATGAAGACGTGTGGTACTTGGATTCAGGATGCTCCAAGCACATGACGGGCAATAAAGCAAAGTTCCTTAGCCTAGAAAAGAAGAAGAGAGGGATCGTGACGTTTGGTGATAACGGAAAAGGAAGGATCATGGGAATTGGTACAGTTGGTAACAAATCCTTTACTATATCTAATGTTCTTTATGTGAAAGGATTAAAACACAACTTAATTTCTATTAGCCAATTATGTGATAAAGGATTAGATTTGTTATTTGAATCTTCCACTAATCTATGCAAAATATCTAATCCTACTACAAAAGATATTTTACTAACTGCACCAAGAATACATAATGTTTATATAGTTTCTTTTCATGATCTTTCTAAATCATCTATAAAATGCTTTATCACTAAAAATGATGAATTAGAACTTTGGCATAGAAGACTAGGGCATGCTAACACAAAGCTCATTGTAAAACTTGCCAAAAGTAATTTAATTAGAGGATTGTCTATGTTAAATGGAACTTTACCTTCACTTTGTTCATCATGTCAAAAAGGTAAATTTTCTAGATCCTCTTTCAAAAGTAAAAAATTTCATTTCTACTACAAGACCTTTGCAAATAATTCATATGGATCTTTTTGGTCCCGTTAGCACTCCAAGTCTTGGTGGTAGATTATATACATATGTTTTAATAAATGATTTTTCAAGATATTGTTGGACATTATTTCTATCTTCCAAATCCGATGCGTTTTGTGAATTTGCAAAATTATGTACTCGTATTCAAAATGAAAGTGATTTAAAAATTAAATGCATTCGCTCGGATCATGGAGGAGAATTTGAAAATGAAAAATTTACATCCTTTTGTGATATGTTAGGCATTAAACATGAGTTCTCTGCACCACGCACACCACAATAAAATGGTGTTGTAGAAAGAAAGAATAGGACACTTCAAGAACTAGCACGCACTATGTTATGTGAATATAAATTACCTAAGTCCTTTTGGGACGAAGCCGTAAGTACATCGTGTTATGTTTTGAATAGAATCATGCTTCGCCCATCTCTTAATCTCACACCATATGAACTCTATTTTCAAAAGAAGCCTAATGTATCTTATTTCAAAGTTTCTGGTTGTAAATGTTTTATTTTGAATACAAAAGATAGCTTGGGAAAGTTTGATGAAAAATGTGATGAAGGAATTTTTCTTGGGTACTCTTCAACTAGTAAAGCTTATAGAATTTTTAATAAAAGAACTAGTAGAGTTGAAGAGTCAATAAATGTAAATTTTGATGAGTTTGTTCCTTGTGTAGAAAAACTTTCCGCAGGCAACGAGGATGATCTATTACCACCTTTGGAGCATGGTGACAAAGAACCTTCTAAAGAAGAAGAAGAGGAGGCCAAGGAAGATGAATATGTACCTCCAAGTGCCTTAAAATTCACAAAGGATCATCCATAGGAATTGATAATTGGTGAACCATCCATCGGGGTAAGAACTCGCTCTTCTCTTCATGAATCTTTTTCAAATATTTGTTTTGTTTCCGAAATAGAACCAAAAACCGTTTCTACTGCTTTAAATGATGAATTTTGTTTTTGGCTATGAATGAAAAGTTAGAACAATTTGAGCGACATAATGTTTAGAAATTAGTTGAAAGACCATCTAATCACCCGGTTGTAGGTGTAAAATGGATTTTTAAAAATTGATTAGATTGTGAGTCAAGAATCTCTAGAAATAAAGCACGATTAATAGTACAAGGATATTCTCAAATCGAGGGGATAGATTTTGATGAATCTTTTGCACCCGTTACTAGATTAGAGTCTATTAGAATTTTTCTAGCATTTGCAAGCTTTAAAAGAATAAAATTATTTCAAATGGATGTGAAAAGTGCTTTTCTAAACGGGTTTGTAAAAGAAGAAGTTTATGTTGAACAACCCCCCGGTTTTATTAGTGAAAATTTTCCAAATCATGTTTATAAACTAGAGAAAACGCTTTATGGTTTAAAACAAGCGCCCCGTGCATGGTATGAAAGACTTACATCATTTTTATTAAAGCACGGTTATATTATGGGAAGTGCGGATAATACTCTCTTCATTAAGCACAATAATAATGATATGATTATTTTACAAATATATGTTGATAATATTATTTTTAGATCTACTAATGAAGAGATGTGTAAAGAAGTCATTTTAGTGTTGAAAAATGAATTTGAAATGAGTCTTGTAGGAGAACTTTCTTATTTCCTTGGTTTTCAAATATCATAAAGAATTGATGTTATCTTTGTATGTCAAACTAAATATGTCCATGATATGCTTAAACATTTTGGATTTGAAAACCTTAAACATGCTTCTACACCAATGAGTGCATCACTAAAATTAGGAAAAGATGAATCAGGAATTTCTATAGATCAAACTTTATATAGAGGTATGATAGGATCTCTACTTTATCTAAGTGCAACTAGACCCGATATTATGTTTGTCGTATACTTATGTGCTCGATTTCAAGCCAATCCAAAAGAATCTCATTTAAAAGCGGTAAAATGAATTTTTAGATATCTCATTGGGTCATCTAGATTAGGATTATGGTACCCGCACAATAATTCATTTACACTTCACGGCTACTCTGATTCGGACTACGCTGGTTATTCACTTGATAGAAAAAGCACTAGTGGTGCTTGTCATTTTCTAGGACCTTCATTAGTTGCATGGTCTAGTAGGAAACAAAATTCGGTTGCACTCTCCACCACGGAGGCCGAATACATTGCATTAGGGAGTTGTAGTGCACAAGCACTATGGATGAGCCAAACTTTAGAGGACTTTGGTTTTCATCTAAAACTTATTGAATTAAAATGTGACAACAAAAGTGCCATTGATCTCACAAATAATCTGGTACACCATTCTAGATCCAAACATATTGATGTACGTCATCATTTCATAAGGGATCACATTAAGAAGGAAAATGTTAAAATAAGTTTCATTGGCACGGACTCTCAACTTGCTGATATATTCACTAAACCACTTCCCGATGCAAGGTTTCAAATGTTAAGGTTGGAATTAGGAGTCTTAGACATCTTAGGATGAATAACATGTAAAATGCTAATGTTTTATGCAATTTGAGCAATCAAGACATCTCTGAAAATTACTAAATTTCTGCATAAGACTACTCTTAAGACCCCTAATCAATATCAAAAAACAGAATTTTAAATTCATCAATATTTCACTTACTGTTTCCCGCGCTAGCACTAGCGCCGGCGCCAGCGTGAATGTTTGAATTTTGTGATTTTCAAAATTTCTAAAAATCCTTAAAAATATGTTAGTTTATATGTACTAAATTGTTTTTGTGTTTCTAACTATTTTATTTTTATTTTATTTATATTATGAAAAATCAACTACAAAAATTCAAAATTCAAAAATACAAAAATATGTTTTTTGTGATTTTTCTGTTTTTATTTCATTAAAATTTTTCAAAACAACAAAAAAACCTGTATGATCTTTATTGTTAATATCAAGCATGAATCAATTCTATTATTTAGAATTATTTACAATGTTAAAATTTATTCCTTCAAATTACTATGAACATTGTTTTGTTTATCATGCTTTGATATATCTATTTAATTGCATCAATTGTATTAAAAAATATGTGTAGATCCAAGCTTAGCATACCTCTAAGTGTGAGTAAATGTTTTATGATTGATAATGATACATTTCACTCACTTATTTTGATAATCAACATGTGTGTTTAAATCTAAAATGCTTGCTTGTGTATTGTATTTGTACAATGAATTAAAACTTGCATAAGTTTATTGCATACACTACATTTGAATTGCACTTATGAAATTTAGAAAAGTGGTTAAGCTAAAAATTTGGGTTTGCAAAATAAGTGTATTCGGAGAATGTTGTCTCACAAATGTGATCAAAAAAATTATATATGTAGACAAATATAACTCCACCAAGCACTACTTGAACCTCCTGATAAGTCTTCATAAGCATTGTGAGGTTGAGCACCTTGGAAAGAATAGTAAAGTGTCTTGTGCAAACCTTGGTTACTACACCACTTTGTTAAAAATTATGTGCATTTAAAGTGTGTGAAAGTTGATATACTTGTATTTTATTGTGCACTTTACTCTACATAAGTCTTGTATTTTGTGATTTAAATCAATTGTTAAAATGGCCCAAAATACACTTTTGTGCACATCATTATCTTTCATAACACTTCTTCTCATGAGTATTGGATTCTAATGCTTTATCTATACTACTCTTTATATGAAAAATGCACTAGATAACCTAGCATGATCTCTACAATGTTTTGGTATCTCTTGAACTTAAAATTAAGTAACATTGTAGTATATTCCCTTTTTAATATGTTCATCTCATGCTTGGTATCTTTATGTAAAACTATGAGATTTCCAAAAGGTTACAACATCTTTACATTTTGAACTTAAACTCCAAAATTTATACTTATGATTTTTTTTCTCTTACAAAAAGATGTTTCTTATAATCTTCCGCTTGCTTAAAACTCTTATCTATTTATTTGAAATCTCTTCAATATTATGCTTAAACTCTTTATCATTTCATATATTACAAAAGCTCGGTCATGATTTATAACTAGCTTAAAGAATACCTCCTTACTACCCTCACCCTACCTTCTTTTGATAATTCCAAAAGGGGGAGATTGATTGAAGAAATCTATATAGGAGAAATATAGAAGATTAAGAGAAGAATAATTCATGTAATCTATCATTTAGGGGGAGTAAAATAATAATTGCATTTATGTAGGGGGAGCATTAAGATAGGGGGAGTATGCACATTTCTCATGCTTATCATATAATAAACACTAATGTTGATTTCTTGCTAAGAGGATTTGTTATTATCAAAAGGGGGAGATTGTTGGACATGTGTGTCACATCCCTTTGTTTGAGAATAACAAATCCCAAATTGTATTTGATCTTGCTTGTCGTGTGTTTATAGTGTGCAGGAACTATAGGTGCAATACTCCACAGGTAGAAAGCAGCTTGGAACCAACAAACTGAACTGGAGCACTACCGCCAGCGTTAGGGGTTAATGCAGGCGCTAACGCTATCGCCAGCGCTACCACTACCGCCTGGAGCTATCTAAAGTTCGTGCGAAATGCCACACCACCGACGGTTTCGCAACCGCTCCACATGAGCGCTACCACCAGCACTATCTCAAGTTCGTGCACATCGCCACGCCGCCGACGGTTTCGCAACCGCTCCACACGAACGCTACCGCAGGCGCTAGGAGCTACCGCATGCGCTATCTTCAAGTTCTATAAATTGATGGGCTCTCTCTCATTTCGGTGAGAGCTTCCTGAGAGATTAATTGTGCCAAATTTCCAGAGTTGTTACTCTGCTGAAAGCTTATCTCCCACTCAAAGCCAAAGAAGATTTCTAGAGAAGGAAGGCCCCACGCTGCATCCGAAGAACGATCGCTTCAACCTCGCTTGTGCTACAGCGATCCTTCATCCTCAACTTCAGAAATCTCATAGAGGGAGTTCTTGTTATTTGCTTTATTTCATTATTGTAATTTTTGTAGAAGAATTCACCTTGTGTTGGCGACTAGGTCCTTGCGCGGCTTAGGGGGTAATTCGTCGCGTGAGTTGGCGACTAGGTCTAGGAGATTACATCTAGGGGTGCTCGAGGCTATATCCGGGGAAGGATTGGCTAGAGCGGCTTGAGGCCATATCCGGGGAAGGATTGGCTAAAGCCAACCGGTTTGTGGGGATACAAGTCGGTATAGAAAAGGAAAATTTGTTTTACTTTGTACGCCTCCGATTTCTAGCGATATTGAAATCAAATTTATGTAAACACCTTTTTATATAATATAATCATGTCTCCATTTGTGTTTACTTGATTTCTTTCATTTGGCATAAACTATAAAATTGCAAATTACAATTATTTCTTCCCTTAAGCTAAATTGCTATCTCGTTCTAATTTACTTTAAACAACTTAGAAAATCGTATAAAATATTAAGAAGAAAGTTATTTCCTTATTCACCCCCCGCCCCCCCACCCCCCCCCCCCCCCCCCCCCCCCCCTCTTATGGCGTCAATCGATCCAACAACAAGTTACCCACGGAAAGAGGCGTCTTTCCGCAACCGAAGTCGACGTCGATCCCGCGAGGAATTCCTCGTCACCTTCGATCTCCCGCTCCGTGGATGGTCACTATGGCGCTCGGACACCACGGAAATATTTCGCTCACTCACACTCGAAGTGGATCCACGAAATCCCAAAGCTCACTGTGTAAGGAATCCACAAACCAAACAACCTAAAGTTCACTCTCTCACACGAAAGTGATTCCACATAATATCTAACACAAGAATTAAAATTCACTCACTAAAATCACGGCAGCAACACTTCTCAAACAGTACCAATACGATTTTAATAAAGAGATATCAACAATAATCTTGGATGAAACTAAACATATTCTTCAACCTTTTATACGGCAGCAGGGAGAACACTCCTTCCAAACAAAAACTCACTACTCATCTACTCTTCATTCATCACAGGACTCCAACAAAAAAACAAACAAACAAAACTTCTCTGAATTCACAACCATTCACCTAACACCTACAATTCCTAAGCATTATTCATCATCTCTTTCACCGACTGGAATTACACAAGCAACACAAAACGGGAATGTCACACAGCACTCCAAAAATCAATATCAAAATCCATCCCCTCACTGATTCCCGATCATCCCCCTTTATAGAATTTCTAAACAGGAAAATCAAAACCAACGGCATCAAATCCTCTGATGGGGTCGTGGAAGAGGCGACATGGAGGAGTTGACCTCAAACCGTCGGAGAGGGGAACGTGGCCATAGGTTGAAGCATGACCTATCATCGTTGGATCGTGGGTGCGGGAGCTTCTCCTGGTGCAATGCCGAAGTTGGAGATGTAACGGTTGGAGGTTGTCGACGACGAACCCTATTTGTGCGCCATGGCTGAACCGGGAGAGTTTCCAGCAGCCATGGGTCAAATTGGGAAAGAAGAAAATAAGCGGCTGGGGAAAGCTGCTTGAACCGGCTCTTAGGTTGGATATCGTATATCTATATATATATCATATATCTAAATAAATATATATATATATATATATATATATTCACACATAAAGTGCAAATTACACAATTTACAAAGGCCCATAGTGACACAAATAAAATGGTAGATTCAGGGCTGGTATTGGTCCGGTCGGGTGCGGCGTCGGGTACTTTTACGTCGACCTGATCAGGGATGGTCTCCACTAACTCTCCCCTCTCGAAATCACTCGTCTCTGGTGAGTGTTCCGACCGGTAGTGTTGCAGAAGATCGGCATCCATACACTGTAACTCCTCGGCCATGACCCAGCTGGTCTCGGTCTCTGGTCTGCCATGCCAACGAACCAAATATCTCTGAAAACCACCATCAGTAGTGGTCACTGTCTCGTCATCCAATATCTGCTTGGGAACCAAGATCTGTCGCGGAAGTCTGTCAGTGGCTCTGGGAACTGGTATGAAAGAATCACCTGGTGTCTCATGCTCAGCCTGAAAACTGTTAGTGGAAAATGGTATAACTGCAGATGGTGTGTTAATAACTGAGTGAGTGTCGATGTGTCCTGAATGTGGATCATCACTAGCACTCACCAACCCAGAAGCAACAAATGGAGGAGAAGGCAATGGAAATTCTAAAGACTCATGTGGATAATTGTGGAATAAAGTCAGATCGGCTACGTTAAAAACCAGATTTGCTCCCCAAACGGAAGGCATCTCAAGTTCATACGCATTTTGCCCAATCCGCATGACCACTCTAAAGGGTCCGGTTCTACGGTCAGCTAACTTCTTTACGGTACCCGAAGGTAACCGTTTCGGATTTAGCCGAACCATCACCAAGTCATCCACTTTGAAACTAATAGCTCTTTTATGCTTGTTAGCTTGAGTTGCGTATAAATCATAACTATTATGCAATTTCGGCTCAATTTCTTTATGCAAAACATGCAAATGCAATGCATAGTCGTGTGCAAACTGGCTAGTCCGAAAAGTGGGTGGTAGTGGGGCTAAATCTAGCGGCACTCGTGCAGTGTGACCATGAACAACCTCATTGGGAGATAAACCCGTAGATCTACTCTTCGAATTATTATAGGACAATTAAGCGTGTGGAAAAATTAGATCCCAATTCCCATGGTGATCTCCTACCAAACATCGCAGTAAATTTCCTAAACTCCTATTAACAACCTCAGTTTGACCGTCAGTCTGTGGATGATAGGCGGTCGAAAATAGAAGTTTAGTACCTAATAGTCTCCAGAGTGAATTCCAAAAATAACTGGTGAACTTGACATCTCGATCGGTAACGATAGTCTTAGGTATCCCTCGGTGCGCGACAACCTCTTTATAATAAAGTCGGGCAACATGAGAGGCATCGTTGGTTTTGTTGCAGGGGATGAAATACGCCATTTTAGAAAACTGATCGACCACTACAAGAATGGAATCGTGCTTCCTAAAAGTGCGCGACAATCCAAGCACAAAATCCATGCTAACATCATCCCAAGGAATACTGGGCACCGGTAAAGGTGTGTATAATCCAGCGGGCTGTTTATTGCCCTTCGCTACCTGACAAATGCGACAGCTACTAACAATCTGTGCGATAACCCGCTTCATCCCGGGCCAATAGAATTGCTCCTCTACTAAGGCTACCATCTTATCTCGTCTAAAGTGTCCACCTAAGCCTCCGTCATGTATTCCCATACAATGAAGTTTCGCAAGGAGGTGCAGGGAATACACAAACGGGTTCCACGAAACAAATATCTGTCTCGAATGAGGTAATCTGTCTCATCGTGAAAGGGATTAGAGCGTATCACATCATAAATTCCACTAAAATCGGGACAACTAGAATAGTCATCTTTGATACGCTCAAATCCTATCACATGAGTTTGCATCTGTGATAATTCGAGGGTGACTCGACTAAGGGCATCGGCAACCCGATTCTTCATTCCCTTACAGTGCTTGAGAACGAAGGTGTACTCCTGCAAATATGATACCCACTTAGCCTGTCGAGGGTTCAATTTTTGTTGTGAATTGATGTAACGTAACGCCTGATGATCGGAGTGAAGGACAAACTCCTTTAGCAACAAATAATGCCTCCAATGATGCAACGTCTGCACAATCGCATAGAACTCGCACTCATAGTTGGAATAATTCAGCTTCGGGCCTGAAAGCTTTTCACTAAAAAATCCAACGGGATGACCCTCTTAACTAAGTACACCTCCTATCCCAACCCCAGAGGCATCGCAGGATACCTCGAACACGTGACTAAAATCAGAGTCTCAAAATAGGTGCAGTGGACATCTTATCTTTGATGATCTCAAAGGCTCTCGCTGCTAATGACGTCCACTTGAAATTTCCCTTCTTCGTACACTCAGTAACTGTCGCCATAATAGAACTGAAGTTCTTAATGAATCGACGATAAAATGTGGCTAGCCCATGGAAACTACGGACATCGTGAATACTCTGGGGTGTAGGCCACTCACGAATCGCTCGGACTTTCTCGAGGTCCATAGTGATTCCTGCGGAGCTCACTATATATCCCAGAAAGATAACAGACTCAGCCATAAAAACGCATTTCTTCAAATTGATGTATAGTCGCTCGGCTCACGGGAGCTCGAAAATAGTACGTAGGTGAGTCAAATGCTGACTCTCGGTCTGACTATAGATCAAAATGTCGTCGAAATAAACTACTACGAACTTCCCAATGTAAGGTCTGAAGACATGGTTCATCATCCGAGCGAAAGTACTAGGGGCATTAGACAACCCAAAGGGCATCACAAGCCACTCATAAAGTCCATCCTTCGATTTGAAGGCAGTCTTCCACTCGTCTCCTTCGCGTATAAGGATCTGATGATAACCACTACGAAGGTCGATCTTAGCCCTAGTCAACATGTTCAGCATGTCAACCAGTCGGAGTATCGGGAATCGATATTTCATTGTGATCTTGTTGACAGCACGACTGTCAACGCACATACGCCAAGTACCATCCTTTTTCGGGGCAAGGAGGGCAGGCACCGCACAAGGGCTCAGGCTATGGCAAATAAAGCCTCTATCTAATAACTCTCCAATCTGCTTCTGCAGCTCCTCGTGGGCGGTAGGATTCAATCGGTAATGCGGTAGATGAGGGAGGCAAGCTCCAGGAACAAGGTCTATCGCATGCTGAATACACCTCATAGGAGGTAACTCAGCTAGAAGCTCATCAGGGTGTAGATCCTGGAACTCCTCTAAAAGTCTCCTCGCAGGTATAGGAGTAGACTCATATACCTCTGATAAATCAGATGCCTGTAAAACCACTAAGGCATAAATAAATCCACCGTCAAAACTCTCTCGATGGAACTCAGTACCTCGTATAATGCTAAGAGTCTTCTTCCTTTCAGTGGGAGGAAGAGATTCTTTCGCACTACTACTCGCGCGGAATGGCGGTGCTTTGGGTCACACCGGGGTAAACACTACTCTCTTCTCGTCCAGTAGAAAGGAGCAAGTATTGGACCTGCCATGTATAGTGACATCTCGGTCGTATAACCAAGGTCGCCCAAGTAAAACGTGGCACACATCCATAGGCATGATGTCACACCAGATCTTATAGGAATACGTACCGATAGTGATGGGCACTAAACATCTCCTAGTCACCGATAATGTAGTCTTGGTAACCTAAGCTACCTGAAATGGGGATGGGTGCGGCTCAGTCGTGAGTCCCATGCGGGCTAAAGCTGTCTCAGCTATCACATTCATGCAACTCCCACTATCCACTACTAAACGACACACTTTCTCCCCAGACTTAAAGCAGGCCTGGAAGATGTTCATCCACCAATAATCGGTTGATTCTTGTGGTGCAGATAACATGCATCTCATCACTAGAACATCGGGATCTATATCCTCATCACTAGGCATACCGTACACTTCGTCGTTCAAAATGCGAGAGTCCTTCTCGACTCTCTCTTCTTCTACAGGCTCATCCTCCTCAGTCACCTCATGAATAACCAATGTGCCTTTCCTCTTGGGGCAATCTCTTGAAATATGGCCCATCTGCTGGCACTCATAACATCGGATCTGTGAACGGGTCACAGTTCCCATAGGGGTTTTCCTGTTCGGATCTCTGGTGTAGGTCGAGGTAGGCTTCGATGCACTCTCTTTACCTTTCAATTCTTCTTTCTCGTAAGAAGTATTCATTTTAGGTTGAGATTTGAACCGGGAGGTTCTCTTCTGGTGCTCCTCGATATCGATGGCGATAGATATGATCTCAGGGAGAGAATAGTGGCCATATCGAATCAACTCATCTCGGATTTCAGATCGTAATCCACACTTAAATTTGGATAAAGTGCTGCGTGGGTGTTCTACTACGTTGCACCTAATCATAAGATCATTCATCTCAGCTAAGTAATCAGAAACTGATTTGGACCCTTGACGTAGAGACTGTTGGTGCTTCCATGGTGATCTGGAAGTGGTCAAATATCTAGTCTCACTGCCAACGTGATATGAGCCTATAGGGTCGCACATAAAAGTGCCTGGAGAAATAGGAGAAAGAATTGAGTTGGTCTTGCTCATATTGGATATGAGTAGAGGATCAATCTTATGACTGTTTGGAATTAAGTTGAGAATGTCTCAACGGGAAATCGCTTAAAGTGTTTAAACGATTGGACTTATACTAGACAAATTTGGCTAAAGTGTTTAACCGAACTGTGTTAAATTCGGCTAATTGGTTTGGACGAATTCGGCTAAAGTGTTTAGACGATTTCGGCTAAGTCAAATTCAGCTAAATGGTTGAAACGAATATATATATATATAGTCGAATTACTATAGTCGATTCGTTTATAAGGTATAGGCGAATTTGATTATAGTGTATAGTCGAACTGGATGATTTCATTCGTCGAACGCAGTTTTCTACGGGTTCGTCGAACGCAGGTTACTGCGGGTTCGTCAAACGCAGGTTTCTGCGGGTTCGTCGAACGCAAGTTTTTGCGGGTTCGTCGAACGCAGGTTTTTGCGAGTTTGTCGAACACAGGTTTCTGCGGGTTCGTCGACCGCAGGACTCTTGAGTTCATCGAACGCAGCTTTATATAAATCAGTTTGCGATCTAGGTTTCACGGACGGAGATCGATCTTTTCCTTCTGCGATTTGAGAGAGCGGCGACGGAATCGTTCCGCTAGGGCTTTTTCTCTTCTTTCGCGATTTGAGAGATCAGCGCCGGAGTCATTCCGCTAGAGCTTTTCTCCTCTTCCGCCAGTCGTCGCCTCTTCCTGTAATCGGACCTAGCAATCCATGGAAGACGTTGAGGACTCTTCTTCTTCGACCTAGTTCTTGTGCGACAAGAAGCTAGGGTTCTCCTTCTCTTGTGTGGACCTTTATAGAGGTGTGGACACGATTCTACACTTATTCCTCTAACGAGCAGTCCACTGTTGACGGAGCAGATAGGAAGTGCAGAGCAAGGAGTTGGAATAGAATTCCGAATCCAAGAAGACTTTTCTTGGAGCCTTTTGATTGAGTGTTGACTCAATTCCGTGAAGGTAATTTTATTGTTGCCACAATTTCTTGATTCATGGTTCTTAGCAAGATCCATATGTCTCTTTGGGTTGTTCTTGATATATTCCGTTGCGCACATATGATATGCATACCTTTAAGGAAAACCCAATAGTGGTATCAAAGCTAGGTTCTCTACTAATTCCATGTTTCAAAAATTGTTTCCTTCGCAGTAACCGTCTGTCTCTATGATAGTTTGTGAAACTAAAGACTAGAGAGAGATGTGCTTGTCTACTGCAATGAGGGTGTTTGCTTTTGCTAGCATCCGGTGCATGTAAATCCGAAGGTTTAGAAATGTTCTAAATATTCAGATTTAATCCATATCATCAAGTGTTGATAATTTTGTGCATCTGGAATGTATCCAGGTTATGCTTGGTCTGTTTGTGAAGATGTGTGCACATTGATTAAATGTTAATCATGATTAAATGTTAATCGATTATCTTAAAATCCCTTAACTAATATTAAGTATACGGATGCCTTTCAGTGGATGACGCTCTTCCTGCCTCGATCGATGAAGTGTTGGCTTGCCAAAGCAAGGTGCATTAATCTATCTTGGTCAGGGTGCGAGCGGACAATTGTGATATCCCACTGTCAACATCGGATCCAACTTAACTAAGTGACCTCAAAGGTTGAGTGCTTAGAGGCATAGGGTTGGCATGCACCATATGATGGATGTGAATAAAGAGTTATTCACCAACCATACAAGAGTTGCATAGTGATGCAATTGACAAGTGTTGTCTACCTAAATAACCACATCGTGAGAGAAACGCCAAAGCGGACTCATTATGGTGGTAAAATACGGACCTTGTCCACTAAGAGAGTAGCTCGCATAAACTCTCTGAATCGATATTAAGGGTTATCGATTTGATTAAAATAGTGGGAGCTCTTTTAATAGAAGTCCTTATTAAAGTAAAATGTATTTTGAAATATAGTACTGAAAATCTTTTGCAAATTTATTGTAGAATTTCCATGGCAAATACATCTCATTCCACTTTGTCCTTGAGAACTATCCTTGAGAAGGACAAGCTCAATGGAACGAACATCCTCGACTGGTATAGGAACCTGAGAATTGTTCTCAGGCAAGAGCGCAAGCTCTATGTCTTGGAAGGGGAAGCCCCCACAGAGTCGACCGGAAATGCTCCGCGAGCAGATAGAGATGCTTACAAGAAGTATCAGGATGATAACTTGGATGTGGAATGCCTCATGCTTGGTACTATGTCCTCTGAGCTTCAGAAGCAACACGAGAGCATGTGTGGTTATGAGATAATCGGGCACCTCAAGAAAATGTTCGATGGGCAAGCCCGGCAAGAGAGGTTTGACATATCCAAGGCATTATTTTAGTGCAAAATGGGAGCTCGAGACTCAGTAGGGACTCACGTACTCAAAATGATTGGGTATATAAGGAACCTTGAAAAATTGGGTTTTCTATTGGGCCAAGAGTTGGCCACAGATCTGATTCTGCAATCGTTGCCGGACAGTTATGAGCAGTTCGTCTTGAACAATAACATGAATGAAATACAAAAGACACTGCCCGAGCTCCTTGGCATGTTGAGAACTGCCGAGAACAACATGAAGAAGGCCAAGCCTGCCAGCCCCATACTGATGGTGCATAAGGGCAAGGGCAAGGCCAGGGGATCTAAGAAGACAAAGATTGGATCTAAGTCTCATCTTGACCCCAAGTCTTCTGCACTGAAAAGGAAAGGTCTGGCGAAAGAAGGAAAGTGCCACCACTGCGGTAAGGCAGGGCATTGGAGGCGGAACTGTCCCCTCTACATTGAAGATCTGCAAAACAAGAAGGGAAGTGTGACTTCCACTTCAGGTATTTACGTTATAGAGATAAACCTTTCTGCTCCTTCATCATGTCTTGACATGAAGGGTTTTTCATTTATAATTAAGAACAATTATTGTTCAATTTTTATGAATGATGTTTGTTATGTTGTAGCCCAATTGTTTAATAGTTTATATGTTTGAACTTAGACCATCTGATCTATAATGTTGAAAATAATAAAAGACTAAGAACAAATGACTCGAATCCAACATACCTTTGGCATTGTTGTTTGGGCCATATAAACGAGAAACGCATATCCAAGCTCCATAGAGATGGACTACTGGACTCATTTGATTATGAATCTTTTGAGAGATGCGGGTCTTGCTTATTAAGCAAAATGACTAAAGCCCCATTCACTGGTCATACTGAGAGGGCAGATGATCTCTTGGGTGTCATACATAGTGATGTGTGCGGACACATGAATTCTATGGCTAGAGGTGGGTTCTACTACTTCGTTACATTTACTGATAATTTCAGTAGATACGGATGTGTTTCTTATGAAGAACAAATCCGAGACCTTTGAAAAGTTCAAAGAGTTTAAGAATGAAGTAGAGAACCAACTGGGAAAACAATAAAAGCACTTCGATCTGATCGAAATGGCAAATATTTGAGTCAGGAGTTCCGTGATCATCTGAAAGAGTGTGGTATTGTATCACAGCTCACCCCACCTAGAACACCGCAACATAATGGTGTCTCTCAGCGGAGGAATCATACTTTGTTAGACATGGTACGGTCGATGATGAGTCATGCAGATCTGCCCATTTCTTTTTGGGGTTTTACTCTAGAGACTACTGCTTTTACACTAAATCGCGTTCCGACGAAGACGGTTCAAAAGACACCATATGAGATATGGACTGGGAAGCATCCTAGTATGTCTTTCATTAAGATTTGGGGCTGTGAGGCATACGTACGACGTCAAATGTCTGACAAGCTGGAACCCAAATCAGATAAGTGTTATCTTGTGGGATATCCTAAGGAAACTAAAGGGTATTACTTCTACCATTGTTCTGAGGGCAAAGTGTTTGTCGCTAGGAGTGGTGTTTTTCTAGAGAAAGAGTTTCTGTCTAGAGAAAATACCAGGGTAGAACTTGAAGAGGTTCAAGAACCACAAACAATGAATGAACGTGAATTGGAACCTGAGCAAGGACTACAATCTGTTGTAGCTGGAGAACCTGCTCAAGAAACACAAGTCCTACGTAGATCTGGTAGACCAAGATTTGAACCTGGGAGATATGGATTTCTCATGACTCAAATAGGTAATGTGTTGCTTATGGATCATGATGATGAACCAGCGACCTACCAAGATGCTATGAATGGACCAGACTCCGAGAAGTGGCTTGAGGCCATGAAATCTAAAATGGACTCCATGTATGTAAACCAAGTTTGGAACTTGGTGGAACCACCTGAAGGGGTACGACCAATAGGGCGTAAGTGGGTCTTCAAGAAGAAGACCGACATGGATGGGAATGTACAGACATTCAAAGGTCGGCTGGTGGCTAAAGGTTTCAGGCAAATTCATGGTGTTGACTATGATGAAACTTTTTCCCCTGTAGCTATGGTCAAGTCCATCAGAATTCTACTTGCTATTGTTGCGTATTATGACTACGAGATCTGGCAAATGGATGTCAAAATGGCTTTCCTTAATGGAAACCTCCTTGAGGAAGTGTATTTGACACAACCTGAGGGTTTTGTATCTCCAAATGAAGCCACTAAAATATGCAAGTTGAATCGATCCATTTATGGATTGAAACAAGCTTCTCGAAGTTGGAATCTGCGTTTTGATAAGAAGATCAAAGAGTTTGGTTTCATCAAAAACGAAGATGAGCCTTGTGTTTACAAAAGGATTAGTGGGAGCATTGTCTTTTTCTTGATAATGTATGTGGATGACATACTGCTGATCGGGAATGACATTCCGACCCTGCAAGCTGTTAAGAACAGGCTAGGGGACTGCTTTTCTATGAAAGACTTGGGTGAAGCGACTTATATACTTGGTATTAAGATCTATAGAGATAGATCGAACAAGTTGCTGGGTTTGACCCAGAGTACATACATTGATAAGGTGTTGAAAGGGTTCAACATGCTTGAGTCCAAGAAAGGATTCTTACCCATGTCTTATGGTGTGAGTCTCTCTAAGGACCAGTGTCCTAAATCTTTGGAAGATAAGGACCGCATGAAGTTGATTCCATATGCCTCGGCAATTGGATCAATCATGTATACAATGTTATGTACTCAACCCAATGTCTCATATGCTTTGAGCATGACGAGCAGGTATCAGTCTGATCCTGGTGATGGTCACTGGATAGCTGTCAAGAATATCCTAAAGTACTTGAGAAGAACTAAGAATACGTTCTTGGTGTTTGGTGGAGAGAAAGAGCTCGTTGTAAGTGGTTACACAGATGCTAGCTTCCAAACTGATAGGGACGATTCAAAGTCCCAATCAGGTTTTGTATTTTGCCTTAATGGAAGAGTTCTAAGCAAGAGACAGTTGCAGACTCTACAACAGAAGATGAATATATTATTGCCGCAAATGCGGCAAAGGAGGATGTGTGGATTAGGAAATTCATCGGTGAGCTAGGTGTAGTTCCTAGCATTGTTGATCCCATAGTTCTCTACTGTGACAACAAAGGTGCAATTGCCCAAGCTAAGGAACCTAGATCTCATCAGCGCTCTAAGCACATACTTCGGCGGTTCCATCTTATTCAAGAGATTGTCGATCGAGGAGATGTGAGCATTTGCAGAGTACCGACTGAAGAAAACATAGTGGATCCACTGACAAAGCCTCTTGCGCAAAGGAAGCATGATGGTCATGTTAGATCAATGGGTATTAGATACCTGAATGATCACCTTTAGTGGGAGTCTTATGAATTGCATGTTTGTTGGTTGTTTATTCATTTGATGAATTGTGATATGTACTATATATTTCATTTTACATTTATGGCAAGTTCTTTTATTATGTCAACTGTTTCTATATGATAGACTAATTAACATAATGAATGCCCTTAGAATGTTTGCTTCCATAGGAATTCAAGTACGTGACTTGGCTATGAGGGCCTATGTTTAAATGAAGCTTCATTCTTAAATGGTCCCTTGTCGAGGTATCATCCTAGAAATTAGGGCGAGGATGAGACCATAAGACTAGCATGTGCGTTGGCTGATGACCGGTTCTCACAGGTCATGATATTGTGATATCAAGTCATCACATGGGTACTTGTTAGGAACAAGTTGCACTGTACAGACCCCCTTGAGATTACTTTGTGGATTGTTATATGAACGTGTCATAAGTAGATCTCAACTGGCAATGGTGTTTGTGGTCCTTTGACCTGAAGTCACAACATTCATCAGGTGAGGAAGAACGTACTTTCATGCCACCAAAAGTCTTCTCTTGAGAAAGGTTGACGATAAGGGTGGTTGTTGGGTATGTTACGAATCATTTGGATGTTTGTGTGTGAGCAGAAATGGAATTTGTCCTCCTTTATGACAGGAGTTACATCCATGGGCCCCTTGATGAAATGAGACTGAGAAATGCATGGTCATGCTTGGTTGAGTCAATATATGATATTGAGCTCACCAATTTCTGACAGTCTATTCTAGATCAGGAAACTGGGATTGAATATTTATGAGGGTGACACGCTCCATGCCTCTAGTTCTATCCGGATGTAAAGGACAAAGGGACATGACAACACTGATACATTGGTCATGACAGGCTTGTTGAGTTATGAACTCTTATTGCTTGGGTAGTAATGATGCATTGCTAGATGCCGCTCATTGTTTGTGAGACTTTTATTTGATACGTTCAAGATCAAGTGGGAGACTGTTGGTGCTTCCATGGTGATCTGGAAGTGGTCAAATATCTAGTCTCATTGTCAACGTGATATGAGCCTATAGAGCCGCACATAAAAGTGCTTGAAGAAATTGGAGAAAGAATTGAGTTGGTCTTGCTCATATTGTATATGAGTAGAGGATCAATCTTATGACTGTTTGGAATTAAGTTGAGAATGTCTCAACGGGAAATCGTTTAAAGCGTTTAAACGATTGGACTTATACTAGAAAAATCGGCTAAAGTGTTTAACCGAACTATGTCAAATTCGGCTAATAGGTTTGGACGAATTCGGCTAAAGTGTTTAGACAATTTCGGCTAAGTCAAATTCGGCTAAATGGTTTAAACGAATTTATATATATAACTGAATTACTATAGTCGATTCGTTTATAAGGTATAGGCGAATTCGATTATAGTGTATAGTCGAATTGGATGATTTCATTCGTCGAACGTAGTTTTCTGCGGGTTCGTCGAACGCAGGTTACTGCGGGTTCGTCGAACACAGGTTTCTGCGGGTTCGTCGAACGCAGGTTTCTGTGGGTTCGTCGAACGCAGGTTTTTGCAAGTTCGTCGAATGCAGGTTTCTGCGGGTTCGTCGACCGCAGGCCTCTTGAGTTCGTCGAACGCAACTTTATATAAATCAGTTCGCGATCTAGGTTTCACGGACGGAGATCGATCTTTTCCTTCTGTGATTTGAGAGAGTGGCGGCGGAATCGTTCTGCTAGGGCTTTTTCTCTTCTTCCGCAATTTGAGAGATCAGCGTCGGAGTTGTTCCGTTAGAGCTTTTCTCCTCTTCCGCCAGTCGCCGCCTCTTCCTGTAATCGGACCTAGCAGTCCGTGGAAGACGTTGAGGACTCTTCTTCTCCGACCTAGTTCTTGTGCGATAAGAAGTTAGGGTTCTCCTTCTCTTGTGTGGACCTTTATAGAGGTGTGGACACGATTCTACACTTATTCCTCTAACGAGTAGTCCACTGTTGACGGAGCAGATATGAAGTGCAGAACAAGGACTTGGATTAGGATTTTGAATCCTAGAAGACTTTTCTTGGAGCCTTTTGATTGAGTGTTGACTCAATTTCGTGAAGGTAATTTTATTGTTGCCTCAATTTCTTGATTCATGGTTTTTAGCAAGATCCATATGTCTCTTTGGGTTGTTCTTGATATATTCCGCTGTGCACATATGATGTGTATACCTTTAAGGAAAACCCAACAAAGACGTCAGCTCGTCTCGTACACGGGAGTGGTAATGCTGGGGGATGTACTGCTCCTCTAATATGGCCTTCATGTGGGGCCAAAGTGTAATGGGAGGGCGTCCATTCCTCTCTAGACTACGCTCTTCGCCCATCCAAAAGATCTTCGCTCGCCCAGTCAATCTCATTTTGGCAAACTGGACCTTTTGGTCCTCCGTCATACGATACCACTCAAAGTAGGTCTCAATGTCGATAACCCAGTCCGAAAAGATCTTGGGATCCATAGAACCATCATAAAGTGGTGGATCAAGTTTCACCACTCGTGTGAGATCCAGTCGCCTATCCCGGGGAGGATAGTCATAATCATCATCGTAAGGATCACGATAGTCTCGACGCCGTGGGGGCGGAGGTCGATGCCAATCTATAGGGCGATCATCACGATGCATGGTCGGTATAGGCCGATGATGGTCTCGAGGACGCTCCTCTCTCGCTACGTCATAATGTGGTCTCTCCTGATAATTATCCCGCATGCCTAAGATAGGCCCTCGTTGGGGCTCAGGAAAATTCCTCGGAAAATTCCCACACTGATTGCGCGCAAACTCGGACCTATCTATGGGATTCCGACCCTCTTCCTCAAATAGAGGATTTCCCCTAAGTGTAGACCTCTCTCCATAGTGTGGAGGTGCTTCGTGCTGTGGATGAACATAATGCTCATCTCGAATTGGAGGTGACATTGAAACTCGAGGAGGTACTTCTAAACTATTTATCCTAACACTAAGATTTTCAAACCCTTCTCTCACTTGATAGACACACTCGGTTAACGCTGTCATTTGGTGGGTGAAAGGTAGAAACCGCTAGGGTGGTTCCGTACCTTCGTTCACATGACTCGCTTGGCCATGTTCAACTCGGCGCATCTCAGAGTTTACCTCTTGAGGGTGTTCAGGTGGGGTGTGATGTGGTCAACTCCTACTCAGTAACCTACCACTACGCATCTGCATGCAAACACACAAGTAAAATAGATGAGTATGTTATAAAAATAAATTTTTTTTTTTTTGAAAAATTAAATGCTATGCGGGGTTCCTATTCTACGCAGGGCGGATTTTGAAATTTAGAAAAATTTCGGAACCTACCTCTGATACCAAATTGATGCAGGACGATGCGTAGGGTTTGCGCGCTTGTCGGCTATTTCTAGGAATCCCTAAATGCATGCAATTTAAAAATTGAGATTTGAGCGGGCGTGCACGAACTTTAAGAAATTAAGCAACTAAATTTTTGTAAAGCATAAAGTTACTAATTTTGTTTAAAATGAATTTTCTTGAAATTATGATTCAATTCTAAATCTGGGGAAGGAAGTTCGCAACTTTCGTTTCGTTCCCCTTGTTGTAGCAAACGGAAATCGTGAACTCCAAATACGTTTCCGTTTGGAGTTTTTGACGTAGCGTTTGCTGACAAAATCCGGGCGAAAACCCACAATGAATCTAATAACCTAAAGAGGAAATATAGACACACACAAAGGAGGAGGAAGAAACAAGTTACCCATGGAAAGAGGCGTCTTTCCGCAACCGAAGTCGACGGCGATCTCGCGAGGAATTCCTCGTCACCTTCGATCTCTCGCTCCGTGGACGGTCGTTATGGCGCTCGGACACCACGGAAATATTTCGCTCACTCACACTCGAAGTGGATCCACGAAATCTCAAAGCTCACTGTGTAAGGAAGCCACAAACCAAACAACCTAAAGTTCACTCTCTCACACGAAAGTGATTCCACGTAATCACTAACACTAGAATTAAACTTCACTCACTAGACTCACGGCAGCAACACTTCTCAAACAGCACCAATACGATTTTAATAAAGAAAAATCAACAATAATCTTGGATGAAACTAAACATCTTCTTCAACCTTTTGTACGGCAGCAGGGAGAATACTCCTTCCAAACAAAAACTCACTACTCATCTACTCTTCATTCATCACAGGACTCCAATAAAAAACAAACAAACAGAACTTCTCTGAATTCACAACCATTCACCTAACACCTACAATTCCTAAGCACTAATCATCATCTCTTTCACCGACTGGAATTACACAAGCAACACAAAACGAGAATGTCACACAGCACTCCAAAAATCAATATCAAAATCCATCCCCTCACTGATTCCTGATCTTCCCCCTTTATAGCATTTTTAAACAGGAAAAACAAAACCAACGTCATCAAATCCTCTGATGGGATTGTGGAAGAGGCGACATGGAGGAGTTGACCTCAAACCATCGGAGAGGGCAACGTGGCCAGAGGTTGAAGCGGGACCGATCGTCGCTGGATCGTGGGTGCGGGAGCTTCTCCTGGTGCAGCGCCGAAGTCGGAGATGTAACTGTTGAAACCGAGACTTGCGAACAAGACTTAGTCTCTGTGGAGTTCGGGGCCCTCAGCTAGCCGAGGGGCGACTAATCCTTACTCCTCCCAAGGGAGAGCTCTAGGTTGAAGGTGTTGGAACTAGGGACTGGACCAAGGGCTTAGTGGGGAGGTCCCGCCACATACCCGGAAGCCCCTTAGGAACTTCCCCTCCCAAGCCACTACTAAGCTTGGGCACCACTGGAGGCTCTCCTCACCCCCCTAGAGAGACTTGGGGAGGGAGAGAGAGAGGGAGAGAACTAGCCAAGAATCAGCTCCTCCCAAATGGTGCCCCCTTGGTCCTATTTATAGGATTTTTGAAGTTGGGCTGCAAATAGCCGAAAACTAGTCTGCCAGATTACCAAAATACCCTTGAACTGGGCTGCAGATAGCCAAATCCCACTGCTCTTGGACTGCGAATAACCAAAACTGGACTGCGAATAGCCAAATCCCGCTACTCTTGGGCGCTAAACGCAGACCGCCTACCCGGCAAGGTTCTGGGCGAGCCGGAGGCCTCCCGGCCCTCCCAGCTCGCCCCCACAAGGGTGTGGGCGAGCCGGAGGCCTCCCGACCCTCCCGGCTCGCCCCCACAAGGGTCTGGGCGAGCCGGAGGCCTCCCGGCCCTCCCGGCTCGCCCCCACAAGGGTGTGGGCGAGCCGGAGGCCTCCCGGCCCTCCCGGACCCTTGTGGGGCGAGCCGGGAGGGCCGGGAGGCCTCCGGCTCGCCCACACCCTTGTGGCGGCGAGCTGGGAGGGCCGGGAGGCCTCCGGCTCGCCCAGAACCTTGCCGGGTAGGCGGTCTGCGTTTAGCGCCCAAGAGTAGCGGGATTTGGCTATTCGCAGTCCAGTTTTGGTTATTCGCAGTCCAAGAGCAGCGGGATTTGGCTATCTGCAGCCCAGTTCAAGGGTATTTTGGTAATCTGGCAGACCAGTTTTCGGCTATTTGCAGCCCAACTTCAAAAATCCTATAAATAGGACCAAGGGGGCACCATTTGGGAGGAGCTGATTCTTGGCTAGTTCTCTCCCTCTCTCTCTCCCTCCCCAAGTCTCTCTAGGGGGGTGAGGAGAGCCTCCAGTGGTGCCCAAGCTTAGTAGTGGCTTGGGAGGGGAAGTTCCTAAGGGGCTTCCGGGTATGTGGCGGGACCTCCCCACTAAGCCCTTGGTCCAGTCCCTAGTTCCAACACCTTCAACCTAGAGCTCTCCCTTGGGAGGAGTAAGGATTGGTCGCCCCTTGGCTAGCTGAGGGCCCCGAACTCCACAGAGACTAAGTCTTGTTCGCAAGTCTCGGTTTCAACACATGGTGCGGTGAGCGTGGAGTGTGACCGATTCAAGAAACTCTCAAGATGAGCTCCATGGACGGAGGTGGAGGAAGTTCCGACCCAGGTCACTCGCAACCCCCGATGGATGAAGTGACATTGGAGATGTTCGAAAATTTCAAGCAAGAGGTCTTACATACCGTCCAGGGTGCTTTTGCCATAATAGTCGGAGGCAGAAGAGGAGATGGTCTGAAGATCCCACCCCGGCGGGTGGAGGAGAGAACTCTCGGCCAGCAGTCCAAGAAAGAGGTACCAGTGGAGGGGAGGTGGGGAGGTGCTATACCCCCACTCGCCCGTCCCCAAGCGGGCGAGCTCAGGAGGGAGGCGCCCTCCCAGCTCGCCCCGCCCCTGCAAGGGGGCGAGCTCAGGAGGGAGGCGCCCTCCCAGCTCGCCCCGCCCCTGCAAGGGGGCGAGCTCAGGAGGGAGGCGCCCTCCCAGCTCGCCCCGCCCCTTCTAGCCCAGCCCCAAAGGGGGGCGAACGGGGAGGCAACCGGCCCCCACTCGCCCCGCCCCAGAAGGAGTCGAGTGAATGTCGATGGGCGAAGCCACCTCGGGTGGCGGGTACCTAATGGCCCGACAAGCGCAGAGGCCAGCAAGTCGACTCCGCGAGAGCAAGGAGGGGGGAACTTCAAGAGGAAAAGATCCAACCTCCCAAGGTGGAGGCAGGGACAAAGGGCACCCCCTCCACCACCTCCGCAAACTATTGCGATTGGCGGGGGAAGAAGGAGGAGAGCCAGGAAAGCAGAAAGAGGAGGAAGAGGAGGGGGTAGGGTGGAGTTATCCTACTGTGACTTCCATCAGGAAGAAGGTCACGCGACATCCACCTGCCCGGAGTTTTTGGAAATAAGGGAGGCAATGGGTCCGATGCAACAACGACACTGACCGAAGGGGATCGAGGAGGACAGGCCCTAGGATGTTGGAGGCAAAGAAAGGATATCCCAAGCTAAGTGGTGGCGACCAAAAACGCTTGTACCAGTAAATCCACGTAATGCGATGGTTTGTTTTCTTAGTTTCTTTTTCTTGTATGCAATATTATGACTAACAAGGTGTGACACATATTTTGGTGCTGGAATGCCCCAGATCGATTCCGCTCCCGGGCTCTCACCTAGACGGGGGGTTCAGGTTGATCTCTGGAGAGGCTAGCAAGGTTGGATGTTTTGGTGCTGGAATGCCCCAGATCGATTCCGCTCCCGGGCTCTCACCTAGACGGGGGGTTCAGGTTGATCTCTGGAGAGGCTGGCAAGGTTTGATACGTTTGGTGCTGGAATGCCCCAGATCGATTCCGCTCCCGGGCTCTCACTAGACGGGGGGTTCAGGTTGATCTCTGGAGAGGCTGGCAAGGTGATATATGTTTGGTGCTGGAATGCCCCAGATCGATTCCGCTCCCGGGCTCTCACCTAGACGGGGGGTTCAGGTTGATCTCTGGAGAGGCTGGCAAGGTGATATATGTTTGGTGCTGGAATGCCCCAGATCGACTCCGCTCCCGGGCTCTCACCTAGACGGGGGGTTCAGGTTGATCTCTGGAGAGGCTGGCAAGGTTTGATATGTTTGGTGCTGGAATGCCCCAGATCGATTCCGCTCCCGGGCTCTCACCTAGACGGGGGGTTCAGGTTGATCTCTGGAGAGGCTAGCAAGATTTGATATGTTTGGTGCTGGAATGCCCCAGATCGATTCCGCTCCCGGGCTCTCACTAGACGGGGGGTTCAGGTTGATCTCTAGAGAGGCTGGCAAGGTGATATATGTTTGGTGCTGGAATGCCCCAGATCGATTCCGCTCCCGGGCTCTCACCTAGACGGGGGGTTCAGGTTGATCTCTGGAGAGGCTGGCAAGGTTTGACATTTTGGTGCTAGAATGCCCCAGATCGATTCCGCTCCCGGGCTCTCACTAGATGGGGGGTTCAGGTTGATCTCTGGAGAGGCTGGCAAGGTGATAAGTCTTTGGTGCTGTAGTTCCCCTCGGATGGTTCCGCTAGCCGGGCTCTCACTAGCCGGCATAGTTAGAAGACCTCTCGGGGAGGCTATGTATTTTTCCCCCGAGGTGGTCTCGCTAGCCGGGCTCTCACTAGCCGGCATAGTTGGAAGACCTCTCGGGGAGGCTAAGTATTTTTCCCCCGAGGTGGTCTCGCTAGCTGGGCTCTCACTAGCCGGCAGAGTTGGAAGACCTCTCGGGGAGGCTATGTATTTTTCCCCCGAGATGGTCTCGCTAGCCGGGCTCTCACTAGCCGGCAGAGTTGGAAGACCTCTCGGGGAGGCTAAGTATTTTTCCCCCGAGGTGGTCTCGCTAGCCGGGCTCTCACTAGCCGGCATAGTTGGAAGACCTCTCGGGGAGGCTAAGTATTTTTCCCCCGAGGTGGTCTCGCTAGCCGGGCTCTCACTAGCCGGCAGAGTTGGAAGACCTCTCGGGGAGGCTAAGTATTTTTCCCCCGAGGTGGTCTCGCTAGCCGGGCTCTCACTAGCCGACATAGTTAGAAGACCTCTCGGGGAGGCTATGTATTTTTCCCCCGAGATGGTCTCGCTAGCCGGGCTCTCACTAGCCGGCATAGTTAGAAGACCTCTCGGGAGGCTAAGTATTTTTCCCCCCGAGGTGGTCTCGCGAGCCGGGCTCTCACTAGCTGGCAGAGTTGGAAGACCTCTCGGGGAGGCTAAGTATTTTTCCCCCAAGGTGGTCTCGCTAGCCGGGCTCTCACTAGCCGGCAGAGTTGGAAGACCTCTCGGGGAGGCTAAGTATTTTTCCCCCGAGGTGGTCTCGCTAGCCGGGCTCTCACTAGCCGACATAGTTAGAAGACCTCTCGGGGAGGCTATGTATTTTTCCCCCGAGATGGTCTCGCTAGCCGGGCTCTCACTAGCCGGCATAGTTGGAAGACCTCTCGGGGAGGCTATGTATTTTTCCCCGAGATGGTCTCGCTAGCCGGGCTCTCACTAGTCGGCAGAGTTGGAAGACCTCTCGGGGAGGCTAAGTGTTTTTCCCCCGAGGTGGCTCCACTAGCCGGGCTCTCACTAGCCGGCAGGGTAGGAAGGCCTCTCGGGGAGGCTGTGTTTTTCCCCGAGGTGGCTCAGCTAGCCGGGCTCTCGCTAGCCGGCAAGGTTGGGGGACCTCTCGGGGAGGCGTTGTGGCTTTTCCAAGATATCACCAATAACCGGATTCCCAGCGACACCCGTCGAATATGCAGGGTTGGACATTTCTTTCCGAGCGTGAGCCACGCTCGAAAAGAGCGGGGATTGTGTACAACCATGTATTCGCCGAGTGGGCCCCCGAGGCCCAAGATATTTTTAGGCCCAATATTTCCAAATGGCGCGACCCCGGGAGGAGGAGGGGTGAGCATTTGGAGGGAGTCGAGTCTGAGGGGCGCATCCCAGGACTGTTCCCTTGTGAGGGCGAGCCGGGGAGGTTCGGGAGGCCTCCGACTCGCCCAGAGCCTTGTGAGGGCGAGCCGGGGAGGGCCGGGAGGCCTCCGGCTCGCCCAGAGCCTTGTGAGGCCGAGCCGGAAGGGCCGGGAGGCCTCCGGCTCGCCCAGACCCTTGTGGGGGCGAGCCCGGAGGGCCGGGAGGCCTCCGGCTCGCCCAGACCCTTGTGGGGGCGAACCGGGAGGGCCGGGAGGCCTCCGGCTCGCCCAGACCCTTGTGGGGGGCGAGCCGGGAGGGCCGGGAGGCCTCCGGCTCGCCCAGACCCTTGTGGGGGCGAGCCGGGAGGGCCGGGAGGCCTCCGGCTCGCCTAGACCCTTGTGGGGGCGAGCCGGGAGGGCCGGGAGGCCTCCGGCTCGCCCACACCCTTGTGGGGGTGAGCCGGGAGGGCCGGGAGGCCTCCGGCTCGCCCACACCCTTGTGGGGGCGAGCCGGGAGGGCCGGGAGGGCCGGGAGGCCTCCGGCTCGCCCAGACCCTTGTGGGGGCGAGCCGGGAGGGCCGGGAGGCCTCCGGCTCGCCCACACCCTTGTGGGGGCGAGCCGGGAGGGCCGGGAGGCCTCCGGCTCGCCCACACCCTTGTGGGGGCGAGCCGGGAGGGCCGAGAGGCCTCCGGCTCGCCCACACCCTTGTGGGGGCGAGCCGGGAGGGCCGGGAGGCCTCCGGCTCGCCCACACCCTTGTGGGGGCGAGCCGGGAGGGCCGGGAGGCCTCCGGCTCGCCCAGACCCTTGTTGGGGCGAGCCGGGAGGGCCGGGAGGCCTCCGGCTCGCCCACACCCTTGTGGGGGCGAGCCGGGAGGGTCGGGAGGCCTCCGGCTCGCCCAGACCCTTGTGGGGGCGAGCCGGGAGGGCCGGGAGGCCTCCGGCTCGCCCAGACCCTTGTGGGGGCGAGCCGGGAGGGCCGGGAGGCCTCCGGCTCGCCCAGACCCTTGTGGGGGCGAGACGGGAGGGCCGGGAGGCCTCCGGCTCGCCCACACCCTTGTGGGGGCGAGACGGGAGGGCCAGGAGGCCTCCGGCTCGCCCACACCCTTGTGGGGGCGAGCTGGGAGGGCCGGGAGGGCCGGGAGGGCCGGGAGGGCCGGGAGGCCTCCGGCTCGCCCAGACCCTTGTGGGGGCGAGCCGGGAGGGCCGGGAGGCCTCCGGCTCGCCCACACCCTTGTGGGGGCGAGCCGGTAGGGCCGGGAGGCCTCCGGCTCGCCCACACCCTTGTGGGGGCGAGCTGGGAGGGCCGGGAGGCCTCCGGCTCGCCCAGAACCTTGCCGGGTAGGCGGTCTGCATTTAGCGCCCAAGAGTAGCGGGATTTGGCTATTCGCAATCCAGTTTTGGTTATTCGCAGTCCAAGAGCAGCGGGATTTGGCTATCTGCAACCCAGTTCAAGGGTATTTTGGTAATCTGGCAGACCAGTTTTCGGCTATTTGCAGCCCAACTTCAAAAATCCTATAAATAGGACCAAGGGGGCACCATTTGGGAGGAGCTGATTCTTGGCTAGTTCTCTCCCTCTCTCTCTCCCTCCCCAAGTCTCTCTAGGGGGGTGAGGAGAGCCTCCAGTGGTGCCCAAGCTTAGTAGTGGCTTGGGAGGGGAAGTTCCTAAGGGGCTTCCGGGTATGTGGCGGGACCTCCCCACTAAGCCCTTGGTGCAGTCCCTAGTTCCAACACCTTCAACCTAGAGCTCTCCCTTGGGAGGAGTAAGGATTGGTCGCCCCTCGGCTAGCTGAGGGCCCCGAACTCCACAGAGACTAAGTCTTGTTCGCAAGTCTCGGTTTCAACAGTAACGGCTGGAGGTTGTCGACGCCGAACTGTACTTGTGCGCCATGACTGAACCGGGAGAGTTTCCAGCAGCCTTGGGTCAAATCGGGGAAGAAGAAAATAAGCGGCTGGGGAAAGCTGCTTGAATCGGCTCTTAGGTTGGATATCGTATATCTATATATATATATCATATATCTAAATAAATATATATATATATATTCACACATAAAGTGCAAATTACACAAATTACAAAGGCCCAAAGTGACACAAATAAAATGGTAGATTCAGGGCTGATAGTGGTCCAGTCGGGTGCGACATCGGGTACTTTTACGTCGACCTGATCGGGGCTGGTCTCCACCAACCTAAGTGCTGGTGAGGAACTCGTAATGCGGAGGCCTTATCATAAGATCCTTCATCTCAGCTAAGTAATCAGAAACTGATTTGGACCCTTGGCGTAGAGACGTCAGCTCGTCTCGTAGGCGGGACTGTTAATACTGGGGGATGTACTGCTCCTCTAATATGGCCGTCATGTGGGGCCAAAGTGTAATGGGAGGGCGTTCATTCCTCTCTAGACTACACACTTCACATATCCAAAAGATCTTCGCTCGCCTAGTCAATCTCATTTTGGCGAACTGGACCTTTTGGTTCTCCGTCATACGATACCACTCAAAGTAGGTCTCAATGTCGATAACCCAGTTCGAAAAGATCTTGGGATCCATAGAACCATCATAAAGTGGTGGATCAAGTTTCACCACTCGTGTGAGATCCGGTCGCCTATCCCGGGGAGGATAGTCGTAATCATCATCGTAAGGATCACGATAGTCTCGACGCCGTGGGGGCAGAGGTTGATGTCAATCTCTAGGGCGATCATCACGATGCATGGGCGGTATAGGCCGATGATGGTCTCGAGGACGCTCCTCTCTCGCTACGTCATAATGTGGACTCTCCTGATAATTTTCTCACATGTTTAATATAGGCCCTCGTTGGGGTTCAGGAAAATTCCCACCCTGATCGCGCGCAAACTTGAACCTATCTATGGGTTGTCGACCCTCCTCCTCAAATAGAGGATTCCTCCTAAGTGTAGACTTTTCTCCGTAGTGTGGAGGGGCTTCATACTGTGGGCGAACATAATGCCATCTTGAATTGGAGATGGCGTTGAAAGTCGAGGAGGAACTTCTAAGCTATTCATCCTAACACTAAGGTTTTCAAACCCTTCTCTCACTTGATAGACACTCTCGGTTAACACTGCCATTTGGTGGGTGAAAGGTAGAAACCACTGGGGTGGTTCCGTCCCTTCGTTCACACGACTCGCTTGGCCACGTTCAACTCGACGCATCTCATAATTTACCTCTTGAGGGTGTTCAGGTGAAGTGTGATGTGGTGAACTCATGCTCACTAACCTACCAATACGCAGATGCATGCAAACACACAATTAAAATAGATGATTATGCTATATATAAAAAAATAAATAAAATAACAACTTCTCTTCTTCTTCTTTTTTTGAAAAACTAAAATGCTATGCGGGGTTCATATTCTACGCAGGGCGGATTTCGAAACTTAGAAAAATTTTGGAACCTCGCTCTGATACCAAATTGATGCAGGACGGCACACAGGGTTTGTGCACCTATCGGCTATTTCTAGGAAACCCTAAATGCATGCAATTAAAAAAAAATTGAAACTTGAGCGAGTGTTGCACGAACTTTGAGAAATTAAGCAACTAAGTTTTATAAAGACCAAAATTACTATTTTGTTTAAAAATGAATTTTCTTGAAATATGGTTCAATTCTAGATCCGGGGAAGGATGTTCACAACTTTCATTCCGTTCCCCTTGTTGTAGCAAACGGAAATTGTGAACTCCAAATATGTTTCCGTTTGGAGTTTTCGACGTAGCGTTCGCTAACAAAATCCGGGCGAAAACCCAACAATGAATCTAATATCCCAAAGAGAAAATTTAGATGCACACAAAGGAGGAGGAAGAAACAAATTACCCACGGAAAGAGGCGTCTTTCCACAACCGAAGTCGACGACGATCCCGCGAGGAATTCCTCGTCACCTTCGATCTCCCGCTTCGTGGACGGTCGCTATGGCGCTCGGACACCACGGAAATATTTCGCTCGCTCACACTCGAAGTGGATCCACGAAATCTCAAAGCTCACTGTGTAAGGAAGCCACAGACTAAACAACCTAAAGTTCACTCTCTCACACGAAAGTGGTTCCACGTAATCTCTAACACAAGAATTAAACTTCACTCACTAAACTCACGACAGCAACACTTCTCAAACAGCACCAATACGACTTTAATAAAGAGAAATCAACAATAATCTTGGATGAAACTAAACATCATCTTCAACCTTTTATACGGCAGCAGGGAGAACACTCCTTCCAAACAAAACTCACTACTTATCTACTCTTCATTCATCACAGGGCTCAAACAAAACAAACAAACAGAACTTCTCTGAATTCACAACCATTCACCTAACACCTACAATTCCTAAGCACTATTCATCATCTCTTTCACCGATTGGAATTACACAAGCAACACAAAACGGGAATATCACACAGCACTCCAAAAGTCAGTATCAAAATCCATCCCCCCTCACTGATTCCCGATCTTCCCCCTTTATAGCATTTTAAAACAGGAAAAACAAAACCAACGACATCAAATCCTCTGATGGTGTCATGGAAGAGGCGACATGGAGGAGTTGACCTCAAACCGTCAGAGAGGGGAACGTGGCCAGAGGTTGAAGCCGGACCGATCGTCGCTGGATCGTGGGTGCGGGAGCTTCTCCTGGTGCAGAACTGAAGTTGGAGATGTAACGGCTGGAGGTTGTCGACGCCGAACCCTACTTGTGCGCCATGGCTGAACCCGGAGAGTTTCCAGCAGCCTTGGGTCAAATCGAGGAAGAAGAAAATAAGCGGCTGGGGAAAGCTGCTTGAACCGACTCTTAGGTTGGATATCGTATATCTATATATATATATCATATATCTAAATAAATAAATAAATATATATATATTCATACATAAAGTGCAAATTACATATATATATATATATATTTCATACATAAAGTGCAAATTACACAAATTACAAAGGCCCAAAGTGACACAAATAAAATGGTAGATTCAGGGCTGATAGTGGTCCAGTCGGGGTGCGGCGTCGGGTACTTTTACGTCGACCTGATCGGGGCTGGTCTTTACAAGGTAGCCCAGTAATTTTGCCATCATAACCACCGTAATCACCTCACGGACGAATCACGCTGGTTGATTTGAAGCACCAGATCACCATTTTTTGGATATTCCCGTCTTGCCCCCTCTGGGCAGTTCGGGCAGCTTCGTTGACGACGTTGAGCGAAGTGAACTGAACCTGCAATCTAGGAAATTAGGGAAGGTTAACTGCTACGCGTGTTACGAACATGAAAGCGTTCTGAGTACGCAACAAGCATGGGAGCGGTCTGAGCGCGCAACAAACACGGGAGTGTTATGAGCGTGCACCGAACACGAGCATTCTGAGCGCACAACGAACACGGGAAAGCCTTGGCCGCACCCCGTGAGGGGGAGGTGCGTAGACGTGCAAATTTTGCCTGAGTCTAGTTGCCCGCCCGGGTCTGCCCTGGTCTGAGCCCGATTAGGCCTGGGCCAGGCCCAGGCCAGGCCTAAGGGGGCTCAACAGGCCCCCTTATTTGAGCAGGGCCTGGCCTGGTGCCCGACCCGGGCCAGGCCCAGGCAAGCCCGGGCACCAGGCTTTGCCTGTTGAGCTGGGCGCTGCCCAGCCTTATAGCTGGGCAGACCCCAGCATTTAATGCTGGCAGCGTAGGCTGCCAACATTAAATGCTGGGCTGGGCGTGGCCGCCCAACATAATGGCTGCCAATTGGCAGCCATTATAATATTATATATTTTATAATATATATTAATATATATTATAATATTATATAATATTTAATTATTTTGGGGCCTGCTTAGGCCCCGACTTTTAGGCTCAAGCAGGCCCCTTTATTTTGGTGAGGCCCGGGCCTGGTCTAGGCCCGGTTTGGCAAAGGCCCGGCCTGGGCCTGACAAAAATAAAGCCCGGGCCCTAGGGGCCCGGGTCTGGCCCAGGCCCGCAGGGCTTTTTTTGCACGCCTAAAGGTGCGTGCCTGGGCTCGGCCGGTGCTGCGCCTTGTAAGGGCGGTGGGGGGACGGCGAGGTGCGCGGCGAGGCCGGCGGCGAGGCTGCGGCGGTGAAGAGAGAGGGAGAGAGGGAGAGGGAGAGAGAGAAAGAGTGGGGGGGGGGGTTGCGATTACCCCCATGATGTGGTATGTTTACCCACATGAGGTGGTATGTTTACCCCCACGTGAGGACCAAAGAGACTCAGAATTGCGCGAGAATGGGTCCGTTGGAATCTTATCGGCGAGTCAGTCGAGATCGCCGCAAAAAATCACAAGTTCGACCGAGTTCGACCAAATCCGTTTGGGGGAACCCCATCAAATTTCAAATCCAAAATTTTGAAACCGAATCTAATCGGCCGGTTCTTAATTTTTTTGAGTGTAAGCTGACCGAACGGATCCTATTTCCACCCTACTCCCAATCGCACCTGCGGCGTCCAGGCTCCATCTTGGCGTCCAAGAGAACATCTCTCTCTATTTCTCTCTCTCTCTCTCTCCTTCTCTCTCTCTCTCTCTCTCTCTCTCTCTCTCTCTCTCTCTCCTTCGAGAACCAGAGCATCGAAGGCCCCCGCGATGGAGTGCGTTTTTGGGCTAGTCGGCGATGGTTTCGCGTTGATCGCTGCTGACTCCTCCGCCGTCAACAGCATCCTCGTCCACAAATCTAATGAGGACAAGATCATGGTTCTCGACTCCCACAAGCTCCTCGGCGCCTCTGGCGAGGCCGGTGACCGGTCAATCTCCTCTCCGATGCATTACTTTCCCAATATTCATTTCCTCTTCGGATCTCTTGATCTTCGGATCCTTCTCTTTTCTGCAGAGCACAGTTCACCGAGTACATCCAGAAGAACGTCCATCTGTATCAGTTCAGAAACGGCATCCCACTAAGCACAGCCGCTGCTGCCAACTTCACCAGGGGAGAGCTTGCCACCGCTCTCAGAAAGGTACCCTTTGTCGCATTTATCTCTCGTTTTTGCTGTAGTGTTGAAGTGTGAGAGGGTTAGGGTTTTCAATATTAGCTGCAGATTGAATTGTAATTCAGGAATTTCTTTTAGGCCCGGTGTGTTTCACGTTTTTTTTTGGGGGAATAAAATCGTTTTTGGCCCCCCAAAAAAACTAATAGGTTTTGAAATTGGGCCATAATTCAATTCCTTTGTTCGTTTGCAGGAAGATTGAATATGTCAATTATTTTGTTCGGCTGCAGGTTGATATTCAAACACATAAATTAATATTTAAGTAATAAAAATGCAAGTTATTTGAAGAACTAACTACTAACATATAAGCAAAATGCATGAAACAAACAACATAAAAAAACCATCACAGGAATGAAACCATCAATAGTGGTAATGTCATATGCCCAATATCCGCAAAAGAAAATAAACTAAACATCAAACTAATCTCCTGACTGCATGCGCAACCAACTTCTCCTAAGAAGCTCTGGCAAAACTAAGAAGACCTCGCACTTTGTCTCGTCAGTGCTGAGCATGCCTATAAATTTTATCATATCATATTACGAAAGTTCTGGCATAATTGCTAGTGCTTCATGCATTCTTTTAATCCTCGTCTTCGTGGGTGCTGCCTGAACCACCGGGGTCATTTCAGCCGGATAATCTTTTACAACCTTTGCAATCATATCAATAGCTGATGTTTTCTTCGTCTTCTTCTTCTTTCGACGACTTGACTCTGCCACAACATCATCATCAGGAATCTCTTTCACTTCAATATCATTAGCTGCTTCCAATCTACAAATCTAGTTACCACATTTGCTCCAGTTGCTAAATCGGTCCTATAGAGCACTGCCAGGTCACCCCAATGTACGATGAATTTATCTTTGTAGTGCTTAAGAGATGAATGTGTTTGCATTTTCAAAATAAGGTAAACATCAAATTTGTGAAATATATGAAAGAAACGTAGAAGAAAATTCATTACTTTGATATAATCGACCCACACCTCTTCACTATCAACTTTATCCACATGTCGGTCCCAATCCCATCCAAAACCACTTGTATCAAGTATTGCCGATATTTCGTGGTAATATTTATTCCATGTTTTTAGTATTGCTATTATTTTTTCTTTGCTTATATGAACTAGACACTGATCCCACAGAGCATTGATAGCGGTGGTGAATGCTACACCCTTCCACCCTTTGCACCCTTATTGCCGAGATTGTTTTGCTCTAAAAGAGCCACAGAAAGAGCATAATCCATTTTGGCGGTCCAATGAATATATGATTTTTCTTTCTCTTTTGCGGCTTGAGTTTTATTCTTATCCATTGTTGGCACTGTATAGTGTATAAAAGCAAGTAAATGTATAACGGTGAATTTGAATATAAATAAAATGATATCTACATAGTATATCTAAACAAAATGATATCTTCATAGTATATCTAAACAAAATGATATCTTCATAGTATATCTAAACAAAATGATATCTTCATAGTATATCTAAACAAAATGATATCTTCATTGTATATCTAAACAAAATGATTTCTTCATAGTACATCTGAACTAAATGATTTCTTCATAGTATATCTAAAAAAAATAATATCTCCATAGTATAGCTATATATAAAATGACATAATTACTGTAGCTATATAAAATGATAGCTAATTACTATAGTATCGGTGGAACATAAGTATTTACCACCTACATTCCTAAATTTGTTATTATGTGCTAGGATATATAAGAATACTATCGATTCCTTTGCTGTTACATTTTGAGTTTCAATTAACCACCACTTTCCACTAATATGTTACATACTAAGTGCGCAAAGTGCACCGAGGCGCCAATGGGTCCTGGAGCCTAAACTAAAGGTGCACGCGCCTGAGGCACGTGAGGCGCAAAAATAAAAAAAAGACAATATAGTTTATTAAATTAAAAAAACACATAAAATAAATTTAGTGAACTGGCGCCCAGTCCATTGAAATTCAGTGAACTGACGCCCAATTCACTAAATTTCAGTGAACTGATGCCCAATTCACTGAATTTCAGTGAACTGACGCCCAATTCACTGAATTTCAGTGAACTGGGCAGCCACTTCACTGAAAGGGCCTTGAAACCGCAAGACGTGCCTGACGGTTTAGTAAGAAGCATGCCTAGGCGCGCCTAGGGCACCTCGCCCGCCTCTGCCTTGCATAGGCAAGGCCCGGTGCGCCTGGTGAGCCCGACTCCTCAGGCGCGCTTTTCATAACTAAGGTTACACAAGCTTTGGAAATAGGTTTTATTCATACGCAGTTTGTTAGAGTAGTTGATGTCAGTCCCATTATATAACCTTTTTAATAGAGCTCTATTTGGATTTTTGTGTTGATCCCTAATGCTTGGACTAATGTGCTCCATTTCATCAAAACAACGACAGCTGTAGCTAGAGCAGCTGCAATAACCCTCATTCTCATTACCAATCTTCTTAGTTTATGTAACTTATGAATCGTACCCATCTACTAAATATAATAAACCATATAAAAATAGGAATACCCGCACAAAAAAATAAACTAGACGTACACAAACACACACAAACACACAAGCACACACATACACACAAACACACGCATACACACAAACACGCACAAACACACAAGCACACACATACACACACAAACACACGCATACACACAAACACACACAAATACACACACACACACACAAGCACACAAGCACACAAGCACACAAACACACAAACACACACAAACCCACACATACGCACACAAACACACACAAACACACACAAACACACACAAACACACACAAACACACACAAACACACACAAACACACACAAACACACACAAACACACACAAACACACACAAACACACACAAACACACACAAACACACACAAACACACACAAACACACCCAAGCACACACAAAAACGCGCCCAAGCAGAAGCGCCCAAGCAGACGCGCACAATCAGACGCGCACAAGTAGACCCGCACAAGCAGACGCGCACAAGCAGTCGCGCACACACACATACACATATAAGTGCTAAAAACACTCTTAGTCACAAAGAAATGAAATTAATAGAAACCAAAACATCAAACAGACACGCACACGCACACATACATATATAAGTGCTAAAACACTCTTAAGTCACAAAGAAATGAAATTAATAGAAACCAAAACATCAAATAAAATCACAGAGGAACAAGCTTCAAGTGGAACCAAAAACATCACAAATAAAATCACGCCAATGCAACTAAGGCCTCAAGTGGAACACAAAAGATGAAATTTAGGTTATGCCTGTTTGGAAGGAGGAGGTCGGACGGAAGAGCAACCTGGAGCAAAATAATCGGGATGAAGAAGCTCACAGAGGAACAAGCTTTGGAAAGGTAGAAGAGAAGACCCGGATGGTGAAAATCTCCGTCACTTCGCACAGGGAGATGCGACATGAAGAAGACGTGCTTCACCGTGGTCGCCGACGGAAGAACCTCGCCTTCACTGCCGACATTGGAGGAAGAAGGGCTTCATCGTCGTCGCCGAAGAGGACATTCTAACAAGTTATGATGAGTTGGCAATATGACATTCTATAAATTATCAGTGGTGAAACACATGCTCTAATCACTTTATAAATAAACTCCCAAACATATATGTTCTAAATGGATTTCACCCAGATTAAGAGATCCAATCTCCAAAGGTAATACGCTGTTGAAGTGAGTGCCATCTATATGCTTTCTACTCCACAGGATTTGGAAATAACTATTGGACGATGTTGTGTGTGTGTTGTATATGAATCAAATGATTTCATAATATGCAAAGTTCAAGCTTGGGTAAGATTATATTTTTGTTCTCAATGGTAGTGTTACGGGCAAACCCATAGAATGTTGGTATAGTCGTTGGAGGAGCAACCGGATGTGGGGATGATGAAGGAAGGGGATCCTATTGAGCCGGAATCATGGCTGCCTAAGCGGTGTGTACTCGAGACAGCTACAAAAATCTCATACATGGGACATGAGATATAGATTACTTTTTGCATACCTTCATATAAACCTTACATACCTTTAAATAGGCTTACATGTCATTAATGACATCTAAAAGCTCTTAACAACTAACAACCTCTTAATGACTCATCATTTAATGCATAAAAGATAATAATCATAAAGACATGAAAAATAACTAAGCATGAAGCCTATAATAGGTACATAGCTTGTAGCTTGATCAAGTTGCTCGACACTTGCTAATTTGAAGTGCTATTTGGAGAAAACAATCGATTTAGTAAGACATGTACATGCATCAGACTTTGAAATCAGGGAATCGAATGGGATCTTTGTAGTCACATTGCATAAGCATCTCATGTGTAATAATGCAGTAGAAACCATCTCTATTTGCAACTAGAATGAAGGATTTTGACAGGAAGAGGAAACATGACAAACTGAATAGGCCTAAAGAAAAATACAACATAATTCGCAAGATCTTTTCCTCATATTGCTCTGGATAATAGATGATTTAAATAATATGTTGTAACTGAAATTGAAAAATTGTGCTTATCAATGATATTTTTCAGTTAATAATGCCTCTTTCATGCAGTACCATATTGAGCAAAAGGAGGAAGGAATTAGAAAATCAGGACAAAGAAACAAAAAAAAAGCTAGAAGTAAGTTGGCCATTTCATCGCAAAAAAAGTCCATCTTATCTCAAACTGTCCCAAACCGTTCTACATTAATTCATGTTCCCCTCGTGGGCATGCTGATGACATAAACAACTAGATCTTGCATAAATCAAATTGAACATGGGTCGAATCGGCACAACCCTACCCAACCCAGTCTAACTAGTGTACTTTTGCATGTGGGGGTACGCCTAATCCACTCACGTGTCTCATCTTCCATGACTCCATATCTATTGTACTTTAGATCAAGGAGCAACATATCACGACGAGTCCATGAAGGTATCTAATCAGGATCTAGGTTTAGTAGTCTTTATTAATTGGGAAAAAGTAAAGAAAGTTGTTGCCCATGGATGTTTTTATTGACTTAAACTCGCGGGCGTTAAATTTCCTTTGAACTTTTTATCAACTATACCTAGATATTCTCATGTAGAATTGAAAAAGGGCTTGATGTAGGGTAGACTACGTGAGTGCGCGACTAACTTGCAATCCTAGGTGTTTTCCCGCTCCCCAAAGGTATCCCCCATCCAAAACCTACATTCCCCCTCCAAATTTGTGTAGTGAAGGCCTATGATGCACTACTAGTGGATAGTGGAGTTCCCGACTCGATGATCCTTACACTAATTATGATGCGACCATGCATGGACAACGACAATATTAAAGACTAGCAAGATTATTTAACCCACGTAATAAAATTGTAAAGCAAGCAAGATTGAATTTCTTTAGGGCTTGGGGCTATTGCTTTCCTCTACGTGGAGGGCCATGGCTAAGCGCGCGGCGAATAAATCCTTCATGCAGTCAAAGATTATCAAGAACAAAATACTATGAAGCTACATATCCAACCAAGCATAAGCAAAACATCTCATATAAGAATGCTGAAATTCAAAATTCCATAACAAATAAACTCACAAAATAATGGGGGCTGCCGCCACGTAGAAATCTGGAATTCTTGAGTGATTTCAGTGGCAGAAACCTAGGTTCAAATGCGTGAGAGGACTGGATCCAAACAGGGATCAGTCGGCTTTTCCTGGACAGGAAGACTGCTGGTCGGGGGTGGAAAACAGGGACTGGACTGGTTCTGGACAGGGAAATAGAGAGGAGTTGAGGCTGTGAATAAAGGGCTGGACCGGGTCTTGGATTGGGAGCAGCAGGGCAGATTCACGACAGGCGTGGGAATGAGAATCAACGGCTAAAACACTAGCAGCAGGGCGGCTCGGGACTTCCAGGCGGGTGAAAGACGGAGGCCAATATACGGGCTTGAACGCGGAGGAATTGACAGCAGTGAAGCATGTGATGTTGGTTGGTTTTGCGGCGTGGGAAAATGGAGACCGAGCAGTGCTTGATTTAGGGCTGGCAGATAAGGCTTGGGAAGAGGAAGATGGGGCGGTTTAATGGAGATACAAATGGAAGTAGCAAGGGTTACCCAAGGAATCGTCACCTAGGGCTCCAAGGAGTTGGCACCGTGAAGAGATCACCGGAATCAAGGAAGAATAGCTCTCCAAAATTCACCAATACCTGAAGGCATCCCATACACTCTTATTTATAATAAAAGAAGACTAGGGCACCCCGACATCAACAACTACGATTGGCCGGGGATGTGGAGGGCCCGATTACATGAAATAAAAGACAAAATAACAATACAATATATGAAAAAATATGTAAACGATGAGCCGGACACATACGTGGAATCGGATTGCCTGTCCGATCAAGTCCTCCTGCGCGAGTATATGAAAGTGGGTCCCGCCTTGCGTCGAGATAACTCCGGTGGATCCCCCATCAGGCCTCCTCTAGTTTGTATGAATAAAATTGTAAGCCCCAGCTTTGCAATTTAAGGTTGTAGGATGAAACAAAATTGAAAAGAGCATATATATATATATACAACATATGCATTTTATTTGTATGTGTATATGCTTGTATATATTTATATTCTTTCATGCAGTACTATCGCAATGCCCTTGTTGTTTGCTTGGATTGTTTTGACCATGGTAGTGATTGTTTTCTTTTTCAAAATTATGTAAAGTTTGTCAATGAAAAAATGGGAAGCCATTGTGCTTACAGTTGAGAGGTAAAAAACTCTAGAAATTGATTAGGAGTAAAACAAGCCCTTACTCATATATATATATTGAGCAAGGGAAAATACAAAGACCGAAATACCCTAGTGAGGGTATAAGACATAAAAACAAACATAACCCGACGCAGACTTGATTACAACTCTTACTAGATACCTTATTTAGATGTTTCGGACCCAGATAGATCTATTGTGTCTTTTCCTTTTTTTCCCTTTCTTTTGTGGGTGGTGGTAGTCTTTGTGTATTCTAGAATGGTTCTGATACTTCTGTGATTGAAAACATGTAACATATTTCTATATAAGATTGATGATGTTAGGCATCACGCTCTTGAAAATTGCTTTTGTTTGTTGGGCATTAAACTCTTGAAGTTATTTTTCCTTTTAGTATCATTTGGTTCCATGAAATTAGAAAGCTTGTTTTATAGAACAATATTATTATTTAATTCATTATTTGATTGGATGTTGTTAAACATTATTACTTACTGAATTCAAACTCCACAAACCACCCCAAAATTTTCCCAAAAGTGGTGATTTAAATTTATAAAAACGGTGATTTCATTTTTCATATTTAATTGAGTGAAATCTTAAGCCTCAATTTCTAAAACATTTTTTCTATCTTTAAGCAACCAAATTAGCTTTATACGAAATACTTTTAAGAGCGAACATGCAAATTTCATAGAAAATAATATCCATACCATAATTTGGCTCCTTTGATCTGTGAGGGGTAGTTACCGCGTATTAATCTGAGAGTGTGTCATAGAGATAGAAGCTAAGTGGCGGAGACCAGCCCAGATCAGGTCGACGCAAAAGTGTCCGACGCCGCACCCGTCCGGACATCTACCGGCCCTGAGTTGTTGCATATTAATTTTATTATTTTGCACTTTATTTTAATTTGCATATTAATACGCCTGCGTGCGTAGTCATGTTTGGAGCCTCTATTGTATTCTCCATCATATATGTATATATATACATGCACACACTTATATATATATACATATATACACATGTTTTTATTTTTTATTTTGGGTAGTCCAAGCCGGTTCAACAACCCGCCACTGTTCATCTCCCAGATAGGCTCGCAACCCGCAACTGCTCATCTCCCAGTTAGGGCTCGCAACTCCCTCCCCCGACGTGGACGACTGCACGCATCAAGACCCCCACGACAGCAGCTCCAACCGCCGCCATGCCACGTTTCTCTTCCCACACGCACCCGTGATATGCTCGGCTGCAGTTTCCCTGTTTCGACGGCTATAAAAGATGTGGAGGTCGATGATCAGAGGGGCGGCAATATTGATGACGGAAAAGCATTTGAGAGGAGGTATTTTGCATTCGATTGGAGCTCTGAATGTCATCCATTACTGAATGTGTGGGTGCGCTGGTGTCCGTAAGTTTGGAGAAGGAGATGAACAGTAGGCTTGGGTTTGCTGCTTGATTGTCATTTTTCCCTGTTGCTGATTTGGATTTGGTGTTATGCTATCTTAGTTGCTTCCGTAAACCCTGTTAGTATGATTTTGTTTGAGTATAGTGTGTTTCCTGTTGCTGATTTGGGAATCTGGATGGTTGTTTGCATCCCCTGTGTGGGCATTTTAGAGAAGTTAACAGTGGGAGTTATTTGAGCACATTCAAATTGTTAGAGTAAATTGAGATTACGTGGAGCCCCTTTCGTGTGAGAGAGTGAATGTTAGATTATTAGTTTGTGGCTTCCTTACACTAGTGAGTGTTTGAGAATTCCGTGGAACCACTTAGTGTGAGAGTGAGCGAATTTATTTCGAGGTGCCCGTGTGCGATAGCGGCCGACCCTGGAGCGGGAGATCGGAGGTGACGAGGAATTCCTCGCGTGATCGCCGTCGACTTCGATTGCGAAAAGGCGTCTCTTTCCGTGGGTAACTTGTTTCTTTCTCTTCCTTTGTGTGCATCTATATTTTCTCTTTAGGATATAGATTCATTGTGGGTTTTTCGCCCGGGATTTTGTCAGCGAACGCTACGTCGAAAACTCCAAACGGAAACGTATTTGGAGTTCACGATTTCCGTTTGCTACAACAAGGGGAACGGAACGAAAGCTGCGAACTTTCTTCCCCGGAGCTAGAACTGAACCATATTTCAAGAAAATTCATTTTAAACAAAAATAGTAATTTTATGCTGTACAAAAATCTAGTTGCTTAATTTCTTAAGGTTCGTGCACGTCCGCTTAAATTTCAATTTTTAATTGCATACATTTAGGGTTTCCTAGAAATAGCCGACAGACGCGCAAACCCTACGCGTCGTCCTGCATCAATTTGGTATCAAAGCGAGGTTCCGAAATTTTTCTAAGTTTCGAAATCCGCCCTGCGTAGAATAGGAACCCGCATAGCATTTTAATTTTTCAAAAAAAAAAAGAAGTTTTTATTTTATTTTTAGCATAATCATCATCTTAATTGTGTGTTTGCATGCATCTGCGTAGTGGTAGGTTAGTGAGCATGAGTTCACCACATCACACTCCACATGAACACCCTCAAGAGGTAAATTCGGAGATGCGTCGAATTGAACGCGGCCAAGCGAGTCGTGTGAACGAAGGGACGGAACCACCCCAGTGGTTTCTGCCTTTCGCCCACCAAATGACAGCGTTAACCGAGAGTGTTTATCAAGTGAGAGAAGGGTTTGAAAACCTTAGTGTTAGGATGAATAGTTTAGAAGTACCTCCTCGAGTATCAATGCCACCTCCAATTCGAGATGAGCATTCTGTTCGTCCACAGTACGAAGCCCCTCCACACTATGGAGAGAGGTCTACACTTAGGAGAAATCCTCTATTTGAAGAAGAGGGTCGGAACCCCATAGATAGGCACGAGTTTGCGCGTGATCAGGGTGGGAATTTTCCAAGGAATTTTTCTGAACCCCAACGAGGGCCTATATTAGACATGCAAGAGAATTATCAGGAGAGACCACATTATGACGTAGCGAGAGAGGAGCGTCCTCGAGACCATCATCGACCTATACCGGCCATGCATCGTGATGAACGCCCTAGAGATTGGCATCGACCGCCGCCCCCACGATGTCGAGACTATCGTGATCCTTACGATGATGATTACGACTATCCTCCCCGGGATAGGCGACCGGATCTCACACGAGTGGTGAAACTTGATCCACCACTTTATGATGGTTCTATGGATCCCAAAATCTTTTCAGATTGGGTTATTGGCATAGAGACTTATTTTGAGTGGTATCGTATGACGGAGGACCAAAAGGTTCAGTTCGCCAAAATGAGATTGACTGGGCGAGCGAAGATCTTTTGGATAGGTGAAGAGCGTAGTTTAGAGAGGAATGGACGCCCTCCCATTACACTTTGGCCCCACATGAAGGCCATATTAGAGGAGCAGTACATTCCCCAGCATTACCAGTCCCGTCTACGAGACGAGTTGACGTATCTACGTCAAGGGTCCAAATCAGTTTCTGATTATTTAGCTGAGATGAAAGATCTTATGAGTAGGTGCAACATAGTAGAACACCCACGTGACACATTATCCAAATTTAAGTGTGAACTACGATCTGAGATCCGAGATGAGTTGATTCGATATGGCCACTATTCTCTCCCAGAGATCATATCTATCGCCATCGATATCGAGGAACACCAGAAGAGAACCTCCCGGTTCAAATCTCAACCTAAAACAAACATTTCTTACAAAAAAGAATAACAAAAAGGTAAGGAGAGTGCGTCGAAGCCTACCTCGACCTACACCCGAGATCAGAATAGGAAGTCCCCCATGGGAACTGTGACCCCATCACAGATCCGATGTTATGAGTGTCAGCAGATGGGCCATATTTCGAGGGATTGTCCCAAGAGGAAAGGCACGTTAGTTATTCATGAGGTGACTGAGGAGGATGAGCATGTAGAAGAAGCTGGAGTCGAGAGGGACTCACACATTTTGAACGATGAAGTGTACGGTACGCCTAGTGATGAGGAGATAGATCCCGACGTTCTAGTGGTGAGATGCATGCTATCTACACCGCAAGAATCAGCCGATTATTCGCGGACGAACATCTTCCAGGCCTACTTTAAGGTTGGGGAGAAAGTGTGTCGTTTAGTAGTGGATAGCGGGAGTTGTATGAACGCGATAGCTGAGACAGCTCTAACCCGCATGGGACTCACTGTTGAGCCGCACCCATCCCCATTTCAGGTGGCTTGGGTTACCAAGACTACACTATCGGTGACTAGGAGATGTTTAGTGCCCATCACTATCAGTACGTATTCCGATAAGATCTGGTGTGACATTATGCCTATGGATGTGTGCCACGTATTGCTTGGGCGACCTTGGTTATACGACCGAGATGTCACCATGCATGGCAGGTCCAATACTTGCTCCTTTCTACTGGATGGGAAGAGAGTAGTGTTGACCCCGGTGCGACCCAAAGCACCGTCATTCCGCGCGAGTAGTAGTGCGAAAGAATCTCTTCCCCCCACTGAAAGGAAGAAGACTCTTAGCATCATACGAAGTACTGAGTTCCATCGAGAGAGTTTTGACGGCGGATTCTATTATGCCTTAGTGGTTTTACAGGCATCTGCTCTATCAGAGACATATGAGTCTACTCCTATACCTGCTAGGAGACTCTTAGAGGAGTTCCAGGACCTACACCCTGACGAGCTTCCGGCTGAGTTACCTCCCATGAGGTGTATTCAGCATGCGATAGACCTTGTTCCTGGAGCTTCTCTCCCTCATCTACCGCATTATCGATTGAACCATGCCGCCCACGAGGAGCTGCAGAAGCAGATTGGAGAGCTATTAGATAGATGCTTTATTCGCCATAGCCTTAGCCCTTGTGCGGTGCCTGCCCTCCTTGCCCCGAAAAAGGATGGTACTTGGCGTATGTGCGTTGACAGTCGTGCTGTCAACAAGATCAAAGTGAAATACCGATTCCCGATACCCCGACTGGATGATATGTTGGACATGTTGACTGGGGCTACGATCTTCTCTAAGATCGACCTTCGTAGTGGTTATCATCAGATCCGTATACGCGAGGGAGACGAGTGGAAGACCGCCTTCAAGTCGAAGGATGGACTTTATGAGTGGCTTGTGATGCCCTTTGGGTTGTCCAATGCCCCTAGTACTTTCGCTCGGATGATGACCCATGTCTTCAGGCCTTACATTGGGAAGTTCGTAGTAGTTTATTTCGACGACATTTTGATATATAGTCAGACTGAGAGAGAGCATTTGACTCACCTACGTACTATTTTCGAGCTCCTGCGAGCCGAGCGACTATACATCAATTTGAAGAAATGCGTTTTTATGGCTGAGTCTGTTATCTTTTTGGGATATATAGTAAGCTCCGCTGGCATCACTATGGACCCTGAAAAGGTTCGAGCGATTCGTGAGTGGCCTACACCCCAGAACATTCACGATGTCCGTAGTTTTCATGGGCTAGCCACCTTTTATCGTCGATTCATAAAGAACTTCAGTTCTATTATGGCACCAGTCACTGAGTGTACGAAGAAGGGAAATTTCAAGTGGACGTCATCGGCAGCTAGAGCCTTTGAGATCATCAAAGATAAGATGTCCACTGCACCTGTTTTGAGACTCCCTGATTTTAGTCACGTGTTTGAGGTATCCTGCGATGCCTCTGGGGTTGGGATAGGAGGTGTACTTAATCAAGAGGGTCACCCCGTTGGATTTTTTAGTGAAAAGCTCTCAGGCCCGAAGCTGAATTATTCTAACTACGAGCGCGAATTCTATGCGATTGTGCAAACGTTGCGTCATTGGAGGCATTATCTATTGCCAAGGAGTTTGTCCTCCACTCCGATCATCAGGCGTTGCGTTATATCAATTCGCAGCAAAAGTTGAACCCTCGACAGGCTAAGTGGGTATCATATTTGCAGGAGTACACCTTCGTTCTCAAGCACTGTAAGGGAACGGAGAACCGGGTTGCCGACGCCCTTAGTCGAGTTACCCTCGTATTATCACAGATGCGTACTCAGGTGATAGGATTTGAGCGTATCAAAGATGATTATTCTAGTTGTCCCGATTTTAGCGGAATTTATGATGCGATAGGCTCTGATCCCTTTCACGATGAGACAGATTATCTCATTCGAGACGAATATTTGTTTCGTGGAACCCGTCTGTGTATTCCCCACACCTCGTTGCGAAATTTCATTGTATGGGAATTACATGGCGGAGGCTTAGGTGGACACTTTGGGCGAGATAAGACGGTAGCCTTAGTAGAGGAGTGATTCTAGTGGCCCGGGATGAAGCGGGTTATCGCACAGATTGTCAGTAGTTGCCGCACTTGTCAGGTAGCGAAGGGCAATAAATAGCCCACTGGATTATACACACCTTTACCGGTGCCCAGTATTCCTTGGGATGATGTTAGCATGGATTTTGTGCTTGGATTGCCACGCACATTTAGGAATCACGATTCCATTCTCGTAGTGGTCGATCGGTTTTCTAAAATGGCGTATTTCATCCCCTGCAACAAAACCGATGACGCCTCTCATATTGCTCGAATTTATTATAAGGAGGTTGTCGCGCACCGAGGGATACCTAAGACTATCGTTACCGATCGAGATGTCAAGTTCACCAGCTATTTTTGGAAGTCACTCTGGAGACTACTAGGAACTAAACTTCTATTTTCGACCGCCTATCATCCACAGACCGACGGTCAAACTGAGGTTGTTAATAGGAGTTTAGGAAATTTACTGCGATGTTTGGTAGGAGATCACCAGGGGAATTGGGATCTAATTATTCCCCACGCTCAATTGGCCTATAATAATTCGAAGAATAGATCTACGGGTTTATCTCCCAATGAGGTTGTTCATGGTCACACTGCACGAGTGCCGCTAGATTTAGCCCCACTACCACCCACTTTTAGGACTAGCCAGTTTGCACACCACTATCCATTGCATTTGCATGACTTGCATAAAAAAATTGAGCGGAAATTGCATAGTACTTATGATTTATACGCAACTCAAGCTAACAAGCATAAAAAAGCTATTAGTTTCAAAGTGGATAACTTGGTGATGGTTCGGCTAAATCCGGAACGGTTACCTTCGGGTACCGTAAAGAAGTTAGCTGACCGTAGAACTGGACCCTTTAGAGTGGTCAAGCGGATTGAGCAAAATGCGTATGAACTTGAGATGCCTTCCGATTGGGGTGCAAATCCGGTTTTCAACGTAGCCGATCTGACTTTATTCCACAATTACCTGCATGAATCTTTAGATTTTCCATTGCCTTCTCCTCCATTTGTTGCTTCTGGCTTGGGGAGTGTTACTGAGGAGCCACATTCCGGACATACCGACACTCATTCAGTTACTGACACACCATCTGCAGTTCTACCCTTTCCCACTGACAGTTTTCAGGATGAGCATGAGACACCAGGTGATTCTTTCATACCAGTTCCCAGAGCCGCTGACAGACTCCCGCGACAAATATTGGTTCCCGAGCAGATATTGGATGATGAGACAGTGACCACTACTGATGGTGGTTTTCAGAGATATTTGGTTCGTTGGCATGACAGACCAGAGACCGAGACCAGCTGGGTCTTGGACGAGGAGTTACAGCGTATGGATGCCGATCTTCTACAACACTACCGCTCGGAGCACTCACCAGTGATGAGTGATTTCGAGAGGGGGAGAGTTGGTGGAGACCAGCCCAGATCAGGTCGACGCAAAAGTGCCCGATGCCGCACCCGTCCGGACATCTACCGGCCCTGAGTTGTTGCATATTAATTTTATTATTTTGCACTTTATTTTAATTTGCATATTAATACGCCTGCGTGCGTAGTCATGCTTGGAGCCTCTATTGTATTCTCCATCATATATGTATATATATACATGCACACACTTATATATATATACATATATACACATGTTTTTATTTTTTATTTTGGGTAGTCCAAGCCGGTTCAACAACCCGCCACTGTTCATCTCCCAGATAGGCTCGCAACCCGCAACTGCTCATCTCCCAGTTAGGGCTCGCAACTCCCTCCCCCGACGTGGACGGCTGCACGCATCAAGACCCCCACGACAGCAGCTCCAACCGCCGCCATGCCACGTTTCTCTTCCCACACGCACTCGTGATATGCTCGGCTGCAGTTTCCCTGTTTCGACGGCTATAAAAGATGGGGAGGTCGACGATCAGAGGGGCGGCAATATTGATGACGGAAAAGCATTTGAGAGGAGGTATTTTGCATTCGATTGGAGCTCTGAATGTCGTCCATTACTGAATGTGTGGGTGCGTTGGTGTCCGTAAGTTTGGAGAAGGAGATGAACAATAGGCTTGGGTTTGCTGCTTGATCGTCATTTTTCCCTGTTGCTGATTTGGATTTGGTGTTATGCTATCTTAGTTGCTTCCGTAAACCCTACTGGTATGATTTTGTTTGAGTATAGTGTGTTTCCTGTTGCTGATTTGGGAATCTGGATGGTTGTTTGCATCCCCTGTGTGGGCATTTTAGAGAAGTTAACAGTGGGAGTTATTTGAGTACATTCAAATTGTTAGAGTAAATTGAGATTACGTGGAGCCCCTTTCGTGTGAGAGAGTGAATGTTATATTGTTAGTTTGTGGCTTCCTTACACTAGTGAGTGTTTGAGAATTCCGTGGAACCACTTAGTGCGAGAGTGAGCGAATTTATTTCGAGGTGCCCGTGTGCGATAGCGGCCGACCTTGGAGCGGGGGATCGGAGGTGACGAGGAATTCCTCGCGGGATCGCCGTCGACTTCGATTGCGGAAAGGCGCCTCTTTCTGTGGGTAACTTGTTCCTTTCTCTTCCTTTGTGTGCATCTAAATTTTCTCTTTAAGATATTAGATTCATTGTGGGTTTTTCGCCCGGGATTTTGTCAGCGAACGCTACGTCGAAAACTCCAAACGGAAACGTATTTGGAGTTCACGATTTCCGTTTGCTACAACAAGGGGAACGAAACGAAAGCTGCGAACTTTCTTCCCCGGAGCTAGAACTGAACCATATTTCAAGAAAATTCATTTTAAACAAAAATAGTAATTTTATGCTTTACAAAAATCTAGTTGCTTAATTTCTTAAGGTTCATGCACGTCCGCTTAAATTTCAATTTTTAATTGCATACATTTAGGGTTTCCTAGAAATAGCCGACAGACGCGCAAACCCTACGCGTCGTCCTTCATCACTAAGTGCACACCTTCAATACAAAATCTGTTGCAAATTAGAATCCAAGAGGTATTCAATACAATTACTCTTTAATATATAGAGTAAGAAATACAGAAAAGGGAAATATGAAAAATAATACACGTTTTAATTTAAATACAATCTCCAACACTCCCCCTCAAGTTGGGTGTTTGATATATGTCATGCCTAATTTGCCCATAATTATTCCAAAGGAACTCAGATTCAATCCCTTAGTGAGCACGTCCGCCAGTTGTTGATCGAAAGGAACGAATAATGTACTCACGATTCCCCTCACTATGTTTTCTTTGATGAAATGCCTGTCATCTTCCACATGTTTAATGCGGCCATGTTGGATAGGATTGTGCGCAATGCCGATGGTTGCCTTGCTGTCACAATAAAGCCGGATTGGCCCCCTGCATTCAATGCCAAGGTCCTTCATAATGGATTGAATCCACAGTCGATTGCATGTGCCATAACTCTAAACTCTGCTTCAACACTTGACCTGGCAACCACGTGTTGCTTTTTGCTTCTCCAGGTCACTAGATTTCCACCAACGAGAGAGCAATACCCAGACGTGGACCTTCTGTCATTAACGGATCCCGTCCAATCAACATCTGTGTAGACTTCTATTGTCAACTCTTTACCGGGTGAGAATATGATACCCCTTCTCGGAGAGGACTTGAGATATCGTAAGATCATGTGAGCAACATTCAAGTGGCGAGACCTCGGTGAAATGCATGTATTGACTGATAACCCCAACCACATATGAGATGTCAGGACGAGTATGAGATAAATAGATAAGCCTCCCCACCAGTCGTTGGAACCAGTGATGTCATCAACAACTTCCCTGTCGTCTCTTCCTAGCTTATGGTTGGCCTTAATAGGGGTGTCTGCGGGTCTACTCCCACTCATCCCTGATGTCTCAATACAAGAAAAACTTTAATTAGCAAGGAGATAAATTCCTTGCTAATTAGCAAAATTCCTTGCTAATTTTAATTAGCAAAGAATTTAGAAACAAAAAAATTTTCTAGCTAATATGGTCATAGCTAATTTTAGCAAGGAAATTATTCCTTTCTATTTTGCAAGGATTTTTTAGCAAAGAAATTATTTATTTTTAAATTAGTAAGGAATTTTAAATTTGTTGCCAATATCTAGTATTTTATTTAATTATTATATTAAAATAAAATATTATTTATATATTATATAGAATGGGGTGCTTTAATGGAACTAGTGGGATTCGAACCTGGTACCTCATGCATACAACAAATCATTCTCAAGCAACTCTCCAAACTCATTAATCTGTTCTTAAGTGGTAGTACTATGTATATATACACACGTTTATATAATTATAATGTTTATATAATTCATAAAATTATATAAAGAAGTATAAATATAAATATACATATTTCCTTATATAATATATATATACTATATTAAAAAGAAATATAGTGGTCTGCCAATAAAAATGAGTTCAAAAATCCAGTAATTAATATGAGCCATTGGATCAGTCTCGGTAATTCAAACACCGTTGGATCATGAATAGGAGTGGCCTGCAGATAAGAAAATTGAAAAATTCTTCCTCCCTCCCTAGCGATTGAAGCCCGATACCCCTACCGTTAGAGCATGCTTTAACGCCGCCACCATCGGCGGAGCCGCCGACGGCCTGCCCGGAGCCCACTGGCGGGGTCGCCGAACTCCGGCAAACCCGCCGGTGGTATCCCGGTGGCGCTCCGGCAGGGCCACCACCAGCGGTGGCCCTGACCGTGAGATCCAGTTTTGGGTCTCCACGGCAGGGCCACCGCCGACGATGGCCCTGCCCGCTCATCGTCGGACAACCCCCGGCGAGTTCGCCGGGGTCCGGCGAACCCGCCGGTGGTATCCCGACGGCGCTCCGGCAGGGCCACCGCCGGCGGTGGCCCAGCCCGTGAGATCCAATTTACAGATCTCACGGGCAGGGCTCTCGCCGGCGGTGGCCCTGCCCGCTCGCCTCCGGACAACGCCGGTGGGATCCGAAGAGGCCGGCGGCTTCGCCGCCGGCCTTAACCGCCCACCCGCAGCTTTTTTTTTATTTTTTTATTTTTTACAAATTAATAAAATTCAATATTAAGAATTGAATAATTAAATTATTTTAGGAAAATATGAATAATTAAAAACCTTTAAATTAATTAAAATGAATAATTAAATTATTTTAGTAAATAATATTAGTAAATTATTAAATTATTGTAGGAAAAAATGAATAATTAAAAACATTTAAAAATGAATAATCATAATGAATGATAAAAAAACCTTAAAAAATAAATGCAAAAAATAATTTAAATAAGTACGCCGGTCAGGGGCGGGCGAAACCCGCCGATGTGGGGCGGGCTTGGGGCGGGCGTAGCCCGCCTCCGCGGGTCGGGTACTGTCGCGTGGGGCACGGGGCCCCCCGTGCACTGTCACTCGTATATATATATGTTCATATTATTTATATATATACTTCTAAATTTATATAATTTATACGCATATAGTTCTTTTTATAATTTAGTATAAAAATATATTTAAATAATATATATATATAATTATTTTGTTAGATATTATATATAACCTTTGCTAATTTATAAATATATATATTTAAATAATTTATAAAATTATATATAGAATTTAATATGTTATTAATTATTTATTTGAATATAAATAATTAATGCTAATTTATAAATATATATTAACAATTATGTTTTATGAGAGGGGGTAAAGAAATCAATTTTTTTTGTTTTTTATAGAAAGAGAGATGAAATATTTTAGAAGGAAATAATTTTTCCCCTTCATAATTATTTTGTAACAAAAAAAATTTAGGAATGAAAAATTTGCAACCAAAAAATTTCTTTGCTATTTTAGCAACAAATATTTTGCAACAAAAAAATTTGTTGCTATGTTTCCAACAAATTAATTCCTTGCTATTTTCGTAGGTAAAGTAAAAGTTCATTTATCTAGCTAGTTTCGATGCTAATTAGCAAGAAATTATATAAACTTCTTAATTTTCTTTGCTAAGTGAGATTTTTCTTGTAGTGTCTCTAGCAAGTCGAGGATGTACTTTCTATGAGAAATGAAGATCACATGCCTAGATTTGGCGACTTCAATACCCAGGAAGTACTTGAGATTCCCAAAGTCTTTTACCTTGAATTCCCTTGCTAGTCTCTCCTTTAAATTTTTGATGTCCTCTGTGTCATCCCCTGTTATAACAATATCGTCCACATAGACGATAAAAAGGGTCAATTTTTCTTGTCGGTGTTTTATAAATAAGGTGTGGTCGGCATTGCTCCGTGTGTAACCAAACGTCATTATGGCTCTATGGAACCTACCAAACCAGGCTCGAGGAGACTGTTTCAAGCCGTATAGAGCCTTCTTCAACCTGCAAACCTTTCCTCCCGATCCTTCTTGAGCAAGACCAGGAGGTAGGGACGTACTTCCTCCTCTAAGAGTCTAAGTCCCCATGGAGGAAGACATTCTTCACGTCTAACTGACCGAGGTTCCACCCTTTACACGCTGCACAAGATAACCGAATTCTAATGGAGTCCATCTTTTCTTCATGAGCATAGGTTTTCTGATAGTCAATCCCAGTTGTCAGCCACCAATCTTTCTTTGTATCGTTCAACAAGTCCTTGTGTGTTTTGCTTCACAGAGAAAACCCACTTACAAGTTACACCCAACCACAGTCTTCCCCTGAGAAAAGTGCTCCAGATCTCACGTACAATTTTTTTCAAGAGCCATCATTTCCTTAAACATTGCTTCCTTCCGCTCATGGTGCCCAAGGGCTTCCTGCCAAGAAGAGGGGATAGATATGGAAGACAGAGAGGTTACAAATGTTCTATGCGAAGGAGACAAAGAGTCATAAGTCACAAAGTGAGATAGTGGATGCTGGGTTGAAGTACGATTACCTTCTTGAGTACCAGAAGATGGATTTGGTGTTGGACCAGGTATCATGGGCGAAGCCTGTGTATTTGTGCCCTTACATCTCCGAGTATAAACATGCAAAGGAGGGAGTGATATCACCCGACCAATGGGAGTAGTAGGACTAGGAGGTTGAAAGGAAGGAGAAATTAGTAGGGGAAGGGAAGGGGAGCTCACTTCCATGGTAAAGGTCTCCCTCTGAAGTGAGTCCCATGGTAAACTTTAGATTCCCGAAATGTGATATCCATAGTAACAAAGGTCCTTTGGTCACAGGATGAAAACATTTATAGCCTTTTTGGGTTGGAGAATATCCAATAAAGACACCGCAAAGCACGGGGATCAAGTTTAGATTTGTGAAGCACATGAACTAAGTACACACATCCAAAGATACGAGGGGAAATTTTAATGGGAGTAACATGAAAGGTGTCTATAGGAGTTTTATGTCCAAGAACATGGGTAGACATGCGATTAATGATGTAAGCGACGGTAAGAACCGCGTCCCCCCAATAATATTTAGGAACGTGCATCTTAAGTAAGAGGCACCAAACAACCTCAAGAAGGTGACGTTTCTTGCGCGACGACATTCTGAGCAGGGGTAACAATCATTTTATGGAAGCGTTGAAAGAGAGAAAACACGTTATTTTTGTTTTTCATCAAGTGCATCCACGTGCAACGAAAAAAATAGTCTATTTTCTGTAACAAACCAGTAACAACCAGAAATAGACGCAACTGGGCAATGACCCCAAACATCAGTATGAATAATGGCAAAAGGCATAGTACTAGGCGGTGAAATATTAGGAAGAGATGCATGATGATGCTTACTGAGTTCACACACATCACAATAGAAAACATTAGGCAAAAAGTTGATAGAGTAGGAAACAAAAATTTCATAGTAGAAATAGAAGGATGGCCTAGACGACAGTGCCAGGAATCCAAATCAGAAGACTGATCCGCATGAAGAGCCTTTCGTGGGGCAACACAGCTGGAGGTAGTAGAGCAGGAGGGGTCAAACACGTAGAGGACTTCACACAGTCTACCAGAGCCAATCACCGTCCCCGTTTTCAGGTCCTGAAAGATACAAGAAGTGGGAAAAAAGGTCATAGAATAGTTCATAGAGCTAATCAAGTGACTAATAGAGAGAAGATTGCGGGTAAACTTTGGAACACGGAGAACAGAAGAGAGAGTAAGGGAGGAGCAGGTTATAGATCCTTTCCCTGCAATAGGGGAGAAAGATTCATCAACAATGCTCACTTTGCCCCTAACCAAACAAAGGTGCGTGAGAGTCAAAACCTGTAGGAGACCCAATCATGTTGTTTGTAGCTCCAGAGTCAATGATCCACCGAGAAGAGGGGCGAGTGGTAGCAGAATGTGCACCTGGAAGGCCTTGGTGAGCATACGAAGCTGTGGATGAACTAGATGGATCAGAAGGACCATGCATCAGGCGATGGAAGGCCTGCATTTCGTCATCAGAGAGGGAAGGAGAAACATCAGTATGGTCTGGGCAACTGTAGAGAGAAGAGTCCTCCATGGTATCCGAAATATGCGCAGAGCGAGATGGAGATGGGCGACCCTGAGAACGGCCATAGCCACAGCCTCCTCGAGGACCAGGACCTCCTCTTGGAGGAGGAAAGCCGCGAAGCTTGAAGCATGAGTCCCGAGTATGATAGGTCTTCTCGCAATAATCACAGACCAGATGGTCCTTCTCCATGGACTTAGGCCTAGTGTCGCGGGTAGGACTACCACCATGGCTGAACTGAACAACAAGAGCTGAACCCTCTGAGCCAGAGTCTGGAAGTAAAGTCTGTCGGCGATCAAATTCTTGTTGCACAGGACTGTAAACCTCTGGTAGAGAGGGGAGGGGGAACGCCCAAGAATCTGAACACTAATTGGATCAAAATCACGATGTAAGCCATGAAGAAATTCAAAAATCCGGCCCGAACCAACACTTCATCTTCGGGAGACATGAGTAAGCGAATCAAAGTGATCATATTTTTGATAAAGTTGGTAAATTTCAAGTAGTAGACTGAGTGAGGAAGATCGCCCTATCTCGAAAGAAATATCCGTCGCCGCAATTGAAATATCTGAGCGGCATTCCCTCAACATGAATATGTGACCTCAACTCGTTTCCAGAGATCAACAACAGTATCCAGGAACAAGTAATTTCGGGCAATAGGTTCCAGCATAGAGTTGAGAATCCATGACATCACTAAGGAGTTTTCAGACCCCCATTGCAACCACTCTGGCGATGCCGGTGCGGGTTCCCTAGTGGTGCCACCGACATATCCAAACATACGGCAACTCTTTAGGGCAAGAGTGATGAAGCGAGCCAACGGGAGATAGTTGGTACCATCTAGTTTCATGGTGGTAATTTGAGGGGTGCCGTGGTCAAGATTTACACGGTCAGATCCCATAAAGGACATTGGAGTAGAAGAGACGCCTCCGCTGGATGACGTGTGCGGAGAATCAGTGCTCCCATGCATAGAAAACAAAGAATATAAATCAAAGGATTGTTGAAATTAATGGCAGAAACGCGGAACTAAGGTTTCACTCATAGAAAGAGATGAAAACGAAGTCGATTCCGACAATAGATCCATCCAAGAAGGCCAAACCAGGTATAGGAAGCAGGAGGAGGAACCATCTCCTCAGGAATAAGGAGAACCGGACGCCGGAACCAAGGGAATCAAACGCGTCCCCTTTCGTCGATCGACACAAACCGCGAGCGGCGCTGGGGAGCTAGTACACGAGCGAAAGCGGGGTCTTGAGCGGCTGAGTCAGGAGCTGGGACGCGAGCGAAGACTGGGTCGAGAGCGGCTGAGACGTGAAGGCGGGGTTGGGAGCTAGTACGCGAGCGGTGCTGTGGAGCGGAACGAGCGTCAGGAGGATTAGGTTGGCGTTGGCTCTGTTACTTTGCTGCAAATTAAAATCCAAGAGGTATTCAATATACTCCTTAATATATAAAGTAAGAAATATAGAAAAGGGAAATATGAAAATAATACACGTTTTAATTTAAATACACTCTCCAACAAAATATTTCTTTGTTTAGAATGAAATTAAGTTAATAAATTTAAAATTTAGTGGCGGATTATGAATCTACAACCATTGATATGAATTTTTTTCTGCTAGTTTTTTAATTTACCGTCACTCAAATTTCAGACATCCAAACAGCCTTAGAGTTGTGCATGAAATTCAAGAAGTTATTTCCATTTTCATATTAAAGAAAACTCTGTGTACTTGAACACCTGACATGCTGAGCCCTTCATTTGGGATTGACATGACAATTTTGCCCTCCTACGGATCAAATTAAAATATGATGTTTAATTTTTTGTGTGGAATATAGTGGGAAACCTGTAGGTATTGGGGATAAAAAGTTTCTACTTCTACAAAAACTTTGATCTGGACCTTAGGAGCTTACAGTGCTCTTTGAGTCTCATTGTTATCCAAATAACTACATAGGTTTTGTTATTTTTTTTGGGATGTTAGATATATATTGGATAAATCTTGTTTAGGCTGGTAGAAGTGGTCTGCATATGACTTCTTACTTGGAATTTATTTTAAAACCAATCTTCCTTTTTTTTATCCTCTCTTTTGAATCACTTTGTTATTGTTGCCCTAATGTTTTAATTGAATTTATCAATTCTGTAATAAAAATAATAGGTTCGCCTTTAGGATCTCGATGTCCCTATTGTGTTTTTAGTAAATAAATAATTTTTGGATGCCGTTTTCTCTCGAAGTGCTGGAAAATAATGATGAAAATATAATTTCTCTATGTGCAATCCAATTGGAGTTATCTACCACAACTTGGTGAGAATTATATTTGATGCGAGCATATTATATGATGAGCTTGGATTGGGTGATTGACATATATTAAAAGCCAAGATACTTGTTACTGGTTATTTTAAAGGATCGGTTAAAATAATGTCAAAATAAACAAGCTGGGTACCTGTTATAGTGTTATGGGCCCCCACCATTCGTCGGCGGTTATGCATAATTCATTTACGTGTCTTTTGTATGCTATTTCAATTGTTCGAGTCGAGTTGTAGTTACGACTAATTAGAGTCGTTAGGTTTTAGTATTCACGCATCTACTTTTATTTTTAGTTATTTTTTTGTATTTTTTAATTGTTATATTCATATATCTTGAGGGTCATTATGACCGGAAAATCATGATCGTCCATGATGCCCCCTTAGTCTATATATAAGGATTAATGGCTCATGTAAATGCATTGAAAGTTTGACTGGGGAAGAAGATCCTCTTTTCGATCACCAGGTGCCGAAGCTTGGAATTTATCCCTCCCCCCTCATCCTCCACCTAGCCGACCACCTCCTAACCCCCCCTTTTTGTCCGGCCTCCCAGTCCCTCTCCACCTCCAAAAACTGGCCACCAATACCCTCACCATTTTCCTCCGTTTTGTCTTTTCTGACGATTGCTGGAAAATCCACCTCCGGCGACCATGGGAGGATCCAGGGAGTTTGAATGGGGGGGGGGGGGGGGGGAAATCAAAAGGCAAAGCAAAAAATGACCCCTAACGATATTGACAATCAGAGGCTTCAATAATTTAGATAGCAAGAAGTTGCAATTTTGATACTTAAAGCTTGAAATTTAAATCATTGTATAATTTCTATTAGAAATTTGTATTTTTAAGTGGGATGGCTCCTTGTTTTTTTTTGTATGTTGGCTATTTGTTTTTTTTTTTTGGGAAATTTTAGATTAGAGGGGATAAAAAAAATCAGGTAGTGGATGTGATAGCATAGGGGAAGAAGAATCAAACAGTGAAATGGCTAAATCATAGAACATGACCCCGCCATAGGAAAGACATTGAAATAAATACCATAGAAAACATGAAATCAGAGCCCGTGCTTGAAATAAAATCAATTATGGCGAATAATTATTTGATAGAAGGACCAGGAAAAGCATTCAAAATTGTAAATAAATAACTAAAATATGTAAATCAGTGGTCGAGCAACAGATAATTGGAAGGAACTCTTGATCTATAAAAAAGCTAACCGATCCTTGAAGAGAGGCCGATGAGTATACCTGTACATGAAGATGTCGCATCCGGATCGAAGAAACCCCTTGCATAGGGCCAAGCCCTAAGGAACGGAGCTGCATCAACCGAAGTGGTGTAGCCGTCTGAGCTCCTCTGCATCTATCCAGACGAACTTTGAGCAGAGGGAGATGCAAATTTTGGGCAGAGGAGATGCAAACTTTGGCAGAGGGAGGCGTGCCGGCAATGAAAAACAGAGAGAGAGGAAGAGAGGAGAGGAAGAGACGTCCTACTCTTCGTATTCTTGAACACGCATTTTGTTGTCCAGTGTCGATGCCCTAGCTGCGGGGTTCGAAGAGCAATCAAGTGACGTCAGGAAAATGGGGAAATGGAGGCTTGGAGTTAGAGGTGCAGAGAGAGGGGGAAATGGGAGAGACAGGGAGAGAAACGAAAGGAAATGCCGGACTTGAAGTGCCCATTAAATCCAGTAAAGCAACATCAGGATGGTTTCCCGCGTGAGTAGATTTCTGAGCGGAGTTCAAAATTCGGACTCCCACAGATTTCTGTCTCAGCGCGAGGAGGAAGGAAATACGAAAGGAAATGGCATGCTACTTTTTCTCATTAGATACTAAGTTTTTTCAATTCTTGGCCGGGCCGGCCCCCATAGGCCCCCCTTGTATCCGCCTTGCTGACGACCTCCCTCAAATCCACCACCTCCTAAAAACTCCCCACACCACAAACATTTATTTCCCTTCAATTTCAGTTTTCTGGTAATCGCCGGAAACCACTTCTCGCCACCACCACCTCCGGCGACCAGCCCCTCCGACAACCACCACTACATCCTCCACTACCCTATTTCCCCATAACTTACATAACCTCCACATCCCACTACCAAATAATCTCCATAACCTCCATTAACTACCCATTATCCATAATCCCCCTCAATTCTATCCCTCAATCTGTAACTGCCACCCACGTTAGCCTCCCCATAACTCACAGCCTGCCCGTCTCCAAGCCCACGTTTTCCATTTCCTGAAACCCACGACCACTCCCTAAACTTCCAGGAAAATACTCACGCCACCCTTAAACTTCTCATGCGGAACCACCATTTCAGCCCATAACCAAGCCCCCACTTTCCCCCTTCTACAGCCCCCCACTTCCCCACGTGGAGCCACCATTTCAGTCCATAACCATCCTTTTCAGTGAGAAATTGAATGATGCGATCTCATTACCCCAAGGACGACACGAAAGGTTATGTTATTGTCCAAGTTCCCAAATTCTGTAGAGGCCTTATCTTCTCCAAAGAGTTTGTGTTAAATGTCGATCATGATGAGTTGAAATATTTAAAATCCAAAGGAATCTCACTATTAGACATGGAAAATGGTCATCGTCTTTGCAAGACATGTTTCATCTTAGGCATAAGGTAGGAGTCACCAATCTAGTGGACAGTGCATTGAGTAGAAAAGCACACATGTTATTCATGTTGAAGACTATCATGGCGACTTCAAATTACATTGGCGGACAATTATTTTAATTATTCATATTTTGGTTCTATTTGGGAATCTTGCCTTGATTCTTATATGAATCTGAATGCTCAATTCTTGATCGGGTGCTGATTTACGAGGGAACTCGATTTTGCATTGCCGAGGGTTCCTTTAGAGAGAATCTTATCCATGAGATTTTTACCCGGGATTCAGTGCTATTTTAGACAAACTAAGGCTCTGTTTGAGAATCTGTTGGCTTTCAAGCTCCTTTATGGTGGGAAGGGAGCTCCATTCAAAATGGAGAATGGAGCTTCAAGTTCTAGTACAACCGGAGCTAAAACATAGGTGGCTGCCGAAATTTTATCGTACCGGGAAAAAATAGTTTTCCAAACAATGCCTGAGCCTAGGGTGCAAAATGAAGTATGCCCTCCACCAGATGAAAAAAATTGTCCCAAACCGAACCTAAATTTTCTTACACTTGAGGAGAAATATTTTTATCCAAGAATGGGGATATGTTTATTGATTCATTAAGAGATGCCTACAACCTACTTGCCAATCCTTTGAAAGTATTGCATCAAATGTTGGGTTGTTCACACATCTTTTGATCCACATTAAATTTTGGGAATATTTTACCTTGAATTTTATTTTAAGACTTCTTTTCAGAAAGTTGTTTCCATTCCGTTTTAGTCGATAGATTTAATAATATATAAAGTCAATTCAGCGCATCTTACGTAGTTGATTAATTTAAGGCATTCAGGGTTCATCAATAAAGGAGAGAGAAGGCAAGGAAGTAGTTCCATGTTAGAGACTGGGAGCTCAGAGAAGGGGAAAAAAATCTCTTGTGCAAAGGAAAGGGTGTGATGGGTAATCCAAACAATGAGGAACCTTGTTCAGTTTTTATTAGAAGTTGATAAATGACGCTCAGTTAAGACCATCTAGTAAACGATGTAGATACCATCAGGCGTTGAATAGACTAGAAAGAGATGGAAACTACAATACACTCTCACCTTCGTAGAACAAAATTTGTAAAGGTCCCCTTAAACCTAATGAGATTTTTCTCCACTAATAGTATAACAAAGTAGCAACCATCCAAGCTTTCTGGGGACTCCTTTGACAGAGTTCCTTGCTGGCAATTACCACAATTGAGGCTTTGTTGGCTTTGTTTGGCGGGGTAGGTGGAAATATAAGTGAAATGACACTGGAGGGTTCGGGTCGAGAATTTCTAAAGAAGATCCATTTTTATGTATCCCACTACTGTGTTTGTTCCAAGACATTTCAGTATAATAGAGAATTGATTAACAATTTCATTAAACAAGTTTTGAAAAATGGAGAACAATTCAGAACAATTTTTCATTACATAAATCCAACTCATACGAGAAAAATCATTGATAAACGTAACATAATAACGATGACCTAATAAGGTAGGGACCAGACAAGGCCCCCAGACATCAAAAGGTGCAACAACCGTTTATCGTCGCGAGGTATATAACTAACACGATGATGTTTAGCAAAATGACAAGTCTCAGAACTGAAACTAAGAACCAACTTTAACTCATGATACAAACAATGGAGAATCGAAGCAGTCAGGTGGCCATGACGGTATTGGAAATCCAGAACCTGGACAGAGACAGTGAGACATGTAATAAAAAGAGCTTTATCCAAAACATACACGCCCCACGCCCCTCTACCAATAATATGGTTAGTCATCTGTTCCTGAAAAACACAACCAGAAGAGGTAAAGATAACATTGCAATGTAAATCACAAGTCAACTTACTAATAGACAGGAGATTGTAAGTGGACTGTGGAACATGTGTGAGTGTGAACAGAGTCATGTCAGAAGTGATTGCACAATCACCAAACCCCATGATAGGGGACAATAGATTCATCAACAACAGTGATGGACGTACTACTATGTGGGCGGTACGAATGTAATATACCTGCTGTGTTGGTAAGATGATCAGAAGCACTCGAGTCTGTCAACCAACGAACATGACGCTGACTGGTGCACACTGATTTTATGGTCTGAGCAACGACTACACTATGTGATGACTCTAGTTGAAGGGTCTGGAGTCGATGATATTCATCCTCAGATATCTCTACTGTCTTCTTGCTCTCAGTATCAACAACGTGAGCCGAGTAAGACATCTGGGAAGGAGTCCTAGAGGCCCACTCAAGTTTGCCACAGAGAGTCCAACATGTGTCTTTGGTGTGACCTTGATGTCCACAATGGATGTAATGTATAGTATCAGTATCACGACTATGATGGTGACCTCCACAACCGCCTCCACATCCTCCATGGGAAGCAAGTGCAGTGAGCTCAATAGTTCTGTAGGAGATCTGCTGAGAAGAGGGAGGGATCTCTACACTGACCCACCCAGCCTTGGTCAAGTGATGATAAACAGTAGCAGTATGAAGAGTGGATGGATTTTTCAACATTTCAATTTTGGTGGTTGAGAAATGTGGAGTAAAACCATTCAATAGCCAAAGAAGGACAAGCTGTCCCCTTTGGGTCTGATGTTCCTCTCTAGTGGAAGAAATTTCATATCATGGATTTCATCCACTAGTAACTTCCACTTGACAAATTATTCAGTGACTGGACAGTTACCCTATCGTAGTTCAGCCAGTTTAGGGAATAGTTCACCTAAGCGAGTCAGATTATTTATTTGAGAGAACATCATATGCAAAGTGTCCCAAAGCTCCTTCGTGCAATTGCAATTCTTGCACATTTGTTGAACAAATGGATCCATGGAGCTCATGAGTAAATCAAAGATCTGGCATTCATTATTGTACCAATCTTTGTACTTGTTACTGTCCATTTTATGAACCGGAAGATGAGTGAGATGATGCATATGACGTATACCAGCAAGGGACATGGTGACACCCTTCTTCCATAATTGGAAATTGGAAGGGGTTAAGATGGTGGTGGCTATTTTAGTATTTGACGAAAAGACATTGTTATAGTCGACAGACAGTCGGTGTAGTGGAAGTGATGGAAGAGGATTCTTTAGACATCCTTCAAGAGTCTTGAATAACTGTAGGTCACAAGCGTCAAAGGAGGTGTCAAAGATGATGTCATAGGTAGCAGATTGCTAAAGTGAAGACAACAAGGTCGGCTAGCAGATTGTGATGGGAGGTAATCATCGACATGCAGATTACATCAACGACGGGTAGATATCGACCAGGTAACAGATCGCCACTGGAGGTAATCGTCGACAGAAGCATGCATGGGAAGTAACGTTGACGGAAGTAATCGTCAATGGTAGCATATCGTCGAAAGCTGTCTTCTATCTATGACAAAGACCAACCGAAAGCAGGCGTCAAAGGAAGCAGTGGAAGCAGATTGTCGAAGGGGAGAGATCGTTGAAGCATTCGCTCCAGGGAGATAATTATTCAGTTATCAGCGGAAGAGGCATGCAGATGTTATCGCCGTCAATCAGACTCGCAGAGAAATGTCAAAGCCGATCCACAAAAGCATCTTCATCGGGAGCAGTCGTTCATAGAAACCAATTGGGAATTTGGGGGAGCCCCCCGAACACTCTCTATATGGAGGACTCGATACTCCATTGGGTACGTTGGACGCGCCAATAGTTCCACGACCTCTCGCGACCAGCATTGAAGGAGGAAGTCTTCTTCCACTATGACACCAGCCAAGCGGGTAACCCTACGAGCGCCTCAATCCGTTCGCCAGTTCGACACTGTCACCACCTATAACCTCGATTTCATTGAGGTCGTCGTGCATATCTTTGGCCTATCCCTAAACCATTACCTGGGGTACTTTCTCTGGGATCTGTAGTTCTACCTTCGAGCACGTCTTCGGGTCCACAACCTGACTACTCTCCCCCGAGCCATGGAGCTGGCTCATTACCTTGGCGAGGAACTCTACGCGCCCCAGCTATCCACCTTTGTCGGGCCACCCCACTAGCCTCCACCACCGCCGAAATGTCAGCCACTTCTCCATCGGCTGAATCACCCGCCTTTACATGAACCTCCATTGAATGGCCGCCCACAACCTCCGCCGCCAGTTCGTCCACCCCTGCCTCCACTGTTACCCCCGCCACCCCATCGCTTATCCCACTAGCAGTACCTCGAGCTTCGCCCTAAGGGCCTCTGTTTTCACTGACCCTAACCATATTCTCCCACCTACAAATGTTCTCTCAAGGACCTATGCTTGCTGCTCGGCGCTGAAGACACAATCTTGACTTTGGTAACTTGGATCCCCTAACTCTCTCTGACGAGCCCTACAGACCTCGACCTTGTGGACAAGGTCGATTTTCGGGAGGGGAGTGTCCATATGAAGACGACTTCCTGGGCCTACCATGTGTCCCTCTAATAGTCTATGTAGCTCTAGTTGCATTACTGTTATTTTATGTATGCCCACACGCGCCTATAAGAGTGTGTGTGGGTGTGGGGGGGGGGGGGGGGGGGGGGGGGGGGGGAGTTATTTTTATCATCTTGGATCATTATTGTGGAAATCTTGAGGAGTCAATTTCTCCTCAACTGCTCAACGAAATTTAAATTCAAAAGTGGTGTTGGACTACTCTGGAAAAAATACATAATCTTGCGTCTTTAATCTAAGGTTTTAATGGAGTTTTGATGAGACTCTAATTTCTCCCAAAATGACCTTCCATAGCTGACTGCCATAAATCTGTTGATCGAATCGAAAATCCATCATTACAATCAGACTCGTGGAGACTAGACAAGGATTCCTTGAAAACTTTTGCCTGATTAGAAATTTTTTATTTTTTAGCATGGTGGTCGACACCTCTGATCGCCCCTTGTGCCTAGGTAGCTATGTTTGGGGGCACTAGAAACTTCTCTCATGAAAAAACTGGTGATACATTGGATGCGATTCTGAGTACTTTTATTGGTCATCATTGATATTTGCACGTGATATCTTCAATCGTCCATCTTGAGCTTTATTAAAGATCATGATTTCACCCTCATTATATTCATCTGAGCTGGCTTAGAGTGCGCCATAAATATTGTCTAAGAATTCTGACGATGGATATGAGAATGGGAATTTGAAATGGTTCAATATACGGTAAAGGTCTGTAGACCTTCAGGTACCTCAACAAACTCCGCATACATACCAATGTTGTAAATGTTAGACGACTTGTCAATTTTTAAGACAAACTGATTTTTTTCCCTTGAAAAAATACATTGTCATTAGTAAATAGGAGGATATTCTGATTTTATATATAGGCATGCCCTACTTTTGAAAATATCATTCGCTATTTTAATTTAGGTTATATTAGTAATATATTTTCTTAAACCGAAGATGTAGCTACACAAAGTGCTCAGGCTGCATAAGATGTTCAACCATACAAGGATGTCTAATTGATGAAAGTTGAGACTCCTGCTGTAATAAAAAACACACAATAGATCCTTCCGCACTGGGCATGGCCCCTTAATTTTTTCCACATTAAAAAAAATTTAGTCTAATTGTTTTGGGTTAAGACTACTCACTTTATTGGCATGTAAGAACATTAATTCGACAACAGTGTTTTGATTTTTTTTATTTGGTGTCTATGTTAAGTTAAAATCTTTGTTCTACTACTGTGTCTAAGTTTACATTGTTAACATGCATGTATAGGAAAAAGAACTTGGAGGTTTCTTCTAGTTTTTTTTTTATGATGCAGGTTATAGTAAATTTGAAAGATGGAGAGGATGTCTCTGTAATTATACAAAATTAAAGAGGAGTTTTTCATTATTATTCTTTTTTACAGCCTATTTTTAAAAATTTTTTCTTAGATTCACATGCATCAATACATTTTCCAAACAATTTTTTATCTGAATATTATGCTCAACTAATTTAAAACATTTTTCAATTTTGTTTTGGCCAGAGCCCATATTTTGTGAACATCTTGCTTGCCGGCTATGATAAAGAAGTCGGACCATCCCTTTACTACATCGACTACATTGCAACTCTCCACAAATTGGACAAGGGTGCTTTCGGTTATGGCTCCTACTTCTCCTTGTCAATGATGGACAGGCATTATCACAATGGCATGTCGCTGGAACAGGCGATCGATCTGGTCGACAAGTGCATCATCGAGATCCGTTCCAGGCTGGTCGTCGCTCCCCCAAATTTCGTCATCAAGATCGTCGACCAGAATGGAGCAAGGGAGTACGCGTGGCGTGAATCCATTCCGGCAGTCTGATTGGTATGTTCCTAGCATGGTATCGTAATCCCGCCTCTGTGGAGGATTGTCTTTGCAATGAATTACTTAATGTCTTTCAAAGTAGTTCATGTTGAATTTGTCTTATTGTTGGGAACGCTCTTTTATTTTGACTGTTTTGTTTCGTTTTAGCTCTCCCTCCCAAACTCTCTGTAACTTTAAAAAAAGAAGATCAAATTTGAACCGATAGTCAACCAACGGTCACTGCAAATGGATGTTAGAAATGTGACATGTTTGTCTTGAATGACTGCTGCCTGATAAATTGTTTTTATACATGCATCTATGCATACATATATACATACATGTGCATAGATGCATTTAAGCATGTATGTATGCCGTTCAGACCCCTCCAGGGAGTGTGAGTAAGCATGTATGTCATTTAGTCCCCTCCCGTGTGTGCGAGTTAGCTAGGCATGAGCTAAGTCCAGTCGGGATCCGTTCACCTGGTATAGGTTGATTAGCTTTAATCATGTAAGGAGTACTTAAGTTGGGATCCGGTTTCTTTCTTTGTACTTATGCTATGTTGTGTTTCATTTTTTGCTATGCTTTAAGGTAGAAGGTGAATTGCAGTGTTGCTTTTTCTCTACTAAACAGGGAAATAAGCTTTTGGTAAATTATGTGAGACATGCATATTTTATGATAGAGTTGATTTGCTGCTTGGGTCAAAAAGCGAAGATCCAAGGTTTGGCGTCTAGCTGTAGAGAAAGGGTCAAACACAAAAAAAGAAGAAATTTTAACTTGACGACTTGTTATTGTAGCAAAATTTGAAGTTAGAAATCTTTTCTAAATGTCTTCTTATAAAAGATCTCCATGGTTTGCCGATCGCTTTAGTTGAAGAGGATAGCTTTTGTCTGTTTATATCACAGTCGGAGTTTTATGAACACAATATTCACTTGTGGACTAACAGCAAAAAGAAGAGTACAAATACTAGAAATAATATCTTAATTGATAAACTACATATTAGTAGTGATTTATAAATTTATTGCATCAACATAATTATAAAAGATAATAAAGAGGAAAATCTAGAAGAACATAAAAATTTTCATTAGTAAAATGTCAAAATGGTTAAATTCTCATCTGAATATAAAATAAAATAAAAATTTGATACAATTTATTATGACGTCATCCTCGAGCTAAATGAAAAAGAACTAGTTGGTGACATTTGTTGCACTGAACTATATGACTAGTATAACAAGCAATATTATGCAATTGACTATTATAAACATCAACAGTTTAAATTCAACAGCAAGAACTGAATCCGAAATAGACGCCTCCAGTGAAGAAGAAAATTTAATATATGTTTGGATACAAGTCAAGTCATTATTGATAGCCCAAGTACTTTCCGAAAACATGAGAGAGAGGATGTTAAAATTCCCTCAATCGATGATGAAGAATTTCTTAGGTATGAGAGGAGACGAGAATGTGTAAATTATCCGAACAATCAAAATTTCTAAATAAAAAATACAATGTCAAATTATTTTAATATTGATAATGTTTCTGATCGGCAACTACACAGATCTATGATTGAATGGATTCAACATATCTGTAGTATCATATAGACAATTTACCAAAACATGAGTAAAATTGACTTTTTGCCCTATACCACTAGTTTATGGAAGGGTTTCGCTCTTGTTTTTTTTTGATAAAATGCACTCATTGGAAGTAGAAAATGTTCAGTCAGCCAACTCAAAGGATGAAATGGTGAGCAAGTTAATAATGGCTATCAAAAGTAGCATTATTCCGCCACTTAAAACTCAATCGGTTTCGATTATAATTAAAAATGCCGCGATTGCTAATATCCACACCGAATAAGGTTATAGAATAGTGTTATTTATTATATCAAATATGAAGATCTTACGATGATAAAAGCGGGAGAAGAGTTTATGGAACAATAAAAACACAGAAAAATGCTCACAGATTCCCACTTGCCCCTCTTATAATTTGTTCACAAACGCTTACCAAGCCATTTCAACAAAACAAAATGGAACGTTGTTAATAGCAAACTTCGAAGAGATATTAGGAAAAAAAATAGGGTTCAGATAATTTATGTCTTTTTTCTTCCTCTTGAAAACTCATACTAGCAAACCCTCAAGGATTGGAAGCCTCCTCCGCCGAAACCTCTCCGTGCTGCCTCCCCTCTTCCGCTCCAGCCTTCTTCGAGCAATGGATGAGTTCTGAGATTTCGGAGTCAACCTCGATCTTGAGATGTTGACGGAAATGGGTTTGAGAGGAACCCAATTTTTTTCGGCACCCACAACCGCTGTAGTGGGTATAAATATCACTGCCGTAGAGGGTATAAGTATCCTTTGAATCGCCGCCGACATTCAGTTTATATTCCGAGAAAGCCAAAATTTGATTCTGTCTACTTTCTCCCATCGTCCGAATGGCTCTACAACTATTTCTTCTCCATTCAACAAAATTCCTCTTAGGCCCCGTTCGTTTGGACGGAATTGAAGACTTGGAATTGAAATTTGACGTCAAATTCCAATTACGTCGTTCGCTTGTTAGGTAGCTTTAATAATTGAAAATTGAATTGAATATCATGTAATTGATTTTAGCCTAAGCACAAAATCTAGCTAGACATATTGGAATTGGGCGAGTCTGGCACGCTCGAATTATCGCATTTTTTTGCCCGGGCTCGCGTTTATGAGCCCGGGCGCACAATTTTTTCGCCCGGGCGCGAATTTTTCTCATGGACGCGAGTTTTTCGCCCGAACGCGCGTTTTTCGCCCGGACACCCAAATTTTGACCGGGCGGAAATTTTCCGCCCTAGCGCGCGTTTTTCGCCGTGGCGCGTGTTTTTTCGCTTGGGCGCGCGTTTTTCGCCTGTGGCGCGTTTTTCGCCCGGGCGCATGTTTTGTCAACCGGGCGCGCAATTTTTTGCCCGGGCGCTAGTTTTTCGCCCGTGCGCGCGTTTTTCGCCCGTGCGGGATTTTTTCGCCTGGGCGCGATTTTTTTACCCGGTCACGATTTTTTCACCCGTGCGCGATCCCCCCCCCCCCCCCCCCCCCCCCCCCCGAGAACGTTTTTTTCGCCCGGGCGCATTTTTCGCCCGAACGCGAATTTTTCGCCCGGGCGCGAATTTTTCTCACAGGGGAGAGTTTTTCGCCCCGACACGATTTTTTCGCTCAAACGCGATTTTTTTGCCCGCGCGCAATTTTTTTGTCCGGGATCAATTTTTTCGCCCGGGCAAGATTTTTTTGGCCGGGAGCGATTTTTTTGCCCGGGCGGGTTTTTTTCGCCCGGGCGGGTTTTTTTCACCCTATGAGATTTTTTTGCTCGGGGGCTATTTTTCGGGCGCGATTTTTTCAGTGGGGAGTGGTTTTTTGCCGGGACGCGCTTTTATCGCCTATGCGAGTTTTTTTTGGCCGGGCGGGTGGAAAAATCGCACCCGGGAAAAAAAATTGCGTCCGGGCAAAAAAATCGTGCCCGGGACACAAAATTGCGCCCGGGCGAAAAAATGAGCCAGGGCAAAAAATGCGTGCCAGGGCGAAAAAATCACGGTTGGGCGAAAAAAATTGCGCCCGGGCGGAAAAAAATCTCGCCCGGGCGAAAAAAAATCGTTCTCGGGCGAAAAAATTGCCCCCGGGCGATAAAATCGTCGCCATGACATACATTTGTTTATGATATATGTGATAAATATTAGTTTTTTCGTAATATTTTTCAATTCTTAAATTGAGTTTTATTTAACAAACGAATAAAAGTATTGATTAATTTTACAATATTGTTTATTAGGCGAACTTTAGATTTGGAATTAGTCATCAATATTTAATTCCACAATATTCATCAATATTCAATTCCAATATCGAATTCTAATTCCGTCCAAACGAACAAGCCCTTAGAGAAATACTACTCTCTTGACCGCTCCACAACATTTCCTCCTGTGTTGCAAGTCTAGTTTGCAGTCATGGAAGGGCGCTCCGTTGAAAAGTTGATCTAGCTTAGAAAATAATGATGGAAGTGATCAGGAATAAGTGCGAAGTGCGTATTTCAATTTACAATGCAATTATTAATGGCTTTTGAAAAGCTGGTACAGTGGATAAAGCAAAATCGATGATGTCTTTGGTGAGAAGAAACGAATACGACGATGATTTGATTACATGCAACATACTTTCAAATTTTTGTGCAACACGGCCACTGTGGAATGTGGATGAAGCAGGGTTTTGAAATTTTTTAATATATTGATTTGCTAATAAAAAATGTTTGCTAATAATCATTTTCAAAATAAATGATTTGCTAATAGTCAAAATTTGCTAATAGCGAAACATGATTTGCTAATAACAATTTCCAAAAAATTAACGCCCTCCTAAGGACTTTCATCCACTTTTATGTTCAAACGGATGAAATTTTTTAGGTGATCGTTAACGAACGACGGTTTAATCCATACGCTTATAATCGCCACCGTTGTGTTAAACGGAGCCTAAGACTCACTTATCTACTTTTGTTTTGAGGCCCGACTGTCTGCTTTTTTTCCATGACTCATTAGTCAAAATTTTTATTTTTCTATAGAAATAATGGAGAAAAAACTCAAGTCCGCTCCCTCAGGAAATAGGTCAAAGTTATTTCTCCACTGAAAGACTGATACCAAGGAATGCACTTATTTGAAATCCGCAGAGATAAAAAGGCGTCAAAGATTGCAAGTTTAAACTTTATTATTTAAGTAAACAACTTTTCAGTGGCATTTTAGATCCTATAAAAGGAGACCATCTATAAATGTTGGAAGGTTTTTGGAGGAGTTCGAGTTGGAGAAATAAAGATGTAACACTCCACCTGCAATCGTCGTATAATATGAATCCGATCGGGCCCCCACAATATGGAACCTTCAAAAGCAAAATATTATAAAGAAGTATATATAAATAAAATGCACATCTCATAGTTTAAGGCAACTAGCGAAAGCACATAAGTTTACTACTTAATATGATGTCCACGTATAGTAAAGGAAAAGCAAGGTTTGTTCTAAGGGTCTTACATCAATAAGTTCACACTCCAACACAAACATTTAACCAACAACTTCAACACGCATGCCGGAATCACAAGAAAAGGGAAAAACCATGATATGTGACAATTTTTTTCTTTTCAAACATGTTTGGCTTTGGTCCGCTATGCTCCATCATAAGCTACACTCCCTTCAACTAAATACACATTAGAGAAAAAGAGGGCCAGTTGTGAGTTGCACAAACTGCATAACAACATCTCCCCTTGTCCATCCTAGAGGACCCTGAGGCGAGTCATCACACATATGCAAGTACGCGTCACGTAGAAAAACAATGTTTATAATCAAAGCAGAAGATATAACAACTATGCTACATATGCAAAGACTTAGACATCACTCACTTTCTAGGTTGAGCATGTAATAAAATGGAGCCTATTGTGCATGCATCATGATTGTTGGGTTTGCACGATGATCTACTACAATCTCTATCACATCAAAGTTTTCTTCAAGCACAATCATCTACGCGTGAATTGGGGCACTCATGACCACTCAATTTCTAGTTTTATGTAGAAACTAAAAGGGAGGTATATTCTTGATGCCGAAATTGTCCCCAAGTCCTCGACGCCCAATCACGGAGGAAAGAGAGGGGGTAATGGTCGAGCAGCTGGTTACTTGAGTCGCAAATGAAGAGCTGAGTGAGAGAGAAGAAGAGAGGGCCGCTAGCTTGCGGCGAGGACAGACTTCGCCCGTTGCGGCAAAAGCCACTCCTGCGACGGGCTTTCCCTTTATTTATCAACTTGTATTACAGCTTGCCGTTTAAATACATGGAAATAGAATGACTACAAGAGAATGATAAATAAGAAAAGTAAGCTGCCCGGGCTACTTGGAATGCCAGCCCGCTCAGGGCCACTGCCAGACCGCCCGGACTAGTCGCCCAAGTCTAACCGCCCGGGCTGTTTGCTGAGGCCGCCCGAGCAGGCCGCTTGCTGAGACCGCCCAGACTGCTTGCTGAGACCGCTCGGACAGGCCGCAGCTAGGTGCGGTCTGGCTGTTTCTATCCGCCGGTTTTGTCCCCCAACTTGCCTGTGCCACTGTTCATGCCGAGGGTCCTATTTATAGGCTCTAGGTCGATGTCGTCACCACCGGTGAGCCGGTGATTGGAGCTCTACCCGCGCGGTCTGAAAGATGGAGGTCGCCACCTTGGCGACTTGAAGGAGGAGACCGCCACCCTGGGCGATTTGAAGGACCCCTACGGGCGGTTTGACGAAGACCGCCCCCAAGCTGGGCGGTTTGACGAAGGCCACCCCTATGGGCGGTTTGAGGAATACCGCCCCCAAGCTAGGCGGTTTGACGAAGGTCGCCCCTATGGGCGGTTTGAGGAAGACCGCCCCCAAGATGGGCGGTTTGACGAAGGTCGCCCCTATGGGCGGTTTGAGGAAGACCGCCCCCAAGCTGGGCGGTTTGACGAAAGCCGCCCCTATGGAAGGCTTGAGGAAGACCGCCCCCAAGCTGGGCGGTTTGAATCTTCTTAACCGCGTAACCTGTTAGAGAAAGGCAGGAAAAATCTCCTAAGAAAGGATCGCCGATTTCTGGGTCAACATATATGGTCATCTTGCCTCACGATGGGAGGTCTAAGATCATCTCAATTACCAGATATCATGATAGGAGGAATATGGTCATCTCAAATATCATATTTTTTAATGTGAGGTATATGGTCATCTCACCTCATAATGGGAGGTCTAGGGTCATCTCAATCATCACATATCATGATAGGAAGTGTAGGGTCATCACAACACACATAAAGCACATTCGATTTTAAAATGATATAGATTATCATCAATTTCTCACTCACTGGTGACAGGCGTTCACTTCATCCAAGTTAACTCAGCACTGTGGAACTCTATACTATCTATCAATTACACCCAGGCAAAGGATTGGCCTAGGGATGACTAAATTTTCAATGAGGCCACATCTACACATTGATCACGATGATTTATACGGAGTATTCTCTGGCCACACAAACTAGGACTTCCCTAAATGCAATCATCACATCGACATAACAAATTCGGGTCGACAGTCACGAATAGGCTTCACACACCACACCTAATCTGGAACTCTAACACTAGGTTTTTAAATCAAAATCAACCCGAGGATGCAATCCCACACGTCGGGATTCTAACGTCACGAATAGGCTTCACACACCACACCTAATCTGGAACTCTAACACTAGGTTTTTAAATCAAAATCAACCCGAGGATGCAATCCCACACGTCGGGATTCTAACGAATTGAAAGAGTTCATATCCTCCACTAATTAGTGAGAGGAGACTCTCATAAAGCATGAAAATAAAGGTATGATTCGTACAAAATGGTCCTAAGACTGGATGAATAAATCATTACCCTCGAAGTATTCTTAGGCACCAGTAATCCTCAAGTGTTTGGGTGGAGGATGATCGAAAGGAGTTGCTCGTTTGAATCTGGCCTCGACTCTTTGGTTCGAGCTCCGAATCCTCCCCAATGGCTGTATTCCTCAAACCCTATCTCTCTTCTTCGCCTTCTTTCTCTCCCCTCTCCTCCATGACAAGAACGAGCGAAATGAAGTTTCAGTTCGCTCCTTCCACAATATTAGGTCGAGGGAAAGAAATTAGAGCCGTTGGATCGAGATCTACAGATCGGTTAAAACCTTTAAATGCTTATTTATGATGGTTGCATGGTAATGAGTTCGGGTGCACGACCGTAAATTTTTATTTGTTAACCACAACTCAAATGCTCACAGGGCAATCACTCGGTCTTGCAAATATCATACGAGCATCTTCAAGACTCCAAAATTTAGCCATTTGTGTCAGCCTTCACGCATGAGGTTCTCGAACGATCGTGCGAATAGTGCATGACCATCTTAAGATGCCAGGAATCTACCTACTACAATTCTACAAAAACACACAGTCCTGTGATTCCAAATCGCACTGCCATGAGTGAACAAAAAACTGGTTTACCTCACGAGCTCACCTCAAAAGTCTACTCTCATGTGTATCATACATGCGCACATCATCAATAAAGTCTTTAAGGAATATTTGGGGGGGGGGGGGGGGGGGTGTAAGACCCACCTCAAAATTAGGCACTAACGTGGGGATCTTATCACACACCACCTCCAACCTATAACGACGAATGGGATAACAAAAGAGTTGATGTATGAATATCTTAACCCTGTCCCATCATTCTCATAACACTATGAATCGACGATGGTGCTAAGAGAATAACCATTACACCACAAACAGAGTATGTTATAGGTAAGATAGCGGACGAAAAACTAGCGGAAGACTAACAACCACATAATAGATCACAAAAAAACTGTGTAAAAAGTGAAGAAAAAAAAGTAACAACAACAATGACACGAGACATCACAGTCTAAGTACAAAAGTCTATAGAATATCCGGGGGATTCACAAGTAAATATGTCAGTACGGATATAATATTACACAAAGTAAATGTAATCTATGTATCTACTGAACTAACTATGTTTCTAAGTACATTAATAAACCTCTGAAATCCTCTACCTTTATATCATGTCCACAAAATAGCTCCTTGAACACATGGGGTGGCAACCAAGGTGAGGGTTAGCAATATTATACATATTGACTAAATAGTTCTGCCTCTCTCCCTGACAAGTAATATTTTGATCATATTTTTAGTATTAATTTAAGTATAATATTTATATTAATTAGTAGTAATTTGCTTAATTTCCTTTATAAATCATATCTTTTATTTTTTATCTCACTAATTTAAGTTTTTATTTATTTTTGTAGGACTAGTGTTACTGCCGCGTCAGAAAATGATGTATTATCTGAAGTTGTCCGTGGGCCGAGTACTCGTTCAAGCCACACCCGTGTCGAGCAATCCATGCAATCATTCTCATGCATGTGGCCGATCACTCCTCTCTCCACCTCTTCATTTCAACCCAAATAAATTCACAAAAATATTCTCATGAATGCAAGCCACCACCTACGTGAACACCCCCATGCAAAAATGCCACATTACCACCTCCAAACCATGCAACCCGCCAACTTTTCATGCATGGCCGAATTTTTTGAATAGCCTTATTATTTCTCCCTTTGCTATGGCCCACCTACAAGTTCATGAATGCACAAAACCAAAATCATTTCCCCTCCCCATGCATAAAACCAAAATTATCCAAGTGGAAACCCCTTCACCTCCTCTTCCATTCATGTAGTGGAAACCCCTTGAACTCCTCTTCCATTCATGCATGGACGAAATTCCCCCTCAAACCCGTCATATTCATCTCATTTATTGTAGCTGAATCCTCCCCATGCATGCATAAAACCGAATTCATTCTCTCTTCCCATGCATGGTCGAACTCATCCCCCTTTGGAGCCACCAATATTTACTGCCCCCATCTAGATTCATTCCCTAGCATTAATGCTCTTGGGATGATTCTAGAAAGGCATTTGCATCTATAAAACGAGCATGAATCCAAGGATGAAAGACCTCTCTTCTTCTGTCCGTTTGGGCAGAGCATGCATTTTATTTCCTGTATTTTCCTTCTTCTCATGTTAGCTTTTATTTACACTTTTATTTATGCAATATTTTTTTATTGTCATGTACTTTTATTTTTATGCAATGACTATTTTATTTTAGCAATCTCCTTTCTTCTTTCTGCAATGTAATTTTCTTTCATGCAGTCTTTATTTAGTTTGCTAATGTAGTACTTGTTTATTACAATTTTGGATATGAAATAAATATTTTCTCTTTATAATCGTTTCATTTTCACCTTCGATTTATTCTTGATTTATCATACATCGAGTTCATATGCCGGTTATGAATCTCGATATATGTTTTCGTATTCTAGTTGAAAGGATCGTGCGCACGAATCAATCGCTCAGGAACAAAAAGAGATGAATGCAATCCTTGAAAGAGGACAATGTAAATCTTTTGGATATGAGGCAAATCCTATAGCGGGATTCACCTCGTTAAAGTGAGTTTTAAGGGTTTCGATATTGAACAAGAGTTTGGTCGATCAACCTAATCTTAGGTTGGTGTAGTCTTGAAAGAGGTGCACTCATAATTTGGAAATCTCCACGGTCAAAGCTTGGATTAGACGTTATAAATCTATCTTTTATATATCATTTCCAAGGGAGTTGTGATCCTGTTTAGTTTTTCTTATTTGGTATTCATTTAAATTATATTTTCTCTTAAAGTTTTATTCCGATAAAATAATAGTTAGTTTTATAGAAGTTGAAGTACTTGACAGACCCGAGTTTTAATACGACCATGATATTCTTCAAGTTTTGGCGTCGTTGCTGGGGATTATCTTTGTCGATGTTTTGAAAAGAGAAGCCGTTAATACTTTTATCGTTTTATTTTCTTTTATCTCCCCCTCCAAAAAAATAATCTAAAGTTGTAACTAAATTCTTGGAAAGAGAGATTTGAGATGTCATCTCATCGCATCTCCTAATACCAGTGCGAGGCCTTCACCGGGTAGACCCTGCGAAGTCTAAGACTAATTAAACCACACAAAAAAATCTCTCTTCTTCTGCCCATTTTGGGCAGAGGATGCATTTTATTTTCTGTATTTTTGTTCTTCTAGTGTTAGCTTTTATTTAAACTTTTATTTATGCAATGGTTTTTTTATGTCATGTACTTTTATTTATGTCATGTACTTTTATTTTTATGCAATAATATTTTATTTTAGCAATCTCCTTTCTTCTTTATGAAATGTAATTTTCTTTCATGCACTCTTTATTTAGTTTGCTAATGCAGTACTTGTTTATTATAATCTTGGATATGAAATAAATATTTTCTCTTTATAATCGTTTCTTTTTTACCTTCGATTTGTTTCTGATTTATCATGCATCGAGTTCATATGCCGGTTATGAATTTTGATATATGTTTTCGTATTCTACTAGCCGAAAGGATCATGCGTAAATCAATCACTCAGGAATAAAAAGAGTTGAATGCAATCCTTGAAAGAGGATGACGTAAATCTTCTGGATAGAAGTCAAATACTATGGCGGGATTAACCTTGTTAAAGCGTGTGTTATGGGTTTCAATTATTGAATGAGAGTTCTGTCGATCAGCCTAATCTCAGGTGGGTGCAGCCTTGAAAGCGGTCCGTTCATAATTTGGGAATCTCCAAGGCCAAGGCTTGGATTAGACGTTATAAATCTATCATTTATATTTCATTTCAAAGGGAGTTGTGATCAAATTTAATTTTTCTTATTTGGTATTTTAGTTTAAATTATAATTTTTTAAAGTTTTATTCCGATAAAATAATAGTTAGTTTTCTCAAAGTAGATGTACTCGACAGACCCGGGTTTTAATACGACTTTGATATTCTTCAATATCCTATGCTACACTCGATAGGTATGCTTGCCTTAATCGATTATAGATTTGAAAAAACATAAATTTTTCTTATGACTCCCTGAGGCCCTAATATCCTCAAGTAAGACAATAAAATATCATATAGTAAGTACAACATAAGTAGTGTAAATAAACTATAAGTAAACATGTCATTGGCTCTATACTAGTGATGTCCACAACACACACTATTGTAAGAACAATAAATAAAAGTAACAAGAGTGAACTATTTATATAACCAATTATATAATGACGCCCATACAAATTTATATGATTGAGATCTTGTATAATCTAAACTACTCTACTATGTATAAATAAATCTATGAACTATCAATTCATCCATGCATAATCTAAATATGTGTATCCTTGTTAGAGGAGTCTCACAACACCATAACCATCTTGACTCATCCATATAACATTATGTAAGTACATATAATGTTATCATTATATCCATGCATACACGTACACAACACACTATGTCTATATAACATCATGGCATTATGGCCTTTGATCAATGAGATTGCAAATCTATATAATTGTTGACTAGATCCAAGTAGAAAGTGATCAAGGCTAACAACTTCATATTTCTACACTAAAAATTTTGCTTCTCAATAATAATATACATCATCAAATTCTACTCCAGTCAATGATTGAAACTTAGCTTAGCTAAGCATTCAAAAATTCATCCCAAATTCGAGTAAACGAACTCTAGAGCTGAGCAAAGAGACAATGAAAGAGGAGACCTTGGAGACGGGACTGTAGTTGCAAAGAGCAGTATACTTGGGAAGTAGAAGACCCAAAAAATCATTAGAATCAGGCGTCTGTGGTAGGGTTTGATTCCAGATGACAGATGGACACAATCACAATAGGCGATGGGGGGTTACTGCAACAGAAGGTAGTGTTGGCAGGTGTCAGCGACAGTACTGTTCCAGGAGGCAAGCAACAATGACGTGACTATTCCAACGAATTCGTGATCAAATAATTCACAGCGTACTACGACAAATGAATGATAATAGATGAATAATTCATGAAAGACGACAGACTAGAGATTTCTCCTATATAAATGAAAGTACTTCAAGTTTCTTGCAAAGATAGTTATTAATACCAGAATTTATCACTCAGTTGCATCCACATAGATTGTAGTAGCCATGCCAAAAAAGCCTGGTAGGTGTACCACCCTTCCAGTACGAATAATATAACAGTAGGTCCGGCCGGGACCCCACGCTATACTAACCACACTAGCTAGGCGTTAAAAGGAGATATACAGAAAAGAACTACACCAGAGTATACTAAACATAAGCGGAAGCATAAAGATTTAACATTTCTTTTAGAATAGTCCACTATCACAGGAATGAAACAATAAAGTGTAGATTTGCGGCCTTAAGGCCTTACATTCCAAAAAGTACAAAACGCCAAAAGCATACTTCGGCACGCAGGTCGGCAATACATGAAAAGCAGAAAAGAGGCTGGCCTTCAAGGGCCAACACAGCAAAAGGGCCACCACCCGCTATTTCCCGCTTGGCTCACCTGCACCTGCAACAACGATCCACCAAAACGTGGCAAACAGGTAACCGGTCAGCTAAAGCTGACCAAAATTATAACGACCCCACCCCTAAAGCCGGGGTGGTGGTACTCCTTCCCTGCAGGCATACAGTATAGGCATAGATTGTCAAGGTGCATTCAAAAACCACATGTACAAGCAATCAACACCAACGTGGGCACGCACAACCACACATTTCATGCTCTCAAGGCACTCTCACGGTGTACTCTCCGAGCTACACCTAACAACACCTTAAACAAAGAGTTCGCATGAGCTTTGACCGTCAAGACGAACTTGCCTTACAGACCAATCCCAACATCATACGGTGCACCGAGGAGCTACCTCTTAACCGATTCGGTATGGGAGCGGGTTCGGTTCAGCTTTGCCCATGCTCAAATCGTCGGAATTAATCGTCGCGACGCGGGTACAGCTTCACCTCGGCCCGAATAACGAAAGGAGGTTTCACACCTCCACAACCAGTTCCCTGGGAGCTACCGCCGGCGCTAGCACTAGCGCCGGGCGGTAGTGGCAGATCTCTGAATCCACTCACAACTTCGGGTATTTCCTAGAGGTTACCTCCAGGACTCGCTGCAGTACTCTACTGTACCCAAAACCCGAAAATAGCGCAAACAAAACACGGAGTCTTCTCCGGCATAATTAATCACTATAGCCATCACCAATCCAGACCAACCTGTCCGGATGGGTTGTTGGAGTTTCTGAGATGATCTCAAAGCAATCAACAGTTAGTCTTGCTGCCAACGCAATATGAGCCTATAGGGTCGCACATAAAAGCGTTTGGAGAAATTGGAGAAAGGATTGTGTTGGCCTTACTCATATTGGATATGAGTGGAGGACCAATCCTGTGACTGCTTGGCAATAACTTGAGAATGTCTCAACGGGAAATCGTGTAAAGGGTTTAAACGAATGGATTTATGCTAGACAAATTCGGGTAAAGGGTTTAACCGAACTGTGTCAAATTCGGCTAAAGGGTTTAACCGAATTATGTTGATTCGACTAATGGAATTCGGCTATATCGATTCGGCTAATGTGATTAACCGAATTCGACTAAAGGGTTTAGCCGAAATATATCAGTTCGACAAAATGGTTTCGACGAAATGATATAACCGAATTTATATAGTCGAATCGGCTATAGCATATAGACGAATTCGTCGAAATGGTTTCGCCGAATCTGAGTCGATTTCGGTTATAGTGATTAGTCGAATTCGGCGAATGTAAATCTGGACAGAAATGTTCTGGTCTGCGGATGCCTGATTTATGCGTTTTAGTATAAAAAGGGCTTGCAATTCTAGGTTTACTGGGGACTTAATCCTTTTCGCGATTTAGACGAGAACGACCGATCGAAACTGTTCAGCGCGAGGGCATCTCGTTCTTCCCGTCCGCCGATCGTCTTCTGCCGCCGCTAGTCGCCGTCGTGGTCGCCACCTCCCCTGGATCGGACCTAGCAGTCCGTGGGGACGTTGAGAGATTCCTTCTCCGACCTAGTTCTTGTACGACAAGAAGCTAGGGTTTTCCATCGTTCGTGTGGATTGCTGTAGAGGAGCCGACACATTTCGGTTCTTGGAACTCAGATTTTGTCTACCCGATTTCATCTTGGAGCACCTTGGTTGAGTATTGACTCAATCCCGCGAAGGTACATTACATTTGCTTTCCTATTCTCTTGAATCATGAAAACCGCAAGATCCGTTAGTCTCTTTTGGGTTGTTCTTGTCTTTATTTCCGCTGCGCATATTTGATATGTCATCCCTTTCGAGGGGTATAGAAAACCCAACAGTGGTATCAGAGCTAGGTCGCGGTCAAGTGCGTGTAAATTGGGACATTTAGAAGCGTTCTAAATGCCCTAATTTCTTCTTGGAATATCACATTTGATGTGATTTTTGTGTGGTTTCTGGTGGTGGGATTTCAAAAATTTGGTCGGGGCTCTGCCCCGCACCCCGCAAGGGCTCTGCCCCTTGACCCCATAGTGAGACCACCGCCAGGGGCGCTACCCCTTGGACCCCGTTAGGGGCTCTGCCCCTAAGACCCCGCCAGGGGCGCGGCCCCTTGGAACCCCGCCAGGAACGCATGTGATTGCGTTGTGATTTTCATGTTTTAGAGGTTGTTTCTCCTCTACAGTAACCGTCCCTCAAAATGGTTTGTGAAACCAAATGTTTAGATTATTAAATCTGACATGAGAGACGAGCTTGTCTACTGCACTTGTGGAGTCGTTGTTCATATGTCCAATGCATGTAAATCTGGAGATTTAGAAGTGTTCTAAATGCTCAGATTTAGCCCTGTTTTGTCAAAGTGTTGATAGACTGTTTTTGTGCACATTTGGGATGTATCTGGAATGTGAATGTTGTAATTTTATTTTCTGATTGTGCACTATGATTAAATGTTAATCATGATTAAATGTTAATCACGATGAAATGTTCATCATTTGAAAGATAAAATCTCTTATCTAATATTAAGTATTCGGATGCCTTCCGATGGATGACACTCTTCCTGCCTCGATCGATGAAGTGTGGGCTTGCCAAAACAAGGTGCATTAATCTATCTTGGTAAGGGTGCGAGCGGATAATTGTGATATCCCACTGTCGACATCGGGTCAAACTTAACTAGGTGACCTCAAAGGTTGAGTGCCTAGAGGCATAAGGTTGGCATGCTCCATATGATGGATGTGAATAAAAGTAATTCACCAACCATACAAGAGTTGCATAGTGATGCAATTGACAAATGTTGTCTACCTAAATAACCGCATTATGAGAGGAACGCCAAAGCAGACTCGTGGTGTTGGTGAAATACGGATCTTGTCCACTAAGAGAGCAGCTCGCATAAACTCTCCGAATCGATATCAAGGGTTATTGATTTGATTAAAATTGTGGGAGCTCTTTAATAAAAGTCCTTATTAAAAATATATAAAATGTATTTTGAAATATAGTACTAAAATTTTACTTTGCAAAATTCCTTGTAGAATATCCATGGCAAGTGGATCTCACTCCGCCTTGTCCCTGAGAGCGATCCTTGAGAAGGATAAGCTAAATGGGACAAATTTCCTTGACTGGTATAGAAACCTGAGAATTGTTCTCAGGCAAGAGCGCAAGCTCTATGTCTTGGAAGAAGATCCCCCTGAAGAGCCAGCCTCTAATGCACCACGTGCAGATAAAGATACTTATAAGAAGTATGGAGATGACTCCTTGGATGTTGAATGCCTTATGCTCGCGACTATGAACTCTGAGCTTCAGAAGCAACATGAGAACATGAGTTGTTATGAGATGGTTGAGCACCTGAAGAAAATGTTTCAAGGGCAAGCTCGCCAAGAGAGGTTCGATATATACAGGACGTTATTTCAGTGTAAGATGGGAGCTCGAGACCCAGTAGGAACTCACGTACTCAAGATGATTGGGTATATAGAGAGCCTTGAAAGACTGGGGTTTCCTTTGAGCCAAGAGTTGGCCACTGATCTGATCCTGCAATCGTTGCCGGACAGTTACGAGCAGTTTGTCTTAAATTACAATATGAATGAAATTGACCAGACACTGTTGGTGAAATGATTTATCTTAACCCCTAAAAATGAGTAGAATATAAATTCTAAGAATGAAAAATTAGCCTAAGTAAAAATGCGTCGAATAGTATTCGACACAACGTCGAAGTGTAGTCGACGTTCCCTTCAGAATGAGTCAAAGTAACTCCAAACATAATTCAACGTAACCTCTGTCGACGTAACTCTGATTTCTAGTCGACGTATCTAGTGAAGTCGACGCACCTTAGTCGACGCACCTTCCATATTCTCCTCTCGACGTCCAGTCAGTCTGAAATCGACGCTTCCGTCGAATAGTAATCGACGTACGTCGATTTCTATGTCAAATTCAAAAACACGCCAGATCTCTTTCCTTCTATCTGCAGATCTGAAATTTATGGAATGATATTATTCTTTTCTAGCCGTTTTGAATCAGTCTTTCCTTCTAAATGATTCTTGGCTAAATTGATTAAGTTTATTATGGATATTATTTGAAATCAGAATGATCTCTTTCCTTCTACAGAAATATTGATTATGGAATCTTTTCTCTCTTACTATTTCTCTGTCTGCTAATTGATTATTCTCCTATAGTATTCTTTGAATAAACAGAGCTATAAATAAGAGGGAAGTCGGCAGAGAAGAAAAAGAGAAGTGACCCACTCCATACATTTGAAATAGAGGAAAAGCTCCCAAGAGAATAATGAGAAAAAGCTGAAAGAAGTGATAGTGTGCTGAAGCAAACATCAAGCCTTCTTCTTCTTCTCTCTCTGAAGCCATACTGCTGCAATCTCTGATAGCTCTCATTGAAAGAGAGAAATGCCTACAATCTCCTTCTTACTATAGAAGAGAGATTTCATTCACTATTTCTTGTGCTTCTAATCTTCTTACTAAGAAGAAGATTCTTTCTTGTTTCAATTACTTCTTATACTTCTTCTTCTTATCTACATTTCATTTTCACACAGTGTAAAAGAGTTTTTAGAATCTCTCTTCAAAAAAATTTAGTTGTACTGGTTCTAAGTGTCTCCTTATCAAAAGACTCAGGCTGGTTCTAAGAGTCTCCTTATCAAAAGACTCAGTACAAGATAGTGAATTCCTACCAAGGGGGTAGAAGAGTGGACTACCCAAAGTTTTGGGAACCACTATATTTCTTTGTGTTGTGCTGTGATTTTCTTTTTGCTATTTTACTTTCTTTACTTGCTTAATTCTTGTTGGTGTGTGTGGGAAGTTTAAATCTGTGATTATTACACATATATATATATATATTTGTTAACTTTGCACAAAATATTTTTAAATCTCTATTCACCCCCCTCTAGAGAATTCTAGTGAGGTTAACTGTGCACTTTCAATTGGTATCAGAGCGAGGTTGATCAAAAAGGGGTAACTCCTTGATCAAAAAATCCTACCTCATATATATATATAGATTTCTAAAACCTATTTTTCACATGGCACAAATCAAAGATTATGCTTCCACCAGACCACCAATTTGCAACCTTGAAAAATTTGCACTTTGGAAAACAAGAATTAAAATTTATCTAAACTCTATTTATGGAGAATTATTTGATGTTATTATGACAGGTCCTCCCAAGCCATTCAAGAAGGAATCAAGTGGAAAGGTCACACAAACACTTGCTCCAAAGGTTGAATGGACAGATGAAGAAAAGAAAGCTCATGCATGTGATGCCAAGACTATGAATATCTTAGTCTCAACCCTCTCAGATGAAACCTTCCAAAAGATTGTTGAATGTGAGTCAGCTAAGGAAATATGGGATGCTCTCACTAAAATGGTAGAAGGGAGTGCTGATGAGAGAAAAGATAGAAAGGAATTACTCATCTCTCAATATGAAAACTTCCAGAAGAAAGATAGTGAAAATGTTGCTGACATGTATGCCAGATTCAGCCTCATAATAAATGAGTTAAGAACACTTGAGAAGGACTTATCTCTTACTGAAATAAATGACAAATTGCTAACTTGCTTCCCTAGCTCTTAGGACTCAAGAATTTGGCCAATTAGAGACTCCATAAGCCAAAATGAAATTTCAACAGATGTTCTGTTGGGTAAATTAAGATCCTATGAACAGTTGCTGAAAACAAGAGCAGAGAAAGAAGTGAAAGAAAAGACTCCTTCACTCTCAAAGGAAAAGAGTATTGCTCTAAAAGCTACTGCAGGTGAACCTTCTACAAGTGATGAGGAGCCGCAAAGTGGATCGAAACAGAAGGTTCCAGAAGGAGAGATTCAAAAACCAGGTATGATAAAACTCCTACTAAAGAGATTATCTGCTACTCTTGCAGGAAACCTGGACACATTGCACCTGAATGTCCTAAAGAGATCAGTAACAAGAAAGAGCTGAAAAGAACAGATCTAAATCAGAGGAAGAAAGAAAAAGGATTCATTGCTCAATCATGGAGTGATTCAGAATCTGAAGAAAGTACCTCATCTGAAAATGATCAAGAAGAGGCTAAGCAAGAGGAAATATGTTTGATGGCTACTGAGAAACCTGAAGATAAATCTCTGGTAAATATATTTGATGATATAGACTTCTATTCTACTGATTTCAAAAATAATTTCAAACAATGTTGTTTAGATCAAGTCAAATCTGAAAAGGAAATAAAAGAACTAAGAAATGAATTGAACAATCTCAAACAAATGGATACACAATATAAAAACTATGAGCTTAGTCAAGAACTCTCTAGATCAGAGGAGCAACTAGATAAAATAAATATTGAAAATCAAACACTGAAAAATGAGCTAGCAAAGGCAAAAGCCTTTGAAGATTCCCTAAATGGCAGAAGTAAAAAACTCAAGAAAATCTCTGAAAATCTCACTGATAGATTTAGACAACTAGAGTTTAATACTGATTTAGAACCCAGACCTCAGTCACCCAGCAAACCTATCTGGAGACATCATATCCACTTCACTAGGAAGAATAATCTCATAGGGGAAGAATCACAAGAAAATCCAGAAACAACCACTGTTTTTAATAAAAATAATTTCACTAGGTATGAAGGAATCCTAGGTAAATATCCTCTGAAAAGAAACAAACTTGCGTCGAATCAGTATCGACGTACGTCGACTCCCAATCAACGCAATCTCTCCTATGCTTCGACTAAAAGGGAACACAAAATGAAGGTAGCGTCGACTTCGACTCGATGCAACTTTAAACATACGTCGAATTCATATCGACGCAACCAATTTAACAGAACTATCTCCTTTTCCAAAAAGTCTTCTCAATCCATTTCTTTTTATTATGAATACTATTTCTGCAATATTTCTAAGGACTGTTGGTATGATAAGCCAACACTCCTAAAGAAGAAAGGGTACTCTGAAAAACCAACTTACTCTTTCATTGAACCTTTTTCTGTTGGGAGGAAGGGACCCCAGCTTAGCAGAGTCCAAACTAATGTTTAACATCTTATGTGCAGATGTATCACACATTCAGGCTGGTGTGGTACTTGGATAGTGGATGCTCCATGCACATGACAGGGTGCAACAATCTATTAACCAACTTTGAAGATAGACATGGACCATCAGTGACCTTTGGAGACTCTAGCTGTGGGCAAACCAGGGTCTTTGGAGATTTCAAAGAAGGGAAAGTTACCTTCAAAAATGTGGCAGTAGTCAAAGTACTGAAGCACAATCTGATAAGTATAAGTCAGATATGTGACAGTGGTAAGTATGAGGTAAAATTCACCACACTATTTTGCCATATTATTGATGTCAAGACTGGTGCCATAGTACTCAATGGAATTAGAAAAAGGAAAGTATATATAGTAGACTTTAGCTCCACACCCACAGAAGTTTGTTTGTTTAAGAATATTATTGATAAAAGTGAATTTTGGCATAGAATACTGTATCATCTAAACTACAAAACCATCAGTAAACTAGCAAAGAATAACCTAGTCAGAGGCCTACCAAAGGGTAGGTACTCTAAGGATTCTCCATGTAGACCTTGCCAACTAGGAAAACAGACCAAATCATCCTTCAAACCAATTGGTAAGGATGACTCCCCCAGGACTCTCTACTTACTGCACATGGATCTCTTTGGTCCCATATCTACTCAGAGCTTAGGTGGAAAGTCTTATACCCTAGTCATTGTGGATGACTATTCTAGATTTAGCTGGGTATTCTTTCTAAGGGGTAAGTCTGAAACCCACAAGGTTCTCTCAAGATTCATAAGACAGATTCAATCTGAATTCAATACTCATGTTTCCATAATCAGAAGTGATCATGAGACTGAATTTGAAAATCAGTTAATCTGTAGTTTCTGTGAGGATGCAGGTATCAAATAAAGCTTCTCAGCACCTAGAACTCCTCAACAAAATGGAGTTGCTGAAAGAAAGAATAGAACTTTAATAGAATCAGGAAGGACCTTGCTTGCAGAATTAGGATTACCAAAAACCTTCTGGGATGAAGCAGTCAACACTGCAAACTATGTTCTAAATAGAAGCCTCATACATAAAACTAAGTCAAAAACTCCATATGAGCTCCTGAAGGAAAAACACCCATTGTTAAATACTTTAAAATTTTTGGATGTGCTTGCTTTATTCTAAATAATGGGAAAGATCATCTTGCCAAGTTTGACAAGAAGTCTGATGATGGAATATTTCTGGGGTACTCATCATCTAGTAAAGCTTATAGATGCTATAACAGGAGAACTCTCAGAATTGAAGAATCCATGCACATTATATTTGATGAAACTAACATGCTGTTTAAGGGGGAGGAAACTTCCACCAGTCCTTTTCCACAGGAAAACAGCAGCATAAAGACTCAGCTTGAACATCTGACTCTAAAGAACACAGACACTGGGAAAGAAAACCAGCTACAGGAACCAAGTGAGGAGTCTGAACAAGAACATGAAGAAGGTTCAGAAAAGAGCAATCAAAACCAACTCCCACAAGAGAACATGGTTCAGGAGGAACAGTTGGACAATGATCTCATTGTTAATGAGGAAGAAGAGCATCTGACAAATCCAAGCAGGACAGGGATCAATATGAAAAATCATCCTCAATCCCAAGTAATTGGAGACCCCAATACTGGAGTAAGAACAAGACACCAAGTCTCCAGTAGGATGATGCTCCAATGCTTCTTATCACAAGTTGAACCAAAGAACTTTGAAGAAGCAAATTGTGATCCTCACTGGATCATAGCCATGCAAGAAGAACTAAGCCAATTTGAGAGAAACAAAGTATGGAACTTAGTTGAGAGACCAAGAAACTACCCAGTTATTGGTACAAAGTGGGTATACAGAAACAAACTAGATTCCGCTGGAGTAATTATCAGGAACAAGGCAAGACTTGTAGCACAAGGATACAGAAAAGAAGAAGGAATATACTACAATCAAACCTTTTCTCCAGTAGCCAGATTAGAAGCAATCAGACTCTTTCTTGCCTATGCAGCTTTCATGAAGATGAGAGTCTACCAGATGGATGTCAAGAGTGCTTTTCTGAATGGTGACCTTCAAGAAGAAGTGTATGTAGAGCAACCACCAGGTTTTATCAATCCCTCCTCTCCTAAATTTGTTTATAGACTTAACAAAGCTCTTTATGGCCTTAAGCAAGCACCTAGAGCTTGGTATGAAACTCTCTCCAACTTTCTGATAGAAAATTCTTTTGAAAGAGGTAAAGTAGATAAAACACTTTTTACTAGAACCCACAAGAATAAACTCCTGCTTGTTCAAATCTATGTAGATGACATCATCTTTGGCTCAACTCATCCCAAACTCTGTACAAGATTTGCTAATCTATTGCAATCTAAATTTGAAATGAGTAATATAGGAGAACTCTCTTATTTCTTAGGGCTACAAGTAAAACAAAGCAGTGAGGGGTTCTTTATCTCACAATCTAAATACACTAAAGAGTTCATCAAAAAGTTTGGTATGGAATCAGCATCTACCATGAAAACACCTATGACAACTAATGCCATCATAGAAAAGGATGATAAGGGAAAATCAGTAGATCAAAAGACCTATAGGGCAATCATAGGATCCCTTCTCTATCTAACAGCTAGCAGACCTGACATTATGTTTGCCACCTGCATATGTGCTAGATTTCAGGTTGATCCAAAAGAATCCCATCTCTCCTCTGTAAAAAGAATTCTTAGATATCTAAAGGGAACACCTGAACTAGGTCTATGGTACTCAGCAGAAACCAACTTTGAATTAACAGGTTTCTCAGATGCAGACTATGCTGGTTGTAGGGTTGATAGAAAAAGCACATCTGGTACTTGCCAATTCCTAGGTGACAGATTAATATCATGGTTCAGTAAGAAACAAACCTCAGTCTCAACCTCAATAGCTGAAGCTGAATATATAGCTGCTGGAAGCTGTTGTTCACAAATCCTATGGATGCAAAATCAGCTTCTTGACTATAAATTGGAAGTCAATAACTCTAAAATCTATTGTGATAATTCTAGTGCTATATCCATAGCATCCAACCCAGTCCTTCATAGTAGAACCAAACATATAGAAATCAGACATCACTTTCTTAGAGACAATGTGGAAAAAGACAAGATAACCTTAGAATATATTCCTACTGATAGCCAAAGAGCAGACATTTTCACCAAACCCTTGGATGAAACTAAGCATACTTACTTCATCAACACAGGAATGCTTGATGGAAGCTTGTAAACATCATTGTTGGGCAAATCTAAAAGAAGTCAGAAAAACTAAGAGAGCACTTGAAGATACGTCGATTACTTATCGACGCACCGTCGAAAAAAACTCAACGCTAGCATTGATTTCTTAACAGACAAAGATACGTCGATCCCTTCTCGACGTACCGTCGACTTGATATCGACGCAAATCTGCGAACACGTCGACAGGTCACTAGGCTGACAAAAACTCGACGGAGCGTCGACTCCATATCGACGCATGCGTTGACTTAATGATAAAACAGAAAACAAATCTTTCCTTCTTCTTTTGACGATTGGATTACCTAATATACCTCAATTTTGGTTTCCCTTTCGACGTCTCACCTTCTTTAAATAATGCCTTATATTTCATAACTCCTACTCTCCTAAACCGCCAAAAACTTCACCTTCTACCTTTCTCTCTGCATCAATGGCGCCGACTCCTGATCAATCTGCCATCATCCAAGCAATCAATGATGCTCTGGAACAACTCGTGAATGAATTTCAGACACGACTGAACAACTTCTCAAACGAGTGTGCCGCCATGCTAACTACCTGTGAAGCCAAACTGGCCAACCTCTCTGCTTCTCTTCCTGAGATTCATGTTCTCCTTAAAGAACAACCTCTGTCGCCAAAAGGGTTTATATCCTTTCTGCAGGATATTAACCAGGGGGAGAGTTGCTCCAGAAACCCCTCCAATCAGGTTCTCTATTACTCTTAAGCTTCATATTCTTTTCTATTACTCTAAAACTCAGGGTTAATTCTTCTCCAATCTCTAAACCCTAAACACCATCTCTTACTATAGGCACAAATCTTCTCCACTCACTCTGAGTACACCTTCAAGGAGAAGAACCCCTTTGATATATCCTCATCCTACCATACAGAAGGAGAACATGCTGTGAAATCAACATTCAAAGCAGATGCCCCATATGTTCAGGGGGAGATTGTTGTTGTACAAAATACAGAAGTCCAGAGGGAGGAAGAAGCAACCACTTCAGATGACTGGAAAGGGCAAGTCTGGATTGATGCACCCCTGTGTATGGAAGAATGTCAACATCACTCTCCTGGCTTCTCTGCTAGCTATATCAAACTCAAGACACCCCTACTTGAGGATATCCCTTCAGAAGAAATTGAAGGAGAAAAACATTCCTCAGCACAGTCTACTCTACCAGAAGACATTCTGCCTCCTGTTACAAAACAAATTCCTTCTCCTACAAAAGTTCCTTCCCCACCTTCTCCTTCTAAAGAGAAAACTACATCTCCACCTCTCCCTCTTCCACCACTTCAACCTCCTTCTCTACCTCCTCTACTACCTTTACCTCTACAAATACTACCTAGGGAAAGACCAAGAGGACAAATGAAAAGATGAACAGAAGCCATCCCTCATTGGCAAAAATTCTCCAAAGAAGAAAGGAAAGACTATGCAAATGAAAAGAAATACAGAATGGCTGTTGAGGAGATAAAAAGGTTTGAAAGAATGCCTAATATCACTCCTAACAGTCCTGTAAAGGAGTACCATGATCCTGACATGGAAAAGAGACATGAAGAAATAAGAGAAAGAGAGTTGTATGAATTTGAAGCAGCAATGAAAGAGACAGAGGATAAGAGGAAAATCTGGATGGAAAAGATCAAGAAGGGGATGACCAAAGAACAGATTCTTGCTGAATCTTCCATCAAACTTCCAAAGAAATTGTTTGATGTTGAAGCATATCAGAAGAAAAATCCTCAGGCAGGGCTTATCCTAGACAAAGGACAAAAGCACAAAAGGGGTGTAGGATGTTCAGAAGATATCTACATTCCCTATAAAAAACCTAAAAAGCCAGTAGGATTAGACAAATGACATAGCATATCATGGTTTTAAATAAATGTCACGTACTTTGAAGATCGTAGAAAATCTTTTCTTACTATATTAAACATAGATATATGCATATTATTTCTGGGATGTTCATCTTCATGCTCATGTAGGCTAAAAACAAACCTATTTTTCCGCTGCGTATATATAGTTTTCTACTTGTGGACTAGATGATCCACCGGACCGAGGGACGCGATCTTAAGTTAATAATGAAAATTTCTCTTTTTAATATAAACACATATATGTCTTTTATAAATTTATCGTAAGGAGTGTTTGCCTGAGCGTCTGTAGTCGTCTCCTGCAGGCGTGGCATCACGACACGTATTTCCCCTTGCTCTGATAATATTAGATAATTGTTATTATGTTCCGGCCATAACTAGGAACATTATTTCTATTTCATGTTTGGACATGATTGGTTTTTCTTTCGTAATTAAAAACAACTGTTGTTCTATTTATAAGAATGATGTTTGTTATGGCGTAGCCCAAATGTTTAATGGTTTATATGTTTTGAACTTAGACCATCCGATCTATAACATAGAAAATACTAAAAGACTAAACAAATGATTCGAATCCTACGTACCTTTGGCATTGTCGTTTAGGCCATATAAACGAGAAACGCATATCCAAGCTCCATAAAGATGGACTACTGGACTCATTTGATTATGAATCTTTTGAGAGATGCGAGTCATGTTTGTTGGGCAAGATGACGAAAGCTCCTTTCACTAATTGTAATGAGAGGGCTAATGATCTCTTGGGTATAATACATAGTGATGTATGCGGACCCATGAGTTCTATGGCTAGATGTGGGTTCTACTACTTCGTTACATTTACTGATGATTTTAGTAGATACGGATACATGTTTCTTATGAAGAACAAATCCGAGACCTTTGAAAAGTTCAAAGTGTTTAAGAATGAAGTAGAAAACCAACTGGGAAAAAGGATAAAAGCACTCCGATCTGATCGAGGTGGCGAATATCTGAGTCATGAGTTTCGTGATCATCTGAAAGAGTGTGGTATTGTATCACAGCTCACTCCGCCTGGAACACCTCAACATAATGGTGTTTCTGAGAGGAGGAATCGTACCTTGTTAGACATGGTGCGATCGATGATGAGTCATGCAGATTTGCCCACTTCCTTTTGGGGATTTGCTTTAGAGACTGCTGCTTTCACACTAAATCGAATTCCAACGAAAACGGTTCTAAAGACACCATATGAGATATGGACTGGGAAGCGTCCTAGTATGTTGTTCATCAAGATTTGGGGCTGTGAGGCATACGTACGACGTCAAATGCCTGACAAGATGGAACCCAAATCGGATAAATGTTATCTAGTGGGGTATCCTAGGGAAACCAAAGGATACTACTTCTACTTGCCGTCTGAGGGCAAAATGTTTGTCGTAAGGACTGGCGTCTTTTTGGAGAAAGAGTTCTTATCCAGAAAGACTGAAAAGGTAGAACTTGAAGAAGTTCAAGAGCCACAAACAATGAACGAACCAGAATTGGAACCTGAGCAAGGACTACAAGAAGTTGTAGCTGGAGAGCCTGCTCAAGAAACACAAGTCCTACGTAGATCTGGTAGACCAAGATTTGAGCCTGAGAGATATGAATTTATCATGACTCAAATAGGTAATGTGTTGCTTATGGATCATGATGATGAGCCTGCAACCTACCAAGAGGCTATGAATGGACCCGACTCCGAGAAGTGGCTTGAAGCCATGAAATCTGAAATGGACTCCATGTACACAAACCAAGTTTGGACCATGGTGGAACCACCTGAAGGGGTACGACCCATAGGGTGCAAGTGGATCTTCAAGAAGAAGATCGACATGGATGGGAATGTACAGACATTCAAAGGCCGGCTGGTGGCTAAAGGTTTCAGGCAAATTCATGGTGTTGACTATGATGAAACCTTTTCCCCTGTAGCTATGGTCAAGTCCATCAGAATTCTACTTGCTATTGCTACGTATTATGACTACGAGATCTGGCAAATGAATGTTAAAACGGCTTTCCTTAATGGAAACCTCCTTGAGGAAGTGTATATGACACAACCCGAGGGTTTTGTATCTCCAGATGAAGCCACTAAAATATGCAAGTTAAATCGATCATTTATGGATTGAAACAAGCTTCTCGAAGTTGGAATCTACATTTTGATGAGAAAATCAAAGAGTTTGGTTTCATCAAGAACGAAGATGAACCTTGTGTTTACAAGAAGATTAGTCGGAGCATTATTGTCTTCCTGATATTGTTTACAAGAAGATTAGTCGGAGCATTATTGCTACGTATCATGAACCTTGTGTTTACAAGAAAATATAGCAGATCCACTGACAAAGCCTCTTGCGCAAAAGAAGCATGATGGTCATGTTAGATCAATGAGTACTAGATACCTGAATGACTATCTTTAGTGGGAGCCTTATGGATTGCATATTTGTTGGTTGCTTATTCATTGGATTAATTGTAATATGTATTATGTAATTCATTTTATATTTATGGCAAGTTATTTTATTATGTCATTTATATCTGTCTGATAAGATTAATTAGCATAATAAATGCCCTTAGAGTGTTTGCTTCCATAGGAATTCAAGTACGTGACTTGAATGTGAGAGCTTATTTTTATAAGAAGCTTCATTCTTAAATGGTCCCTGGTCGGAGTATCATCTTAGAAGCTAAGGGCGATGATGATACATTGAGACTAGCATGTGCGTTGACTGATGACCGGTTTTCATAGGTCATGATATTGTGATATCAAGTCATCACATGGGTACTTGTTAGTGAACAAGTTGTACTGGACAGACCCACCATGAGACTACTTTGTGGATTGTTATATGAACGTGTCACAAGTAGGTCTCATCTGACAATGGTGTTTGTAGTTCTTTGACCCGAAGTCACATCATTCATCAAGTGAGGAAGAGCATACTTTGATGCCATCTAAAGTCTTCTCTTGAGAAAGGTTGACGATAAGGGTGGTTGTTGGGTATGTTACGAATCATTTGGATGTTTGTGTGTGGACAGATATAGGATTTGTCCTCCTATATGATAGGAGTTACATCCATGGGCCCCTTGATGGAAAGAGACTGAGAAATGCATGGCCATGCTTGGTAGAGTCAATATGTGATATTGAGCTCACCAATTGTTCAGACAGTCTATTCTAGATCAAGAAACTAGGATTGAAAAATTATGAGGGTGACACGGTCCATGCCTCTAGTTCTATCCGGTTGTAAGGGACAAAGGGACATGACAACACTGATACATTGGTCATGACAGACTTGTTGAGTTATGAACTCTTATTGCTTGGGTAGAAATGATGTATTGCTAGATGCCGCTCATTGTTTGTGAGACTTTTGTTGATACTTTGTGATCAAGTAGGAGACTGTTGGAGTTTCTGAGATGATCTCAAAGCAATCAACAGTTAGTCTTGCTGCCAACGCAATATGAGCCTATAGGGTCGCACATAAAAGCGTTTGGAGAAATTGGAGAAAGGATTGTATTGGCCTTACTCATATTGGATATGAGTGGAGGACCAATCCTGTGACTGCTTGGCAATAACTTGAGAATGTCTCAACGGGAAATCGTTTAAAGGGTTTAAACGAATGGATTTATGCTAGACAAATTCGGGTAAAGGGTTTAACCGAACCGTGTCAAATTCGGCTAAAGGGTTTAACCGAATTATGTTGATTCGACTAATGGAATTCGGCTATATCGATTCGGCTAATGTGATTAACCAAATTCGACTAAAGGGTTTAGCCGAAATATATCAGTTCGACGAAATGGTTTCGACGAAATGATATAACTGAATTTATATAGTCGAATCGGCTATAGCATATAGACGAATTCGTCGAAATGGTTTCGCCGAATCTGAGTCGATTTCGGTTATAGTGATTAGTCGAATTGGGCGAATGTAAATCTGGACAGAAATGTTCTGGTCTGCGGATAGCCTGATTTATGCGTTTTAGTATAAAAGGGCTTGCAATTCTAGGTTTACTGGGGACTTAATCCTTTTCGCGATTTAGACGAGAACGACCGACCGGAACTGTTCCGCGCGAGGGCATCTCGTTCTTCCCGTCCGCCGATCGTCTTCCGCCGCCGCTAGTCGCCGTCGTGGTCGCCGCCTCCCCTGGATCGGACCTAGTAGTCCGTGGGGACGTTGAGAGCTTCCTTCCCCGACCTAGTTCTTGTACGATAAGAAGCTAGGGTTCTACATTGTTCGTGTGGATCGCTGTAGAGGAGCCGACACATTTCGGTTCTTGGAACTCAGATTTTGTCTACCCGATTTCATCTTGGAGCACCTTGGTTGAGTATTGACTCAATCCCGCGATGGTACATTACATTTGCTTTCCTATTCTCTTGAATCATGAAAACCGCAAGATCCGTTAGTCTCTTTTGGGTTGCTCTTGTCTTTATTTCCGCTGCGCATATTTGATATGTCATCCCTTTCGAGGGTATAGAAAACCCAACATGGGTTTCACACACAATGTCAATATTCGTACTACGATTCTGGATGCTAATGAAAGTATCCAAAGGGGATCGAAACGATCAACCCGCTGGAAAACTCCCTTTTCTCCACCAATCGGTGGGGGATTTTCCATGCAAACATGCCATAAAAAGGAGGACTTCACTTGTCCAAGTAGAAGATCGTTACCCTTGTCGTTTTCTTGTTCACCATGAGAATCCAAGATTCTAAATAGATGGAAAGGACCGCACCGGGCTGCTCCCCGTGGATCTGTAAATGACTCGAGATTCGGAGCTTCGGAGCTCCATCAATGGTGGAAGACACCTTCTTCCTCCTCCTTGGCTTTCCTCTTTCTCATGCTTGAAGAGAGATAAGACTTTAGAATAAAGAGAATATCTCCTCTGGTCAAGGCTTAAGAACTCCCGGATTAAACCCCAGCCATCGGATCTAGGAACATAAGGATTTGTCGGCCACGATTTCAAATCACGGATCTGTATCGCGCGCTAGCACCGGCGCTAGCGCTAGCGCCTGCGCTAGCTTCTGTCTCGACGGCTAGCGTCTGTCGACACTCAAAGCCTCGGTCTCAACGGCTAGCAACCGTCGAGATGGCTAGCGCCAGGCGGTAGCACTACCGCCTGCGCTAGCTCCCAGCAGCCCAATTTAGCTTCTAAGTTTTGGGGTGTTACAACTCCACCCCCCTTAACAGAATTTCGGACCGAAATTCTGAAAATAGAAAGGTACAAAAAGATTATACCTGAAAGGAAAAGCTCGGGGTACTCCGCAAGCATGTTTTGCTCTCTTTCCCAAGAGAGCTCCTCTTTTCCGCAGTTGTTCTAACGGACCTTCACCATCCGAATGGACTTGTTCCGCAACTACTTCACTTCAGTGTCTTCAATGCAAATGGGTTTGACTTTCATCGCTAGCCCACCATCTACCGACACTTCGCTGACCGCAACAACATGAGTAGGCTCTTTCACAGCCTTCCGCAAAATAGAAATGTGAAATACATCATGAAGCCCGCTTAGCTCCGAAGATAGAGCAAGCCGGTAGGCAGCTTCACCAATGCGCTCCAAGATCTTGAACGGTCTTAAGTACCTCGAACTTAGCTTTTTCAAGTGTCAGATCCTCGATACTCCTTTGAATGGTTTGATCTTGAGATAAACCCAGTCACCAACGGCGAACTCGACATTCCGGTGATTTGCATTGTAGTATTTTGCTTGCCTATCCTGGGCAATGAGCAACCGCTCCTGAATAGCCCGAATTGATGTATTTGCCTCATCCACGTCCTTGCGTTTTAACAACTTAGTGTCGCCCGTTTCAGCCCAAGATAACGGTGTGCGACATTTCCTACCATAAAGAGCCTCGAAAGGTGCCATCTTTATACTTGCTTGGTAGCTATTGTTGTAATCAAACTCAATCATATAGAGATGGTCCTCCCATCTCTTTCCGAAGTCCAGGGCGCACATCCTCAGCATGTCCTCCATCGTCCTATTGGTCCTTTCGGTCTGTCCATCCGTTTGCGGGTGGAAGGCCGTGCTAAACTTTAGCTTGGTACCCAATAATTGATGAATCAGCCTCCAATCATTTGATGTGAACCGCCCATCACGATCACTGACGATGCTACGGGGAATCCCGTGCAACCGTACGATGTTATCGACGTACAACTTTGCCAGCTTTTCCACAGAATCATCCTTCCGGTTCGGAATAAAGTGTGATACCTTCGTCAATCGGTCCACGACCACCCAGATGGCGTCGTTTCCATGTTGCGATCTCGGCAATCCGTGCACGAAATCCATCGAAATATCATCGAACTTCCATTCCGGGATCAGTAAAGACTTCAGAAACCCACCAGGTCTTTGACATTCAACCTTCACTAACGCGCAAGTGTGACACTTGGCCACGTAGAGTGCAATGTTTTTCTTCATTCCTGGCCACCAAAAGAGCTTCTTCATATCCATGTACATCTTTGTGCTCCCAGGGTGGATCGAGTACTTGGTATAGTGAGCCTCGCACATCAACTCCGCCCGTAGAGTGCCAACATTTGGGATGCATAATCTGTCCTTTTTCCACATAAGGCCATCTTCGAAAGAGAAATCAGCGTTTGGCCCATCGACGGTCTCCGCTTTATAGCGTTTCATGCTCTCATCCAGCTCCAATGCTTGTCGAACTCGGTCGGCAAGGACGTATTGAACTTCCATCCAGTTCAAGCATGCTGAAGGAGACGCTCTTTTATCGACGCAAAGGATCTCCATATCTTCTAGCTCGTGGATTAGATGCTCATCGTGCATCAAAATCCAATTTGCTTGAGCAGGAGCCCGACGACTCAACGCATCCGAAACTACATTTCCCTTACCAGGAGTTTATTTGATGTCGAAGGTGTAGTCCCCAAGGAACTCCATCCATCTCCTCTGACGCATATTCAACTCCCTTTGATCTAGCAGGTACTTGAGGCTTTTGTGGTCCGTAAAGATGTCGATCTTCACGCCATTCAAGTAGTGCCTCCAAAGTTTAAGAGCAAATACCACGGCCTCTAGCTCCAAATCATGGACCGGGTAGCTTCTTTCATGAACCTTCAGTTGTTGGGAGCCGTAGGCAATTACCTTTCCGAACTGCACTAGGACGCAACCCAAACCACTCCCCGAGGCGTCACTATAAATTTCGTAGCCTTCCGTACCACATGGCGAGCATAGAATGGGCGCCGTGGTCAGACGGCTCTTCAATTCTTCAAAAGCTCGAGCGCACTCAGGTGACCAATCGAACTTGTGATCTTTCCTAGTCAGTTTAGTGAGAGGGAGTGCGACCCTCGAGAAGTTCTCCATAAAGTGCCTATAATAGCCGACAAGTCCTAAGAAACTTCGGACTTCCGCTACGTTTTTCAACACATGCCATGCTCGGATTGCTTCAATTTTCGATGGATCAACCGCAGTTCTATCCCCACTAACAACATGACCCAGGAATGCTACTGACGATAGCCAAAACTCGCATTTGGAGAACTTGGCATATAGTTGACTCCTCCTCAGGGTGCTCAAAACTGCGTGCAGATGCTCTGCATGCTCCTCCTCCGTTTGAGAGTATACCAAAATGTCGTCGATGAAGACGATCACAAACTGATCCAAACACTCTCGGAACGTTCTATTCATTAAGTCCATGAATACCGATGGTGCATTAGATAGACCGAACGACATAACAATGTACTCATAGTGCCCAAAGCGGGTACTGAACGCTGTCTTTGGAATGTCACAATCCCAAATACGAAGCTGATAATAGCCGGACCTTAAGTCAAGCTTAGAGTATTCCGTCGACCCAACCAGTTGGTCGAATAAGTCGTCGATTCTTGGAATCGGATAACGGTTCTTCTCGGTCAATTTATTCAGCTCTCGATAGCTGATACATAGACGCAAGCTCCCATCCTTCTTTTTCACAAAGAGGACCGGTGCACTCCAAGGCGATGAACTCAGACGTACATAGCCTTGCTCTAGCAGCTCTTGCAATTGGACCTTCAGCTCTGCCAATTCCTTTGGCGCTATCTGGTACGGTGAGCAGGCCACAGGTTTGGCACCTGGCACAAGTTCAATACAGAAATCAATCTCCCGCTGAGGCGGAGCCCCAGGGAGTTCGTTAGGAAACACGTCGGCGTACTCCACTATAACTGGGACATCACATAACCTGGGCTTTGGCTCCGAAGCCTCCAACAAGGTGAAGAACAACTCCGCGCCTTTTCTCACCGCCTTAACCACTTGGAGAGTAGACATCAGTGTCTTGCTCGCTCCTCGCATAACTGCGAACGTGGTTTCGTCTTCGGTGTTCTTTCCCAGAGTGATCTCCTTTGAATTGCAATCTATGCATGCTCGCTGCTCCGAGAGCCAGTCCATGCCGAAGATCACATCAAATTCAGCTAACGGTAATAACGACGCTTCCAAGTCGAAATCCTGATTTCCGATCCGCACCTTCACACGGCTCTTCCTATCCGCACTCATGCGAGACCCGTTAGGTAGCACGACCTCCAATCTATCTTTTGCTAAGGTTGACGGCACTCCGATTCGCACCATGAAGCCCGTAGACAGAAAAGAGTGTGATGCTCCCATATCAAATAGAGCTCTCGCCAGATAGTTGAAAATTAGGACGAAGCCTAATTGCACACAAATAAAACATAAGGTCGCACAACGGTATCAATCACACATAGCTATATAAAAGCTAACATTTAATTCATACCTGTGACGACATCAGTTTGTCGTATGGCTTCTTGCTGGCCAAGCGAATAAACTCTAGGCTGGGTCGGAATGTGCTGGGAAGCAGAAGACTCCGCATCTTTACCCCTTTCCGTATGATCCGCAGCACGAGCATAGTCCAACGCTCGGTTCTCCGGCTTCGGGGGACCACTTCTACACACACGCGTCTTGTGTCCCACCTTCCCGCAGGTGAAACATGTAATTGGGCTATATGCTGTCGTAGCTCCCGACACAGTTGAGCGAGTTGGCTCTGCCGGTTTGAACTTCCTTTTGTTCCTCCTGAACTCCGACTTGGACTGAGAGGCCGGTGCATGAAACTCGGGTTTCTTTGCCACGCCCTGTGCTTGCACTCTCTTCATGTCCAACTCCAGAGATCTGGCGCTTTGCACCACAACATGGAAGCCAAACATCATTGGTCCTGCAAGGAGCAGCCTCAACTCATCTCGAAGACCTTCATAAAACTTGTTTATCTTCATTTCGTCATCTTCCACCAAAAACCCCGCATAGCGGCCCAATATAGTGAACTCATGCAAGTACTCGTCCACCGAGCTATCGCCTTGAGTTAACTCCAAGAACTGGTTCTGCAATGCAATGCGTTGGGCAGAAGGAATATACCTCTGAAGAAATGACTTTGAGAACTCCGCTAATGTGATCTCGGTAATCTCCTTGCCTCCAAACCTATGCACTTCCTGCTCGGCCCACCAAAGCTCTGCCTCTCCGTTAAGGAGGAAGGTGGCTAGAGTGACCATCATAGCTTCTTCTGTTGCTGTCGCCTTTAGAGTTTTTCTAACCGTTGACAGCCAGTCCTCCGCCTCCGTTGAGGATCCAGTCCCCGAAAAGGTTGGAGGATGGAAACTTAGAAAGTGCTGAAGTTGTTGATCACACGCTCGCGCAACAACTCCTCGCTCTACTCGACATTCCACCATTGTCTCCACCGTAGGTTCCACTGCGGCAGCTGCCACCGGGGCCACATCCGGAGTAGGCATAGCAGGCTGTGCAAGACTTTGGGGTTGAGTGTTGATCATCGCTAAGAACGCTTCAGCGATTAACCTGATCATCTCAGCTAGAGGAGTGGTCACCGGCACCTCAGCCGACGCACTACTTTCAGCGGTGTTACGGGGTCGAGACTGCACTGTAGCACTCCTAGTCACCTATAATCATGGAAGACACAATTTAGTGACCGAAAACAAGGCAAACAACAATCATGGAACGCTCAGGTTCCGCAAACAAGTATGTTTTCCATTCCTAAGTGGACATTCTTATTAGTTTTGTCGTTTTAGGTGAATGCACATCCCGTGCACACCACCCCTTAAAAGGAATTCATCCCGAATTTGCTAAACTACGGATCGACGCCCTACCTCTGATACCAAATTGTAACACCCTTCCAGTATGAATAATATAACAGTAGGTCCGGCCGGGACCCCACGCTATACTAACCACACTAGCTAGGCGTTAAAAGGAGATATACAGAAAAGAACTACACCAGAGTATACTAAACATAAGCGGAAGCATAAAGATTTAACATTTCTTTTAGAATAGTCCACTATCACAGGAATGAAACAATAAAGTGTAGAGTTACGTCCTTAAGGCCTTACATTCCAAAAAGTACAAAATGCGAAAAGCATACTTCGGCACGCAAGCCGGCAATACATGAAAAGCAGAAAAGAGGCTGGCCTTCAAGGGCCAACACAACAAAAGGGCCACCGCCTGCTATTTCCCGCTTGGCTCACCTGCACCTGCAATAACGATCCACCAAAACGTGGCAAACAGGTAACCGGTCAGCTAAAGCTGACCAAAATTATAACGACCCCACCCCTAAAGCCGGGGTGGTGGTACTCCTTCCCTGCAGGCATACAGTATAGGCATAGATTGTCAAGGTGCATTCAAACACCACATGTACAAGGAATCAACACCAACGTGGGCACGCACAGCCACACATTTCGTGCTCTCAAGGCACTCTCACGGTGTACTCTCCGAGCTACACCTAACAACTCCTTAAACAAAGAGTTCGCATGAGCTTTGACCGTCAAGACTAACTTGCCTTACGGACCAATCCCAACATCATACGGTGCACCGAGGAGCTACCTCTTCACCGATTCGGTATGGGAGCGGGTTCCGTTCAGCTTTGCCCGTGCTCAAATCGTCGGAATCAATCATCGCGACGCGGGTACAACTTCACCTCGACCCGAATAACAAAAGGAGGTTTCACACCTCCACAACCAGTTCCCTGGGAGCTACCGCCGGCGCTAGCACTAGCGCCGGGCGATAGTGGCAGATCTCCGAATCCACTCACAACTTCGGGTACCTCCAGGACTCCCTACAGTACTCTACTGTACCCAGAACCCGAAAATAGTGCAAACAAAACACGGAGTCTTCTCCGACATAATTAATCACTATAGCCATCACTAATCCAGACCAAACTGTCCGGATGGGTTTCACACACAATGCCTATATCCGTACTACGATTCCGGATGCTAATGCAAGTATCCAAAGGGGATCGAAACGATCAACCCACTGGAAAACTCCCTTTTCTCCACCAATCGGTGGGGGATTTTCCATGCAAACATGCCATAAAAAGGAGGACTTCACTTGTCCAAGTAGAAGATCGTTACCCTTGTCATTTTCTTGTTCACCATGAGAATCCAAGATTCTAAACGGATGGAAAGGACCGCACAGGCCTGCTCTCCGTGGATCTGTAAATGGCTCGCGGTTCGGAGCTTCGGAGCTCCGTCAATGGTGGAAGACACCTTCTTCCTCCTCCTTGGCTTTCCTCTTTCTCAAGCTTGAAGAGAGATAAGACTTTAGAATAATGAGAATATCTCCTCTGGTCAAGGCTTAAGAACTCCAGGATTAAACCCCATCCATCGGATCTAGGAACATAAGGATTTGATGGCCACGATTTCAAATCACGGATCTGTATCGCGCGCTAACGCCGGTAGCGCCTGCGCTAGCTTCCGTCTCGACGGCTAGCGTCTATCGACACTCAAAGCCTCCGTCTCGACGGATAGCGTCTGTCGACACTCAAAACCTCCGTCTCGACGGCTAGCAATCGTCGAGATGGCTAGCGCCAGGCGGTAGCACTACTGCCCGCGCTAGCTCCCAGCAGCCCAATTCTGCATCTAAGTTTTGGGGTGTTACAGTAGGCCCGTGCCTGAACCGGGCCTGGGCTCGATTTTAGCAGGGCTTGGGCCGGGCTCGGGTCGGGCTCAGGCTCCCTCCCCTAAGGGTAGCCTGATGAGGCCACCAAGGCCGGGCCCTAGAAGCCCGATTTTTGTAATTTTTTTTTTCAATTTTTTATTAATCTTTTAATAAAAAGAAAACTGAAAATAATATGAAATGGACAAGGACAAATATTTTTTTATTAATCTTAAATATTGATAAATACAAATTTACATCCAAATTGAAAAAAATGAAAAATTCGAAAAATAAAGTTTATTATTATAAAATTTGAATGGCAAAAAAATTACAAAATTCAATGTAACATCCCCCAGACAACTAGAACCCTAGGATGGTTTTGTCATGACCAGGTCATGACAAAACCCTAGGATGCGCGAAGAGATCATAAGAGCTTAGGCTCGAGGTGAAAATCACCATGGTCTGCAGATAGCAATTTCAAGTTACCAAGCCTTAGTGTTGGACTTTAGGACATCACCATGACCCCGCCATAACATGCCTAACCCATTAAGGGGTTCCTTCAAAACACCCCAATTATCCAATCGTAGAAAGGAAGGTGTTTTGAATTCTGAGCTAGCGCCGACGCTAGGGGCTAGCACTGGCGGTAGTGGCGGTTTAGCCAAACCGCTGTGACGAGCTCCAAACCGCTGAGAAGAGCTCTATGTCGTTGAGACACTAGCATTGGCGCTAGCACTAACGGTTGTCTCGACGGACCGCTGAGATGAGCTCCAAACTACTGAGAAGAGCCATATACCATCGAGACGCCAGCGCTGGCGCTGGCGTTAGTGACCCAACCGACAGATGTTACGCCGTCGAGACGCTAGCGCGGGTAGTAGCGCTAACGCCGATGGTAGCTAAACCGACCGGATGCGTACGAGATCGAATTTGGGGGAGTAAATTGTTGGGAAAAACTCCTTAGATTTAACTTAACAAATTATCTAGAAGTGATTTTAACTATTAGGTTTCAATTACCCATTGTATAGTGAGGGTAATCTAGTCATTAGATGTCTTAGGATATCACACACAACCTAGGGTGTCAAGACCATATCAAGAGATGCACAAATTTGGTGAAGTTAATATTTGCGTCGAATAAGAATCGACGCAACATCGAATGGATGTCGACGCTACGCTGACAAGAAGTCCAAGCAACATACTCTTTCTGTCGGAGTAGATCAAGTCAACATTACGTCGAATAAATATTGACGTAGAGGTTGTTGGAACTGCAGTTCAGAATCGCCCCGGTGCTGCGGTACTATTCGAAGCGGAAGGACGTGTTCCCTGTGGGCCTAACTGGCTGCCCCGTGGATCCGCCCGAGGACCAAGTTGATATAAAGAACAGTTGTGCCTTCACCAAAAGTCCGGGCTTTTGGTCGAGTTGGTGGTGCTGGGTCCTCTCAATTGGTATCAGAGGGGGTCGCGGGTTCGAAACCCCGGGGTCATTTCTGGGGGGGGGGGGGGGGGGATTGTTGGAACTACAGTTCAGAATCGCCTCGGTGCTGCGGTACTATTCAAAGCGGAAGAACGTGTTCCCCGTGGGCCTAACTGGCTGCCCCGTGGATCCGCCCGAGGACCAAGTTGATATAAAGAACAGTTGCGCCTTCACCAAAAAGTCCGGGCTTTTGGTCGAGTTGGTGGCGCTGGGTCCTCTCAATTGGTATCAGAGGGGGTCGCGGGAAGAAGAAGAGCTCAGGAAGAAAGAAGAATATAGAAAGATTATACAGATCTTCTTCTTCCTCAACAGCAACAACCTCTTCCAACTGAGAACTTAATTTCTTCTCTCAGTCTTTTGCTGCAAACACAGATCTTCAACAGAGCAACTATAATCTGAAGAAATACTTCTCTCAGATTAATTAGCTATAGGAGGATCAAGTTCTTCAAGGAGAAAGCTCCAGCATTTTCAACTGTCGAACATCTTCAATCAGACAGAGGAGTCTTCTCTATACATCTTGACAGAGAAGAACATCTAAACCCCTCTCCATTCCATTATGTACAGGGTTAATACTCCCTTCAAGAGTGTAACCCACTGGTGGCAAGACACCTTATCAAAAAACCCTTATGTGGTTTTTAAGTACCTTATCAAAAGCTTATCGGTGATTTGGGCACCTAATCAAACCTCCATTGGTGTGTGGACACCTTATAAAAAATCACATTGGTGTGAGGGCACCTTATCAACAACCTCCTAGTGGATTCCTACCAGTGGGTAGAGAGTAGATGTATCCAGTTGAGGGGAACTACTATATTTCCTTGTGTCATCTGGATGCTTGTTTATTTTGTAGTTTGCTTGTTATGTGCTTTGTTTTATTTCTTATTATTGCTGTGATTTCTTATGCACTCTTAGTATTTGTGTTTATTACTCTTACAACAAACAACAAACTCACATATATTTATATATATATCACTTACTTTAAAAAAAAACTTAAACAAGAATTTTAACAAATAAAATAAGAACAAAACTCTCCTTTCAATTGGCTTTTGGTCGAGTTGGTGGCGCTGGGTCCTCTCAATTGGTATCAGAGGGGGTAGCGGGTTCGAAACCCCGGGGTCGTTTCTAGGGGGGGGGGGATTGTTGGAACTGCGGTTCAGAATCGCCCCAGTGCTGCGGTACTATTCGAAGCGGAAGGATGTGTTCCCCATGGGCCTAACTGGCTGCCCCGTGGATCCGCCCGAGGACCAAGTTGATATAAAGAACAGTTGCGCCTTCACCAAAAGTCTGGGTTTTTGGTCGAGTTGGTGGCGCTGGGTCCTCTCAATAGGACTTTTGGTAGAGTTGGTGGCGCTGGGTCCTCTCAATTGGTATCAGAGGGGGTCGCGGGTTCGAAACCCCGGGGTCGTTTCTGGGTGTGGGGGGGGGGGGGGGAGATTGTTGGAACTGCGGTTCAGAATCGCCCCGGTGCTGCGGTACTATTCGAAGCGGAAGGACGTGTTCCTCGTGGGCCTAACTGGCTTCCCCGTGGATCCGCCCGAGGACCAAGTTGATATAAAGAACAGTTGCGCCTTCACCAACAGTCTGGGCTTTTGGTCGAGTTGGTGGCGCTAGGTCCTCTCAGAGGCCATGGACTCGTCGAAGTATCTTGAGAAGTTGACGCAGCTTCTACTTCTACTCAGAGCAGAAGGAAGTATCTGTCGAAGCCACTCAAAGTCGACGCAACGTCGAATTCATCTCGACGCAGATAATGAAGCTCAGAACCATTCCTTCAACTTGACGGTTACGTCGATAAGGTATCGACGCAACGTCGACTGACAGAGTACAATCAGAGCAAGGATGAATTCGAAGCTGCTCCTACAAGAACTCGAAGGTGCGTCGATAAGAGAGGAAGAGAACTTGACGTTACGTCGAATACAGTCTGAAAAGGGAAACCTTTTCAGCTGTCATCTTGGACCTTCTCACTTGGCCCGCCTCTCTCAAGACCGTTCTCCAATGACACATTAATTGCCTGAAATAGAAAGAAGGATTAAAGAAGACAAAAAGCTTTCTTTGAAACAAGCTTTCTGCTGGTGGACGGGTCGGGATTTAAAGAAAGAAGGAAGGATTTATTGTCCAGACAAATTTACCCTTTCAGGACTTACCTGAAAGGGAAACAAATTCAAATTCAACAGAGGGACAATAAAAGGCAACATAAGAGAGAGAGAAGCAAGGCATTGATCACAATCGACTACACTGTTCTATTAGTGTCTCCTTCTTCCTCTCTCTTACATGAACCCTAAAAGAAGAAAATACAGAGAAGAAATATTTGGTGCTCTTCTTCTCTCTAAGAACAAAACAGAACAATGCTGCTCATTAACACAATCATATAGCAGCCAGAGTTCAACAAGAAAGAATATAGAAGGATCTGACAAACATAGCTTCTGCAAATCATCACCATCATAAGCAGAAGTTCATCAAGAGCAGATCCAGTGAAAAGATACAAGAAGGTGTTCTTCATACAACCATCATAAGAATTCTGAAAACAGAATTCCTACACCATCACTCCCTCCTTCTTTTTCCTTCTTTCTCCCAAATGTAAAAGAGTTTTATTAATCTCTCTTCAAAGGATTCAATGGTTCAATATCTCCTTATCAAAAGATCTGGTGGTTCAAGATCTCCCTATCAAAAGATCTGGTGGTTCATGATCTCCTTGTCAAAAGATCAGTGGTTCTAAGAGACTCCTTACTAAAAGTCTCAGGCACAGTGCTGCATCCCTACCAGTTGGTAGAAGAGGGGAGTACCCATATTTTGGGGAACCTCTATAAAAAATTCGGTGTGTCTTCTGGTTGCTAATTTTCTGTGCTGTCCCTATAACTAGTTTACTTTACTGATTTCTGCTTTATATTTCAGCACTAATTTATTCTGCCTGAGATCTTGTTTGAGCATAAATCCTTAGATTATTTTATTGTACTCACAGTTAGAAAAGGAATAATTTTTTAATTCTCTATTCACCCCCTCTAGAGGATTCTCAGAGGCACACTGTGCACTTTCAATTGGTATCAGGGGGAGGTTGATCATTAAAAGGTTAACACCTTGGTCAAAAAGACCTCATACTCTTACTTCTTTATTACAAACATATTTTATAAAGAAAAATGAGTACTAAGGATTATGCTTCCACAAGAACCCCAGTGTGTAACTTAAATAAGTTCACACTCTGAAAGGCCAGAAAAAGGCTTTACAATGAACTCCATTGATGAAGACATCTATAATGTTCTTCTCACAGGTCCTCCAACTCCAGTCAGACAAAGGGCAAGAGAATCCTCAACAATTGAAGCTGTCCCAAGGAAGGAATGGACAGAGGATGAGAAGAAGGTCAAGGTATGTGATGCCAAGGCCATGAACATTCTGGTATCAACAATGTCAGATGAAATTTTCCAGAAGGTTTCTGAATGTCAATCAGCAAAAGAGATCTGGGATTCTCTCACCACACTGGTGGAAGGAAGTGCTGATGAAAGAAAGGACAAAAAGTCCCTTCTCATATCCCAGTATGAGAACTTTTAAAAGAAAGCAGAAGAATCTGTTGCCAACATGTATGACAGATTCAACATTATCATTAATGAGCTCAGAGGATTAGACAAGGAAATATCCTTGACTGAAATTAATGATAAACTTCACATGTGCTTCCTTAGCTCATGAGATTCAAGGATCTGGGCAATCAGAGAATCCAAATGCCACAGAGAGATCTCAACTGAAGCTTTACTAGGAAAGCTTAAGTCCTATGAGATGCTACTAAAAAATAGGGCTGAGTCAGAAGAGAGAGAAACCACTCCAGCTCCTATCCAAAGGAGTCTAGCTCTGAATGCTGCTGAAGGAGAGCCCTCTACTCCTAAGGATGAAATGTTCAATCTCCTAGCAAGGAGATTCAAGAAATGGGTCAAGACAGAAGACTCAAGGAGGAGAGAAAGGGACTCAAGGCCTAGGTATGATAAAACTCCAAAGAAGGAGATTATTTGCTATACCAGCAATAAACCAGGGCACATTGCCCCTGAATGCCCACAAGAGCAAAGAGAAAGAAGCAACAACAAAGAGGACAAGAGAAAGAAGAAGTCCTTCAGAGGAAAAGATAAGAAGAAAGCCAAAGGCTTCAATGCAGAAACTTGGAGTGATTCTGAAGCAGAATTTGACTCCTCATCATCTGAAAGTGATGATGAAGAAGAAGGAGTAGCTGCCTGCATGATGGATCTTGGGATGTTATCAGATGAAGAAGATGAGCATGTATCAGTTTTTGATGAATTTGACTTTAGCTCTGATGATTTCAAATCATGTTTTAAAGATTTCTGCATTGAACATCCTAGGGTAGAAAAAGAATTAGACACAGCTAGGGCTGAATTACAAAACATTAAGAAAAATGAGATGCACCTAACTAATCAAAACCTAACAAATGAAATTAATAGTAAAGAGTTGGAATTGATTGAACTTAGAAAAGAAAACATAAACTTAAAAGAAGAGCTAGCAAAGGCAAATGAATTTGAGGACTCTCTCAATGGGAGGAGTCAGAAGCTCAAGGACATGACTAAAAATCTCTCTATGAGATTTAATCACCTAGGGTTAGGAGCAGAGTCCTCCACAAGAACTGAAGCACCTAGAAAATCTGCCTGGAAAAATCTAGTGTCATTTGTTAGATCTAGTGAGTGCAAACCAAGTGAGAAGAGTGCATCATTCAAGGTTAAGGCTAACAACCATCCAGATAGAATAAACAAACCTAATCAAGTAAATTTGAATAGGAAAGAAAGACCCTAGATAAGAATAATATAGAGGAGTTAAATAACAATAACCAAATGGCAAAAACAAAACCTAGGATAATCAAATATTCTGTTGATTTGTTATATTTTGATATATTTTATACTCACTTCAAGTATCATGATAAGAGGTTTGTGAAATCCATTCCCCATCATCCCAAAGGGTATCATGAAAGACCTTTCTATTCTTTCATTGAACCCTACAATGGTAAAAGCAAAGGGCCCAAGGTAACCTGTCCTTCTAATGTTTGAATTACCTGTGCAGGATGAGGTAGGGTCCCACTCAGGAGAAAATGGAGTGGGAAGAAAGATGTAGATTTTGATTAAGGAAGAAGACTTATTCAAGGGAGTAATTTCTACCTTGAGTCCTCCTTTATATTTATTACATTATATTATGATCTATTTTCAATAAATATAATTGCTGGGAAAAACAACAAAAATTTTCTAAAGAAATAGATCTGCTTATTAAGAGATGCGTCCAATAGAAGTCGACGTACCATCAACTTCTACTCGATGCCAGCATCAAGAAGCACTCAGAGTAGACAATTCGAATAGAATTCGACGCAGCGTCAAGTTCATATCGACGCATATGTCGACTTATTAAACGCTGATTAAATTTGAAGTTACGTCGATTGGAAATCGACGTAATGTCGACTGGACTACGTCGACTTAGGATCTTTGAATAGTCTCGAAGCAACGTCGAGTACTAGTCGACGCAACATTGATATATCAACACACGCAGAATTGCTTCTAGAAGAAATCTCGACACAGATTTGCGCTCTGAATAATAAGTGTTATCGATGGTGCGTCGACCTAAACCTTAAGTAGCGGCGATTCATCTACTTTTATCAATTACTGCGTCGAAACATTTACGCTTTCAAATTCTCTTCCTCTTGCTCTCTTGCTCTCCAGCTCTCCTGTGTCCCTCTCTCTCTTGTTTTCTTTGTCCTTGCAGGTACATCCAATCTCAATCAATGGCCCCTCCTAAGATTAATTCTGGGTTCGATGTGGATGTTGATTCGTTCAGCGCAGCTGCCGAAATCTTCAAAGCTATACTTGGCTTATTTCAGGAGGCTGGCCTGACTAAGCTTATCTCAACAAGGTGTAAGATTCTAGATGTAGAACTTAAAGAGTTCAAGGACAGTGTACATACTACAGATGATGGGTGCCTTCAAGGGATAGTTTTTGACAAGATATCAGTATAACCGACGAGCTTTTGTCCCAAACATTTGGTCTACCTACTGGAAGTGATTCAGAAGAACTGACAGGAGAGGAGATGAAGAATTTCCTGGAGATTATGCAATTTAAGAAAGACAGACCTATAAACCTGGAGAAGATCAACTTGAGTGAAGAATATAGGTTCCTAGCTGACATTGTTGGGAAAGTTTTATTGTGCAAAATCTCAGCCCATGATGCAGTTCCAAAGCAGCAGCTGCAGATTATGGGCACTCTTGTCCTCAAGAAAAAGATAAATTGGGGGAGATGGCTTCTGAAGATGATTGGACATAAGTATGCTCATAAAGAGAATGCTTATATGAGAATAATGAGCCAAGTGCTCTTTCAACATTACTCAAGCATCTACAAGTCAAAGGGTGTGCCAATTCCATCAAGGAAGAGAATAAACATTGGAATATTCTTTAAATGGACCAGGCAAATCTTAAAGCCTGGTCAAGCTCCATCTTCCCCTCCTCCATCTCCTTCTCCTCAAGAGCATGAAAGGCAACTACCAGACCATCCAAGGGACAATATCCCTCCTCCTATATCTCCACCTCCTCTGGACACTGTTCTAGATCTCCATCATGAGGATATTCCATCTCAACAACAACAACAACACCAATCCCCTTCTGACCCAGAGTCATCTCATCAAATGCCTCATCAACTACCATCCACATTTACTCCAACTCCTCCACCTATTCATGTCTCCCCAGAGTTTTATCAGCCTCTCTCCCTTATCCAAGAAGAACTCCCTTCATCACCTCCTCCATCTACATCTTATCCACCCACAATTGATCTTGAGCAGATCATTTCCAAAGCTGTGGCCATTGCCTCCCCCACATTTGCAGATCAGGTAGCCTCTCAGGCTAGAAGGTTTGACAGAAAATACTCACAAATGGAGGGTGAGCTATTAAGTTTTCAAAGATCTCTTTAGAGCCTCAAAGACTTTGTATCTTCCTCCATGGTCACAAAGGAATTCTTAACCTCCCTGGCCAGCAAGGTTAAGAAGGGGGGAGAACATTTTGGAGTAAGAAAGAACTGTTCTAGAGTTGAGCGGACAAAATAAAGGTGATGCCAATGAAGCTCCTGACAAAACTACTATAATCCAACAAGCACAGATCCAGGGGGAGCTTGTAGATCAGGGGGAAGTAACTAACAAAGATGTGGCAGATGTATTTCAGTTTCTGACAGATGAGGGGGAGCCCCCAGAAATGACAAATAATGAGAAAATAGATGCAACAATTCAGGGGGAGATCCCAGACATTCAGGGGGAGCCTGCTCTAAGTATTCAAAGGAATCTGAAAGCTGAAATGGCAGCTGTAGGAACAACAACTGATCAGGAGAAACCTCTAAATGACAATCTGCTAGATGAAGTAGCTCAGATTGCTCAAGAAGCTACCCAGGAGACTGAACAAAATGCACACACTCAGGGGGAGCTTCTCAAGGACAAAGATGATGCTAAAGAAGCTGATGATGATAATGAGCCTCTTCAACTGGCACAAAGAAAAATTCCAAAGGTCTTCACCAGGAATAGAAAAACTCATGAGAAGGATTCCTAAAGATCATGTACTCTGTGATTATTGTCCTCTGGAAAATAACACTATAATGGGAAGAACAAATGCTATCTCTTAACAAATGATTGAGATTGTTTATGATTTCAAATCTGTCTTATTCTGTGATCATATTGTCCTGTATGTATATTTGTTTTATGCAAAGAAATGTGTAAAATCACTTTATTCAAACTGTAAAATTTGTTAAGATAAATAGGGAGAGATTGTTGGGAAAAACTCCTTAGATTTAACTTAACAAATTATCTAAAAGTGATTTTTACTATTAGGTTTCAATTACCCATTGTATAGTGAGGGTAATCTGGTCATTAGATGTCTTAGGATGTCACACTCAACCTAGGGTGTCAAGACCATATCAAGAGAAGCACAAATTTGGTGAAGTTAATATTTGCGTCGAATAGAAATCGACGCCACATCGAATGGATGCCGACGCTACTTTGACAAGAAGTCCAAGCAACATACTCTTTTTGTTGGAGTAGATTAAGTCGATGTTACGTCGAATAGATATTGACGTAGAGGCCATGGACTTGTCGAAGTATCTTAAGAAGTCGACGCAGCTTCTACTTCAACTCAGAGCAGAAGGAAGTATCTGTCGAATCCACTCAAAGTCGACGCAACGTCGATTTCATCTCGACGCAGATAATGAAGCTCAGAACCATTCCTTCAACTCGACGGTTACGTCGATAGGGTATCGACGCAATGTTGACTGGCAGAGTTCAATCAGAGCAAGGATGATTTCGAAGCTGCTCCTACAAGAACTCGAAGGTGCGTCGATAAGAGTGGAAGAGAACTCGACGTTACGTCGAATACAATCTGAAAAGGGAAACCTTTTCAGCTGTCATTTTGGACCTTCTCTCATGGCCCACCTCTCTCAAGACCGTTCTCCAACGGCACATTAATTGCCTGAAATTGAAAGAAGGATTAAAGAAAACAAAAAGCTTTCTTGGAAACAAGCTTTGTGCTGGTGGACGGGCTGGGAATTAAAGAAAGAAGGAATGATTTATTGTCCAGACAAATATACCCTTTCAGGACTTACCTGAAAGGAAAACAAATTCAAATTCAACAGAGGGACAACAAAAGGCAAAATAAGAGAGAGAGAAGCAAGGCATTGATCACAATCAGCTATATTGTTCTATTAATGTCTCCTTCTTCTTCCTCTCTCTTACAGGAACCCTAATAGAAGAAAATACAGAGAAGAAATATTTGCTGCTCTTCTTCTCTCTAAGAACAGAACAGAACAAGGCTGCTCATTGACACAATCATATAGCAGCCAGAGTTCAACAAGAAAGAAGATAGAAGGATCTGACAAACATAGATTCTGCAAATCATCACCATCATAAGCAGAAGTTCATCAAGAGCAGATCCAGTGAAAAGATACAAGAAGCTGTTCTTCATACAACCATCATAAGAATTCTAAAAATAGAATTCCTACACCATCTCTCCCTCCTTCTTTCTCCTTCTTTCTCCCAACTGTAAAAGAGTTTTATTAATCCCTCTTGAAGTATCTAGTTGCCAACCTAAATCACCTAGAGGGGGGTGAATAGGTGATAACTGGTCTTTTGCGGAATTAAAAACTTGATGAAATAGAACACACAGAAAGCAAATCACAATCACAGACGACACAAGAAATTTATAGTGGTTCCCCGTTCTTGGGTACTCCACTTGCCGTCCTCGCCAATCTAGCACCACAGCTAGACTTGACTACTTCACTATAACTCGGATCAAGAATGACCCTACAATCTCGGAGTCAACACTCCTACAATCTCAGAGACAAATCTCCTACAAACTCAGAGAAAATCTCTCTTACAACTCGGAGACAAACCTCTCCTACAACTCGGAGACAAACTTCTCCTAATCAAATGTAAATTGAGATTGATAAAATACTTATCAATACATAAACAGATCTGAAAACCCTGTGAGATCTTCTTCGTTCTTGAGGCTTGAAAAGATTTGACTTGTTGTCGATGAGGAAGAATCGTAAATAACTCAGATCTGACCTTCTTCGATTCTACTTGATCCAATAGATACAGTAGAGGCTAGAGCAATGATCAATCAAACCTCTTCTTCCACTGGAGACAAATGATTCAAAACAGTATATCGATCTCCAGTAATGGCGACAAGCGACACTTTCTCATTCTTCTTGGAACGAATAGAGAATTAGGGTTGATGATTGAATAATTGATTATCCTTGATTAATCCTTAAACGAGAGCCTTATATAGCTAAGGACTTAACATCATGAATTAAGGTAGGATTAACCTTAAACAAAATCAGAAGAGATGTCACATCAGACAGAAGTAATTAATGTCCCGACAAACGAACATAAAATTACTTAAAGAACGAAAGATATAATTTCTCGAGAACAAAGAACTTCTCGAGAAATAACAGCATCTACTTCGAGAAAATACATAAAAGGAATTACGGGAGATAGAGATAGACTTCTCAAGAGATACAGGATTTCTCGAGAGATGGAAGGACTTCTCGAGAATAATTGGCTTCTCAATATACACAACCTTAGAAAAACTTTTATGGCAGACGAGAAAGATTTTCCGAGAGACAGATATAATTCTCGAGAGATTGTTTTGAATTCTCAAGAAAGTTAAGTCTTGCCGAGAAACCTTAAGAAACTTGAAATAAAGGATTGAAAAGGATTTCTCGAGAAAGGAAATTGAGAAACAAAATAGCGTAGAGTCAATTTGTCGGCCAAGGAAAATTCTTCAAACGGAGCTCAAAGAAATCACATCAGTTCGTCGAACGACGATCGACGAACGGTGATCAACGAAACTTACTTCAATTTTCAGTAAATCAGAGATCGACGGAACTGCTTCAGTTCGTCGAACAAAGCTCGATGAACGACGATCGAAGAAACTACTTCAACTTCAGTAAAATAGAGATCGACGAAAACTGCTTCAGTTCGTCGAACGGAGCTCGATGAACGACGATCGACGAAACTACTTAAACTTCTGAAAAATAGTGGCCGACGAAACTACTTCAGTTCGTCGAACGGAGATCGACGAAAGATGAACTCAGAACATTGGTATAACCATCCATCGAACGACGCTCGACGAAACCACTTTAGTTCGTCAAACGGAGCTCGACGAACTCACCAAATTCGTCGAACGAAAAATACTTAGGAAAAATATTTCTTCTTCTCTTGGACAACAGCCCCACCTCCAAACCATGGGCTTCAATAGTCTTGAAAATGAAGTGTATCCCAATAGAGAGATCACACATGAGTCAACACCATGTTCCACACAATGAGGAATTATATTGTAAGAAACTGTGCTTATTGACCCACTGTGACCTGACATTGGTCCACACTTAGCAATGCGAACCTGCAAGAATAATACTAGAAAGACATATCAAATACACTAGCAATTCAATCTTGGTTCAAGGATGACTTCCCACAAATCAAGGTTATTGTGGATACAATACCCAACAATCTCCACCTATTTGTAGAAGTTAGAACCCTATTTACCAAGATGAATTGCATCAATATTAAACATTAACAAAATAAACCATAGAGGAAAAGATATGAAAATAGAGAGAGCATCAAAACCAATAACCATATATATATTAGATTGTCTTCATCAAAATCAACAACTATATATGTATTTAATATTGTCTCATGAATTAATGTTCACACAATCAGATTGAGTAAATGGTTTTGATGGAACTCATAATCTTTTCTTCAGGCATTGTCTATTTTCTTCTGTTCTTGTCTTGCAAAATAAGCATATGGCTTAGGATGGTATTTTGGAGGAGGGGCTGGAGCTGCAGAGGTTTTATAACCATAAGTCTTGTAATGTATCCTTCTCTTGGTCATGCTTGTCTCATACTTTTTCCATTCAGATGTGCTGAAATAGTATGAAACTTTCATACCACCTTCATCCACAAGCTTGAATGAGTCAAGAATAATTATTTTAGAAACTGGACTCCACACCTCTGGAATATCTTCAGTAGCAACTGCCTTTCTAGAGCTTGACCCAGGGACAGACCTACTAGCAGATGGCCCTTCTCCATACTTCCTCTTCCTTGAGCCTGGCACCTTGGACTGAATTTCTGGTTGCTCTGCAGGCCAAGCCTGGGAATAGTCAGCAGGAGGTTCATAAGCAGGTTGCTCTTCAGGTCTAGGTGAAAACTGAGGTTGTAAAGCAAAATCTGGAAAAATCTCATTGTGTATCCACATAGCAGTCTTTGTAGTGTGAGCATTGACATCTGCAATCTGCTTCTGAACACCAATATTCAATAGCTCAAACTGATCAGCCCAATTTCTTTAGAGCTGATGAACCTGATAATCCAAATGCTCTGCCATTTTATCCTCCCCATTTCTGACTTCTAAAGATAGGGTTTGGATGACAGATTCCTTGAACTGACCAACTTCATCAATTATTGAAAATGTATTTTTCTCTGCCTTCCCTTCAATAGATTCTTGAATTTTTCTTACCTTTAAAGTTTCATAAAGAACTTTACCCATGATCTGAACAGAATGATCAATAGCTTTACCACCCTGAGTGATAAGATTCTTAAGACTATCAGTGTTAGCTTGAACTTCAGCTAATCCTCTGCTCATCTCCTTTTCAACAGCAGAAATCCTTGCATACACACCTTGAATGGAGCTTTCAAATTTCTCCCTTTGCTTATTCAGCATTATTTCAATCTATCCAAGAAGTGATTCTGCATCATGCACGTGAGGTGAAGGAGGTGGAGGAGGTAGAATACTGGTCCTCCAGTCTGGAATCTCCTCAAGAATAATAGAACTTACTTTCCTTTGGGCAGAGGATGGTACCACATCCTCTCCCTTACTGGCATGCTCAGATAGAGCAGCCTGTCCTTCAACCAAAACCGACTCCTTCTCCCCCTCAATATCTGCTGGGGGAGGCCCTTGCACTGAGTCTGATCCACCATCATCAGCAAACTCTAGGTCAGCCCCTGACCCTGCTTGATGATCACTTGGACTGAGCTCAGCATGAAGGTCTTTTTCAATGTCTGTTAGAGTTTCTTCTACAATCTCTGCTACTGTTTCTGTAAGCAAAATTTCAGAATTAATAACCAGAGGAGGTGAAATAGGAGTATTATTGTAACGGCCCAAATCGTGAAGTGACCCAAATTGATAATAAAATGAAATAAAAGTTCATCCCCTATGATGAAAATATAAATAGTGTATGAATTTCTTTGATGTTTTGCAACGCTCGAAATTTTAGTGGCATATGAATTGTGACCCGAAAGGTTTGGTTTGGAATATTTATGTTGACTGCTGTTATGTTTATTATCATGGTTTAAGAGGTTGCCTCCTAGTTGAAGTGGGGTGCGAATAGAGACTTCATATGAACTTGTAATGTGGGCTTGGTTTAAGATTGGGTTGCTAATAGTATTTGGCTGGTATTTAGAGGCGGTGGACTTAGTCAAGCGGTGCTGCCATTATGTAATCCCGAGCCCTGTTTTCCTTCCCGAGATTCAGCTCAGTTTTCGCTCAGCCTGGACATTTGACGGGCTGGAAACTAGGGCTAGCAGCGTCTCCTTCTCCTCTCATCGACAGATCTGGGAGAGATTGGTTGAGCTTTTGCTTAGGTGGCGAGTAGCTCTTATGCGTGTTCCCGTGCGTACTCCTATACGTGTTCCCGTGAACAAGCTATGCGCTTTACTCTCACAGTGAACCTCTTTGCTCTTCTCCCTTCTATTTCATACTTAATTACGATGGTTAGGGCTTTATCGATTACTGGTTTGGGGGAAATCCTTGATTTGTGACCTAATAAACTTTTACCTCTTTTGCTTTATTTTCCTTGGCCTTGGCCGGCTAGGGTCTGATAGAGGAATTTTGATGAGTATCCCTTGATCTTGACTTGGGGCTGATTTTACTCACCCTCCTTACTGTTAACTGCTATCATCTTCATGTTTATAGGGTATTCTTCTTATTGTTAATATCTCTCATCCTTGGTTATGGGGGGGACTCCTTATAGTGATCTGCTGCCAATTATTGTCATTTTTCAAGTACTGTTGCTGCTTAATGTTCTAGTATGGTGAAACAGTAAGAATTCCTTGGATTGGTTATAATAGGGAGTATCTATATGTGTAAAACAGTGAGCTGTTAAGAGTATATAGGGAGTTTTTGTTATGTTATCGGGACCCTTCATATATGCTGATGTGGGTTTAAATAACAAACATAACAAGGGCTGAATTCTTTACTTTGCTTTAGTTTAATGGGGGGGGGGGGGGGGGGGGGGGGGGGTTGGGCTATCTCCTGCATACTGATATTGAATTGCCTGCCACTTGTTTTCATGTTTTGTTCACTGCCATGGCCATGTAGGCTTTGCTTTAAACTCTGGCCGGATGATGTCATATAGAAGTTAATGTTATTAATGTTGGCTGATTTGCTCTTGGGCTTTGATATGAATTCTGGCCGGCTCTATGATGGATATTTAGGGTAAATAGGGGGGCTTTCAGTTAACTGCCGTCAGGATTGCTTTTGGGAGGGGATTTCCTTACTGTTAGTGGCTACTATTATTATTAATGGAGAGTTCTCCTTCCCATCAGTTGCTGTTATAATTTATAAATAGAAAAGCAATATGGTTTGAAGTTGATTGGCCGGCTATATTTATGAAATTTGGGACAGACATTAGAATGGTAGAGGTTGAGTTTTTGAAATTGTTTTGGACTTGTACCTTTTTCAAGATTATGCAAAATAAGGCTAGTGGAGTAACTGCCAAATGATGTTATCATCGAAGTTAATAATATAGCTATAACGAGCTGCAACCCCAATATAAATGACCCTAAATGATACAATTTTAATACAGATACCGTGGAGGATGGCACCTCAAAATAGTCATGACAATGCTATGAACACTGATACTGATGGTGAGAGCTACTTGTTTCATTTAAGCTTTATTGCTTTATGTTCTTTTTACAGATGCACTCTTATGCTACTGAATGTTAAATGCATAGATGATATCACTGATAATTGATGTCGCTATAATGTATGGCCTTGATAAAGGCAAACATGGGAATGATTTCTGAGGGGATTATAAACTGAATAACTCACTATTATGAAAACGTGTCTACACGAGGATTTATTATGGGCAAATTGAAGTGTGTGCACACGAATGAAATGAATGAAATATGATAACCCTTTTGGTTGGGCCTTTGGGCCCTAAGGAATGAAACATGATGAGTCATGTAAAGGAAAGAGGAAAAAGGATTCAAATCACCCTTAATATTACCTAAGGAACGAAACATGCATAGAACTACTGATTTTGAAGGTTATACGGGTACATTGATAAATGCTTATGAACATGAAAACTGACATGATGTTATGTATTCACACTGCTTCCATGATATAAATATAGTTATGATACTTGCACTGCTTACATGTTCCATAACTTATACGAATGTTAACGTTTTATAGCTGCTTATACTGTTTATGATTACCGCCATGTTTCTACAGTTATTATGTTCTTTCACAGACACTAATACATAGAAATACTGATATACTGATGTACAGAGACATTGATATATTGATATACTACTACACTGATATACTGATACATGGATTTATTGCTTACACGGATACACTACTTTAACGTTACATTGTTACATGATATGATTATGATCCTATACTGCTCATACTATTTTATGATTACTAACATGTTCATATAGTTATTTGCTTCATAAGTTCACTGCTGAGACAGAAAACGGTTAGTATGAAAAAAAATATGTTTTGAAATGCGTAAGTTTTTTTCAATTGTATATTGCAATGAAAGAGGTATATCCTCACTTAGTCATATTTTTATGACTAAGCCCGTCGTCAATTTTGTAGGTAATGGAAGTGACTTGTGCTGCGTAAAACCAAAAGAACTGATTATGATAGGACAACGAAGATTCGACGAATAATACAAGGTATGAGAGTAAAATTCTTATTATGTGTTTTATTTTGTATTCACTAGCCTTACTTCAACCTGGGACACATGCTATGAACATAGCTTAGATACAGATGTACGTGGGGTCTAAATGGGGGCCTCACAATTATCACTTATGGTGAAGGGGATTGCATTTTCAGGAAGAATTTCATGATCTGATGGAGATGGAAGTGTACTCTGAGTTGGAACTGGTTCTTGTTGTGTAATTATCTGTTGAGGTGAAATTTGCTGGTGAAGTAGATTTGGTTCTTGTTGAAGTGGGGGAAGGGGAGCTGGAGTGACAGTCTGATCATCAGAAAGAGCATGCTCCCCCTGGGAAGATGCACCTACATTGATTGGATTTGTTATCCTGATGTCCCACCTTTGAATTGTGGAGACATTTAGCTTCTTCAGATGATGAATAACCATACCCTTGGACATGTCAAACACTGTAGGGTTAAACTAATTCAAATATAAAGTAAGTATCCTTGCATAGTTTGGAGCAAGTAGACTTGCTTTAATTTTAGAAAGAAGAAATGTGGCCCAGTCACATTTCTTTCCAGTCACAACAACAATCATCAAACATAAAACATCTTCAGAGACATATCCTAAGCTTCCTGTTTTGCAGAGAAGGACCTTCGAAACAATGTCTACTGGCAACTTTCCAACACCATTCATCCTTTGTCTTCTAACAGATGTGTCAGCCTTATCTAAACCATAAAATGACATAGTTCTGGCCCAATCAGCATCATCTTCAGATTCTATAACTGGTAGTCTTAGATATTTGGTTAGAGATTTGGTTGAAATCTTGATCTTCAGATTATCCACAAAGGATATTAACATTCTTCCCTCCTTCAATACTTTCACATTGATAAAGAACTCTTCAACCTCTCTGAACAGAATTCGACAAGGATGCTCTAAAATGAAAGATAACCCGGCTGCATCTAGGAGATAGAATAGGTTTTGAAAATCATCTGAAAGATCGCTTAGACCTAACCTTTAAAGCTCACTGCCGACGCCTATCTTAGCTCTGAGACCAGGAGCCATCGAATAGAGTCAAAAACTTGTGTTGACAGGGAGAAATCGTGAGAGAAAACGAAGCAGTCGCTGAATGTCGCGAGAAGAGAATGAACAATCGAAGGGTTTTCGAGAAGAAAGGAAAAGGGTTTGCGTGAAAATTAATTCATTTGAGATTATCTATTTATAGTCTTGATTTGATTTAACATTTAAATGAATTTTATTTAACTTTTAAATAACAGCTGCGTACCTGCCCTTTTGTATTCCCGAAAAATAAAAATTTCTGAAGATCGAAAATAAATGCCATTTCTCGAGAAGTCAAATGATATCTCGAGAAATCAAATAATTCTGCAGACTCAGCTTCGCAAGGTCATTTCTCGAGGTATAACTCCATTTCTCGAGAAGTATAATAAATTTTTCGAGAAGTACTAAGATTCTGTCATTTTAGCCTTTTACACCATAGGATCATCATTTCTCGAGAGATGACTTCCATTTCTCGAGAAGTCTCAAAAATGACTTAGAATTTTCTTCAAAATTTTAGACCTTTGCTTCCTTTAGAGTTTGAACATATGAAGATCTACCTTCCTTCTTGTCCTCTTCCTGACTTGAATATTACTCCATGTTGAGCATTCCAAGCTCTGTCTTGAAGAAAGAGAACTTGCTCTCATCTAGCGGCTTCGTGAAAATATCTGCAACTTGCTTATCCGTAGGGACATAACATAGATTGATGTCCCCATTCTCCACATGCTCCCGGATGAAATGATATCTCAATTCAATATGCTTTGTCCGGCTGTGCGAGACTGGATTATTTGCAATTGCTATAGCACTGGAGGAGTCGCAAAACATTGGGATGTCTTTGAACTTCAAGTTATAATCTTCAAGCTGATTGTTTATCCAAGGAAGTTGTGCATAACAACTGCCTGCAGAAATGTATTCTGACTCGGCGGTTGAAATTGCAACACAATTCTGCTTCTTGCTACTCCAGGAAATAAGTCTTCTTCCGAGAAATTGGCATGTCCCGGAAGTGCTTATCCTGTCATCTTTGCTACCTGCAAAGTCTGCATCTGAAAAACCTATTAGCTCGCTATCATTACTTCTTGGGTACCATAAGCCAAGATTTGGTGTACCCTTAAGATATCTCAAAATTCGCTTTGCAGCTGTATAGTGAGATTCCTTAGAGTTCACCTGATATCTAGCACATACACATGTAGAGAACATTATATCAGGTCTACTAGCAGTAAGGTAGAGCAGAGAGCCAATTATGCTTCTGTATTTGTTTTCATCGAAAGGTTTCCCTTTCTCATCCTTGTCCAGAGACATAGCTGAGCTCATTGGATTCCTCATAGAGGTTGCACTCTCCATTCCAAATTTCTTAACCAACTCCTTGGTGAATTTTGTCTGTGAGATGAAAATTCCATCTTCAGATTACTTTACCTGAAGTCCTAAGAAATATTTCAGCTCACCCATACTGCTCATTTCAAATTTCCCTTGCATAAGTTTGGAAAACTTTTTACAGAGATTATCATCTGTAGAGCCAAAAATAATGTCTTCGACATAGATTTGCACTAGCAAAATCTTGCCTTTTACTTCCCTAAGAAATAATGTCTTATCTATCTTTCCTCTTGTGAACTTGTTCTCAACAAGAAAGTTAGACAGCGTCTCATACTAAGCTCGATGAGCTTGTTTCAAACCATATACAGCTTTTTGTAATAGATAAACATAATTAGGATGTTCAGGATTGACAAAACCTAGAGGTTGTTCAACGTATACTTCTTCTTTTATATTACCATTGAGAAAAGCTGTCTTGACGTCCATTTGGTATACGGCGAATCCTTTGAATGCAGCATAAGCTAGAAACAACCTGATCGCTTCGAGTCTTGCTACATGAGCATAAGTCTGATCGAAGTCGATCCCTTCCTCTTGTCTGTATCCTTTTGCTACAAGTCTGGCTTTGTTCTTGATTATTGTTCCGTCTTCATCCAATTAATTTCTGTACACCCACTTTGTTCCAATGATATTCATATCCTTGGGTTTTGGAACAAGTGTCCACACTTTGCATCGCTTGAATTAATTCAATTCTTCTTCCATTGCAATTATCCAATGGGGGTCTTCATTTGCTTCTTGGAACTTCTTTGGTTCAACCTGCGAGAGGAAACTTAAATGCATATTTTTGTTAGTAGTACCTCTTCTGGTTCTTATGCCGACTTGAGGATCTCCTATGATCTGATCAATAGGATGGCACCTCAATTGTCTGAATTCAAGATTCCTTGCATTATTTGGAACACCAGGAGCTATTTCTTCTACTACTGGAATGTCTTCTTCCACTTGAATTGGCTCTTCACCAAGATGATCTTCCTCTTCAGTTGAGGTTGGGGGAGAGATCTTGACGAAGGTTTGAGCATTATCTTTAACTGGCTCATCCAAGTTTGTTTCTTGCAACTTTGAACCTGCAACTTCAACAGAAGCACTAGAAGAGCTGCTATGTAGCAAGCTCGTCTCATCAAATGCAACGTTAATAGATTCTTCTACAACCAGAGTTTTCTTATTAAAAACTCTATAAGCTTTGCTATGGCTACTGTAGCCTACGAAAATACCTTCAAAGCTCTTTTCACTAAACTTGGTTTTGTAATGCTTTACATTATTAAGTACAAAACATTTGCTACCAAAGATTCTAAAATAAGAAATGGTTGGTCTCTTGCCTTTTAGTAGTTCATAAAGAGTCTTTTCATGGTTTTTATTTATGAGTTCTTTGTTTTGCACGTGGTATGCAGTCTTGACGGCTTCAACCCAGAAGTATTTCGGAAGTGAAGAATCACTCAACATTGTTCTGCAAGCCTCAATGAGTGTTTTGTTCATTCTCTCAGCTACCCCATTTTGTTGTGGAGTTTGAGGAGAGAAAAACTCATGAAAGATACCAAGGCTTTCACAGTAATCTGTCATGGCTCCAGATTCAAATTCTATTCCATGGTCACTTCTGATTTTTACCACCGAACAATCTAATTCGTTCTGAATTTGCTTGACAAATTTAGTGAAAATATCAAAGGTATCTGACTTGTGTTTTAGAAAGAATACCCATGCAAAACGTGAGTAATCATCTACAATAACCAAGGTGTAAGACTTTCCTCCTAAACTTCTAATTTGCAAAGGACCAAACAGGTCTATATGAAGCATGTATAAACACCTGGTAGAGTCTTTGCCAATAATGCTCTTAAAGGTAGCTCTTGTTTGCTTGCCTTTTTCACATGCATGACAAGGTCTATCTTTAATGCACTTAACACTTGGCGCATCACGCACTAAGTTTTGAGAAAACAATTATTTATCATTTTGAAATTAATATGTGCTAATCTCTTGTGCCATTGGTCGACAAGAGATGCACTATCTTTTGCTAAAAAGCACACTGGTGTAGAAGATGATAAACAGAGAAAATTCAAACAGAAAATATTTCTACAACGAGTGCCTGATAAAATCATTTCAAAATTTTCTGCCGACTTTATCAAACACTTATCTTTACAAAAATCAACTGTGTATCCTTTATCACATAGTTGACTTATGCTTATCAGATTATGTTCTAATCCTTCCACATAAGCTACATCTGAAAAGGATATATTACCATTAATGATCATACCGTAACCTTTTGTTATTCCTTTGTCGGATCCGCCAAAAATAACTTTTGAACCGTTCACAACTGGAATAAAGTTCTGTAAAAGGCTTCTTGTTCTGGTCATATGCCGAGAACAACCACTATCCAAATATCAGATAGGATTTCTGTTGGCCTTTGGATATACCTGCAAAAACAAATTATTTTGCCTTAGGAGCCCAAACAAATTTGGGTCCTTGGTCCCGTGTTAGTGAGCTCCACGAAGAACGTTTACATTGCGAGTGGTCTTTCTTGCAATGTTTACTTGTGGTCTCTTGAAATAAGTAGAATTGAACCAACAATCTACGGAAAAGTGACCTATTTTGCCGCAGTACCAACAGTCAAACCTGTTGTACCTTCTCTTAGTATTCTCCTGCTTCACTTTTTGAACATTAGTTTTAGCAGGGGAAATTCTTCTAGAAGAGGATGCTTCATGAGTACATCACACACATGGTTGAACTGTCTCCTTAGGCTTAGGTACAATAACCTTCACTATTGGTGCTCTCTTAGCACTAGGTCCAGGAACAAATGGACCATAACTTCTCAGATTAATTTTCTCATAGGGTGCTTTGAAAGCACTTGCACCAAAGTTTCGGGGACGAGTCCACCCCTTGTAGTCATTGATAGGCCCAGAAACAATTGGTCTAGTCAAATGACCATAGGAGATTTCTAGATCATTGACATTAGTAGGAAAGATGACTTTCTTAAAAGTAGTCTGATCCAAATGGGCTTTCCCTTTCTCTTCGGCGGTGACTTTTCTAGCACTCTTATTTTTCTTCTTGGCTAGTATGCTTTTAGAAGATTTACTAGATTCAGCCACATGACCTAATCCACTTCCACTTGCTTTAGCCGAGAATCTATCAATGATTGGTAGAACAGTTTTCGGTTGAGAAAACTTTTCAACTAGCCTCTCCTCAGCGGCTAGCTATTCTTCCAGCTCTTTGATACTTTCGTCTCTCAGGGCAAGGAGCTCATCTGAGCTGTTGATCTTCTCTGTCAGATTTTGGATTTCCTCTCTGAGAGATGTAAGTTGTGCAACTTCTTCTCTCAGATTAGATTCCACTTCCTTGAGAGACAAAATCTCCTTGGCCTGGATTTTGACAACCTTTCGGCATTTGTTAAAGCTTTTAAGCATTTTAGTATATTGGGTCATGAATTCTGAGTCATCATCTGAGGGGTAATCCTTTTGCTCAGCTGAGGCATAATCTGAATCAGACAAAATAGTGTGAGCATTTACCTTCCCTGTATACAGAGATTCTTTGTAAGACCCCCCTCCCGGAACACAAAACACGGCCGAGGGGAGTCTTATGCCCAGGACAGCCGCCTTGCGGAAGCGCCAGCACACGAGCTAGCCTCCCCCACAAGACGCCTATCGTGCCGGCCAAACCAACTAAACAGCGCCAACCCATCAATAATGAAAGCATTAAAAGCCATAGATTCACAATAAGTAATGATGTCCAAACAGAAGTACAAAGAAAGACAGAAAGCTACACGAGCTCCTGCAAAAGTATCAGAATATCAGAGTATCAAGCTAAACACCCCGAGGGCTACATCTCAAACTGTGCTCACAAATGTCACCGACGGAAACCAAGGTACCATAGTTGCAGGCCTGGCTATCCACCTCCAGCGTCGCTGCTCTAAGGTACGCTCCTAAAAAGAGGGACGTAGCAACCGTTAGGCATAAAGACTAAGTGGCTTCACATCCGCTCCCCCGACGACTCCAAAGCACCGGGCGAAAGGAAAGGAAGAAAAGCTGCAATATAAGCAATAATATACAAAGCAGGTGACAAGAATGGTTGTTCATATATGTCGGTTGTATAAGTACCCAAGTACTTGCAATAACTCCAACTAACATGTACAAATATATGCAAGTACTAGTAACCAGAAAGCATAAGCAGAGTATTAATAAGCAGGTACTAGTAACAAGAAAGATGTAAGCAGTTCATATCATACCCTAACTTATATGAATGCCCATACAAACTTATAAGTTAAGGTTTCCATGCTGGAACCCATCATATAAAAGAGCCCATACTAATTTATAGATGGACTCGATGCAGTGCAATGCTATGATTATGAATGATGAATGCAATGCAATGATTATGATATGATGAACTCACACATGCATTTGCTATGTCGACATAAACCTTTAGTACTCGCTTTTTGAGGGGTAGCTAACCACTCAGACATCTCCTGTCGTGGCCAGATGGAGACAGTGGAACGAGCTCCTCCACTACTAGGAGGGTATGAACACTACCAGTCCTAGGCCTCTGTATGCCTCGACGCTAAGAACACACAACGGAGACCCTACGTACTGCTCGACGCTAAGAACACACAGCGGAGCCTTCACAGACACAGAAGGGGACTTGGGTAGGTGAGCACCAAGGGTCCAACCCAACCGGTCTAGAGTCTAACTGCCGGCTTCTGTCGGTGTCACGACTAGCAAGCCCGTAGACCCGCCACAAGTAATCCTCCAAACAAGATCCATACACCACCATGTGTAAGCCATGCAACCCATGCAATTCCCATGCACCCCCGTGCTATCAAGCACCCAGGGACTCGCGGATGGAGCCTTCTTATCTTTCACATCATACCAGTTCAACCGATGCTAATTAGCATCCAAGGCCCCCTACAACCAGGTCCTTAACATTTCACCACAAGATATTACAATATCTTATAATCCGCACCAAATCATCAATGCTACTCATACCGAGTTGTCACGACTCTAAGCAGTAGCGTGTGTATAACATGGAAATTACCTTACTAGATCCTGTAGGACTACTTGTGCGTTTAACATCATGAATCCAAAACCCTGGTCCAGATGGGCACCTTAACCTCTCTTTTCAGCATAACGATTATTAGCGGTACGTTTAATTATGGATTCCTTCTAAAACCAAATCAACAGAAACTTCTACTAAAAGTCATAATTAATGCCGGAATCATTACCACCAAATCTCGACCTCATTGTATCATGCAATACGTATTTACGGTGCTCCACATTTATATGACCATTACATGCAAATGCTAAACATTTAGACCTCACCCATTATCAAATGTTATTTACCTTCACCATCAACCCCACATGCCCTTTTTTTTACGATTCCACATACAACTAGCAATTAAGGGTTCATTTAAGGAGATATCTCAACATAAATAAATTTGAAATTATTATCACAAGTCCATACTAGCATGTACATGATTCATACGAAATTTCAGCCCAAGCGGCTTTCACATTCAGCATTTATATCTCCTTCAATTTATCAAATAAAATGGCAATAACTTTAGTACTACATAATCAAAAATTATGAAATTCAACAGGGATCTACATATTGTTATCTCCTATGTCTCCATCAATTTTCATGAGCATCCAACCAATATATTAAGAGAAATCCACAAAATACTGAGATCGGAAGTATTATGACACCGTTTACTAAAACTGGATTTCTGGGTGCTACGGTTGTCCAAAAATTATGATCCACCACAATTTGGAAAGCTAACAACAAGAGCTACAACATTCATGTTGAGTCCTAAACCCAGATCCAAGTGGGTCCTACCTAAAATCTGCTCTGAAGTCAACTACAGCAATCTGGACAGCAAAAACAGCACGCACTTAACACCTCCCAGCTTTCTGGACAGTCCACTCGACTGGACTTGTAGGGAGCTACAGGTCACTTTAGAAAACGCGTAACCTATCGTCGGAAAGCTCTTTCCGGGGGCTACAACTTTCATGTTGAGCTCGAAGTCTAATACCAGTGGGATCAAGCCTAAAAATTGGCTTGAACCCAGTTGCGCACAATTTTTCCCTTAATAACCAAGTGCAATGTTATAAATTGAAACCTTCTTTAGCAAGGGGCTATTACCATCTTTATCTCAAGATATATAATCAAAAGCCATATTTAACATGGGATTATCTAGCATTTTTATCACAAAAGATATAATTTAAAGCCTACTTAATAGGGGACTATTCATCATCTTCCCAAAACAAGGATTAGGTCATTTCACATTCTCTCCTCCAATACTCCCTCCAAAGACCACCATTCTTCACGAAATCAAGCTCTAAATCTTCGTATTGAAGAGAGGAGTTGATTGAAGGTAATAACATGGCGACGACGCCTTAGAACGAAAGTTCTAGCGTGGTCTCTTCCTACGAAACTTCATGGAACTCACTGAATCAAACTCTTTTGAGTTCAATGTCTCTCCTAATATTCAGATCTAAAGATCTAGCACCAAGGGAGAGGGGTCGGAAGTCACTTTATTTCCAGCCGACGATCACGATTGTCTCCTCGGCGGTATGTTGGCGGTTGGACGAGCTGAAATCCTCCTCCAAGCTTGCTCCTTCAAAACCCTAGGTCAAAACCTTGAGGGGAGGTTGGAAATGAAGAGGAAGTAAAAGAAGAAGAAGAAGAGAGGAAGGAGAAGGTGAACAATCCCATCTGATTGGGAGAGTTCAGCTCTTTAGGAAGAATCAAGTAGTGGGATTAGCTTAGGATTGCATTAATGGTAAACCTTTCCCCTAAGCATAAATCTTGAAACTCTACCATTACATGTCAACCTCCTATTGGTTCCAAACTCCACCAGGAGCCTTATCTTATGCACTATAAGCCACCACCAAACAGAAACCCCGTGACTCTGACACGGCCGCTAGCGCCAGCGGTAGCACTACCACCGGGCACTAGCCCTCCTCAGCCGTCTCGGCGGAACCGCTGAGACCACTCGGTCTTCTAGACGGACGCTGAGACGATTCGCTAGCGCCGGCTGTAGCGATACCGCCGGGCGCTAGTGACAGAGATCAAAATATAGCAGTTTTTGATTTTAATCCTAGGGAGCTACACAGCTCTCCAGAAAACGTGCAACCAGTCGTTGGAAAGGTATTTTCGAGGGCTACAACTTTCACGTTGAGCCCAAGGTCTGAATCCTGCTGGGTCATGCCTAAAAAGTGCCTCGAACCTAGCTGCGCGCCTTACCCAGATTCAGAATTTAGTAAATTTCTAGTTCATGCAACTCCAAGTGACACATGTCACCCGAGGGGTCTAGCGCGGACGGGGATGTTACATTCTTCTTCGTCATCAATCATAACCATCAGCCCGAAGTAGGCTTCTTCTTCATCACTTGACTTCTCTGAGTCACTGTCGCTGATTGTTTTGGACTTTTTGGTGGCGAAGCTTCTTTCATTTTTCTTTTCCCCGTGGGTGGATTTCTTTTCTTCTCTCTTTCCACCTTCTTTCTTTTTGTAAGGGCATTCAACGATCATATGCCCTGGCTTATTACAACAATAACAAATAATGTCAGAAGAAACATGTTTGTTCGGTTTAGAATTATACCTGTCATGGTTGCCTGAGCCCTTCTTGTGATGATCTCCATCACGACGAGAATGTCTATAGTCAGAAGATGAATGTGTTCTTCATAAGCCTTCTCTTGTTTAGCAGCTTCTTGAACTGACGAGAAATTAGAGAAAATTCCCCATCTGACATTTCTGAGCAGGAAGAGCCCGCTTCTGATTCTTCTTTTTCATCAGATTCTTGCGCCCTAATTGGAGACACAGTTCTGCTTTTCCTGGAGCTTTCCACCTTCAGAGCCAAAGCCCTTTCCTTGCTAGAATTCCGGTTCCCATCTTCTTTTGTTTTGCGGATATTCATCTGCAGCTCATGGGATAATAGCTTCCCGAACAGATTCTGTGGGTCAATATTTGGCAGTTTTACAAACTCCCTAATGGCAACGATCTTGCTATCCCATTCTTTCATCAAGGATCGCAGGAAATTATCATTTAGTTCACCGTTTGTGAATTCCCGACCATAGTTTCTTAGGCCATTTACAATTTTGAAGAATCTTTCATAAGCATCGGCAATGCACTCCTTCTTACTCTGCTTGAAGGCCTCATACTCTTGGTTGAGTAGAGATCTTCTATCGTCCCTTACCTCTTCGGTACCTTCCATGAGAACAATTAAGGATGTCCACATCTCTTTAGCAGATTTGCAGTGGATCAAGTTCTGAAGCATTGAGTCATCCACCGCACTGGCAATTATGTTTTTCGCCTTTTTGTCCAAGGCTACTATAACGATCTCATCCTTAGTTAGGTCCATCATTTTCTTTGGCACCTGAATAGTAGGGTCAATTGTAGAGGCAGTCATAGGCACATGAGGCCTTCTTCTACAACTTGAAATATTCTCGGATCTGCGGCTTCCATGTAAAATCTAACTCATTCCTTCCACATAGGAAAATTTGCCTTTGTGCAGATTAGCAGCTTCAACGAGGAGGATTCCTTGCTTCTTTCCATGATTTGCTAGCAACTAAAATGGATAGATCCTGTTCAAGGTGTTAACCTAGAAATAAACATCGACCATATGATACCAATTGAAGTATCTAGTTGCCAACCTAAATCACCTAAAGGGGGGTGAATAGGTGATAACCGCGTCTCTTGCGGAATTAAAAACCTGATGAAATAGAACGCACAGAAAGCAAATCACAATCACAGACGACATACGAATTTTATAGTGGTTCCCCGTTCTTGGGTACTCCACTTGCCGACCTCACCAATCTAGCACCACAGCTAGACTTGACTACTTCACTATAACTCGGATCAAGAATGACCCTACAATCTCGGAGTCAACACTCCTACAATATCGGAGACAAATCTCCTACAAACTCAGAGAAAATCTCTCTTACAACTCGGAGACAAACCTCTCCTACAACTCGAAGACAAACTTCTCCTAATCAAATGTAAATTGAGATTGATATAATACTTATCAATACATAAACAAATCTGAAAACCCTGTGAGATCTTCTTCCTTCTTGAGGCTTGAAAAGCTTTGACTTGTTGTCGATGAGGAAGAATCATAAATAACTCAGATCTGACCTTCTTCGATTCGGCTTGATCCAATAGATTCAGTAGAGCATAGAGCAATGATCAATCGAACCTCTTCTTCCACTGGAGACAAATGATTCAGAACAGAATATCGATCTCCAGTAATGGCGACAAGCGACACTTTTTCGTTCTTCTTGGAACGAATAGAGAATTAGGGTTGATGATTGAATAATTGATTATCCTTGATTAATCCTTAAACGAGAGCCTTATATAGCTAAGGACTTAACGACATGAATTAAGGTAGGATTAACCTTAAACAAAATCAGAAGAGCCGTCACATCAGACAGAAGGAATTAACGTCCCGACAAACGGATAGAAAATTACTTAAAGAACAAAAGATATAATTTCTCGAGAATAAAGAATTTCTCGAGAAATAGCAACTTCCACTTCGAGAAAATACAAAGAAGGAATTACGGGAGATAAAGATAGACTTCTCGAGAGATACATGATTTCTCGAGAGATGGAAGGACTTCTCGAGAACAATTGGCTTCTCAATAAAAACAACCTTAGAAAAACTTTTCTGGCAGACGAGAAAGATTTTCCGAGAGACAGACATAATTCTCGAGAGATTGTTTTGAATTCTCGAGAAACTTAAGTCTTGCCGAGAAACCTTAAGAAACTTGGAATAAAGGATTGAAAAGGATTTCTCGAGAAAGGAAATTGAGAAAGAAAACAGCGTAGAGTCAATTTGTCGGTCGAGGAAAATTCTTCAAACGGAGCTCGAAGAAATCACATCAGTTCGTCGAACGGCGATCGACGAACGATGATCAACGAACGATGATCAACGAAACTAACTTCAATTTTCAGTAAAGCAGAGATCGGCGAAACTGCTTTAGTTCATCGAACGGAGCTCAACAAAACTACTTCAACTTCAGTAAAACAGAGATCGATGAGAACTGCTTCAGTTCATCGAACGGAGCTCGATGAACGGCGATCGACGAAACTACTTAAACTTCAGAAAAATAGCGGCCGACGAAACTACTTCAGTTCGTCGAACGGAGATCGATGAAAGATGAACTCCGAACTTTGGTATAACTATCAATCCAACGACACTCGGCGAAACCACTTTAGTTCATCGAACGAAGCTCGGCGAACTCACCAAATTTCGTCGAACGAAAAATACTTCGGAAAATATTTCTTCTTCTCTTGGAAAACAGCTGCACCTCCAAACCATGGGCTTCAATAGTCTTAAAAATGAAGTGTATCCCAATAGAGAGATCACACATGAGTCAACACCATGTTCTACACAATGAGGAATTACGTTGTTAGAAACTGTGCTTATTGACCCACTGTGACCTGACATTGGTCTACACTTAGCAATGTGAACCTGCAAGAATAATACTAGAAAGACATATCAAATATACTAGCAATTCAATCTTGGTTCAAGGATGACTTCCCACAAATCAAGGTTATTGTGGATACAATACCCAACACCTCTTCAAAGGATTCAGTGGTTCAAGATCTCCTTATCAAAAGATCTGGTGTTTCAAGATCTCCTTATCAAAAGATCTGGTGGTTCATGATCTCCTTCTCAAAAGATCAGTGGTTCTAAGAGTCTCCTTACCAAAAGACTCAGGCACATTGGTGCATCACTACCAGGTGGTAGAAGAGGGAAGTACCCATATTTTGGGGAACCTCTATAAAAAATACTGTGTGTCTTTTGGTTGCTAATTTTCTGTGCTGTCCCTATAGCTAGTTTACTTTACTGATTTCTGCTTTATGTTTCAGCACTAGTTTATTCTGCCAGAGATCTTGTTTGAGCATAAATCCTTAGATTATTTTATTGTACTCACAGTTAGAATAGGAATAATTTTTAATTCTCTATTCACCCCCTCTAGAGGATTCTCAGAGGCACACTGTGCACTTTCATAAATCATGGCCAAGGGAGGCCAAAAGTCTTCCCAATTGATGGGGATTTGTTGTGGTGCCAGAATTTCCCCCGACGCTGCGGTGCTATTCGAAGCGGAAGGGTGTGTCCCCCGTGGGTTTAACTGACTGCCCCATGGATCCGCCCGAGGATAGCCGACTCTATAAAGGAGCGGTAGGCGCCTTGACCAATAGGCCTGTCTTTTGGTGCAGTTGGTTGCGCCATATCCCTACAAGTGGTATTAGAGGGGCTCGTGGGTTCGAAACCCCGGGGTCGTTTCTGGAGGGGGGGGGGGGGGGATTGTTGGGGTGCCAGAATTGCCCCCGGCGCTGCGGTGCTATTCGAAGCGGAAGGGTGTGTCCCCCGTGGGTCTAACTGACTGCCCCGTGGATCTGCCCAAGGATAGCCGACTCTATAAAGTAGCGGTAGGCGCCTTGACCAATAGGCCAATCTTTTGGTGCAGTTGGTTGTGCCGTATCCCTACAGGATTCATTCCCCTATCAATTAGGAGAAGTTTAAAGGGTTTTCCAACTCACATGGGGGCTAAATTTGATGGTTTTTAGGGATGATCGAAATTTTCACCATGAATGGTGTTAATGGTGGAATCCCAAGCTTTGCCTCTTCCCCTCCCTGAATTGGATCTTTAAAAGTCCTCAAGGGGGTAAAGGGAAGGAGTTTCCCATACTTTCCAGAAGAAATCAACCACCTAAACACATATCGGCATGGCACCCAAGAGCTCACGACCAACAATGGCAGACCGACGATCGGCACGGCCACAAGTCACCACTTAGGTCCTCCCTTCCTCCTCTCTCTTAGTTGATAGTTTTTATCATGATGGACACAAGGTTTGAGGCCAATTGGCCTTGGATCGGCATGGTCGAAAGCATGGATTCAAGCTTTAATTTCCTTACTTTAAACCCCGATTCCGGCCACCTCCGGCCGACCAACCACCGTCCATCGCCGGCCACCACCTCAACAGAGGTGGTGGGGGCATTGACCGGCCGGGAGAGGGTTTAGGTGGTCGGGAAATCACCTACCAAGTTGGTACAGGTCGGGCCAATCATGACCGTTGGCTGATTGGAGAAGATGAACCGATGCCCTCCATTTTATTTAGACAGATTATAAAATATTATGATCATTTAACGTTATAATTTCTCCTAGGAATGTACGTTTTTGAAACTGAACACTGAACCACTTAGAGGACTTTTCAGGAAAAATGGCTAGAGACAACAGTTGTAGATCTTTTTGTCTAGTTTAATATAAATTTGATTTGAGCCGATTTGGCCGAATGGTTTGACTACAACACTCAGTTTGGTGCAAAGTGTCATAAGGATGACTAGAAATGAAAATGGGTGCCCCCACTAAACTACTCATCCAAATGCTTTGAAATTTGGACCATAGGCTGTATATACCATTAACCTCAACATATCCAAAAAATGGGAATATTTGGAGGAACTTTTTCTATAGTTTTTGTATAAATTTAATAAACCATGTATGAATTAATTTTAGGGTCTAGAGACCTCCAAACCCTACCAAATTTTGGTGGGTGGTCCTTAGGGTCATGACATGACTCTAGTAAATTTTCATCCCATTTGGGATTGATTTGGTTAGGTAATTAGGTAACCCAAAATCGGTCAAACTAGGGGATATTAGGACAAAGGTGCACTTGATGGATTTGAGGGGTCCACCCTCATCCAAATGTTGTGAAACCTTGGCCACTGATTTAACATCAAATAAAACACCACACAAGTGGTTTTGGGGTGGTTTAGGGTGGATGTGCCCTGGAACTCTAGTTCAAACCCTAGGGTTGATTATTGAACCTAATGAAGGACTTGTGGTCATATGTCCTTGGATTGCCTTGAAACATGGTAGAGAGGTTCATAGGGTGGTATTATGCCATAGATTATTTACCTGGAATTTTTATGAACATTTATCCCCTCTGAATTAATTAAGAACCAATTAGGGCACTTTCTTATATTAAGAATTTACATAATCATATTACCTTGAATGTTCATGAAATTTTGGCATTGAGCTTATGTTTGTGATATTGTTCTTTGATAATTTTATTGTGAATTTTAGATTGATCTATATAGTACTTTATTCACAAGTTCATTGTTTGCCCTATTTATAAAGGGAATTAATTAAGGTTTAAATACATACTCAAAAATCATGAAACTTAGTCAAAGGACTTTTTAGAGAAAGCGTATGATTTGTTAAATTTAGTATAATTTTTGGAGGAGTTTTTATATGGTTTTCTTCACAAAGTGTCCTATGATTTGTTAATTTGAATAAAGGATTAATATGGTCAAATGAATTTGGAAAATTATGGAACTCAAGAAGTCAACATTTCTGATCACCTTAGACACCTGTTAATCTTCTTGTAATTTTTGGGTGAGTATTTTTGGTACCTTCTTTGTTAACCATTGATTTTGATAAATTAGTCCATACTTTAATTGGAGGTTAAAACCTTTCTGGAATTTTATGAATTTCATATGTGGCTGTTATTTTGATGATATATAGATGTACAAATTTTATTAATGCCATAGCTTATCAGAAAACCATACTTGATGTTCAAAGTCATAGTTTCTCTGATTTTGAAGAAATTATGATAAATGCTAAATAAATTAGGAAACTTACGAATTTCTAGAGATAGTATTAGAATTTCATAGCACAACACCAATAATAATCTCGGGTCATTTGGATGAGCATTTGAAGTCTTTCTCTTTTTACCCATCATGTAGTTCAAGTGGTGTGCGTATAGTGAAAATGCTGAATTATGACAAACATGTTGGTTTTTCATGGGAAGCTTAGGAAGTTGGTGCACCCAGACTAATTAGATTGGAAGTGGTCACCAAAAGAAAGTAGGAGTAAGATGTCTGGTTGACTAGGAGGCAAGAGTGTGATTGGGATTGTCGAAAGATCATCATTTTCTTGAAGTGAGGTAAAACACACTTAGCGTTAGTAAGTGTAACTTTAATAGTGGTCATGTCAATGGTATGCACCAATAAGAATAAGTGTCTTGGAAAAGGCGGTTTGGGATATCATCCTATCGTACCTCCTAGTACTGCTGCGTGCCCCTCACAGGGTAGACCTAGGGAAGTCCATGGTTAACCCAAAACCGTAGGAATAATTTGTTATACAAGATTAACTCAATAATACACCCACCCATACCCTATTTTTAGGGGTGGTTAGTTGGTTTGGCCTTACGAGCGGTAGGCTCGATGGTTGTAGGTACGGACGGGTTTGTACGGCGAGCCGGTGGCTCGGAAGGTTATGGTAACGGGCAGGTTAGCCCGGGGAGCCTATGGTGTTGGAGTTTCTGAGGTGATCTCAAAGAAATCAACAACTAGTCTTACTGCCAATGCAATATGAGCCTATAGGGTCGCACATAAAGTGCTTGGAGAAATTGTAGAAAGAATTGAATTGACATTGCTTATATAAGATATGAGTGGAGGACCAATCCTGTGACTGTTTGGAATTAAGTTGAGAATGTCTCAATGGGAAATCGTTTAAAAGGTTTAAACGAATGGATTTATACTTGACAAATTTAGCTAAAGGATTTAGACGAATTTGGCTAAAGGGTTTAGACGAATTTGGCTAAGTCAAAATTCGGCTAAAGTGTTTAGACGAATTTATATAGCCGAATATATATACTTAGTCGAGCTGAAGGTGTTCGTCGACCGCTGAGACGGAAAGGGCTAGTGTAGCGCATTCGTCGACCGCTGAGACCGAAAGGGCTAGTGTTGCGCGATCGTCGACCGCTAAGACGGAAAGGGCTAGTATAGCGCGTTCGTCGAACGCAGATCTCCTTGAGTTTGTCGAATACAGATCTCCTTGAGTTTGTCGAACGCAGATCTCCTTGAGTTCGTCGAACGCAGATCTCCTTGAGTTCGTCGAACGCAGATCTCCTTGAGTTCGTCGAACGCATATCTCCTTGAGTTCGTCGAACGCAGGTCTCCTTGAGTTCGTCGAATGCAGATCTCCTTGAGTTCATCGAACACAGATCTCCTTGAGTTCGTCGAACGCAGATCTCCTTGAGTTTGTCGAACGCAGATCTCCATGAGTTCGTCGAACGCAGCCTTTGCTATATAAACAGATCACGATCTTAGGGTTCAGTGTGCGAGACAGATTTCATAACCGACTTGTTTCGTGGTTTGAGAGAGCAGCGCCGGAAGTGTTCCGCTAGGGCTTCTCCTCTTCCGACAGTCGCTGCCTCCCTTGTCTCAGATCTAGCAGTCTGTGGGGACACAGAGAACTTTTCTTCTCCAACTCATTCCTTGTTCGACAAGGCATCGAGGTTCTCCAACGCTTGTGTGGATCTCTGTAGAGGGGCCGATCAATTTCAGTTCTTACAACTCAAGATTGGTTCTACTAGACTCAGTGAGGAGCATCTTGGTTTGAGTATCGACTCAAATCCCCTTTAGGTATAATTTCTGCACTGTGTTGTGGATGTTGTTTTATTTCTTGAATTAGTAAAATCACAAGTTCCTTAACTCTTTGGGTTGTTCTAGTTATTTATTCCGCTGCGCATATGTGATGTGCTGTATTATCATTTTTGAAATGGTATTAGAAAACCCAACAGGGTATTAGAAAACCCAACAGTGGTATGAGAGCTAGGCTCAACAATCCATTGCGTGCAAATCTAGAAATTTAGAAGCATTCTAAATGTATAGATTTCTTCCTGGAATATTCTTTTGAATATAAGTGGTCAGGGCTCTGTCCCTTGGAACCATGCCAGGAACGCATGTGATTGCGTTGCGATTTCATTTTTTCAGAAATTGGTTTTCCTCTGCAGTAACCGTCCCTCTAATTGATTTGTGAAACCAAATGTTGTAGATTTTGAATTTGACATTGAAAGACGAGCTTGTCTACTGCATAAGTGGAGTTGTTTTGCCTGTGTCAAATGCATGTAAATCTGGAGATTTAGAAGTGTTCTAAATGCTCAGATTTAGCCCTTTTTTATCAAGCGATGATAATTTTACTTTGTGCACTTCTGTGATGTATTTGGTTGTGATTGTTGTATTTTATTTAAAGTGCACGTTCATTAATTGTTAATCAATTTTATAAATAAAATTCCTTATCCAATATTAAGTATACGGATGCCTTCCGATGGGTGACACTCTTCCTGCCTCGATCGATGAAGTGTGGGCTTGCCAAAGCAAGATGCATTAATCTATCTTGGTAAGGGTGCGAGCGGATAATTGTGATATCCCACTGTCGACATCGGGTCTAACTTAACTGGGTGACCTCAAAAGTTGAGTGCCTAGAGGCATTGGGTTGGCATGCACCATATGATGGATGCGAATAAAGAGTTATTCACCAACCATACAAGAATTGCATAGTGATGCAATTGGCAAGTGTTCCCAAGCATTATGAGAGGAATGCCAAAGCGGACTCGTTGTGTTGGTGAAATATGGATCTTGTCCACTAAGAGAGTAGCTCACATAAACTCTCCGAATTGATATTAAGGGTTATCAATTTCAATAAAATAGTGGGAGTTTTTAATTAAAGTCCTAATTAAAATAAAAAAATATGTATTTTGAAATATAGTACTAAATAAACTTTGCATTATTTTGTAGAATTTTCAAGGCAAATACTTCACACTCCGCGTTGTCCCTGAGAGCCATCCTTGATAAGGATAAGCTCAATGGGACGAATTTCCTAGACTGGTTCAGGAACCTGAGAATTGTTCTCAGGCAAGAGCGTAAGCTCTATGTCCTTGAAGAAGATCCCCCGAGGAGCCAGCCTCTACTGCACCTCGTGCAGATAAAGATGCTTATAAGAAGTATGGAGATGACTCCTTGGATGTAGAATGTCTCATGCTCGCAACCATGAAATCTGAGCTTCAGAAGCAACATGAGAACATGAGCTGTTACGAGATGGTGGAGCACCTGAATAAAATGTTTCAAGGGCAAGCTCGCAAAGAGAGATTTGATATATCCAGGGCGTTATTTCAGTGTAAGATGGGAGCTCGGGACCCAGTAGGAACTCACGTACTCAAGATGATTGGGTATATAGAGAACCTTGAAAGACTGGGGTTCCCGTTGGGCCAAGAGTTAGCCACTGATCTGATCCTGCAATCGTTGTCGGACAGTTATGAGCAGTTTGTCTTAAATTACAATATGAATGAAATTGACAAGACACTGCCCGAGCTCCTAGGCATGTTGAGAACTGCCGAGATCAATATGAAGAATGGCAAGCCGGCCAGCCCCATACTGATGGTGCATAAGAGCAAGGGCAAGGTCAAGGGATTCAAGAAGACGAAGATTGGATCTAAGTCTCCTCTTGATCCCAAGTCTTATGCACTGAAAAAGAAAGGTCTGGCCAAGGAAGGGAAGTGCCACCATTGTGGTAAGGTAGGGCATTGGAGGCAGAACTGTCCCCTCTACATTGAAGATCTGCAGAAGAAGAAGGGAAGTATGACTTCCACTTCAGGTATATTTGTTATAGAAATAAACTTTTCTGCTCCTTCATCCTGGGTATTGGATACCAGATGTGGTTCTCACATTTGTACGAATGTGCAGGAACTGACAAGGAGAAGAATGCTGGGTAGCGGAGAGATAGACCTGCGTGTTGGAAATGGAGCATGAGTTGTTGCCGTTGCCGTTGCCGATGGTGTTTATCGTCTTTCTTTGCCCACTGGGCTTGTAATTGAACTTGATAATTGTTATTTTGTTCCTGCTATAACTAGAAACATCATATCTATTTCATGTTTGGACATGATTGGTTTCTCTTTTATTATAAAGAACATTTGTTGTTCTATTTATAAAAATGATGTTTGTTATGGCGTTGCCCAATTGTTTAATGGTTTATATATTTTGAACTTAAACCATACGATCTATAATATAGAAAATACTAAAAGACAAAAAACAAATGACTTAAATCCTACGTATCTCTGGCATTGTCGTTTGGGCCATATAAATGAGAAACGCATATCCAAGCTCCATAAAGATGGATTATTAGACTCATTTGATTATGAATCATTTGAGAGATGCGAGTCTTGCTTATTGGGCAATATGACTAAAGTCCCTTTCACTGGTCATACTGAGAGGGCTGATGATCTTTTGGGTGTAATACATAGTGATGTATGCGTACCCATGAGTTCTATGGCTAGAGGTGGGTACTACTACTTCGTTACATTTACTGATGATTTCAGTAGATACAGATATGTGTTTCTTATGAAGAACAAATCTGAAACCTTTGAAAAGTTCAAAGAGTTTAAAAATAAAGTAGAGAACCAACTAGAAAAAAGGATAAAAGCACTCCGATCTGATCGAGGTGGCGAATATCTAAGTCATGAGTTTCGTGATCATATGAGAGAGTGTGGTATTGTATCACAGCTCACTCCGCCCGGAACACCACAACATAATGGTGTGTCTGAGAGGAGGAATCGTACTTTGTTAGACATGGTACGGTCGATGATGAGTCATGCAGATTTGCCCGTTTCCTTTTGGGGATTTGCTTTAGAGACTGCTGCTTTCACATTAAATCGTGCTCCAACGAAAACGGTTATAAAGAAACCATATGAGATATGGACTGAGAAGCGTCCTAGTATGTCTTTTATTAAGATTTGGGGCTGTGAGGCATACGTGCGACGTCAAATGCCTGACAAGCTGGAACCCAAGTCGGATAAGTGTTATCTTGTGGGATATCCTAGGGAAACCAAAGGGCATTACTTCTACCTTCCATCCGAGGGCAAAGTGTTTGTCGCAAGGACTGACATCTTTTTGGAGAAAGAGTTCTTATCTAGAAAGACTGCAAAGGTGGAACTTGAAGAAGTTCAAGAACCACAAATAATAGCTGAACCGATTTTAGAACCTGAGCAAGGAATACAAGTATGGTTGAGGACATTAGGTCCTATAACAATAGATTATGACAAATTTACTATCTCTTATCAAGGCACACAAGGACAAGTGAAGTTAATATGACATCTGTTGGACATGTGTGTCACATCCCTTTGTTTGAGAATAACAAATCCCAAATTGTATTTGATCTTGCTTGTCGTGTGTTTATAGTGTTCAGGAACTATATGTACAATACTCCACAGGTAGAAAGCATCTTGGAACCAACAAACTGAACTTAAGCACTACCGCCAGCGCTATCGCCTGACGCTAGCTCAAGTTCGTGCACAACGCCATGCCGCCGATGGTTTCGTAATCGCCTCCACACGAATGCTACCGCAGGCATTAGGAGCTACCACAAACGCAATCTCCATGTTCTATAAAATGATGACTTCTCTCTCATTTTGCCTGGTGCTTCCTGAGAGATTACTTGTGCCAAAATTCCAGAGTTGTTACTCTGCCGAAAGTTCATCTCCCACTCAAAGCCAAAGAAGGTTTCTGGAGAAGGAAGCCCCCACGCTGCATCCGAAGAATGATCGCTTTAACCTCGCTTATGCTACAACGATCCTTCATCCTCAACTTCAGAAATCTCATAGAGGGAGTTCTTGTTATTTACTTTATTTCATTATTGTAATTTTTGTAGTAAAATCGCCTTGTGTTGGCGACTAGGTCCTTGCGCGGCTAAAGAGGGTAATTCGCCGCGTGAATTGGCGACTAGGTCTAGGAGATTAGATCTAGGGGGTGCTCGAGGCCATATTTGGGGAAGGATTGGCTAGAGCGGCTTGAGGCCATATCCGGGGAAGGATTGGCTAAAGCCAACCGGTTTGTGGAGATACAAGTCGGTATAGAAAAGGAAAAGTTATTAACATTTGTACGCCTCCGATTTCTAGCGATATTGAAATCAAATTTATGTAAACACTTATTTATATAATACAATCATGTCTCTATTTATGTTTACTTGATTTCTCTCATTTGGCGTAAATTTTATTATTGCAAATTACTTTTTGCGAAATTGTTATTCTGCTCTCTTGTTAACTTTAAAACAATATAGTAAATTGCTTAATATTACAAAAATAATTTTATTCCCTTATTCACCCCCCTCTAAGGGCGCTTATCGATCCAACAAGTGGTATCAAAGGGTAGGTTATTCCAAACGGTTTAAAAAACAGGAATAATGGCTTCTTATGATCTCGCTTTTTCGGAGGGACAAGGAATTAGTAGACCTCCACTATTTACTGTGTCAGATTATAATTATTGGAAAAATAGGATGAGATGTTTTCTTATGACCCTAGATATTGAGGTTTGGAATATGGTAGAAGAGGAATACTCTCCTCCTACAATTGTAGTTGGAGAAGTAACATTAGATAAACCTAGGGATAAGTGGTATCATAGAGATAAACTTAAATGCAAAAATAACGCCAAGGCCATAAATGCTTTATTTTGTGCGTTAGATAGAAATGAATTTAATAGAATTTCCGCTTGTACTACTGCATATGATATTTGGAATCATTTGGAAATTACTCATGAAGGTACATCGCAGGTTAAAGATTCAAACCTTTTCCAACTGGAGTCGGAATATGAAAAGTTCCGGATGGATGAAAGTGAAGATGTTGATGCCATGTACACGCGCTTCACCAAGATCATCAATGCCTCCAAAGTTCTTGGAAAGACCTTCTCCAACGGCGACCTAGTCCAAAAGATTCTTCGATCCCTTCCTCCAAAATTCAATCTGAAGGTAATGACTATCTCGGAGTCGCACGATCTAAGTATGCTCAAAGTTGAGAGCCTCATTGAGAATCTCAAAACCCATGAGGTAGAACTCAAGATCCAACACGAAGAATACAACAAGGAGCCAAAGAAGAAGGCGTTGGCACTAAAATCAAAGAAGGAGTGCCAAGAGGATGAAGATGAAGAAAGCCTTTTGGTAAAAAACTTCCGAAAGATCATGAGAAATCCGGAAAGGAGAAACACCTTCCAGAAATATTTCCAAAAGGAAGGAAGATGGAAAGGGTCATCTTCAAAGAAGGAAAAGGAGAGCGATGATGAAGAAGAAAGACCTCCACCAGAATGCTATCATTGCAGGAAGACCGGGCATATTCGGAGCCAGTGCCCAAAATTTTTGAAGGAGAAAAAGGAGAAACAACACAAAGGGAAGGAAAAGAGGAAGGCGCTAAAAGCAAAAACATGGGATGACTCCTCCACCTCCAAAGAATCAAGCGGATCTTCATCAAGCGAAGATGAGGAAGCAAACATGTGCCTCATGGGACATGGAAATGACGACGACGACGCCAGTGTTCTTAGCGACACTAGGTAAATCCTCCCACTTATGATGAACATTTCAATAAATTTCTTGAAACTTGCAAATCTTTTGATGAAAATATGAAAGATACTATTTTATTAAATCGGGAAAATGAATCCTTATTAAAGAAAATCAAAAGCTTTCCAAAAAATTAATTGTTTTAGAAAAAAGAAAGGTCTCTTGCCAAGAGTGCGATCACTCCATTAAGATGGCAAAGGATATTGAAGATTCTCTTTCTAAAGCCCTCTCCCATGCAAAAATTCTCACAAAAGAAAAGGGGGAATTAGAAAGGAAATTAGAAGCCTCTCTTGTGCAAGTAAAAAATAATTAAAAAAAGTTTTGAAAATAGGTGTGTCATGCTTGTGAAAGAAAACTTATCACTTAAAGCACAAGTTCATGATCTCACCATGGCAAATAAAAAATTTGGAATAGGCTAAAAATCACTGGAAATGATTTTAGGGAACTAGTGCCACGAGTCTGGAAAATTTGGGCTCGAATATCGAGGTGAGGGCTACCGCCCGGCGCTAGCCACTAACGCCTGCGCTAGCACTGTCACAACCTGCATTTTCTCCGAATTTAGGAATATCAGAGTAAGAGAAAATACGCGTTATGATGCCACGTCATGCAGGAGACAACTGTAGACGCTCAGGCTGGAACCTATTACTTATTTAAATCAAACATGATTACATGGTAATTCGTCATTTGAAATCATTTATTGGGGTTTGAAGTAAGAACTGTGTCTCTCAGTTCGTGGATCTGCTAGTCCACCGAGAAAATATATGTAATTGCAGCAAAAAATACTTTATTTAGTTCACTTAAGGTCTTAAATGCACGTGATGACATGACATAAAGTAAATGATATGCACATATCTAGGCGTAGTGTTGGAACAACCCTATTACTGATTTGGGCTAGGATAACTATCTGTTGACTAGGACTAAGTTGACCCAATTGTATAGTCCAAGGGTCAAGGTTTTAGGCTGATAGAACTTAGGAAAAGCTAAGTTTTCTGCGTTCGACGAACTCCATACTGCGTTCGACGAACTCCATTCCGCGTTCGACGAACGACATGCTCCAGTTCGACGAACTTGCCAAGGTTCTGCGTTCGACGAATTCTATTCTGCGTTCGACGAACTCCTCTCTGCGTTCGACGAACTTGCTCTCCAGCTTGACGCATTCAGTTTTCTAGCCAGTCCAGCAGTTTATTCTTCAGTTCGACGAACTCCAATCTTGAGATCGACGAACTCCAGATTGTGTTCGACGAATTTATTCAGATCGATGAAATTTCTCTTTAGTTCAGTATTTCAGACAGATCATTTTTATTCTATTCTCTGAACTCAGATTGACTATCATCAATAGATCTATTCCTATCAGATAAGTCAAAGATATTATCTTTCCTTTTACTATTTTCGTATCTCGAGAAAGTAGCCGTTTGGCGGAAAAGGATATCATTTATTGAAAAGGAAAAGGAATTAAATATTGGCTTGCATTTCCAAGAAATAATCCTCATGATTATTTTATCCCTTATTCAGAAGATTTGATTTTAAAAATCAGTCATATACAGAAAGGAAAAAGGAAAAGGAAGAATAAGATTACATCAGTACAGCAAGACATGAAATAGAGAAGAAGAATACAGTCGAGAGAAAAGAAAAGACAGAGAACATGATTTCTTGAGAAATCCAAATGCAGAAATCAAGGTTTCTCGAGAAATTAAGAGCAGGGAGTAGGAGTTTCTCGAGAAATTAAAGGCTGGAAGTAGCAAATTCTCGAGAAATCCAAGTGCAGAAATCAAGGTTTCTCGAGAAATTAAGAGCAGGGAGTAGCAGATTCTCGATAAATCCAAATTCAAAAATCAAGGTTTCTCGAGAAATTAAGAGCAGGGAGTTGCAGATTCTCGAGAAATCCAAATGCAGAAATCAAGGTTTCTCGAGAAATTAAAGGCTGTACATGAAGCTATCGAGACACAAGCTTGCAACAGGGGTAAGTTTCGGGCTACTACAGATTTTTCCGGAGGAAGACTCCGGTACTTCGGGGAGAATCGAGGGGGGGGGGGGGGGGTTCGAGATCAAAATGACACGACCATAAATCACAAGCCAAGAGACATCAAGAACACTTAACCACAGAAAACAGTTCTTTATGAAAACAACGAGGAGGAGGGGATAGCCACTTGCCTTAACCTTGCGAAAACTAGAATTTCTCCGCTCCAAAAGCCAAGGAAATACTCGAGCACGAAAACCTGAAGCTTTTTGGATCAAAAAGGAGGAGTTGGGTCACTACCTTAACTCCAAAAATTCCACGAAACGGGAAAAAACTCACCACTAGAACGAAGATCTCGCCGGGAGCTTTCCAAATCTGCTCTCCAAACGCGATTCCGACTACAACAGCCTTAGGAATCGTCGGCCGAAAGCTTCATGATGCTTCGCTCTCGCTCTCACGCTCGGCGGCTGGTTTGGATCGACGGAGGAAGAAGAAGAATAGGGAGAGAATTTTAGGTTTTATAATAAAAACCTAATTTAATATTTAATTAATTTAAAAATACTCCCTTTCACTTAAACTGCGAGGTGACTAGATCACCTCGAATTTCTATGAAATTCGCACCCCAACTGAAAAACGGTGCTACGAAACCAACAACGAAGTCAGAATTCAATTCCGACGAGCCAAAATCGGGATAAAGCTTCCCGAAGCTAAGATCTCAACAACTAGACAAAATCTCGAAATGACGTGAAATCTCGCACGCTCGATCTAAATTACATACTTTAACTAAGCTAAGGCTGAAAACTAAACCTGGCGAGCTGACGTAACGCCCTTACGCCAAAATTACGCCACAGCGGCCACGTAAATAATTATTGAAAACCAGGGTTGTTACAGTCATCCCCCCTAAAAAGAAGTTTCGTCCCGAAACTTGAAATCCAAAGATCAAGAAAGATACAGAATCAAATGCAAAGGTTACCTGACAGAAGATTTACCCGAAATATAGGAGAAGAGGCTAGGATAGGTCTTTCTCATGGCAGAATCCAACTCCCAAGTTGCGCTCTCGATGCCCTGATTCTTCCAAAGAACTTTAACCATCGGTATCATCTTCTTTCGCAACACACGCTCCTGAGTCTCCAAGATTCGGATAGGCTCTTCAACATACGAAAGATTGGGCTGCAATACGTGCACTGAATCAAGAACAAGCCGACTACTATGCAAACACGTCCTCAGCTGGCTCACATGAAACACATCGTGAACATTAAGGAAGGAAGCATGCAAATCCAATCTATAAGCTGACGCTCCGATGCGCTCAACAATCTGGAAAGGTCCCACATACCGGGGATCCAACTTGTGGTTCCTTCCAAATCTATTAGCGCACGGCATCGGAGAAACTTTCAAGAGCACTAAGTCTCCGACGACAAACTCTAGATCCACCCTTCTCCGATTAGCATACTTCTCATACCGCTCCTGAGCAATGCGAAGCTTCTCGCAGATATGAGTCACGACAATGCTCATCTCTTCCAAAGTCTCCGGGACTAACAACGGACGCTCACCAACCTCGGTCCAAAACCATGGAGTTCGGCAACGCCTCCCATACAAAGCCTCAAAGGGGGCCATCTGCACGCTTTCCTGATAACTGTTATTATAAGCGAACTCCATCAATCCAAGACGCTTGTCCCAAGCTCCACCATGATATAGAATATAGCACCTCATCATATCTTCCAAAATTTGATTTACTCTTTCTGTCTGACCATTAGTCTGGGGATGGTAAGAGGTAGAGTATCTAATGTCAGTACCCAAAGTTCCATGCAAACTATGCCAAAAACGAGACATATACCTTGAGTCTCGGTCCGACACAACGCTCAATGGCACACCATGCAATCTGATAACTTCGTCTAAGTAAAGTTCTGCAATTTTCTCCATCGAATACCCGATCCTAAAAGGCACAAAGTGAGCACACATTGTCAAATGGTCAACTATGACCCACACCCAATCATGTCCTCCGAGAGATCTCGGCAAACCGGTAATGAAATCCATCGAAATACTCTCCCACTTCCAGTTTGGAACATCCAACGGGTTCAACTTACCTCCAGACCTCTTATGATCCGCCTTCACGCGCTGACAAGTTAAACATTTTGAAACATACTTTGCTATATCGCTTTTCATACCTGACCACCAAACAATCTTCTTCAGGTCCTTATACATCTTTGTGGAACCAGGATGATAGGAAACACTAGAGTCATGCGCTTCACTACAGATCTTTGCCTGAATATTTTCCAACGCGGTGATACAATACCTACCTCGGTACTTCAAAGTATCTTTATCATCGATCGAAAAATCTGGTAATTCTCCTTTTTCTGTCCTACTTCGAAGATGCTGCAAGTCAGGATCTTCCTTCTGATGCAGTCTTGTAAGGGTAATCCACGAAGTCTCTTCAGCCTCTAAGCTCGAAGGCGCGGTACAACTACCGATTGAGATATCCATCAACATAAACTCCTCTACCAAGGACTGCACGGAAAGATTGAAGATTTGCGCGGTCTTTCTACTCAGGGCATCGGCCACTACATTAGCCTTACCCGGATGATACAGGATATCAACTTCATAATCCATCACATACTCCAACCACCTATGCTGGCGCAAATTCAGCTCTTTCTGGGTAAAGACATACTTCAGACTCTTGTGATCCGTGAAAATCTTGCATGACACTCCATATAACAGATGTCTCCAAAGCTTTAAAGCATAAATCACTGCAACAAATTCTAAGTCATGTGTAGGGTAATTCTTTTCATGAACTTTCAATTGTCTAAACCCATAAGCAATCACTTTTCATTCTTGCATCAAAACACATCCTAGACCAATGTGATGTGTCCACATAAACATCATACTCTATTCCTTCGATCGGCAAGGCCAAAACAGGAGCACTGCACAAACGCCTCTTTAATTTCTGAAAGGCTTCTTCACACTTATCGATCCAAACAAAAGCGGTATTCTTCTGGGTAAGCTTAGTCAAAGGTTCCGACAGCACTGAGAATCCTTGAACAAATCTCCTGTAGCACCCAGCCAACCCTAAGAAACTCCTTATCTCCTTAGGCGTTGAAGGCGTCTTCCAATCCAACATAGTAGAAATCTTAGCTGGGTCTACAGTAATTCCGTCCTTGTTCACTACATGACCCAGAAAGGACACCTGAGGATGCCAGAACTCACACTTACTCAGCTTCGCATACAACTTGTGCTCACTAAGAGTAGACAATACTAAGCGTAAATGCGTAGCACGCTCCTCAGCACTTCTGGAATATACCAACACATCATCGATGAATACCACTACAAAATGATCAAGAAAATCTCTGAACACTCAATTCATCAAGTCCATAGATACAGAAGGTGCATTCGTCAAACCAAAAGACATAACTAGAAACTCAAAATGACCATAACGGGAACGAAAGCCAGTCCGGGGAACGCCCGACTCACAGATCCTCAAATGATAGTAGCCTGATCAAAGGTCAATCTTTGAAAACACCGAACTACCACGCAAATAATCAAACAGATCATCTATCCTCGGCAACGGATACCTGTTCTTGATGGTCACTTTGTTTAACTCCCTATAATCTATGCACAATCTCATAGAACCATCCTTCTTTTTCACAAACAACACTGGAGCACCCCAGGGCGAAGAACTTGGTCTAATGAATCCATTTTGCAACAGCTCATCTAACTGAGTTCGCAACTCTTCTAGCTCACGTGGGCCCATACGGTATGGTGTCTTAGCGATAGGACGAGTACCAGGCTCAAGATCAATAACGAACTCCACATCTCTATCAGGCGGAAGACTAGGAAGACTGGCAGGAAAGACATCAGGAAACTCTCGCAACACCAGAACACCCTCAATACATGACGAACCACTAACAGTTTATAACACCGAAACAAGGTAAGCCAAGCAACCAGAATTTAACAGTTTCCGAACACATACCGCAGAAATTATCGGGGAACTCTGGCACGGAGATCCAAAAAAGCTCATGGGATGACCATTGTCCATCATGAAGTCCAGGCGCCTTTCCTTGCATCGGATGACCGCCTCATAGCTTGACAACTACTCCATACCCAAAATCACGTCGAAGTCTTCTAGGTCCAATAACTTGAGATCAGCAACAGCCAAGAAATCTCCTAAGAGAACGGGGCAACTTCGGACGCACTGGTTTGAGGATACCAAATCACCAGAAGGGAACTTAATGAGGAAAACATTGTTGCCCAACTCAGGGGTCAAACAGTGATGCTCGACGAATGTCCTTGCCACGAATGAATGGTTAGCACCCGAATCGAAAAGAACACGCGGCCAACAATTCTTTACCTTAAATCTCCCTATAAGCGCGAAAAAGAAACTAGTCGCATATAACGAAACTAAAAGGAATCAAGACTTAACAGCTGGCTTAAGGTCTAACCTACGATCACTTGGGTCGAAGAGTGTGCTTGCTCCTGGGTTAACAAGTTTAGCTTTCCTCTTCCTTTATCCTGATGCTGCGGCGGCGGTAAGGCCAAAAGCGGAACTGGCTGCAACGGGGGTTGAACTCGCGGGCATTGAAACTTCATGTGCCCTTTCTGTCTGCACTGGAAGCAGACTTTCTCCTTGGTTCAACACTGGGCTGCATCATGCCCCTTCTGCTTGCACAACGGGCAGAGCACCTCTCCCTTCGGAGCACCATAAATTGCTAGCACTCATTGCTGCTTTTGAACTCCTTTCCTCTTGAAACACTTTTCAAATGGATGGCCAGAGCGACCAAAGAAACTGCAGACCTCACCACCTCATTTCTTCAAGAATGAGCCAGGTGCACCAGAATTCCCTTCTTCTCCGTCCTTTCTCTTTCCCTTCTTCATTATTGATCCTAGATTCTTGGAATTATCAATTGCCTCAACCTTCAGCGTCGCCTCTACTACCTTGGCGTACTTCTCTGACCTGTACACACTGGCCAACTGCTGGATGTCACTGCGGAGACCACCCAGAAATCTCTTTACTCTTCCTTCTTCCAAGGCTACCAAGGCCGGAGCAAACCTGCTCAACTTGCAAAACTCCATTGCATACTCACTCGCCGAGAGCTACCTCTGCTTCAGATGCAGGAAATCATTCATCAATCGGTCTTTCTCTACCGATGGCAGAAACTTTCTTAACAACATTCCTTTGAAGGTTTCCCACGAACATCCTTCGGAAAGGCCTTCCTTCTCCCTCAACCACCAACTCTTTGCGAGACCCTTAAGCTGGTACGCATCAACCATCACCTTCTGATCCACGGTGATTCCTGAATACGAGAACATCTCCTCAATGGATATAAGCCAATCGTCTAAGGCCACAAAGTCAGCTCGACCGTCATACGATGGAGGACCCAACCTTTGAAAGTGCGAAATGAAATTCATTTCTGGAGGTATCGCTACTGGGGGTACCATGTAACATCCCCCAAACCAGTAGACCCCTAGAGTTGTTTTGTCATGACTAGGTCATGACAAAACCCTAGGAAGCTTGAAGAGACCACTTGGCCTTAGCCAGGAAGAAGGAAACCACAGTGGTATGCAAATAGCAATTTACAGTTAACAAGCATAGGGTTGGACTTAAGGGTCGCACCTTGACCCTTTGACCCAACCATGGCACACCTAACCCTTTGGAGGGTCCCTTAGAGCATTTAGGACCCATTGGGGTTAACCAAAGAGGCCAAATTGACCAAAGTCAACCCTAGCCTCAAATAAGTCAAACCACCATATTTAGGGTCAATTAGGGTTCAATTGGACCAATTGACTTTCCCCATCTTCCATTGGTCACTAAGGGAGGCCAATGGGTCAACATTGACCCATTGGGCCTAATTAATTTTATCACGACCCGTCTCGACAAGAGTCAGAGTGCGCTTCGGGGCGGGCCATGATGCCATAGACATGGGCAAAAAGGAATCCATGTCTGCTAAGGCGGAGACAGAAAAACTACAATTAACTTTAAAATAGTTACTTTTAAGTAAAACTGATGGATTTGTTGCAGAAGCTTTAAAATATGATAACTTTAAATAGGTGCACATGCATTTAAATAAAAGCTCATGATACAAGTTCTGGAACAGAAATTTATGCAGTGAACATCGCAAATGAATGAGCAAGCAAAACATGTCAAATTCTAGTACATATAATATTTAGCCTAGCAGTTGTCCATGAAACAAGAGAAAATGGCTGATCGTAATTACTACATAACAGAAATATCCGACAGTAAAAGAAATGAAACATAAACACAAAACCTGGAACGTGACGCAGATCGGCCTCAGAGAGCAGGCAGCGCAGACACGAACACTAAGGCAAATCAAAATATAAGGAAAAGCCTCAGAACATTGAAATACATAAGAGCAAGCAAAATTAAATACAAGCAGGAGAAACAGAATATTCGTGTACCACTTTTCATGAAGCAGAGCTAACAAGACAGGCAAGCAGAAATATCTAGAATTTATTAAACTACTCTGAAGTATAGCATACAAAGATGATCATGTAATAACATAAGTTGTACAAGTAAAAGTGTAGGTGTTTTTGTTTGACGCGCAGGATTCATGATTCAGATAGATTCAAGTACGAATTCAAGAGATTCAGAAATTTATGCTCGCTATGACCAGTCCTTTGTTCCCATTAGGGATTCAAGAGGGAACCCAAGTCAAGGAGTTTCATTAGATAAACCTTACCTTTCAATGTTAACTTACGTTATTAATGACTTAGTACATGATTTCGCGGATTCTAGTGTACTGAAACAAGTTATCAAATCGAGGATTCAGGTATTTGACAGAAGAATTTACAATATAAAAAAATATGTCGCAAGCTAAAACAATCTTGCAACGACATAATATGTAATCGTTGAAATGCATAGGTGTTTACAGTGGGTGCGCATGGTTCACACTCAAGTTCAAGTGTAAGGCTTACTAGAATAAGAGTTTTTCTTGCTTACCGTGACCATGCAATCAAGACGATGCACTATCTAAACCCTAGCTTCCAAGATTTGCTTATGACACGCTGGACCTAAGAGATTTAGAGATTGGTGATTCTAATTGAAACAGACTCACGCTGAGGAAAACATCAGATCAAGAGAAATAGACTCTATCCAAGTCTTTCAACCAAGCATCATAAGGAACAAAATTTGATGACTCAAGAACTCGAAAGAGAGTTTTGAAACTTACGGGTTCAAGTATTCACGAGTAATAAGATTACTATAGATCATTATCTAGGATATCAGGTATTCCTTTAGATTTAGTCATTCCAAAACACGAATATCTTCTAAGTAGACACGTGCACGACCCAAACATTTCATATCAAACACATTTCGTCTAATTGCTAGCAAGGAATCTTAACATTTGCCAATATATCAATTAATGTTCATGCTCAAAAAGAACTACTAATCCTCCAATTAAAATCATCATTTCACATTTCACAACTCGTGCTATTTCAAATGCGTGAAACCTCAAACTACTATCAAGTCAAATCAAGCAATCAAAACTAAACTTATTTGATGAAACGTACGTGTATTCAAAGGTGAACATAAAATCATAAGAACAGGTCATGCTAAATAAAATTCAATGTTTGCAAGAGAGAGGGATCTCTACTTGCCTTAAATAAGATGAAGCTGGCGGAGGCGGCCAAATAGCGCAAGCAAAATTCCAAGAACCTGATCAAGCACAACGAAAGGGAATGTAACATAATTTACTACGCTAACACATGCATTATATGACACAGAAAATAAGCAAAACGGGTTTTAGCAGATTTTACCTCCCTCAAAGGTGAGGGAAGATGAGATTACCACGCGAAAACGGGGATTTGACGGCGCTTAGGCTTGGGGAAACCCTAACTCGGAGCGGGCTTGGAGAGATTTCACTGGGAGATTCGACGAACGATGTCGGAAATCACAAACAAATCACAGTTAGACGATTATAGGAGGGCAAAAATCTGAAATAGGAGGGGAAGGAGGAATTTCTTACCAATATTCACCAAATCCGAGGAGGAGGAGGGTTCGAGCAAAACCCTAGGCGGAAATGGTGAAGAACAGGGATGCCGACCCTGAGGGGAGGGATTTGGGCTACTGGAGGCCAGAGTAGGAGAAGGAGTCGGCCATGGCAGAAGGAGGAGGATCTGAGGCTGCCTGCTTGAGCAGGATGAGGCGCAGAAGGCGGCGAGCAACGACATCTAGCAAGAGGGAGGCGTCATCGGCCACTGCAGGAGGAGATGACGTCGGCTGGAAGCAGAAATGGGACAAGGAGGCTGCTGGCGGCTGGAGGGCTGTCAGCCTTGAGACAGGAGGAGTCGTCGGCCTGAGCAAGAGGAGGAGGCGACGTCCAGGGCATAGAGGATATGGCGGGGAAGCAAGAGGAGGCGACGCCTGCCACTACAGGAGGAGGAGGAGCTGCTGGCGGCGATGGCGCTGCGCGCGGGAGACGGGAGCGGGAGCGAAATTGAGAGCGGGAGACGGAGTTGCGAACCCTAGCCGAAATGCTTGCAATTTACGGGAATCCTGAACCGAGGAGACTCGGTTGGGGAAATAAAAGAGGGGGCTGCTCGGGATTTAATAGAGGAGGTGTTTTGCAATTTACAAACATGCCATTAAAATAACCCACCACTTGATTTTGATTTAAAATCTTGGGTTGTTACATTCTCCCCTACTTAGGAAGTTTTGTCCCGAAACTTTATGAGGGTTCTCTGAATGAGGAATCTTTTGGCGATGATTCAGATGCCATTTATTCCAAACAAGATTTGCAGATCAAGACATAGAAGTTAATTATGAATATGATGAAACAGAAAGGAAAACAAGCGCGGAGACTTACCAAGATCAAGAGAAACTTTGCGGATACTTGCTTCGCATAACAGATTCAAGTTCTCGAGAGAATTATTCAGACTTTTCATGCATTCAAAACACAGTTATCATAAGGATGTTTTTTCTTTCGAAACTTGCTTACTTGATACTCTACGATCTTAGCGGGTATGGCCAGATACTAAGGATTGGATTCAGGGAACACAAGAATTGCTTCACTCAGCTCAGAATTGAGGGACAAGACTAAAAAATTCGAGAGCGAACAATCTTTGCACGAAGGGGGTAACTTACTTGCGATGTTGACGCTTAAGAGCTAGCTAGAATGGGATACTGGAGAATCAGATGAGATCGATAGACAAGCAGAACAGAAATCACTGAATACGAATATCATAGATTTAAAACTAGAGATTCTAACACTCTGGTGTTCGTCGAACTGATAGTTGAGTTCGTCGAACTGAACCTGGAGTTCGTCGAACGGAATTAATTCACCGAACTAATAGTTGAGTTCGTCGAACTGAACCCGGAGTTCGTTGAACGGAATTAATTCACCGAACTGATAGTTGAGTTAGTCGAGCTGACCCCGGAGTTCATCGAACAAAATTAATTTGCCGAACAAATTATTTCGTTGAACTGAATCTGGAGTTCATCGAACGGAGAGGTAATCTGCTGAACTGGCTGGAGAACTGATTTCGTCGAACTGAGGCACGACGTTCGTCGAACGCGGAACATATTTCATCAAACGTAGGTCAAATTTTGTCGAACGCAGATCGGATTTCGTCGAACGCACTGAAGCACGGCGTTCGTCAAACGCAAAACAGATTTTGTTGAACGCAGATTGGATTTCGTCGAACGCAGAGACTTGTTCCAACACATTTTGTCATACTTCCTGCAGTATTTCATTTTAATTATTAAAAATACTATAACCACTCAAATGAAACAGTGGTCAACACCAAAGTTGTAGCCCTTCGAGTCTACGTTATTTTAAAATTAATTTCACCCCAAAAGGAGTTCTGTAGCTCCCTGTAGATCCATTTTGGTGGGACTGGTCCCTAGTGTAGGACAGCCACCATTTCTTGAATAACTTTTGATTGGGTTATGGTATTGACTTGAAAATTGAAACCTAGGCTATGTACACCTACCCACACCTCATATCCAAAGATGTGAATTTTAGGAGAACCTTTTTCTAAGGTTTTTGTAATAATTTCATAAATTACATATTAATTAATAATTGGGTCAAATGACCTCCAATGCCCTCCAAATTTTGGTGGGTACTTCTTAGGTTTATCACCTGACCCTGGTAAAAATCTCAGCCTAAGTGGGACTGATTTAGTTTGGAAATTGGTTAACCCAAGTTGGGTCTTATTGGGTCGAAGTTAGGGCATGGTGTTTATCTTGGGGTATGGTGGTCAGAACTCATCACCATCAGTTGACACCTTGGCCACTGGTTTAGGATCACCTAAAACACCTTCATGAGTAAGATGGGGTGGTGTAGAGGTGGATATGCCCTAGGACCCTAGTCTTACCCCTTGGGGTGCATATAGAGCTTTGTGAAGGATATGTGGTCAAAATCTATAGAATGGTCATAGAACCTAGGAGATGTGTTCATGGGCTGTAATTATGCCCTAGGAAATTTTGAGAGAATTTTAGAAGAATTTATTCCCCCTAAATTAGGCCATAACCCCTTTAGGGAAATTTCTTATAAGAGATATTTACATGTTCAAATGGCCTTGGATGGTGATGAAACCTTGGTAGTGCCTTTATAATCATATGATGGACCTCTGGTAATTTTTGTGTAATTGATTAGGTGATTTAACCAGCACTTCATTCACAAGGCACTTATTTTTCCATAATCTCAAGAAATTTAATTGAGGCTCCAAAACTCTCTGGAAAAATGTGCAACTTGGTGATCGGACATTTCAGAGCACTTGGAAGCTCTGTAAATTTTTGTATAATTTTTGGAGATTATTATCAGTAGGCTACTTCACAACATGTACAAATTAGGATTTACTTGGATTTATTATTTTTGTGAGATAATGTTTTCCATAAATTGTGAAACACTATCAGTAAGCTTTTCTGGATACTATAGCGATCTAGTAATTTTCCTATAATTTTGGCATAAGTATTCTTGGTAGTTCCTTCATAAATCTTCAAGTTTGGATAGAAGTTAAATATTAAAAATAGAGGACATTTCCTTACTGTAAATTTGTGATATTCATTACTCACTGTTATTATGGCATGATAGATTTATCATAATTTTATGAGGGTCATGTCTTGAGAATACCTTACACTTCATGTTCATATTCATACTTGGCAAATATTAGAGAAATTTAAATAAATGCTAAAATGTTGAGAAAATTATGAATCTCTGGAGTTAGTCTTATAATGCAATGATAGCACTCCAGTAATAATCTTGTATCATGAGGATGAATATTTGGAGTACCTCCACTTATAATTTTCATACAGTTAGTTTGGTCCGCGTAATGTAAAAATGTGAAATTTGGATATTTAGGGGCCTACCAAGTGGAAGTGGTATGTAGTTGGTGTACATGGTCAGGTTGAAGAGATTGAAGGTCACCAAAAGGAGTTTAGGTGAGGAGGGTGTGCTTGGTGAGTAAAGGGTAAAGTTGTGCTCGGGACCAACGAAAGATCGTCTTTCCCCTTAGAAGGTCATAAAATACGTAGAGTAATTCAAGTGAATTGTTAAGAGGGGTAATCTTATGGGTAGATACCAACAACACTAAGTGTCTTGAGAAAGGGAACTTTGGGGTGTCATCCCATTATAGTTCCTAGTACCGTAGCGAGCCCCTTACAGGGTAATCCTCGGGAAGGCCAAGATAAACCATAAACTGTAGGAGTAATATGTTGTACAAGATTAACGTAACAATACATACACCCACACCCAGTGGTTACTGGAGGTTAGTTGGTTTGGTTTTACGAGTGGTAGGCTCGGTGGTTGAAGCAGCGGACTAGTTATTCCGGTGAGCTTGTGACTCAGTAGTGTTTGTTGTTACGGGCGGGTTGGTCCGGCGAGCCGGTGGCTCGGAAGGTTATAGTGACGGGCAGGTTAGCCCGGGGAGTTTATGGCTCGGGATATAGTAGAACATGTTTGCATGTGCATGAATGTGGTGGGTCTTCAGTATTGGACGGTCGTTCACACCGACGTCAATACATTGACTCGACAAGTGTGGAATTTGCACTTAGCCATGAAAGTCTGATGGTCCAGCCAGTAAGAGTACACAGATGCTCCGCGGTTTTGCGTTGAGGGGTATGATAGGTCTAGGTTAGGTAGTGTGAATACCAATCTAGAGGTGGGAGAGGCCCAACCCACCGCTTCTGTTTTCCACTACGGGAGTATCCTGGGAGTCTTGCTAGCTCCAAAAAGTGGGAACTAAAGGTCTGTGCGCATAGAATCGAAGTGTGTGAGTTGCACTTGTATGAATATAGCATAAACTGCATAACTCTGCATGTCATGACATAAACATTGCATTTCAACACCTACCCATATCGTATAAATTGGTTATGGGACTCTTTATACAATAGGCCTTGCTAAACGACCCCTTGGTCTATAGGTTTGTATGGGCATTCCTATAAATCAATGGTTACTTTTTTATTATACATGTCTTTACTTACTGCACTTTACTTATTCTTTACCTGCTCTTACTATGCTCTATTACTGCTTCAATTATCTATATACACATGTGTAGTGGTAGAACTTTTCGTAGTTAGATTCACCCTCATCTGCTTTGTTTTATACCCCTTGCTGTCCCCCGCTTCATCCTCCCACACGGTGCCTAAGAGCCATTGGGGGTGGGGTGGGGAACATAAGGCTTAGTCTTTTTGACTAACGGTCGGTGGACCATATAATTTTAGGGGATCGATGAGACGCAGCAACACCAGAGGCCGGTGCAGACGGAGGCGGGCCAGTCTAGTACAGGAGCACAAGATTCAGGATCAGTGAGTGATTAGTAGTTAGCTTCCGCGAGTGATCTTGTAGTGAGGACATGATGTACAGGGCATGCGCCCATTATTATTGTAACTTTGTTATTTCAGTTATACGATGTGGACATTCATATATATAGCATGTGATTTGTGGACTTGAACTTCTATTTGTTCGTTTATACTTTTCTTCTTCTGTGATCGATATGGCCGGCAGGATCAGCGTTTTGTAGTGGCGACCTTCCTGAGCGAGGGTGTCACCGCAAAACAGCGATTCTGGGCATAAGACACGGGTTTTTGAAAGAAAAAAATGGGGTCTTACGAAGTGGTATCAGAGCTAGGAAACCTTGATCCGAAGAAAAGAAGTCCACAAACCCTGGGCCACCCCGCGCGAGTTTAGTTTGAGGACAAACTAAGCAGCCGAAGCAATGGTGTGCCCATACGGGGAAATCACATGAAAAAGTCCACTTTTAACTGAACCTTTTGACAAGTTTTCTTTTGTAGCCTGCGACGAACCTTGCCCCAACAGGGAATACCTCCGGCTACAAAGATCTCTTTAGATAAGCCTTTAGTCAACGAGTTAGATTTAAACTCTACTAGGACACATGACTTACCATGACAATTTAGGTCGTCGAACTGAATCCGGAGTTTGCCGAACAGAATTCATTCATCGGACACACTCTGGTGTTCGTCGAACTGAACCCGGAGTTCGTCGAACAAAATTAATTCACCAAACTGATAGTTGAGTTAGTCGACCTGACCCCGGAGTTCGTCGAACAAAATTAATTTGCCGAACGAATTAATTCGTCGAACTGAATCTGGAGTTCATCGAACAGAGAGGTAATATGCTGAGCTGGCTGGAGAACTGATTTCGTCGAACTGAGGCACGTCGTTCGTCGAACGCAGAACATATTTCGTCGAACGTAGGTCGGATTTTGTCGATGGCAGATCGGATTTCGTCGAATGCACTGAAGCACGACATTCGTCGAATGCAGAACAAATTTCGTCGAACGCAGATTGGATTTCGTCGAACGCAGATTGGATTTCGTCGAACGCAGAGACTTGTTCCAACACATTTTGTCATACTTCCTGCAGTATTTCATTTTAATTATTAAAAATACTAAAACCCCTCAAATGAAAAAGTGGTCAACACCAAATTGTATCCCTTGGAGTCTATTTTATTCTAAAATTGATTTCACCCCAAAAGGAGTTTTGTAGATCCTTGTAGGTCCATTTTGGTGGGACTGGTCCCTAGTGTAGGACAACCACCATTTCTTGAATAACTTTTGATTGGGCTATGAGATTGACTTGAAAATAGAAAACCTAGGCTATTTACACCTACCCACACCTCATACCCAAAAATGGGAATTTTAGGAGAAACTTTTTCTAAGGTTTTTGTAATAATTTCATAAATTACATATTAATTAATTATTGGGTCAAATGAACTCCAATGCCCTCCAAATTTTGTTGGGTACTTCTTAGGGTTATCACCTGACCCTGGTAAAAATCTCAGCCCATGTGGGACTGATTAAGTTTGGAAATTGGTTAACCCAAGTTGAGTCTTATTGGGTCGAAGTGAGGGCATGGTGTTTATCTTGGGGGTATGGTGATCAGAACTCATCACCATGAGTTGACACCTTGGCCACTGGTTTAGGATCACCTAAAACACCTTCATGAGTAAGATGAGGTGGTGTAGAGGTGGATATGCCCTAGGACCCTAGTCTTACCCCTTGGGGTGCATATAGAGCTTTGTGAAGGATATGTGGTCAAAATCTATAGAATGGCCATGGAACCTATGAAATGTGTTTATGGGATGTAATTATGCCTTAGGAAATTTTGAGAGAATTGTAGGAGAATTTATTCCCCCTAAATTAGGCCATAACCTCTCTAGGGAAATTTCTTATAAGAGATATTTACATGTTCAAATGGCCTTGGATGGTGATGAAACCTTGGTAGTGCCTTTATAATCATATGATGGACCTCTGGTAATTTTTGTCTTATTGATTAGATGATTTAACCAGCACTTCATTCACAAGGCACTTATTTTACCTTAATCTCAAGAAATATAATCGAGGCTCCAAAACTCTCTGGAAAAATGTGTAACTTGGTGATAGGACATTTCAGAGCACTAGGAAGCTCTGTAAATTTTTATATAAATTTTGGAGATTATTATCAGTAGGCTACTTCACAACATGTACAAATTAGGATTTACTTGGATTAATTATTTGAGTGAGATAATGTTTTCCATAAATTGTAAAACTCTGTCAGTAAGCTTTTCTGGATACTATAGAGATCTAGTAATTTTCCTATAATTTTGGCATAAGTATTCTTTGTAGTTCCTTCATAAATCTTCAAGTTTGGATAGATGTTAAATATTAAAAATAGAGGACATTTCCTTACTGTAAAATAGTGATATTCATTACTTACTGTTATTATGGCATGATAAATTTATCTTAATCTTATGAGGGTCATGTCTTGAGAATACCTTACACTTCATGTTCATATTCATACTTGGCAAATATTGGAGAAATTTAAATAAATGTTAAAATGTTGAGGAAAATTATGAATCTCTGGAGTTAGTCATATAATGCCATGATAGCCCTCCAGTAATAATCTTGTATCATGAGGATGAATATTTGGAGTATCTCTATTTATATGTTTCATATAATTAGTTTGGTCTGCGTATAGTAAAAATGTGATATTTAGATATTTAGGGGTCTACCAAGTGGAAGTGGTATGCAGTTGGTGTACTTGGTCAGGTTGAAGAGATTGAAGGTCACAAAAAGGAGTTTAGGTGAGGAGGGTGTGCTTGGTGAGTTAAGGGTAAAGTTGTGCTCGGGACCGACAAAAGATCATCTTTCCCCTTAGAAGGTCATAAAATACGTAGAGTGATTCAAGTGAATTGTTAAGAGGGGTAATCTTATGTGTAGATACCAACAACACTAAGTGTCTTGAGAAAGGGAACTTTGGGGTGTCATCCCATTATAGTTCCTAGTACCGTAGCGAGCCCCTTACAGGGTAATCCTCGGGAAGTCCAAGATAAACCATAAACTGTAGGAGTAATATGTTGTACAAGATTAACTTAACAATACACACACCCACACCCCGTGGTTACGGGAGGTTAGTTGGTTTGGTTTTACGAGCGATAGGCTCAGTGTTTGAAGCAGCGGACTAGTTATTCCGGTGAGCTTGTGACTCAGTAGTGTTTGTTGGTACGGACGGGTTGGTCCGGCGAGCCGGTGGCTCGGAAGGTTATAGTGATGGGAAGGTTAGCCCGGGGAGTTTATGGCTCGGGATATAGTAGAACATGATTGCATGTGCATGAAGGTGGTGGGTCTTCGGTATTGGACGGTCATTCACACCGACGTCAATACGTTGACTTGGCAAGTGTGGAATGCACTTAGCCATGAAAGTCTGGTGGTCCAGCCAGTAAAAGTACGCAGATGCTCCGCGGTTTTGCATTGAGGCGTACGATAGGTCTAGGTTAGGTAGTGTAAATACCAACCTAGAGGTGGGCGAGGCCCAACCCACCGCTTCCGTTTGCCACTACGGGAGTATCCTGGGAGTCTTGCTAGCTCCAAAAAGGGGAAACTAAAGGTCTGTGTGCATAGAGTCGAAGCGTGTGAGTTACACTTGTATGAACATAGCATAAACTGCATAACTTTGCATGTAATGACATAAACATTGCATTTCAACCCCTACCCCTATCGTATAAATTGGTTATGGGACTCTTTATATGATAGGCCTTGCTAAACGACCCCTTGGTCTATAGGTTTGTATGGGCATTCCTATAAATCAATGGTTACTTTTCTATTATATATATGTCTTTACTTACTGCACTTTACTTATTCTTTACCTGCTTTTACTATGCTCTATTACTGCTTCAATTATCTGTATACACATGTGTAGTGGTAGAACTTTCTATAGTTAGATTCATCCTCATCTGCTTTGTTTTATACCCCTTGCTGTCCTCCGCTTCATCCTCCCACACGGTGCCTAGGAGCCATTGGGGGTGGGGTGGGGAACATAAGGCTTAGTCTTTTTGACTAACGGTCGGTGGACCATATCATTTTAGTGGATCGAGGAGACGCAGCAACACCAGAGGCCGGTGCAGACGGAGGCGGGCCAGTCTTGTACAGGAGCACAAGATTCAGGATCAGTGAGTGATTAGTAGTTAGCTGCCGCGAGTGATCTTGTAGTGAGGACATGATGTACAGGGCATGAGCCCATTATTATTGTAACTTTGTTATTTCAGTTATACCATGTGGACACATATATATAGCATGTGATTTGTGGACTTGAACTTCTATTTGTTCGTTTATACTTTTCTTCTTATGTGATCGATATGGCCGGCAGGATCGGCGTTTTGTAGTGGCGACCTTCCCGAGCGAGGGTGTCACCGCAAAGCGGCGGTTCTGGGCATAAGACCCGTGTTTTTGAAAGAAAATAAAATGGGGTCTTACATACCAAGGGAGTAGGAGGGGTAGGTAAGGTCTGCTCTACTATGGGGGCCTGAACCGCGGATTGCTGCCTTGCACAGGCAGACAACAACGCCTCAACTTGCGACTGCATCGCAACCACTTGCCTCGTCAGAGCCTCATTGCTCTGGCGCAGACTCTCGATCTAAGCTTCACTCTGCGCTCCAGATGACTCACCCTCCGACTGGGGAGTCGATCTAGTCGCGACTCGCTTACGCACCATCTCTGCTTAAACGCAAAAACCTACAATCAAAACTTAACCTTACGCTAAGATTACTCTGCATGGTTCAGAACATACATGTACATATACTTGTTATTGCTACCACCTTTCTCTGGGATTTTCATGATGTTATGCTAAGTTTGGGGATGATACTACATCATCCCTCTTGACTCATGTGCAAGGGTCATGAATGCATGAATTTTCTTATGTTTTTTTTGAAATCATGTGTGTACATATGTCATCATATAAATCTTTAGCTTCACACGCGTGCTTATGCAATGCTATGTAAGGTATGTTGTGCTATGCATTCTAATAAAGGCCTTAATGCATGTTATGAGCGGCATACACATGAAATATTATGCATCCCATACTACATAATATCGCATGTAACAAAAAGAAAACGTGCTAATGGGCATCCATATGATGATGGTTATGCATCCCATACTACATAGCCGTCACATGTTGCCACCTATGGTGGATCCATATACAAACACATATTATGCATCCCATACTACATAATATGCCCCGTATACTTCTTATCATGCTATGAGTGTAGTGTTCATGCTTCGGCCAAGACGTACGGATGACACATCGGTGTGTGTATGCAATGAAACTAAAACAACTACTATATCCGAATTTGTTGCCCGACCGACTTGTCGAACAACCTACCTTTGATACCAACTATCCCAACCCGCATTTTCTCCGAATTTAGGAATATCAGAGTAAGAGAAAATACGCGTTATGATGCCACGTCATGCAGGAGATAACTGTAGACGCTCAGGCTGGAACCTATTACTTATTTAAATCAAACATGATTACAGGGTAATTCATCATTTGAAATCATTTATTGGGGTTTGAAGTAAGAATTGTGTCTCTCTGTTCGTGGATCAGCTAGTCCACCGAGAAAATATATGTAATTGCAGCAGAAAATACTTGATTTAGTTCACTTAAGGTCCTAAATGCACATGATGACATGACATAAAGTAAATGATATGCACATATCTAGGCATAGTATAAGTATAAAAAAAATACTTTTAGGCGACTTTAAAGGTAAGGATTTCAGTAAAAGGAATGCAATGAGGATGAAAGAAAAGCCATTTTATAACTATCATGCACCTAGACATAAATCATTCCCAGAGAGCTAGATACACGAGGTCTAAATGTAGTAGCATTAGCTGTCAAGTAACTATAAAGTATCAAAAAGAGGCACAACGGGCGTCAACAACCTGACACTAACCCTTTGGCTCCAACTAGCATGTCTGAGCACAAGAAGAAAACTAACAACAACTACCTCGCAGCAGCGTAGTAAAACATCAACTAAAACTCCTGAAGACTCTGGGCTATTCCACTAGCCGCTATGGATCAGAACCTGAGGCATTCACGCCTCAACAAGGGATTTACAAGTGGTAAAAACACAAGAAGTAAAGTAAATAAGGCATAAGGGGTACCAACCCAGGCCAAACTTACAGAAAAAAAGAGAACTCCAAAGCAAAGAACTAAGCAATGCACCGAGTGCACCAAATATAAAAAAGAGGAACAAGCATGGTTCATTTATCTTGTAAATTCTATTTAAAGAGACTAATCAGCTCAAATTAAACTGGGGCGGTTACTATACTCCGCCACCCAAAGCCCAGAAATGGGTGGGGGTTTCTCTATCCCCTACCACCCAAACACGGCCCACGGGGACTCAGGACGAGCCTGCTGACCACCCCTAAAATGGCCACCGTGCAAGGATTAACAAATCCCCACTGTCCCCCAATCACGACTAGCGTGCAAGGTTAAAGACAATGGTTCATATTAAATAAATTTCAATTAAAACACGGGGCGTGGCCCGAAAAGAATAATAACCAGGATGCCCTAAGAGACAGGGTCATAACAAAGTAAACATTTCCCAACACTATTCTTAAGAGAACCCATAAGTTATTTAACCACTACGGGTACAAGATTTCAAAGAGGAGAATAATCGGAGGCATAACTCAAGTACTAGGAAGTAGAGGGCATTTCTCTAGAATCTAAAGGATAAGAACATAGTTCTCGAGAAATCAAGGAGTGAGGTCATATAGTTCTAGGGAAAACCAAGGGCAGATTCCATATAGTTCTTGAGAGAAAAGAAAAGACAGAGAACATGATTTCTCGAGAAATCCAAATGCAGAAATCAAGGTTTCTCGAGAAATTAAGAGCAGGGAGTAGGAGTTTCTCGAGAAATTAAAGGCTGGAAGCAACAGATTCTCGAGAAATCCAAATGCAGAAATCAGGGTTTCTCGAGAAATTAAGAGCAGGGAGTAGCAGATTCTCGAGAAATCCAAATGCAGAAATCAAGGTTTCTCGAGAAATTAAAAGCAGGGAGTAGCAGATTCTCGAGAAATCCAAATACAGAAATCAAGGTTTCTCGAGAAATTAAAGGCTGTATATGAAGCTCTCGAGACCCAAGCTTGCAACAGGGGTAAGTTTTGGGCTACTACAGATTTTTCTGGGGGAAGACTCCGATACTTCAGGGAGAATCGAGGGGGGGGGGGGGGGGGGGGTTTCGAGATCAAAACGACACGACCATAAATCACAAGCCAAGATGTTGGGTCCAGCGTTCCTTCACTTGACCCGTAGCGCCTTTTCGTTGATATAAAGATCAAGTTGTGCCTTCACCAACAGTCCGGGCTTTTGGTGCATTTGGTTGCGCTGGGTCCTCACAATTGGTATCAAAGCAGGTTACGGGTTCGAGACCAGGGGGCGCTGATAATTCCTTAAATTCTCTCTACCTGTGTGGGTCCTGGCGTGTCAGGCGGTCGGATCCATGTGTCAAGCCACCTCTGAGCTTGCGGGCCATGTGGAGCACCTATGAGCTTGCGGGCCGTGCTGGACGCTGGGGGGGGGGGGGGATTGTTGGGTCCAGCGTTCCTTCACTTGACCCGTAGCGCCTTTCCGTTGATATAAAGATCAAGTTGCGCCTTCACCAACAGTCTGGGCTTTTGGTGCAGTTGGTTGCGCTGGGTCCTCTCACAAGACACAGCAAGAACACTTAACCACAGAAAACAATGCTTTATGAAAACAATGAGGGGGAGGGGATAGCCACTTGCCTTAACCTTGCGAAAACTCGAATTTCTCCGCTCCAAAAGCCAAGGAAATACTCGAGCACGAAAACCTGAAGCTTTTTGGATAAAAAAGGAGGAGTTAGGTCACTACCTTAACTCCAAATATTCCACGAAACGGGAAAAAACTCACCACTAGAACGAAGATCTCGCCGAGAGCTTTCCAAATCTACTCTCCAAACACGATTCCGACTACAACAGTACTAGGAATCGTCGACCGGAAGCTCCACGACGCTTCGCTCTCGCTCTCTCGCTCGGCGGCTGGTTTGGATCGACGAAGGAAGAAGAAGAATAGTGAGAGAATTTTAGGTTTTATAATAAAAACCTAACTTAATATTTAATTAATTAAAAAATACGCCCTTTCACTTAAATTGCGAGGTGACTAGATCACCTCAGATTTCTACGAAATTCGCACCCCAACTGAAAAAAAGCGCTACGAAACCAACGGTGAAGTCAGAATTCAATTCCGACGAGCCAAATTTGGCATAAAGCTTACCGAAGCTAAGATCTCAACAACTACACAAAATCCATTCTATAACTCGAAATGACGTGAAATCTCACACACTCTATCTAAATTACATACTTTAACTAAGCTAAGGCTCAAAACTAAACATGGCGAGCTGACGTAACACCCTTACGCCAAAATTACGCCACAGCGGCCACGTAAATAATTAATGAAAACCAGGGGCGTTACAGTCACTCCCCATGCAAAGAAGTTTCGTCCCAAAACATGAAATCCAAAGATCAAGAAAGATACAGAATCGAATCCAAAGGTTACCTGACAGAAGATTTACACGAAATATAGGAGAAGAGGCTAGGATAGGTCTTTCTAATGGCAGACTCCAGCTCCCAAGTTGCGCTCTCGATGCCCTGATTCTTCCAAAGAACTTTAACCATCGGGATCGTCTTCATTCGCAACACACGCTCCTGAGTCTCCAAGATTCGGATAAGCTCTTCAACATATGAAAGATTGGGCTGCAATACGGGCACCTAATCAAGAACAAGCCAACCACTACGCAAACACTTCCTCAGCTGGCTCACAGGAAACACATCGTGAACATTAGGGAAGGAAGTAGGCAAATCCAATCTACAAGCTGACGCTCCGATGCACTCAACAATCTGGAAAGGTCCCACATACCGGGGATCCAACTTGTGGTTCCTTCCAAATCTCTTAGAGCCCGGCATTGGAGAAACTTTCAAGAGCACTAAGTCTCCGACGGCAAACTTTAGATCCACCCTTCTCCGATTAGCATACTTCTCATACCGCTCCTGAGCAAAGCGAAGCTTCTCGCAGATATGAGTCATGACACGCTCATCTCTTCCAAAGCCTCTGGGCCTAACAACGGACTCTCACCAACCTCGGTTCAAAACAAGGGAGTTCGGCAATGCCTCCCATACAAAGCCTCAAAGGGGGCCATCTGCAGGCTTTCATGATAACTGTTATTATAAGCGAACTCCATCAATCCAAGACACTTGTCCCAAGCTCCACCATGATCTAGAATATAACAGCTCATCATATCTTCCAAAATTTGATTTACTCTTTCTGTCTGACCATTAGTCTGGGTATGGTAAGCGGTAGAGTATCTAAGGTCAGTACTCAAAGCTCCCTGCAAACTCGGCCAGAAACGAGACATATGCCTTGAGTCTCGGTCCAACACAATGCTCACTGGCACACTATGAAATCTGATAACATCGTCCAAGTAAAGTTCTGCAATTTTCTCCATCGAATACCCGATCTTAAAAGGCACAAAGTGAGCACACTTTGTCAGACAGTCAACTATGACCCACACCGAATCATGTCCTCCGGGAGATCTCGGCAAACCGGTAATGAAATCCATCGAAATACTCTCCCACTTCCAGTTTGGAACATCCAACGAGTTCAACTTACCTCCAGGCCTCTTATGATCCGCCTTCACGCGCTGACAAGTTAAACATTCTGAAACATATTTGCTATATCGCTTTTCATACCTGACCACCAAACAATCTGCTTCAGGTCCTTATACATCTTTGTGGAACCAGGATGATAGGAAACACTAGAGTCATGCGCTTCACTGCAGATCTTTGCCCGAATATCTTCCAATGCGGGGATACAATACCTACCTCGGTACTTCAAAGTATCTTTATCATCAATCGAAAAATCTGGTAATTCTCCTTTTTCAGTCCTACTTCGAAGATGCTGCAAGTCAGGATCTTCCTTTTGATGCAGTCTTGTAAGGTGTTGGAACCATTGTCCACAATGTCTTAGATTTGGAGAAGTCCATTCCTAAGTCAAAGATATATCTCAGAATGTATTTGATATACTTTCTAGAATCTTTGTGCAGAAGATCAGGTCAGGCAAAATGCTCAAGGAATTCATCCAAGCTCACAAGCGTCGAGATACCATACTTTGCTCGACGCCTGTGACCCAGAAGCGTCGACTCATGTCTACTTCTCAAAAAGACAAGGTCGCCGCTGAAGTTATGAGACCAAGTTTGGAAGCGTTGAGCCAAGGTATATCGCTCGACGCCGTGGAAAGAGATGTGTCGACCAAACTTCAGTTAGCTCTATGCCAACAAGAGGAGTCTAGATATGAAGGCACAGTTAAGAAGCGTCGAGCCCCTATACATTGCTCGACTCCTACAGATAGAAAGCGTCGAATGACTGATGATTGCTCAATGCCTAAGAAGAAGGAGTTGAGAGCTTTAGTCTAAGAAGTATGTGTCGAGTATCTATATATCGCTCGACACCTAATTGTAAAAGCGTCGACAAAGATGCACAGTGCTCAACGCCTTTTCTATAGATGCTCTGAGCTGAGAAGTTTCTTCTACAGCTAGCATAGCCTTTGATTCTTCTGAAGCCATTAAAGACCGTTGAAGACTTAGCGTCGTGCTGACGTGGAGGAGCATAACAGATGTTGCAGATGGCGGGCTATAAATAGAAGGCATGACCTATGGGTTTATAAGTTGATTACTCCTATTTTTCGAAAGCCATTATCATCTCCATCATTTTGAGGAAAGTCTGAGAAAGAATCTGAAGAAGTCGTCTTCTCTTTCAGAATTGTTCTAACTTGAAGGTTTCTTTCAGCAATCTGGTGCTGATACATCTTTCTGAAAGGAGAAGATTAAGAAGGAAGAATATGTTTTCCTAGGAAGAAGAACAATCATCACAGCCTAACGAATCAAGAAGATCAAATTGCTGCTGCTGATCTATTGAAGATTTCTGTCTGATCATTCAGGCAGATCAAGAAGACTCAACACTTTGAAGAATATGAGTCTAAGTATTGTTATTATCTTTATCAATCCCTGTAGGGTCTGAGTTGTCAGATCTGAGTGTAGGATCTGTCAAGGATCTGAGTTGTAAGATCAGGTGTGATCTGAGTTGTAGGATTCAGAGGTGAATCTGAGTTGTAAGCCTAATTATAAAGGCTGAGGTAGGATCTGTGGAGATCTATGTTGGTAGGATATGTGAGATCTGAGTTTGTAAGATCTGCTGAGATCTGAGAGAGTAAGATCTGTTAAGATCTGAGTCTGTAAGATCTATTGTGATCTGAGCTGTAAGACCTGTTTGTGGTCTGAGATCTGGAGGAGATATAAACCCTATCTAACACATTGCTAGAGGGGAGAAGGGGGAAAGTGGATTACCCAAGATAAGTGGAACCACTATAAAATTCTGTGTGTCTTTTCTGTGTGTGCTCTCTTTCTTGAAAGCTCTGATTATTCTTTTAGGTTATAATTAAGAACTGCAAATAGTTTTTCAAATAACCTATTCACCCCCCCTCTAGGTGATTAGCTACCCTTAATTAAAGTCTTTCATAAGGGTAATCCACGAAGGCTCTTCATCCTCTAAGCTCGAAGGAGCGGTACATCTATCGACTGAGATATCAATCAATATATACTCCTCTACCAAGGACTGCATCGAAAGATTGAAGATTTGCGCGGTCTTTCTACTCAGGGCATCGGCCACTACATTAGCCTTACCCGGATGATACAGGAAATCAACTTCATAATCCTCCACATACTCCAACCACCTACGCTGGCGCAAATTTAGCTCTTTCTGGGTAAAAACATACTTCAGACTCTTGTGATCCGTGAAAATCTTGCATGACACTCCATATAACAAATGTCTCCAAAGCTTTAAAGCATAAATGACTGCAGCAAATTCTAAGTCATGCGTAGGGTAATTCTTTTCATGAACTTTCAATTGTCTAGACCCATAAGCAATCACTTTTCCTTCTTGCATCAAAACACATCCTAGACCAATGTGAGATGTGTCCACATAAACAGCATACTCTATTCCTTCGATCGGCAAGGCCAACACAGGAGCACTGCACAAACGCCTCTTTAATTCCTGAAAGGCTTCTGCGTACTTATCGCTCCAAATAAAAGCGGTATTCTTCTGGGTTAGCTTAGTTAAAGGTGCCGACAGCACTGAGAATCCTTGAAAAAATCTCCTGTAGTACCCAGCCAACCCTAAGAAACTCCTTATCTCCTTAGGCGTTGAAGGCCTCTTCCAATCCAATACAGAAGAAATCTTTGCTGGGTCTACAGTAATTCCGTCCTTGTTCACTACATGACCAGAAAGGACACCTGAGGAAGCTAGAACTCGCACTTACTCAGCTTTGCATACAACTTGTGCTCTCTAAGAGTGGACAATACTAAGCGCAAATGGGTAGCATGCTCCTTAGCACTTCTGGAATATACCAACACATCATCGATGAATACCACTACAAAATGATCCAGAAAATCTCTGAACACTCGATTCATCAAGTCCATAAATGCAGAAGGTGCATTCGTCAAACCAAAAGACATAACTAGAAACTCAAAATGACCATAACGGGAATGAAAGGCAGTCCGGGGAACATACGACTCACGGATCCTCAACTAATGGTAGCCTGATCGAAGGTCATTCTTCAAAAACACCGAACTACCACGCAATTGATCAAACAGATCATCTATCCTCGGCAAGGGATACCTGTTCTTGATGGTCACTTTGTTTAACTCCCTATAATCTATAAACAACCTCATAGAACCATCCTTATTTTTCACAAACAACACTGGAGCATCCCAGGGCGAAGAACTTGGTCTAATGAATCCATTTTGCAACAGCTCATCTAACTGAGTTCGCAACTCTTCTAGCTCATGCGGGGCCATACGATACAGTGCCTTAGCGATAGGACGAGTACCACGCTCAAGATCAATAATGAACTCCACATCTCTATCAAGCGGAAGACCAGGAAGACTGACAGGAAAGACATCAGGAAACTCTCGTACCACCAGAGCACCCTCAATACACGGTGAACCACTAACAGTTTCTAACACCGAAACAAGGTAAGCCAAGCAACCAGAATTTAACAGTTTCCGTACACATACCGCAGAAATTATCGGGGAACTCTGGCACGGAGATCCAAAAATGCTCATGGGATGACCGTTGTCCATCACGAAGTACAGACGCTTTTCCTTGCATCGGATGACCGCCTCATAGCTGGACAACCAGTCCATTCCCAAAATCACATCGAAGTCTTCTAGGTCCAACACCTTGAGATCAGCAACAACCAAGAAATCTCCTAAGAGAACGGGGCAACTTTGGACGCACTGGTTCAAGGATACCAAATCACCAGAAGGGAACTTAACGAGGAACGAATCGTTGCCCAGCTCAGGGGTCAAACAGTGTTGCTCGACGATAGTCCTTGCCACGAACGAATGGGTAGCACCTGAATCGAAAAGAACACGAGCCCAACGGTTCTTTACCTTAAATATTCATATAAGCGCAAAAAGGAACTAGTATAATACAACAAAACTAAAAGGAATCATGACCTAACAGCTGGCTTAAGGTCTAACCTGCGATCACTTGGGTTGAAGACTGCGCTTGCTCCTAGGCTAACATGTTCAGCATTCCTCTTCCTTTATCCTGATGTTGCGGCGACGGTAAGGCTCGAAGCGGAACTGGCTGCAACGGGGGTTGAACTCGCAGGCATTGAAACTTCATGTGCCCTTTTTGTCCGCACTGGAAGCAGTCTTTCTCCTTGGTCCAACGCTAGGCCGCATCATGCCCCTTCTGCTTGCACAACGGGCAGAGCACCTCTCCCTTCGGAGCACCATGAATTGCCAGCACTCGCTGCTGCTTTTGAACTCCTTTCCTCTTGAAACACTTTTCAAACGGATGGCCAGAGCGGCCACAGAAACTGCAGACCTCACCACCTCCTTTCTTCAAGACTGAGCCAGGTGCACCAGAATTCCCTTCTTCTCCGGCCTTTCTCTTTCCCTTCTTCATTATTGATCCTCGATTCTTGGCATTATCAATCGCCTCAACCTTCAGCGCTGCCTCTACTACCTCGGCGTACTTATCCGACCTGTACACACTGGCCACCTGCTAGATGTCACTGCGGAGACCACCTAGAAATCTCTTTACTCTTCCTACTTCCAAGGCTAACAAGGCCATAGCAAACCTGCTTAACATGCAAAACTCCATTGCATACTCACTCACTGAGAGCTGCCTCTGCTTCAGATGCAGGAAATCATTCATCAATCGGTCTTGCTCTACCGACGACATAAACTTTCTAAACAACATTCCTTTGAAGGTTTCCCACGAACATCCTTCGGAAAGGCCTTCCTTCTCCCTCAACCACCAACTCTTTGCGAGACCCTTAAGATGGTACGCGACAAGCATCACCTTCTGATCCACGATGATTCCTGAATACGAGAACACCTCCTCAATGGCTATAAGCCAATCGTCTAAGGCCACAAAGTCGGCTCGACCGTCATATGATGGAGGACCCAACCTTTGAAAGTGCGAAATGAAATTCATTTCCGGAGGAATCGCTACAGGGCGTACCAAGGGAGTAGGAGGGGTAGGAAAGGTCTGCTCTACTACGGGGGCCTGCACCGCGGCTTGCTGCCTTGAACCTGCAGACAACAACGCCTCAACTTGCGACTGCATCACAACCACTTGCCTCGTCAGAGCTTCATTGCTCCGGACGACTCGCCCTCCGACTGGGGAGTCCATCTAGTCGCGACTCGCTTATGCACCATCTCTGCTTAAACGCAAAAAACTACAATCAAAATTAACCTTACACTAAGACTACTCTACTTGGTTCAGAACATGCATCTACAGATACTTGCTATTGCTACCACCTTTCTCTGGGATTTTCATGATGCAATGCTAAGTTTGGGGATGATACTACATCATTCCTCTTGACTCATGTGCAAGGGTCATGAATGAATGAATTTTCTTGTGTTCTTTTTTGAAATCATGTGTGTACATATGTCATCATATAAATCTTTAGCTTCGCACACGTGCTTATGCAATGCTATGTAAGGTATGTTGTGCTATGCTTTCTAATAAAGGCCTTAATGCATGTTATGAGCGGCGTAAACATGAAATATTATTCATCCCATACTACATAATATCACATGTAACAAAAAGAAAACATGATAATGGGCATCCATGTGATGATGGTTATGCATCCCATACTACATAGCCGTCACATGTTGCCACCTATGGTGGATTCATATAAAGACACATATTGTGCATCCCATACTACATAATATGCCCCGTATACTTCTTATCATGCTATGAATGTAGTGTTCTTGCTTCGGCCAAGATGTACTGATGACACATCGGTGTGTGTATGCAATGAAACCAAAATAACTACTATATCAGAATTTGTTGCCCGACCGCCTTGTCGAACAACCTACCTCTGATACCAACTGTCACAACCCGCATTTTCTCCGAATTTAGGAATATCAGAGTAAGAGAAAATATGCGTTATGATGCTACGTCATGCAGGAGACAACTGTAGACGCTCAGGCTGGAACCTATTACTTATTTAAATCAAACATGATTACATGGTAATTCGTCATTTGAAATCATGTATTGGGGTTTGAAGTAAGAACTATGTCTCTCAGTTCGTGGATCAGCTAGTCCACCGAGAAAATATATGTAATTGCAGCAAAAAATACTTAATTTAGTTCACTTAAGGTCCTAAATGCACGTGATGACAGGACATAAAGTAAATTATATGCACATATCTAGGCGTAGTATAAGTATAGAAAATACCTTTAGGCGACTTTAAAGATAAGGATTTCAGTAAAAAGGAATGCAATGAGGATGAAAGAAAAGCCATTTTATAACTATCATGCACCTAGACATAAATCATTCCCAGAGAGCAAGATACACGAGGTCTAAACGTAGTAGCATTAGCTGGCAAGTAACTATAAAGTATCAAAAAGAGGCACAACGGGCGTCAACAAACTAACACTAACCCATTGGCTCCAACTAGCATGTATGAACACCAGAAGAAAACAAACAACAACTACCTCGCAGCAGCGGGGTAAAACAGCAACTAAAACTCCTGAAGACTCCGGGCTATTCCACTAGCCGCTTTGGTTCAGAATCTGAGGCATTCAATAAAACATAAAACGCCTCAGCAAGGGATTTACAAGTGACAGAAAAACAAGAAGTAAAGTAAATAAGGCATAAGGGGTACCAACCCAGGCCAAACTTACAGAAAAAAAAGAGAACTCCAAAGCAACTAAGCAATGCACCGAGTGCACCAAATATCAAAAAGAGGAACAAGCATGGTTAATTTATCTTGTACATTCTATTTAAAGAGACTGATCAGTTCAAATTAATCGGGGGCGGTTACTATACTCCGCCACCCAAAGCCCAGAAACGGGTGGGGGTTTCTCTATCCTCTACCACCCAAACACGGCCCACGGGGCCTCAGGATGAGCCTGCTGACCACCCGTAAAATGGCCACCGTGCAAGGATTAACAAATCCCCACTGTCCCCCAAACAGGACTACCGTGCAAGGTTAAAGACAATGGTTCTTATTAAATAAATTACAATTAAAACACGGGGCGTTGCCCGAAAAGAATAATCACCAGGATGCCCTAAGAGACAGGGTCACAACAAAGCAAACATTTCCCAACACTATTCATAAGAGAACCCATAAGGTATTTAACCACTACGGGTATGAGATTTCAAAGAGGAGAAGTAATCAGAGGCATAACTCAAGTACAAGGAAGTAGAGGGCATTTCTCGAGAATCTAAAGGATAAGAACATAGTTCTCGAGAAATCAAGGAGTTAGGTCATAAAGTTCTAGGGAAAACCAAGGGAAGAGTCCATATAGTTCTCGAGAGAAAAGAAAAGATAGAGAACATGATTTCTCGAGAAGTCCAAATGCAGAAATCAAGGTTTCTCGAGAAATTAAGAGAAGGGAGTAGGAGTTTCTCGAGAAATTAAAGGTTGGAAGCAGCAGATTCTCGAGAAATCCAAATGCAGAAATCAAAGTATCTCGAGAAATTAAGAGCAGGGAGTAGCAGATTCTCGAGAAATCCAAATGCAGATATCAAGGTTTCTCGAGAAATTAAGGGCAGGCAGTAGCAGATTCTCGAGAAATCCAAATGCAAAAATTAAGGTTTCTCGAGAAATTAAAGGCTGTACATGAAGCTCTCGAGACACAAGCTTGCAACAGGGGTAAGTTTCGGGCTACAACATATTTTTCTGGGGGAAGACTCCGATACTTCAGGGAGAATCAAGGGGGGGGGGGGGATTCGAGATCAAAATGACATGACCATAAATCACAAGCCATGACACAACAAGAACACTTAACCACCGAAAACAGTGCTTTAAGAAAACAACGAGGAGGAGGGGATAGCCACTTGCCTTAACCTTGCGAAAACTCAAATTTCTCCGCTCCAAAAGCCAAGGAAATACTCGAGCACGAAAACCTGTAGCCTTTTGGATCAAAAAGGAGGAGTCTGTTCACAACATTAACTCCAAAAATTCCACGAAACGGGAAAAAACTCACCACTAGAACGAAGATCTCGCCGAGAGCTTTCCAAATCTACTCTCCAAACGCGATTCCGACTACAACAGCCCTAGGAATCGTCGGTCGAAAGCTCCACGATGCTTCACTCTCGCTCGGCGGCTGGTTTGGATCGACGAAGGAAGAAAAAGGATAGGGAGAGAATTTAAGGTTTTATAATTAAAACCTAATTTAATATTTAATTAATTAAAAAATACTCCCTTTCACTTAAACTGTGAGGTGACTAGATCACCTCAGATTTCTACGAAATTCGCACCCCAACTGAAAAACGACGCTACGAAACCAACGACGAAGTCAAAATTCAATTCCGACGAGCCAAAATCGGGATAAAGCTTCCCGAAGCTAAGATCTCAACAACTACACAAAATCCTTTCTATAACTCGAAATGACGTGAAATCTCGCACGCTCGATCTAAATTACATACTTTAACTAAGATAAGGCTCAAAAATAAACCTAGCTAGCTGACGTAATGCCCTTATGCCAAAATAACGCCACAGCGGCCACGTAAATAATTAATGAAAACCAGGGGCGTTACAAGCACCTCATACAAGAAGCCTGAATTTTCTTTTTTAAAATGTTTTTCCTCTACAAAATTGATTCCTTCCAGCAAGAAAATATTCCATAAAAGGGTCTCAACCCCCTTTATTATGTGTGCAAGCTGTTATAGGTTTGGTCACACGTCCAGTTCTTGCAGGAAATTAAACAAACTACTTTAAAGCAAATCTGGGTACCTATGACTTCCACTTATTCTATGGGTGGTACCACTTAGGTATCCGAATCTTTACTCTCATCTTCTTTCTATATGTGCAGGCAGGATAAGAAAAATGAAGACGTGTGGAACTTAGATTTTGGATGCTCCAAGCACATGACAGGCAATAAAGAAAAGTTCCTTAGCTTAGAAAAGAAGAAGGGAGGGATCGTGACATTTGGTGATAACGGAAAAGGAAGGATCATGGGTATTGGTACAGTTGGTAAAAAATCCTTTACTATATCTAATGTTCTTTATGTGAAAGGGCTAAAACACAATCTTATTTCTATTAGTCAATTATGCGATAAAGGATTAGATGTTTTATTTGAACTTCCACTAATCTATGCAAAATATCTAATCCTACTACAAAAGATATTTTACTAACTACACCAAGAATACATAATGTTTATATAGTTTCTTTTCATGATCTTTCTAAATCATCCATAAAATGTTTTATCACTAAAAATGATGAATTAGAACTTTGGCATAGAAGCCTAGGACATGCTAAAACAAAACTTATTGTAAAACTTGCCAACAGAGATTTAATTAGAGGATTGCCTAGATTAAATGGGAATTTACCTTCACTATGTTTGCCTGGTCAAAAAGGTAAAATTACAAAATCCTCTTTCAAAAGTAAAAATATTATTACTACTTCAAGACCCTTGCAATTAATTCATATGGATCTATTTGGTCCCGTTAGCACCGCAAGTCTTGGCGGTAGATTATATACATATGTTTTAATAGATGATTTTTAAAGATATTGTTGGACAATATTTCTCTCATCCAAATCCGATGCATTTAGCGAATTTTGAAAATTATGTACTCGTATTCAAAATGAAAGTGATTTAAAAATTAAATGCATTCGCTCGGATCATGGAGGATAATTTGAAAATGATAAATTCACATCTTTTTGTGATATGTTAGGCATAAAACATGAGTTCTCCGCACCACACACACCACAACAAAATGGTGTTGTAGAAAGAAAGAATAGGACACTTCAAGAACTAGCACGCACTATGTTATGTGAATATAAATTCCTAAGTCCTTTTGCGCCGAAGCCGTAAATACATCATGTTATGTTATAAATAGAATCATGCTTCGCCCATCTCTTAATCTCACACCATATGAACTCTATTTTCAAAAGAAGCCTAACATATCTTACTTCAAAGTTTTTGGTTGTAAATGTTTTATTTTGAATACTAAAGATAACTTGGGAAAGTTTGATGAAAAATGTGATGAAGGAACTTTTCTTGGATACTCTTCAACTAGTAAAGCTTATAGAATTTTTAATAAAAGAACTAATAAAGTTGAAGAGTCAATTAATGTGAAATTTGATGAGCTTATTCCTTGTGTAGAAAGACTTTCCGCAGGCAAAGAGGATGATCACTTACCACCTTTGGAGCATGGTGACGAGGAACCTTCCAAAGAAGAAGAAGAGGAGGCCAAGGAAAATGAATATTGATGATGCTATATTTATAGTTATTTTCACATAATATTTTATTTATAATTAATTTAATTTAATTTAGTTTTAGTTAATTTATCACTAATTTATCTTATTTTTGTATTTTCAGGTAATTTGGGCTGCCAATAGCAATTTCAAGCTCATATGACTAATCAGGAGATTATTTGGAGTATTTCTGCCGAAATCGCAAAGTACACGCCCTCGGTCACGGGCGTGACCTAGGGCGTGACATTTTGTCACGGCCGTGATCCAGCCCCGCGTATTCCAGTTGAAAGAAGTCAGCCGCCACGTCAGATTAAAATTACACGCCCTCTGTCACGGGCGTGACTGAGGGCGTGACCTTAAAGTCACGGGCGTGACTCGCCCGGATTGCATTCATTTCAGCCAGCCATCAACTCCCGCCGTTTCTAGCTTACACGCCCTCGGTCACGGGCGTGACCGAGGCCGTGACTTTTTTGCAACCGCCAGATTAACTCCAGATCGCGGCGTTTCCCGCCGTTTCCAGACCCGTTCAAGACACGCCCTTGGTCACGGGCGTGACCGAGGCCGTGACCCGCCGTGCAATTGATTTTTGGCGGTTCCTCTTCCCCAACGTCCCGGGCTTTCATGACAGTAATTACGCAGCTTACACGCCCTTGGTCACGGGCGTGACCAAGGGCGTGACTCCCCGTTTTTTCATCTATAAAAGGCAGCAATCTCCAGAAGTCGGGGGGGTGCAATTTTGGAGCTTAATTTCAGCTTTAGTTTACTGTTTTTTTATGTTCTAGCTACTTTTTCCTAAAGTTGTAAGTTTTTATTATTGCTATTTTAATTCAAGTATTGTTGTTTTCTTAATCATGTCTTTTTCCTCTTCTACTTGTATTCCCATCACTATGATGAGTAGCTAAGTTTCCTTTAGCACTTGGTTATGATGAACTTTGGAATAAAATAAAATATGTTTTGAATCTTTCTAATTAGCAAACTCTCGTTTTGTTTATCTTCGATTTATCTTTGAGAATTATTTTGTTTTGATTTCATATGTCCGGAATATGACTTTCAATCTATGATTCGTTTGCTAGTGATCGAGAGATCCATACGAACGAGGAGATCACTCAAAGATAAAAAGAGTTGTATGCATTCCTCGAGAGAGGGTGACACAAATCTTTCGGATTGGAGTCAAATCCAATAGTGGGGTTCACCGCTTAAAGCAAGCTTAGGGGGTTTCGACTGGCCGAGGGGTCTTAATCGATCAACCTAAGGTTAGGTGGTAGTTCTCTCGAGAGAGGCTCTACCATATTTTGGGAACCTCCACGGTCGAGGATATTTCAATAAGAGTTTGCGGTTTCATCTTTTATAAAATTATATTTTATTCCAAAGGGATTCAAGACCAGATGCTAATCCTTTTAATCATAATCTTTCTTCGTAGTTAATTTTCTCCAAATTGTTTTTCCAAAACAAACCCAACTTTCGATCGATAAAATAATAGCTCTTCTTTGTGAGTAGAAGTACTCAACAAGCCCGGAAAAATACGACACTTGATTTTCTAAATCCTATACTATAAAGCGATAGGTACACTTGCCTTATCGAATTATACGTGGATAATATTTTAATTTTGCGCAGCGCGAATTTATCTCATCAAGTTTTTGGCGCCGTTGCCGGGGACTAATTGTTGATATTTTGAAAGCTTAGTTCTATTAATTTTATCATTTTTTTTCTTTCTTCTCTCTTTTCTACGTTTTTCTGTTTGGTGTATGACCCGAAGGAATCCGTCCGATCTTCTTGAATTGGATCCGGAAATCGAGCAAACCATTCGGCGACGCTTAAGATTCCAACGACCAAGTTCTCAAGATCCGATTGAGGAATCCGTAGGTGACACTTCCTTTCCGAATACTCTTCCTTCTTCATCTTCTTTTTCTTCCCCCTCCTTTTCTACCTCTTCTAATATGGGTGATCCAAATCCGGATGAGGTCGCGCAACGGACTATGTCCTATTATGCCCGGCCTAATCTGGAGGATACCACTTCAAGTATTGTTCGACCTGCTATAGCGACCAATAATTTTGAATTAAAGCCGAGCATCATTCAAATGGTACAAAAATATGTACAATTTGATGGGCTTCAAGATGAGGATCCCAACGCGCATATTTTTAGTTTTCTAGAAATATGCGATACTTTCAAAATTAACGGGGTATCCGATGACGCAATAAGGCTTCGGCTTTTTCCTTTCTCCTTGCGCAATAAAGCTAAGCAGTGGCTCAGTTCTCTTCCAAGAGGATCTATCACCACATGGGCCCAAATGACGGAACAATTTCTCACGAAATATTTTCCGCCCGCTAAATCGGCTCAATTGCGTAAGGATATCATTTCTTTCTCCCAAGTTGAAACGGAAACACTTTATGATACTTGGGAGCGATTTAAGGAATATTTGCGCCGATGCCCCCATCATGCAATCCCCGATTGGTTGCAAATTCAGACATTCTATAACGGCCTAAATTCTCAAACGCGTCAAATGATTGATGCCGCCGCCGGTGGTACCTTGAATAACAAAACACCGGCAGGAGCGCAAGAGCTTTTAGAGAGTATGGCCATGAATACGTATCAATGGAGTACACCTCGGTCGCGCTCAAATAAACCGGCCGGGCTGTATGAAGTTGATGCAATTTCAAATTTATCTGTCCAGGTTGAGCTTTTAAATAGAAAAATAGAAGAAATGACTGCTTCCTCTTCTACACCTACCTGGGGATCCCCCTCCACCATTGCCGAACATGTGGATTACATGGGTAATCCGAATCGGCCAAACTTTAATTCGGGTAACACTCATTATGGTAACACATATCACCCGGGTTTCCGTAACCACCCAAATTTCTCTTGGAGTAATCCAGGGAATGCGGCACAACCCCCAAACACAATTCCACCTGGTTTTCCTCCACCACAAGCTCCAAAATCTCCCTCCCTTGAGGAGGTTTTCACCAAATATGCAGCAAATAACGATGCAAATATTCGGAATCTTACCGGATCTGTTCGCAATTCGGAGAATTAAATTGGTCAAATCGCGAAGATGCTCTCCGATCGCCAGCAGGGAGCACTTCCAGGCAATACGGAGCCCAACCCAAAGGAGCAAGCAAAGGCTATCACGCTACGAAGCGGGAAGGAGGTAACTACCCCTTCACAATTGGTTGAACCAGAGGTAACAATTTCTTCATCTTCTCCTCCTCCTCAAGTTTCAACGCAAAATAAAATTAAGGAATTTCAACCACCACTTCCCTATCCATCTAAATTAAAAAAGGATCGAAATGATGAGCATTACGGTAAATTTTTAGATATGTTTAAACAAATTCAAATTAATCTACCATTTTGCGAAGCTATCGCGCAAATGCCGAAGTATGCTAAATACCTCAAAGATCTTTTGTCTAATAAAAAGAAACTTGAGGATATTTCTACCGTTCAATTGAACGAGGAATGCTCAGCAGTTTTACTTAATAAATTGCCTAAGAAATTAACCGATCCGGGTAGTTTCTCAATTCCATGTTTATTTGGTGATTTCTTAGTAAAACATGCGTTGGCCGATCTAGGTGCCTCTATAAATTTGATGCCTTATTCTCTTTTCCAAAAATTGGGTTTAGGAGAACCTAATCCCACGAGAATGAGCATCCAATTGGCGGATCGTTCCATAAAATACCCAATGGGTATTATCGAGGATGTGCTTGTCAAGGTTGATAAATTTATCTTTCCGGTAGATTTTGTCATCCTTGACATAGATGAGGATGCCGAGGTACCACTCATTCTCGGTCGCCCTTTTCTTGCCACCTCGCGCGCAATAATTGATGTTAGTAATGGTAAACTTCTCCTTAGAGTCGGAGATGAGGAAGTTACCTTTACTATAAATTCTTCTATGAAAAATACGCTCTCAAATGACGACTCTTGTTTTTTCTTGGAGGCTTCACCTGATGAAGACTCAATTTTATTTTCTGAATATATTTCACCGTCATCTTTCTATGATGAAGAATTTGAAAATCTCAAACTTATTTCTCATGAAATTATTGACGGCACGATCACTCACGAACCTATTTTTGAAATTTTAGAATTAGGTAGTGATCGATTAAAAACTTCTTATGAGGAACCTCCCGTAGTAGAATTAAAACAATTGCCTAATCATTTAGAATATTTATTTCTAGCGGAGGATTCTAAGCTTCCCGTAATCGTGTCGGCGTTTCTGTCCGATGAAGAAAAATTAAAATTATTAAATGTTTTAAAACTTCATCGCCGCGCAATTGCGTGGAAAATTACGGATTTAAAAGGGATTAATCCCTCCTTTTGTACGCATAAAATTTTATTAGAAGAAAATTCACGTAAATCTATTCAACCTCAACGCCGCCTCAATTCTAATATGAAGGAGGTGGTTAAGGAGGAGGTAATTAAATTATTAGATGCGGGCATCATCTATCCAATTTCGGATAGCTCTTGGGTTAGTCCGGTCCAAGTGGTGCCAAAGAAAGGAGGATTAACGGTAGTGCCAAACGAAAAAAATGAATTAATCCCAACTAGAATCGTTACCGGATGGCGGGTTTGTATTGATTATCGCAAATTAAATGATGCGACCCGTAAGGATCATTTTCCTTTACCGTTCATCGACCAAATCCTTGAACGATTATCCGGACACTCGTTTTATTGTTTTCTTGACGGTCTCTCGGGGTATTTTCAAATCCCAATTGCGCCCGAGGACCAAGAGAAAACAACCTTCACTTGTCCGTTTGGCACCTTCGCCTATCGTAGGATGCCATTTGGGTTATGCAATGCGCCGGCTACATTCCAAAGATGTATGCTAGCAATTTTTGACGAGCTAGTGGAGGATATTATGGAAGTTTTTATGGATGATTTCTCCGTTTTTGGAGATTCATTTGATTTATGTTTGACTAACCTTTCCCGCGTTCTCCAAAGATGTGAGGAGACAAATTTAGTGTTAAATTGGGAGAAGTGCCATTTTATGGTACGGGAAGGTTTAGTTTTAGGCCACAAAATTTCTAGTAAGGGTATAGAGGTAGATAAAGCTAAAATTGAAACTATAGAAAAATTACCTCCCCCTTCAAATGTTAAGGCCGTACGTAGTTTTCTTGGGCATGCCGGTTTCTATCGCCGGTTTATAAAAGACTTTTCTAAAATAACCAAGCCCCTCACTCACTTATTAGAAAAAGATGCACCGTTTATTTTTGATGAAAATTGTTTGCATTCTTTTTCTATTATTAAAGAAAAATTAATAAACGCTCCTATTATGATAGCTCCCAATTGGGATCTTCCTTTTGAGATTATGTGCGACGCTAGTAGTTTTGCCGTTGGTGCAGTCCTAGGACAACGCATAAATAAAAATTTTCATCCTATTTATTATGCGAGCAAGACACTTACCGACGCACAAGAGAATTACACAACAACCGAGAAAGAGCTTTTAGCCGTGATTTTTGCTTTTGATAAATTTCGCTCTTATCTTACTTTATCTAAAGTAATTGTTTTTACTGATCACTCGGCTTTACGTTATTTGCTAACAAAAACTGATGCCAATCCAAGGTTGATTAGGTGGATCTTACTTTTACAAGAATTTGATTTGGAGATCCGGGACAAACGGGGAGCGGAAAATTTGGCGGCGGATCATCTTTCTTGGTTGGAGAATCCCAATTCGGAGGAGCTCATAGAGGAAGAAATTAATGATACTTTTCCTGAGGAACGCCTCCTCGTTATTCATAAGGTAATAGATCTCCCCACCCCTTGGTTCGCCGATTTCGCAAACTACCTTGTTGCGAGATTTCTCCCAAAAGATTTTTCCTATCAAGAAAAGAAGAAATTCTTTTTCGATTTGAAAAATTATTTTTGGGAGGATCCATTCCTTTTTCGAGTTTGTGCGGACCAAGTGGTGCGGAGGTGTGTATCTCATGAGGAGGGCGCTCAAATTTTAAAGCATTGCCACGAGGGACCCACCGGCGGGCATTATAAAGCAAATCGAACGGCACGGAAGGTACTTGAAGCGGGCTTCTATTGGCCGAGCATCTTCAAAGACGCTTACGCACATGTAAGTCGTTGTGAACAATGCCAACGCTCAGGTAATATCTCCCGTCTTGATGAAATGCCCTTAAAATCTATTTTAGAAATTGAGGTTTTTGATTTATGGGGGATCGATTTTGTCGGCCCGCTACCAGTTTCTTTTGGAAATCGATATATTTTGGTAGCGGTCGATTACGTGTCTAGGTGGGCGGAAGCGCAAGCCCTTCCCACCAATGATGCCCTAGTCGTAACCCAATTTCTCAAAAAACTTTTTTCGCGATTTGGAGCACCGCGGGCGATAATTAGCGATAGGGGAACTCATTTTTGTAATGCCCAATTCACTAAAGTTTTATCTAAATATGGCGTTACACATAGGATGGCCACCCCATATCACCCTCAAACAAGTGGCCAAGTAGAAGTGGTTAACCGTGAATTAAAACGAATTTTAGAAAAAACGGTTTCCACCAATAGGAAAGATTGGTAGCATAAACTCGATGATGCTTTATGGGCCTATCGGACCGCGTACAAGACCGCTATCGGTTGTACGCCATATCGATTGGTCTATGGGAAAGCATGTCATTTACCGGTCGAGCTTGAGCATCGCGCCTTTTGGGCGCTTAAATTTCTTAATCTAGATAGCAATATTGCTTCTGAGCTCCGCAAGTTCCAACTTAACGAGCTCGATGAATGGCGCTCCCTTGCTTATGAAAGTAATAAATTATACAAGGAGCGCACTAAATTTTATCATGATAAGAAACTTAGGAATCCTAAAACTTTTCGACCGGGAGACCAAGTTCTCCTCTATAACTCGCGCTTACGACTTTTTCCGGGAAAACTTAAGTCCCGTTGGTCCGGCCCCTTTATCGTCAAAGAGGTTTGGCCCTACGGGACCGTTTCAATAACACATCCTGAAAAAGGTGAATTTAAAGTGAATGGGCACCGGTTGAAATTATTTTTCACCGGCGATAATTTTCATGAGCACCGGGAGGAAATTCACCTTCCGAACACCTAAATCGGCGTGCCACCATGGTCGAGCTCAACGACCGTAACCAAAGCTCTCTTGGGAGGCAACCCATGTTTTATTTTATTTTATTTTCCGTTTAAAAAAATTCTAAGTATTTTTATTTTTGTTTTTAAAAAAAATATAACAAAAAAAAACATTAAAAAAAAAGAGATAAAAAAAATATTATTCTATTTTGAGGTTTTTGCAGGTTTGGAGGAGATTTGCGAGATAACGGTCCCTCGCACATACGCATGAAACCCCACTCTCCAAGTCGGTACTTTATTTTTAGTATTTTTCTTTTTATTTTATTACCTTATTTTGTTTTCTTTTTAAAAAAAAAGATAAAAAAAAATTACAAAACCAAACCAAAAACATTTAAAAAAAAATATATGTTTCTGAAAAAATGTCACAGTCACGGCCTCAGTCACGGCCGTGACTAGGGCGTGGCGCGTTACGATTCGTTTTCCTGGCGAGTCTCTCAACGAGCTGCATCCAATTCCGCCTTCCGTAAAAGTCACGGGCGTGACCAACCTTGGTCACGGGCGTGACATTAGCGGAAGAACATTTTCGCCCATCACGGCACTCACGGGCTCAACATGACATGTCACGCCCGTGACAACATGAGTCACGCCCGTGACATTTGAAGGTCACAGCCGTGACTCATCCAGATGGCATACCTCCACGACCGCGCCAAGTCAAAGATGTCGTTTGACTGTCACGCCCGTGACAGTCAAGTCACGCCCATGGTCACGGGCGTGACCCTGGGCGGTGACAGCCCGGGAACCGCTTTTTGACCATCGCACATTGGATTCCCGGCCCTCTTTGATTTCGCCAGTTACACGCCCTTGGTCACGGGCGTGACCGAGGGCGTGACCTGGGAAAAATCCGCTTTTTGACCAGTCAAACCTCGGATTCCTCCCTCACGCCAGATTTCACGTGTCGCCCCTTACACGCCCTCGGTCACGGGCGTGACCGAGGGCGTGACACCTGAATTTTTCCCTATTTAAGTGCCCCTTCCCCCTCTCATTTCTCCACACCTTGTCCCCCATCTCTCCCTTCTTCTTTCTCATCTTTGGCCGATTACTTCATTTCTTCCTTCCAAATGGCCGGCCGCCGCCGCAATCACGCCATTGGCGAGTCCTTCTCTTCACTCCCCGATGAAACTTTTGATGCGGAGGCTATGCTCAATTTTTCCCATCCCACTCATCAAGACCGAAGTACCCGCCTCCGTGGGAAAGAATTTGGAGTTTTCCGCGTCATCGATTGGAACGTTCTCACCACCCTCGGGCAGGCGAACGCGGTGCGAGATCTACTCACTACTCTGAGGTGGGCTCCTTTCTTCTCCATTTCGGAGCCGGCGTACTAGGAGCTGACGGTGGAGTTTTTCTCTTCGTTTGATTTCTACTGGGCCGGGGCCGACAACGTGCTTGAATTCCGAATGGGCGGGCTTTCGCAAACTCTTCCTTTGCGTCAGTTCAACGTTCTCATGGGCTTCTGCGACGAGGCCTTCACTCTTACGGAGGCCTACACCGCTCTCCCCCTTGATTTCCCTCGTGAGTATAACCTTCCCGGATTTTGGGCGGAAATCAGTAACGACCCCAATCCATATTCGCCTAAAAAATCCAAGGGTAGTCATCTCCTCTCCCCCGCCTTACGCTATCTCCACTACCTCCTCACTTTCACACTTTCCGCTCGCGGCGATAGCCATGGAGTGGTGACCCGCGCGGACCTGTTATATTTATATAGCATGCACGAACGAGTCCCCCTCAATCTTGGTTCGGCGCTAGCGATGTTTTTTCGGCATCAGGCCGAAAATCGGAGGCTTAGTGCGCTTCATGGCGGTTCATTTGTTACTTATTTGGCCAAGCGTTTGGAGCTCTGGGATGCACTTCCTCCCATGTCTCCACTCCAAACGCCTGCGCCTATCACATTCCAAAACCTCCGAGCCCTTGGTTTGATGCGTCGGCGTGGCCGCGAGTACGAGGCCGTTCCTGGCGAAGTGGGTGGCGACCCGATCGATCTTGATTTCGAAGCAGATTCGGGTGGCGTTGCTCCAGCTCCGCAGTTTCCACAGCCGCCACAACAACATTTTCCCCCTGCGCCCGACTCATCCACTTATTTCGATCAGCAGTTTGGGCGGATCCACACTCGTTTGGATCAGATTCAGACAGAGCAGCTGTCCATGCGCACTCATTTTGACACACGTTTTGATACCCTCGAGCAGCGCCATGCTTCTTCTATGGAGCATCTGCAGCGGGAATTTGCTGATCTGCGTGCTTATTATCAGCAGGAGGACGACGACGATGATGCTTAGAGTTTTTTTTTATTTTTGGTCGTCTGTATCTTTTATTTTCTGTCCCGCACCTTTATTTTTGTTTTATTTCTCTTTTATTCCTGTCAAAATATTCAAAATATAAAAAAAAGAGTTTTTCTTCCTGTTTTTCTTCAGGATGGCTTGGGTATTGATTTGCTCTTCATCAGGGAAGTTTCCTCTCCTTTACTCGCACTTCTTTCTAAAACATTGGGGACACTGTTTTATTTTAAGTATGGGGGAGGGTATTTCACGTCGGTTTTATTGCAAAGCAACACCCAAAATTTTTATCAAAAAAAAAAATTAAAAAAATTAAAAAAATCTACAAAAAAAAAACTATATAGTTTTCTTAATATTTCTATATTTACTTGTTTGCAAAATTCTTAGTAGATTTACTTTTACATAGTGTTGTAGAAAATTTTATATACTTTATTAGATTTTGAATTTTGGAGTAAAATTGTTGACTCGTGCAGTGTTCTAGTTACGCGCACGCGTTAGTAGGATCTCATGTCGAATTAACTATTCAGCATAAAATTAGATTTATGATTTTCTAACTGCGTAGAATATTTTTGTTTTACTTTTAATTTGAAATTGGTAGAATCCAAAAATGCTTTAAGTGAGTATGTAGAAGTTTACTGGAGAAATAGTACCCAATTTGAACGGAAGGGTATTCTTTCTCGATGTCTAGAACTTGCCTCTAGCGACTCTCAAGACATTTGCATAAGTTAGATTCATGAGCATGAAAATGATTTAGGCCATCTCTTGATTCGTTTGAGCCTTTGCATTCCATGCCATAAAATCTTAACCGTTGCTAGCCATTTTGTGCTTTTTACCGTTTCTTTTGTAAGCCCCACTCATTTTCACCAAAGCCAAATAGCCTGCCTATGGTGCACGCTTGAAATTTAGAGCTTTATTTGTTGCTAGCTTGTGTTTCTTATTTGTGAAAATGGTGATTTTAATTTTGCTATCATTTTGCTGCAAAAGAAGAAAAAAATGAAAAAAAATGAAGAAAAAGAAAATGAGAAAAAAATATTGAGAAAAAATTTGCAGAGTGCATTTTTGACCCCTACCTTTATATTTCAAAATTATTTGGGGTGTAAAAATTATTTAGCATACAAGTTTTTGCAAAGCTCTTCTTTTTGTTTTAAGTGTGCCTTAACCCTTCACGTTTATCTTTTGATATCCGCACCTTGAACCTAAGCCACATTTCAACCTAATTAAGTCCTATTGATTCGTGCTTATGAGTTAAACTAGTGCCGTGGCGAGAGTGTGAAAGGGCAAGCCTATGGCCATCGTCATTGATGGATTTCTTTGGAGGCTATCCCGAACTTTGATTTTGTGTAATATTGATCTTAGTAAACACGCTACCCGCTCCTTAAATATCATTTTAGGATTTACCGGATTTTCAATTTAAAAGTAGTAACAATATGTTATAACGCATTTTTGAAAATTATAAGCTAATCTTTATGCTGAATAGGTTTTTCTACTAGAATTTCTACACGCTTAGGCGCAAGACTTCGCATTTTTACTCTTTAGGTTCAAAATTCTTTCCTTGTATTTAAATTTTTCTACTCCTATGGAAAGTTGTTTGCTCGGGACTAGCAAACGAATAAGTATGGGGGTATTTGATGATGCTATATTTATAGTTATTTTCACATAATATTTTATTTATAATTAATTTAATTTAATTTAGTTTTAGTTAATTTATCACTAATTTATCTTATTTTTGTATTTTCAGGTAATTTGGGCTGCCAATAGCAATTTCAAGCTCATATGACTAATCAGGAGAATATTTGGAGTATTTCTGCCGAAATCGCAAAGTACACGCCCTCGGTCACGGGCGTGACCTAGGGCGTGACATTTTGTCACGGCCGTGATCCAGCCCCGCGCATTCCAGTTGAAAGAAGTCAGCTGCCACGTCAGATTAAAATTACACGCCCTCTGTCACGGGCGTGACCTTAAAGTCACGGGCGTGACTCGCCCGGATTGCATTCATTTCAGCCAGCCATCAACTCCCGCCGTTTCTAGCTTACACGCCCTCGGTCACGGGCGTGACCGAGGCCGTGATTTTTCTGCAACCGCCAGATTAACTCCAGATCGCGGCGTTTCCCGCTGTTTCCAGACCCGTTCAAGACACGCCCTTGGTCACGGGCGTGACCGAGGCCGTTACCCGCCGTGCAATTGATTTTTGGCGGTTCCTCTTCCCCAACGTCCCGGGCTTTCATGACAGTAATTACGCAGCTTACTCGCCCTTGGTCACGGGCGTGACCAAGGGCGTGACTCCCCGTTTTTTCATCTATAAAAGGCAGCAATCTCCAGAAGTCGGGGGGTGCAATTTTGGAGCTTAATTTCAGCTTTAGTTTACTGTTTTTTTATGTTCTAGCTACTTTTTCCTAAAGTTGTAAGTTTTTATTATTGCTATTTTAATTCAAGTATTGTTGTTTTCTTAATCATGTCTTCTTCCTCTTCTACTTGTATTCCCATCACTATGATGAGTAGCTAAGTTTCCTTTAGCACTTGGTTATGATGAACTTTGGAATAAAATAAAATATGTTTTGAATCTTTCTAATTAGCAAACTCTCATTTTGTTTATCTTCGATTTATCTTTGAATTATTTTGTTTTGATTTCATATGTCCGGAATATGACTTTCAATCTATGATTCGTTTGCTAGTGATCGAGAGATCCATGCGAACGAGGAGATCACTCAAAGATAAAAAGAGTTGTATGCATTCCTCGAGAGAGGGTGACACAAATCTTTCGGATTGGAGTCAAATCCAATAGTGGGGTTCACCGCTTAAAGCAAGCTTAGGGGGTTTCGACTGGCCGAGGGGTCTTAATCGATCAACCTAAGGTTAGGTGGTAGTTCTCTCGAGAGAGGCTCTACCATATTTTGGGAACCTCTACGGTCGAGGATATTTCAATAAGAGTTTGCGGTTTCATCTTTTATAAAATTATATTTTATTCCAAAGGGATTCAAGACCAGGTGCTAATCCTTTTAATCATAATCTTTCTTCGTAGTTAATTTTCTCCAAATTGTTTTTCCAAAACAAACCCAACTTTCGATCGATAAAATAATAGCTCTTCTTTGTGAGTAAAAGTACTCAACAAGCCCGGAAAAATACGACACTTGATTTTCTAAATCCTATACTATAAAGCGATAGGTACACTTGCCTTATCGAATTATACGTGGATAATATTTTAATTTTGCGCAGCGCGAATTTATCTCATCAAATATCTACCTCCAAGTGCCTTGAAATTCACAAAGGATCATCCACAGGAATTAATAATTGGTGAACCATCCATCGGGGTAAGAACTCGCTCTTCTCTTCATGAATCTTATTCAAATATTTGTTTTGTTTCCAAAATTGAACCAAAAAACGTTTCAACCGCTTTAAATGATGATTTTTGGTTTTTGGCTATGAATGAAGAGTTAGAACAATTTGAACGACATAATGTTTGGAAATTAGTAGAAAGACTATCTAATCACCCGGTTGTAGGAGTAAAATGGATTTTTAAAAATAAATTAGATGGTGAGTTTAGAATATCTAGAAATAAAGCACGCTTAGTAGCACAAGGATATTCTCAAATCGAGGGGATATATTTTGATGAATCTTTTGCACCCGTTGCTAGATTAGAGTTTATAAGAATCTTTCTAGCATTTGCAAGCTTTAAAAGAATAAAACTATTTCAAATGGATGTGAAAAGTGCTTTTCTAAATGGGTTTGTAAAAGAAGAAGTTTATGTTGAACAACCCCCCTGTTGAAACCAGCAACTGGTCTCTTGAGTTCGGACCCACTGGGGTGTAGCCGATGCTTATTTCTCCCTCACTAGACTCTTTTGACGGTGGATGCTGGAAACGAAATAGACCCAAGGCCGAAGCGAGGAGGTCCCGCCACACACCCGGAAGATCTTAGAGAGCTTCCCCTCCCAAACCAAAGCTCAACCGGGCACCTTGGAGGGCACTGGCTGCCAACCAAAACTAGCCTAGAGGAGAGGATTCTCTAAAATCGGATCTCCTCCAAGGTGCCCTTAAGGGTCTATTTATAGTTTTCCTAGGCTGGTCTGTAAATAGCCTGAATCCGCCTTTTAATTTTACTAACCGCACCCCAAATTGGTCTGCTAACAGCCTAACTCCGCTGTTCCGAAGGGCTATTTGCAGCCCACCAGGGGTATTATGGTCATTTTCCCCTCACAGCCCTTTGGGCGAATGGTCCGTGAGGGCACCATTCGCTGGGCACCCGCCTGGCTGGGCGAATGCCCACGCTTCTGGGCGAGTGGTCCGTGAGGGCACCACTCGCCTAGCGCCTTCTCTCCTACAGCTTACCCCCACCAACCCGGGGGCATTTCTACCTTCCTTAGCCTGGGCGAGTGACCCGGCGAATGATCCGGACGACCCAGGTTTCGCCAGTTGGCTGGGGGGGCCCACTCGGCGAATACGGGTTGTACACAATCCCCGCTCTTTACGAGCGGTTCCTACGGTCGTAAAGAACAGTCCAACCCTGTATTCGGTGAGTGCTTGCTGACTGGATCCATAAGATTCCGTGGGACCCACCGCCACTTTATATATACCTCCTCCTGTCAAATTTTTGCTGGACCACTTTCATACCTTGGCTCGGAGTTTCTCTACTTCCTAATGTCTTTCCACAAACCTTCTGCGAAACCCCTCTCGCGAGAGATGATCGACCGCCTGGCTGCGGCTCAAGCTGCAACGGCCCCCAGGGCATCCAAATTTGCTCCCTGGCTGATGTCTAAACGGGATCCGAGCGCCCCCTATGTCTCGCGTCGAGCCAAGACGATTCGGCTGAATCGTCAGAGAGGCGAGACTGCCTCGGAGTCTCCGGCGGATACTCCACCGGCGAACACGCTGGCGGATGCCCTTCCGGACCCCGCGGTGCTGGTATGAGGATTCTTCGTGTCTCTATTTAGTTCCTGTCCCTTACCCTGCGCTTATTCTGACCATTCGCAGGGGGCTTTGGTACCTGAGGACGACCATGGGGCCGTTTTGAGCAGTGCGGTGGTGCCACCTCCTGGGGACGAGGTACCTCCTCCCGATCTGGATCTTGCTCCTCCGCCTCCTCCTGGGGAGACTGTACCCCAACCCCGTGAGTTGTGAACCTTCTCGCTTTTTCCTTTTATGTTGTCGGCTACTAATCATTACCTTTTCGCAGCCCTCAACCCTGACGTCCCACTGCGGGACTCCATTCCTCCCAGTCCCCCTGCTCAGGTGAACCCCGCTGTCACCGCGAATGAACGGAGGGTCTCCCCTGAGCGAGAGCTGGATCAGCCTCTCCGTGCTGATGACCGTGCGGATGCTCCGGCTCCTTCTTCACAGCCTTACCGTCCAGGAAAGGGAAAGGTCTTACCTCCCGCCTGGCTGTTTGGGACGCACCCCCATTTGTCTCGTCCTTCGGGTCACCCGGACCCCACCCCAGGTCAGTTCACTCACCCGCCTCTGTTGTACTCGCATACTTTATCACCACTAACCTAGTTGTGATTCCGCAGGCTATCGAGAAGCCTCCCCCTTCGACTCCTACTACGAGGGGGGAGAGGGAATACTCTCGCCTCTCCCTTCCCCTGGGGATCTTGCTGACTTCCTGGGTGATTCCTCAGATCACGCGACCCTGAAGGATCGGATCTCGGAGGTCCTGGGGAAGCTCATCCACATCCAGCAAAACGTGGCCAGCTAGGTGGATGACGTGCGACTGAGAGTCGCGCGTGAGTTGAAGGACCTTCGACGAAGTCACTCGCATCTTCTCGCGGAGGTGGAGCGGCTAGGGGGCGAGGGAGGGGAGTTGTCTCCCGGAACACACGCCGCGCGAGCCCGGGACCAACTCCAACTGGCTTCCCATGAGATCACCAATATACTCGCTTATTACCGCCCGCGAATGCCCATGGAAGCTGGGTCGCGAAAGCGAGGTCGGTGGATCTGGGAGGAGACCTGACCTACCCAACGTCCACCCCTCTTATTGTTTTCTTTTCTTACTTTATGCTGCGAATGTTGACCGTTATTTTTCTGTAATAATTTCTCTATGCTTTGCGAATGCTTCTTTATTCATTTTTCGTATCTCATAGCTTTGCTTGGGTATTGCCGAGTGATAACTTATAGCCGGATGCTCTTCCAACCTCGTTGCGTAGCCGCGGAATGAATAGACATAGGGCATTTGCCATTAATGGGCGAGAGGGACCGACTCGGGCTTCGAGGTGTCGGGAGGGCGCGATGGCTATCCGCACACCCGAGGTCTCGAAAGTCCAAACGCCGTTTAGTCCCTCTATAAATAGGTCTTTCAACCACCGTATTAAATACCTAACCATCCGCTCTCTTTCCTTGCGCTAGCACTCGTGCTTCTTCCTTATCTGTTGCTCCTCTTTCCTTCTTTACTCGCAAAAATGGGTGGCGATGCGGAAGGCAGGGCCAAGTGCGCCAGCGCATTCGCCAACCACGTCTTTGATTCCTGCGACCTCTCTGAGGAGGCCTACCCGACGGCTGTCGCTGACTACGTCCCGCCGGGTTTCGAGGCGCGAAAGCCCAGGCCGGATGAGCGCCTGAATTCCATCTCGCCTTGTGCTCTCGCGATCCCGCTAGAGCACTTCGAGGTGGGGTTTCGCCTCCCAATCTGGCCGAAACTCCGCCAGACCTTCAGGTACTACGGGGTCGTGCTTGGCCAGCTCAACCCCAACTCCATCGCTATGTTGGTGGGGTACGCGAGCTACCTGCGAGAGGAGGGAATTGAGTTCTCGCTGCCCATCTTCCGCAAGCTCTATACCTTCCGTTGCACCCATGGTATCTCGTTCTTCTCGGGACTGAGCCCCCTAAAGCACTACGGGCTCCCGAACAAGAACCATGACGGGGTTCGCCGCTTTATTTTTGTAAGCGGGAACCTGGGGAACACTCTCCTCGCGCCGGTGCAGGAGGAGGAGTCAACCTTCCGCCCCCCGACCCTAGGGGGGCACGAGGCCAAACTTCACCAATACATCCTGGAGCACGGGATGGATCTCGTCTGTTGAGGCTGAGATCGCTCCTCCGAAGGAAACCGGAGGCTGCGGGTTGTCGGTTACTTTTTAAGTAGAAAAAAGGGAGACCGCTGGCAGCGGTCAAAACCAGACTTCGCCCGCCGCGGCGAATGCCACTCTTGCGACGGGCTTTCCTTTGATTACAAAAAAGAGGTTACAGCGGGCTGCAAGTGCAGGAAAAAAGAAGCCGGCCGGTCAGACAGTCCGCAAGACGGGAAACTTGAGTCCGCAGCTCAAACAAGCGAGCTCCCAGATTCAAGTGTGCGTGTCTTGTGAACAGTGCCGCCCCCTATTTATAGGCTTGGGGGCCTGCCCGAGCGGGCAGGGATAAAATAACCGCCTGCCCGGGTACAGGAGAAACGGGCAGGCGGTGACGGGATACACAAAAAGGAGAAGTAAATAGGCCGCGCGACTTGGCGGCTTGCCCTTCCGACTTGTCTGACCAGTAGCTAGAGATGAGAAGGCCAAGGCGATGAGGCTACCCGCTCGGTCTCTACTGTGAAACCGCAGCTTGTTCTTTGACTTTGGACCTTGGCTGCCTCTATTGCATAGGCCGCGCGACTTCCGACTTGAGACCGCGGCTTGTCCTGTTGGACTTGGACTCTGATTACGCTTGGTACTTGGAGGCGGCCTGAGTTGTCACAGACCGCCCGGCCTGTGCTAGCCGGAGCCGCTAGACCTCGTTTGACCTGAACCGGGCGACTTAGACACGCAAACCGCGCGGTCTGGGAGTAACCTTCCTGTAAGCGGTTTCCCGGGTAAACATAATCCCCGCATATTTTTAAATTTCCGTGAAGATTTCGAAAATATCAGTGCTAGCCGGAGATCGCGCCGACTTCACCCTGTTGGTTATAAATGCTCCAGAAGCTTCGACTCTGGCATAACTCTATTGTTACCACGAGTCACTATTCGCCTGTTGCGGTTAGAACTTTCGGTTTGCACAACTCGGGAAAGATGGTGAACCTGATGGCTGAACTCGAGCTTCTTGAGAAGTCCGGAAAGAACCGTGATAGAGACCGCTCGAAAGAGAAGAAGAAGAAGACGAAGCGGCCTGATAAGACGGTAACAATTGCCTTTACGAATAAACCGACCGACCTGCCTGTAGGTTTAACAATTGCTTTATCATCTAAACAGGAGGATAGACCGACCGAACTGCTCCCCGAGCCAGCAGTTGTTCCGCCGACTAAGGATGAGGCGGGTAGCTCGAACCCGCCGACTAAGGATGGAGCGGGCAGCTCGAACCCGCCCCCACTCTTCTCTGCCCAGGGAAACAACCCGCCTTCTCCACCGGGTAGGACAGACCTGGAAGCTGCTTCCCCGAAAGGCGATGGGGATGAGTCATTCAAGATGGAAGTTACCCCGTCAGGGGTCTTTCATTTGAAGATAAGGGATGAAGCGGGAGAAGCAGTTGACTCCCCCAAGCCGGACGGTCTGGATTCTCCCATAATCAATGTTGAGGACAGCCCGGACAAGCCAACTGTCCCGAAGTCGAAGAAGAGGAAGATGGAGGAGTCCGCTGCGGACAGGCTCCTCCAAAAAATGAAGAAGCTTAAGGCCAAGAATAAGGCGGCCTCTGGTAAATCGAGAGCGGTCAGGCTGCAGGGCAAATCGCGTGAGAATGAGGTCTCGGAAGGCCTGACCACTCCCTCCCCTCAGCCGAACGACCAGGCTCTGGTTGATGCGCATAGTATTTCTGTGAGCGACCTTCTCAAAGATTTTGACTCTTTTCAGAAGCAGGATGACCAACTGAGAACTTCCGCCGAACTGCAGGCTGCCAACCCGCCAGGGGAAAAAAGATCCGCTCTGTCCGAGGATGCGACCAGCCTTAAGGAGACCATCCTCCCTAAGGTCGCGGCTGCAGAATCCATACCGGCCTCTGTCGATCCCGTGATTGCCGGTCTGCGATTTATGCAGGTGAAGGCGGAGCGGGTAAGAGATCAACTCGCCAGGCCGCCCCCGCCGCAGCCCAACCTCTTGCTTCAAGGTAAAAAGGCAGCGGATTTCCATTCCGTTCGTTTTTTCATGCCGCGACCTCGAAACAAGTCGCGCGCTGCGTTATTGAATCCATCGCCTAGCTTCTTTCCCTCCGCTACTCAATTCTCTACTGCTAAGCGGAGGCAAAGTGAAAGATCGTGGAGAGAACAACGCAGGAAATTCGATACCGAGCTATCAAGGCGACCTGCCCGCCCGAGTTCAATTCAAACCGCCGCGGCTCGTAAGCGAGGAGAATTTAATGAAAGCGGTTTCATGTTGAACAATTTTTGACTGTTTCTCTTTTTTGTAGATGATCGTGATTCCGTCCTGGAGTCGGGCGAACTGGTGTCCTACCTTCCTCCCTTTGAACCACCTCTACTGTGCTCCCCTCTCCCGGATACTCGGATGGAGACCGAGATGTCCCGGCTTCAGAAGAATCTGGAGACGCTTGCCAAGCAGCTGAGGGCAGTGGAGGAGAGGGAGAAAGTCGCCCAGGACGAGAAAGCCGCGATTCGGGTAGAGCTGGAAGCCGAGCGGAGAGAGCGCCGGGAGAAAGAGAAGGAGCAGCAGGACCAGGTGGCAGCGCTGACCGCCCGGATTGATCGCGGGAAGAAGGAAGTCCGCAAGCTCGAGGATGACTGTGCCTACTATAGGGACAAATACCTGCATCTGGCCAAGGAAGCCGGCGGAAGTCGGCGCCCTTTAAACACGGTTGATGAAGGCCGGCGAGGGTCAATCCGCCCGGATGCAGGGACGAGCTCGTCTCTTCCTGCAGCCGGGACAATCCGCCCAGTTGCTAGTGTTCATGAGTCCGCAGTGAACTTACCTACTCGCACGATTCCTGCGTCGCGAGTGGAGAGAGACGCCGCGCGGATTCATAGCATGATCAACCGCCTTAATCATAATATGAACCAAATGCAGGGGACTGTCCTTCAGATTGGCGATCATGTCGCGCGGCTTCACAGAGAGGACGAACCGAACGATACCCGCCAGTAATGAGCGGTGTTGGGATACAACTTTGTAATATGTTTCAATTCGGTCCTTTGGATAATTCGCCTGAATCCGATTTTGTGATATTCGACCTGTTTACTCAGGCCGTGTGGCTTCAATATTCAATTTTACTATTTTAGCCTTCATGCTGTTGATTGATGCCTGAGTTATTTTTCATAAGCCGCTCGGCTCGCCTTCGTGGCTTTGTAATTTGCTTTTTTCAATTTATGCAATCTATCGCTGACTTTTGTGATGATATATTCGCGCGGGTTGATCATCTAGCCGCGATTTGACCTTTGCTAAGTGCAGATCATCCGTTCTTATAAGTAGCGTCCTTCCGAAGTTCTTCTTACCAGAATTTCGAGATGGGAGCAAAGCGCCAGTCGAAGCGACCTGCGAAGACCCCAGCTACCCGCTCTGAAGCCGCCGTTGCCTTCCACTCTGCTGATCTTGAGGAGTGTCGATTAACGAAAGCCGAATTGGACGAGTTCGTTGAAAAACATATGGTCGACAGCCCGCTGCTTGCGCGACTTCCGCTCCGTGATGAGCGGATGAACTCGTCCGGTCCAAACCTCATCGCGATCCCAATCGATCACTTCGATTGCGGATTCAAATTCCCGATCCCAATGGAGCTCGCCATGGTCTTCGACCACTATGGAGTTGTTCCGGGCCAGATTTCTCCCAACTCGATGGCCGGGATATGCAGCTTTATCTCTTACCTTCGATCTGAGAGAGTCCGCTTCTCCATGGATCTCTTCAGGAAGATATTCTCAGTTCGGGCCATCCCGGACTCTGAATCGGACGTCTTCAAAGGCCACCTCTACTTCGGTTGCCGTGGGTTGAAGATGGTCAACCTGGCGAACAAGGTAACTGCCTGGTCGGAGAGGTACCTGATCTTCGAAGGCCGGCTGGGCCTGTTGAACCCGAACCCGCAGGTGCGGCCTGAGGAGGCTTTTCAGCCAGTGCCAATCAGCGAGGTGGAGAAAGGGATCTGTAAGCTCCTCAAGGATGAGCGGCTTAACATAAGCTACTACATCCCTCTGCTTGCCGAACTGGAGAACGTTCGGCTTGAAGATAGTAAGCTTCTCTTTGCCTCCGACTTGAATGCTAACCGCTTGATTTCTTGTGCTGACTCTTCTTGTTTTATAGCCCAAGCCGTGGTTCCTGTTAACAAGCCGGTCAGTCCGTCCGGTCTGGTCCTAACCCAGACGGAGAAAAGAAAGAGGCAAGCCAGGAACAAGCCGCTGCCGTCTGATGGGGAGGATTCGGGCTCCTTGGGCGACTTCGCCGCCCTCCGATCTTTCAGCAAGGTGAAGGACCTGAAGGGCTGCCCGGTTTTGACCTGGCACCCGAACGGAGACAGCGTCCAGATCTCTACCGCGCTTCCCCACTGGGCGAGCGAGAAGTCGGGTCGGCATGCTGAGGCCGCCAGCATTGGCATGTTCGGCCGGCGGAACTTCAGGAGGCTAAGGAAAGTTCCTGTGGAGGAGCTCGCCAGGGAGGCCGCGCGGGTAGCTGCCGAGAGTTTTACCACAAACGCCTTTATGGGGATGACCCTGAAAAGGTTGATCAGAGATAACAGCCTTCAAGAGAAGGAAATCGCCGAATTAAAAAAGGAGAATGAGCGGTTAAAGGAAGCCGAGTTGGTAAGTTATCACCTGGCCAGCTTTAATACCGATGTTCTCAAACCGCCCGGTCTTACCTTACTCTCTTCTTTTGCAGGCTAAATATGATGAGACCGACCCGGTTTATCAGCAAGAACTCTTCCCTCATGTCGCCGAGGGAATTGAAAATGCTTTTAACCGCTTGCGGGAGCTCAAAGGGTTCGCGCCCGGTTTTGAGCATTTCACCTTTTCGGATGCTTATCCGACCTTGCAGAAGAAGCTGGAAAAGATCAGGCGGAAGGCCAAGGGGAAGAACAAGGTCGATGGATCCAGCTCGGAAGAGAGTGAAGATGAGGACGTCGAGGCCGAAGAACCCGAAGCGGCCAAGAGTGGTGAAGGTAGCTCAGAGTCCGAACCCAGCGATTCTGAAGAAGATGCTGGTGGCAAGTCGGGCGAGTTGAGCAGCTCATCCTCGTCGGGCAGCGAAGGCTATTCTCCCGATGTTTCGGTCGACGGCAGCGAACATTCAAGTGCTCCTGCATCTAAGAAACTCAAGTCGCACGATCAATAGATATATTTTGTTTTTTATTTTGAATAGCCGCCGGCTTGATGTTGTTAGCCGGACGGCTTAAAATACAATGTAAACAGCGTTTTATTGAAATGAAAAGTTTTTACTTATCTGTCCGTCTACCTTCTGCGACTTATTTGTATTTGCTTGTGATTTCTCTGTATTGAATCTTACCAAGCCGTGCGCCTTAGTGTTTAATCTATCCGGTTTGGATAGCGATCTCCCCGAGACTCCGTTAAAGTATCTGAAAAATACTGGCACAGCCCGCTCCTGTTAATCCGCGTCGAATTTATTTGATTCGTTCTGAAGAAGAGCCGACTTATTTCGAATGTGTACATTCCGGAAACCGGGCGCAATCAAGCCGCGTGGTTGCTACTAGACCCGGCATACTTGCTTTTCGGGATAGAGGGCAAGTCTTCGCGAATGCAATCAGATAACCGATCCAGTATTTTGAAATAACCAAGTCGTGCGACTATAAAGAGAATATCCGATCTCAAGAAGACCAATCGATAGATCGTGCGGTTAGTACTTAATCCGCAAACTGCATATTAAATTTGTACGATTAGCAGGCATAATACTTGTAGTGAAAATTATAACCATCTTGAACAACAAGCCGCACGAACTGTGCATTAAATTCGTATGATGAGCAGGCATAATACTTGTAGTGAAAATTATTACTGCCTGATTTAAAAGATCCTGTGATTATCCGATCGGATTGAATGGAAACCCATAAGGATGATAAAATTCATAATCCGGATGATAAGATCGGCCGATCATGATTATGCTTGCTCCCCTGATATTCAGCTTGATACCTTAATGATACCCAGTTTTATTTCAAGCCGTCCGGTTTGAAAGATTGAGCCGCATGACAACCTTGGAACCTGCTAATTTTGAGACCGCCTGGTTTAATTACCAGACCGCCTGGTTTATTAACCAAACCGCCTGAAAGGCTTGGTATCTGCTTATTTCAAACCGCACGGTTTGATCATCAAGTCGTCCGATTTGTGCTATATGTATAGGAATCCTGCTTTCTTCTCCAAACGGTCTATAATGACCATATGGAATGAGATAATCTCTTATAATGTTATAAAGATGACTACAGACTCAGATGACCAAGTGGGCAGGTGGGCCTAGGCGGCGAACATTGCTTTCCTCAAGCGGTCATAAAAGCTGTATAAATAAAGAGAAGAAAGTACAGACCCAGACGACCAAGTGGGCAGGTGGGCCTAGGCGGCGAACATTGCTTTCCTCAAGTGGTCATAAGGGCTGTAAGCGACTCGGCTGCTCTCTTGCCTAGGGTTACAAGCCGAGTTGATCAATTGGGCAGGTGTGGTTATGCCGCGGGGGCTATACCGACATTGCTTTCCTCAGAGAGATCAACTTAGTTGTGGGTCCCGCCTAGGCATCGCTCGAGAGTACCTTGGAGTATTCGATAGTCACAGACTAAGATGATCAGTTGGGCAGGTGTGGTTATGCCGCGGGGGCTATACCGACATTGCTTTCCTCAGAAGGATCATCACAGCTGTAATTATATCCCCTCGGGGCATGATAGAGCCAACATTCACCTAGACCTCCCTTGATGCAGGGGTGTGTCGGATATCCGCCGGGATCCAAGGTTCTGAAGACCACCGCTCGGGAATTGGCAAGCCACCACTACATGTGTGCGAAAACTCCCCGCTACACACGATCTTTATGGTTTTACGCTAATGACTACAATCCGAGTGAGTTCAAGCAGAACTTGGCGATGTCTCCGCGGTTCAGTGAGTTTGATAGATATGAGAGAGTACAAAGAGGAAAATATCAGACATGGAGAAGTGTCAGTATGGTGCTTTTTTATTAAAATATCAAAAAACTGCAGGAATAAAAAGGACATTTCAAGGATAGAACCGTTTGAGGTCGTCGCCACTCCAGGTGCGCGGGATGTCTTCTCCGTCACTTGTTTGGAGGTGATAAGCTCCACTTTTTAGTACCTCCTTGATGATGAAAGGTCCAGCCCAATTCGGATCTAGCTTCCCGACGCTACCCGTTCGGGCCGCTGCATCAACTTTCTTTAACACAAGGTCGCCGACCGCAAAATGTTTTACCCTGACATTTTTGTCAAAGTACTTTGCCATCCTTCTTTTGACCTCTTCTTGCCTGATTGTAGCCTCATCCTGAAGTTCTTCGATTAGGTCCAAACTACTCTTGAGAGCCTCGTCATTGCATTCTACCCATGCTTCTCCTCCTTCTTTTCCGAACATAACTCTTGGAGTGACCACCTCAAACTCTACAGGAACGACGGCCTCCGAGCCATGAGACAACTTGAATGGTGTCTCCCCTGTGGCTGAGGACGGGGTAGTACGAAGAGTCCAAAGAATGGAAGGAAGCTGATCCGCCCAGTTTCCTTTTTGATTTAGGACTCTTTTCATCAAGAGTTGTCGGATTTGCCTGTTTGCTGCTTCTACTTGCCCATTTGTTCTCGGATGATGTACCGAGGCGAACCGAAGATCAATCCCGACCTGATCACAAAAATTTTTCATCTCTGGATTATTGAACTGTGGACCATTATTGGTGACGATTGCCAACGGTATTCCATGCCGGCAAACTATTTCCCCCCAGATGAAGTTTCTGACAATTTGGGTAGTAGTTTTCGCTAATGCTTTGGCCTCGATCCACTTACTGAAATAGTCGATCATTACAATGATAAAGCGTCGCTGACCACTGGCCATTGGAAAAGGCCCCATAAGATCCATCCCCCATACTGCAAAAGGCCATGGCGCAGTTATTGATCTGAGTGACTGGGCAGGCAAATGCTGAAGAGGAGCGAACTTCTGACACTGCACACACCGCTTAGCGAATACTTCGGCATCCTTCCTCATAGTTGGCCAAAAATATCCCTGCCGCAAGATCCTTTTCTCCAAAGTCTTTGCTCCTGAATGACTACCGCACTCTCCCGAATGAATTTCCTGAAGTATAGCCGGGACCTCCTCTTCTGAAACGCACCGTGCTGAGGGAGAAATAAGAGTTTTCCTATACAAGACTCCTGCCATCAAGTAGTAGTAGGCTGCCTTTCTTCTGAATTTATTTCTATCCTTGATTGACGAATGAAACTCCCCTTTTGACAGAAATAGTTCATAAGGATCTTTCCAGGAAGGATTTTGATCGATCTGCATGAGCTCCTCTTCTTCCGTCCCATCTGTTGCCGGATGAAAAAGTTCTGAGGTCACCCCTCCGGATGGAAGACCAAACTTTGATAATTCATCTGCCTCCTCATTCTGTGTTCTCGGAATGTGTTCGATGATGAAGGATTTGAATCTCCCAATTTCTTTCTTCGCTAGGAATAGATATTTTCTCAACATCGGTTCTCTCGTTTCATAATTCCCCAAAACCTGCGAGGCCATCACAAGAGAATCAGTTTTCACATGAACATGTTCTATCCCAAGCTCCTTTGCGAGTGTCAAGCCAGCCAAGAATGCTTCGTATTCGGCCTGGTTATTTGTAACTGAAAAGAAGAATTTGATAGCTTGCTCCAGCCTGACGCCATTTGGACTAATCAGAACCACTCCGGCTCCCACGGAGTTTCTTCCAGAAGCCCCATCCACATAAATGATCCAAGCCAAGGGAGACTGTACTCTCTGTTCTGGATTAGACTCCGTCGTGTCCACCAAGAAATCTGCCAATACTTGTGCCTTTATCGCCGTTCTGGGAACGTATGATATTTCGAACTCGCTTAGCTCAATTGCCCATTTAGCCAACCTTCCTGAATGATCCGGCTTTTCTAAGATATTTTTTAGTGGATGATCCGAGACCACCTGAATGGGATGAGCCTGAAAATAGGGGCGGAGCCTTCGTGATGACATGACCAAAGCCAAGGCTAATTTCTCCAAGATTGAATATCTAGTTTCCGTATCTTTGAGGATGTGGCTGACATAATATATCGGAAACTGCTTCTTTTTCTCTTCCCACACCAGGACAGAACTTACTGCATCTGGTCCGACTCCCAGATATAAGAAAAGATTCTCCCCCTCACGGGGACTTTGAAGTAACGGAGTTGAAGTTAATTGCTCCTTTAACTGCTCGAAAGCCCTGTCACATTCTTTGCTCCATTCGAATTTCGATCCCCCTCGTAGTATTTTGAAGAATGGGGCACTTTTATCTCCAGATTTAGAGATAAACCTGCTCAATCCTGCCAGTCTCCCCCCAAGTTGTTGAACTTCTTTAGTATTTTGAGGAGGGGTCATATCAAGGATAGCTTTCACTTTATCCGGGTTTGGCGCAAGGCCATCAGGAGTTAAAAGATGCCCGAGAAATTTTCCTTTGCTTGCTCCGAATACACATTTTAATGGGTTTAGTTTTAACTTGAACCTCCGTAGAGTAGCGAACGTCTCTACGAGGTCTTCCAAGTGTAACGAGAATGTTTTGCTTTTTAGAAGAAGGTCATCGACGTAGACTTCGAGGTTCCTGCCCTTTTGATTTTTAAAAACGGTATCCATCATTCGTTGGTATGTTGCGCCCGCATTTTTGAGACCGAAAGGCATTACGAGATAACAGTAACACCCATCGTTCGTGATGAATGAGGTATGCGGGATATCAGGTTTATGCATTTTGATTTGATGATACCCAGAGAAGGCATCGAGGAAACTCATAAAACCATACCCAACCGCGGAATCAACCAAAACATCTATCCGAGGCAAAGGGTAACAATCTTTAGGGCACGCTTTATTGAGTTTGGTGAAGTCTACGCACATGCGCCACTTCCCACCAGATTTTTTGACCATTACAACGTTCGACATCCACGTGGGATATTGAATCTCAGAAATAAAACCAGCTTTTAGGAGTTTGGAAACCTCCTCTCTGATGGGCAACGCCAGCTTGGTCGCCACTTCTCTTTTCTTCTGCTGGACGGGCTTGAACTCAGGAGACACATTGAGATGATGGCAAGCCACGTCCGGATCCACCCCTGACATGTCCTCCGCTGACCAAGCGAAGACATCCAGATTCTTCAGCAGGCAGGAGATTAGCTCCGCTTTCTCCTCCTCTTGTAATTCAGCGTTGATGACTAGTTTCTTTTCTGTCTCCTCAGCAACAGGAACTTCTTGGGTCGCTTGGGCAGGTTTCAAGTGAGCCCCTTCTTGATCCTTCTCTTCCTCTGCAGGCCCTGAAGATTCAGCAATCATCAAAACCTCAGCCTCGGCCTCGGGAAGTGGAACGTCAGTGATCACGTTGACAGTTCGGACGTAGCACTCCCGAGCTACCTTTGGGTTGCTCCTGACCCGATATTGTTTCCCTTCTGCGGCGAACTTGAGAGCGAGGTGAAAAGTAGATACTACCGCTCTGTATGCGTTGAGAATCGGCCTCCCGAAGATAGCACAGTAGTTGCTCGGGGCGTCCACCACCACAAAATTGACCAACTTTATCACCCCTCCAAGAGAGACCAGGAGCTTCACTGAACCCTCTACTTCCTTCTTCTCCCCAGAAAATCCATAGAGGGGCCCATCGGTGGAAAGCAGCTGCTTTCCAGTCTTCAGGGCCTCGAAAGTTGGGCGGAAAAGGAGGTTGAAGGAGCTGCCAGTATCAACCAGAATCTTGTGGACCGTGTAGTTTTCGATGACGGCCTTGATGACCACCGCGTCATCGAAAGGATTAGCAGTAGGGGGAAGGTCATCCTGACCAAACGTGACGACAGTGCTTTCGGGAGGAGAACTTGTTGTGGCTGCCACTTCCTGCTTTAGAACTCTTGCAATACTGGATTTGCGAGATGATTCCGCTCCAGCTCCCCCATGGATACAATAGATGTCCCCCAAGGGGCCCACATCATTGACTTCGACGCATTCGGTAGAGGGATGGATGTCACCATAACAGCCGGCGTCCTCGACGTCGGCACACTCCCAGGTCACTTCTACTGTTTCTTTCTCCTTTCTCTTCTCGGTGGCTGGCTCAGCAATTTTATCTTTCTGAATCAGACCCCGGAGCTTTCCTTCTCCCAGGAGCCTTTCTATAAGCAGACGAAGGGCCCGACAATCATCAGTCAAATGTCCCCTCTCTTTATGGTATTCACAATAAAGGTTCGGATTTCGACTATGAACATCCGACTTCAGAGGAGCAGGCCTTTTGAAATCTGGCCTCTTTTGCAGAATTTGGACTACCTCGTCCATGGTGACATTCAGGGGGGTGAACGAGTCTTGCGAATTATCGTATTGAGTTGATGGAAGGACTGGAGGTGGCTGCGCGGCATACTGTGGTAAGTATACCGGCATGATCTGCGGAAGGAGAGCGGATGGAGCGGGAGCGATGGCCAGCGGTGGTTTCTGATCTTGAAATCGCTGATGGCCCATAAATGGTTGTTTATTTTTGAAGTTCCTCCCCCTTTGGGAGCGGGGTTCGAAGTGGGACTGATTTGATGGTGGACGATGGAAGGATGTATTTGATGGCTCCTTGTCGCTTACCAACTTCGCGACGTAATCTGGATTGCTCTTTTCTCCTCTGATAAACATATTTGCCAGACTTATCATCTCTTGATAAGTCCTGGGCTCCCTTATATTTGCTTCAAACTTTAGGTGGCCCTCCCTCAGGCCATGGATGAGGGCAACCCTATACAGCTCCGGGTCCACATTCTGGATTTCCATGATCTCTCTTTGGAATCGATCCACAAAATGGGCCCATGTTTCGCCTTCCCGTTGTTTTATATCAAAGAGGGCCGCCGGGCCACTCTTTCTTTTCTTCGAGGTGGAGAATCTTAGCAGGAATTCTTTTCGCAGCTCCGCGAAATAATGGATCGACCTGGGGTGCAATCCATAGAACCATTCCCTCGCTTGTCCTTCAAAGGAGGTTACGAGAAGCTTGCATTTGGTGGCATCGGTCAGGGTTCTGAGAGCAACGGCTGACTCAAAAGCTTGCAAATGAACCGTTGGGTCAGTCTCTCCATTGAACGCTGGCAGGCGAGGTTCCCTGAAATTATTAGGGGCAGGTTCCCCCCTGACTTCGTCCACAAAGGGAGAGGTCTCTTCCATGTCTTCATATTGAGGTGTAGGGTAATAAGCCGCTGGAGCTGCGGCTATTTGCGGACAGGCCGCCTGATGAGAAGACCGGGCGGCTGCTTCTGGCGGGTAGGAGTGATGGATGGGCACTTCAGGCGGGTAGGAAAGACGAGCCGCGCCCTCCGGCGGGTAGGAAAGACGGGCAGCATGGGAAGTCGCTCCCTGGAAGTCGAGGACTCGAGCTGGCATGTTGTGCGCGGCTTGATAGAAGTTTTCCCTAGCCACAGGGTCTTCTTGATGGAGCTGGAAGTTAGCGACTTGCGGTAGCGAGTAGGGAGGAGGTGGAGGAAGGACCGGGGTACCCGCCCGATTAGTCGCGGCCTGTTGCGGGACTAATCGCTCAGTCAGTATTGCTAAAGTCCGACTGATCTCTTCAAGTCGCTGATCAGTGGCCCGCTGAGCCCGCTCGGCTTCTCTCTTTGATTGCTCCAGGGCTTCCCATAGAGAATCCTCGCTATGATCGGAGCGGTCTCCAAGGGGGAACTGACGGTCTGACATTATGGTGGAAAAGGGATTTCGCCGACAATCCGCAATCTGAAGGTCGCGTGTTTCTGTTGAGGCTGAGATCGCTCCTCCGAAGGAAACCGGAGGCTGCGGGTTGTCGGTTACTTTTTAAGTAGAAAAAAGGGAGACCGCTGGCAGCGGTCAAAACCAGACTTCGCCCGCCGCGGCGAATGCCACTCTTGCGACGGGCTTTCCTTTGATTACAAAAAAGAGGTTACAGCGGGCTGCAAGTGCAGGAAAAAAGAAGCCGGCCGGTCAGACAGTCCGCAAGACGGGAAACTTGAGTCCGCAGCTCAAACAAGCGAGCTCCCAGATTCAAGTGTGCGTGTCTTGTGAACAGTGCCGCCCCCTATTTATAGGCTTGGGGGCCTGCCCGAGCGGGCAGGGATAAAATAACCGCCTGCCCGGGTACAGGAGAAACGGGCAGGCGGTGACGGGATACACAAAAAGGAGAAGTAAATAGGCCGCGCGACTTGGCGGCTTGCCCTTCCGACTTGTCTGACCAGTAGCTAGAGATGAGAAGGCCAAGGCGATGAGGCTACCCGCTCGGTCTCTGCTATGAAACCGCGGCTTGTTCTTTGACTTTGGACCTTGGCTGCCTCTATTGCATAGGCCGCGCGACTTCCGACTTGAGACCGCGGCTTGTCCTGTTGGACTTGGACTCTGATTACGCTTGGTACTTGGAGGCGGCCTGAGTTGTCACAGACCGCCCGGCCTGTGCTAGCCGGAGCCGCTAGACCTCGTTTGACCTGAACCGGGCGACTTAGACCCGCAAACCGCGCGGTCTGGGAGTAACCTTCCTGGAAGCGGTTTCCCGGGTAAACATCGTCCATCTCCGGCGAAACGTCAACTCGCTTCCACCCATTCCGCAGGGCGAGGGTAAGTGTTCGAGACTTCATTCGCTTTCGCTTTGTGCTTTTTACATCGTTCGCTAGGACCATTGGTTATATTATGCAGGTGTGCGCCACTTCCCCCTTCATCCGCCACGTCCCTCCGGGTCTACCCTCTCTCTCGCACAGGCCGCCGCGGATGCCTGTCGGGAGGAACCTTCTTCCTCCAAGCCTGGCGGAAAGAAGCGCAAGCCAGCGGTGCTGACCTCTTCCTCTTCCAAGAAGCCCAAGAACCCCCCTCCGCCAAGGGGAAGGGGGTCCCGGACGATACCCTCGGGGCGGATGTTCAGATCCAAGCCCTGGGGACGAGTGCACCAGGAGAGACCACCCCTCGCGCGGGACTGTCGTTGCCGCCGCCCCCACTTCCCAGGGACCATCGCTGTAATGCCTCAATTTATATGAAATTGGTTTTGGGGTGCGATTAGAAATTGGGGTGCGAATAGTGATGTTTGGGGTGCGGATAGGTGCATGGTCTGCGGATAGCAGGGATAGGCTAGGGTTTTAATAAAACCCCTAAAATCCCCTCTCCCTCTCATTCCCGATCTCCCTCTTCCCTCTCCCTCCCGATCCCTCTCAGATCGCGTGAAACAGCGCAACCCCCGATCTCCCTCTCGTCGCGCAAAGCCTCCCCCCGATCTTCTTTCCCGTCGCCGCCTAGGGCAAGGAGAGCCCCGTCCCCCGATCTCCTCTCCTTCTCGTCGACTGGAGCAGGGAAGCCGAGCTTCCTCCTCCCTCTCCCTCTCTCCCATCGGCCTGGACCAATGAGGAGCCGCCCAAGCAGCCCTCTCCTCTTCTCAACAGCAGCCCCGAACTTCGTCGGCCTGGAAGGAGAAGCCCGAGCTCCCTTCCTCTCTCATTTTGCTGTTGGAAGGAGAAGCCCGAGCCTTCTCCTCTCCTCCTCTCTTTGTCCTGGTCGTCGCCGATCTGTAGGAGGAAGGCCTCCGTCACCGTGGAAAGATATTTTGGAGCTAAACTCGACGCGCGGAGAGCGGATTTCGTGCGCGGACAGCCGCTACGATCGTGCTCCATGGTTTCGAAACGCGCGCCAAGGGTAACGATTCTCTTTACTCTCATTTGGACACGTTCTAGTCCGTTCCTTGCATCGTTGAGGCCCCCTACCCAAAAGGGTGAGGTCGTGGCCTCCGACGGGTCGATTCGTGTTATCCCCGTCAAATCTTGCATACATGTAGAGTCCATACGTGAAATGGACGTAGGCGCGCTGTGTGAAGCCCATCCGAGACGGTTCGTCCGGATTGGTGATGCTTTTTGGTATTATGCGTGCCGGGGAAAACTCTGTGTAGATATACTGCTTCGTAGGACTAGAGGGTGCTACTGCATGCGCAGCAACGCCTGGGGGTGTGCCCCGGGAAGCACCCGAAGTTAGAAACAGAAATGGAGTTTCTGTTCACTACCGCCGGCGTTAGCGTTATCGCCGGGCGGTAGCTCCCAGACTTGGATCTGGTGAATTTTGGACGTTCTGAGGCAGTGGGAGTGCTACTGCATGTGCAACAATGCCTGGGGGTGTGCCCCGGGAAGCACCCACAGCTAGAAGCCAAAATGGGGTTTTGTTCACTGTCGCTGGCGACATTGAATGTCGCCAGGCGACAGCTCCCAGATTGAGTTCTGGTGATGTTGTTGTGCCCACCTGTTGAGAGGACCTGAGGCCTTTGTGCCCGACCCGTGAGGGTGTCCTGGTGGATGACTTAGCGGCCTGTAGGGCCGGCTAATTGAGAATACCTGGGCTGAGGGAACGCCATACCCGCTCTTCGTGTTGTACAACGAGAGCTGTGAACAACGGGCATTTGGCGAACCTGAAACCGCACCATTGCAGCACCTGATTAGTGAGTCTCGTACAGCATGTCGGGAGGCAATGGGAAAGAGTCTTCGGACTACGGTATGTTCACAATTAAAGTACGGGGGTGCCCTGGTATTCGGGCCACCGACTTTAGCCTCGAAGGGCAAAGCCATCAAGAGTGGATGGTGGTGGAAGGCGGAGTACACCAAAGAGTGCCTGAGAGCACGGAACGTGGGGGGCCATTCCCACGTTTGTGATTGTTGCATATGTATGAACTGTTGTGGGCTTTGCTAGTCACACTCTTATATATATATATGCTGCGGAGACTGTTTTGCAGGGATGGTTAGAACTGCCACCCCCTCGAAGGGGTGGGGTCGGTACAATTTGGTCAGCTTTAGCTGACCGTTGCCCTGTTTTGCCATCGTTTTTGGTGGGCTTGTTGTACAGGTGCTGGACCGAGCGGGAACATAGCGGGCTAATAGCGGGCTGGAGCCCTGGTGCTGCTGCGGCCATTGAAGGCCTTTTTATGTTCTTTTGCTTTTCATGTATGGCCGGCCTGTGCGCCGATGTTGGTAAACTATTAGGTCGTCGTGCCTCTATTGTTGTGTAAACACATTTTATTCCTATTAGTAGAAGTGGACATACCCGGGTTCGGGTTTTGGTGGTTTATATATTTCGTCTCGCTCTTTTGCTTCTGCATAGAATGCTCTGAGTTAGGTTCACTCTTTAGTGTCATTTGGTATTTCAATTAAGTAATGTTCCCGTTTGTTTGGTAGTATATGGCGTGGGGCCCCGGCCGGACCTTCTGTCATATGCTTCTTAACGGATGGGGGTGTTACAAATTGGTATCAGATTCTAAGGTTTCCGTATCCTTCTAAGGAATTCGTGGACGAATTCTTTTAAGGGGTGGTGAGCACGTGTGTGCACTACCGTCGAGACATAAAATAAACCCAAAAATGTCCACTTAGGAATAAAATGTAACAACAAACCAACAATTATTGCATGATTTTGGAACCCAGTGTTCCTTTTGTTGTTAGTTGCGACTGTGCTGTCGCCTAACTGTGTGGTGCACTTGTGTAGGGCACTCGAAGTGCAGCGGGACCGTCGCGTCTCCGTGACATGGTTGAGAGTAGCGGGTCTGCTGAGGCACCTACACCCCCGTCTGCTGAGTTGGTTCGGCAAGTTACAGAAGCCGTTCTAGCTGCGTTGAATGGCCAGCCTGGAAGGCAAGGTCAACCGCTGGTGCAGGAAGTGGCCCCAGAGCCACTAGGAGCGGAGCAGGTCCCCGTAAGGCGTGCTGCTGACCAGCAACTGAAGCACTTCCTTGGATTTCGACCTCCTCCGTTTACCGGGGTTGAATCCCCAGCTGAGGCCGAGGACTGGCTGTCGCATGGGGAGCGAATCCTGACAGCGACACAGTCGGACGAAGCGCAGAAAGTGACCTTCGCTACCTTCTTGTTGGAAAAGGAAGCCAGGCGGTGGTGGGATGAAGTTGAGAGGCGCCAGTTTGCGGGAAGGCAACTGGTTGATGTGCCGATGGAAGAGTTCTCGAAAATCTTCCTGGCAAGGTATGTGCCTCCGTCGCAGCAGATCGCGATGGAGAACCAGTTCTTGGCTCTGACGCAGGGTAATAGACTGGTTGATGACTACCTGTACGAGTTCACCCGCCTCGGGCGTTACGCTGGGACTTCTTTCGATGACGAGGGGAGAAGGGTGAACAGGTTCTACGGTGGACTGTGTAGTGAGTTGCGGTACCTTCTGACAGGGCCGTTGACGCAGGGTTTCACGACCCTCGTTGGTTCTGCCCGAGCGCTTGAGCAGGACATGCTCAGGGAGAAGGGCAAGGTGGCTGCGGTCGAGGCAGTGCCGGAGGGCAAGGCGCCGAGTGCGTCAAAGATGCGGAGGTTGAGTCGCTGGAAGAAGGCTCGAGTATCTGGGCCAGCTCCCTCTGCTTCGGGCGCGTCGTCTGGACGCGGCCCGCTCACTTGTTTCACTTATGGCAAGCCTGGCCATTTCTCTCGGGAGTGCCGCAGTGGGCTTCCAAGGCCAGAGAAGAAGGCGGGGCCAACTTATTCTAAGAAGGGGAAGGCAGCTGAGTCCACTGCCTCCCGTATGGCTCCCCCGCAGCCCAGAGTCTTCAATCTTGGTCAGCAGGAGGCTATCAAAGCCAAGGACGTCGTGACAGGTATAATTTAAGATACAGTCCTTACTATTTTATATACCTATTTTATTATTCGTGCTAACCCTGTTTAGCGGCATAGGCTTTGTAAATGTTTTAGGCGTTCCGGCGAGAGCGCTTTTCGATACTGGAGCTTCGCACTCCTTCTTATCGTCGGACCTCGTCCAACGTATTGGTGCGCCGTCGATTGCTTCTGCAGATGGACTGGAGGTCCTACTGCCGAATGGATATTCGATGCGTATGGAGAGAAGTTGTTGCGTGAAGGTTCTAGTCGGAAGTCAGGAGTATGACCTGAACGCATCGTTACTCCCCCTGGTTGAGTTCGATGTAATTTTCGGCATGGATTGGCTGTCGGAACAGCGTGCGTGCATCGATTGCGCCACCAAGGAGGTGAGGTTTGGGCAGTGTGCCGATCGTGAGACGGTCTTTGCGGGTATGCGTGGATCGAGCAAGACGCTGATGTCTGCTCTCCAGGTGTCCAAGGCAGTGCGACAAGGAGCAGAGTTATTCTTTGCTCTTGTGGAGGCTTCAACGCCGATGCCCAGCCTAGCGGATGTTCCGGTAGTTTCAGAGTTCCCCGATGTGTTCCCGAGCGATCTCCCCGGTGCTCCACCGCAGCGGGAGATAGATTTCACGATTGAGTTGGTGTCGGGCGCTAAGCCCGTGGCCCGCTCGCCGTATCGTATGGCTCCGAAGGAGTTGGCGGAGTTGAAGATGCAGTTGCAGGAGCTGCTTGAGCAGGGTTACGTGCGTCCGAGTTCCTCACCTTGGAGTGCGCCGGTCCTCTTTGTCAAAAAGAAGGACGGTAGCCTGCGGCTTTGCATCGACTATCGGGAGCTAAACAAGCTGACCGAGAAGAACAAGTATCCTCTTCCGAGGATAGACGACTTGTTCGACCAGCTCGTTGGTTCGACAGTATACTCGAAGCTGGACTTGAAGTCCGGCTATTATCAGGTGCGGATCAGGGAGTGCGACATCCCGAAGACTGCCTTCAGTACAAGGTACGGGCAGTATGAGTTCACCGTGATGCCGTTTGGGCTGTCTAATGCGCCTTCGGTGTTTATGGACTTGATGCACCGGACTTTCCGAGAGTACCTCGACCGGTTTGTGGTCGTCTTCCTTGACGACATACTGGTCTACTCTCAGTCCGAGGAGGAGCACGATGAGCACCTGCGAGTAGTCTTAGAGGTTCTGAGGAGGAACTAGCTGTATGTCAAGTTCTCGAAGTGCGAGTTCTGGCTACCTTTCGTGGCGTTCTTAGGCCATGTGGTTAGTGGATCGGGTGTGGCGGTAGATCCGGTGAAGGTTGCGGCCATCAGGGAGTGGCCTGTTCTTTCTACTGTAGCGGAGGTCCGTAGCTTTCTCGGGCTGGCCGGCTATTATAGGCGCTTCGTGGAGAACTTCTCACGGATCGCGCTGCCTCTTACGACACTGACAAGGAAGATGCAGGAGTTCATTTGGACGCCCGCGTGTGCGCAGGCTTTCGAGGAGTTGAAGCGGCGACTTACGACAGCTCCGATCTTATGTTTGCCTTGCGGCACGGAGGGCTACGAGATCTACACCGACGCTTCTGGGAGCGGCCTTGGCTGCGTTCTGCAGCAGCATGGCAAGGTTATAGCGTATGGCTCTCGCCAGCTGAAGGTGCACGAGCGGAATTATCCGGTCCACGACTTGGAGTTGGCGGCCGTGATATTTGCCCTGAAGCTATGGCGGCATTATTTGTATGGCTTGAAGATCGACATCTTCACGGACCATAAGAGCCTTAAGTACTTGTTGAATCAGAAGGAGTTGAACATGCGACAAAGAAGGTGGATGGAATTCCTCGGGGATTACACCTTCGAGATACACTACACACCCGGGAAGGGGAACGTAGTCGCTGATGCTTTGAGTCGCAGAACTCCAGCTCGAGCAAACTGGTTGCGCATTCATGATGAACGTTTAGTCCTGGAGTTGGAAGCCTTGGGTATTACCTGTGTTGACAGGAGTGCTAGTGCAAATGCATGCCTGAACTGGACGGAGGTGCAGTGTGACCTCGCGGACAGAGTTCGGAGAGCGTTGGAACTTGATAAGAGCATGAAGCGCTATGCAGCGGAAGGGCCAAAGTTCTCGGTTGAAGACGGTCTTCTGCGGAAGGATGATCGTTTGTGCGTCCCAAAATCTGGTACTTTACGGGAGGAGTTGATGTATGAGGCTCACAATACCAAATACTCAATCCACCCAGGGAGCACAAAGATGTACAAGGACATGAAGATACTGTTCTGGTGGCCAGGCATGAAGAAGGACATAGCCCTCTACGTGGCAAAATGTCAAACGTGCGCGCTAGTGAAGGCCGAGTGCCAACGGCCAGGAGGTTTCTTGAAATCGTTGCCAGTCCCGGAGTGGAAATTTGACGATATTTCCATGGATTTTGTGCACGGTTTGCCAAAGTCACTGCAGAAAAATGATCTATCTGGGTTATTGTGGATCGGTTGACTAAAGTTGCACACTTTATCCCGAATCAGAAGAGCGATCCAGTGGAGAAGCTAGCAAAGATGTATGTAGAGAACATCATTCGATTACACGGCATCCCTCGCAGCATAGTTAGCGACCGTGATGGGCGGTTTACGCCCGGTGATTGGAGGCATGTCCATCGGTTATTGGGCACAAAGCTCAAGTTTAGCACAGCCTTCCATCCGCAAACGGATGGGCAGACCGAAAGGACAAATCGGACAATGGAGGATATGCTGCGAATGTGCGTTTTGGACTTCGGGCAGCGTTGGGAAGATCACCTTCATATGGTATAGTTCGCCTACAACAACAGTTACCAGGCGAGTATCCAGATGGCCCCGTATGAGGCATTATACGGCAAGAAGTGTCGTACTCCGTTAGCGTGGGCGGAGACCGGTGATACCAAGCTGCTGAAGCGTAAAGAAGTTGTTGACGCGAATGAGTCGATACAGACTATTCGAGAGCGGTTGTTGACCGCCCAAGACCGACAGGCGAAGTATTACAACGCCAAACACCGGAACGTGGAGTTCGCGGTTGGTGATTGGGTGTACTTGAAGATAAAGCCTTTCAAAGGAGTGTCGAGGATCCGACGCTTGAAGAAGCTGAGTCCGAGGTATGTAGGGCCATTCGAGATCACCGAGCGCATCGGCCAAGCAGCTTACCGACTTGCCTTGTCGACGGAGCTGAGTGGGTTGCATGATGTCTTCCATATCTCTGTGTTGAGGAAGGCGGTGCGAGAGCCCGATGCTGTGTTGGAGGCCGTTAGTGTGCCGGTGGAGAGTAGCCTAACTACCAAGGTGACTCCGGTTTGTATCATCGATACTGATATTCGGCAATTGCGGAGGAAGGCCATCAGGATGGTGAGAGTCCGTTGGGACAACTGTGGCCGCGAGGAGCTCTCTTGGGAGCCAGAAGAGATCATGCGCGAGGAGTACCCTGATCTGTTTACTCAGGTATGACGAATTTCATTTCGTTGTTTGTGCTTCAAATTTCGGGACGAAATTTCTTGAAGGGGGAGAGAATTGTAATGCCTCAATTTATATGAAATTGGTTTTGGGGTGCGATTAGAAATTGGGGTGCGAATAGTGATGTTTGGGGTGCGGATAGGTGCATGGTCTGCGGATAGCAGGGATAGGCTAGGGTTTTAATAAAACCCGTAAAATCCCCTCTCCCTCTCATTCCCGATCTCCCTCTTCCCTCTCCCTCCCGATCCCTCTCAGATCGCGTGAAACGGCGCAACCCCCGATCTCCCTCTCGTCGCGCAAAGCCTCCCCCCGATCTTCTTTCCCGTCGCCGCCTAGGGCAAGGAGAGCCCCGTCCCCCGATCTCCTCTCCTTCCCGTCGACTGGAGCAGGGAAGCCGAGCTTCCTCCTCCCTCTCCCTCTCTCCCGTCGGCCTGGACCAAGGAGGAGCCGCCCAAGCAGCCCTCTCCTCTTCTCAACAGCAGCCCCGAACTTCGTCGGCCTGGAAGGAGAAGCCCGAGCTCCCTTCCTCTCTCGTTTTGCTGTTGGAAGGAGAAGCCCGAGCCTTCTCCTCTCCTCCTCTCTTTGTCCTGGTCGTCGCCGATCTGTAGGAGGAAGGCCTCCGTCACCGTGGAAAGATATTTTGGAGCTAAACTCGACGCGCGGAGAGCGGATTTCGTGCGCGGACAGCCGCTACGATCGTGCTCCATGGTTTCGAAATGCGCGCCAAGGGTAACGATTCTCTTTACTCTCATTTGGACACGTTCTAGTCCGTTCCTTGCATCGTTGAGGCCCCCTACCCAAAAGGGTGAGGTCGTGGCCTCCGACGGGTCGATTCGTGTTATCCCCATCAAATCTTGCATACATGTAGAGTCCATACGTGAAATGGACGTACGCGCGCTGTGTGAAGCCCATCCGAGACGGTTCGTCCGAATTGGTGATGGTTTTTGGTATTATGCGTGCCGGGGAAAACTCCGTGTAGATATACTGCTTCATAGGACTAGAGGGTGCTACTGCATGCGCAGCAACGCCTGGGGGTGTGCCCCGGGAAGCACCCGAAGTTAGAAACAGAAATGGAGTTTCTGTTCACTACCGCCGGCGTTAGCGTTATCGCCGGGCGGTAGCTCCCAGACTTGGATCTGGTGAATTTTGGACGTTCTGAGGCAGTGGGAGTGCTACTGCATGTGCAACAATGCCTGGGGGTGTGCCCCGGGAAGCACCCACAGCTAGAAGCCAAAATGGGGTTTTGTTCACTGTCGCTGGCGACATTGAATGTCGCCAGGCGACAGCTCCCAGACTGAGTTCTGGTGATGTTGTTGTGCCCACCTGTTGAGAGGACCTGAGGCCTTTGTGCCCGACCCGTGAGGGTGTCCTGGTGGATGACTTAGCGGCCCGTAGGGCCGGCTAATTGAGAATACCTGGGCTGAAGGAACGCCATACCCGCTCTTCGTGTTGTACAATGAGAGCTGTGAACAACGGGCATTTGGCGAACCTGAAACCGCACCATTGCATCACCTGATTAGTGAGTCTCGTACAGCATGTCGGGAGGCAATGGGAAAGAGTCTTCGGACTACGGTATGTTCACAATTAAAGTACGGGGGTGCCCTGGTATTCGGGCCACCGACTTTAGCCTCGAAGGGCAAAGCCATCAAGAGTGGATGGTGGTGGAAGGCGGAGTACACCAAAGAGTGCCTGAGAGCACGAAATGTGGGGGGCCATTCCCACGTTTGTGATTGTTGCATATGTATGAACTGTTGTGGGCTTTGCTAGTCGCACTCTTATATATATATATATATGCTGCGGAGACTGTTTTGCAGGGATGGTTAGAACTGCCACCCCCTCGAAGGGGTGGGGTCGGTACAATTTGGTCAGCTTTAGCTGACCGTTGCCCTATTTTGCCACCGTTTTTGGTGGGCTTGTTGTACAGGTGCTGGACCGAGCGGGAACATAGCGGGCTAATAGCGGGCTGGAGCCCTGGTGCTGCTGCGGCCCTTGAAGGCCTTTTTATGTTCTTTTGCTTTTCATGTATGGCCGGCCTGCGCGCCGATGTTGGTAAACTATTAGGCCGTCGTGCCTCTATTGTTGTGTAAACACATTTTATTCCTATTAGTAGAAGTGGACATACCTGGGTTCGGGTTTTGGTGGTTTATATATTTCGTCTCGCTCTTTTGCTTCCGCATAGAATGCTCTGAGTTAGGTTCGCTCTTTAGTGTCATTTGGTATTTCAATTAAGTGACGTTCCCGTTTGTTTGGTAGTATATGGCGTGGGGCCACGACCGGACCTTCTGTCATATGCTTCTTAACAGATGGGGGTGTTACAATCGCAACTTCCCCAGCGGCGAGAAGTACAGGGACCCCTCGGGGGCTCCCCTGGTGAAGTGGGACAGGAATGCTAACCGGGTCTCGCTCTCCACCCTCCATCCGTCGTGGATAGAGAGCGATCTCGCCAGCGGTGAGGCTTAAGCCATCGCGTATGCCCTCTACGGCCGAGAAGACGCCGAAGTCTATGATGCCGAGACGACCCAGGTTCTCGCTCATGAGAGTGCCCGGGCCATGCTGCGGGAGCTCGAGCTCGCGCACATGTCTTCGCGCCGGAGCATCAAACTAGCGCGGGACTTGGCGGCGGTTGAGGAGTCCCGGTCCGTTGCTTCTACTGAGGCGATGGAGCTTAGGACTAAGCTGGCGGCTGCGGAGACTCTTCTCGCCAACCGCCCTGTCGCAGAGGTATGTTTTCTCCTTTCCCGCGAGTGACTTGTTGCCGATTGAAAACTTTATTCTTACTACCCTTGTTATTAATTTCAGGATACCACGGTTGCCGAGATGCTCCGCGCTCGGGTGGCCGGCCTTGAGGATGAAATCTGTCTGGCCAAAGCCGAAGTCCAGCGATTGCGAGAGGCTGGTGCGTCAGCACTCGACCCGGGGAGCGGGGGCCATTTTTATCCCCATCACGAGTTGGAGCAGCTGATGCAAGAGAACGCGCAGAATGCTGTCAAGCATGCGCTGCAGGTGCTGCGGCGAGCGGGATACCTGAAGGCGGAAGCCGAACGCCTTTCCGCTCGCCAAGTCATCCCCGAGCTTTACATTCCAATCCCCTTTCCTGAGGACGACCACGTCGAGCCGCGAGAGGACGCCCTCATCCCAGACTCTGGCGAGAGCGACGGATCTTCAAGCGAGAAATCTGCTGATCCTTGAGAAGGGCCTCTTGTATTTTCTCTTTTTGCATTTATCATTTTGACTGTAATCTTGAACGGGCGAGTGCCTTTAAAAGATGTATATATTGACTACAATTTGTGTCATTCTAAGTTTTCCTCTCATTCGCCGCTATACCTCGTTAGGCTCATTAGGACGTTGATTCTTCTTATTCGCCGCCACACCTCGTTAGGCTCATTAGGACGTTAGGTCGTGATGCGATTGTCTTGGCCACCCCGCGAATGCTCGAAGATGACTTAGGTCGGTCGTTCCCCTTCGATCTCTCGCTACCAAGTGAACCTTACCATTCGCGTATCACGGGGTTTCGCTTAGGTAGTCATGAGAGTGGGGTGTGCTCCTCTCTCCGGCGCGTGGTCTATGCGAATGCTCTTGAGATCATCTCTTAAGAACTTAGAACCTGCCACCGGGTGAGCCTTCGGACCTGCCAGCTAGATGGGAGCCTGGACAGCGGGTCTGCTCGGGGCCAACCTCTGGAACATAGAACCTGCCACCGAGTGAGCCTTCGGACCTGCCAGCTAGATGGGAGCCTGGACAGCGGGTCTGCTTGGGGCCAACCTCTGGAACATAGAACCTGCCACCGAGTGAGCCTTCGGACCTGCCAGCTAGATGAGAGCCTGGACAGCGGGTCTGCTCGGGGCCAACCTCTGGAACATAGAACTTGCCACCGAGTGAGCCTTCGGACCTGCCAGCTAGATGAGAGCCTGGACAGCGGGTCTGCTCGGGGCCAACCTCTGGAACATAGAACCTGCCACCGAGTGAGCCTTCGGACCTGCCAGCTAGATGGGAGCCTGGACAGCGGGTCTGCTCGGGGCCAACCTCTGGAACATAGAACCTGCCACCGAGTGAGCCTTCGGACCTGCCAGCTAGATGAGAGCCTGGACAGCGGGTCTGCTCGGGGCCAACCTCTGGAACATAGAACCTGCCACCGAGCGAGCCTTCGGACCTGCCAGCTAGATGAGAGCCTGGACAGCGGGTCTGCTCGGGGCCAACCTCTGGAACATAGAACCTGCCACCGAGTGAGCATTCGGACCTGCCAGTTAGATGGTTCCTGGACAGCGGGTCTGCTCGGGGCCAACCTCTGGAACATAGAACCTGCCACCGAGTGAGCCTTCGGAACTGCCAGCTAGATGGGAGCCTGGACAGCGGGTCTGCTCGGGGCCAACCTCTGGAACATAGAACCTGCCACCGAGTGAGCCTTCGGACCTGCCAGCTAGATGAGAGCCTGGACAGCGGGTCTGCTCGGGGCCAACCTCTGGAACATAGAACCTGCCACCGAGTGAGCCTTCGGACCTGCCAGCTAGATGAGAGCCTGGACAGCGGGTCTGCTCGGGGCCAACCTCTGGAACATAGAACCTGCCACTGAGTGAGCCTTCGGACCTGCCAGCTAGATGGGAGCCTGGACAGCGGGTCTGCTCGGGGCCAACCTCTGGAACATAGAACCTGCCACCGAGTGAGCCTTCGGACCTGCCAGCTAGATGAGAGCCTGGACAGTGGGTCTGCTCGGGGCCAACCTCTGGAACATAGAACCTGCCACCGAGTGAGCCTTCGGACCTGCCAGCTAGATGAGAGCCTGGACAGCGGGTCTGCTCGGGGCCAACCTCTGGAACATAGAACCTGCCACCGAGTGAGCCTTCGGACCTGCCGGCTAGATGAGAGCCTGGACAGCGGGTCTGCTCGGGGCCAACCTCTTGAACTTTTAGGATCTCTCCTGCGAGCTGTAGCATCATTTTTATACACATAGTTTAAACAAAATATTTTTATTCAAAAACCACTGTTGCTACATGGTATTAAGGATAAAAGCGTTTAAGGTCGTCGCCACTCCATGTGTGGCTGAGGAGTTGGCCCTCCACATTCTGAAGGCGATACCCCCCAGACTTTAGTGCTTCTTCCATGACATAGGGGCCTTCCCAGTTGGGGTTAAGTTTTCCCACCGCGGCGGATCTCCCAGCCGCGTCGACCTTCTTGAGTACCAGATCTCCCTTCTCGAACTGCTTGATCCTGACGTGCCTGTCGAAATACTTGGCCATCCGCCGCTTGACCTCTTCTTGATGGATGGCTGCTCGATCCTGGGCTTCTTTGATGAGGTCGAGGGAGAGCCGCAACTCCTCCTCGTTCTCGGCTCTCCAATCTTCCTCTCCATTTGCGGCGACCTTTATCCGTGGTGTCATAACCTCGAACTGTATGGGGATGACGGCCTCGCAGCCGTGAGAGAGCTTGAAAGGGGTCTCTCCCGTGGCGGTGTTGGGGGTGGTTCTTAAAGCCCAAAGGACCGAGGGGAGCTGCTCCACCCAATTGCCCTTGAGATTTTCCACCTTCTGCTTGAGCAAGTTCACGATGACCTTGTTCGCCGCCTCCACCTGCCCGTTGCTCCTGGGATGGTGAACGGACGCAAACCTAAGGTCTATCCCCAACTGGCCACAGAAGCCGATGAATTCCTCGCTTGCGAACTGCGGTCCATTATCCGTGACTATGGCCTGCGGAAGCCCGTGTCGACAAATGATCTCCCCCCATACGAAGTTGCGGATTACCTGGTAGGTGACCTTAGCCAACGCCTTAACCTCCAACCACTTTGTGAAGTAGTCAATCATGACTAGGAGAAATCTCCTCTGTCCACTAGCCTGGGGGAAGGGTCCTACCAGATCCATTCCCCATATGGCGAATGGCCAGGGCGCCGTGATACTCTTTAGCCTCTGAACTGGCATGAGCTGAAGCGGGGCGAACATTTGGCACTTCTGGCATCTCTTGGCGAAGGCTTCCGCGTCTTTACTTAGGGTTGGCCAGAAGTATCCCTGCCTTATTATCCTCGCTTCCAGCATCCTGCTCCCCGAGTGGCTGCCGCACTCGCCGGAGTGAACTTCTTCCAAAATCTTTGGGACCTCTTCCTCCGAGATGCATCGGGCCAGGAGGCCTGAGAGGGTCTTCCGATACAAGTCACCCTCCTGGAGCACATAGTAGGCGGACTTATACCAGAAGCGCCTCTGGTCCGGAACTTCTTCCGGAAATTTTCCCGTTGCAAGGAAGGTGACGAAGGGATCCTTCCAGGAGGGCCGCTGTTCGACTTCCATGAGCTCTCCCTCCTCAATCGAAGGATGGAATAGGTCCGTCAGGGTCCCCCCGGCTCGTGGACCAGATTTTGCCAACCGATCTGCCGGGGTGCTCTCCTCTCGAGGGACGTGCCGGATGGAGAAAGTTTTGAACATCCCCACGAGACCTTTGACTTTTGCTAAGTACCTCATGAGCACAGGTTCCCTTGTTTCGAACTCTCCCCTTATCTGAGAAGCTATTATCATGGAGTCAGTGAGGACCTCCACGTCATGGACCCCGAGCTCCCGGGCCAACCGCAGGCCGGCGATTACAGCCTCATACTCCGCCCGGTTGTTGGTGATTGGGAAGTGTATCACTAGCGTCTGCTCTATCTTTGCTCCGTGGGGACTCTCCAGCACCACCCCTCCTCCGAGAGAATTCTTGCCCGAAGCCCCATCCACCAGCAGCTTCCACAGAACGTGACGAGGGGCTCCGTCTTCTTTCATCTCGGCCACGAAGTCTGTCATGAAATCAGCCACCACCTACGCCTTCATAGATAATCGAGGGACAAAGGTGATGTTGAATTCACTTAGCTCTATTGACCATTTTGCGAGTCTTCCTAAGTGTTCCACTCCTTCAAAGATCTGGCGGAGAGGATGATCCGTCACTACTTGGATCGAATGGGCCTGGAAGTATTGCCTGAGCTTCCTTGCTGTGATGACCAGGGCAAAGGCCAACTTCTCTAAAATTGGATATCTGAGCTCCGCTTCCCTCAGGACCCTGCTTACGTAGTAGACGGGCAGCTTCTTCTTGCCTTCCTCATGAACCAGGACTGAGCTTACGGCCTCCGCCCCGACCCCGATATATAGATGTAGATCCTTCCCCTCTTTGGGACTTTGTAGTAGAGGAGCCTTGGTGAGTTGGCTCTTCAAGGCCTGAAAGGCCTCCTCGCATTCTCTTGTCCACTCAAACTTCTGGTTGCCTCGTAGCGCTTTGAAGAAGGGGGAGCATCTTTCCCCGGCCCGGGAGAGAAACCTGTTCAGCCCGGCGAGTCTTCCGGTCAAGCGCTGAACTTCCTTGGCGTTTCGTGGCGACCCCAGCTCCATTATAGCCCTAACCTTATCCGGGTTAGGTTCTACCCCCCAGGGGGTGAGAAGGTGCCCCAGGAACTTCCCTTTGCTGGCCCCGAACACACACTTCAGGGGGTTCAGGCGCATCTTGTACTTGCGTAGGGTGGCGAAGGTCTCCTCGAGGTCCCGGATGTGAGAGCTCACACACTTGCTCTTTATCATAAGGTCATCCACGTAGACCTCCAGGTTCCTTCCCCTCTGCTTCTTAAATACCCGATCCATCATCCTCTGGTAGGTTGCTCCTGCATTTTTCAGCCCGAAGGGCATCATCTTATAGTAGTAGCATCCCTCCCTGGTGATGAATGAGACATCTCTGACGTCTGGGGGGTGCATTCTTATTTGGTGATAACCTGAAAAAGCATCCAAAAAACTCATCACAGAAAAACCGACGGCTGAGTCAACCAGCACGTCGATCCGAGGCAAGGGATAACAATCCTTAGGGCAGGCCTTATTTAACAATGAAAAGTCCACACACATACGCCAGCGGCCATCGGCCTTTTTTACCATTACGACATTGGAGACCCAGCCTGGATACTGGATCTCCGTTACAAAACCTGCTTCGAGGAGTTTCGCCACCTCCTCGCGGATCGGTCCTTCGAGCTTGTCAGCTATAGTCCTTCTCTTCTGCCGGATGGGGCGGGCTTCTGGATCGAGATTGAGACGATGGCAAGCCACGTACTCCTCGATGCCTGGCATGTCCGCTGCGCTCCATGCGAAGATGTCCACGTTCTTCTGGATGCACTCCAACATCCTTCTTTGGTCTTCCAGGCCGAGGCCCCCGCTGATCCGCACCTTCTCCACCCTTCCTGCCTGGGTGGTAACCTCCATCTCTATCACCTCTTCTGCCGCCTCGAGCCGGGTTGGCTCTTTCCACTGGCCTTTTGCTTCTCGCCTCTCTTCCCGGGCCTTTTCCTCTGCAGCTCCTTCCGCCTCCTCCGACTCGACCTCCTGCTCCTCACGAGCGACCTCCAACAACTCGACCTCCTGCTCCTCACGAGCGACCTCCATAAACTCGACCTCTCGGGCATCGCCCTCTCCTCCTACTTCTCTCTTCTCCACCTCTTCTCCTGGCCCCTCCGACCTCGCCATCTCTTCATCCATCTTCTCGGCACCCGCCATCCATGAAATGGTGTTGACGGCAGTCACGTAGCACTGCCTCGCCACCTTAGCATCTCCTCGGACGCGGATCTGGACTCCTCCACTATGGAGCTTTAAGCACTGATGGTACGATGAGGGAACGCACCGGAAGGCGCTGATGAGGGGTCGTCCGAAGATGGCGTTATAACTGCTCGGAGCGTCCACAATGACGAACCGACAGTTTCTTGGGACTCCTCCTAGCATCACCTGGAGACCTACGCCTCCCTCGACCTCCTTCCGCTCCCCCGAGAAACCAAACAGTGGTCCGTCGGAGGCCTGCACCCTCTTCTTCTCTACTTCCATCGCGTCGAAAGCTTTTTTGAAGATCACATTCACCGAGCTCCCGTTGTCCACCAGGATCCGAGAGACCGTGAAGTTTTCTATCGCTGTCTGGATCACCAGGGCGTCGCAGAATGGGTCCTCGTAATCTGGCATATCTTCTGAGGAGAAGGTGAGCTTCTCAGAGGGGGGTGGGGTCTGGGAAGTCGACGCAACGTCCCTTCGGAACATGGACTGGAAGCTTCTCTTGCGAGAGGCCTCTATCCCAACCCCACCGTGAATCACCCCGATTCCCCCTGGTTCCTGTATCTGCCCTATCCTCACACCGGTCCTCTTCTCCCTCTGGGAGCACTTCCTCAATTCTGGCCTGCTGCCGCCGTGGCTGTCCTCTTTCCCTCATCTCCAAGAACTCCGGGCAGGTGGCGATCGCGTGACCTTCTTCCTGATGAAAGTCACAGTAAGGCAACGCCACCCTGTCCTCTCTTCCCGCTCTTCCTCTTCCTCCTCTTGCTCCTCTACCTCTTCTCCCTCGGCCTACCGCCATGGCTTGCTCCCTCGGGGGGTGAGGGGGTCTGGGACCTTGCCTCCACCCCTGATTCACTCCTCCTGCCTCCCTTCCTTGGTACCTTTCATCATGACCTCGCGCTGGTCCTTCCTGGTTCCTCCAGCCCAACCTGTTGTTGGGTTCTTGGTTCCTCCAAACCCGAGGTGGTCTTTCGAACCCCTGGCCCCTGGGCTCCTCTCGCCTTCTTCCCTCTGGCTGCCTCGCCTCGGGCTCGCTCATCTTTGCCAACCTTTTGTAGAATTCGGGGTTGGCTGCCTCCCCTTCAATCTCCTCCGCGGCTCTCTCCATCAACTCCTCGAAGGATACAGGAGGTCTTCTCTTCAGGTCCATCTTGAAGAACCCCTCCCGCAGCCCTACGATGAATGCCATCTGGAGGGCGAATCCCGGCACCTCCTGCACTAGGTGTATCTCCTCCTGGAACCTGTCCACGTACTTGGCCAGGGATTCCCCCTCCCTCTGTCTGATCTTGAAGAGAGCCTCCGCATCCTTCTTCCTCTTTTTTGATGTCGAGAAACGCAGTCGGAAGCTTCGGCGCAGATCATCGAACGCGTAGATGGAACCTGTGGGAAGCTGGTGGAACCAGTCCCTTGCTTTCTCCTTCAGGGTGGTCGCGAAGAGTTGGCATTGGAAAGAATCCGACATGGGAAGGATTGAAGTCATGTCCTCGAACCACTGCAGGTGCACAACTGGATCCTCCTTGCCGGTGTAGTAGGACATCTCCGGCCCACGAAACCCTTCTGGCACTGGGGCCGAGAGGATCATCTCGCAAAAGGGGCTCCCTTCCCCTGTTCGGCGAGTGGTCCTCTCGCGCGGGACCAACTCACACACCTCAGCACTCGCCGGACTGCTGAACAGCTGCCGTCCGGGAAGATCTCGCGCACTTCCTTCTGCTGGCACCTCCTTCCCCGGCCGCTGCCCCGGTGCGTTCTCGCCGATCTGCAAAGGCGGGACCACTGGGACCGCTGGGGTCTCGCACTCGCTCCTTGCCGCGAGAACTGTCTGCAGGACCTCTCGCTTGAACTTCTCAAACATCTCCAGCCACTCCCCTGCCGCTGGTGGCTGCGAGCGACCTGAGTCAGAACCATTTCCTCCATCTCCCGTCATCGAAACTAGCTTGGGATTTTCTTTCACCGGCTACTGTCCACGCTCACCGCACCAAAAATGTTGAAACCAGCAACTGGTCTATTGAGTTCGGACCCACTGGGGGTGTAGCCGATGCTTATTTCTCCCTCACTAGACTCTCTTAACGGTGGATGCTGGAAACGGAATAGACCCAAGGCCGAAGCGAGGAGGTCCCGCCACACACCCGGAAGATCTTAGAGAGCTTCCCCTCCCAAACCAAAGCTCAACCGGGCACCTTGGAGGGCACTGGCTGCCAACCAAAACTAGCCTAGAGGAGAGGATTCTCTAAAATCGGATCTCCTCCAAGGTGCCCTTAAGGGTCTATTTATAGTTTTCCTAGGCTGGTCTGTAAATAGCCTGAATCCGCCTTTTAATTTTACTAACCGCACCCCAAATTGGTCTGCTAACAGCCTAACTCCGCTGTTCCGAAGGGCTATTTGCAGCCCACCAGGGGTATTATGGTCATTTTCCCCTCACAGCCCTTTGGGCGAATGGTCCGTGAGGGCACCATTCGCTGGGCACCCGCGTGGCTGGGCGAATGCCCACGCTTCTGGGCGAGTGGTCCGTGAGGGCACCACTAGCCTAGCGCCTTCTCTCCTACAGCTTACCCCCACCAACCCGGGGGCATTTCTACCTTCCTTAGCCTGGGCGAGTGACCCGGCGAATGATCCGGACGACCCAGGTTTCGCCAGTTGGCTGGGGGGGGGGGGGGGGCCCACTCGGCGAATACGGGTTGTAAACCCCCCCAGTTTTATTAGTGAAAAATTTCCAAATCATGTTTATAAACTATAAAAAGCGCTTTATGGTTTAAAACAAGTGCCCCGTGCATGGTATGAAAGACTTACATTATTTTTATTAAAGCACGGTTATATTATGGGAAGTGCAGATAATACTCTCTTCATTAAGCACAACAATGATGATATGATTATTTTACAAATATATGTTGATGGTATTATTTTTGGATCTACGATTGAAGAGTTGTGTAATGAAGTTATTTTAGTGATGAAAAATGAATTCGAAATGAGTCTAGTGGGAGAACTTTCTTATTTCCTTGGTTTTTAAATATCATAAAGAATTGATGGTATCTTCGTATGTCAAACTAAATATGTCCATGATATGCTTAAACGTTTTTGATTTGAAAATCTTAAACAAGCTTCTACACCAATGAGTGCATCACTAAAATTAGGAAAAGATGAATCAGGAATTTCTATAGATCAAACTTTATATAGAGGTATGATAGGATCACTACTTTATCTAAGTGAAACTAGACCCGATATTATGTTTGTCATTTGCTTATGTGCTCGATTTGAAGCCAATCCAAAAGAATGTCATTTAAAAGCCATCCTACTAGATATCTAATTGGGTCATCTAGATTAGGATTATGGTACCCGCTTAATAATTCATTTACACTTCACGACTATTATGATTCGGACTATGCCGGATGCTCACTTGATAGAAAAAGCAGTAGCGGTACTTGCCATTTTTTAGGACCTTCATTAGTTGCATGGTCTAGTAGGAAACAAAATTCGGTTGCACTCTCCACCACGGAGGCCGAATACATTGCATTAGGGAGTTGTTGTGCACAAGCACTATGAATGAGCCAAACTCTAGAGGACTTTGGTTTTCATCTAAACCATATTGAATTAAAATGTGACAACAAAAGTGCCATTGATCTTACAAATAATCCAGTACATCATTCTAGATCTGAACATATAGATGTACGTCATCATTTCATAAGAGATCACATTAAAAAGGAAAATGTTTGGATAAGTTTCATTGGAACGGACTCTCAATTTGCTGATATATTCAATAAACCTCTTCCTGATGCAAGGTTTCAAATATTAAGGTTGGAATTAGGAGTCATAGACATCTTAGGATATGTTTTTTGAAAAACGCTAAAGTTTTATGCAATTTGAGAAATCAATACATCTCCATAAATTACAAAATTTCTACATAAGACTACTCTAAGGACTCTTAATCAAGATCAAAAAATGAAAATTTAAAATTCTCAAAAAATCACTTACTGTTTGTCGCGCTAGCACTAGCGCCGATGCTAGCGTGAGTGTTTAAATTTTCTATTTTTTAAAATTTCTAAAAATCTTTAAAAATATGTTAGTTTATATGTACTACTTAGTTTTTGTATTTCTGTCTTGGTTATTTTTGTTTTATCTATATTTTGAAAAATCAACTAAAAAACTTCAAAATTCAAAAAATATAAAAATATGTTTTTGTGGTTTTCAAAAATATTCAAAAAAAAAACTGTATGATCTTTATTGCTAATATCATGCATGTATGAATTCTATTATTTAGAATTATTTACAATGTTAAAGCTTGTTTCTTGATATTACTATGAACATTGTTTTGTTTATCATGCTTTGATATATCTATTTAAAGTGCATCAATTGTATTTAAAAATATGTGTAGAACCAAGCTTAGCATGCCTCTAAGTATGAGTAAATGTATTATGATTGATAATGATACTTTTACACTCACTTATGTTTGGTAATGTACATGTGTGTTATAAATCTAAAAATGCTTGCTTGTGTATTGTAATTGTACAATGAATTAAAAGTTGCATAAGTTTATTATCTACACTACATTTGAATTGCACTTAAAAATTAAGAAAAGTGGTTTAAAAATTTTATTATGTTGGGTTTGCAAAACAAGTGTATTCGGAGAATGTTGTCTCACAAAAGTGAACAAAAAACAGACAAATATAACTCCCCCAAGCACTACTTGAACCTCCTGATAAGTCTTCATAAGCATTGTGAGGTTGAGCACCTTGGAAAGAATAGTAAAGTATCTTGTGCAAACCTTGGTTATTACACCACTTTGTTAAAAATTATGTGCATTAAAAGTGTGTGAAAGTAATATACTTGTGTTTTATTGTGCACTTTACTCTACATATGTCTTGTATTTTCTGATTTAAATCATTTATTAACATTGCTCAAAATACACTCATGTGCACTTCATTATCTTTCATAACACTTCTTCTCATGAGTATTGGATTCTAATGCTTTATCTATACTACTCTTTATACAAGAAATGCACTAGATAACCTAGCATGATCTCTACAATATTTGGTATCCCTTAAACTTGAAATTAATTAACATTGTAGTATAATCTCTTTTTGATATGTTCATTTCATGCTTGGTATCTTTATGAAAAACTTTGAGATTTCAAAAAGGTTTAAAACATCTTTCAATTTTGAACTTAAACTCATATTTTTACTTATGCTTTTCATGCTTACAAAAAGATGTTTTTTATAATCTTCCGCTTGCTTACAACTCTTATCTTTTTATTTGAAATCTCTTATATATACTATGCTTAAACTCTGTATCATTATCTATATTACAAAATCTCGATCATGCTTTATCATTTATAAGGAGTGCCTCCTTACTACCCTCATCCCACCTTCTTTTGATAATACCAAAAGGGGCAGATTAATTGAAGAAATCTAGAGGAGAAATCTAGATGATTAAGGGGAGACTAATTCTTGTAATTTAGGGGGAGTAAAACATAAATTGCATTTATGTAGGGGGAGCATTAAGATAGGGGGAGTATGCACTATTCTCATACTTATCATATACTATAGTTACACTTCTATCTCGCTTATCATATACCATAAACATGTTGATTTTTTGCTAAGAGGATTTGTTATTCTCAAAATGGGGAGATTGCTGGACATGTGTGTCACATCCCTTTGTTTGAGAATAACAAATCCCAAATTGTATTTGATCTTGCTTGTCGTGTGTTTATAGTGTGCTGGAACTATATGTGCAGTACTCCATAGGTAGAAAGCAGCTTGGAACCAACAAACTGAACTTACACACTACCTCCAGCGCTAGGGGTTACCGCAGGCGCTAGCGCTACTGCCAGCGCTAGCTCTACCGCCTAGCGCTAGCGCTACCGCCAGCACTAGTTCTACCACTTCGCGCTAGCTCAAGTTCATGCACGCCGCCACGCCGCCGACGGTTTCGTAACCGCCTCCACACAAATGCTACCGCAGGCGTTAGGAGCTACAACAGGCGCTATCTCCAAGTTCTATAAAATTATGACTTCTCTCTCATTTTTCCTGGTGCTTCCTGAGAGATTACTTGTGCCAAAATTCCAGAGCTGTTACTCTGCCAAAAGTTCATCTCCCACTCAAAACCAAAGAAGATTTCTGGAGAAGGAAGCCCCCACGCTGCATTCGAAGAACAATCTCTTCAACCTCGCTTATGCTACATCGATCCTTCATCCTCAACTTCAGAAATCTCATAGAGGGAGTTCTTGTTATTTACATTATTTCATTATTGTAATTTTTGTAGTAAAATCGCCTTGTGTTGGCGACTAGGTCCTTGCGCGGCTTAGGGGGTTATTCACCGCGTGAGTTGGCGACTAGGTCTAGGAGATTAGATCTAGAGGGTGCTCGAGGCCATATCCAGGGAAGGATTGGCTAGTGCGGCTTGAGGCCATATCCGGGGAAGGATTGGCTAAAGCCAATCGGTTTGTGGGGATACAAGTCGGTATAGAAAAGGAAAAGTTATTAACATTTGTACGCCTCCGATTTCTAGCGATATTGAAATCAAATTTATGTAAACACTTATTTATATAATACTATCATGTCTTTATTTGTGTTTACTTGATTTCTCTCATTTGGTGTAAACTTTATTATTACAATTTACTTTTTGCTAAATTGTTATTCTGCTCTCTTGTTAACTTTAAAACAATATAGTAAATTGCTTAATATTACAAAAAGAATTTTTTCCCTTATTCACCCCCCCCCCCCCCTCTAAGGGTGCTTATCGATCCAACAACATCAAATTGTGATCCTAGTTGGTAAAGTGTCATCATCGTAGCTTATGAGGATGGGGACTTTAAAACCTTCAGTATTTTGTCCTTTGTTAGCCAAAGATGCTCCATTACCCAATAATGCTGTAAAGTCACTAGCCAAAATAGGAAGTCAACTGCCAGCCCAGCTCCAGAAATTACTACAAAGATATTCCAAACTTTGTGAAGAACCCACTACCCTACCTCTTAATCGAGTGATCGATCATAAAATCAATCTGATTTTAAACTCCACAACCCCTAATCTCTACCCATTTCGTTATCCATATCACCAAAAAATGAAATAGAAAAATTAGTGGCTGAGATGCTTAAAAATGGGCAAATAAGAACAAACACTTCAACTTCTAGTTATGCGGTCCTCGTAGTTAATAAAGAAAGATGGAACTTGGTTCTGTGCAGAATAAGATAACAAACAAAGAAAAATTCCCGATTCAGACAATTGATGAGTTATTAGATGAATTATATATGACATATTATTTCTCTAAGATAGATAGACTTAAGATCTGGTTATCACCAGATCAGAATGGTAGAAAATGACATAAGACTGCTTTCCAAACTCATCAGGGACACTATGAGTTTGTCGTAATGCCATTTGGCTTACCTAACACGTAATCAACTTTTCAAGCCCTCATAAATACCAGATTTCAACCCTTATAAAATTTATAGTAATCTTTTTGATGATATATTGATATTTAGTCCCACAAAAAATGACCATTTTGAGCATTTAAAATAACCTTGAGCATATTAGAATGAAATTAGTTTTTAATTAATATATCCAAATATTATTTCTTATTCAATGAAATAGAGTTCTTAGGTCATACCATCCAGAGAGGAGTGGTGGTACCAAATCAAAATAATATTGAAGCCAATGAGCAGTTCCCAACCCCAAAAAATTAGAAAGAAGTAAGATCATTTTTAGGGTTAACCAACTACTACAGAAAAATGATAAAAGATTATGCTAAGATTGCTTTCCCTCTATTCGTGTTATTAAAGAAGAATTCTTTTCAATGGAATACTAAGACTCAAAATGCTTTTGAAAATCTCAAAAACAAACTAATCTCTTATCTAGTATTAGCCCTTCAATATTTCAATGAGCCATTTATAATAGAAACATACGCATCAGGAACCGACATAGGGGCTATACTCAAACGCAGAATAAGAAAACCATAACTTACTTCAGTAAATGCTATCTCCACTCATGCAATGTAAATCCACATACATAAGAGAAATGTTTGGTGTAACGATTACAGTGACCAAGTGGAGACAATATCTACAAGGTCTCCAATTTATAATTTTAACGGATCATAAGAGTTTGCATCATTTGCTAACCCAGAATATTCAGACACAAGAATAACAAACATTACTCTCTAAGTTATTAGGATATGAATTTATTATTAAATATAAATCAGGAAAACATAACCAAGCAGCAGATTCCTTATCAAGAATCCATGAAATTCCAGAGTATTCATCCCTTATGAGCCTTAATATGATATCCATTCTAACCTCTACTTTACTTGAGGGGTTGGACTAGGACTATAAAGAAGATGAATTCAGTGAAGAACTAAAATTAGATCCTCAATCCTATCCTGAGTGGAAGCTGCAAGGTAATTACGTCATTCACAAACACATAATTTACATTTCCAGAAATTCAAACATAATAATAATAATAACTGAGGCTCATTCTTGTCTATTGGGTAAGCACTCCGGAATTAGAGGGACTATCCATAGAATACAAGCTCAGTTCTTCTGGCATAACATGAAGAAATATGACAAAATTTATCAACCATTGTGACACATGCAATAAAACGAAGCCTCCTAACTATTCTCTGTATGGACTATTGCAATCACTGCCCACCCCAAAAAAGTTATGGGCATAATTAACTATGGATTTCATTACACAACTACCCAATTCATTCAGTTTTACTATGATTTTTGTAGTGGTTGATATATTTTCTAATACATCACATTTTGCACCATTAAAATATCAAATATCAGGACCTTTGGTAGCAAATGAATTCTTGAATTGGATGAGAAAACTACATGGAATTCCATAATCAGTAATTTCTAATCGATACACCATCTTTCTAAGTGATTTCTGGGTGGAGTTATTTAAATTACAATGAACTCAATTAAAATTCAGTTCCTCATAACTCACTCAAACAAATGGATTAACTGAAAGGGTTAATCGATGTGTTGAGGAGTATTTGCATATTTTTTCACATGACAATCCTAGAAAATTGCCTAACTATTTAAATTTGGCAGAATATCATTACAATACTACATATAACTCATCGACCAACATGAATCCATTTGAAGTCATGTATGGTCAGTCTCGCCCTAATTTGCTTAATTTTTGTGCATGTAAGACAAGCAATGAAGCAATAGAGATGACTTTGTAAACCAGAGAAGAATTACTTCACCGTTTGAATGAAAATCTAGCTAAAGCACACCAAAAAATGAAGATCCAAGCAGATAAAAAGCACGCATAATTAAAGTTTGACAAAGACGAGTGGGAGCTACTTAAGATGCACCCATATCGTCAATTATCCATGACCAGAACGACGGGGAGGAAGTTCAGTTTGAAGTATAATGGACAGTTTCAAGTGTCAGAGCATTGGAGAGATGACATATTGTCTGCTCCTTCCACCAGGATAAAAAATACACCCAGTATTTCACGCTTCACTACTTAAGACCTATATAGGTGATCCTAATCTACAAGTGATCAAACTACCTACTCTTAATTGGAAGAATAACCACCTCCATCAACCATTAACCATCATTAGCACATGCCAAATAATCCAACAAGGACGTGAAGTTCCACAAGCTCTAATTCAATGGCAGGGATTACCTCCTACCGATAGTATTTGGGAAGATATTTCATCCTTTTCAGACCACCCACAAATACAAGCGACACTGAGTTAACAATAGTCAGATCTAACTATAAAGGATGCAAATTCAGCATGGGGAATAAAAAAAGCAATGGAAAAAATCGAATCTCTACTAGATCTAGACACTGCAATCGAAAATCCATCACGGGGAACAAAAAAAGAGAGCAAAAACTGAAGGAAAGTAGAATCCAAAAGAAAGCACGAAGTTCAAACTGAGAGGGAGAAGGAAGAAGTTTACCTGCCACTCCAGATCCATAGCTGAAATAAAGAGTTGCAGCCTTCAGTACTTTGTATACTCTTCTCAGCCCATTATCACGACCACCATCGTCAATGTTTCAACCTGGCTCTCTGAAGACACATCAAAAGATCTTCCAAGCTGCCTTGAAACTCAGGGATAAGAACAAAAGATAGAGTGAAGCGAGAATGCTGAGGGCAGTGTTCTTTAAAGGAGTCAACAATATTAGGGATTCAAAAAGTTGTCATGATAAAATAATTTTCACAATTTGGCTCGCCACGCGCACTTATTAGTGATAGGGGCACACACTTTTGTAACAACCAATTGGCTAAAATTTTAGCAAAGTATGGCATTACGCACAAGCTCTCCACCGCTTATCACTCACAAGCAAATGGCCAAGTGGAGGTGGTGAATCATGAATTAACAAGAGTTTTAGAAAAAACTGTGTTCGTTAATAGGAAGGATTGGTCACTAAATTTAGACAACGCGCTATGGGCATATCGAACAACCTACAAAACCGCCATTGGATGTACACCGTACCGATTAGTCTATGGAAAAGCGTGCCACTTACCAGTGGAATTAGAACATCGCGAATTTGTGCACTTAAAACTTTGAATTTAGATTTATACTTAGCCTCCGAACAACGTAAATTCCAATTAAATGAATTAGACGAATGACGTGCAAACGCCTATGAAAATAATAAATTTTATATGGAGCGCACTAAGTTTTGTCATGATAAAAAAATCAAAATTCCAAAATCTTTTTCACCGGGAGATTTAGTCCTTCTATATAATTCTAGTCTTCGACTTTTTCCGGGCAAGTTAAAATCACGATGGTCCGGCCCTTTTATTGTAAAAGAGGTTTGGCCATATGGAACTGTGATAATAGAGCACCCGAAAAAAGGCTCTTTTAAGGTTAACGACCACAGACTAAAATTGTATCACCCCGGCGACCCAGCGTCCGGACAAATTGAAATGCTTAATTTTCCTAATTTTTAAAAATCAATAATTGCCACTTAGTCAAGCTACGCGACGGTAAACAAATCACTTTTGGGAGGCACCCCAACATTATCCTTTTTCTTGTTTTTGCTTTGTTTCTTGTAACTTCTTTTTCAGGTTTTTGTTCCGGCAACCCAATCTACCAACCAGGGAAGCCCTCTTCTCCCCTCCTTTCATTTACTGCATTTTTTTTATTACCTTGATGATACTTCATACTTTTCTTTAAACATTGGAGACAATGTTTAACATTAAGTATGAGGGTGTAGCGTAGTTTTTTAGACTTTCTTTTCAATTTACAAAAAAGAAAAAAATATATTTATAAAAATCATAAAAAAATCTAATTTCTTTGAAAGGGAGGTTTGGGCTTGTCATCCCATCGCACCTCCTAGTACCTTGCGAACCCTTCACCGGGTAGACCTTGGGAAGTCCAAGAATTAAAAAAAAAATTTATATATATATCCCCATTTACTTGTTGTTTTTATTTTTCTAGAAATCTAGTTTGAGGTCTGATTATAAGTATTCTTACATTTTTAATTTAGCTAATATTTTGTTTTATAAGAATTTGTTAAAGTTTAATTTGAAGTAATTTAGTTTTAAGAAACACTTTATGTTTTTAATTCGATTAGAGAAACTATTTAGCACTAATTCTCATTTTAATTCTACATGGCTTCACTTTGTGGTAAATTGGCCAACATCTCTAGATTTTTATTATATTCTCTTTTAACTTTAAGATCTTAGGAAATTTCATTCCACTAGAAAGTTGCTCTCAAAATAGTTTAATTTATAAACTAGAAGTATTTCTTTACCCTCACCCTTTGTTGGCAAATAAAAAAAATGTGTGTAGGAAAAGATCATATGTCATGGGAAAAAGAGGATAAAATTTATTATTTCCTAAACATATGCACCCAAAATCATTTAAAAGATTATATGTCATGATGTAAGAGGATAAAATTCATTACATCTAAACATATACATTTTGGATTTTGATTGAAGAGATTTTTTAAAAGATTATATGGCATGGAGAATGAGAGGATAAAATTCATCATTTTCCTAAACATGAATTTATGAGTGAGGTTTCACCACCTCCAAACCAAGAACTCTTCATTTTGCCATTTTGTACCAGTCCTACCCCAAGCCATTTCTATTTATTCTAGTCCTCAATAAAATTATATAGAGAGCAATATTTTGGTAGGTGTCTTCTCCTTAAGGTTTCTTTTATGTTAGAGTGTCTATAATTTCAATCTAATTTTGTTTGAAAATTTCTATAATTTCGATAGCTAAATAGTTATCTTGAGAAGTAGTTAGCTAAACAAATTTCTCTTTTTGAATTATCACCCTCACTTATGACTTAATTCTTGAATTCTTAGAATTTACTTTTAACTTACTCTTGTTTAAAGAAATTTTAGTTAATTAAAAATAATATCGATGTCTTGTTATTCTTTCCTCATTCTTTTGCTCTGGAATAGCAAAAGCTCAAGTATGGGGCTGTTTGATGAGTACATTTCATACTCACCTTTTATTATTATTTTAATAACATTTTAAAACAAATTTATGTAATTTATATGAATTATCTCTTTTAATTTATTTCTTTTCACTTCTATGAGCTAACTTAAGTTCTTTTTATGTTTTTCAGGTTTTCAGGGTACTTTTGAGAAAAATTCCAAACTACACGCCCAAGGTCACGTGCGTGACAACCCAAGATATGTTCCAGACCATATTCCGCCAACCCGGGCTCATTCCGTGAAGAATCACCAAGTACATGCCCAGGTCATGGGCGTGACCAAGGGCGTGACCCAAGTCTCGGCCATGACCCGCCTTCTTCAGCTAGAACAAGCCGCCACATCAATTAAAATTACACGCCCTCGGTCATGGGCGTGACCGAGGACGTGACATCCAGTCACGGGCGTGACCTAGTGCATGACGCGCATGTAACGCCCATATTGAAGCCAGAAGGAGTCCATCCCGCACCAGCATCGATCACGCCCCTTACACGCCCCTTACACGCCCTTGGTCACGGGCGTGACCAAGGGCATGTAACCCCAATTTGAAGCCTTTTTAAAGCCAGGTCCACCAGAAGTTCAGGGACGAATTTTGGAGGCATAATTCTGATTTTTCTTGTATTGTTTTCTCATTTCATGTTTTCTTGTACTTCTCTTTCTTCTTGTAATAGTACTTTCAATTCTTTAGTTTGTAATTTCCTTTGCAAAAATCAATAAAACAATTCTTGTTTTCTCTTATTCTCTTCTTCTTCATCATGTACTCTTTTATCTTTGTTGGTTCCTTTATCCCAATGAGTAGCTAAATATCTATTAGTACTCGATCGAGATGATCCAAGGAATAATTCAAGTTATGAAGTAAATTAGAGTTTCTTTTTCTCTTCTTCGGAGCTTAAGATTTATCCTTGATTTATTTTTGATGAGATTATATCTTTGATATATAATTCTCATGCTTGTTTTCGTATTTAATTTAGCCGAGCGGCTCATAATAGGAATTGATCATTCAAGGATAAAAAGAGTTGCATGCAACCCTCGAGAAAGGATGATATAAATCTCCCAGATTGGAGTCAAATCCAATAGAGGGGTTCAATACGATAAAGCGAGTTTTAGGTGTTTTGATTCTAGAGCGAAAGTTCGATTGATCAACCCAAACTCAGTTGAATGCATCCTCGATAGAGGTGCGTTTAGAATTCAGGAACCTCCACGGTCAAAGCAGTTTTCTTAAGAGAATTAGAACTTTTGTTGTCTTCTATTTTTATTTCCAAGGTGATTCAAGATCGAGTGCTAGCTTTCTAAATCGTTGCTTTAATCGCTATTCTAATTCACTGCGCTTTTTCTTATAAACAAATCAACTCAAGGTTTTAATTGATAAAATAATAGAGATTTTATAAACCTATACTACTTTCGATACGGTACACTTGTCGTTGTCGTTTGTAGATAGTAGTTTTGTTCATTAACTAGATTCAACCACATTCACCATTTTGAGTAAAATAAATTCACATTCAAGTCTCAAGTCTAAGGTTGCAAGAAAGGTTAAATCTATGCAAATCAACTAATTGTAAATTAGAAGCATAAATAAAACTAATTCTACTCAAATTTCTAAGCAAGAGATGAGTACTCAACTAGAGCAGTACATGAGTCAACATGTCACTCCACCTTGCAATGTTTAGGATAATACCGCAATTCCGACATCACAACCAAGAATTGAATATACGGTAGCACACAACAAGCGAGTGCGCGCTCATGTGGGTGAAACAGTGTGTGATGCAAATGTGAAATTCTAACAAAAAATGACAAATTCTACTGGTAAGCTACAACATGTGCACGTGTAGTGAGCATCCGATACGGCTCTTCCCCAGACTTAAACTTAATCAAATCAAAATTGAACAATAGCACAACAAAAAGGGCTAAGGGGTAGAGGCTACCTAGGCTCATAAATGAGCCTACCATAAGATCAGTGATTTTTTTGTCCCATTGCGGCAGTCCCGCATGCTCTAAATTGATTTGACCCTGCGATTAAGGTATTTTCCCAGGTAAAACAAAAGTGAACAAATATATAGAAATAGAAAAAGGAATAAAACAGAACCAAGTGGTCCCACTGGGTTGTCTCCCAAGAGCCCATTTGTTTAACATCCTTTAGGCGGACCAAATACCTGTATTATAACAGTTTATAATAGAAGAGTTCACCAAACAAGTAAAAATAAATAAACTAGTCTTAGAATTTAAAGAAGCAAGATCCAGAACCCAAAAACTGAAAAGGCGCGATCAACTAACAACCGATTTATGATGCATCTCTCTCGTGGATTGAGAATGACTGGGGGTGTAAGCTTTAGGACCAAAATTGGCTTTACCCAACTTCCCCCTAGCCCCCTCTTTCTCACCACGGAGAGCTGCAAGTCGTGCTGCGCATTGGAGTTTTTTCCTTCATTTTCTCCACAGTGGGAGAGCGCTATCGCATATATTCCTCATTGTTTCCCACCTTAGTGGTGGTCGACATCATGTCCGACACCAAAGTGGCGATCGGATCAGCCCAAGTTATAGAACGCGTAACAAGTTCATTATAAATATTACTACTGATAGATCTAGGGAGCTGCTCCCGAATAGAACTAAGTTCACCAATTTCGAAAATATAGTTGTTCAAGTTTAGGGATCCCATCATTACGGTCCCATCGATCACTACATCTTTCTCCTTGTCCTTCTTCTCTTCTTCTTCCCTATTCTCTACAACACTTAAAAAATCATCAGTAACCAAAATCAGTTAAGTATCAATGTCAGAAGTTGTGGTTGATGTTACGATAGAGGTTGTCACTCTAGGAGGTAGAGTGACGCTCCCATTAGAAAAATACATTTTCATGCCGCTCTCCTTCAGGAATGGGACACCCAGAATTGGAATCGAGTTGTTTTCACGGGGTCCCAGAACTTAGAAATCGGTCACCACCTCAGCCCCACCAACCATAACTTTTACCTTCTTTACTTCCCCCTCAGTTTCCACTACTGCTCCATTAGCTAGCGTAAAAGATGTCCGGTCCTCCACATCCATATGGAGATTCAACTTCTCAACATCTTGCAAACCAAGAATGTTGCATGACAAACGGGAGTCGCACAACGTCAGAGTGTTCACATTATTAATACAGCACGAGAGTTCCCAATCACCAGGGCTAACAGTATCAGTATCAGCGACCCTCTTCCCATTTTCGCTCAGATTCTTTTTAGTGGTACTGGGAAGGGTGCCCTGAACGCGCTTTGAAACTGCTTGGGCCAATTGTCCCATTTGCACTTCCAGGTTTCTCAATGAGGCCGTCTGGTTAGCCATGTTAGCTTGGGTGATTTCAATTAATTTTTCCAGCGTATCATCCAAGCTACTTTTTCTTGGTCCCGGAGGTGTCTGATTATAACACGAATGAGGCGCCCGCAGTTGACTTCCTGAAGCAGAAGCAACAAACTGATGCTTCCCCAGCTGCCATCTTTGGTCAGCAGTGTTTTGATTCCAAGCAAAATTAGGGGGATTTCTCACCCCCGTATAAACATTTTCGTAGGGCATCCCCCTATTCTGATTAGCCATGAAATTAACAGATTCAGTATTTTTTTGGTTTGCGAGATCACCTGAGAGATCCTCTCCTGGGCACTCGTATGAATGATGTCCTGCTATTCCACATCCTTGGCAGGATATGATGGCTGCAGGTGCTGCGGTAAGGGTAACTGATCCCAAGGCAAAGATACCTCTAGTGTTCTTCTGCGTGTTCCTTCCTGCTGTCTAGTACGTGTTGTTCGAGGCAATATCTCGAAGTATACGCATAACATCTTCCGGAGTATGGTTCATAAGAGTCCCTCATGTCGCAACATCAATCATCGCCCTGTAGTTGGGGTCGATGTCAAAGTTGAAGTTCTCCACGAGGTTCCAAGGCTGGAGCTCATGGTTAGGGCATTTTCGCAGGAGGTCATTGAATCTTTCCCAATCTTACGCCAATGGTTCTTGATCTTGTTAGTGGAATGAGGCTAGCTCCTGGCGCAAGTTCACTATCCTATCCACCGGGTAGAACTTCCCCAAGAATTTTGAAGATAAAGCGTCCCAAGTAGCGGCGGTCCCCGACAGAATGGTGTGAAGCCATGCCGTAGCTTTATCTCTCAGAGAAAATGGGAAGAGCCTCAGCTTGACAGTATCATCAGATATACCTGCATAGCAGAAAGTGGCGCAGATATCAGAAAACTCGGCCAGGTGAAGATGCGGGTCTTCAGAAGGTAATCCAGAAAATTGAGCGTTATTCCGAGTGATATTCAGAATAGCCGGTTTAATTTCAAATAGAGCGTTTGCGATAACCGTCCCGAACCCTGGATACACACTCCCTGCAGTCAGAATGGTGTAGTCCCTCATGGTGCGAGGCCTCGACCGGTTCACTTCAGGTTCATCCATAATAACATTCGCCCCATCCTCGGGCGCTCCTCGGCCCCTGTGGCCTTCTCCTTGATTCAAATTATCTCCCATTTCAGTAAGAGCAATTGCAGCACGCCGTCATGCATGGGCAATCCTCTCAATCTCAGGGTCGAAAGGGACTAGGTCACCTGGAACTTGCCCCTGCATACACAATTGAAGACTACACAAAAAAAACTCAAAAACAATGACCCCTGTAATAATTTTTCAACATCAAAAAATCAAATCACGATTGCAGTTCCCCGGCAACGGCGCCAAAAACTTGACGCGCAAATTTCTCACCGCTAAAAATGAGAGCAGAATGCGGTCCGAACGGCAGTGTACCGGTCGTTGTCAAGTAATAAATTTGGGAATATAATCCCAGAGTATCGTTCTCTCAAGGAAGGCAGGGTGGGTGACTCGATTATGTCGCGAAAAGATTGCTATAGCGAGTTAAAGTAAATAAAGGGCTTTGATTTGGGTTTCCTAATTTAACAACAATAAAAGTAAAATGCGGGTTGAGAGCACCGCTTCGCTTGGCGAGATGAAGTGCAGGCTGCAATGTCGTGCTTCGGTAAGCGGTTGGATGGGAGGCAGACGGAGGGAGTGATCTCTAGTGCGGCAGTAAGGGTCGCAAACACCTCTTCGATGTCTCACCTCTAGCTTTTGCTAGAGTGACTCAGTTAGTGCGTGTATGGGATGGATTTGGAGTGGAGGCGAGGCGCATCACAACATAACATCAAAGTGGGGAAAATAGCTAGGTATGCTTTCATTCATAGACAAACAAAGAGCAATCTAGGTTCAATACAAATATTTAGAAGTGCATCTCACAAATAGGCAAAGGGTAGAATGAACCACAAGAAGAAAAGTCTCGCCGTGGATCGTGGTCAGAATGGTGGGTTGTCAGGCCACCTTCGAGATCAGTCCGTGGTTGCTTTCGGAATCTAGAGGTTGTCACTACCTCTGACCTTCTCCATCTTATCTAGTGTAGGCTCCTTCTTCTTCACCAAATGGAGTACCCCCAAACCTTGATGTGCTGGTTGTAGAGGGCCGGGAAGGCTTCCAGATCCTTGGATGTGGCTTAGAATCACATGCACAAGTTGAGGAGATGGATGACGGGCTGGTGGAGAGCAAAAACAACGCTGGGTCACGGGAGAAACTGGCGGAAAATGGTACTCCTCTGCCCTAAAATCGTGAGATCTGCACTGAAATACAGAGCATAATAAATAGGGCGCACGATCAGTGGCGCACGACCAGTGGTGATTCGTGAAGAAATGTCACTGATCATGCGAGAATAACATGTTGCAAAATCTAGCAGGCCAAAATAACGCATGGGCAGTGGCGCACGGTCAGTGGTCGTGTGCAAAGAAATGCTTCTGGCCGTGCGAGAACAACCTGTAGCAGAATCTAGACTGCCAAAATAATGCACGGGAAGTGGCGCACGCCCAGTGGTCATGCGAGGAAAAATCCAGTGATCGTGTGAACCGCTCGGGAGAAAAATAGGGGAATGCGCACGACCAGAGGTCATGCGCTTGATCGTGCGAGAACAAAAATGCACGACCAAAGGCCATTTAGGCTAAAAATAGCCCAAACCACCCCGAATGTCCACATAATCCATGTACCTGCAAGGAAAACCACTGAAATAATCATTCTACAACATCCACAGTACAGATATATGAACGCAGAATAGATCTAAAGTATGACATACAAGAAATCACACCAAAAAGGGTCAAGGATTGCACTTAGAGTAGCAATTCACAAAGTAATCTACAAGGAGCATCATAGAGCAATAAGTGAAGTGCAAAGGCGAGATAATTGACGCAAATGAGTCCGGAAATAGCTATATAAACCAAACTCATCAGGTACTCTGTAGTCGATAAGGTGTACTCTGTAGTCGAGAAGGTGTACCCTATAATCAAGAAGGTGTACCATGTAGTCGAGAAGGGGTACTCTGTAGTCGAGAAGGTGTACCCTGTAGTCGAGAAGGTGTACCCTGTAGTCGAGAAGGTTTACCATGTAGTCGAGAAGGTGTACCATGTAGTCGAGAAGGGGTACTCTGTAGTCGAGAAGTTATACCCTGTAGTCGAGAAGGTGTACCATATAGTCGAGAAGGGGTACCATGTAGTCGAGACATCAAGACTACACAGACAAATATAGTTGAGACATCAAGACTACACAACCAAATATAGTCTTGAGTCTTGTGCCTTATCTCTGCTTATTCCCAAGGCTAAGAGGCGACTCCTAACCACTAGGAGGAGGACACATGACATTGGGTTGTCCTTCCAAAGCATGGGAAATGCTTCCTCATTAATTATGGCAGAAATCTTTAATGGCAACCACTATTTTTGTATATCTCAAGGCCAGAAGTGGTATGTTGGTCCATTAAGAAGTTGTCACCATTAATGCTAGTCAAATCAACTCAACTTTCTCTCTCCTCCCATAAACCTTGAACCTTATTCCCTCACCCCAAAAGGCTGATCATTTCTTCTTCCTCTTACTCACACCTCAAGAAACTAACCAACAACTTTCTTGAAGGAACAAGGCTAGGGAGAAGGATTTGAGCTTGGCCGACCGCCACCATTTCGCCAAGGAGACAAACCTGATCTATGGCCGAAAATCAAGTGACTTCCGCCCCCTCTCCCTTGGTGCTAGATCTTTAGATCTAAAATAGGAGAGATATTGGTCTCAAGAGAGCTAAATTTCAGCGAGATTCATGGAGTTTTATAGTAAGAGATCACGCTAGAACTTTTGTTCTAGGGCAGCGTTCGCCGAGAAAATATCTTCAATCAAGTCCTCTCTTCAATGCGAAATTGTAGGAAATGATTTCATGAATAATGGTGGTCTATTGAGGGAGTATTGGAGGAGAGAAGGCAAAATAATATTTGTGTGCTGGAGGAAGAAGATGAACAAATGTTGTTCATCTGTCTTAAGATCCGTGCAGATTTTATAATATTTAGACAGAAATATGTTTTCTGCACGTGACGGACTTCAAGAATATTTTTAGGCATGAACCTGCCACATTCAGGTCTTGTGCATAACAGGAAAGTTGTAGCCCTCGGAAAGACCTTTCCAACGAGTGGTTGTGGGTTTTCAGGGGATCCCTGTAGCTCCGGCAAAGTGAAATCGAAAATGGCTGGGCAGAATATAATTCGGTGTATGTACAGGACAACTTGCTGTCCAGATTTACTCTACTGGGTTCAAACCCGATTTTAGATAGGTTAGGCCTAGATATGGACCTTTGGATCAACACAAAAGTTGTAGCCCTTGGCGATAATGTTTTGGAATGGGGTGACATATTATTTTTGGTGGTCCGTAGCTCCCGGAAATCCTGTTTTAGTAAACATTGATTAATATGTGCAGATTTTAAATGCTTTACTGATTTTCCCAAAAATATTTAACAGATGCTTACAAAACTTGGTAGGGATGTACCTGATGATATTGTGATCACCCCTGTTATTTCAAAATTTTTAGAAACATATTTTCCATAGATTTGATTGTCATGTCATATAATTGTTAAGTACCATAAATAAGTATTGTGTAATACCATGAGGTCAAAATTTGGTGGAATGATTCAATCCTTTTATATGATCTATGGTAGAAGTTTCAGATAATTTTGTTTTGAAATGAGTCCTGAATTAAATATGCCGTTATAAATTTATTACGCTGAAATGAAAGGTTAAGTTGCTCATTTAGACAAGGAATTTGGAAACGTGCATAAAACCATGCATATATCACTTGGTAATCTATCATAGAGTTTAGATTTGTGATAACCACATAGTAGAGATTATGATTGATGATCCTTAAAGTGAGCGGGCGCGAGATGATTGGTATTGACAAAGCGTGATTGAATAATGCATATGAATTCAATTGAGTTCAAAGCATGTTGTGAATCGAGCATGAGGATTGGTTTGTGTAATATGCATGGACAGATTTATATATTGAGCTTGAACATGGCATTACACACACATGTAGTCCTATAGGATCAAAAAGAGTATTTCCCTTTCATACGTGTACCACTGCATAAGAGTTATGACAACTCGGTATGGGTAGCAGTGATGCTTTGGTGTGGATTATTGGATATGGCTATATCCTAAGGTGTTATGTGAAGGACCTAGTGGGTAGGTCCTTGAATGCTAGTTAGCATCGATTGATCTTGTAAATAATAACATATGTTATGGACTTGGTTTGGAGTCCTTGGGTGCTTGATATCATGGCTTGAACATGGGAATTACTTGGGGGGTGTATAGTTCTCACACGATTGCATAATGATCCTTGTTGGAGGATTGCCTGTGGCAGATCTACGGGCTCGCCAGTCGTCACACCGACGGGAGCTGGCAGATAGATCTTGGCCGGTTGGGCTGGGCTCTTTGTGCTTACTTTCAAAGACCCCTTCCGTTCCATTGACTGGTTGGGCTGGGCCTTTGGTGCTTACTTCCCAAAGCACCTTTCATGTCAAAAGACTCAGCTGGTTTAGCGAGCAAGAGTACGCAGGGTGCTCCGCTGTTATGTTCTTAGCGTTGAGGCGTACGTAAGGCCTAGGTCTGGTAGTGTGCATACCCACCTAGTAGTGGAGAAGCTCGTTCCACTATCTCCGTCTGGCCACGATGTGAGGTTCCTGAGTGGTTAGCTACCCTAGAAAAGCAGGAAGTACAAGTCTATGCCGACATAGCAAATCAAAGTGCGTGAGTAAATCATGGGTGAGTCATCATACATACATTCATTGCATTGCACCTCATAAAGATCCTCATCATATAAACATGTATGGGCACCTTTAGATGTTGAGTTAATTATAGCAAAAGACCCTTAACTTATAAGCTTGTATGGGCATCCTTATAAGTTAAGTTTAATTCAGTTTTGTGTATACTTGCCCGATTATATTATGTTGCTGACTCTACTACTAGATGTTTTGTTCTTTTATACATGCTAGTAATTGTTGTTGCTTACCTATACATATGCTACTCTCTTATTACACTGGCATATACCATCTACTTGTATATACTAATTATATTACAGTGTTCTATTTCATCCCTTCCGCCCAGTGCCTAAGAGTCGCCGAGGGAGAGGATGTGAAGCCACTTAGTCTTTATGACTAATGGTTGTTACACCACTATTCTTAGGAGCACACCTAGGTGGAGCAGCAGTGTATGACACAGGAGGACAGCCAGGCCAGGGTGATAGGGCCTGCGACTATGATACCTTCGCTATCGTTAGTGGTAGATGTGAGTGAGTGTTTGAGATGTATCCTTAGGGCAATTTGTACTTTGATATTTTATAGGAGATTTTGTAGCTACCTATTCCTTTGGACACTTTTACTTATTTGTGAATAATGGCTTCTGTTGATTTTATATTATTGATGGGTTGGCATGATGATATTTGAGAATAGCCAGCAGGATAGGCGTCTTGTGGAGGGGGCTAGCCTGTGTGCTGTCACTTCCGCAAGTCGGGTGTTCTGGGCATAGGACTCCTCTCGGCCTTGTCTTGTGTTCTGGGAGGGGGGGGGGGGGGTCTTACAAATGGAATCAACTTGCAACGATCCTGAGATAAAGAAGTCTATTGAACCACTGGCCACCCATGCTCGGTAAATTAGATTGAGGACAAATTGATGCAGCGAAAGCTGTTTTGTGCTCATGTGGGATTCACATTAAGTATGTCCACTAATCTTTAGAACTAGTCCCAACCTAACTAGGATACCACTTTATTCTAACTTACCGAGATGTTTCGTGGCGTATCCCTGTAAAAAATTGATCTCAGGTATGGACTTGGTTGAGATTTGAGGACACACAAAGTGACTAAGGGAAGAGTTTGATATAAGAGTTGGTTTTCAAACCTTATACGATAATGCACAACTTGGCTATTGAGTGGTATTACCACCTCTTACCCAGACTAACAAGATATCTGGAGGAAAATTAATGCCCGTAAACTATTATTGAAATATTAGGAGACTCGTAAGCCTAATTGTGTTACCGATAACTTGCTAATTTTGTTGTATAGAAGCAATCCCCATGACGAATATCAGAGGTCGAATAAGAAATTGAATCCAGAATAGGCCAATTTTTGATTTGGTCACTTGTTGAACATAAAAAGTGTGTCGTAAAGGGTAACTCTAAGGGCCTACAAGAATGGATTATGTTCAGGATAAAACTCTGAGTCGAGGATGGTATGCCCTCACGATTGTGTGCATATGTAGGTGAATGTACCATGTTGGTGGTCGAAGAGACTCAACCCAGGACTTCCGGGGGGCTTATCTCTTTGTTTATTGGGCTAGTGACCTACTGATTGGGGTTTCTCAGGGAATTAAAAATCTTCACAAATTTTCAAAACTAGAAGATCATAATCCTTGAATAATTAGTTCACCTTGAGCAGGGTGGGCTGATAACACCATGTTTTGATCGAGAGAAAACTTCACAATCAGAACAAGAAAATAAAACATTTCAAGGATGGGCATTGTTTCTCCGTGCTTCACTGAGACCTTGCGGATAAGTAAACGAGGAGCATAGTGAGCTAACCCTTGGGGTATGCATCAATATTTGTCTACATGTGAACTTTCGATAACATAATCATCTGGGACTTGATGAAATTTTATACATACAAGAGGATATAATAAAATTTTGTATATGGGTGATTGGTATGATGATGACTATATTTAATTAGTAATAAAGATGTGGTAGCATGAGACTAGGGATTTAAGACAACATTCATCCTTGAGGTTTCAAACTAGAGAGAAGCTATGCATGCCCGTGGTATGAATAACATGAACTAACATCTTGAATTTCTCTCTGGATAATTACCCAAGGATTAGGGAGTTGTTGCATATCATCATACATGCCTTAAGAAGAGCTCCAGATTGGCAGAATTGCTAGAGGAGCAAGATTTCCTTAGGTTTAAGGCTTTAATTATTAATCGATTCGTGGTAAAGATAACACGATTAGTATGACTTATTTGGTGATTTGACATCTCAAAGTTTATCTTAAATTAAACATGTCTTGAATGATCATTGACAGAGATGGTAGGGCGCTTGGAATTGATTTGATTTAGTCTATCATATTGTAAATAATGCCCCTATTTTTGGTAGTCTGCATAATCCGTGTCGAAGGAAAATCATCTTGAACCTTGTACCTTGGTTCATGTCGAGTTCAAACATATATAAAATGTACCGGTTAATTGGATGTTATTTATACATGCTCTCATTACAATAGAATGCAACTTTATCGCCGCCGTAAAGTTGAATATTTGATTTTCTACATCACGGCTGATATGCAGGTGCTTCGATACAAGGATTTATAGGGTAAGAACTCCAAGTCGAGGAATATATGCCCTAAGTATTATGCCCATACATGAGAAGAATGTACCATATGGGTGGTGGAAGAAACTTAGACAAAAATATACGGGAGGCTTATCTCTTCGTTTATTGGACTAGTTATGTACCGACTTGGGTTTCCCCTAGATCTTATTTTGAAATGGTGTGTTGTAAACATATGATATCAAGGTTTTATTCATTCATAATAGTATTCATTTTTAGTGTTTGACCTAGAAAGAGGTCTCACATACATAAGGCACGGATAGCAGAAACTTATATGTTGAAAATATCAAAATCGATGTAACTTGTTGGATGATATAAATCTCCACCTTGTAGTGTGGAATAAATATGACATGCACGTAATTAATAGTATCAGAATAAGGAAGGAGCATGCACATCAATGATATAATACTCACAAAGAGACAATAGGTGTTGTCTCAGATGTTTGCGTTGAAGGAGTAGGTAATTATTTAACAACCATATGAGATGAAGTCATGACATATTAATGCACGATGACCTCCCTATGTAAGGAGAGGTTGCAAATTTACCAAGAGATGTAGCAATTGCCTCCAAAGCATCAAAATTTTGGGCAACCTTGGAGGTTTGGAGAATGTACGAACGAGTAAGAATACGTGTAGCGTTTTACCTCAAAAAGGTAGATTTCTGGAGGGTCTGTATCATGACCCAACTGTTTAATAAGGTTTAGGTTCATAGTTGAAAGATTATTTAAATGAAATGTCTAAATCACAAAAGAAATTTGGCATGAATTCTGAATTCTGTGCAAATCTAAGTAGGATCTGTGTTAGACAAAAGTAGTACTTAACTTGGGTTCTTTTGTCCTTATAAGAGAATGACGTTGTTGGAAAAATCCCTTGATTTAACTTAACAAATTAACTAAAAGTGATTTTTTCCTCTAGAAGTAAATTACCCATTGTATAGTGAGGGTATTCTTGTCATTAAATGTCTTAGGATGTCACACTCAACATAGGATGTCAGGATCAGATCATGGGAAGCAAAATTGGGCTAAGTTAACATTTACGTTGAATAGAATTTGACGTAACATCGAGTCCATATCGACGCTGCTCTGACTAGAAGTCCAAGTGGTTCAACCCCTCTGTCGAAGTAACTCAAGTCGACGTTTCATTGAATAAGATATCGACGTAGAGGTCAGGAACTTGTCGGAGTAATTAGAGAAGTCGACGCAACTTCTACTTCAACTTGACGCAGAAGAGGTTATCTGTCGAAGCCAACTAAAGTCGACGGAACGTCGACTTCATCTCAACGCAGAAGATCAAGTTCAGAGCCAGGCAGATCAACTCGACGGATACGTTCATAAGATGTCGATGCAACGTTGACTAGCAGAGTTCAATCAGAGCAGAGATGAAATCAAAGCTACTTCTATAAGAACTCGGAGTTGCGTCGATAAGAGAAGAAATGAATTCGATGCTACGTCGAATACAATCTATAAATGTATATCTTTTTAGCTGTCTCTCTGATCCTTCTTTTCATGGACCACATCCTTCAAGACCGTTCTCCAACGACTTAATAATTGCCTGAAATAGAAAGGAGCATTAAAGAAGGAGACAAAAAGTTTTCTTGGAACATTATTCCTAGTAGATGGACGGGAAGAGAATTAAAGAGGAAAGAAAGAGAAATTGATAGGCAGATTACCTTATCACGGTATACCAGAAAGGGAAAGAAATTTGAAATTGAATAGAGAGAATAAAAAGGAGAAGAGAAGACAAAAAAATGACAAGGTATTAATCACAATCGGCCATCTTCTTCTTGCAAGGGCTTCCTCATCTTCTCCCTCTCTCTCAGGAACCCTAATACAGAAAAGATAAAAGAAAAGAAAGCTCAACTGTTCTTCATCCAATAGAATAGAGGATTTGAAAGCTGCTCATCAACACAATCTCATAGCAACCAGATCTCAATCAGCAGAAGTAAAAAGGATCTGACATTCAAAGCACCTGCAATTCATCACTATCTAAAGCAGGGGCTAATCAAGAGCATATCCTATGGAACATAATAGGATGTTCTTCATACAGTCCTCTCAAGAATTCTGAGAACAGAATTCCTACAACTTTATTTCTTCTCTTTCTTTCTCATTATGTAAAAGAATTTTATTAATCCCTCTTCAAAGGATTCAGTGGTTCAAGATCTCCTTATCAAAAGATCTGGTGGTTCAAGATCTCCTTATCAAAAGATCTGGTGGTTCATGATCTCCTTATCAAAAGATCAGTGGTTCTAAGAGTCTCCTTACCAAAAGACTCAGGCACAGTGGTGCGTCCCTACCAGGTGGTAGAAGAGGGGAGTACCCACATTTTGGGGAACCTATATAAGAATTCTGTGTGTCTTCTGGTTGCAAATTTTCTGTGTTGTCTACATAGATAGTTTATTCTACTGTTTTCTGCTTTACATTTTCAGCACAAGTTTATTCTGCCTGAGATCTTTTGTGAGCATAAATCTTTAGATTAATTTTATTGCTTTTCATAGTTAGGATAGAAATAAATTTAAATCTCTATTCACCCCCCCCCCCCCCCTCTAGAGGATTCTCAGAGGCACACTGTGCACTTTTAGACGTGATTATAACCCATGCGAGATATGAAGTCATAGATTCATCTCATTTTGAGCCTAAGTCAGCGATACATGATGTTATCAGAATAAATTGTTAAACATCACATGCTAAAATAGATACTTAGTTTTAGAATTATTGGAAACATAAAGGTTACCATGACTAAATCCTTGAAACAATAACATCATGTTTGGGAATTTGTAGGCTGAAATGGTGTAGTATCATGACAAGTCGGGTGGTGAAATTTCAAGATGTTTGAACAATTATGATTATTTTCCATGTCGTGACATTGGAAGGGTACATTGACCCCATAAAACTTGAAATCAAGTGGATGCCGAGTTAAGTTCTTGAAAACGGGTAGAATATATAAGATCCCTTGGATATGGCTCTGATGATCTCAAGAATCGAAGCACACATGTTTGACGATATTATGATCATCCATGTTCAGTTTCAGAATTGCTGAACATATGTTTGTTGGGAATTTGTCAATTATAATATATAAATTTACCATTCATAAATAGTTGTGGTACAAATTTCAAGGGGATTTAATTTAGAAATGATTCCTTAATAAAATATGTTATTATAAATTGTTTTGATTAACGGGAAATGGTATTATACCCATTAAGGTCGGTAATCTAGAAACATTCGTATATTGTAATTTACGATTGATCATGAATTAAATTATATTCGAGACATGTTGTGACTCTTGTATGATGTTGGAAAGTGCTAGAAAATGTAGTTGGGCAAACCTTAGTAGTGAACCTAAACGTATCACTAATTATGTGATTTGTCCTAAAGGAGATTATAGAGAGTAATTCCATGACTCACACATTTCACCGCATTAGAGTTATGACAACTCACTATGGACAGCTGTGTCGGTTTGGTGTAGTTGGTAGGATATGGTTATATCCTGTGGAAATCGGGTAAGGACGTAGTTGAAGCCCTTGAGTGCTTGTTAGCACGACTTGGTCAAGAGAATCACACATGCGTGTATGGTAAATGATTGTATTGATCAACTGCTCATACATACTTGAGGAAGATACATAATTTGATCATGATGAGAAGGTTTAAAAGTCCCCACCTGTACAAAACAACGATGGTCTTCATCACGGTGAGAGACATTCAAGAGTATTGTTGTACATAATCTTGATTACAACTTTTATGGAGAATTATAAAGGTTCACTTGGGAGAAATTTAGAGTGATGCGCGATGCAATATGGATAAGTAATGCCATGCACAAGTGTTAAGTGGGTGTCAAAACACACTAAATTAATAACCTCGTCAAGTGTACTCCAAATTTGATTTCATAGTCCGATCTTCAATCCATGTAGCCCCAACCTAAATTTTGGGGATGAAATTGTTTCTTCATTTATTGGATTTGTCACATCCCAATTCGAGCTAGACCCCTCAGGAGTGTGTTGTATCGCCGAGAGTTGACTCAGGCTCGATAGAAGACCTAGGACTCAAAGGTGGTCAGGTTTGAGTCTCGGACAACAAGGGTTGGTGTAGCTCTCTCACTCCATAAAAATAAGCTAGCGCCGACGGTAGTGATACCGCCGGCGGTAGCCTTCAAAACAATATGGGTACTTGGCATCGAAAAAGGGTTGGTTCTTGCTTATATCATCGATAGAGCTAGCACGGGCGGTAGTGATACCGCCGACAGTAGCCTTCAAAATGACATGTGGCCTCAGAAAATGATATGGGTACCTTGTAGTTGAGAAGGTGTACTCTGTAGTCGAGAAGGTATACTCTGTAGTTGAGAAAATGTACTCTGTAGTCGAGAAGGTGTACCATGTAGTCAATAAGGTGGACCCTTTAGTCGAGAAGGTGTACCATGTAGTTTAGAAGGTGTACTCTGTAGTCGGGAAGGTGTACTTTGTAGTAGAGAAGGTGTACCCTGTAGTCGAGAAGGTGTACCATGTAGTCGAGAAGGGGTACTATGTAGTCGAGAAGGTGTACTATGTAGTCAAGAAGATGTACCCTGTAGTCGAGAAAGTGTACCCTGCAGTCGAGAAGGTGTACCATGTAGTCAAGAAGGTGTACCATGTAGTCGAGAAGGGGTACTCTGTAGTCGAGAAGGTGTACCATGTAGTCGAGAAGGTGTACCATGTGGTCGAGAAGGGGTACCATGTAGTTGAGACATAAAGACTACACAACAAAATATAGTTGAGACATCAAGACTACACAACCAAATATAGTCTTGAGTCCCGTGCCTTATCTCTGCTTATTCCTAAGGCTAAGAGGTGACTCCTAACCACTAGGAGGAGGACACATGGAATTGGGCTGTCCTTCAAAAGCATGGGAAATGCTTCCTCATTAATTATGGCAGAAATCTTTAATGACAACCACTATTTTTGTTTATCGCAAGGTCAGAAGTGGTATGTTGGTCCACTAAGAAGTTGTCGCCATTAATGCTAGTCAAATCAACTCCACTTTCTCTATCCTCCCAAAAACCTTGAACCTCATTCCCTCACCCCAAAAGTCTGATCATTTCTTCTTCCTCTTCCTCACACCTCAAGAAACAAACCAGCAACTTTCTTGAAGGAACAAGGCTAGGGAGAAGGACTGGAGCTTGGTCGACCACCACCATGCGCCAAGGAGACAAACCCAATCCATGGACAGAAATCAGGTGACTTCCGCCCCCTCTCCCTTGGTGCTAGATCTTTAGATCTAAAATAGGAGAGATATTGGGCTTAAGAGAGCTTAATTTCAGTGAGATTCATGGAGTTTTCCAGGAAGAGACCACACTAGAACTTCTGTTCTAAGGCGTCGTTCGCCGAGAAAATATCTTCAATCAAGTCCTCTCTTCAATGCGAAGTTGTAGGAACTGATTTTGTGAAGAATGGTGGTCTATTGATGGAGTATTGGAGGAGAGAAGGTGAAATAATATTTGTGTGCTGGAGGAAGAAGATGAACAGATATTGTTCATCTGTCTTAAGATCCGTACAGATTTTATAATATTTAGACAGAAATCTATTTTCTGCACGTGACGTTCTTCAAGCCTATTTTTAGGCATGATCCGGCCACATTCAGGTCTTGCGCTCAACACGAAAGTTGTAGCCCTTAGAAAGACCTTTCCAACGAGTTATCATGGGTTTTCAGGGGAATTCTGTAGCTCCGGTAAAGTGAAATCGAAAATGGCTAGGCAGAATATAATTTAGTGTATGTATAGGACAACTTGCTGTCCAGATTTACTCTGTTGGGTTCAAACACAATTTTAGATAGGTTAGGCCTAGATTTGGACCTTGGCTCAACACGAAAGTTGTATCACTTGGCGATACCTTTTTGGAATGTGGTGGCACATTTTTTTGGTGGTCCGTAGCTCCCAGAAATCCTATTTTAGTAAACATTGATTAATATGTGCAGATTTTAAATGCTTTACTGATTTTCCCCAAAATATTTAACAGATGCTTACAAAACTTGGTAGAGATGTACCCGATGATATTGTGATCACCCCTGTTTAATTTCAGAATGTTTGGAAACATATTTGCCATAGATTTTCCTGTCATATCATATTATTGTTAAGTACCATAAATAAGTATTGTGAAATACAATGAGGTCGAAATTTGGTGGGAATGATTCAAGCCTTATTTATGATCTATGGTAGAAGTTTCAAATGATTTGTTTTGAAATGAGTCCTGAATTAAATATGCCATTATAAATTTATTACGCTGAAATGAAAGGTTAAGTTGCTCATTTAGAAAAGGAATTTAGAAACGTGCATAAAGCCGTGCATATATCACTCGGTAATCTATCATAGAGTTTAGATTTGTGATAACTGCTTAGTTGAGATTATGATTGAGGATCCTTAAAGAGAGCGGGCGCGAGATGATTGGTATTGACTAAGCTTGATTGAATAATTCATATGAATTCAATTGTGTTTAAAGTATGTTGTGAATCGAGCATGAGAATTGGTATGTTAATATGTATGGACAGATTTATATAGTGAACTTGAACATGACATTACACGCACAAGTAGTCCTATAGGATCAAAGGGAGTATTTCCCTTTCATACGTGTACCACTGCATAAGAGTTATGACAACTCAATATGGGTAGCAGTGACGTTTTGGTGCGGATTATAGGATATGGCTATATACTAAGGTGTTATGTGAAGGACCCGGTGGGTAGGTCCTTGAATGCTAGCTAACATCGATTGATCTTGTAAATAATAACATGTGTTATGGACATGGTTAGGAGTCCTTGTGTGCTTGATAGCATGGGTTGAATATGGGAATTACTTGGGGGTGTATAGTGTTGGATCGATAGGCACCCTTAGAGGGGGGGGGGGGTGAATAAGGGAATAAAAATCTTTTTGTAATATTAAGCAATTTACTGAATTGTTTTATAATAGGAGAAGGCAAAATAACAATTTAGCTAAATTAAGAGAATATTATAATATCCAAGTTTAGAAGCAAGTACTAAATTGTTTTATGATGAAAGGGATTGAAATAAACAATTTAGATAAAGTAATTAGAAATGAAAACTTAGTAACCAATATTTTAGAGATTATGCCAAAGGAGAGAAATCAAGTAAACACAAATAGAGACAAGATTGTATTTATATAAAAAGGTGTTTACATAAATTTGATTTCAATATATCTAGAAATCGGAGGCGTGCAAAAGTAAATATCTTTTCCTTTTCTATACCGACTTGTATCCCCACAAACCGGTTGGCTTTAGCCAATCCTTCCCCGGATATGGGCCGCTCTAGCCAATCCTTCCCCGGGTATGGCCTCGAGCCCCCTAAATCTAATCTCCTAGACCTAGTCGCCAACTAACGCGGTGAATTCCCCCTAAGCCACGCAAGGACCTAGTCGCCAACAAAAGGCGAATTCTCTAAACGGTTACAAAAATATATGGAATGGAAATAATGATAACAATAATAAAAACTCCCTATATGAGATCTTCTGAAGTTGGAGATGAAGGATCGCTGTAGTATGAGCGAGGTTGAAGCGATCGTCCTTCAGATGTAGCATGACGTAGTCCTCCTTCAGAATTCTCCTTACGCTTTTTGAGGGAGATCCATCTTCGGCAGCATAACATCAATAGAATTGTGGCACAAGCAATCTCTCTGGGATGGATGTCCAAAATGAGAAAGAAAGCTCCAATTTATAGAACTTCTCGCTAGTGCCTGCGGTAGCTCCTAGCGCCTGCGGAAGCAATCATGTAGAAGCGGTTACGAAACCGTTGCGGCGTGGCGCTGTGGACAAAATCGAGCTAGCGCCAAGCGGAAGCGCAAGCGCTGGCGGTAGCGCTAGCGCCTGCATTAACCCCTAGCGCTGGCGGTAGTGCTTAAGTTCAGTTTGTTGGTTCCAAGCTGCTTTCTTCCTATGGAGTATTGCACATATAGTTCCTGCACACTATAAACACACGACAAGCAAGATCAAAGACAATTTGGGATTTGTTATTCTCAAACAAAGGGATGTGACACACATGTCCAATAATCTCCCCCTTTTGATAATAACAAATCCTCTTAGCAATAAATCAACAACGGTGTTTATGGTATCTGATAAGCGAGATAAAAGTGTAACTATAGTATATGATAAGCATGAGAATAGTGCATACTCCACCTATCTTAATGCTCCCCCTACATAAATGCAATTTATGTTTTACTCCCCCTAAATGATAGATTACATGAATTAGTCTCCCCTTAATCTTCTAGATTTCTCCTCTAGATTTCTTCAATTAATCTCCCCCTTTTGGTATTATCAAAAGAAGGTGGGGTGAGGGTAGTAAGGAAGCAATCCTTATAAATGATAAAGCATGATCGAGCTTTTGTAATATTGATAATGATAAAGATTTAAAGCATAATATGTATAAGAGATTAAAAAGATACGAGTTGTAAGCAAGCAGAAGATTATAAGAAAATATCTTTTTCTAAGCATGAAAAGCATAAGTAAAAATATTAGTTTAAGTTCAAAATTGAAAGATGTTTTTTTTACCTTTTTGAAATCTCAAAGTTTTTCATAAAGATACCAAGCATGAAATGAACATATCAAAGAGAGATTATACTACAATGTTACTTAATTTCAAGTTTAAGGGATACCAAACATTGTATAGATCATGCTAGGTTATCTAGTGCATTTCTTATAGAAAGAGTAGTATAGATAAAGCATTGGAATCCAATACTCATGAGAAGAAGTGTTATGAAAGATAATGAAGTGCTCATAGGTGTATTTTGAGCAATGTTAACAATTGATTTAAATCACAAAATACAAGACATATGTAAAGTAAAGTGCACAATAAAACACAAGTATATTACTTTCATACACTTTTAATGCATATAATTTTTAACAAAGTGGTGTAATAACCAAGATTTGCACAAGACACTTTACTATTCTTTCCAAGGTGCTCAACCTCACAATGCTTATGAAGACTTATCAGGAGGTTCAAGTAGTGCTTGGTGGAGTTATATTTGTCTATTTTTTATTCATTTTTGTGAGACAACATTCTCCGAATACACTTGTTTTGCAAACCCAAACACAAATTTTAAACTCAACCACTTTTCTTAATTTCTTAAGTGCAATTCAAATGTAGTGTAGGTAATAAACTTATGCAAGTTTTTAATTCATTGTACAATTACAACACACAAGCAAGCATTTTAGATTTAAACACACATGTTGATTACCAAAATAAGTGAGTGAAATGTATCATTATCAATCATAAAATATTTACTCATACTTAGAGGCAAGCTAAGCTTGGATCTACACAGATTTTTCAATTCAATTGATGCACATAATTAGATATATCAAAGCATGATAAAGAAAATAATGTTCATAGTAATATGAAGAAACAAGTTTTAACATTGTAGATAATTCTAAATGATAGAATGCATACATGCTTGATATTAGCAATAAAGATCATACATTTTTTTGTTGTTTTGAAAAGTTTTAATGAAAGAAAAACAGAAAACTACAAAAACATATTTTTGTATTTTTGAATTTGAAGTTTTGTAGTTGATTTTTCACAATATAGATAAAAAAATAACAAAAGTCAGAAACACAAAAACTAAGTAGTACATATAAAGTAACACATTTTTAAAGATTTTTTGAAAATTTGAAAAACAGAAAAATCAGACACCCAAGCTAGCGCCGGCGCTAGTGCTAGCACGACAAATAGTACTTGATTTTTAGAGAATTTTAAATTTTCACTTTTTGATCTTGATTAAGTGTCCTTAGAGTAGTGTCTTGCAGAAATTTCAGAATTTTTGGAGATCTCTAGGTGGATCAAATTTGCATGATACTTTGGCTTTTTCAAACACTTGAGTTTTACAAAATCATTTAAGCACAAAAATAAATAAATTATGCAAAACACAAGAGGACATATTTTGAACAACCCAAAATGTGCATGATTAAAGTGATAAGTAAATAAAATGTTCATGCAGTGAGTAATATAAGTATGTCCTAAGATTAAAAAACAACCCGGACTAAATGTCTACACCCTAGCCCCGTACTAGGTGAGAGATGGGCATGAGGAGCTGCACACATACCGTAGGTTGGGGTGTTAGACCCATATGCACACACTGGAGAACGCTCAACCTAGCACTCTTTCCCCTTAGTGCCTCGCAAGGCCCCACTAGAACCCTCCCTGGTTAAGGACAAGACATGTCTTAGAGGTTAGGTCTCTAATGCATACAACCCTACGCCCCCGCTATTGTGAGATATGAAGTCATAGGTGAATAATCTTTGGACAACCTATGCTTTTAAACTATGGGCTGATTTATAATATATGGTTTTTGTTTAATGTGAAAAATTATAGAAAAATATAAAACTGCATAGTTTTTCTATTTTTATGAGATGACGATATGAGATAACTAGCACAATTACTAATAGTCAATAAATGATAATGCTAGAATGATGAGTTTTGGGTTTAATGTCACGTCATAAAATTAACATTAATATTGCATGTATTCCAAAATAGAGTTTCAAATTATAGATCTAGAATAAAGTGATGATTTAGTTTGATTTACTCTAATTATTACAAAGTTGATTCTAGAGTCTACATATATGTGAGATACATGCAATTAATAGCAAAGCATATCAATACACAAAATAATGGAAAGAAAAAACATAATTCATATTTTTATCATAAGATTCATAATTCCTAGTTGATAGATATTATTGATTTGAGATATTTCTTGATAGAACATGAATTATGAGTTATGATTATAGAGAATTTTGCATAAAATATATGTTAGATCATCATGATGTATGTGAATTCTATTCCTTCTAGACTTATGGCAATATGATTTGGTGATTTTTCTTTTGAATGAGCAAGTTTGATTTGTAAGTCTAGAAAGTGATGATCATGTAATCATATCAAAGACAAAGATCACATATATAACGTTTTGAAATTTATAATAAAATTGCATTCAATAATTGAATTTATTGATCTTTGGTTTTGCATGATAATATATGATTCATGATACAATATTCATATATATATATATATATATATATATATATATATATATATATATATATATACGAGTGACAGTGCACGGGGGACCCCCCGTGCCCCCGCGCGACAGTACTCCACACGCAACCGGCGGGCTTCGCCCGCACTTAGCGACTTTCGCCCGCAATCGGCGGGCTTCGAGTGACAGTGCACAGGGGCCCCCATGTTCCGCACGACAATACCCTGCACGCCCCTAGCAGGCTTCGCCCGCCCCGACACGCACGCAGTTGTATATAATTTATTTTCCTTTTTTTAGAAATTAAAAAAAAAATAAAAAATTCAGTATTTTAAGTTTTAAAAAACCTAAAATATATTATATATATTATATATATTATACATATATATATTATATATATAATATTATTTGTATTATATATATAGATATATTATATTTAATATATATATACATTAAATTTAATATTTTTTTAAAACTATGTCCGCCACCCCGCCTCCGCCGCCGCCGCCGGAGCCACCGCCACCCTGACCGTGCACGGGGGGCCTCCCGTGCCCCGTGCGACAGTACTCCTCGCGCACCCGGCGGACTTCGCCCGCACACAGCGGCTTTCGCCCGCACTCTGCGGGCTTCGAGTGACAGTGCACAGGCCCCCCATGTCCTGTATATATACATATTATTTATATATATATAATTATATATATTATACATATTTTTATATATTATATATATATAATATTATCTGTATTATATAAATATATTATATTTAATATATTATACATTATATTTAACAGTTTTGTACGGGATTTTTTTTAAACTACGTCCGCCGCCGACAGCAGGCTTCCGCCCTCCCGTCTCTGTCCGCCCCCGCCGGAGTCGCTGCCGCCCTGACCGGAGCCCGCCGGCGAGGTCGCCGGTCTCCGGCGAACACGACGGGGTTGGTCCGGCGGCGCTTCGGCAGGGCCACCGGCGACGGTGGCCCTGACCGTGAGGCCCAGATCTGGGCCTCTCGGTCAGGGCCACCGCCGCCGGTGGCCCTGCCGGAGCGCCGCCGGACCAACTCCGCCGTGTTCGCCGGAGACCAGCGTCCTCGTCGGCGGGCACCGGTCAGGGTGGCAATGACTCCGGCGGCGGCGGCGGACGGAGACGGGAGGGCGGAAGCCTGCTGTCGAGGATGGATCGGGAATGAGGATTTAGGAATTTTATCTTTTGGTTATTTGCAGGCCAAATCCATCAGCTTTAGGCTATTTGCAGCCCAGATCTTCATGATCTAACGACTGAGATTAAATTTATGGTTGTAATTTAGCTTCAATATGGGCTTGAATGTTTTGCTTTATATAATATAGATATATATATTCTAGTGATTAATTCATAAACTATGCGTTTGTTGGAACTTTAGTATTCGATTATAATTTCAAATCACATAGTTATCATAAAATTTGAATAACTTTGTAGATGTTATACCTAGCACATAAATTTAAGCATAAACTAAGAAGTGATGCTATGATGATGAGTTAGAATGCAATGTTATTATATATGAACTAATGGAGATAATGTTGCATGTAATATGAGAAGATTTCAAATTTAATTTTCTTTAGACCTAGAAAGGTATGATTAAACTTTTAATTTGAACTTAATGATACAAGGTGATTCTAAGGTCTAAATACATGCAAACAATAGAGATGCATATCACACACAAAATAGGATGTGAAACTATAATACCAATAGCCATCACACATTTCATAATTCCTAAGGTTGATAGTATTAGTTGATTTAAGATAATTTTTGTTAGATCACGAATTATGATATATGATTATAGTGAATTTTAGCATATGATATTTATAGATCATGGTGTTGATTATATAGTTCATATTCATCCTTTTTTAATACGTAGTGACTGCTTATAATGTGAATATTATACTACATATATATAAAGGACAATAAATGTTTTTGGTTATTTTGAATTGTTTTGTAAATTTTCTTTTTAATTTTAATACAAGGTATCTGAAAGTAGAAGATAACAATACTTAACATAGTAAAATAATTTTTCAGAAAATAATAATTAGAAAAATTGGAATTTTTTAGGAAAAATAGGCTACCGCCGGCGTTAGTGATAATGCCTGGCGTTAGCAACTCATGGTTTTTGATTTACAATTTTGAGTTACAATTTTTGATTTAAAAACACATGGTTTCTTTTATATCATTTGATTCCGATTTTCTCGATTATGATTTTTCAATATAGGGGCTATCATATGCAACAAAGAAATTAGACAAATATACATTAAGTTATGCATTTAATATTTTTAGCCTAAGACCCCTAAATAAGCTATTTAAATCCATTCTTTAAAATAATTTCATTAGTTTTGATAATCATTTCAATATTCAATTTATAATGGAAATTCAAGACATTTATGGGTAAAGGATTTAAAAAGGTTAAAATCTAAAAAGAAAGGATGAGAGATAGGTCACTTTTAAAAACATATGACTTTATGTTCAATTTTAATTAAATTTGATTTGTTAAAACATTAGGCTTAAGATGTGTAAGTCATATCTTATGAAATACAAAGTGACCATAAACATGTTGGATCAAAAAATACAAAACAAACAAGAGTAAAAGAATAAAGCACATCATGAAGTAGAGTATTGATATTTCATTTTTAATTGATTCTACTTCATGCAAATGATAGGATACTAATGAATAAGAGATTTAGGTATCCAAAGGTGACCAAGTGGGATGGTCCTTTGGGTACCCAAATACATCATGGTGGCTTTTGAGAAGATAATGATGAATGGTCTTTTTTAATTAAAGATGATATGTCATTTTTCTTTATGGGTATCCATTCATACATTAGTTGTTTATCACTTAAATCCATATAATGATTATGTGACATCTTTATATGATGATAGTTGTTTGAAAAATAATTCATTGGGGGTTTATGTTTATTCAAATTATTTTTCAAAATAGCTTGATGTTTGTTGGGAAAATGATTTCTCTTAACCCCTGAAAATGAGTCAAATATGAATTCCAAGAATGAAAAACAAGGTTAAGTAAATATGCGTCGAATGGTGTTCGACGCAACGTCGAAATGCAGTCGACGTTTCTTTCAGATTAAGTCAAAGTAACTCTAGGAAGATTTCGACGTATGTGTTGTCGACGTTACTCTGATTTCTAGTCGACGCAACTAGTGAAGTCGACGCACCTTAGTCGACGCACCTTCCTTATTCTCCTCTCGACGTCCAGACAGGATGTACTCGACGCTTGCGTCGAATGGCAATCGACGCACGTCGATTTATTTGACAGACTTAAATATGCGCCAGATCTCTTTCCTTCTTTCAGTAAATCTGATTTGTATGGAATAATGTTAATATTTTATAGCCGTTCTGAATCATTCTTTCCTTCTATTTGTTTCTTGGCTAATCTGATTAACTCTTTTTTGGATATTATTTGAAATCAGAATTCATTCTTTCCTTGTACAGAAATAAACATTATGGAAACATTTTTTCTTTCTATTCTCTCTAACTGCTAATTGATTATCCTCCTATAGTATTATGTTGAATTAACAGTGCTATAAATAAAGAGGAGGTCGGCAGAAAATAAACAAGAGTGATCTACCACACACATTTGAAATGGAGGAAAAGCTCCCAAGAGAAAAGAGAGAAATTGAGAAAAAGCTCTGCAGCAACATTCAAGCACTTCTTCTTCTTCTTCTGCTTCTGAAGTCACACTGCTGCAAAATCTGATAGCTCTCACAAAGAGAGAAAGGCTGCAAATCTTCTTCTCTCTATAGAAGAAAGATTCAATTCACTTCTTGTGCTTCCAATCTTCTTGCTAGGAAGAAGATTCTTTCTTGTTTTTATTTCTTCTCCTTTCTTTCTTTCTCACTTAAACATTGTAAAAGAGTTTTTAGAATCTCTCTCCAAAAAATTCAGTGTACTGGTTCTAAGAGTCTCCTTGTCAAAAGACTCAGTTGGTTCTAAGAGTCTCCTTGTCAAAAGACTCAGGGTGGTTCTAAGAGACTCCTTATCAAAAGACTCAGTGCAAGATAGTGAATTCCTACCAAGGGGGTAGAAGAGTGGACTACCCAAAGTTTGGGGAACCACTATATTTTCTTGTGTTGTGCTGTGATTTATTTTCTTGCATTTACTTTATTTTCTTGCTTAATTCTTGTTGGTGTGTGGGAAGCTCTAATCTGTGATCATACACATATATATATATTAACTTTGCACAAAATAATTTTTAAATCTCTATTCACCCCCCCCCCCCCCCCCTCTAGAGAATTCTAGTGAGGTTAATTGTGCACTTTCAATTTGTATCAGAGGGAGGTTGATCTAAAAAGGATAACTCCTTGATAAAAAAGATCCTACCTCTCATATATATATATATATATTTTTCAAAATTATCTTATCATATGGCACAAATCAAAGATTATGCTTCCACCAGACCTCCAATGTGCAATCTTGAAAAGTTTGCTGTTTGGAAAACAAGAATTAGAATCTATATGAATTCCATTGATGCTGACTTGTTTAATATTACTATGACAGGTCCCCCAAAGCCTTATAGAAAGGATGCAAATGGCAATGTCACACAAACACTTGTTCCAAGATCTGAGTGGACAGAAGATGAAAAGAAGGCAAGAACATATGATCTAAAGGCCATGAACATACTTGTCTCAACTCTCTCAGATGACATTTTTCAAAAGGTTGTTGACTGTGAATCATCCAAAGAAATTTGGGATGCTCTCACAAAGATGGTGGAAGGAAGTGCTGATGAAAAGAAAGATAAAAAGGCTCTATTGATTTCTCAATATGAGAACTTCCAAAAGAAGGCTGAAGAAAGCATCTCTGAAATGTATGACAGATTCAGTCTGATCATCAATCAACTAAGAGACTTGGACAGAGAAATCTCTCTCACTGAGATTAATGACAAATTGCTAATGAGTCTCCCTAGTTCATGGGACTCAAGAATATGGGCAATAAGAGACACAAGAGGACAAAAAGAGATTTCAACAGATGCTCTCTTAGGAAAACTCAGATCCTATGAGAAATTGCTGAAAACTAGAGAAGAGAAGGAAAGAAGAGAAAACACTCCAATTTCCTCAAAAGGTAGGAACATTGCTCTAAAGGCAACAGAAGGAGGAACCCCTGTCACTGAAGAAGAACTATTCAGTTTCTTGGCCAGAAGATTTAAGAAATGGGTCAAGACAGATGGATCAAAAAGGAGGGAGTCAAAACCAAGGTATGACAAAACCCCCACTAAAGAAATTATTTGCTATTCTTGCAGGAAACCTGGACATATTGCCCCAGAATGTCCAGAGAATGCTGAAACAGAAAAGGATCTGAAAAAGAAAGATCTGAAGAAAAAAGGGAAGAAGAAAGAAAGAGGCTTCATTACAGAAGTCTGGAGTGAAACAAACTCTGAGGATAGTTCATCCTCTAAGAGTGACAATGAAGAATCTAGGCAAGAAGACCTATGCTTGATGGCCTTTGAAGACTCAAAGAATGATGATAAATCATGGAGTGAAACAGGATCAGAAGAAAACATATCTTCTGATGATGAAAAAGAAAAGAACCTCATTCTCATAGAGGAATCTGAGGATGAGGATGAGGTAAGCATGTTTGATGAAATAGATTTTCAAAGTGATAACTTTAGAAATGATTTTATGAGAATGTATCTAGATCAACTAAAAGCAACAAAAGAAATTAAAGATCTAAAAGAACAAATCAATGTAGCTAAAAACCAGAGAAACACAGAAATTAAATCATTTAAAGATTATGAATCAATAGCTAGCAGAATAGAAAAGGAAATAGAAAGGGCTAGAATAGAAAATCAGTTCCTTAAGGATAAAGTAACCCAGGCAAAAGCCTTTGAAGAATCAATAAAAATGAGAAGCCAAACTCTTGAAGAGATCACTAAAAAACAAACAATAAGACACAAGAATCTTGGGCTAGGGGCTGATCCCTCAATCAGCCTAATTCCATCCAACAAACCTGCTTGGATGAGCCCTATAAAATTCACTAAACCTGTCAAATTAGACAACCAAGAAAAAGAATCACAACATAAGAAAGAACAACTCTCCAAGGAAATTGATGATACATCATATTATTCAGCTGATGACTCACAAACTTCATCTGAAGAGATAACTAAACCAAGAGAAACAACTCATAAAGAAGTAAAAATAGAAAAAGGAATAGTAAAAATCTATGAAGATCCAGTTGCGTCGACTTCATATCGACGCATGCATAATAGTGCGTCGACATCTACTCAACACAACCTCTCAGATGCATTGATCTCTTCTCGACGCTTAAACAAAAGTACGTTGACTTCCAATCGACGCAACTCTTTTTACGTGTCGAAATCAGATCGACGCCACCTGGAGAAAGCGCCGAATAGAAATCGACGCGACTATCAACATGCGTCGAATCGATATCGACGCACACATATTCAGAGCAACGTAAATGTCTTCCCTTCAAAAATCTCTCATCTAAACCCCTATTCAGGACCCATTCATCCTGATCAAAATTTCTACTCTAAACAATATTCCTATCCCAATCAACACTTCTATCCTTCTCTAAAATCAAATCCTTACAACTCTAAGACAATCAAATGCTATATATGTAACAAACCCGGCCACCTTGCCAAACAATGTTGGCATAATCAATCAAATTATATGTAAAAGAAAATCAGTCCAAAATTGACTTAGAAACCTTTAGGAATAGGAAGAGACAAAAAGAAATAAGCACATAGAGCTGTTCTGAAAAATTAAAAGTCACGTCGACTTATAATCGACGCACCGTCGACGACTCAGATCAATAGGCATAATCGACGCATACGTCGACTATTATCGACGCGTACGTCGACTAGAAATCTCTTCATCCCAAAGCAGACTATATCGACGCTCACGACGAATCCCACTCGACGTAACATCGACTTCATAAAAACGAGCGGCAAGGCTGAATCATTTTCCGTCACATCCACTGAAGTACCTAATAAGCCTCGAATTGAGTCCTGTTTCGACGCTTCACCTGACTTAAATAGACTCTTCAGTTAGAAACCTTCACGACCTCTGCATCTTTCATTCTCCTTGCTCCTCCATCCAGCCATCTCTTTCTCTCTCTTTCCCACTGATCTACAATGGCTGCAAAGATAAATTCTGGGTTCGACATTGACCTTAAGTCCTTCCAGGCTGCCGCAGAAAACTACAAGAGCATCATTGCTCTCTTCACAGAAGATGGATTAGACAAACTCATCTCCACAAGGTGCAAGCTACTGGAAACAGAGCTCACAGAGCTGTTGACTCATGTTCAGATATCTGAACAAGGAGAAATCCAGGGAACACTATATGAGACACCTGTCTCAATCTCAGCAGAACATGTTAGGGCCACCTTTGATCTTCCATCAGGTATATCCTAATATCATCCTTATTTAAATGAAAAAGGGGAAGAAAATATGTTTGAGAAGAATGACTAAATAATTCTTAATTATCCCCCTATTAGGTGATGAATCCATTGACCTCACACCTGATGAAATCAAGCATGCGCTCTCCACCATGAAATTCTCAAAAGACAGACCAATCCATCTGAAAAAGATAGACTTTTCAGATGAGTACAGATTGCTGGCAGATATAGTAGGGAAGACACTGCTATGCAAGATTTCAGCCCATGATGTAGTGCCCAAACAACAGCTGAACATCATGGGGGCCCTTGTGCTGAAGAAGAAGGTGGATTGGGCCAGCTGTCTTCTCAAAATGATAGCCTCCAAATATTCCCACAAGGAAAATGCTTATATGAGAATCATGAGTCAGGTTCTCTTCTATTCCTTCCCTGATCTCTGCAGGTCAAAAGGAATTCCTATCCCTCCTGGAAAGAGGATGTCCATTGCCCTCTTCTCCAAATGGACCAGGCAAATTCCCAAGCCTGGTTCCATCCCTGAAAATACTCCATCTCCTCCTATCTCTCCTGCTCATCCTCCTCCTTCTGAAACAGTCACATCTTCTGTCCCAGCATCATCCTCACCAATACCTCCTCAATCACCTACTCAGCCTTCTTCTATCCCTCCACCTCCTCATTCAGATACACCTCATCTAGATAATAGACTACCCTATCCTCCTCCTCCACCATCACCTCATCATCTCTCACACCATGAACCATCTGAATCCACTGAGGCTCTCATCACCCAGTGCATACAATCCACAGCTCAAAGATTCCAAGCAATGCTAGATGAGCATTGCTCCCAGATTCATTCCTCCATCCTTCACATGCACACCCAAATAGATGGGGTCAGTGCCTCTGTGCAAGATCTGAAGTCATCTCTCTCTTCCTCTAGAGTGACTAAGTCTTTCTTAACCTCCTTGGCCAAGAAGGTCAAGAAGGGGGAGAATCTAGATGAAAATCAGCCCTCCAATCCTAAATCTCCTTCTCACAAATCCCCTTCTTCTTCAAAATCTGACAGTCTTGCACTGCTCAAGACAATTGGGAATGAGTTAGTACCTGAGCTCCATATTGATGAACAAACAATTTAGGTACTCAGCATAGCAAGAGAGGCTGCAGACCAAGTGGTACTACTGCAAGGGGAGGGAAGCAGAGCAGAAAATGAGGCTGAAAAGGAAAAAAGGTGAGAAAGAATTGAATACTGCTATAAATCAAGAAGAAAATGAACCAGCTGCTGAAACTGAAAAAGGAAATGAAGCTGATGCTGTGATGGCTGAAGAAGGGGCTCAGGAGTCAGGGGCAGGGGGAGCTGAGACCCAGGGGGAGCTGAGGGAATCACCTGCTACTGGGAAAGAACAATCCACAATAGTATTCAAGAGAAAAAGAAAAACTCCTCCTACTCCTCCTGAATAATACTTGAAAACAATGTTTCACATACTTTACTTTGTGATTGGTCTGAACATGAAGTTTGTTTATATATTCTCTTCTGATTGTGTGAAATCTTCATTATCTTTACAAATGCTTTGCTATGTTAATTATATGCTAATTTCTCTCTAAGAAGGGTTAAGACAAATAGGGGGAGATTGTTGGGAAAATGATTTCTCTTAACCCCTGAAAATGAGTCAAATATGAATTCCAAGAATGAAAAACAAGGTTAAGTAAATATGCGTCGAATGGTGTTCGACGCAACGTCGAAATGTAGTCGACGTTTCTTTCAGATTAAGTCGAAGTAACTCTAGGAAGATTTCGACGTTACTCTGATTTCTAGTCGACGCAACTAGTGAAGTCGACGCACCTTAGTCGACGCACCTTCCTTATTCTCCTCTCGACGTCCAGACAGGATGTACTCGACGCTTGCGTCGAATGGAAATCGACGCACGTCGATTTATTTGACAGACTTAAATATGCGTCAGATCTCTTTCCTTCTTTCAGTAAATCTGATTTGTATGGAATAATGTTAATATTTTATAGCTGTTTTGAATCATTCTTTCCTTCTATTTGATTCTTGGCTAATCTGATTAACTCTATTTTGGATATTATTTGAAATCAGAATTCATTCTTTCCTTGTACAGAAATAAACATTATGGAAACATTTTTTCTTTCTATTCTCTCTAACTGCTAATTGATTATCCTCCTATAGTATTATGTTGAATTAACAGTGCTATAAATAAAGAGGAGGTCGGCAGAAAATAAACAAGAGTGATCTACCACACACATTTGAAATAGAGGAAAAGCTCCCAAGAGAAAAGAGAGAAATTGAGAAAAAGCTCTGCAGCAATATTCAAGCACTTCTTCTTCTTCTGCTTCTGAAGTCACACTGCTGCAAAATCTGATAGCTCTCACAAAGAGAGAAAGGCTGCAAATCTTCTTCTCTCTATAGAAGAAAGATTCAATTCACTTCTTGTGCTTCCAATCTTCTTGCTAGGAAGAAGATTCTTTCTTGTTTTTATTTCTTCTCCTTTCTTTCTTTCTCACTTAAACATTGTAAAAGAGTTTTTAGAATCTCTCTCCAAAAAATTCAGTGTACTGGTTCTAAGAGTCTCCTTGTCAAAAGACTCAGTTGGTTCTAAGAGTCTCCTTGTCAAAAGACTCAGGGTGGTTCTAAGAGTCTCCTTATCAAAAGACTCAGTGCAAGATAGTGAATTCCTACCAAGGGGGTAGAAGAGTGGACTACCCAAAGTTTGGGGAACCACTATATTTTCTTGTGTTGTGCTGTGATTTATTTTCTTGCATTTACTTTATTTTCTTGCTTAATTCTTTTTGGTGTGTGGGAAGCTCTAATCTGTGATCATACACATATATATATTAACTTTGCACAAAATAATTTTTAAATCTCTATTCACCCCCCCTCTAGAGAATTCTAGTGAGGTTAATTGTGCACTTTCAATGTTGATAATCATAATTAATTTTATTATATGGATTCTTTGAAAGTTTATAAGAGTGATTGTCTTTCTTTAGAAGTGATTGATGAAAGAGTGGGTTATAATATGCGTTATATGATTGGTTCTTATTTTGATGATTTTCATTTCCACTCTTTCTTATAGACATACTCTTATAATGTGAAGGAAAAGATTTTATAGTTTGATTTTCATGAAAAGGAGACTTTAAATTTGAGTCATGATTGAAAATATATTGAGACTTATAATAGTGACTCTTAAAAATTTTGTGAGCATCATAATTCTTTTTGAAACTAAACTCCTTTTGAGTTAATGTGTGAAAATGGTCCTTTTTAGAAATGACTTTGTAAGACAATTTATCATTGTTATTCAAAATCTTATGATGAATGTCATTACTAGAAATTAGAACTTTTTCAACAAAATATTTTAATTGTCTTAACTTACAAGTTAAAGCATCATTTTCAATTATCAATTTTTCATTATGCCTTTTAGAAACTAAGAGCCCTTTTTCAATATCCTTGAATTTTTCTTTTAATAGATTGCAATCTAAACAAGGAGTAGGAATTTTAACTAAAAAGTATGAAAGAGAATTTAACACATCAATATTTGATTAAACCTTATCGTTTGCTTTTAAAGATTTATTTTCTAAACGTAATTTAGAATTAACAATTTTCAATTTTAAAATTTTACGTTTAGCAATTTTAAGTATACGAGATGTAGAAATAGAATTTGTTACAAAAGAGAAGTTTTTGAATTTCTTACATTGCTATGGGAAGAGGCAAGATTTGAATCAATGGTTCCTTTGACATCTTCTTCGCATTCCTCTTCCATAGTTGAATTTCAATCTTCTCTTTTGCTTAATGTGTTGCCATCATTTGAGTCCAATATTGTGATGTTACATTCTTCTTTCTTAGATATATCTTCCTCCAAGCATAAGTCCTCATTGGTTTCTTCTCTTGGATCCATAAGGAATTGCTCTTGTTCATCATTTGTGGAAGGAAAATATAAGAATTCTCAAGATATTTCCAAACATCATAAGTAGTAGGAAGTGTATAAATAAGTTTGAAAATATTTTGATCTAGTGCATAATATAGACTATTCATTGATTTGGCATTCAAAACATTTCATTTTTATTTAAAATACTTGAGGGCATTTTAATTGTAATTTTCCAAACTTCAATATCCAAAGATTTAAGAAATTTTTCCATAAGAGTTTTCCACCCATTAAAATTTTTGCCTTCAAATATAGGTGGTGCAAAGATTTTTCATTTATAAGAAAGTTTCTCCCTCTTATAGAAGCGAGATCATGAGACACCATTATTCCCGGTTCTTAAACCGATTTGGAATAACCTCGCTCTGATACCACTTGTTGGATCGATAGGCGCCCTTAGAGGGGGGGGGGGGTGAATAAGGGAATAAAAATCTGTTTGTAATATTAAGCAATTTACTGAATTGTTTTATAATAGGAGAAGGCAAAATAACAATTTAGCTAAATTATGAGAATATTATAATATCCAAGTTTAGAAGCAAGTACTAAATTGTTTTATGATGAAAGAGATTGAAATAAACAATTTAGATAAAGTAATTAGAAATGAAAACTTAGTAACCAATATTTTAGAGATTATGCCAAAGGAGAGAAATCAAGTAAACACAAATAGAGACAAGATTATATTTTTATAAAAAGGTGTTTACTTAAATTTGATTTCAATATCGCTAGAAATCAGAGGCGTACAAAAGTAAATATCTTTTCCTTTTCTATACTGAGTTGTATCCCCCTAAATCGGTTGGCTTTAGCAAATCCTTCCCCGGATATGGCCTCAAGCCGCTCTAGCCAATCCTTCCCCGGATATGACCTCGAGCCCTCCTAGATCTAATCTCCTAGACCTAGTCGCCAACTCACGCGGCAAATTCCCTCTAAGCCGCGCAAGGACCTTGTCGCCAACATAAGGCGAATTCTCTAAATGGTTACAAAAATATATGGAATGAAAATAATGATAACAATAATAAAAACTCCCTATATGAGATCTTCTGAAGTTGGAGATGAAGGATTGATGTAGTATGAGCAAGGTCGAAGCGATCGTCCTTCGGATGTAACGTTACGTAGTCCTCCTCCAGAATTCTGTAAATAAACAGGGTGTGCCAAGACGAGAAATTCGACAGAAGTAATACGAAACAAGAAAGAACAGAAAGAATCACAGAAGACACAGATATACAGAGGTTCACCCATGCCGGGCTATGTCCCCTCTCCCCCTTCCTCTCCTCTTACTCTTTAATCGCCAAGATGGATTATAGCATACAAGGTTACAAGGATCAAATCAGATCCTACCTCACACAACCCTCTCAGAAAAGAACAGAGAAACCGCCGCCAAGAAACACAACACAAAATCACTATTGCACTCTCTTGGACTTAATCTCTTTCTTACTTCTAACCCTAAACCAGGGTTATGCACCCTTTAAATAGGGCGCCAGACCAGGCTCAGACCAACCTACCGCTGAGACGAAATCAGTTGAGACAGCATGTACACCAGGCATCGAGCGTCGAACGCAGGCATCGACCGATGAACGCAGGCGTCTAGCGCAGGCATCGACCGATGAACGCAGGCGTCTAGCGCAGGCATCGAGCGCAGGCATCGAGCGCAGGCGTCGAGCATCGAACACGGGCGTCGAGCGCAAGCGTCGAGTGCAGGCACCGAGCGTCGACCGCAGACGTCGAGCGTTGGCCTCTACCGTTCCACGAACCGCTAAGGCAAGGACCCATTCGTTGAACACCGTTCGATGAACCCGTCTCCGTTCTTCAAGCGCAGGCAGAGTTCGACGAACTCTTCTCCGTTCATCGAACGCCGTTCGACGAACTCTAACCAGAAGTGTTCCCCAACTCCAACATTCTCCCACTTGGTGAACATCTTACTCTGATGAGAGCTACACCTTCAACCTTCTTTTTCAACCCTACGGCCGTTGCACACCACTAAAATTTGGCAACAGGAACCGCCTTGGTAAGAAAATCCGAGCTGTTCTCCATTGTGTCCACCTTCTCCAGTTGAACTACCTTCTTCTCCACCCTCTCCCGGATGAAATGGTACTGGATGTCAATGTGCTTGGTACGTGCATGGAAGGCAGGATTCTTGGCTAGCTGGATAGCCCCTTGACTGTCACACCACAGCTTCACTGGCCCCTGCTCAAACCCGAGCTCCAAACATAGCCTCCGCAGCAATATGGCCTCCTTACTCGCATGAGTAAGATCCATGTACTCTGCCTCCATCAACGAGAGTGCCACCATGCATTACCTCCAACTCATCCAACTGATAGCTCCCCCAAACAGTGTAAACACGTATCCACTGGTGGATCTCCTGCTATCCAGATCACCTCCCCAATATGAGTCCATGTGCCCAACCACGTCCAGGACTCCTCCTTCGCCAGCTCCTTCAAAACATAGGGAGTAATTTGAAGAGCCTCGAAGATACCTGAACACACGCTTCACCGCGTTCCAGTGTTCCTTTCCTGGTGTGGCCATATACCAGCTCAACACTCCCACTGCTTGAGCAATGTCAGGGCGAGTGCAGACCATGGCGTACATCAAGCTTCCCACAACACTAGCATAGGGGAACTTCGCCATGTCCTCGACCTCATCTTATGTCTTCGGGCTCAGCTATGCAGATAACTTGCACCCAACTGCCATTGGTGCTCCCACTGGCTTGCAGTCCGTCATATTGAACTTATTCAACATCTCCTCGATGTAACTCTGCTGCCCCAACCAAAGCTTCTTCTTGCTTCGATCCCTGGAAATCTGCATTCCCAAGATGACACTTGTTGGCCTAATATCCTTCATCTCGAATTTGGCTGAGAGCAGCTTCTTCACATGTTGGATCATCCTGACACTATTGCCCAGTAGTAGCATATCATCTACATAGAGTGTCAGGAAGATGAACTGCTCTCCCTTTCTCTGGATGTACACACAGTGGTCCGAATTCGACCTTTCAAAACCTAACTCCAGCATGTAGGTGTCGAGTTTCTGGTACCACATCCTCTGAGATTGCTTTAGTCCATACAGGGACTTCTTCAGCCTGCAGACCTAATCCTCCTTGCCCTTGGCTTCAAATCCTTCCGGCTGCTTCATGTATATCTCCTCCTCCAGATCACCATGAAGAAAAGCCGCTTCACATCCATCTGCTCAATCTCTAGATCATGCGCTGCCGCAATAGAGAGAACCAGTCTGATCGACGTCATCTTGGATACAGGTGAGAAGATCTCATCATAGTCAACAACTTCTACTTTGGAGAATCCCTTTGCAACCAACCTTTCCTTGTATTTCTCCACAGTGCCATCCCCCTTCACCTTCTGCTTGAAGACCCATTTACTTCCAATGGCCTTCCTCCCCTTTGGAAGCTTACACAGACTCCAAGTCTGATTCTTCCTCAGAGACTCCATTTCATCCACCATGTCTAGCTCCCACTGATTTGAATCAGCCCTTGATCTAGCATCTCTGGTAGAGATTGGATCTTCACCAAGCATACTTAGGCAACACTGTGCAGCCACTGCACATTGGGGATATCTTACTGGTGCCTTTCTTTCCCTTGTCGATCTCCTTAGAAGTGGAATTTCTTCAGCCTCATCTTCTGACTCATCATCACTTCTCGTCACCTCCAAATCAACTGATTCAGAATCAGATTCAGCCCCAACAGTAGTAGCTTCTTTCTCAAAGATTTCTTCCACCACCACTATCCCTTTCTTTGCTTCTTTGGCCTTCTCAGCTTGTGTGACTGCCTGAGGACTGGTTTCATGAAACACCACATCCTTGCTGAATGTAACAGTCCTGGTTTCAGAGTTCCAAAGCTTGTAGCCTTTAATGCCATCTTTGTAACCCACAAAGATGCACTTCTCAGACTTGACATCAAGCTTCCCCCTCTTCTCCTTTGGAATGTGAACATATGCATCACACCCAAACACATGAGCATAGGCCAAGTTTGGCTTTCTCTTGAAGATGACTTCAAAGGGAGTACATCCCTCCACAGTAGATGTAGGGGACCTGTTCTTCAGGTACTTTGCAGTCGCCACTGCTTCAGCCCAGAACTCCTTCCCCAAGCCTGCCCAACTGAGCATGCACCTGGCCTTCTCCATCAAGGTCCTGTTCAGCCTTTCCGACACTCCATTCTGCTCTGCAGTATACAGTGTGGTCTTCTGCCGTGCAATCCCCTGCTCAATACAGTACTGCTCAAAGGCATCAGAGCAATACTCCCCTCCATTATCAGACTGGAGGACCTTCACCTTTCTCTCCAACTGGTTCTCCACCAGGTTCTTAAACTCCTTGGACCTATCCAGAACTTCTGACTTGGACCTGAGAAAATAGATCCAGGAATACCGTGAGAGGTCATCAATAAAGGACACATAATACCTTGTGCCGCTAAGAGATGGAGCTGGAGTTGGCCCAAACACATCACTGTGTATTAGCTCCAGCACTTCAGTTGCCCTCGTGCCCGACCCACGAAAGCTTACCCTGGTCTGTTTGCCAAGCAGGCAATGTTCACAAAACCCAAGGCTTGTGGAGCACTCCGGCACGCCTTCCACCATCTCACCGGATGCCAAGGCCGACATCCCCTTCTCACTGATATGCCCAAGCCGATGATGCCACAGCCTGGACACCTCCTCCTAATCAGCCTCTTAGCTCTCAGAGATAAGAGCCCCACTTGGAACCACTATATCAGCAAGCAGAGTATACAGTGTTCCATGTCTTACTCCACTGCCAATCACCATTGCCCCACTTGACATCTTGCAAGTTTGCTTGTCACAACAGAAGTGCACTCCTGCATCCGCCATGGAACCCACCGATATTAAATTCCTGCTCATCCCAGGAATGTGCATCACATTTGGAAGAGACCTTGTGGTCCCATTAGATAGCTTCAGCATCACCTTGCCACGCCTAATGATCTGCACAGTAGAATCATCACCCAGCATGACATCTCCACATCAAACCTCTCATACTCACAGAACCAGTGCCTATGAGGGGTCATGTGGTATGATGCTCCTGTGTCTACATACCACAAATCAGAATCTCATTGTGCAACGCACGCAGCAGCGATGAACATGTCACCGCCATCTCCCTCCTTCTTCGTACCAGAAGTTGTCGGTCTCTCCTTGTTCTGAACGGCCTTGTTTGGACATTGGGACTTCACATGACCAATCTCATTGCACTTCCAGCACCGAACATGCTTCTTATTCTTCTCCCTCTCCTGGCTTTTGGATCTACCTCGAGACTTATCTCGATATCCACCTTGCTTGCTCTCCCTTCGCTGAGGACAGGATCTAGACACACTCAAAGCACCTTTGCTCGTCGCCTCAGAACCTCCTCTCCTGGTCTCCTCAGATAAAATGTTGCACATACAGTATCGTATGATAGTTCCTTATCTCCACTCCCTCCAATCACGACAATCAGATTATCCCATGAACCTGGCAGTGAGCACAACAAGGTGATCACTCTATCCTCATCGGAGATCTTCTCACCGATAGAGATTAGCTGACTCACAATGGTGTTGAATTGAGTCAGGTGCTCTGAAAATGAATCACCCTCAGGCATCCGAAGTTTATACCACTTCTTACTCAAGAGCAATTTGTTTACCAAGGACTTGCTCTGGTAGAGGGATTCCAACTTACGCCACAGACTTCGTGCCGATGTCTCCTCCATGATGTTAGTCAAGATTGAATCTGCTAGGAATAACCGAATCAGGCCCTTAGCCTTCCGATTGGTTTTCGTCCAGGCCGCCGCCTCCGCTGCACCATCTGCAGTCTCGTCTGCAGTTTTTCCCTTCGATGCGCTCTCATCCTTCTCTGCTACCTTAGGAATGGGAGGATCATCTTCGATCGCAGACCATAGATCTCGATCAATCAACATATCTTCCATCTTCATCTTCCATAGAATGAATCGACTTCCGTCAAACTTTTCGATCTCGATCCACACGCCGCTAGAACCCATCTCCAGGATCAAGAACCTAGCTTTGATACCAAATGTAAATAAACAGGGTGTGCCAAGACGAGAAATTCGACAGAAGTAATACGAAACAAGAAAGCACAGAAAGAATCACAAAAGACACTGATATACAGAGGTTTACCCAAGCTGGGCTACGTCCCCTCTGCCCCTTCCTCTCCTCTTACTCTTTAATCACCAAGATGGATTATAGCTTACAAGGTTACAAGGATCAAATCAGGTCCTACCTCACACAACCCTCTCAGAAAAAAATAGAGAAACCGCCGCCAAGAAACACCGCACAAAATCACTATTGCACTCTCTTGGACTTAATCTTTTTCTTACTTCTATTCCTAAACCAGGGTTATGCACCCATTAAATAGGGCTCCAGACCGGGCTCAGACCAACCATCCGCTGAGACGGAATTAGCTGAGACAGCATGTACACCAGGCGTCGAGCGTCGAACGCAGGCGTCGACCGATGAACGCAGGCGTCGAGCGCAGGCGTCGAGTGCAGGCATTGAGCGCAGGCATCGAGCGCACGCGTCGAGCATCGAACGCAGGCGTTGAGCGCAAGCGTCGAGCGTAGGCATCGAGCGTCGACCGCAGGCGTCGAGCGTAGGCCTCTCCCATTCCAAAAACTGCTGAGGCAAGGACCCGTTTGTCGAACACCGTTCGACGAACCCTTTTCCGTTCTTCAAGCGCAGGCAGAGTTCGACGAACTCTTCTCCATTCGTTGAATGTCGTTCGACGAACTCTGACCAGAAGTGTTCCCCAACTCCAACAAATTCTCCTTATGCTTTTTGTGGGAGATCCATCTTCGGCAGCATAACAATAATAGAATTGTGGCACAAGCAATCTCTCTGGGATGGATGTCCAAAACGAGAAAGAAAGCTCCAATTTATAGAACTTCTCACTAGCGCCTACGGTAGCTCTTAGCTGCCGCGGTAGCAATCATGTAGAAGTGGTTACGAAACCATCGCGGAGTGGCGCTGTGCACAAAACCGAGCTAGCGCCAGGCGGTAGCGCTAGCGCTGGTGGTAGCGCTAGTGCCTGCGCTAACCCCTAGCGCTGGCGGTAGTGCTTAAGTTCAGTTTGCTGGTTCCAAGCTGCTTTATTCCTGTGGAGTATTGCACATATAGTTCCTGCACACTATAAACACACGACAAGCAAGATCAAATACAATTTGGGATTTGTTATTCTCAAACAAAGTGATGTGACACACATGTCCAACATATAGTCCTCACACAACTGCATAATGATCCTTGTTGGAGTATTGCTTGTAGCAGATCTATGGGCTCACCAGTCGTAACACTGATGGGAGCAGGCAGATAGATCTTGGACGGTTGGGTTGGGCACTTTGTTCTTACTTTCAAAGACCCCTTCCGTGCCATTGACCGGTCGGGCTGGGCCTTTAGTGCTTACTTCCCAAATCCCCTTCCATGTTAAAAGACTCAGCTGGTTTAGAGAGCAAGAGTACGCAGGGTGCTCCGTTGTTGTGTTCTCAGTGTTGAGGCGTACGTATGGCCTAGGTCTGGTAGTGTGCATACCCACGTAGTAGTCGAGAAGCCCATTCCACTATCTCCGTCTGGCCATGACGTGAGTGCCTGAGTTGTTAGCTACCCTCGAAAAGCAGAAAGTACAAGTCTATGTCGACATAGCAAATCAGAGTGCGTGAGTAGATCATGGGTGAGTCATCAGACATACATTCATTGCATTTTACCCCATAAAGATCCTCATCATATAAACTTGTATGAGCACCTTTATATGATGAGTTACTTATAGCAAAAGACCCTTAACTTATAAGCATGTATGGGCATACTTATAAGTTAAGTTTAATTCTGTTTTGTGTATACTTGCCCTATTATACTCTGTTGCTGACTCTACTACTAGATGTGTGTTAATTTATACATGCTAGTAATTCTTGTTGCTTACCTATATATATGTTGCTCTCTTATTACACGGGCATATACCATCTACTTGTACATACTGATTATATTGCAGCGTTCTATTTCTTCCCTTCCAGCTAGTGCCTAAGAGTCGTCGGGGGAAAGGATGTGAAGCCACTTAGTCTTTATGACTAACGGTTGTTACACCACTATTCTTAGGAGTACACCTAGGTGGAGCAGTTGCATACGACATAGGAGGAAAGCCAGGCCAGGGTGACAGGGCCAGCGACTATGATACCTTCGCTATCGTTAGTGGCAGATGTGAGCGAGTGTTTGAGATGTAGCCTTAGGGCAATTTGTACTCTAATATTTTACAGGAGATTTTGTAGCTACCTGTTCTTTTGGACACTTTTACTTATTTGTGAATAATGGTTTCTGTTGATTTTATATTATTGATGTGTTGACATGATAATATTTGAGAATAGCCGGCAGGATAGGCATCTTGTGGAGGGGGCTAGCCCGTGTGCTGGCACTTCCGTAAGGCGGCTGTTGTGGGCATAGGATTCCCCTCGACCGTGTCTTATGTTCCTGGAGGGGGGTCTTACACATGCTCTTTTATTTTTCTTGCATATGAGAGTCTCCTTCAATAATTACTGGAGGGTATGAACTCCTTTGGTTCACTAGAATTGTAATGAAGTTTGCATTTAGGGATAACTTACTATGCATGACGGAGATATACTTTGAGATAAATGTCATATGTATCTGAGGTAGGGGGATTTGGGGAACTATAACCATTCGTAGTGAAAACCATAGGTTGGCATTGTTAATGTGGCCCTTTGTGGATTCTACAACATGAAAGTGATTAGGAAATAATTATTTTTTAGCGACCGTGAGAGTAGCATCATTATATTGATGGATTAATGATCGTTTAATTTGGATACCGCTTGAATGGTAATTTGGGGATTTCTGTGTGGAGCGGGTTAGATTGTAGTTTCTATCCACTGATCGTGAGTGTAGGAATGTGGGTGAGCCTATATTTATATTGATTGATTAAGGTTTAAGCCGAATTTGGATTCCTATGTGTGTTGTGATTGGAGATGAAGATGGACCTAGACCTTAGCTCTGGATCGAGTCATGGGGATGAAACTATACCTCCTATAATGGATCCAAGAGGAGATTAATCGAAACATCCTATTGAATAATGAACTGGAGATGATCCAATATGTATTATCATGATGCTCATGAGTGAGATGACCTAGACCTCCTCATTGAGTGCCTGATCTCGTGCATACCGTGAGAGAACGAGGTTGTGCAGTTATGAGTACCCATGAACCCTTTGTTTATTTCATGTTTTCTATGTTATTTTCATGCGGTACAGTGATAGGCAATTGCGATGAACCTTCAGATTAACCCAAACTATCAAGAAATTGCGTTCATAGGTTCATTTTTATATATTAGTCAACCTAGAAGATTGATTGATGAGTGAGCCTTCACCTTATGTATTACATCTTTACTTTCTATTTTGGATACATATTGCATGATATACTTGTTTACGTGTAGGTCTATGAGGACTCTCCTCGGAGTCTGCTAGCACGACCAAGCTAGGGTGGATCGTTATGTGGTCTGTGATCAACTTATTGCTGACCCTTGTTTTCTCTAACTTGTGTTTGTTGCAAGTAGTGTAGCGCATGGTAGAACATAGCTTGATAAATCCAATGTTGCTCAAGGAAGTGTAATTTAGCTTTTCTGGTCCACGAGTCGATGAATTGTATATTTGTATGGTTGCACTCTTGATTTTCTATTTTATGTGATGTAAGGCCATAAGGCTGAACCGTACATTCATTCCTAAATGTAATATGTGGACATTCTATAATTAAAGTATATACTTCCATTAGTGTTTGAACTCTATATTAGTAGTTTATTTCTATGCCTCTTTATAAAATTTAGCTTCTGAATGTTGTATGTTATGGGAGCCCAACCGGACCCATGCTATATTATGCATGTAGGTCGAATGTTATAATTTGTATCGGACTTAGGAAATCGATTCATAGTCTTTAGGTTTGTGGATGAACCCTTTTATGGGATGGTGTGCACATGAAGTGTGATTACCTAAATGACTAAGTTTAATATGAACGTCTACTTAGGAAAGTGAAATCCCCAACATAAAGAATGTGTTTACTTGTTTTGGAACATGAGTGTTCCATGTTTGCTGATGTTATATGCTTTCAGTCGCTAAGTTGCGTGTTTCACATTTATAAGTGACTAAGAGTAGCGGGTGTCCCTCTCAACCCCATGACATTGGAGACATCAATATGTTTGCTTTGACTACTGCGAGCCCTCCATCTGCAAATATGTGCATAATGATTGTCGATGTGGTGATCGTTGTATTAGATGCACAATCGACGAGGCTTGCACCAAACATTACACTTCCCGCTCCTGATATGGCCCCGATGCTGATTGTTGTCATAGTTTCATTATCTAAATTGTGAGCACACATGCATTAATTGAAGTACTTCCTGAGTTTCAATCCTCTGTCATTATCTAGGGTCAAACCTCTAACTGAGGTTGAGGAGTGATATCAAGGGTGAAGAGAATATTGACTGCAATGAAGATTGAGGATGAGACGATGGTGACTTTGGCCACCTTCCTACTGAATGAGGAGGCGAGGCAATGGTAGTACAATGAGTTTGAGCATAGTTTTGATGGATGGCGACTTACACAGATCTCCTTGCAGGACTTCTCAAAGTCCTCCTTAGGAGATACATAATCGCCGCTACGCGCATAGCACTGCAAGGGAAGTTTTTATGACTGATTCAAAAGTATACGAAGGTCGATGAGTGCCTGCACGAGTTCACTTAACTAAGCCTCTATGTGGGAAGGTTGGTTGAGGATGAGGAGACCAAGATTCTTAGGTTCTACTAAGGTCTCCGTGATCATTTGAGACTAAAACTGGTGGGATCCAAGTCCCTTGGATTCTACACACTAGTGGAGACTGCTAGAGCATTAGAGTTGAACATAGAGAAAGTCCAAATGCATGAGAAGTTTCAATGCTAAAGATTCTAAGTTCAAGGTTCCGTACTCTCAAGGAAAGACTAAGAGTGGGAGGCACGAGAGGATTTCACGACATACGGATGTGGCTGTCTCCACTATTTTTGGGCACACTACTACTTGAGGCCCCTTGACCTACTTCACATGTAGGATGATAATTGAGAATTACTCTAGGGGGGTGAATAGAGATTAAAAATCTTTTCAACACAACCAATCACAGTACATGCCATAGATTAAAATGCAGTAAAAAAATTATGTTGTATAATAAACTAAGCTATAATGTATATCAACCAGATGACATAAATGTTTTATAAAAGTTCCCCAAATCTAGGTACGTCCTCTCTTCTATCCTTTGGTAGGAATTCACTAAACAATGCTGAGTCTTTTGATAAGGATACTCTTAAAACCACAACTAAATCTTTTGATAAGGAGATTTTTAGAAACATTGAATTCTTTTGAATAGGGATTTTTAACATTATCACTAAATCCTTTAAAGAGGGATTCTTAAAACTCTATATCTGAATCCTTTAAAGAGGGATTCTTAAAACTCTATATCTAAATCCTGTAAAGAGGGATTCTTTAAATTCTTTCATTGAATCTTTTAGAGAGGGATTTTAAAACTCTTTGGAATGGATGGATGAAGCAGATGAATCAAATCTAATCGGCTATTTTTGTTGAGAGGAAGAAGACATATCAATAATTATCAACTCCTTTTGTTGAGAGGAAGAAGACAAATCAATAATCATCAACTCCTTTTTCTTTTCTTGAGCGCTTGCGACAGAATGGCCCTTTTCAGATTGAGAGAAGAAGAAGAACGAGACTTAGAGAGAAGATGAGTACTTCTTGAGATCTTGATAGAGAAGAGAAGAAGATACGATCTTAATTTTCAGTTCCTTAAATAAATCGATTAATCTTTCTCGGCTTGAATCTTCTCAATATATAAGAGTCCATCTAAATTAGAAATTTCCTTTTCATCTTTTATTTGATATAATCTCTTTCTTTAAGTGTACCACCAACAACTAGATTTGAACATCAATCACTGCCTTAATCTGCTCGTAGCTTTATCTGTCATCCTTTGGAGAATTCAATGTAAGTTTTGCAAACCATCTATTACTTATGGATGTACATCGATTTCTATGTGTATAAGAAATTGACGTTAGATGAATTCTCACATAATGAACATCGACTTCTTCTATGAAGCTTTTAGAGAATTTGGTGTATGTCGTCTTAGCTCTTCGACATACGTCGAATACTTCTCGACATACAGAGCCTTTTTTTTGATGAGCTTTATTCAGCCTTCAATACTAAGCTTTTCTTGTTTACACACATTACATATAAAGCCTTTATATACATTCGTAAGGCTTTCCTAAATCAATTATTTAATTTGATATACTAAATCAAGAGGGTTTTCCAAACAATCTCCCCCTATTTGGTATAACAGATCGATTTAATAAGTTATTTTATATATAGAGAAAAATGTGCATAATGAGACAATTTTACAAAACATAAAGAAGAACATGAATATTCATTCATCCTTTTTCTAAGCATGATCCTATCTTTTCTTTACTCGTGTCAAAACAAAAAATTCACAAGCCGTGTTATCAACATTTCTATCTAGCTAGAAATTTGTTAATTAAGAGGGAGTTAAGCTTGTCAAGCAATTTCTCTTGAGATTCCTTTATTAAATTCTCATATTTGATAATCTTCCCCAATCATCTCCAACATTAGGATAAACAACCGTTAGAGTAAAACCTTGTTTTCAATCTCTTCAACCATTTCTTGGATGACAATGATCTCAGTTCCAGGTATAATTATCTTCACAATTGATTGAACATTTTCAGTAATATTTTGCCAAGGTTTTGCTTCTATAGATACTGAAAGAGAGCTTGTTTATTTAACAAAAATCTCCTTCATATCCAAGACCTGTCTTTCATAGTTTTTTAGAAGACTGAACTGCATAGGATTTAGGGTTCTTCTCCTTATAAGCTTTAATATTAAGTAGCTATCTTCTAGGAGGATTCTCAACATTAGAAACTAGAAAATCCTCTTTAGTTTTCCTATCTCTAACCTGCATAACAAATACCCTCTTTTTATCAGCTATTTCTTTATGAGAAGCTTTATAATCAAGTTTGTCTCTTACCTCGATCAATTTTGTCTAAAGCTTATCTAGTAGCATCATCCATTGTATCTAAAAATGGGGTATTCTATTTTTCTAATGCTTCTTGAGTAGATGCATCAATAAACAATCCAGGATAAGGGCATTCATTATTTTTTTACTTTCTTATATAATTTCCTTTCATCCTTTTAATATCTCTCCCATATAGGTCTGTTATCCCAGTCACATATACTTTTTCATAATTTCATTTTGATGTATGTCAAGATAAGATCTTTAAGGAGAGGAAGTATCCCTTTTTTGGGTTTACTTCTGATTTGTCTTAATCAGTATATATGACCTTTTCCTTTGGCTCAGAGATAATAGGGGCATATATAGTTAGATTAAACTCCCCATGAAAGTTAGCAATTTTTGTAAGCTTCTCCTAAGGGATTTCCTCCCGCTGAAAGCTATCAACTTCTTCATTAGCAGATGTAGCCCATGGAAGATAGCATCCTCTCACTCAGCAAAATGCAAAACTAGAGATACTATTTTTGATGATATATCCTCAAATAGGTTCATATCAAATTCTTTTTTAGTTCTAACCAATACATCCGCATTGATAGTGTAGATAAAATCCTCAATCTGAATGTCATCATCTTCCTGTATGAGGATGTTTCCAACAATTTTATCACGATCATAAGCAGTAGATTTGAAACTCTCATTACTACCTTCTTCCACTAGATTTCATCCTTTAGCAGATGACTTAGTAGGTCTATTTTCAGACAATCTGGCATAGATTCCCCCCCCCCCTTCTTGACATTATTGACAAGAGAGATAAAGAAAGATTTAGAAACAAGAGTTGTTGAGTGAAATGCAGAAGGGATTCTACTTCAGTATTTATCATGACAATTTGGGCTTCAATTTTTGATGGATGCAAACTATGCCTACAAACGATGACATCAAGTGTACCGTGTTAGAAGTAGTATAGGTTTATAAAAACCTAGGTCGTATAAAAATCTGGGCAAGTTTAATACTTTTACTTCGAGAAAATCTCTATTATCCTATCAATAGAACTTTGGGTTGTTGGTTATAAGAAAACACGGTGAATAAAAATAAATATTACACAATGATTAGAAAGCTAGCACTCAATCTTGAATCACCTAGGAATGAAAGTAAAATAGAAGAGATAAGAATTCTAATTCTATTAAGAAAATCGCTTTGACCGTGGAGGTTCCCGAATTCTAAATGCACCTCTCTCGAGGTTACATTGATCTGAGTCTAGGTTGACCAACCAAACTTTTGTTCTAGAATCGAAAACCACTAAAACTCGGTTTATCGAGGTGAACCCCTCTATTGGATTTGACTCCAATCCGGGAGATTTATGTCATCCTCTCTCGAGGGTTGCATGGAACTCTCTTTATCCTTGAATGATCGATTCAAATTGTGAGCCTCTTGGTTACTAGATTACGAAAACAAGAATGACAATTGTATATTGAAAATACAATCTCAAATCAATAAAATCAAGGATAAATCTTAAGCTTTTTAAATAAGAGAAAAAGAAGACTAAATTAATTCATGAAGATTATTATTCCTTGGATCATCTCGATCGAGTACTAATAGAAATTTAGCTACTTATTGAGATTACGGAATTAACGAAAATATAAGAGTATATGATGGAAGAAGAGGAGAATGAGAGAACAAGAAGGCTATTTTAATTATTTCTAGCAAAAGCACACTACAAGCTATTGAATTGAAAATACAATTGCAAAAAGAAAAGTACAAGAATTGAAGCTTACAATCGCAAGAGAAAGAGAAGTACAAGAATTGCTTAAAACAAAAAAATAATGCATGAAATAAAGGATTGAACTCCCAAAATATGTCCCTAAAGTTTTGGAGAAGCTGCCATTAAATAGGAGAAAAGTTGAGGTTACACGCCCTCGGTCACGCCCGTGACCAATGGCGTGTATAGGGCATGATTGAAGCCGGTGCGGGAGAGACGCCTTCTGGATTCATTACAGGCGTTACGTGCGTGTCATGCCCTAGGTATCGCCCGTGACCTAGGGCGTGTAATCTTAAAATTGCGTCTGGCGGGAAGTCCTCGGTGGGCTTATGCGTTATTCTGGTGGGAAGAAAGTACACGCCTGTGACCTTGGAAGTACATGGGCATGACATGATGTGTCACAGGCATGTACTTGGTGAATTGCATGTCGAGGTTGTGGATCGCATCCTGCTGAGCTGGAACCATACTTTATATTTCCACGCCCTTGGTTACGCCCGTGAACATGGGAGTGTACTTGGCGAATCTTCACGGAATTAGCCCAGGATAGCCGCAGTAGGTCTGAAACACATCTTAAGCTGTCACGCCCTTGGTCACGCCCGTGACTTTAGGCGTGTACTTGACATTTTGCTCAAAGTGTCCAGAAAATTAAACCTGAAATAATGTGAAATGAGCTTAAGTTAGTACCTAGAAATGAATGGAAACCATTTAATTGAGATAATTCATATAATTTATATAAATTCATATTAAATAAAGCTAAAACTATACTAAAAGATGAGTCTATAAACTACTCATCAAACACCCCCATACTTGAGTTTTTGTTATTCCAGAGCAAAAGAATGAGAGATAATTTACAAGACAATGATAATATTCTAACCAACTAAAATTTCATTAAACCAAGAGTAGGTAAAAACCAAATTCAAGAATTAAGTCATAAGTTACGATATTAATTTAAAAAGAGAAACATGCTTAGCTAAGTACTTCTCAAGATAACTATTTAGCAGACAAAATTGTAGAAATTTTCAAACAAAATTAGGTTGAAATTATAGACACTCTAACAAAAAAGAAGAGGCTTAAGAAAAAGGACACCTACCAAAATATTACTCTCTTAATAATTCTATTTAGGACTAGAACCAATAAAATTGGCTAAGAATGAGTTTGTTTTTCAAAATGGCAAAATGAAGAGTTCTTGAATTGGAGGTGGTAAAACCTCACTCATAAATTCATAATTGTATATGTTTAGGAAAATGATGAATTTTATCCTCTCATTTTCCATGCCATATAATCTTTTTTTAAAAATTCTCTTCAAACAAAAACCCAAAATGTATATGTTTAGATATAATGAATTTTATCCTCTTACATCATGACATAGTCTTTTAAAAGATTTTGGGTGCATATTTTTAGGGGATAATGAATTTTATCCTCTTATTCCCATGACATATGATCTTTTATTACTCCTTTTTCTTAATTTGTCAACAAAGGGTGGATGGATGAAGAAATTCTAGTTTTTAAATTAAATTATTTTGAGATCAAATTTTTAGTGGAATGAAATTTCCTAAGATCTGAAAGTTAGTGGAGAATATAATAAAAATCTAATGATGTTTAGCCAATTTGCCGCAAAATGTAGCCATTTAAATTTTAAAAGGGAAGTAGTGCTAAATAAATTCCCTAATTGAATTAAAAACATAAAATATTTCTTAAAACTAAATTACTTCAAATTTAAGTCTTAACAAATTCTGATAAAACAAAATATTAGCTAAATTAAAAATAAATATCAATGCTTATAATTGATCCTCAAACTATATTTCTAGAGAATAATAAAGGCCATAAGTAAATAGTAATTATTTTAATTAATTAATAATTATTTTTTTATTAATTCTTAGACTTCTCGAGGTATTCCTTGTGAAGGGCTCTCACCGATACTAGGAGATATGATGGGGTGACATCCCAAACCTCCCTTTCCAAGAAATTAGATTTCTATAATATATGAATAGATATATCGTTTTTCCAAACAGAAATACTAGAAAACAATGCTACACTCCCATACTTAAAATTAAACATTGTCACCAATGTTTAAAACTAAGTATGTAGTACCAGCAAGACTAACATTTTTTATTGTTGTTAGAGGGACATAAAGTAAGCTAATTGATGATTAAATAAAATTAAATTATGAGAGAAAAGAGGGGAAAGGAGGGCTTCACTGGTTGGTAGTCGAGGTTGTTGGAACAAAACCTGCAAAAATAAGTTAAAAACAAACTAAACAAAAGATAACGAAAAGAGAAGGTAACGTTGGGTAGCCTCCCAAAAGCGCTTTGTTTACCGGCGCGTAGCTTGACAAAGTGGCGATTTTCTTAGAAATTTGGGAATTTAAGCATTTCAATTTTTCCGGACGCTGGGTCGCCGGGGTGATACAATTTCAACCGGTGCCCTTTAACTTTAAAAGAACCTTTTTCTAGGTGCTCTATTAGCACCGTCCCATATGACCAAATCTCTTTTAAAACAAAGGGGCCAGACCATCAGGATTTAATTTGCCCGGAAATAGTTTTAGTCTAGAATTATAAAGAAGGATTAGATCTCCCGGGGAAAAATATTTTGGAATTTTAATTTTTTATCATGATAAAACTTTGTGCCCTCCTTATAAAATTTATTAATTTTGTAGATGTTTGCACGCCATTCGTCTAATTCATTTAATTGAAGTTTTCTATGTTCGGAGGCTAAGTTGAAATCCAAATTTAAAAAATTTAGCGCTCAAAAAGCGCGATGTTCTAATTCCACCGGTAAATGATATGCTTTTCCATAGACTAACCGGTACAGTGTACATCTGATTGCGGTTTTGTATGCTATCCGATAGGCCCATAGTGCGTTGTCTAGTTTTTGCGACCAATCCTTTCTATTAATGGACACAGTTTTTTCTAAAATTCATTTCAATTCACGATTCACCACCTCCACTTGACCATTTGCTTGTTGGTGGTAGGCGGTAGAAAGCTTGTGCGTAACTCCATACTTTGCTAAAATTTTAGCAAGTTGGTTGTTACAGAAATGTGTGCCCCTATTTCTAATTAGTGCTCGGGGTGTGCCAAATCGTGAAAATAATGTTTTTTAAAAAAGTTACGACGACGCTCGCATCGTTGGTGGGATGAGCTTGTGCTTCTGGCCACCTCGACACGTAATCGACCGCAACAAGGATATACTTATTATTAAATAATGAAGGTAAAGGACCTACGAAATCTATTCCCCATAAATAAAAAATTTTGCATTCTACAAAAATATTTTGGGGCATTTCATCCCAGTTAGAAATATTCCCTGACCTTTGGCAGCTATCGCATTTACTCACAAAAGTGTGAGCGTCTTTGAATAAGGTGGGCCAATAAAAGCTCGTCTCTAGCACCTTCCTTACTGTCCGGTTTGCTTTGTAGTGTCCACCGGTTGGTCCTTCGTGGCAGTGCCGCAAAATTTGCACACATTCCTCTCACGAAATACACCTTCTTACCACTTGGTCCACACAGATTCGAAATAAAAAGGGGTCTTCCTAAAAGTAATTTTTCAAGTCCGAAAAGAATTTCTTCTTTTGTTGACTTGAATATTTTTTGGGAGGACCCATGCCACTAAATAGTTGGCAAGATCCGCAAACCAAGGGGTGGAAGAAGTCGTTACCTTTTCGATGGCGAGGAGGTGCTCTTTAGGGAATTTATCATCAATTTCGGCCTCCACTAGTTCTCCTGCAGATGGATTCTCCAACCGTGAGAGGTGGTTGGCCGCCACATTATCCGCTCCCTTCTTGTCCTGGATCTCCAAATCAAACTCTTATAGGAGGAGGATCCATCTTATCAGTCGTGGTTTTGCATCTTTGTTAGTTATGGAACTATCACCTAGAGGGGGGGTGGGGGAGAATAGGTGATATGGCTATTTTTGATTTTTATGCACAAGAACTAAATAAATCTTACACAGCACAACAACAAACTACAGAAGCAAACCACCAGATGCATAGTGGTTCCTTAAGACAGGGTGTCTTGAGTAGTCCACTATCCCTCTGCGCCTTTCTAACTGTGTGCTAGGGTCAGCAAACTCCACCAAAACTCAGGCCCGCAAGCCCTACAATCTCAGGCCCTCAAGTCCAACAATACCCAGGCCCTCAAGCCCTACAACTCAGGCCCTAAAGCCCTACAACTCAGGCCCTCAAGCCCTACAACGTAGATCTGAAACAGAAACTACAAACTCAAGCCCGCAAGCCCTACAGCTCAGGCCCTCAAGCCCTGCAATACTCAGGCCCTCAAGTCCTACAACTCAGATCTAAATTAGATCCTACAAACTCAGGCCCGCAAGCCCTACAGAGAAAGAATAAGAAAACTTCTCATGACGGATGAAGATTAGCTTCTTGGACTTGAAGAGAATGCTTTTAATGATTTCTTGGACAACACAGATTCCTCCTCAATCCTTTCTTCAATATGGAACAATTCTTATCAGCCGATGCTACTGGACTGAAACTTGGAGAACACTTGTTGAAGATCGTTTTGTTCTCGGCTTCTTGTTCCTTCTTCACGCAGCCTTGTTACTATTTAATTGATTCGTGCATATATTCTCTGTGTCGCTTATTGTGTTTAATTAGGGCAGACACTTATCTCTTTTATAAGCGTGAGGAGCCAACTAACAGTCGCATATGATGTCCTTTAAGTGTCAGAGGCCCATTCCTTAATGGTATGCACTGATTGGACCATCAGGAGGCGACATTAAATGCAGACAACGTGATTTGAAATATCTAGATCTGTCTTGAAGACATTTGCAATGTCTTGATGACAGAACTTATCGTTATGCCGATCCATCTTGGACTTGGACAAATCTTCAAGTCTTCTTCAATCTTCTTTAGAGAATGATATCTCGACGATACAAGATATCTCAGCTGCACTTGCACTCACGACGATATGAAGTCATCTTAAATATGTCGTTGTAAACTTGTTGTCGACTTGCGGTCTTCTCGACGATGTCATTGAAACCATTCTATCTTATCGACAATATCATTGAAACCATATTGTCTTATCGACGATATCATCTTGATCACTTTGACTTCTCGTCGATATCATTTTGATCATTTTGACGACAAGCGATTCTTCTTCTGTAAGATGTCTTCACGAGTTCTCCCTTAGCCTTCTTGATGACTAGGCTTCTTTATGATGATGTCGTCGACATTGCTGAATACTTTGATATAAGTCTACTTAGACCTTTCAGCGATATCGCCGTGTGATTCTAGTTGATACGACGATACTAGACTTGATCGATTCTTCTTGTTCTTACTATGATATCGTCATGTGTACTTTGATGTCACAATGATATCGTCGAATTGTCCACATTATCTCGATGATAACTAACATGAACCTTTTGCTTATCTCTGAGAGTAATCTCGATGATGTATGGGTGCTTATTCGACGATATGTCCAATCCTTCTCGACGATTTTAGACTTAGTGAGATTGGAGAAGTACTGGACATATGATTTAATCTCTGCAAGTATAAACTAAGCATACCATAAAATACATAATGCTTTTAACATTGACCCGAACACTTCTTCAAATCAGGAATATTGCTGGGCATTATTCCCAACAATCTCCCCCTATTTGAAGAAGTTCTAACTCACCCCAATGATAAATGCCACACACAAAAAGAATTAAAATTCAGGAAAATCAAATTGATTCAACTACCAATCATTACATAAGTAGAGTGAATGTTTTTAAACAAAAAAATTCAATCATTTGCCCGTTCCATTCTTAGACAAAACATTCTTTGAAAGTTTCTTTCAACCTTTGTTGGTGCTGCCTTTGCCTTTCCTCTTCTTCCTTTAATAGAAATGGATGGGCTTAGGAATCTTCTTTGGAGAGGGAGGAGGACCATGAGGGAATGCCAGCTTGTGATTTCTCCTTTTCTCCATTTGCTTGTGATGAAGATTCCAATCAGCTGAATATTATACCCTCTCAGAGCTTTCTTGAGGGTATCCAAATTCAATCTAGCTTTCTGAGATAATATCCCTAGAGGTAGGACTCCGATTTCTTGCTTGTGGATCCTGCTCAACTTCCCTCAGTCTCTTCTGTCTGTACTTCCTACTCTGAAGTTTCTTTCTTTTTCTTGAAGTTGTTGACTCTCCAAATTCAGCACCATTTTCTTCTGAATCTGTGCTTATAGATGGTTCAGCTAATTCATAACTTGAGGGAGGCTTCTGCAAGGCTTGCTTGACTTGACTTGTAGTCCACATAGCTTGATGCGAGCCTGCATTTATGATTTCAATCTCCCCATTTAGGACTTATTCAATTTGATGATCATCAAGGGTTTCTAACATCGAAATGAGCCTTTCATGTATTTGTTGTTCTGTGACATCCAAATTATTTCCAACTTCCAGTAGATGTGCATCCAAGGTTTGAGCATTCACATGAACTCTATTCAGAACACGATCTCTATCATCATGAATGGATGTTTCTATCTGCTCAAAGGCATGCTCCACATTGTCTGCGAAGGTTACTTGGTTCTGCATGATCTGATGGGTTTAATGGCCAACCTTGTTGATCTCTTCACCAATAAGCTCTATGGCTGGAGCTGCTAGGTGATAGAAGTGAGCATACTGAGTGTTCAGATGAAGTATCTCCTTCTTCACAGTCTTCAACTCAACCTTCATTTCGTTCCTCAGGCCATCAACTGTTTGCAGGTTGAATGTTTCCATCTTCTTCCTCTGAGCATTGATTAATGATGAGATTATGTGGAATACGAATACTGAGTGAGCAGAGGATGTTTCAGCAGCATTGACCTCTGGAGCAACTTTTTCTTTGGGGGCATCTTTGGGAGCACTGCTAGAGGAGCAATCACTGATCTGAACTGTTGACTTCTTAGGAGATGCTACTTTCATTGGCTCACTTTCTACTATGATTACTGTCTTTTCTCAAAGAGCCAGTTCAAGCATAGTGGAGGGTTCAGTATTCTCAACTATTTATGGCTCTTGTCCTATGCTTTTCATTCCTTTCTTCTGGGATGACCTCCAGCTGGACAAGATTTTCCTAAGCTCCTAGGGTAGAGCACCACAAATGGGTCTCCCTCTCAAACATTTTAGTATCTTGGGATGAGCTCCCAGGTTGGAACTCCCCCTCAACTGGATCACTCTCTAGGATTCGACTTATCCTCTCTTCATCCACCTCTTTGTTAGCAGGTTCAGCTTCTTTCTATAAGATATCTAGATGTAGAGACATCTTCCCCTCAATCTGATCAGGGTTTTGTTGGGATGGGGCTCTTCCTTCCTCTGATGCAACCACCTTGGCAACTTTCTTTGACTTCTTTTGCTGAACTGAAGAAGTAGCTATAGGTCCTTTGGATATAGACCTTGTTGGATGGGTAGGCGCCCTTAGAGGGGGGGGGGGGGGTGAATAAGGGTTTTCAAAAAATTAAGATAAATTTTGAAAAGCTTTGTAATAATGCAAGATAAAGACAATAAGAAGTCAAGTAAAATGATTGAAATAAATTAGAGACATGCTTTATTAATATCAAATAATGTTTTACAAAAGTTGACTTCTATAACGCTAGAAATCGGTGGCGATGAATAGTAAACTCTTTTTGTTTTCTATCCCGACTCGCATCCCCACGAACCGGTGGCCCTGGCCTATCCTCCCTGGATTCGGCCTCAAGCCACACTATCCAACCCTTCCCCGAATATGGCCTCGAGCACCCCCTAGAACTAGCCTAGATCTAGTCGCCAATAAGAGGCGAGTTTTCCCCCTAAGTCCTACCCAGACCAAGTCGCCAACACGAGGCGATTTTACTAACCGTTTACAAGAAAGATATGAAATGAAAATAACAAAAACAATATTAAAAACTCCCTCTAAGAAACTTCTGAAATCGGAGATGAACGATTGTTGTAGAATAAGCGAGATTGAAGCGACCCCTCTTCGGATGTAGCGTGACGAAGTCCTCCATCAGATGCTCTCTAAGCGTTTAGTGGGAGTATCTCTCTGAACCTTCTTCTCTATGTTATGGCACGAAGCTCTGGAATTTTGGATCTCAAGAGAATGAGGAAGACGGAGCCAAGGGGTCCTTTTTATAGTCTTGGAGCTAGCGCCTGCGCTAGTGCTACCGCCGGCGCTATCCTATATTAGGACACATTCTGCGCGGTAGAATCTTCAATCCGAGGAAACAATTCACTCTTGCCTACTGTGCTCCTCGCTATCGCCTGCGCTATCAGATATCGCCTGGCGCTATGTCCTTCTATAAGTACTCCCAACATCTGTGCTTAAGCAAATATTTTGTCGATCGGAATTTCGTCGAACGCAGCTAAGAGTTCGTCGAGCGAAATTTCGTCGAATGCATTTCAGAGCATTTCGTCGAGCGCTGCTAACAGTTCGTCGAACGACAGCTAGCGCCTGCGCTAGTACTACCGCCAGCGCTAGTCGAAGATTTGGATTTGATGGCTCAACTTTGGGGGCAACCTTCTTATGTAATCCTTGAGTCATGTGGACTTTGTTATCATGCACATTTAAACACACAAGATCAAATACACATAGGTTTTGTTATTCTCAAAACTAGGAGATACGGAAGACCATGTTCCAACAAACTCCCCCTTTTGATAATTACAAAACTATTAATGATAAATCAGAGCATTAATATATATAAGCATGAAGAAACATACTTGTGTGTGTGTGAGAGTGATGACTTAGGATATTTAACGATTTTAGCATTTAGAATTGCTCCCCCTAAATACATGCTCCCCCTAAGTGAATGCTCTCCTAATATGTAAGCTATCATCTTGATTAAGCGTGTTAGTTTTATATTTTGATAGCAGATTATATTTATCATGTTAGTTCTCCCCCTTTTGTTATTAGCAAAAGTGGGTAAGTAGACACCACTTAAAAGTTGATAATAAGATAAAGCATGATCGAGATTGTAGAGACAATGAAATGATAAGGAGTTTTAGAATAATTTTTATAGAGATAGATCAGAGTTTTTAGCAATATAACATTTTTAAGTATTATTATGTCGGTTCATCCCCCCTTTTTATAAAAGAGTTTTAAGCAAAAAAAGATGTAATGATTTCCAAGTAACTAAACTACCTTGACAATATATCTACACCCTAGCCCCGTACTAAGTGACGGATGGGCATGAGGAGTTTCAAACATGTCGTAGGTTGGGGTGTTAGTCCCATATGCAAACACTAGACAAAACTTAACCTAGCACTCTTTCCCCCCAGTGCCTCGCAAGGCCCCACTGGAACCCTCCCTGGTTAAGGACAAGACATGACTAGATATAAAGGTTATCTAATGTCTACAACCCTACGCCCCCGCTATGGTGAGATATGAAGTCATGGATAATAATTATTGGAAACATTAAGCATTTTAAATCTAATGACATAGCCTATGGATTTATATTTTTATTTGAATTTATGAAAACACTCACATAGCTATTTTGAAGTCCATTAATAAATCAGAGTCTTAGCATTACAATATTTTCATAGAAATAAATCAGAGTTTTATATAAAAAAAATTTCATGTTTAGAGTAACCAATATAAAGTTTACCATGCAATTCTACCACTTTTTTGAAAGAAAGGAATTTTAAGATTTAAGTGATGATGCACACAAAATAAAAGACTTTAAATAAGCATGAAAGCGCAAGGTAAAATAATTATATGGTTATGATGCGGAAGACTTATAGAAATACAAGAAACATCATATTGTAATCAATGATGATCCATAAAAAGATATATGAATTAAATTTCAAAAAGAAGATGTTTTTGTAAATCATTTTTCAATTAAAATATTTAAGTTTGACAATAAAGTAACCAAGCATGAAATAATGTTATCAAAAAGAGATTACTACAATGTTATTTTAATTCACAATTTCAAAACATACCAAACATTGTAGAAAGCATGCTAGGTTATCTAGTGCATTTCATAAATAAAGAGTAGTATAGAATTTGCATTAAGAAAAACTAACATGATAATATTAAGTACTTGACATGATAATATTAAGTACTTGACAAATGTTAGGAAGGGTACCGATCCAACAAGTGGTATCAGAAGGGTTTTATTCCAAATCGGCTTAACAATCGGGAATAATGGCGTCTCATGATCTCGCTTCTACTTGTGGGGTAAATTTTTATGAAGAAGAAAAATCACTAGCACCACTTTTATTTAAAGGGACAAATTATAAAGGGTGAAAAATTTTAATTGAAAAATTTATTAAAACTTTAGATGTCAAAGTATGGAATTTAGCCATTGTAAGACCTGCGGATGAATCAAATAAAAAGGAACGTCAACTAAATGCAAAAGCCAAACATTATTTATTTTGTGCTCTATCAAATGAAATTTTCAAATTAATATATTATTTTTCTAGTGCATACAAAGTATGGCAATTTCTTGAAGAAATGTATGATTTTCCTGTCGCAGGTATAGATCAAACACAAGAGAAGAAGAACATACAAGCATCCACTACTATTCAAGAAGATCTCTCTCGTAGCAAAGCCATGGAAATCATGGAAACTAACTTGGAAAAAGAGAGCAATACATCAAAAGAAAAAGAAGATGAAAATTCATCTATGATGGAGGAAGGCCCAAAAGATAACGAAGGAACTTATTGCACACATTTTCCCTCTACCAAAAGCGTTGTAAGAAAGTCAAATCTTCTTCTTGTGTGATAACTTCCATTTCTAGTTTCAATATACTAAAAACTGCTAAACGTAAGATCAAGAGATTGAAAATTACTAATAAAAGTTTATGTTTAAAAATAAGAGATTAAAAGCTAATGTTAATTTAGAATCTAATTGTGATGTGGTTTCACTATCTTGTCCTTTACTTGAAAACACAAAACCTTGTTTTGATTGTGATAATTTTAAGGAAAAACTTAAGGAACTTGAAAAGGAACTTCTTTTTTATAAAAGAACAAAATGAAAAATTATGTTTAGAAAATTCAACTTTGAAAAATGATTGTGCTATGTGTACAAGTTATAAAATTAAAATTAAAGAGATGGATGAAACTTTTGATGACCTTAGAAATGAATACAACAATCATATTGAGTCTATCGTATCCACTCTCAAAAATAGCACAATAGCGTATAATAAAGCAAGACATAATCTTAAAGTTAAGAACTATGAATTGGAAACTAAAGTAAACTTGCTTAAGGAAATTATAAAGAAAAATTCTCAACACATAAATCAACAATTTCAAGCAAATTCCAAAAGCAAGTTAAATCTGAATTTTCATAATATGTCTAAGCCTAACAAAGGAAATAAAAAATATCAAATGCCTGAAAATGAAATTCCAAATCATTATTACTTACAAAATCATGTTTCTCCAAACATAAAACTAAATGCTCACAAATTTCCTATGAAAAATACTTTCAATAATCATTACAATCATAATCATCAATATAAAGATTATCACAATGGAAATTTCAAATATAAGAATAACACTAAACCAAAGTTTGAATGGAGGCCCAAAATTAAAAATGAAACATTAACTCCACATGAAAGGACCCATTCATCACTAACTACCCACAAACCTACACGTTATATTTGGGTACCCAAAGGAACCACCACACTTGGTCCCCTTTGGATATCAAAATCTCTTATTCATTAGTATCCAATCATTTGCATGAAGTAGAAATCAACTAAAAATAAAATATCAATTCTCTACTTCATGATATGCTCAATTTTCTTTTTGTTTTTACTTTTTAGTGAACCATCATTATATGATCACTTTATATAACTTGTAATATGACTTTCACATATTAAAACCAAAATTCATAAATAATTAAAATTTAATAAAGTTGAATAAAAAGTCATATCATTTTTCCAAGTGATCTACTTATCCTTTTTATTTCTATCCTTCTAAATCCATTTTCTAAAAGTCTTATAAAATTTGAAAAACTAAATTTGTTATATGATATTATTAAGACTAAATGAAATAAGTGTCAAAATGGATTTAAAAGGTGTATTTTAGGGGTATTAGGCTAAATTTATAAAATGCGCAAGTTTTGCTTAGGTAGTTAATATATTTCCGTCACTTTCAATTACCCCAAGTATGTTTAATCATAATCATGTTTAAATCGGAATTGAAAAATTGCATGAATATTATTTCACTTATTTATGATCATTTCACTCATGCATTTGTTGTGCAAAACTCAATAATTAAGGTTTAATAAATATGAAACTCTAATGAAGATGAAACTCATGTACTAATTTTAACCTCCGCAACTTTTTGCGATTTCTTCTCATCTCATCACTTCATTAGACATGCCTTACATTGCAAAAACATAATTAAGAAAAATCGGAAGCAAAATCAAAGAAAATCTAGGCCATATGATTAAAATAAGCACTCTCTGTGAGCTAACGCAGGCGCTAGGACCTAACGCCGGCGCTAGCTCGAGTCTCCGATTTTTTGAAATTTTAAAATTCTGAAACATCAATAAAAATATATTATTACAACTCATTTTTGCAATTCTGCCTGTACTTGTTTTTGAAAAATTAAAGTACAAAATTACAAAAGCCAAATTACAAAAAATATTTTGTTTTGTCTTTGGATATTTGTTTAAATTCTATTTCTATATGCAAAAATCAAATAGAAAAATATAAAACAAAAACAAGTATCAAAAATTATTATTTTGAACTTAACTTTTCGATTTACATGTATCTTGTGAAAGGGTGACTTGGGCTATCATCCCATCATATCACCTAGTACCGGGCGAACCTCTCAAAGGGTAGACCTCGGGAAGTCCAAGATCAAATTATAAGAGTACAAACTTTAAATTAAAATCATTTCGCAAAAATATCAAAAATACTGTATGGACTTTTCTGTGAAAATCAAGCATGATTTAGTCTATTATTTAGAACTTCTACAATGTTGCAATTTATCTTTTCAATCTACTTTGAACATTGCTTTCATCATGCTTTGATATATCTATTAATATGTGCATCAATTATATTGTAAAAGTTGCGTAGAACTACGCTTAGCATGCCTCTAACTATGAGTAAATGTTTTATGTTTGATAATGATCTTTATTCACTCACTTATTTTGGCATTGTCTATATATGTGTTTAATCTAAGAATGCTTGTGTATGTTTTGTATTAGTACAATGAATTAAAATTGCACAAGTATCTTACCTACACTACTTTTATTTGCACTTTTAAAAGTTAAGAAAAGTGGTTATGTTTTCATAAATTCTATTGGTTTGCAAAACAAGTGTATTCCGAGAACTTTGTACAAAACAAAAATCATAAAATAAAGTGACAAAGATAACTCCACCAAGCACTACTTGAACCTCCTGATAAGTCTTAATAAGCGCTGTGAGGTTGAGCACCTTGGAAAGAATAGTAAAGTATCATGTGCAAACCATATCTTTCTTTCAAAATAAAAACCACTTACTCTTAAATACACCGGATCACTAGTCACAACATTAAAAATAAAATATGTGATCCCCCAAGCACTACTTTGCACCCTGATAAGTCTTAATGAGCATTGCGTGTGCAAAGCACCTTGGTAGTTGTACATTTTTTTGTGTGCATTGAAGTTTGTGGAAGTAAAATTATTTGTGTTTTATTATTCTCTTACTTTACATATCTCTTGTATTTTTGATTAAAACATTTGTTTACTCTATTCAAAATACACTTATGTGCACATCATTATCTTCCATAACACTTCTTCTCATGAGTATTGGATCCTAATGCAAATTCTATACCGACTCGCATCCCCATAAACTGGTGGCCCTAGCCTATCCTCCCCGGATTCGGCCTCAAGCTGCTCTAGCCAATCCTTCCCCGGATATGGCCTCGAGCACCCCCTAGACCTAGCCTAGATCTAGTCTCCAACATGAGGCAAGTTTTCCCCCTAAGTTCTACCCAGACATAGTCGCCAACACGAGGCGATTTCACTAACTGTTTACAAGAAAGATATGAAATGAAAATAATAACAACAATATTAAAAACTCCCTCTAAGAAACTTCTGAAATCGGAGATGAACGATCACTGTAGAATAAGCGAGATTGAAGCGATCCGTCTTCGGATGTAGCGTGAGGAAGTCCTCCTTCAAAAGCTCTCTAAGCGTTTGGTGGGAGTATCTCTCTGAACCTTCCTCTCTATGCTGTGGAACGAAGCTCTAGAATTTTGGATCTCAAGAGAATGCGGAAGAGAGAGCCAAGGGGTCCTTTTTATAGCCTTGGAGCTAGCGCCTACGCTAGTGCTACCGCCGGCGCTATCCTATATTAGGACACATTCTGTGCGGCAGAATCTTCAATCCGAGGAAACAATTCTCTCTTACCTACTGTGCTCCTCGCTATCGCCTGCGCTATCGGATATCGCCTGGCGCTATCTCCTTCTATAAGTACTCCCAGCATCTGTGCTTAAGCAAATATTTCGTCAATCAGAATTTTGTCGAACGCAGCTAAGAGTTCGTCGAGCAAAATTTCGTCGAACGCATTTCAGAGCTTTTCATCGAGCGCTGCTAACAGTTCGTCGAACGACAGCTAGCGCCTGCGCTAGTACTACCGCCAGCGCTAGTGGGAGATTTGGATTTGATGGCTCAACTTTGGGGGCAACCTTCTTATGTAATTCTTGAGTCATGTGGACTTTGTTATCCTGCACACTTAAACACACAAGATCAAATACACATAGGTTTTGTTATTCTCAAACCTAGGAGATGCGGAAGACCATGTTCCAACAGACCTATCCCACCTCTCTATCATCTTGGAGTCCAACCTCTTAGAGTAGTGTAGAGGCACTCCCATCTTTCTATTGAGCACTTCACCAAGGAATTCAGAAAGAAGATATAGAAAATTTGCCCAAACGAGGGGGACATTAGACTGCTTTTTTACTTTCTAGAATACAAATTCCGTCCAGTCAGTCTTTTTGGAGAGAATGATCATGCACATTAAATCAAACATTTCCTTGGAAATACAGTCAGGAGAACCCGGTTTGCATAACATGACTTTTCGAATGATGTTTACGAGAAGCTTGCCCTTCTGGTTGAAGTCTTCCTTTTTTATAGACCCATATGTCTTTCCAGAGTGCCCACACTATTTATAACTCACAGATATGTCATCAGTGGACACCTCTTCTTATTCAGCCTTCAGCCGAGGCAGTCGCAACGCCTTTCCCAGGCTCTTCACAGATACTTTCACTTTCTGTCCCGCTACAATTGATTTCACTAATGATTCAGAACTGTAATCTTGCTCCTCCAAAGAATTCCAGGAGCTCTCTGTTGAGAAGGACGCATGGTTCACTCAGCAGATATTCGAGGCCTGTTGATTCCAATAACCCTATCACAGATCTGATTTCAGCTGAGTAGAAGTTGAAGCCTCCTTACTGAAGCTCACACCCAGAAATCACTAAAGTCACTTCTTTCTTGGGAGCCATTGCAGAAGAATCTTTAGAGATAGCAGTTGTCGGAGACTGAACAAAAGTTTGTCGTAGGAATGTCTTAGGGCAAATGGGAGCGTAATTTTTATCCTAAGTATTCATTCTATTTATAGTGGAGGTAGATGAAGAGGCGTGTACCTTATTGTTTGTACTGATGAATTGATTAATATTTCATCGGACGTCACTTATTTGTTGATCCAATATCGTGTTTAGTAGTTGTATCCTATTTCGATGATACTTCGATATGTCGTCGAGAATGTCGTCATTATTCTTCTTACCAACTTGGTCCATTTGTCGTCGAGATATACCGCATGTTTTTGAGACAACTGATTGTGTCGTTGAGACAATCATCAGATGCTTGTTTGGCTTTGACAATGTTCAACCCTTCTTGAGAGGCTCCTTCAGCACTTAGCCTAACCTTCTACTAAGCAACAAATGATTAGTGATAAGAATAAGTGAGTTGGAAATTACTCTTAGTTTAATATTCCCAATTGGAATTTGAAGAAGTTAAACTTTGCTTAATCTAGGGGCTTTGTTAATATATTAGCCACTTGTTTGTCTATGGGGACAAACTCAAGAGTGATATATTAATTCTCCACATGCTTCCTTATGAAGTGATACCTGATCTCAATATGGTTAGTCCTGCTGTGTGAAATAGGATTCTTAGCAATTGAGATAGCACTTGAAGAGTCACAAAATAGGGGTGTTTTGGTCATCTTTAAATTGTAGTCTTCAAGCTGATACTGGATCCATAGCAGCTGAGCACAAGTTCACCTGATATCTAGCACAGACACATGTGACAAACATTATGTCAGGCATACTGGTAGTTAAGTAAAGCAAAGACCCAATCATGCACCTGTACTTTGTTTCATCAAAGGGTATTCCCTTTTCATCCTTGTCCAGAGACATATTAGATCCCCTGGGAGTCTTCACAGAAGAAGCACACACAATTCCAAATTTCTTGACTAGCTCTTTAGTTAATTTAGTCCGTGAGATGAATATACCATCTTCAGATTATTTCACTTGGAGTCCTAGGAAGAATTTGAGCTCTCCCATACTGCTCATTTCAAACTTTCCCTGCATTAAATTAGCAAATTTCTTGCAGAGATTGTCATCTATAGAGCAAAAAATAATGTCATCCACATAGATCTGCAATAGCAAGATCTTGCCCTTCACTTCCCTTAGGAATAATGACTTGTCAATCTTCCCCCTTTGAAAACTTGTTCTCAATGAGAAAGCTTGATAATGTCTCATACCAGGCACTAGGAGCCTGTTTCTAAGAATATAAGGCCTTTCTAAGAAAATAAAAAAGTCAGGGTGAGTAGAATCAACAAAACCTGAAGGTTGTTTTACATATACTTCTTCCTTGAGGTCACCATTCAGAGAAGTTGATTTCACATCCATCTGGTAAACTTTGAATCCTTTATAGGCTGCATAGGCTAGGAACAATCTGATAGCTTCTAATCTTGCAACAAGGGCAAAGGTCTGATCAAAGTCAATGCCCTCTTCCTGTCTATAGCCCTTTGCTACTAGCCTTGCCTTATTCTTTGTAATGATCCTATTCTCATCCAATTTGATTCTATAGACCCACTTGGTTCCAATAGTGTTGTGTCCTTGGGGTCTGGGAACTAACCTCCACACTTTGCATCTCATAAATTGGTGTAGTTCCTCCTGCATTGCTGCAATCTAGAATGGGTCCTGATTTGCTTCCTCAAATTTTTGGGGTTCAATTTGAGAAAGAAAACTCAAGTACAATGCTTCATTTAAAGCCCTGCTCCTTGTTAGCACACCTTGATTGACATCTCCTATAACTTGCTCTTGAGGATGATGTTTGATTTGTCTAAGTGCAGCTAGCAGTCTTCTAGGGATCTCTTCTATGGCAGGTTCTTCAGGTTGTACCTCTTCAATTGTTTCTAATCCTCCTACAACATCTTCTTCCAATTCAACTGTTATTGAATGGTCTTTGTCTTCCCTTGAAGTTCCAGCCTTGTCTTCAATGGATAGCATTTCCAATCTATCTACTGTGCCTGCATACACTAAAGAGCTAGACCAGCCTCTACGAATAAGTCCAGTCTCATCAAATACAACATGTACAGATTCTTCTACTGCTTGGGTATTGATGTTGTACACCCTATATGCTTTGTTATAGGAGCTGTATCCAACAAAAATACCTTCACTGCTTTTCTCAGCAAACTTAGTTAGTTTGGATTTCCCATTGTTAAGTACATAACATTTTCTCCCAAAGATTCTGAAGTAGGATAATGTAGGTTTTCTGCCTTTCATCAGCTCATAGGGAGTTTTTATGTGGTCTTTGATGATGCAGGCCCTATTTATCACATGACAAGTTGTATTGACAGCATCTGCCCATAAGTATTTTGGTAGAGAGGAGTCACTCAACATTGTTCTACCAGCCTCTATTAAGGTTCTATTTTTCCTCTATACAACTCCATTCTATTGAGGAGTTCTAGGTGAGGAAAATTCTTGGGAGATACCCAACTCTTGACAGAATTTTATTATGGCCCCTGACTGAAATTCTGTACCATGGTCACTTCTGAACTTGACCATAATGCAACTCATCTCATTCTGGATCTGCCTGACAAAGTTCTTCAAGATATCTAAGGTATCTAACTTCTTTTTAAGGAAGAACACCCAAGTGAACCTTGAATAGTCATCAAATACAATAAGGGTACAAGCCTTCCCTCATAAGATGAGAACTGACATAGGACCAAACAAATCAATGTGCAACAAAAATAGGCACCTTTAGGAATCTTTATTAGAGATGCTCTTAAAGCTGGTTCTAGTTTGCTTACCATGTTGGCATACCTGACAAGGACCTTCCTTAATACACTTAATGTTGGGTCCATTTCTAACTAGGTCTAGAGAGAAAAGCTTACTTATGCTTTTGTAATTAATGTGAGCAAGTCCCTTGTGCCATTGAACACATAGAGCCTCTTTCTCATTAGCCACAAAACACATATGCATGCAATAATTTGAGTGAAAGAAATTTAAACAATATACATTTACACTCCTAGTACTAGTTAAGGTAGCCTCATAGTGTAAGGACTTCTTAACTAAGAACTTATCCTTGTGGAAAACAATAACATAACCTAGATCACAAAGTTGACTTATGCTTATGAGATTGTGATTCAATCCCTCTACATAAGCTACCTTTGTGATGATGACTAAGCCATTAGATATGTTACCATAGCCTTTGGTCACCCCTTTTTCTGAACCTCCAAATATGACTGTTGGTCCATTCTCCACAGGGGTGAAGTTTCTTCAATAGCTCCTCACCAGTCATGTGCTTGGAGCAACCACTGTCTAGATACCAAATGAGAGATTTGTTGGCATTTGAACATACCTGCAAGAAAAAATACTTACCCTTATGCACCCAATTTGATTTGGGTCCTTGGTTTCTATTAGGGGGATAAATTGGGACACCACACCTCTGAGTGGTCTGCACTCTCTTTGCACTAGGTCCTGTTGGGTTGAGCGAACAGTCCAAGGCAAAGTGAACCACTTTCCTACAACACCAACACTCATATCTGTTGTATCTTCTCTTCTGCTGCATCATCTGAGTAGGATGGCAATGTTGGTGGGCAGGTGTGATGATAGCTGGCTTAACAGGTCTTGAGTGAACCTCATAGGTGTGAGTATGAAATGGAGCTGGTCTCACCACCTTTTGGTTCACCTTCTTGGGAACAGGCTTGGTTGGACCAACCTTTCCCTTACTTTTGAATGTTGTTGCTCCAGGTCCATGGACAAAGAGACCTGGATTCTTCATCTGAATCTCCTCATGGGATGCTTTCAAAGCACTTAGTCCAAATCATGCTCTTCTATTTTTCATAGAGGGCTTACTTCCACTTGCTAAGCAGGCATTGGTCAGATGACCATATGAAGATTTCTGGTCAAAGGGGTTTGATGCCATCAACACCTTTTTATAAGAGGGTTACTCTTCAGAGGCTTTTCCCTTGCCTATCTCACTATTGAATCCTACACACGCTCTGAATGGTGTAGGAAAATTGTCAATAATGGGAAGGACAGTCTTGGGTTTGGAAAACCTAGCAACAATTTTCTTTTCAGCCAACAACATTTCCTCAAGGTCCTTGATGACCATGTTCTTCTGAGCCAGTTCAGCATTTTGAGCTTTATGGCTTCCTTGAATATGTCCACTTCCTTGCTCATAGCAGTCAGCTTCTTAGCTGTCTCCTGAAGCTCAGAGTGGGTAGTTCTCAAGGAATCTAACTCCTTAATCTGAGCTTTGAGTAGTTTCTTGCTTTTCTTGAAAACTTTCCACAAAGCTTCATATTGCTGTATCAGTTTAGTTTCAACCTCTTATGAGGATCTTGAGGATGTGTTGTTGGCAACAGTGTTGTTAATTGTGTCCACAATTACCTTGATTTGAAGAAGTCCCCTTAAACTAAGTTGAATTGAGTTTGTATTTGATATTGCTCTCTAGTATGGTGTTTGCAGGTTTTTAATGAGTAAGTACAAACCAATGTCAGGTTTCAATGGGTCACCAAACACAGGGCTATGCAATGTAATTCCTCATTGTATGGACCAAGGTGTTGACTCATGTGAAATCTCTCTATTGGGATGTACTTTTGATTCAAACACAATGAAAAAGCTAGGAGGAAGCTGCTGCAGTTCTATTGATTTGAAGAAAGGAATTTTCGAAGTTTTTTTTTGAGAACTCAACTTCATTTCTCGAGAACCCTCCTTCATTTCTCGAGAAGTCAAGTTCTTCTCCCGAGATTTCAAGTTCATCTTTTGATATCTCAAGTTCATTTCTCGAGAACTCAATATTGCCTCTCGAGAAATCTGCTTGTCTTCCTTTTTCTCTAAGTCTTTCTTTTCAAAGTCATTTTCTCGAGAAATCATCTTTCTCGAAAAGTTTATCTCTCGAGAAATCGTTTTTCTCGAGAAGTTCTTTCCTTGTTCCATAAATCTGTTTTCTCAGTTTTATTGTTCTTCTGTTGAAGATGCAGGTTCAAAACTACAATAATTAGGTTTGGAAAAGCCAGTTGAAGAAAATGCACAAACCTTCGTCAAGATTCCTCCCCCAACCTCAACTGAAGAGGAAGAAAATCTTGATGAAGAACTAATCCAAGTGGTGGTAGACATTCCAGCTATAGAATAAGCTCCTGGTGCTCCTAATAATGCTAGGAATCTTGGACTCAGAAAATTGAGGGATCATCTGATTGATCAAATCATAGGAGATCCTCATGAAGGCATAAGAACCAGAAAAGGTACTACTAACGAAAATATGTATTTAAGTTTTCTCTCACAGGTTGAACCAAAGAAATTCCAAGAGGCAAATGAAGACCCTCATTGGATAATTGCAATGGAAGAAGAACTAAATCAGTTCAAGCGTTGCAAGGTATGGACACTTGTTCCAAAACCCAAGGATAAGAACATCATTGGAACAAAGTGGGTATACAGAAACAAGTTGGATGAAGACGGAACAATAATAAAGAACAAAGCTAGACTTGTAACAAAAGGATACAGACAAGAAGAAGGAATCGACTTCGATCAAACTTATGCTCCTGTAGCAAGACTCGAAGCGATCAGGCTATTTTTAGCCTATGCTGCATTCAAAGGATTCACCATATACCAAATGGACGTCAAGTCAGCTTTTCTAAATGGTAATATAAAAGAAGAAGTATAAGTTGAACAACCTCCAGGTTTTGTAGATTCTGAACTTCCTAATCATGTTTATTTACTACAAAAAGCTTTATATGGTTTGAAACAAGCTCCTCGAGCTTGGTATGAGACGCTGTCTAACTTTCTTCTTGAGAACAAGTTCACAAGAGGAAAGATAGATGAGACATTATTTCTTAGGGAAGTGAAAGGCAAGATTTTGCTAGTGCAAATCTATGTCGATGACATTATTTTTGGCTCCACTGACGACAACCTTTGCAAGAAGTTCTCAAAACTTTTGCAGGGGAAGTTTGAAATGAGCAGTATGGGTGAGCTGAAATATTTCTTAGGACTTCAAGTGAAACAATCTGTAGATGGAATTTTCATCTCACAGACGAAGTTCACCAAGGAGTTAATTAAGAAATTTGGAATGGAGAGTGCAACCTCTATGAGGACTCCAATGAGCTCAGCTATGTCTCTTGACAAGGATGAGAGAGGGAAACCTTTCGATGAAACCAAATACAGAAGCATAATTGGCTCTCTGCTCTACCTTACTGCTAGTAGACCTGATATAATGTTCTCTACATGTGTATGTGCTAGATATCAGGTGAACTCTAAGGAATCTCACTATACCGTTGCAAAGCGAATTTTTAGATATCTTAAGGGTACACCAAATCTTGGCTTATGGTACCCAAGAAGTAATGATAGCGAACTAATTGGTTTTTCAGATGCTGATTTTGCAGGTAGCAAAGACGATAGGAAAAGCATTTCCGGGACTTTTCAGTTCCTAGGAAGAAGGCTAATTTCTTGGAGCAGTAAGAAACAGAATTGTGTAGCAATATCAACTGCTGAATCGGAATATATCTCCGCAGGCAGTTGTTATGCACAATTACTGTGGATAAAGAATCAGCTAGAAGATTACAACCTGAAGTTCAAAGGCATTCCGATGTTTTTGCGACTCTTCCAGTGCTATTGCTATTGCGAATAATCTAGTTTCGCACAGCCGGACAAAGCATATCGAATTACGATATCATTTCATCCGGGAGCATGTAGAGAATGGGGACATCAACCTATGTTATGTTCCAACGGATAAGCAAATAGCGGATATTTTCACGAAGCCACTGGATGAGACCAAGTTCTCTTTCTTCAAGACAGAACTTGGTATGCTCAACATGGAGTGATAATCAAGTCGGAAATGAAATCATGAAGAGATGAAGAATTTCAGATGTTCAGATGTTCAAGGAAGCAAAAATCTAAAGTAATCAGAAAAATTCTAAGTCAAATTATCAATTTTCGAGAAATCCATTGAAGTTCTCGAGAAATACATTCAAGTTCTCGAGACATGGCATTCTCTGTTGAAACAAGCTAAGGATAGCATCTTTCGAGATTGAAGTCTACTTCTCGAGAAATGGGAAGTCCCTCGAGAAATCAGATACTTCTCGAGAAATCAGTCGCTCATTTCAAAATCGTAAATTTCTTCCTTCGGGAAGTTGAACCGACAGGTACTTATTTTTACTGTTGTTTTATTATTTCTTTTTAATATACAATCAAAGACTATAAAAGGATCTCAAGAATGACTTAATGTTCACGCAAAAACCTTTCGTTCTTTTCGAAACCCCCCTTCTACTGTTCATCTTCTTCTCGCGACATCCGCCTCTCGTTCGTTTGCTCTCGCGATTTCTCCAAGCACACGCAATACTCGCGATCTCTCCCAGCACACGCAGGTTGATTCAGCATTGCTTCGATGGCTCCCTGTCCTAGAGCGAAGATCGAAGTGGGTTGCGAACTCGATAGGTCAGGTTTTAACGATCTCTCAGATGATTTCCAAAATCTATTTTACTTAATTGATGTCGCTGGATTGTCGTTCTTGTTGGATCATCCCTGTCGAATAATGTTCAGAGAAGTGGAAGAGTTCTTTATTAACGTGAAGGTCATCAAGGAAGGGAGAATGCTAATCTCTTTTGTAGAAAATGTGAAAGTTAAGCTTTCCCCAAAATCTTTAACTAAATTTCTAAGACTTCCTGTTATTGACTCAGAGGATGACCTAGATGATACTGACTGGGACAGAGCAAAGACTTTTTGTGGTTTAGAAAAGGGTTGCACTACTATTAGAAGACAGAAAATGAATTCAGTTGGAAAATTGTTGGTTGACATAGTGTCTAAAGTGATTCTGTGCAAGACTGGCAGCCAAGGGTATGTTTCAGAAGATATATTCTGTCTAATCACTTCGATTATTTGTGGAAAGAAGTGTGATTGGGCTAGTCTTCTCTTCTCCTTCATTAGAGCAAGCATCCTTGCTCCAAACTATGCAAGGATACTTTCTTTATTCCTAAATCAGTTGAATCATTCAGTGTTCAATATGTCAAAAGGTGCAGTGCTTCATCACTTGAAGAAGTTGAATGTGAGCACAATTCAAAGGTGGGATATAAGGATAGTCAAGCCAGGTCAAGAGGGTGCAAGTTCTCAGGGGGAGCCTCAACCTCATGCAGATGTTCCATCAAAGGTTGTGCCTCAAGTTCCATTTCCAAGTAGGACTTCACCTCCAGCTCCTCCTTCTGATACACATTATCAAGAAGATGTTATTCCACCTCCCCCAGTTGATACAACTCTTCAAGCAGATGCTATTCCATCTCCTAGAAGATACTATTCAAGAAGATATTATTCCACCTCCCCCAGTCGTGCTATTCCATCTCCTCCTCCTCCTCCAGAAAGTTCTCCTCATCAAGAAGATGTAACTCCTCCTCCTCCTTCAATTAGTGCTGCTGAAAATCCTCATTCTGCAGATGTTAACAGCACCATTGATGAAGTTCTTACTGATATTCAACAACAAGATGATGAAAGGCTCAGTCCTAGTGGACAAAGGGGTGGGTCAGGAGCTGACTTTGATTTCTACAATGATGGAGATGATGTCTATGTTCATGGTTCATCTCCTCCCTCAGCAAATATTGAGGGGGATCAAGGCTTGTTGGACACAAACAAGGATGCTCAGCAGAAGCAGTTTGTGAAATAGATAGTCAATCTAAAGTGTCTTCTCCTGTGAAGCAAAGTTCTCTCATTCTTGAAGAAATTCCTGAAGAGCCTCAGCCTCCTCCCCCTCCTCAGTTTTCAAAAGACACACTTCTGGGTAAAATAGAAAGGTTACTTATGCAGCAGAGTGATAAAATAGATTATTCTTTTAAAGAGGTTCATGCTAGGATTTCTGATGTTGAAAAGCATGTGAATAGAAAGTTTGCTGATTGTAAGACAAGTTCTGATAAGCTCAGGGAAGATGTGGTTCAGGGAGGCAAAGCAATAGATCACACCATCAAGGGTGTAGCAACTGTTTTGGATGAAATATTTTAGATCAGAAAGAGTCAGGCTTCCCAGGATGAAAAGGCTGAAGAAAATGCTTTCAAGTTTATTGATGAAGTGGGACTATTTAAGGAATCTGTCATCCAAACCCTATCTGTAGAAGTCAGAAAGGGGGAGGATAAAATGACAGAGATTTTGGAATCTCTTTTGGAATCTCAAGCCTACCAGCTTCAAAAGGCAATTGGTGATCAGTTTGAGAAGTTAAATACTTGTGTTCAAAGGCAGATTGCAGATGTGAATTCCTATACTTTTAAAACTGCAGTATGGCTTCATCATGAAATCTTCCCAGGGATGCAACTTGAGGATGATCAGCCTCCTCAATTCTCTCCAAGGCATGGAGACCATCCTCAGTTTGCTTCTGATCATTCAGAAGGTCCTTCTGCTAAGCCTAGTTCAAGGAAGAGGAAGTATGGTGAAGGTCCCTCAGCCAGTAGATCTATTCCAGGATCAAGCTCAGCTGGTTCTGGTAAAGCTGTTGTGGAAGAAGTACTTCCTGAGCTTTGGAGTCAAATATCTAAGATGATTATTCTTGACTCTCTCAAGCTGGTAGAGGAAGGTGGTGTGCCAGTGTCAGAAATATTCAGTTCAGCTGAATGGAAGAAGTATGTGACAAGCACAACAAAGAGAAGAATTCACTTCAAAACTCATGGATACAACAATCCCTCAGCCCCAACAGCTCCTCTAAAATACCATCCAAAGACTTTTGCTTATTTTGCTAGACAAGAGCAGAAGAAGAGAGACAACTCCTGAAGCAAGATTAGGAATCATCTAAGTTCTTGTTAATTCAGAATGTGTGAATATTAAGTCATCTTTTGACAATATCAATCATAATATAGTTTTTGATTTTGTTGCTCATTCTGTTTTTATATTCTTTCTCCTATGTTATGTGGCATATCTGTTTTATTTTGTTATAATTCATCTTAGTTTTTAGGGTTCTGACTTCTACAAATAGGGGGAGATTGTTGGTAATTGTGTCCACAATTACCTTGATTTGAAGTAGTCCCCTTAAACTAAGTTGAATTGAGTTTGTATTTGATATTGCTCTCTAGTATGGTGTTTGCAGGTTTTTAATGAGTAAGTACAAACCAATGTCAGGTTTCAATGGGTCACCAAACACAGGGCTATGCAATGTAATTCCTCATTGTATGGACCAAGGTGTTGACTCATGTGAAATCTCTCTATTGGGATGTACTTTTGATTCAAACACAATGGAAAAGCTAGGAAGAAGCTGCTGCAGTTCGATTAATTTGAGGAAAGGAATTTTCTAAGTTTTTTTTTTGAGAACTCAACTTCATTTCTCGAGAACCCTCCTTCATTTCTCGAGAAGTCAAGTTCTTCTCCCGAGATTTCAAGTTCATCTTTTGATATCTCAAGTTCATTTCTCGAGAACTCAAGATTGCCTCTCGAGAAATCTGCTTGTCTTCCTTTTTCTCTAAGTCTTTCTTTTCAAAGTCATTTTCTCGAGAAATCATCTTTCTCGAAAAGTTTATCTCTCGAGAAATCGTTTTTCTCGAGAAGTTCTTTCCTTGTTCCAGAAATCCATTTTCTCGGTAGTATTGTTCATTTCTCTAGAAGTCCCTTTGATCTCGAAAAGATTTTTGTTTGTCTGGAATCTGTTTCTCGAGAAGCATATTTCTTTGTTCTCGAGAAATCAAGTATTTTTCAGAAGTCCCTTTTAATTCTTCTGATGGGACGTTAATTCCTGTTGTCATCATTAACAACTCGTTTTGTTTCGTTTAAGGTTTATTCTTACCTTATTCATTGATGTTTAGTCTCTGCCTATATAAGGCTCTTGTTAAAGGATATTTACAAGTTTCTTAATCCTTCAATTCGCGATCAGACCTAAACTGTTCTTCGTCGCTCCAAGAATCGCGAAGTGCCGTGCCGCCTCCTGAAAGAGTTGGAGATCGATGTGTTGTTCGAAATCTTTCATCTCTAATTGATGTGAAGGATCGATTGATCGCTGCCTCATCATCAACAGTTTCTATTGGATCATTCGATTAGAAGAAGGTCAGATCTGAATATTAATGTTCTTCCTCAATCTTATCAAGATAAAGTTTTACAAGTCTCAAGAAGGAAGAAGATATCAAGGCCTTTCTCAGATCTGATTATGTTTTGGTAAATCTGTATCAATTCTTTAATAGATTTGTGTGTAGGAGAATTTTTTCTCCGAGTTGTAGGAGAGGTTGTTCTCTGAGGTGTAAGAGAGGTTTTCTCTCTGAGTTTGTAGGAGATCTGTCTCTGAGATTGTAGGAGTTTTGACTCCGAGATTGTAGGATCATTCTTGATCTGAGATTTAGTGAAGTAGTCAAGTCTAGCTGTGGTGCTAGATTGGCGATGCCGGCAAGTGGAGTACCCAAGAAGGGGAACCACTATAAATTTCTGTGTTATCTGTGATCGTGATTTGCTTGCTGTATGTTTATTTTATTAAAGTACTGTTATTCCGCAAAAGACACAGTTATCACCTATTCACCCCCCCCCCCCTCTAGGTGATTTAGGTTAGCTATTAGATACTTCAAATAGACTCACCTTCATCATCATTCAAGGAATTTGCCACTAATTCAGAATTTGAAGCAGATAGGGGAGCTCTGATTAGTACCTTCCCAGGAGAGATATTGTCATCCTGGATTTCTTCATTTATGGCCATAAGGTCAATATGTGCTTCCTTCTCAGTTTCAGAAGAGCTTGAATCAGAATCACTCAGGGTTATGATTTTCTTTGCTATTAACCCTTTTTCATATTTCTTCTTGTCCCTTGACCTTCTTTTGTCTTCATAGTTCTTTATTCCCTCTTCTTGGAAGGGCAATCAGCAATCATGTGACCTATTATTTTGCAGGAACAACAAACAGTGTTAGTTAAATCAAATTTACTAGGTTTTGATTGTACCTATCCACCCTTGAGGATTTAGATCTGTCATATTGACCAGATCTTCTGGAGCTTGAAGATGATGGTCTGTAGCCGTCTCTTCTCCTTCTAGAGATCAGTTTTTTTGAACTGCTTAGATAGGAGGGCCATCTCTTTATCAGTGTTGTCAGATTCTGATGTGTTAGCATCAGAAGCTTCACTACTTTCAGATCTGTCATGATATACACGATTCTTGTCTTTGGATCTCCTCAAACTCTCGGCCTTAAGAGCTACTAATCTTTCTCTGATGCTCCCCCTTGAGCTTTCTTCTTCAGCTTTTCTGGTGTTAAGTTGAAGCTCATGGGAGAGCAGCTTCCCATATAGGTTCTTTGGCTCTATGTTGCCCAGTTGCCCCATTTCTCTAATTGCACAGATTTTGATGTCCCATTCCTTAGTGAGGGATCTAAGGAACTTATCATTTAGATTTGAATTTGTGAATTCTCTTCCATAGTTCTTCAGCCAATTTACTATCTTGAAAAATATCTCATAGCAGTTAGAGATATTTTCATTCTTGCCTTGCTTGAAGGTCTCATACTCCTGATTCAGAAGGGATTTCCTGTCATCCCTTACTGTACCCTCCATGTAAACAACTAAGGAGTCCTACATCTCCTTAGAAGTTTGTAGTGAATAAGGTTTTGGAGGGTTGAGTCATCAATTGCACTCACAATAATATTTCATGCCCTCTTATCTAGGCTTACCAGTGCAAGCTCATCCTTGCTCATATCAACATATTTCTTTGGCACTCTTTGATTACGATCAATGTTAGATGTAGTCATGGGGGTGAAGGGACCCTCTTGAACAACTACATACTGTTGGACATGTGTGTCACATCCCTTTGTTTGAGAATAACAAATCCCATATTGTATTTGATATTGCTTGTAGTGTGTTTATAGTGTGCAGGAACTATAGGTGCAATACTCCATAGGTATAAAGCAGCTTGGAGCAATCTTTTGAAAGGAGCAGCGCTACCGCTACCGCCAGCGCTATCTCCTGCTACCGCCCGCGCTATCGATACCGCCAGGCGCTATCTCGAGTTCGTGCACAGCGACGGTTTTGCAACCGCTACCGCTACCGCTACCGCCAACGCTATCGCTACCGCCAGGCGCTATCTCCGGTTTGTGCATAGCGCCACGCCGCCGACGGTTTCGCAACCGCTCCACACGAACGCTATCGTAGGCGCTAGCCACTACCACAGGCGCTAGCTCCAAGTTCTATAAAATGCTGGGCTCTCTCTCGTTTTGGTTAGAGATCCCAGAGAGGTTGCTTGTGCCACAATTCCAGTGCTGTTATGCTGCCGAAGATGGATCTCCCACAAAAGGCTTAAGGAGAATTCTGGAGGAGGACTACGTCACGCTACATCCGAAGGACGATCGCTTCGACCTCGCTTATACTACAGCGATCCTTCATCCTCATCTCCAGAAATCTCATATAGGGAGTTTTATTATTGTTTTTCATTATTTCCATTCCATACTCTTTGTAACCGTTTAGTTAATTCGCCTTGTGTTGGCGACTAGGTCTGGGTAGAACTTAGGGGGAAATTCGCCTTGTGTTGGCGACTAGGTCTAGGTGATTAGATCTAGGGGGTGCTCGAGGCCATATCCGGGGAAGGATTGGCTAGAGCGGCTTGAGGCCATATCCGGGGAAGGATAGGCTAAAGCCAACGGGTTCGTGGGGATACGAGTCGGTATAGAAAAGGAAAAATTATTTACATATGTACGCCTCCGATTTCTAGCGATATTGAAATCAATTTTTGTAAACACCTTTTCATATAATATAATCATGTCTCTATTTGTGTTTACTTGATTTCTCTCATTTGGCGTAATCTCTAAAATATTGGTTACAAAGCTTTCAATTCAAATTACTTTGTCTAAATTGTTTATCTTAATCTATTTCATCATATAACAATTTAGCACTTGTTTCTAAATCCTAAACTTGCAAATTATGATATTTTTTTCCTTTAGCTAAATTGTCATTTTGTGTTCTAATTTTACTTTAAACAATTTAGTAATTTCCATAAAATTATAAAAAGATTTTTTATTCCCTTATTCACCCCCTCTAAGGGCGCCGTAAGATCCAACAAGTGGTATCAGATGTAGGTTATTCCAAACGGTTTAAAAACCAGGAATAATGGCGTCTCATGATCTCGCTTCTACTAGTAGGGGAAATTTTCTTATAAATGAAAAATCTTTAGCACCACCTTTATTTGAAGGCAAAAATTATAATGGGTGGAAATTTCTTATGGAAAGATTTCTTAAATCTTTGGATAGTAAAGTATGGAATATTATAATTAAAATGCCCCCAAGTATTTTAAATAAAAATGAAATCTTTTTAAATGCCAAATCTATGAATAGTCTATATTGTGCATTAGATCAAAATATTTTCAAACTTATTTATACACTTCCTACTGCTTATGAAGTTTGGAAATTTCTTGAGAATACTTATAGTTTTCCTTCTACAGATGATGAACAAGAGGAATTCCTTATGCATGGATCCAAGAGAAGAAATCGATGAGGACTTATGCTTGGAGGAAGAAGAATGCAACATCACAATATTGGACTCATTTGTTGGCAACACATCAAGCAAAAGAGAAGACGGAAACTATAGCAAGGTAAGAAAATCTAAATCTTCTCTTTTTGTAACAAATTCTATTTCTACTTCTCATATGCTTAAAATTGCTAAATGTAAAATTTTAAAGTTAAAAATTGCTAATTCCAAATTACGTTTAGAAAATAAATCTTTAAAAGCAAACGATAATGTAGAATCAAATATTGATGTGATAAATTCTCTTTCACGCTCTTTAGTTAAAATTCCTATTCCTTGTCTTAATTGAAATTTATTAAAAGAAAAATTCAAGGAAATTGAAAAAGGGCTCTTAATTTCTAAAAGGCATAATGAAAAATTGTTAATTGAAAATGATGTTTTATCTTGTAAGTTAATACAATTAAAATCTTTTGTTGAAAAATTTCAAATGTCATGTAATGAATTTCATCATAAGATTTTGAATAACAAGGATAAATTAACTTACAAAATCATTTCTAAAAAGGATCATTTTCATACATCAACTCAAAAGGAGTTTAGTTTCAAAAAGAATTATGATCCTCACAAAATTCTTACGAGTCATTATTATAAATCTCAATATATTTTCAATCATGACTCAAATTTAAAAACTCATTTTCATGAAAATCAAAGTACAAAATATTATCCTTTATATTATAAGAGTATGTCTATAAGAAAGAGTGGAAATGAAAATTATCAAAATAAGAATCAATTATTTACAACATTTTGTAACCCACTCTTTCAACAATCACTTCTTAAGAAAGACAATCACTCTTATAAATTTTCAAAGAATCTATGTAATAAAATTCATTATGATTATCAACATCAATCTATTTTGAAAAATAACTTGAACAAACATAAATCACAAATGAATTATTTTTTAAACAAATATAATCATATAAAGATGTCACATAATCATAACATGAATTTAAAAGACAAACAACCAAAGTATGAATGGAGGCCCAAAATTAAAAAGGAAACACTAACTCCACTTGTAAAGGCCCATTCATCACTATCTCTCCAAAAGCCTACACGATGTATTTGGGTACCCAAAGGAACCATCCCACTTGGTCCCCTTTGGATACCTAAATCTCTTATTAATTAGTATCCATTCATTTGCATGAAGTAGAATCAAATAAAAATGAAATATCACTACTCTACTTCATGATATGCTAATTGTCACTTTTCTTTTGTTTATTTTTATTTTTTTTGAACAAACATGCTATGATCACTTTATATATCATGTAATATGACTTTCATATATTAAGTCTTATGTTTATCAAATCAAATTTGAATTAAAATTGAACATTAAGTCATATATTTTTTTTCAAGGTGATCTATCTCTCATCTTTGATTGTTCTTTATCCTTGTAAATCCTTTACCCTTAATTGTCTTGAATTATCATTAAAAATTGAATATTGAAATTATTTTCAAGACTAATGAAATTATTTTTAAAAAAATATGGATTTAAATGTTTTATTAAAGGGCTTAAGCTAAAAATTAAAATGCGCAACGTTTTGATTATTTTTCTATTTGTTGCATATGATAGCCCTTATAATGAAGAACATTATCTAGAAAAATTGAAAACAAAAATTCATCTAAACGCATGTTTAATCTTTCAAAAATGCGAGTTTACGATCAAAACTTCAAACATCCATATCTTTTGATCCGCTCGCCTGATTTTCGCGTTTAATATATTTACGGAAAGAGCACAAAAATCGCCATCCAACGGCAAACTAGGCTTGCTCATTTGAGTTCTTTTGGTGCTGTCAACTTGCCCAATTTCAACTCCGTTTTAAAAGCTATCTTAGTTTGCTTGATTCGGAAATTTCTGTGTTATGGATTTTTCATCACATGATATCCTATGTATAATTGTTTCATATATTAATTTAGATATTACGTGTGATGTGTGTCACCATTTTTTGCATGTAATTTAGACCTTAGAATCATCTTATATCATTAAGATCAAATCAAAAGTTTAATCATTTCATTATAGGTCTAAAGAAAATTAATTTGAAAACTTCTCATATTACATGCAACATTATCTCCATTAATTCTATGTAATAACATTGCATTCAAACGTATCATTCTAGCATCACTTCTTAATTTGTGCTTAAACTTATATGTTAGGTATAACACTTACAATGTTATTTAAATTTGATGATAACTATGTGATTTGAAATTATATAGAATACAAAATTTCAACAAACACATAGTTTATGGATTAATCATTAGAATATATATATTAATATTATATCATAAATCATATATTATCATGCAAAACCAAAGAGCAATAGATTCATTTATTGAATGCAAATTTTATTATAAATTTCAAAATATTCTATATGTGATCTTTGTCTTTAATATGATTACATGATCATCATTTCCTAGACTTACAAGTCAAACATACTCATTCAAAAGAAAATCTCTATATCACTATATCATAAGTTTAGAAGGATTAGAATTCTCATACATCATGATGATCTAACATATATTCTATGCAAAATTCTCTATAATCATAAATCATAATTCATGTTCTTTCAAGAAATATCTCAAATCAATAATAAGAATTATGAATCTTATGATAAAAATTTAAATAATGTTTTCTTTACATTAGTTGGTGTATGGATATGATTTGATATTGATTGCATGTATCTCACATTTATATAGATTCTAGAATCAACTTTGGAATAATAAAGATAGATCAAACTTAATCATCACTACATTCTAGATCTATAATTTGAAACTCCATTTTGGAATACATGCAATATTAGTATAAATCTTATGACATGACATTAAACCCAAAACTCATCATTCTAGCATTGTCACTTATTGAATAGTAGTAATTCTGCTAGTTATCTCATATCGTCATCTCATAATAGTAGAAAAGCTATGCGGATTTATATAACTAATCACATTAAACAAAACCCATAGTTTTTATATCAACCCTTAGATTTAAAAGCATAGGTTGTCCAAAAGATTATTTCACCTATGACTTCATATCTCACAATAGCGGGGGCATAGGGTTGTATGCATTAGAGACCTAACCTCTAAGTCATGTCTTGTCCTTAACCGGGGAGGGTTCCAGTGGGGCCTTGCGAGGCACTGGGGGGAAAGAGTGCTAGGTTGAGTGTTCTCTAGTATGTGCATATGGGACTAACACCCCAACCTACGGCATGTGTGCAGCTCCTCATGCCCATCCGTCACTTAGTACGGGGCTAGAGTGTGGACATTTAGTCAGGGTAGTCTTTAATCTTAGGACATACTTATATTACTCTTTGCATGATCATTTTATTTACTTATCACTTTAATCATGCATAGTTTGGGTTGTTTAATAAAAAATGTCCTCTTGTGTTTGCATAATTTATCTTTTTGAGCTTAAATGTTTTTGTAAAACACATGAATTTTAAAAAGCCAAAGTTTCATGCAAATTTAATCCACCTAGAGATCTCCAAAAATTCTGAAATTACAGCATGGAACTACTCTAAGGACACTTAATCAATATCAAAAATAAAAAATTTAAAATTCCTAAAAAATCGTGTACTGTTTGCCGCGATATCACTAGCGCCGGCGCTAGCGTGGGTGTTGGAATTTTCTGAGTTTTAAAATTTCTAAAAATCATTAAAAATATTTTAGTCTATATGCACTACTTTGTTTTTGTATTTCTTACATTTGGTATTTTTATTTAATTCACATTATGAAAAATCAACTACAAAAATTCAAAATTCAAAAATACAAAAATATGTTTTTGTTATTTGTGTTTTATTCATTCTATGAAAAATCAACTATAAAAGTTCAAAATCTAAAAATACAAAAATATGTTTTTGTTATTTGTGTTTTTATCCATATTTTGAAAAATCAACTACAAAAGTTCAAAATTCAAAAATACAAAAATATATTTTTTGTGTTTTCTGTTTTCTTTTTCTCATTAAAAATGATAAAACAACAAAAAAAAATTGTATGATCTTTATTGCCAATATCAAGCATGTATGAATTCTATTATTTAGAATTATTTACAATGTTAAAACATATTCTTTCAAATTACTATGAACATTGTTTTGTTTATCATGCTTTGATATATCTATTTAAAGTGCATCAATTGTATTGAAAAATGTGTAGAACCAAGCTTAGCATGCCTCTAAGTATGAGTAAATATTTTATGATTGATAATGATACATTTCACTCACTTATTTTGGTAATCAACATGTGTGTCTAAATCTAAAAATACATGCTTGTGTATTGTATTTGTACAATGAATTAAAACTTGCATAAGTTTATTGCCTACACCACATTTGAATTGCACTTATGAAATTTAGAAAAGTGGTTAAGTTTAAAAGTTGGGTTTGCAAAACAAGTGTATTCGGAGAATGTTGTCTCACAAATATGAACAAAAAATTATATATATGTAGACAAATATAACTCCACCAAGCACTACTTGAACCTCCTGATAAGTCTTCATAAGCATTGTGAGGTTGAGCACCTTGGAAAGAATAGTAAAGTGTCTTGTGCAAACCTTGGTTATTACACCACTTTGTTAAAAACTATGTGCATTAAAAGTGTGTGAAAGTAATTTACTTGTGTTTTATTGTGCATTTTACTTTACATATGTCTTGTATTTTGGTGATTTAAATCAATTGTTAACATTGCCCAAAATACACTTATGTGCACATCATTATCTTTGATAACACTTCTTCTCATGAGTATTGGATTCTAATGCTTTATCTATACTACTCTTTATATAAAAATGCACTAGATAACCTAGCATGACCTCTACAATGTTTTGGTATTTCTTGAATTTACAATTAAGTAACATTGTAGTATAACCTCTCTTTGATATGATCATTACATGCTTGGTATTTTTATGAAAAACTTTGAGATTTCAAAAAGGTTAAGACATCTTTCAATTTTGAACTAAAACTCATATTTCTACTTATGCTTTTCATGCTTACAAAAAGATGTTTATTATAATCTTCCGCTTGCTTACAACTCTTATCTTTATATTTGAAATCTCTTATATATGCTAGGCTTAAACTCTTTATCTTTATTTATATTTTGAAAACCTCGATCATGATATATAAATGCCTCCTTACTACCCTCACCCCACCTTCTTTTGATAATACCAAAATGGGGAGATTAATTGAAGAAATCTATATAGGAGAAATATGGATAAATAAGGGGAGACTAATTCATAAAATCTATCATTTAGGGGGAGTAACACATAAATTAGATTTATGTAGGGGGAGCATTAAGATAGGGGGAGTATGCACATTATCATGCACATCATTTACTATAGTTGCACTTTTATCTTGCTTATCTTATCTATAAACACTATTGTTGATTTCTTGCTTAAAGGATTTGTTATTATCAAAAGGGGGAGATTGTTGGACATGTGTGTCACATCCCTTTGTTTGAGAATAACAAATCCTATATTGTATTTGATATTGCTTGTAGTGTGTTTATAGTGTGCAGGAACTATAGGTGCAATACTCCACAGGTATAAAGCAGCTTGGAGCAATCTTTTGAAAGGAGCAGCGCTACCGCCAGCGCTACCGCTACCGCCAGCGCTATCTCCTGCTACCGCCAGCGCTATCGATACCGCCAGGCGCTATCTCGAGTTCGTGCACAGCGACGGTTTCACAACCGCTACCGCTACCGTCAGCGCTATCTCCCGCTACCGCCAGCGCTATCGCTACCGCCAGGCGCTATCTCCAGTTCATGCACAGTGCCACGCCGCCGATAGTTTCGCAACCGCTCCACACGAATGCTACCGCAGGCGCTAGCCACTACCGCAGGCGCTAGCTCCAAGTTCTATAAAATGCTGGGCTCTCTCTCGTTTTGGTTAGAGATCCCAGAGAGGTTGCTTGTGCCACAATTCCAGTGCTGTTATGCTGCCGAAGATGGATCTCCCACAAAAAGCTTAAGGAGAATTCTGGAGGAGGACTACGTCACGCTACATTCGAAGGACGATCGCTTCGACCTCGCTTATACTACAGCGATCCTTCATCCTCATCTCCAGAAATTTTATATAGGGAGTTTTATTATTGTTTTTCATTATTTCCATTCCATACTCTTTGTAACCGTTTAGTTAATTCGCCTTGTGTTGGCGACTAGGTCTGGGTAGGACTTAGGGGGAAATTCTCCTTGTGTTGATTCCCCCCCCCCCCCCCCCCTCCCTCTAGGTGATAGTTCCATACCTAACAAGTGGTATCAGAGGGAGCTTGATCAAAGAGTGACTTAACAGTCAGATCTAGATCTTGGAACTATTCATTATGGCTGGAGGTGATCAACACAGAGAAATGAGATCCATGAAGCTCCCAACCTGCACCAAAGAGAACTTACCTATTTGGAAAGAAATGGTAAGTCTTTTCATGTAAGCTGCTGATCTCAGGGTGTATGTGTTGGATCTTACGACGCCCTTAGAGGGGGGTGAATAAGGGAATAAAAAATCTTTTTATAATTTTATGGAAATTACTAAATTGTTTAAAGTAAAATTAGAACACAAAATAACAATTTAGCTAAAGGAAGAAAATATCATAATTTGCAAGTTTAGGATTTAGAAACAAGTGCTAAATTGTTATATGATGAAATAGATTAAGATAAACAATTTAGACAAAGTGATTTGAATTGAAAGCTTTGTAACCAATATTTTAGAGATTACGCCAAATGATAGAAATCAAGTAAACACAAATAGAGACATCATTATATTATATGAAAAGGTGTTTATAAAAATTGATTTCAATATCGCTAGAAATAGGAGGCGTACATATGTAAATAAATTTTCCTTTTCTATACCGACTCGTATTCCCACGAACCGGTTGGCTTTAGCCTATCCTTCCCCTGATATGGCCTCAAGCCGCTCTAGCCAATCCTTCCCCGGATATGGCCTCGAGCACCCCCTAGATCTAATCACCCGCATTTTGCAATATTTTATTATCCAGTGCTAGCTCGCCGACGATTAACGGGAGGATGTTCGACAAGGTGTCGCCTCGATGGGAGCGAATAGGACCCCTGGAGGCGGAAGAATACCACAAGAATCCGCTATCTGCAGTCACAGGCGCTTCGACTTCTTCCCGCCTTTTTCATTTCTATAAATAGTTGGTCCTTTTTTCTTTTCAACCACCGCATTTACTATTCCTCCTTCGCGCTCACCCTCTTTCTAACTCTCTCGCAAACCTAGTTCACTCTCGCGAATTTTGTGATTCGCGGCTTTAGAACATCATGGTCGGCGAAACGGAAGCTGAGGGCCGGGCCAAGTGCTCCGGGGCCTTCCTCGAGGGCATTTTCTTCTGCGCTAACCTCACGAAGGAGGAATACCAAGCTACTGTCGATCAATACATCCACTTTGGGTTAGTTGCTCGCTGCCCTACCGAGCGAGACACCATCAGCGATCCGCATCCCAACGAGCTCGCTATCCCCATTGCTCATTTCGAGAATGGGCTGCGACTCCCTCTTTGTCCGGAAGTGCGCCAAGTACATTCATTTCTTGACCTTTATATTCCTGACTCGCTTTGCGAATGACATTCTAACCCTTATCGACTTTTCTAGGTGCTCAGGTATTTTGGCGTTCTGCCGAGCCAGCTGACGCCGAACGCAATCGTCGTGGTGGTCGCGTTCGCCAGCTACCTCAAGGCGGAGAAGATCGAGTTCAGTTGCTCATCTTCCGCAAGGTGTTCTCGTTCCGTGCGTACGAGGACAGGACCACCAGAGGCGACTGCTTGAGCTCCTCGCCTTGCTCTTCGTCTCTCGCCATGTTCCTGTCTTGTAATCTTCCTGGACCAGCCGCGCTACCCGCACGGAAATTTTGAAACCAATTTCTCGGTCTCTTGTGAAGCTCGGGCCCTCAACAAGTTGAGGGGCAGCTAGCCCTCACTAGTCCCTCGAAAGGAGTAGACCTGAGACTCGGAAACTGACTAAGACCTTAGTCACAGCGAGGAGGCCCCCCCACAAACCCGGAAGATTGTTGAGCGCTTCCCCTCCCAAGCCAAAGCTGAGACTTGGGCACCTTGGAGAGCTAGAGAGCTGAACCAAAGTTACCAAGGAAAAAGAAGAAGCTCAGAGAACTGAGATCGGATCCTCTCTCAAGGTGCCCATGAAGGTCTATTTATAGTTTTTTTTGTTCATGGTCTGTTAATAGCGGAATTCCGCCTTTTGATTTTACTAAACGCACCCCAATTTGGCCTGCTAACAGCCAAACTCCGCTGTTTGGAGGGACTACCTGCAGACCACCAGGGGCAGAGGAGTGACTCTCTCTTTAATCTATGGACGAGTGGTTTGTGAGAGCAACACTCGCGTGAGAGGTGAATTCGTCGAACGGAAAGATGAGTTCGTCGAACGGATTTCGTCGAACGGGTTTTGTCGAACGGAGAGATGAGTTCGTCGAACGGGTTTCGTCGAACGGGGAACGGAATTCATCGAACAGGTTTCGTTGAATAGAAAGATGAGTTCGTCGAACGGGTTTCGTCCAACGGGGAGCGGAATTCGTCGAACGTTGAACTGAGTTTGACGATCTCAACAAATGCTCGGCGCTCGCTGAACACAGGACGGATCTCGTCGAACCCTAAGACTTAGAAAGGATCCAGCTCGCTTGCCTTCTTGCGAACAGACGGCGAGTACCCGGCTCGCCAGCCTTCTTGCGAGCAGCCAGCGAGTACCCGGCTCACTCGCCTTCTTGCGAGCTGACCTTGAAACTTGGGCTCGCAGGGATATGACTCGCGCACTTTCCTGCGAGGGACCCTTGAAGCTCTGGCTCACATTCTTTGTTACCTTTTCCATCTGTTGGATTTACAACCCCCGCTGGGCGAGCGGCCTGTGAATACCTCGCTCGCATTCTTACCAGTGACGCCCATCGATACCGGGTCTCGCGCTTCATCCTGCGAATTCTTCCGCTGAGACAGGATAGAGGCAACCGCTGAGACGGTCGTCGGACTGAGAAGCAAATTTGTCGAAAGGACAACGGAGTTTGTCATAATCAAGAAAGCGTTGATCACTGAGCTTGAGTAAAAGCGTCGACCGCTGAGCTTGAGGAAAAGCGTCGACCGCTGTGCTGAGGCGGGATTGTCGAGCGCTGCTCGGATTTCGTTGGATGCAACTTTGAACCTTTTCGTCGACCGCAGAACGTCGTTCGTCGAACGCAGTTAGCCGTTCGTCGAGCGCAGGGAACATATGTAAATTTTATTCTTTCGCTTATTTTCTGCCCATTAATATATATCCCTCCCACATTACTTTTGCTTGTTGGTTATTCCTCTGTCTTTGTTCACCTCTAGGCAAATATCGGGGTTGTACAACCGGCTAGGGTCAGCTTTTGTTTCATTAGATGAAGCACATGTTCTCCTCAATGACAACCTTTCCTGAGCATAAGGATTATCATAATTTGTAGCTAAGGTCTAAGAATATCATTATGTGAAGAACTATTGCACAACAACGCTTTTCTCGTAATGTCTACAAGAAATCTGTACTCTTTTGTTACCTCAATACGTTTGATATTGGATAGCGTGTAATTGGAATAGCCCATTATATATAGTGAATTATTGACATTACCTTCAGAAACTTCTTCGTTTAAAATATTTTTGTCAAGTTCAAACGCTTCCATGATTGTATCAACGGAAATCCTAACTTTTGATCCTTTGATTATTGAGCGAATCTCTTTCTCATTTCCCAGATAAATAAAGTTGTGAAATTCTCTGAGTTCTTCTTTAAGAAGTCTAGAATGGTCAGAAAGCAGTTTGTTCAATCATTGCTTTTCAAACAAAGTGAGAAAGTCCTTAAAATTCTGATCACAGTCCTTCAAGGAGTCAATGCCGATGTCAAAACCACTATCAATTTTAAAGGGGATGTTGGGTATTATGCCTTCAATATCTCTAGATTTGAAGAAGAGACTCAAGTATAGATAAGTCAAGTTGTTTTTGATATTGTATTTAAGTTCATGATCTGACAGATACATCAAAGCTACATCACTAGTATATAAACGATAAAAGTAATAAAATCAACCAAGTAAAATATCATCTCAAGACTCAGCAGATGAATCATGGAGAAAAGCATCATATCGTCGAAACAGTTTCGACGATATCGTCTTGATAAAAGCACATCATCTTGAAGGATGAAGAAAGCTTGTCGAAGATAAAGTTAAGTCCAGATGTCGACGACATCGTCGTAAAGAAAGCTTATCGTAGATAAAGCTAAAGATTAGATGTCGACGACACCGTCCTGAAGAAAGCTTTTCGCAGACACATTTAAGATATCTCCACGATATCGTCAAGAAGAAGTAATATAGTTGAGATATTATATAAAGCCTTGAAGAGGGGTGTTTGTGGACTTAATGGAAGCATACTACTTTGAAGATCGAAGAAATATTGCATATAAGGAAGTATCTCGGCGATATCGTCTAAAAGAAGCAATCTCATTGAGATAAACAGCCAAGTACTGAAATAGAAAGTATATCGACGACATCATCATGAAGTATATCTTTTGATCAAGACGATATCGACTTGAAGGAACAATATCGTCTTGACAATTGCAGAGTTGCATTTAATGCGCAAACATTCTTGGAAATGAATAATCAGAGAACGCGTGCGCCACCTATCTTGCACACAAATCAAGGAGCCATAAATGAAATATTCTCTGCAGAATATAGTTGTTACACTGTAGTTAACGAAATAGATTTATCATTTCTATTCTCTGCAAGTTCCAAGAAAGTCTAATAATAATAACAAAAAATTTCCAATTCTGCAAAACGTTTTCAAACGAGAAATTGATTATGGAATAATCACTAAGGGGTTTTATGCAAGTTTGCAGAGGATATAAAAGAAGATAATTTAATTTACAAAAAACTTCTTGATCAGAACTCTCTCAATCTTTCACTCTCAAACATATTTTCTGAAGAGAAGAAGAAGTCTTCATTGTTGCTGGGCTATGAAGTTCTACAAAACATTTTAAAGAAAAATTCATTGATCCACAAGATCCTTGGACTTAAAAGAAGAAGATATGCTATTTTCAGGTGTTCATTTTTTGAAGTCTTCTCTTCTAAAACAACAATTCAATATTACTTTGTAGGGCTCTTTGTGAGTCTGAGTTGGTAGGATCTAGTGATAGATCTGAGTTGATAGGGTTCTTGGTGAACCTGAGTTTTGTATGATCTTGCTGAAGATTTGAGTTTGTAGGACTTGTAAAGTCTGAGCCTTGCAGGCTTCTGTGTGAACCTGAGTTGTAAGACCTGAATATAGTGAAATGATTTGAGTTGGAGAAGTTGCCTAGTCTAGCACACTGCTAGATAGGTGGGAGGGGCAGTGGACTACCTCTAGACACATCGTCTAGTTGGGAACTATAAATCATTGCGTGTTTTCTGTGATGCTTGTGTGCTGAGATAGATAAATCATTAAATAGCAAATAAAATTGAAAACACCTAATCACCCCCTCTAGGTGTAGTTTACAATCAACCCATATCTTTCAATTGGTATCAGAGGTAGGTTAAGTTCAAAAGCTTAACAGCTTAGAACAAGATCTATAAAAGTAGTGGGATGTACTAAACAAATGGCTGGTGAGCATCATAACGAGATGAGCTCAATGAAGCTTCCTATCTGAACCAAGGAGAACTTCACCATCTGGAAGCAAAGAATTAGGATGTACATGGAAGCCTCAGATCCTAGAGTCTATCTGGCAGTAGAAGAAGGACCCTATTTTCCCATGAACATTCCTGTAGATCCAACAATAGTTCCCACACCTAAGAAATTATCTTATTTCACCAAAGATGAAGTTGCCCTGTTCACTATGGACAAAAGGGCTAAGAACATCATTGTAAATGCAATTGATGATTCAACATTCCAGAACCTAATTCATTGCAAGACAGCTAAGGAGATGTGGGATTCCCTGGTTGTCTATATGGAAGGAACTGAAGAAGTCAGAGATGACAGGAAATCCCTCCTAAATCAGGAGTATGAATCCTTCGGGCAAGATAAGAAGGATGACATAGTTACCTGCTATAAGAAGTTCTTCAAGATTGTCAATGGGCTCAAAACTTATGGAAGAGAGTTCAACAACTACGAACTAAATGATAAATTCCTGAGATCCCTGAACAAAGAATGAGACATAAAGTTGTGTGCCATAAGAGTAGTCGGCAATTTGGGAGCAATGGAGCCTAGACAGCTATATGGCAAGCTCCTATCATATGAGCTGCAGCTGAATACCAGAAAGGCTGAGGAAGAAAACTCCAAAGCTTACTCCAGAGAAAAGGCAGTGAATTTTAAAGCTGAAGCTTCCAGAACGCACAAGATAGTGGAGCCTGTCTATGTGTCAGATGAAGAGATCTCAAGCAACTCCACTTCAGAATTTTCTGATGAAGATCTATCACTGTTGACCAGGCAATTTAAGAAAATACTGAGAAATAGAAAAATAGGGAATAAAAAATATGAAGCTTCTCCCTCCAGCTCTAAGAGAGAAGAAAAGCACAGAAGAAAACACAGATCAGAAAGGTATGATTCCAAACCTAGTAAACAAAATTCTTCTAACATTATTTGGTACAGCTGCAACTAGCCTGGACATGTCATTGCTGAATATCCATACAAAAGATAAGAGAAGAGTGAGGAAAGGAAGCACTCAAGGAACAGTAAGTCAGAGAAGAGCATTATGGCAAAGAAAGTGAAGACACTCAGTGATAGTGACACTGATTGTTCCTCATCGGAATCAGATAGCCACATAACATCCATGACTCTCTCAGATGAAGAATGTTGTGATGAAACTCATCACAAACAGGTAATTCCTAAAGCATTTCCTACTCTCTCTGACACAGATTCAGTTGCCAGCTTCTCTTCAACCAAAGAAGAAATTGACACTGACTACATAGATAAATTTTGTGCATTGCTTGATGCTATTAAAAAAGCAAAAGCTCTCTGTAAGGCACAAGCTGAAGAGATCATCTCCCTGAGTGGGAAGAGAGATGAATTGCTTGAGAAAGTAACTGAGCTAGCTCAAGAAAAGACCAATTTGTCAATCACTCCACCTGGTATCTCTCCTCTGAGTATCAGCACCTTGACTAAAGTCATCAAGCACAAGAATACTAAAATCAAAGAACTAGAGGATCAGCTTCTTAAGGAAAAGAAAATTGTGGCTAGTTATTCCAAGACACAAACAGTTCTTCCCTTGATTGATAGCTTTTCACAAACAAATAAGCATGCTTTGGGCTATACTCAAGGTGAAAACATTGGGAAATCTTCCCAAGGAAGGACAATCATTAGAAAAGTGATTATATCCACAAACTCATATGATCACAGCAGCATCTATGGATGCAAAGAAAGTCGGGAGATTGACAGTGGACTTTAGCTGCCTTCTGCTTAGCTGAGCAAAAGACAAACTTTCCTTGGGAAAAGTGCTTTATCTGCACCCCAAAAGAATCCTCCAGTAAGGGCTTTCAAAAGTTGTCATGTTGGGGAGAACCTTTCAGCCTCCAAGAAGGGGAAGCCAGCTGTTAAGCAACAGCCTAACTCAGTCAGTTATAACACTACAAGAAAATCTAGATATAATAGATTTGAATATTGGTGTTGTGGAAAGGTCACTTTGCCCTAGAATGTTGGTTCAATCCAACTGTTCAGAATCATTCCCACATGACATCTAGAAAGCAGGCTGCCAAATCACTTCCTAACAAGCACCTAGGACCCAAGAGAAACTAGGTTCCCAAGGAAGTGTAGTTGTCTTGCAGGTATGTTCAAAGACCACCGAGACTCCTGTGTGGTACTTGGATAGTGGATGTTCCAGGCATATGACTGGAACAAGAAGCCTATTGAAGGAGTTTTCACCTGTAGAAGATGGACCCAAAGTCATATTTGGAGGATCTAACAGAGGTGTAGTCAAGGGCTATGGTAAGATCATAAATGACAGTAACACTATCAAGAGTAGCTTATATGGAAGGGTTACAACATAACCTTATAAGCATAAGTCAACTATGTGACTTGGGATATGATGTTTCCTTCCACAAGGATAAGTGCCTAATCAAGAACTATAAGAATGAATCCATTCTAACAGGCACTAGAAGTGGAAATATTTATTGTCTAAACTTCATTTGCATTAGGAAAATTGAGCATGTATGTCTTGTTTCAAATGATGGAGTGTCTACTTGCGTAAAGTGGCATAAGAGACTAGCCCACATTAACTACAAGTCTCTCAAGAAATTAATGTCAGAGAACTTGGTAAGAGATGCTCCTAAGCTGGATTGCTTAGAGATGAGTCCTTATCATGCATATCAAATGGGCAAGCAAACAAGAACTTCATTTAGAAGCATACAGAACAAAGATTCCACCAGGTGCTTATACCTACAGTAATGGACTTATTTGGTCCTATGGCAGTGCACAACCTAGGAGGTATGGTTTATACACTAGTTATTGTTGATGATCTTTCTAGATTTTCCTAGGTATTCTTTTTGAAATACAAGTCTGATACCCTAAGTACATTCAAGAATTTTGTAAAACAAATTCAGAATGAAGTAAACATCGATGTGGTCAAAATCAGAAGTGATCATGGAACTGAATATCAGTCTGGGCCAATGACCAAATTCTGTGAATAAGAAGGTATCCTACAATAGTTTTCTTCTCCCAGAACTCCCCAACAGAATGGGGTGGCTGAGAGAAAAAATAGAACAATCATTGAAGCTGGGAGGACCATGGTAAGTGACTCCTCACTCCCAGAATACCTATGGGCTGAGGTAGTTAACACTGCATGTCATGTGCAAAATAGAGCACTCATCAACAAGAACCATAATAAGACTCCTTATGAGCTAATTAAGGGTAAGAAGCCAACACTAGCTTACTTCAATATCTTTGGAAGTAAATGTTATGTGCTGAAAAACAATAAGCACCATATTACCAAATTCTCTGAAAAGAGCTATGAAGGTGTCTTTGTAGGATATATCAAGTATAACAAGGCCTACAGAGCCTTCAATAAGAATGCTCTTACAATTGAGGAATCTATTCACATTATTTTTTATGAGAGCAGCATACTGCATAACCCTTCTTCTAGTTCATCCAATGTAGGAATTGATGAAAGATTAGAGAACCTATAAATCAGAGAAGAAGAACCAGTTGAGAAGAATAAGTCCTCCACAGTGGACTCTATTCTAGAATCAGTTGAAGAGTTTGCTGAGGAGCCAAATCCCCTAGATGTGAACCTTGAAGCAGGAGCTGAAGAAGTTGCGGTCACTAAAGATGTCAGAAGAGCTTTACGTGACTGCGGTCTCGACTTCTTTCCAAGTACTCTTTCTGTTTATTTAAAGAGCTTATCTGATCGTATGTCCACGATTGAAATAACCCATCTCTTGTGACCGCAGATAATAAAAATGCTGAGATCGAGGAGGGAGAGCTTCCTCAGCACATCGAGATCTCCCCTCAGTTAACCAACATCCTTAATCCCATGTTTGAGGATGTTCGCTCTATGCTGATGAGGGAGCGGACTCAGAACGATCAGATCCGCGATCTTGAAGAAAAATTGCATTCTAATGAGAAGAGGATCCGTGAAGAATGCGATCTGAGGGTTGCCGAGATCGCACGATCTCTTAAGAAGGCTGAAAGGGAGGCTGAGTACTATAAGGGGAAGGCTGCGGCGCTGTCTGCGGAGAATGAGAGGCTGAGGGGTGGTCATGGAAAGATGCTGATGCGACCGGGTACCTCCAGCGATCATCAAGCGGAGAGACCGCAACCTGAAATCGTGTTGATCCCCATGGAGCAGGTGGACAAGGAAATGTCGAAAATCCACCGGTCTGCAATGCTGGCCAATCACAGCCTGGTGTCGGTTATGGCCGCAGTGAACGACATGCAAGATGTCGCAGCTCATGTAGGGAGAAACAGGCCTTCTAGGAGATGAACATTTAATTTGAGACCGAGCGGTCTCTGGATTTAAACAATATATTTTGTATAATTTTTACTATCATTGTTCCATATATTTGTGTGGCCGTTTAATTTTAATGTTTTGTGCGGTCTTGATTTTGATCTTTTTATGCCTGGGTTGCCTGTGTTGCTGTTGTGTTTTATTGATTGAGACCGCAAATAGCTGTATGCTTTTATGCAACTCTGCACAGGTCGAACGGTCTGAGCATTCTTCGCTGGGCGGTCTGCGAAAGGTAATGATTACGAAATGACCCTTCGTCTTCTATAAATAGCCGTCTTCATGACCTTTATTTTATGCTTTCTTGAATGCGCTCTAAGCACTTATCTCAGCGATCGCTAAAAATGGTGTCCGCTCGTGCTTCTTCTGCCACCATCTTCCTGAATGCCGATCACAAACAAGGTCGCCTATCAAAAGATGAATATATTGAGTTCATAAAGAAATATATGATCCAAACTCAGGTAGTTGTGAGACCGCCTACTGAACAAGAAAGATTGAACTTTGTGGAGGAGAAGAAGTTTATTATTCCCATCGATCACTTTGATAATGGGTTAAGGATTCCCCTCCCTTGGGAATGGTTAGAGATTCTGGAATACTATGGCTTCGTGCTCGCCCAGCTGGCCCTGAATTCCATCGGTCTGGTTAATGTTTTAATCAATTACTTGAGATCGGAGAGGGTGAAATTCACAATGAATTTGTTCCGCGCAACCTTTACTGCAAAGATTTTGAAGGAAGGCCGAAAGAAGGAAGAGTTTAAAGGATTGATGTATTTTTCAGCAGATGGAATAAAAATTCTGAATCTTCCTAACAAAATCTCTTTCTGGACGGAGAGATTCCTTGTCTTTGAAGGTGACCTTGGCGGTCTCAGAAGCTCACCCTCTCCGCGACACGACAGCATTTTTAAGAAGATAAAAGCGGTCTTAGAAGAGGAGCTGAAAATTTTGGCTTTCTTGGCGGGCAAGAGGATCGATCTTGTTCACTATCTAGCGATCTGGCCCGAGATCGCCGAGATCGTCCCGGCTGAAAGTAAAAAATTTCTCTTGCGGTCTCGAACAATTTCCTTTTATGTCTTGGATGTTTTTTCTAACTTTCTTTTTTACTTTTAGCGACTTTCGCGGTCCCTGCTCAAGATCCCATCTCCCCAGCAGCAGAAGTTCTCACTCAGAGGGAGAGGAGGCTGAAGCGCGAGGCCGACGTGTTCGGCACTACCTCTGAGACCGTCGAGCGAGATTTCCCTTTGATCGATTTCAAAAGAAGAATGAAGGATATCAAAGGAAAACCCCTCCTCAAATGGGCGGCCAAAGGAAGGTCTGTGAAGGTGTCCACTGATCTTCCTTTATGGAGTGGGAAAGTGACCCGTCACGCATATGCGGTCACTTCGGCTCTGTATGGAAGAAAGAATACAAATGAAATACTGAATATAGAGACCGATGCGCTCCCCGACCTCTATGCCCAAGTGACCGCTAGAAGTACAATCTTAAATCACCATATGGGGCGGTCTCTTCGCAGCGCTCTGGATGAAATAACTGCCTTGCAAGAAGAAAGAAAAGTGAGAATTTTACTTATATTTTATGAACGCGTTACCTATGATCGCGCGGTCTAACATATATCTCTTTTTTTTGCAGCAATCTGAAAAAGCAGCTTACGACCCTGAAAATCCAGCTTTTCAGAGGGCTATGATGCATCATATTAAAGAGACCGCCGACCAGGTGCTGAACGAGGTTCGAGGCCGAGGTGGATTTACTGAAGAATATAAGGATGTTATGTTTGCCGATCTCTTCCCTGACGCGGCACAGAGGATTGAAGAGCAATCTGCAACTGCTGAAGAGACCGCGGATGTTGCTGATGAGGTCGCTGGTCAAGATGAAGATGTCGTGATCGAAGACGAAGAAAGCGGAAGCCGCTATACCCTGGGTCTGGGTTCCAGTTCGAGCTCAAGCTCTGGATCTAGAATTCCAGGGAACAGCTTAGAAGAATCTTCCTCAGAAACTGATTCTTCCTCTTCAAGCGAGCGGTCTTCTAAGAGATCAAAGAGAGAGTGAATTGTACGAACTTCCCTTTTTCCCTTTCGGAGACTGAGCGGTCTCGTTGTAATTGAAATTTCAGAATATATATAAAAATTAGATTCTGTTATGTTGTCTAAGTGGATGAGTTTGTTTTTGATGCATATATTTACTTGTTCTTCTGAGTTTAAACTCGGCATTCGATCTCAATGCCTAAGGCTTGTCACAATTTTATATCACCATTAAAGAATTTCAGGTGGCGATCTCTTGGAAAAAACACAAAAGACCTTGAAGGAAAGACTGATACTTTGTATAAACAAAATCACTCTGCGATCTCGAGATAATCAGATCATTGAAAGACATTCAGCAACTTAACTGTGATCAGAAAATAACCAACTTATTTGCAATAGTCATGCGGTCTCATATTATACAAATTGCAATATAAGGAAACTACAATTTGAAGATGATTTGAACTCATTAAACTTTTGGGTGTTCGGCGCCCAAATGACTGGAAATCCGTCTGATGACCCCTTGATAACCAAGACTATTACTTGAAAAGAAAAACAATAACCCTTCATGAATCTCCAGTTTAGCGATCACATCATATTCAGACCGCCCTTTTGAAGAAAAAACCCAACTCACTTGATGAGAAACAGAGCATCATGATTATTCCATGTAACTTCGAATAACGGGGAATACCGGAATCTCGATCTTACTGAGACCGGGTCGACCTCTGTTATGTCGGCATAAGAGCTTTCTGAATAGCGACCTCAATTATCCTGAAAAAATTACATCTGGCGATCGTAAATGACTCAAATCGCTCTTTGGGGAAAGAAGAACATGCGGTCTCATAAATTGTTGACCGCCCGATCCCAATACAGGGATGAGTAAGATTTTCTTTTTGTAGTAAGAAGATGGGAAAAGGGAATCTCAACAATGATCCAAAAGGATGGTGTGGTCATGCCGCGGAGGCTATACCGACATTGCCCCCCCCCCCCCTTTTTTTAAAAAGGATTACCGAGTTTACTGCAAACATGCCAATCTAAGGTTCAGGCGACGGTCATGGATGTTTCTGACCGCCCCTTACCTAACCACGCTTCAATGAGTATTCGAGAGTTACGGACCAAAATGATCGGTAGGGCAGGTGTGGTCATGCCGCGGAGGCTATACCGACATTGCTTTCCCTGAAAGATCATTAAGATCGTAACAATGTCCTTCCTAACGCATGACAGAGCTGAGCCAGCCACCTAGACCCCCTTGAAATGCTGAGGTGTGCCAGATGTCAGCAAGGACCCGGTATCCTAAACTTCCACCGCTCAAGCTTGGCGAGCTACTGCTACACAGATTTGAAATCTCCCCGACATCTGTGGTCCCGGCAGAATTACACGTCGAGCTAACAAGTCGAGGGGGAAGATAGTAGGATCCGTCGATGTCTCACTTGACAGGTTTTTGGCTTTTCAAAAAATAACATTCTTAAAACTTGTCACCTATCACTCATGTTGCGAATGCTTTGATAATACCTGCATGATATTTGAGAGAAGAAAAGTGAGAACAAGAATGAGTGAATCGGATACGAACATTTAAGAAAAGAAGAGTTTGAGATCATCTCCGCTCCATGAATGAGACAATTCTTTTCCTTCATAAGTTTGGAGATGGTAAGCGCCATTTTTAAGCACGCTCTTCACCACAAACGGCCCCGCCCAGTTTGGGTTAAGCTTTCCAACTGAACCAGCTCTCGCTACTGTATCTATTTTCTTCAGGACTAGATCCCCAACAGCGAACTCTTTGGTTCTTACATTTTTGTTGAAGAGCCTCGCCATTCTTCTCTTCACCTCCTCTTGCCTGATGATTGTCGTATCTCTCAACTCTTCAATTAAATCAAGGCTGCATTTTAGCTCCTCATCATTTCCTTCCATCCAGTCAATTTGATTTTGTTGTGCTAATAAGACTCTTGGGCTTTTTACTTCAAATTCCACCGGAATAAGGGCTTCGGAACTGTGTGATAATTTGAATGGAGTCTCCCCAGTAGCAGAACTTGGAGTTGTCCTCAAGGCCCATAAGACGGAAGGTAGTTGTTCTGCCCAGTTGCCCCTGACATTTTCTACCTTCTTTTTCAAGAGATTTATGATGAGTTTGTTGGCGGCCTCTACCTGCCCATTGCTTCTTGGATGATGCACGGAAGCGAAACGTAGCTCAACGCCAATTTGCTTACAGAAATTAATAAGAATTGAATTGTTGAACTGGGAACCGTTATCCGTGATGATTGCCATTGGGATCCCGTGCCGACATACTATCTCTCCCCAAATAAAATTTTTCACGGCTTGAGTCGTAATTTTGGCCAATGCCTTTGCTTCTATCCATTTGCTGAAATAGTCAATCATGACTATAATATATCGACGTTGCCCACTTGCCATAGGGAAAGGCCCAATCAAATCCATTCCCCAAACTGCAAACGGCCATGGAGTTGCTATCGACTTGAGTTGTTGAGCCGGCTGATTTTGGAGAGGAGCAAACTTCTGGCACTTTACACATTTCTTAGCAAATTTTTCCGCATCTTTCCTCATTTGAGGCCAAAAATAGCCTTGCCTTAGAATTCTTTTTTCCAAAGTTCTAGCTCCAGAGTGACTTCCACATTCTCCAGAATGGACCTCCTGAAGGACCGCTGGAATCTCCTCCTCCGAAACACACCGTGCTAATGGTGAAAGGAAAGTTCTTCTATAAAGTACTCCTACAACAAGATAATAGTTAGCCGTTTTCCGTTTAAACCTTTTTCTATCCTTTATTGATGAATGGAGCTCTCCAGTTGAGAGATATAGAACAAACGGATCCATCCAAGACGGATGTTGATCAATCTCCATGACCTCTCCTTCTTCAATCGCCGGGCGAAACAACTCCGAAGTTGTTCCTCCCGAGAGAAGTCCAAATTTTGCCAACTCATCTGCTTCCACGTTCTCACCTCTTGGAATATGGTTGATAGTAAAGCTTTTGAACTTCCCCACCTCAATTTTTACCAGAGTTAGATACTGCTTTAAAATACTATCTCTAGTTTCGAAAGTCTCATTTACTTGAGAAGCCATCACCAAAGAATCTGTGAAAACTTCGACATCATCAATCCCCAGCTCCCTAGCAAACTTGAGACCGGCTAGCAAAGCCTCATATTCCGCCTGATTGTTTGTTACTTGAAAATAGAACTTTAACGCTTGATCCAGCCTTACTCCATTTGGGTTGATTAAGACGATTCCCGCCCCGGAAGAATTTTTTCCCGAGGTTCCATCTACGAATATTTTCCAGGCAAGGGGTACTCCGACCCCCTTCTGCGACTCAACCTCTTTGGCATCCACCATGAAGTCTGCTAAGACTTGAGCTTTGATCGCAACCCTTGGGACATAGGATATATCAAACTCACTGAGCTCTATCGCCCACTTTGCCAACCTGCCTGAATGCTCTGGCTTCTCCAAGACATTCTTCAATGGAAGATCAGTAACGACTAGAATCGAATGAGCTTGAAAATATGGTCTTAATCTTCTTGCTGAAGTTATAAGCATTAAAGCCAACTTTTCGAGGATAGGATAACGAGTCTCTGCATTCTTCAGGATTCGACTTACGTAATAGACTGGGAATTGCTTCTTTTTCTCCTCTCGGACCAAAACAGAGCTTATGGCATCAGCTCCGACTCCCATATACAGGAAAAGATTTTCTCCCTCTCGCGGGCTTTGGAGCAAAGGAGTTGATGTCAATTGCTTCTTCAGCTGAGTGAAAGCATCATCACATTCCTTTGTCCACTCGAACCTACTCCCTCCCCGGAGGGTTTTAAAGAAAGGTGCACTCTTATCTCCTGAACGGGAGATAAAGCGACTTAAGCCTGCCATCCTCCCTCCCAGCTGCTGAATTTCTTTTGTGGACTTGGGAGGTGGCATTTCCAGAATAGCTTTCACTTTGTCAGGATTGGGTTCCAACCCTTCTGGAGTAAGGAGGTGACCCAGGAATTTTCTTTTAGTTGCCCCGAAAACACACTTCAACGGATTCAACCTCATGTTAAAAGTTCGAAGGGTTGCAAAAGTTTCCGAGAGGTCTCTAAGATGAGAAGAGAACAGTTTACTTTTTACCAAGAGGTCATCAACGTATACCTCAAGGTTTCTTCCTTTTTGACTTCTGAATACTGCATCCATCATTTTCTGATAGGTTGCTCCAGCATTCTTTAGCCCGAAAGGCATTACGAGATAACAGAAGCAACCATCATTTGTGATAAATGAAGTATGAGGTATATCTGGTTTATGCATTCTGATTTGATGGTAACCTGAAAAAGCATCTAAAAAACTCATAAAAGAATAACCTACCGCAGAATCTACTAAAGAATCTATCCGAGGCAAGGGGTAGCAATCCTTGGGGCAAGCTTTATTGAGTTTGGTAAAGTCGACACACATCCTCCACTTTCCACCCGACTTTTTTACCATTACAACGTTTGACACCCATTCTGGGTATTGGATTGGTTGGACAAACTTTGCCTTCAGGAGCTTCTCTACTTCTTCACGGATAGGCTGTGCTATAGTAGTTGCAACAGACCTCTTCTTCTGCTGGATCGGGATGAAGTTTGGGTCAAGATTGAGATGATGGCAAGCAACATACGGGTCCACTCCGGGCATGTCATCTGCCGACCAAGCGAAGATATCTAGATTTTGCAGAAGGCAAGAGATGAGTTGACCCTTATCAGCTTCAGACAATTCAGCGTTGATGGAGAGGCTTCTGCTCTCATCTTCCTCGCTGATCCGAACATCTTGGGTTGCTTGGGCAGGTTCCAAGCGAATTCCATCTCTCACATCCTCCTCAACTTCCTCTGCAGCTTGGACTTGTTCAGGAGCTTCGATTGATTCAGCCATCATGGTTTCTTGGGGAGGAGAGGATACAATCGTGTTGACCGTCTTTACGTAACATTCCCTAGCTTTCCTTGGGTCGCTCCTGATTTGGTGTTGTTTGCCGTTCAAGGCGAACTTCACCGCTTGATGGTAGGTGGAGACGATGGCTTGATAGGCATTCAGGAAGGGTCTTCTAAAGATGGCGTTGTAGCTATTGGGAGCATCAACGACTATAAATTTGACCAACTTCATTATCCCTCCCAGAATCACAGAAAGAGTGACGAGCCCTTCTACTTCTTTCTTCTCTCCTGAAAAACCATAGAGGGGGCCTTCAGTTGAAAAGAGGGTTTTACCTGTCTTCAACGCCTCGAAGGCAGGTTTGAAGAGCACATTGACTGAACTTCCCGTGTCAATCAGAATCTTCTCTACTGTATAATTTTCAATTACAGCTTTGATGATGACTGCGTCGTCAAAAGGATTCGCGGTCTGAGGGAGGTCTTCGTCACCGAAAGTGACCGTTCCCCGGACCGGGGCTGAAGAGGTGGCAGCAAACTCTGATTGATAAACCCTTTTCAGACTCGCCTTCCTTGAAGATTCCGGACCTGCACCTCCGTGGATGCAGAAGAGATTGCCCAAGGCGCCTTCGTCATCAGCATCCACGCATTCATTGGGAAAGCCGATATTGTCGAGATGGCCAATATCGTCCACTTCTTCGCATTCCCAATGGACTTCCGCTACTTCCTTAGCCTTGGAGGTTGAGGCTTTGGAAGAATCATTCTTCTGGATGAGATCTCGAAGCTTACCCTCCTTCAGAAGCTTCTCTAAGAATAGGCGGAGAGCTCTACAATCCTCTGTCAAATGTCCCATATCCCTATGATACTCACAGTAGAGAGTAGGATTTCTGGTCTTTGGATCCGAGTTTAGCGGAGCTGGCTTCTTGAAAAAGGGTTGCTTTTGAAGGATTTGGAGCACTTCACTCATAGAAACACCAAAATCTGTGAAAGACTCCTGGGATTCATTGTAGAGTGAAGGAATGGGCAGAAGAGGGGGTTGGGCGTACTAGATCTGGTGGACCGGGGTGACTTGTGAAGCAGGGGTAGCAGGGGTTTGGAGAAATGAACCTTGAGGTGGGAAAGAATGGTTACCTCGATTGAAGCGGATGTTGCGATAATTCTTACCTCTCGGAGCCGGAGGTGGGAGTTCTGGTCGAGATTTTGAGGAAGACGGAGCCGGATAAAATCCCGCAGAGCCTTTCTGAGTGGCCCTGTTTGTCAAATTGCTCACATAGGTGGGGTTGTTGATCTCCCCTTCTATGTAGCGATTGGCAATGCTGATCAGCTCCTGATAGGAGCTAGGCTCCTTGGTTGTGACTTTGAACTTCAGAGGACCCTCCTGCAGACCACTGATCAAAGCCACCATATAGAGCTCGGGATCCATATCCCTAACTCCCAAGATCTCTTTCTGAAAATGGTCAACGAAAAGCGCCACAGTTTCATTGTCGCCTTGCTTAATCTTGAAGAGGGTCGCAAGACCACTCTTCCTTTTCTTCGCGGTGGCAAACCTTAGAAGGAGCTCTTGCCTCAGGGCAGCAAAGCTCGAGATAGATTGACAAGGCAATTTATAGAACCATTCCATGGCCGACCCATCAAAGGAGGTGACCATCAGCTTGCACCTTACCCCATCTGAAATGGTCCTGTGGGCAACGGCGGACTCAAAGGCTTGAATATGGCACATTGGGTCGGTTTCTCATGTATACACTGGAAGGCGAGGTTCTCTGAATCCATGAGGGATTGGATCCCGACGAATCTCATCGGTAAAGGGGGAAGGCTCACCAAAAACAGAAGGTCCTGGAGGAGGAAGAAAAGAGGCAGGAAGATCTTGAGGGTAAGCAAACCCTTCTTCAAAATTCAGGGTTTGAGCCGGAGGCCCGTGGGCTGCGGCTCAAAAAGAATTACGACGGGCGGCGAACTCCTCATGCTGAGATCGCTGAGGAGCTGCGGGCTGAAAAACGGGGTGATCGCTCGGGTGACCGCCTGCCATGCGGTCTGGAGTGGCGACCTGAGAGGATTGGGGAAGGATCTTCTGGGAGATCGCGGCTAGAACCAGGTTCATAGCCTCAATCTGCTTCGCAGACTCCTGCTGAGCCCGGACGACTTCTTGCCGATCTCGAGCGGCCTCTTGCTGAGACCGCACGATCTCCTGCTGAACAGAGGTGGCGTCCTGCCTAGCTCAGGCAGCTTTACGGAGAGCTTGTTCAACACGAAGCTCGAAGCGGTGCTCAAGCGCTTCTAACGGGTTGTGATCGGAAGGGGGAACGCTGGGAGATCGCAGGGGACCTCTACGGCGATCAGACATCTTGAAAGTCTATGGATTTCACCTGACACTTCGAAATCTGAAGGTCGCGTGTTCGTTCTGTTGGTGCCAAAAATGGTACCTCCAAAATTCACACTAAAGGGGATGGGAGAAACTGCGAAGTGCAGGTTACTAAGACAGAAGATGCTGGAACAAAGGGAAAACGATCACGAAATGGCGATCACGAAGAAATGAGACCGCTTACACAGGTTGTAAGCTGGAGCCTCCGAGCCAAAGGTCCTTTTCTGGTACCCCTACCCCTCTATTTATAGACGAGGGGGCTGCCCAAACGGGCAGAACTGAAAACTACGGGCTGCCCGGGGTACAGGAGAGCCGGGGCAGGGAAATGGGGTACAAATAACAAAAATAAGAAAAAACGACCAGACCGCTTGAGCCGGCGATCTCGCACTGTCTTGACCGCTGGGTACTTAGAAAATCTCGGTTGAGGAGGCATCTGACGATCTGGGCGATCACCTGATTTGAGACCGCTGAGACCGGGAAAATTGATCAATGAGAGGAGGTCGCGGGCTTTCTGGGCAAACACAGCTGACTTTCGCCCCTCTCCCTTGGTGCTAGATATTTAGATATTATTTAGGAGAGATGTCAGCTCAAAAGAGCTTGACCGTGGTGAGATTAATAGAGATTTCTAGGAAGACACCATGCTAGAACTTCCGTTCTAGGGTGTCGTTCACCGAGAAAATATCTTCTATCAAGTCCTCTCTTCAACACGAAGTTGTAGGAACTGATTTCATGAAGAATGGTGGTCTATTGAGGGAGTATTGGAGGAGATAAGGTAAATTTTTTATGTATGTGCTGGAGGAAGAAGATGAACAGATGTTGTTCATTTGCCTTAAGAACCGCGCTGATTTATAATATTTAGACAGAAATCTATTTTCTGCACGCGATTAACTTCAAGCCTATTTTTAGGCGTGATTCAGCCACATTCAGGTCTTGTGCTCAACATGAAAGTTGTAGCCCTCAGAAAGACCTTTCCAATGAGTGGTTGTGGGTTTTCAGGGGAGTTCTATCGCTCCGGCAAAGTAAAATCAAAAATGGCTGTGCAGAAAATGATCCGGTTTTTATACAGGACAATTTGCTTTCCAGATTCACTCTGCTGGGTTCAAACCCAATTTTAGATAGGTTAGGCTTAGATCTGGAACTTTGGCTCAACACAAAAGTTGTAGACCTTGGCTATACCTTTTCAGAATGGGGTGGCACATTATTTTTGGTGGTCTGTAGCTCCTAGAAATCCTATTTAGTAAACATTAATGGATTTGTACAGAGTTTTAATTTTTTACTGATTTCTCTCCAAATAATTAACGTCTGCTTACGAAATTTGGTAGGAATGTGCCTGATGATGTTGTGATCACCCCTATTTAGTTTCAGAATTTTTGAAGACATATTTACCATGAAATTGCTGGTCGTATCATATAAATGTAGAGCACCGTAATCGAGTATTATGTGATACAATGCGGTCGAAATTTGGTGGGAATGATTTAGGCATTAATTATGTCTTAGGGTAGAAGTTTCATTGGATTTGGATTTGAATTGGGTTCTTAATCAAATGTGATGTTATAATTTATTAAGCTGAACTAAAATGTTACAGTGCTCATTTGGACAAGGATTTAGGAAATGTGACATTAAACGCACAAGTAGTCCAATAGGATCAAAGAGGGTATTTTCTTTCATACACATGCACTGCATGTAACATCCCGTTTCCTACTAGACCCCTTGACTTCAATTAGGGTAGGAATTGGTGAGTGAGGTGGGTTGAGTTAAGTAGTGACCTTAGGTCACATTGGGTTGCGAGAACTCACATGTGGTCCACTAGAGGAGGCAAGTCAACCAGGGTTAATTTTAGGCTTAAAAGAGGAAAATTTGGGTGCTGAGTCAAAATCAGCATCCAGTCTCATCGATCGACATCTAGTCCCATCAATCGATGGGAGAGGGTAGGAAAAACAATTATTGTGACCATCTAAGTAAGAATCAACGGGACCTCCCATCTATTGGAATCCCGTCCCGTCGATTTTGAGTTATGCTGAGCCCGTCCCGTCGATCTGGGTAGCAGCTGGAAAAATGCTTTCCCGAGTCTTCAAGTCCTAGTCGACGGGGCTTCTCGTCGATCGATGGACCTTCCCGTCGATCGACGGGACCATACCGTCGATCGATGGGACCATACCGTCGATTGATGGTTGCAGTTATTTAAGCTGTTATTTTATGCAGTTAAGTCAAAATCGACGGGACCATCCCGTCGATTGCTGGCAGCAACAGGGAAAAAGCTTCTTCCCGAGGCAATGTAAATTAAATATTATATCTGCTTATTTCAAGGTTGGTAGGTGGCTTTGGCAAATTAGAAAATGCCACCTGAATGTCTTGTCCAATCCAAGCAAGAAAAGAAGTGTTTGCCATTATTTTTTTCCCATTAATTCCAAATCAAATAAGCCATTTATTTTCTCTCTCCTCCCTTTTCCTTTAAACCCCTTTCCTTACCCGAGACTTATTATCATCTTATCTTTCTTCTCCTTCTTCTTCCTCACATCCTAAGAAGCTCAAGCAAGCTCGCCGGAGAAACATGTCGCCTGACGGATCACGCAATCCTAAGCCCCCATTCAGGTCCGATTTCTCCTCCCCTCCCCTCGTGCTAGCTTTCCTTCTTCTTCTTCTTCCATTTTTTCAAATCGAAGTAGAAATAGTGGTTTACTATTTCAGATTTATATTGTTCTTAACCGAAAATCTCCACCGCTGGCTGGAGGAAGAAGATGAGAAGGGATCATCCAATTCTGCTTTAAGATTTGTGCAGATCAACTCATTATAATTAATTCCATGTGTATTAATTTGTCATATTAATTTCAGTACCTAGATTAATTATTTTGAGGCCCTTAGAGTCCATTTCATGAAAAATGGTAGAGATAATTTTTGTAGATCTGAGGGTCTACTTTATTTAGAAATTTGAATCAGCTCATTTGGAGCCCTGTAACTCCTGGGCACCCATTCTTGTGAGATATGTACCTAGGCAGCCCTAGACATTTAAAAAATAATAATTTAGAGAGAAATATAACTCTAAATGACTTAAAATTTTGGGCATACATGATTCATGCCATGAAATACCCTCTGCCAAAAATTGGAAATTTTTGGAGCATATTTCCCTATAGCTTTGTTTATTATTCAATTAAACAAATAAATGAAATATATGGAGTTGTGAAACTCCAAATGACCCCAAATTTGGGTTTCATGCTTGATAGGCCATTAGTGAACTCTGGTTAAAATTTGGAAGCAATTGGACCTCTGCAAGTGGGGTAAATCCACATGCATGTCTTTGCCTATTATATGATATGGTGTGCATATAACCAAAAAAGATATTTTGTGTATTTGGCATATATGGATTAGTGTTAGCCTCTGAGATTTTTGCCACACCCTCTTTATGACATAATACATTAACTCAGAAAAAAACAGGATTTTTGGGATAAAAAATCCTAAGTATTTGATAAATATGAATTATGTCACAATTATATATTAGTGAAATGTTTAGGAATAATATCTTGTGGAAAATTTTGAAACTCTGAGAAATCATTTGGGGTCTAATTATGAACCTCTGAAATTTTTGATAGAATTTTTGGATGTATTACAAATGGGAAAATTCCACATATTCAGTTTGTCACACTTTTTAATTTATGAAATATCTATGGTGAATTATCACTGGAAATTTATGAAATTCTGGATAGGATCTTTTTAGGTCATTACAGTACTCTAGTAATTTTCTCAGAATTTTTGGAAGACATAAATTAGTACTTGCTGTGTAAAGTTACATTTTCACCCCTTTTTATTTTATATGGAAAGTTTGATTATAAATTCCTTGAAAAATTGTGGAACTTTGGAAATCATGTTATTTTGTCACCTATCATCTCTGGAAATTTTATTAGCAAGATTGAAGTTACTTACATAGTACTTCCTTTGTAATTTGGAACATGTCCAATGATTAATGAATTTTAAATAGAGGTCAAATTAATTTGAAATATGTCAAAAATCTAGACACTTCTTAAATAATCCAATATGGACCCATGGTATGAATTGTAGATCAATTGGACATGATATGTTTAAGATTGCATCATAGGAATCAAATTAGTTCATCCTCATTTTGGACTGCGAATAGTAAAAACTAAATGTGATGATTTGATTGGCAAGATCATATAGAAAATCAGTAAAACTTGGATCATAGTAATGTTATATCATTTATATCAGCCCCTAGAAGTTGTGGAATATTTGGAGAACATTCGTATAAGATTTAGAGAACGAGGGAGCTTATGTGTTGAGCATCGTTCAAGAGAACGTTTGCTTAAGAATAGAGTGAGGGGCAAGTCTTAAAGCATTTAAGTTATAAAGAGTAATAAGGATAGTGGGTCATTGGGAATGGGTAGCCACCAATAAAAGTAATTGTCTTGGAAAGAGGGGTTTGGGCTTCAACCCATCGTATTCCCTAGTACCGCTGTGAGCCCTTCATCGGGTAGACCTCGGGAAGTCCAGGATTCACCCAAAACTTCTAAGTATAATAATAATTAGACAAGACACTAAGTGATTAAGAGATATGGTTAACTTCATCCCGAGTTAAGGGATGGGAAGTTGTACATCAGGACGGGTTAGTCCTGCAAGCTGGAGGCTCGGGAAGTTGTATATCAGGATGGGTTGCTCCTGCGAGCTAGAGGCACCCGCTCCACTGCTGTCGTAGCCACAACGGTGGTACTAGAGAGTGAAGCTAGCTCCAAAATTTGGGAACGAAAGGTCTGTAATCACAGAGTGTGTGTGTGTGAGTTTCCCTTGTATGAATCATTGCATAGCATGCATATCATACATAAACCTTAGAACATAAAGTGCAGACTCTTATCATATAAATTAGTATGAGCTCTTTTATATGATAAGTTATTATTCCAGAAACCTTAACTTATAAGTTTGTATGGGCATTCATATAAGTTAAGGTACTCATGTGATGGTAGAATAAATATACTAGTTTACTTACCTGCGCTGCACTGCTTTAATTTTCTTTAATTACTTCTTTTATTACTACTTACCTGCTTATACTGCTAGTATATTACCTGGTTATGTATATACTTGCTAGCGTAGATTCCCTTGTCACCTGCATATTGTTTTACTATATTTGATGTCCTCTGATTCCTTCCTCCCGCTCGGTACCTAGGATTCGTGGGGCGAGGCGCGACAAAATTAGCTTTGTCTTATTACTAACGGCCGGTTGTGATCGTAGGAGTCCGAGGAGCTGGAGCACTAGTCGGACGAGGTGGCAGGACTTGAGGAGCAGATGCCACGCACTACATCTACTACGAGTCAGGTGATTGATGATGAGAGCGTTTAGCTTTCACATTGAGATGTTGAGAGAGAGTGACTCTTTTGTTGTTTTCATTTGGCTATGTATCGGGCATAAGCCCTTTTTCTCTTTTGTGCTCATTGTTAGACTTGTTGTATACATATTTGAGATTCTGTGATTGTGGACTTGTTCTTGTCTTGTATATACTTCTATTCTCTATTGGCCTAAAGGTTGAATGATCATACTAGCTGGCAGGATCGATGTCTTGCGGTGGTGGCTAACCCGAGTGTTGATGCCATCCGTAAGGCGGCAGTTCTGGGCATAAGGCTCGGGTATCCCTCCTGGTAAGGGGGAGGGGGTCTTACAAACTGGTATCACTTGACAAATGATCATAAGAGAAAGAATTCCACAGCACTAGGCCACCCCGCTCGAGCTTTAGTTTGCGGACAAACTAAGCAGCGGAAGCAATGATGTGCCCATGTGTAAAAATCACAGAAATTAGTCCATTTAAGCTTTGAGTTAGGCCAATTCTAATACAACCTTACATTTGTGTAGTCCCCACAGTTTGTTGATCCACGACGTGCAATCACTCCTCCTCTGACTGCCACCCCTTTTCAGCAGACGGAGCTGGGGCAAACTCTGAGGCTATTCTGGATGCCTTCAGAGCTCAACAGGTTCCGGCCACACAGCCGAAGCTCGGATTAAATTGGCTGAATGCCTTCAAGAGTTTGGCTCCCCCAATGTATCACGGAACAGAAAATGCAGTAAAAATGGAGGAGTGGTGTAAGACCCCATTTTTTCTTTTGAAAACCCGGGTCTTATGCCCAGAACCGCCGCTTTGTGGTGACACCATCACTCGGGAAGGTTGCCACTACAAAACGCCGATCCTGCCGGCCATCTCAATCACAGAAGAAGAAAAGTATAAACAAACAAATAGAAGTTCAATTCCACAAATCACATGCTATATATAATTAATGTCCACATGGTATAACTGAAATAACAATGTTACAATAATAAAGGGCAATGCCCTGTACATCATGTCCTCACTACAAGATCACTCGTGGAAGCTAACTACTAATCACTCACTGATCCAGAAACTTGTGCTCCTGTACTAGACTGGCCCGCCTCCGTCTGCACCGGCCTCTGGTGCTGCAGCATCTCCCCGGTCCCCTAAAATGATAAGGTCCGCCGACCGTTAGTCAAAAGACTAAGTCAATCCCCCACCCCTCCCCCAGTGACTCCTAGGCACCGTGCGGGAAGGATGAAGCGGAGGACATCAAGGGGTATAAACAATAGCAGGTGACAGGAGCATAATCTATAGGGAATGTTTCTACAACTACACATATGCATATAGATAATTGAAGCAGTAAGTAAAATAGGGTAAAGAACAAGTAAGGTACAGTAAGTAAAGACGTGTATATAATAGAAAAAGTAACCATTGATTTTTAGGAATGCCCATACAAACCTATAGACCAAGGGATTGTTTAGCAAGGCCTATCGTATAAAGAGTCCCATAACCAATTTATACGATAGGGGGAGGGGTTGAAATGCAATGTTTATGCCATGACATGCAGAGTTATGCAGTTTATGCTATATTCATACAAGTGCAACTCACACACTTCGACTCTATGCGCATAGACCTTTAGTTCCCCCTTTTTGGAGCTAGCAAGACTCCCAGGATACTCCCGTAGTGACAAACGGAAGCGGTGGGTTGGGTCTCGCCCACCTATTGGTTGGTATTCACACTACCTAACCTAGACATATCGTACGCCTCAACGCAAAATTGCAGAGCATCTGCGTACTCTTACTGGCTGGACCACCATACTTTCATGGCTAAGTGCAAATTCCACACTTGCCGAGTTAATGTATTGACGTCGGTGTGAACGACCGTCCAATACCGAAGACCCACCACCTTCATGCACATGCAAACATGTTCTACTATATCCAGAGCCATAAACTCCCTGGGCTAACCTGCCCGTCATCATAACCTTCCGAGCCAACGGCTCGCCGGACCAACCTGTCTGTACCAATAAGCAATACTGAGTCACAAGCTCACCGAACTAACTAGTCCACTACTTCAACCACCGAGCCTACCGCTCGTACAACCAAACCAACTAACCTCCCGTAACTACGGGGTGTGGGTGTGTGCGTTATTAAGTTAATCTTGTACATCCACTTATCCCTACAATTAATGGTTTAATCTTGGACTTCCCGAGGATTACCCTGTAAGGGGCTCGCTACGGTACTAGGAACTATAATGGGATGACACCCCAAAGCCACCTTTCTCAAGACACTTTGTGTTGTTGGTATCTACCCATAAGAACACCCCCTTGTTATGACACTTGGATTACCCTAAGTATTTTATGACCCGCTTGGGGAAAGACGATCCTTCGTCAATCCCGAGCACAACTTTACCCTTAACTCAAGCACACCCTCATCACCTAAACTCCTTTTGGTGACCTCCAATCTCTTCAACCAGACCATGTACACCAACTACATGCCACTTCCACTTGGTAGGCCACTAAATATCCAAATTTCACATTTTTATTATACGCAGACCAAACCAACTATATGAAGCTTATAAGTAGAGGTAATCCAAATATTCATCCACTGACACAAGATATTTACTGGAGATCTATCATGATGTTTCAAAACTAAATCCAGAGAATCATATTTTTCATTAATTATTTGCATTTATTATCATTTCTCCAATATTTGCCAAGTATGAATATGAGCATGAAGTGTAAGGTATTCTTATGATATGGCTCTCATAAAATTAATATAAATCTATCATGCCAAAATAACAGTAAGTACAGTGTGTCACAATTTTACAATCAAGAATTTTCCTCTAATTATAATATTGAATATTTAACCAAAATTGGAAATTAAAGAAGCAACCACCAACAATACTTGTCCAAAACTTATGGGAATATTACCAGACATTTATATTGATCAAAAAAATTCTCAGGCCAAATTTTAGAATTTATAAAAACATATTAACCACTTAAATAAATATTCCCAAGAAATCCTAATATGAGCATGTTGTGAAGTAGCCTACTGATAACTGTTGGAGCTTGTGTTCCACATCTTTTAGTTTGAGAATAACAAATCACACTATGTATTTGATCTTGCTTGTGTTTATAAGTGTGCAGGTACTATTTTTAAATAACCATATGAACAGGATGCTGTTTGATGAGGATTCTCTAGAAAGAGAGCTAACACCCCGCGTTAGTAGTTAACGCCACGCATTAACATCCGTCGATAAAATAATCTGTTGAGATGAAATGTCGTTGAGAAGGAATCCGTCGAGAAGCCAGAGACAACGCCAGGCGTTAGGACTTAACGCTGGGCGTTAGACATTCGACGAATGAGCTGGCACACGACAAAATGTGTTCCATGAAATTGAGCTCGACGAAATCAGATTCTGTTCGACGAAAATTCTGTTCGACGAAAATTCCGTTCGACGAATTTCGTTCGACGAAATTGAGTTCGACGAAATCAGATTCCGTTCGACGAATTTTGTTCGACGAAAATTCGTTCTACGATCTGCCATGATCCCGATGTTTTGCACGACTTCAGCAACTGCTAGACACGATGCTTAACGATGGCGTTAACGCTAACGCCAGGCGTTAGCTCCAGTGTCTATTTAACGACCTGATTTCGTTGCTCAAAAGAGAATTCCTTCAGGCCTTCACTCCAATCTTCTGAGAGAGCATTTTCATCCCCGAATTCAGAGAGAACTCCCAACACCACCATTGAGGAACAAGAGTGAGAAGGAGAATTGCAATGGTCAATTTGAAGAAGGATGCCCGCTTCAACTCTGATGATGATCAAAGCGTGTCTTCAACATCTCCTTCAGCGCTCTTCAATATAGGGAGTCTTTTATTCTGATTTTTATCTTTATCTTTTCATTTACTTGTCACTGTAGTGAAATCGTCGCCTTGCGTGTGGCGACTAGGCCTTGTTTGGTTTAGGGGGAAATTCGCCGCCTTGTGCATGGCGACTAGTTCTAGGATAGATCTAGGGGGTGGATAGAGGCTTTTATCTGGGGATAGATAGCTATAGCCAACCGGTCCTTGGGAGAAGGACCGGTGAAAGAACAAAGAGTGATTTTTATCTTGTCGCCTCTATTTCAAGCGTTATTGAAATATTATCTTTGTAATTCAAATTGAAATATAATATTCTTTTTCATTATCTCTCTTTTTCTGGAATTGTATTTCATTTGAAATTGTGCAAGTAAAATCACTTTGTTTATTTCTGCCAAAACATTTTCTGAAGGAATAACGCCAGGCGTTAACTAGTCAACGCCAAGCGTTAGCAACAGTGCTAAAATGTTTTCTGTCTCACAACTGGGAATAATGGCGCATCACGATCATGCTTTTTTGGAGGGTCAAGGGATAAGTAGACCTCCACTATTTACTGGAACTGATTATAATTATTGGAAAACAAGAATTCATTGTTTTTTAACTGCTTTAGATAATGACGTATGGGGAATGGTAGAAATTGGTTACACTCCACCAACATTTGTTGTTGGAGATGTTATTATGGAAAAACCTAGAGATAGGTGGGATAACAATGATAAGTTGAGATGTAAGAATAACGCTAAAGCAATGAACGCGTTATTTTGTGCCTTGGATAAAACGGAATTTAATAGAACTTGTGCTAGCGAAACAGCGTATGATATTTGGAATCTTTTAGAAATTACTCATGAAGGCACATCGCAGGTGAAGGATTCAAAGCTCTTCCAACTTGAATCCGAGTATGAGAAATTCTGGATGGAGACGGATGAAGACGTGGATTCTATGTAAACAAGGTTCACCAAAATCGTCAACGACTCAAAAGTGCTTGGAAAGGTGTTCTCCAACGGCGACTTGGTGAGAAAAATTCTAAGGTCTCTCCCTCCAAAGTTTAATCCAAAGGTGACGGCTATCTCGGAGTCGCGCGACTTAAAGAAGCTCCAAATTGAGAGCCTTATTGGGAACCTCAAGACCCATGAGGTTGAACTCAAAATTCAACAACAGGAGTACAGCATGGAGCCAAAGAAGAAGGCCTTAGCATTGAAGTCAAAGAAGGAGGTTGACGGAGATAATGATGAAGAGGACGAGGAAAGCCTCTTTGTGAAAAAGTTCAAAAGGTTCATGAAGAATCCGGAAAGGAGAAATACCTTTCGGAAATACTTCATCAAGAAAGGATCTTCATCAAAGAAAGGAAGAGGTAGCGACAAGGACGATGATGAGCGACCACCACCGGAGTGCTATCATTGTAGAAAGACCGGACACATCCGGAGCCAATGCCCAAAATATCTGAAAGAGCGTAAAGAAAGAGGGCACAAGGAAAAAGAGAAGAAGAAGGTCCTAAAAGCGACTACATGGGATGACTCCTCCTCCGAGGATTCAAGCGGCTCATCCACTAGTGATGAAGAAGAGGCAAACATGTGCCTAATGGGAAAGAGTAACAAGATATCCGAAGATGAATGCAGTGTCCAAAGCGACACTAAGGTATGTTGGCAGGCTAAGGACAAACAGGACATGTGATATTTGGACTCGGGATGCTCCAAACACATGATAGGAAACAAAGCAAAGTTCCTTATCCTTGAGTTGAAGAAAGGAGGGATGGTGACATTTGGTGACAACGGTAAAGGAAGGATCATGGGAATCGGTGCAGTGGGTAACGATTCTTTCTCAATCTCAAATGTTTTATATGTAGATGGTTTAAAACATAATCTAATTTCAATTAATCAATTATGTGATAAGGGTTTAAATGTATTATTTGAATCATATACAAATCTTTGTAAGATTATAAATTCTAAAACAAATGATGTCGTACTCACCGCACCTAGGATGCATAATGTTTATATGATTACTTTTAATGATCTTTTAAATTCTTCTTTAAAATGTTTTATTTCTAAAAATGAAGAATTTGAACTTTGGCATAGACGCCTTGGTCACTCTAGCACCAAGCTTATTTTGAAATTATCAAAAGATAAATTAATTAAGGGATTACCTATGCTTAATGGAAATTTATCTTCTCTTTGTACGCCTTGGAAAAAAGGAAAATTTTCAAAAAATTCTTTTAAAAGCAAAAATGTAATTTCTACCACTAGACCTCTTCAATTAATTCATATGGATTTATTTGGACCGGTTAGCACTTCTAGTCTAGGAGGTAGAAAATATACTTTTGTAATAATTGATGATTTTTCTAGATTTTGTTGGACATTATTTTTATCTTCCAAATCCGATGCATTCCTTGAATTTACTAAACTATGCATTCGTATTCAAAATGAAATTAATTTAAAGATTAAATGCATACGTTCGGATCATGGAGGAGAATTTGAAAATGATAGATTTTCTTCTTTTTGTGATGATTTAGGAATTAAACATGATTTTTCCGCTCCTCGCACCCCACAACAAAATGGTGTAGTGGAGGGGAAAGATAGAACCCTTCAAGAGCTAGCACGCACTATGCTTTGTGAATATGGGTTGCCTAAATCATTTTGGGCCGAAGCGGTTAATACTTCTTGTTATATTATTAATCGTGTCATGCTTCGTCCTATTTTAAAATTGACACCTTATGAGCTTTACTTTAAAAGAAAACCTAATGTATCTTATTTTCATGTGTTTGGTTGTAAATGTTTCATTTTAAACACTAAAGATGCTCTAGGGAAATTTGAAGAAAAATGCGATAAGGGAATTTTCATTGGTTACTCTTCAACTAGCAAGGCTTATAGAATATATAATAAAAGAACTAAAGTAGTTGAAGAGTCTATACATATAAGATTTGATGAGTTTGTTCCTTGTGTAGATACTAATCATACAGGAAAGGAAGATGAACCCCTTCCCTCTTTGGAGCATGAGGATGATGAATTACTTGGAGAAAAAGAAGAGGAGAAAGAAGAAGAACAAGTGGAATATGTTCCTCCAAGTGTGCTACAATTTTCAAAGGATCATCCAAGGGAGCTTGTGATAGGAGAACCATCAAAAGGGGTAAGTACTCGTTCTTCTTTACATGAGTATTTTTCAAACCTTTGTTTTATATCCGAAATAGAACCAAAAAATGTTTCAACCGCTTTAAATGATGAATTTTGGTTTATAGCTATGAATGATGAATTAAATCAATTTGAACGTAATAAGGTTTGGAATTTAGTAGAGAGGCCATCTAATCATCCAGTTATAGGAGTCAAATGGATTTTCAAAAATAAATTATATGGTGACTCTAGGATAACAAGAAATAATGCAAGACTTGTTGCGCAAGGTTATTCACAAATCGAAGGGGTAGATTTTTGTTGGGAATATTGCCCTCAATATTCCTTTGATTTGAAGAGGCATCACTCTCAATGCTAAGTATAAAGTTGTATTTGATAAAGCCATATTTGTGTAAGATATACAGGCTTAGGTAACTCAATAGAAAGGGCCAATCATGCCCTTAGTTCAGGACAAATCAACTCCTGAGAGATGAAGAATTGTCTCAGCAGAGCCGCTGAGACGAAGGGTCAAATCCGCTGAGACGAGCTCACTATCTCAGCAGATCCGCTGAGACGGGAAAGGAGCAGCGTGCAGTTGGGAAAGACTTAGCGTGTTCATCGAACGCAGAGAACAGTTCGTCGAACCCAGAACCAAGTTCGTCAAACGCTGAGACGAGACAGAAGAAATAGCTGAGACAGAAGAAACAGCTGAGACTTAGCGTGTTCGTCGAACGGAGAAGGCAGTTCGTCGGACGCAGAGACATATAGAAGCAAGCGCTGAGACTTAGCGTGTTCGCCAAACTCTGAATGGAGTTCGTCGAACGCAGAGCATGACGAGTTCGTTGAGCGCAGAGTATGGTGAGTTCATCGAACACAGAGCTTGGCGTGTTCGTCGAATACAGAGTGGAGCAAGTTTGTTGAACCCAATATGGCGAGTTCGTCGAACGCAGATTGCGAGTTATGCCCATGGCGCAAGCTGTAGAAAGGCGGTGTGGGGTCCACCAGTCTCTCCCATACTTGTCAGAAGGTCGGCGAAGAGCCGTTGAAGATCAGAGATGTATAAAAGAAGAAATTAGGGCACTTATGAAAAGCTCTCGGTAGCGTGCCAAAAGAAATCAACTGATCCATTGACGGCCGAAGCTCTCGTCTTTCTCCTGCTGCTCACTGAACAAGCAAGAAGAAGAAGAGAGAAAAAGAAAGCTCCTCCACAAGGAGCAAGGTGATCTTCCTTCCTTCATCTGAAGAGGAAGATCAGATAGTAGCTGCCATCAACATCTCCAACTACAAGGAAGCACAAGCTGTGCAGGAACTACAGGAGACTTCCTTCAACTGCTGTCTGTTGTAGTAAGATTTAAACTCACTTTTCTGTAGGGCAACTTGCCTGAGTTTGTAGGACCATTTGGTCTGAGATTGTAGGAACCTTTGGGTTCTGAGTTGTAGGGCTTTATAGCCTGAGTTGTAGGGTTGAAGGCCTGAGTTTGTAGGATCTGTTGATCTGAGTTGTAGGGCTTTATTGCCTGAGCTGTAGGAGGAGGATTCCTCTGAGGTAGGACCTAGAAGGGGTCTGAGTAGTAGGAGGTGGATTCCTCTGAGGTAGGGCTGTTTAGGCCTGAGTTTATAGGACCTGCTGTGGTCTTAGTTGTAGGATCAGTGGCTGATCTGAGGTAGGGCTGATGTGCCTGAAGTAAGGTTGGGAAAACCTGAGAGATCCTGAAGGATCTATGATGTAAGCTCTTGGAGCCGAGTTTGGAGGAGTTGGCCTTGTCTAACACACTGTTAGAAGGGTGAAGGGGGAAAGTTGACTACCCATAGACACATTGTCTTGGGGAACCACTATAGATGCTTGCGTGCTTTCTGTGTGTTTGATCATTTGCTTGCTCTAAACCAGAAAACAAATAGACTAATTAATAGAAAATAAAAGAAACCTATTCACCCCCCCCCCCTCTAGGTGAATTAGATCATATACCTATATAACCTTTCAAGTGGTATCAGAGTGAGGTTGGTCAAGAAAGACTTAACAGTCTGACCATATCCTAAATAGGTATTAATTATTCTGAATCAGGTGGCCTCTTGTGGAATGCAGAAGGAGATGGGCTCCATGAAATTTCCCATATGCAACAAAGCCAACTATGACATATGGAAGCAGAGGGTTAGATTGTTCATGGATGCATCTGACCCCAAAATCTTTATCACTGTTCAGGAGGGCCCCATTATTATCACAAAGCCCTCCACCATTGATCCTACTAGGATGGTAGGCAAGCCTTACAATGAAATGACTAGGGATGAGATAGCATTGGATACAATGGATAAAAGGGCTCAAAATATCATTGTCAATGCTATTGATGATTCTAATTTCCAAAACTTGGTGCACTGTGATACTGCCAAGGAAATGTGGGACACATTAGTAGTTTATATGGAAGGGACTGCATAAGTGAGAGATGATAGGAAGTCACTCCTTAATCAAGAGTATGAAGCCTTCAGGCAGCAGAGACAGGAAAGCATCTCCATGTGCTATGAGAGGTTCTTCAAAATATTTAATGAGTTGAGAAACTATGAGAGAGCATTCAGCTGAATGATAAGTTCCTTAGATCTTTAACAAGGGACTGGGACACAAAAATATGTGCCATCAGGGAAGTGGCCAAGCTTGGTGAGACCCCAACTCACACATTGTTTGAAAACTGCTCTCCTATGAGATTAAGCTGTCTGCAAGGAAGGAAGAGGACACCTCTACAAGGGCTCAGCAAAAGTAGAGATCTGTAGCTCTCAAAGCTGACAACTCAAAGAGAAGCAAGAGCAGGATGGTGTCTCCTCCAAGGAGAAGTGTTGAACCTGAAGTCAGCACCTCAGGAAGCTCTTACTCTGATGAAGAGTTTGCTGCCTTTTCAAGGCAGTTCAAGAAAATGATGAAGAGGAAGTAATGGAAGAACAAGCCCTCTTCCTCATATCATAAAAGGAGGGCAGCAAGGAGTCAAAGCATCACTCCAGGAATGACAGGTATGGCTCTAACTCTAAATTTAATTCCTCTAATGTTGTCTGCTATTGCTGCAGCAAGCCAGGGCATGTCATTGTTGACTGCCCAGTCAAGAGAAAAGAGAAGGATGAGAAGAAGGCTCATCAGTCAAGAGGCAAGAAAGGAAAAAAAATCCTTTCTAGCAAAGAATGAAAGGAACTGGAGTGAATCAGACTCCAGCTCATCTGAATATGAAAAGGAAGAAGCCCTTATTGGGCGGGTTGATGTTGAAGAATTTGCTGCAGAAGAAGATGAAGATTACCCCGCTGCCAAGGTTGGAATCATGGCCCCTCTATCACACTCAGATAGTGATATAGAGGAGGATGAAGAAGATAATGTTCAGCTAGGCCTAATGGCCATCACTGACGAGGAGGACAGTCACAACAATTCAGAACATGAGCAGGTATTAATTCATTCCATATCCTCTTCTGATTATGAGACTGGTCCAGAATCTGAAGCACCTTCATCAATTGGTGGAAATGGTTCAGAAACTGAGGAAGATGTCAATCAATTGATTGACAAGTATGATGCTCTTTTGGAAGCTTTAAAGAAGAGCAAGAAGATTGCCAAGAGGCAAGCCCAGGAAATTGTTTCCCTTAAGATGACTAAAAATGACTACACTGAACCTACCACCCTGGTGGCTCAGATGAGTAGACAGATTAGCCATTTACAGAGGATAACAATTATGCAATTAAGCACTATTTGCCTGAAGAACAGGGTCATCAAGGACCTTGAGGAGAAGCTTGTGAAGGAGAAGAGCCTGGTGGCTCAATTCTCCAAGCCCAAATTTGTGCTTCCTATTATTGACACCTCCTTTCAAACCAATAGGAGAGGACTAGGTTTCAATAAAATGGAAGTAGGAGAAGAGAGTGGAGAGAAGAGCAAGGAGAAGGCTAAGCCTCAAACCACCTTTCAAAAGGTGTTACTTCCTTCCAACAGGTATGACCATGAAAGCATTTATGGTCACTGGAAGAATGGGAGTGTCTATAGGAAGGAAAATACTACTTCCCATAGTGGAAGAAAGGGAATAGGATTGAGTGCCATGAAGGCTCCCCATGAGGAAATTCAATTGGCCCAATCTGGACCTTTTGTATTTGGTACCTCAGCCCCCTCATTCAAGAATCAGGGTGCCAGCTCTTCCAAATCTATTTCTGCAAAGAAAATTGATGTTGTCCAATCAATTGACAAGACTTGTTGCTCAGTGTCAGATGCAATCAGATCTTGTATGGCTGCCAAGCCAAAGAAGGCTGATGCCATCAGGAGAAAGAACATCAAGACAACTCATAGATTGACATTCAGTCAAATCATTGCTGAGAGGAACAGGAAAAATGTTGTTGTCTCTCCTCCTGAACATGTAGACTGTGATGCACACCCCTCAAGAAATGTTCAGAAGAGGAGATACAACATTCATGAATGTTGGTGTTGTGGTAAAGTGGGATACTTTGCCATAGATTATTGGTGCAATCCCAATGTACCTAATGCAAAGAAGAGCCTTCCTGCTAGGAGTGAAACTAGTGTGAGATTTTCTCATCAGACTAACAGGCACCTAGGACCCAAAGTTTTTGGGGCTCCTAAGGATAACTAAACTTCTTCTTGCAGGGTAGTTCAAGTACCAACCTAAACCAAATTTGGTACTTGGACAATGAGTGCTCAAGGAACATGACAGGAATAAGGAGTCTTCTACAGGACTACAAGCCTGTGAAGAATGGACCCAAAGTTATATTTGGGGGATCTGAAAAAGGAATCACCAAGGGATATGGTATGATATCCAATGGCATAGTCTCCATCTCAAGGGTAGCTTATGTTGAAGGATTGTAACACAACCTTGTAAGCATAAGTCAGCTGCGTGACCTAGGCTATGTCATTGAATTCCACAATGACAAGTACTTGATTAAAAAGTCTAAGGACTTAGAGATTATTCTCTCAGACACTAGGAGTGGGAATGTTTATTACTTAGATTTTATTTGCAGTAATTCTCTTACATCTGTTTGTCTTGTAGCTAATGAGAATGAGTCTCTCTGTGTTGAATGGCACAAGAGACTTGCTCATATTAATTACAAGACAATGCATAGACTTTTCTCTAAAAACCTTGTTAGGAATAGTCCTAATTTAAAATGTATTAAAGATGGTCTCTGTCATGCTTGCCAAATGGGTAAGCAAACAAGGGACACCTTTAAAAGTATTGGCACCAAAGACACTGAAAATTGTCTTTATCTCTTGCATATGGACTTGTTTGGTCCCATGCCAATTCAGAGCTTAGGTGGGAAGTTGTATACTTTGGTGATTGTTGATGATCACTCAAAATATACATGGGTATTCTTCTTAAAGAAGAAATCTAATACTCTAAATATCTTTATAACTCATGTCAAAGCAATTCAGAATGACTTGCAATGTGTTGTGGTCAGAACTAGAACTGACCATGGCATAGAATTTCAATATGATGCAATGACAAGGTTTTGCCAAGAATTTGGTATCACCCAAGAGTTCTCCTCCCCAAGGACTCCACAACAAAATGGTGTGGCTGAGAGGAGGAATAGGACCTTGATAGAAGTTGGGAGAACACTGCTAAGTGACTCCTCACTTCCAGAATACTTCTGGGCTGAGGCAGTCAACACTGCTTGTCATGTTCTCAATAGATCTTCCATCAATAAGGTTCATGGAATAACTCCCTATGAGATTCTGAAAGGCAAACAACCTACAATTTCATATTTTAGATTCTTTGGTTCAAAATGCTACATTTTAAACAATGGAAAATCTCAATTAACAAAGTTTGCAGAGAAATTCAATGTAGGTGTTCTTGTTGGCTATAACTCTCATAGTAGAGCTTATAGAGTATTCAATAAGAAAACTAATGTTGTAGAGGAGTATATGCATGTAGTAGTTGATGAGACCAACCTAATATATAATGGCTGGTCTAGATCTTCTGTCTTGACAGGAAATGAACAAGATTTGGAAAGGATGTCTATACAAGACACACGCAGCAGTAAAGCTCATACTGATGAAGCAATTCCAGAAGAAGTAGAGGAACAGGATGCTGAAGAAGCTGCTGACCCAGTGGGAGAAATTCAGCATGTAGAGGAGAGACTGCCTGTAGATACAAGACATCTAAGGGATCATCCCTTGGAGCAGATTATTGGAAATATTCAACAAGGTGTGACAACTAGGAGCAGGGATCACAATGAGGCCTTGTTCCTCAGTTTTCTGTCACAGGTAGAACCTAAGAAGTTTGAAGAGGCCAACATGGATCCTTTCTGGATTCAGGCAATGCAGGAAGAACTGTTGTAATTTAAGAGATGCAAAGTATGGAAGTTGGTGCCAAGACCACAGGGACACAACATAATTGGCACCAAATGGATCTTCAGAAACAAGATGGATGAGAATGGTACAATCATCAAGAACAAGGCAAGGCTGGTTGCAAAGGGGTATAGGCAAGAGGATGGAATAGACTTTGACCAAACCTTTGCCCCGGTTGCAAGGTTGGAGGCCATAAGGCTATTCCTTGCATATACAGCCCACAAAGGCTTCAAGGAGTACCACATGGATGTCAAATCAGCATTCCTGAATGGAAATCTAAAAGAGGAAGTTTATGTAGACCAGGCATCAGGTTTTGTCCATCCTACTCTCTCATCTCATGTTTATCTACTTAGGAAAGCTCTATATGGTCTTAAGCAAGCCCCCAGGGCTTGGTATGAGACATTGACTAGCTTTCTCATCAAGAACAAGTTCTTGAGGGGAAAGATAGATAGCACATTGTTTCTTAGGGAAACAAGGGGCAAGTGTCTCTTAGTCCAAATCTATGTTGATGACATAATATTTGGGTCTATTGATGATAACCTCTGCAAGAGATTTGCCAATCTAATGCAGGGGGAGTTTGAGATGAGCAGTATGGATGAACTTAAATATTTCCTTGGGCTCCAAGTGAAACAGTCTGATGATGGAATTTTCATTTCCCAGACTAAGTACACCATGGAGCTCATCAAGAAATTTGGGATGGAATCTGCCTCCACTATGAGAACACCCATGGGATCTAATGTATCATCAAACAAGGATGAAAAGGGGAAGGCCTTTGATGAATCCATGTACAGGTGTATCATTGGATCCCTGTTGTACTTGACTGCTAGTAGGCCATACATTATGTATTCTACATGTGTTTGTGCTAGGTATCTGGCTTGTCCTAAGGAATCTCACTACACCTCTGTCAAGAGGATTTTGAGATACCTTAAGGGAAGCCTAAATCTTGGCCTTTGGTACCCTAGGAACAATGACTTTGAACTAATAGGCTATTCAAATGCAGATTTTGTAGGGTGCAAAGAAGATAGGAAAAGCACAAGTGACAATTGTCAATTCCTAGGGAGGAGGCTGATCTCTTGGAGCAGCAAAAAGCAAACCAATGTGGCCATATCCACAGCTGAGTCAGAGTACATTGCTGCAAGTAGTTGTTGTGCTCAACTTCTGTGGATCCAATATCAACTGGAGGATTACAACATCAAGGTTAGACAATCTCCCCTGCTGTGTGACTCATCCAGTGCTATTTCTATTGCCAAAAATCCTGTCTCCCATAGCATGACCAAGCACATAGAAATAAGGTATCATTTTATTAGAGAGCATGTAGAGTGTGAAGATATCAAACTTGAATATGTCCCCACTGACAATCAAGTAGCTGATATCTTCACCAAGCCACTGGATGAGGCCAAGTTCAATTCTTTCAAAATTGAATTAGGAATGTTGAATTTAGAATGAGTCATTTATGAATCAATATTCATTGTTAAAATGCTTATGTTCTCATCTGTACAATTCTCACATTATGTACTATTATGATAAACTGAAATCATAATTGATCAACTTTACAGTAGGCATAGTCCACATGATAGGATAGATAATCTCCCTAAAATGTTAAATGTAGAATAGTATAATGTTGTATGATCAGCTGAATCAGACAAATCTGGATCAGCTGAGCTTTAGGTTACCCTTCAATCATAAGATCAATAGATATGCTCCTAATGAGGGGGAGCTAGAATGGGTTGTTCAAAATGAACAAGATCAGCTATTAAATATAATAGTTCTCAGATTGAGGGGGAGTTGGCAAATGCTGTAGTGGTTCCCTCCCAATTCCTAAGGGAAAAATAATTGAAGAAACCAGAAAGGGGAGATGGCCAATGTTATGACCAAATCAGAGTTAGCTCTCTGATAAAGTTATCAGAGGTAGGTATTATGAATAAGCTTAATATAATCTGAGTTAGAAAGGGGGAGATATCCTATAAGCTAGTCAAAGCTTAAGATAATCAGTCATAAGGTATCAAAGCATGCTTAAACAATGTTATCTTACGCAATGTTATCATGAATGCTACATAGTTTATTTTCATGAAATGTTTTTATTTGGGTATGTACCTTAGCATTGGAAATGTTCTGCCTTCTTCATATAAGGGGAGATTGTTGGGAATATTGCCCTCAATATTCCTTTGATTTGAAGAGGCATCACTCTCAATGCTAAGTACAAAGTTGTATTTGATAAATCCATATTTGTGTAAGATATACAGGTTTAGGTAACTCAAGAGAAAGGGCCAATCATGCCCTTAGTTCAGGAGAAATCAACTCCTGAGTGATGAAGAAGTGTCTCAGCAGAACCACTGAGACGAAGGGTCAAATCCGCTGAGAAGAGCTCACTGTCTCAGCGGATCCGCTGAGATGGGAAAGGAGCAGCGTGCAGTTGGGAAAGACTTAGCATGTTCGTCGAACGCAGAGAATAGTTCGTCAAACCCAGAACCAAGTTTGCTGAACGCTGAGACGAGACAGAAGAAACAGCTGAGACTTAGCGTGTTCGTCGAACGGAGAAGGCAGTTCGTCGAACGCACAGACAGATAGAAGCAAGCACTGAGACTTAGCGTGTTCGTCGAACTTAGAATGGAGTTCGTCGAACGCAGAGCATGACGAGTTCGTTGAGTGCAGAGTATGGTGAGTTCGTCGAACACAGAGCTTGGCGTGTTCGTCGAACACAGAGTGGAGCAAGTTCGTCGAACCCAGTATGGCGAGTTTGTCGAAAGCAGATTGTGAGTTCTGCCCGTGGCGCAAGCTGTAGAAAGGCAGTGTGGGGTCCACCAGTCTCTCCCATACTTTTCAGAAGGTTGGCTAAGAGTCGTTGAAGATCAGAGATGTATAAGAGAAGAAATTCGGGCACTTATGAAAAGCTCTCGGTAGCGTGCCAAAAGAAATCAACTGTTCCATTGACGGCCGAAGCTCTCGTCTTTCTCCTGCTGCTCGCTGAACAAGCAAGAAGAAGAAAAGAGAAAAAGAAAGCTCCTCTACAAGGAGCAAGGTTGTTGGAGTTTCTGAGGTGATCTCAAAGCAATCAACAGTTAGTCTTACTGCCAACGCAATATGAGCCTATAAGGACGCACATAAAAGAGTTTGGAGAAATTGGAGAAAGGATTGTGTTGGCCTTACTCATATTGGATATGAGTGGAGGACCAATCCTATGACTGCTTGGAATTAAGTTGAGAATGTCTCAATGGGAAATCGTTTAAAGGGTTTAAACGAATGGGTTTATACTTGACAAATTCGGCTAAAGGGTTTAACCGAATTGTGTCAAATTCGGCTAATGTGATTAACCGAATTATATTGTTTTCGACTAATGAGATTCGGCTAATGTGATTAACCGAAATTATAACAGATTCGACTAAAGGGTTTAGCCGAATCATGTCAGTTCGACGAAATGGTTTCGATGAAATGATATAGCCGAATTTGTATAGACGAATTCGTCGAAATGGTTTCGCTGAATCTGAGTCGAATTCGGTTATATTGATTAGTCGAATTCGGCGAATATAAATCTAGACAAAAATATTCTGTTTTTCCCTCTGGTCTGCGGATAGTCTGATTTATGCATTTTAGTATAAAAGGGCATGCGATTTTAGGTTTATACATACTTAATCTTTTCGTGGTTTAGACGAGAACAGCCGAACGGAAAGGTTCTGCAAGAGAAGTTCTCGTTCTTCCCGTCCGCCGAGATCCGCCACCGCCGGTCGCCACCTCCCCTGGATCGGATCTAGCAGTCTGTGGGGACGTTGAGAGCTTCCTTCTCCGACCTAGTTCTTGTACGACAAGAAGCTAGGGTTCTCCTTTTTGCCTGTGTGGACTTCTGTAGAGGGATCGATCCATTTCGATTCTTGAAGAACTCAAAGGCAGATCTTGGATTTCTCTTTGGAGTACCTTGGTTGAGTGTTGACTCAATCCCACAAAGGTATATTATATTTGCTTTCTCATTCTCTTGAATCATGAAAACCGCAAGGTCCGTTAGTCTCTTTTGGGTTGTTCTTGTTTTTATTTCCGCTGCGCATATTCGATATTTCATCCCGTTAGGGGTAGAGAAAACCCAACAAAGGTGATCTTCCTTCCTTCATCTGAAGAGGAAGATCAGATAGTAGCTGTCATCAACATCTCCAGCTACAAGGCAACACAAGCTGTGCAGGAACTATAGGAGACTTCCTTCAACTGCTATCTGCTGTAGTAAGATTTAAACTCACTTTTCTGTAGGGCAACTTGCCTGAATTTTTAGGACCATTTGGTCTGAGATTGTAGGAAACTTTGGGTTCTGAGTTGTAAGGCTTTATAACCTGAGTTGTAGGGCTGAAGGCCTGAGTTTGTAGGATCTGTTGATCTCAGTTGTAGGGCTTTATTGCCTGAGTTGTAGGAGGAGGATTCCTCTGAGGTAGGACCTGGAAGGGGTCTGAGTAGTAGGAGGTGGATTCCTCTGAGGTAGGGTTGTTTAGGCCTGAGTTTGTAGGACCTGTTGTGGTCTGAGTTGTAGGATCAGTGGCTGATCTGAGGTAGGGCTGATGTGCCTGAGGTAGGGTTGGGAAAACCTAAGAGATCCTGAGGGATCTGTGTTGTAAGATCTTGGAGCTGAGTTTGGAGGAGTTGGCCCTGTCTAAGACACTGTTAGAAGGGTGAAGGGGGAAAGTGGACTACCCATAGACACACTGTCTTGGGGAACCACTATAGATGCTTGTGTGCTTTCTGTGTGTTTGATCATTTGCTTGCTCTAAACCAGAAAACAGATAGACTAATTAATAGAAAATAAAAGAAACTTATTCACCCCCCCCCCCCCTCTAGGTGAAGTAGATCATATACTTATATAATCTTTCAATTTTGATGAAACTTTTGCACTCGTTGCTCGCCTAGAATCAATTAGAATATTTCTTGCATTTGCGAGTTTTAAAAGATTTAAATTATTTCAAATTGATGTTAAAAGTGCCTTTCTAAACGGGATTATAAAAGAAGAAGTTTATGTAGAACAACCCCCCAGTTTTGTGAATGAAAAATTTCCTAATCATGTGTATAAGTTAGAAAAAGCGCTTTATGGATTAAAGCAAGCGCCACGTGCTTGGTATGATAGATTGACATTATTTTTGATAAAGCACGGTTATAAAATGGGAAGTGCAGATAATACACTCTTCATTAAACATGTAGATAATGATTTGATTATATTGCAAATTTATGTTGATGATATCATTTTTGGAGCCACTAATGAAGAGTTATGTAATGAAGTAATTTTAGTGATGAAAAATGAATTTGAAATGAGCTTGGTAGGAGATCTCACTTATTTTCTAGGATTTCAAATCTCACAAAAACAAGATGGTATATTTATTTGTCAAACTAAATATGTTCATGATATTCTTAAGAGATTTGGATTTGAAAACCTAAAACAAGCTAATACACCAATGAGTGCATCACTAAAATTAGGAAAAGATGAAGCATGTATTTCTATTGATCAAACATTATATAGAGGAATGATAGGCGCATTGCTTTATTTAAGCGCATCAAGACCCGATATTATGTTTTACGTTTGTTTATGTGCTATATTTCAAGCTAACCCAAAAGAATCACATTTAAAAGCGGTTAAACGTATCTTTAGATGTCTAATTGGAACATCTAGATTAGGCTTATGGTATCCTCATAATAATTGTTTTATTCTACACGGTTTTTCTGATTCGGACTATGCGGGATGTTCATTAGATCGTAAAAGCACTAGTGGCACGTGTCATTTTAGAGGCCCTTCACTTATATCATGGTCGAGTAGGAAACAGAATTTTGTTGCCCTCTCCACCACCGAGGCCGAATATATCGCACTAGGTAGTTGTTGTGCACAAGCATTATGGATGACCCAAACGTTTGAAGACTTTGGTGTTTATCTAAATAACATTGAATTAAAGTGTGGCAACAAGAGCGCTATAGATCTCACAAACAATCTCGTACGTCATTCTAGATCTAAACATACAGATGTCCGACATCATTTCATTAGAGATCATATTAAGAAGGAACATGTTAAAATTAGCTTTATAGGGATGGAATCACAACTTGCCGACATTTTTACCAAACCTCTACCCGATGCATGTTTTCACATGCTTAGGTTAGAATTAGGTGTCTTAGAAATGTCACTTTGACCCTTATAAAAAGCTATCAAATTATTTTATGTACATTGATATATTTGATTGCATTTTTTTTCTTTTCTCTTAAAAAAAATTTAAAAATCAATTAAAATTTAAAAAATATTGGACAACCACCAAAAACACACTAAAATGGCCATCATATCAACTCCATAATGTCTGAAATTTCAACTGTAAGAAGGCCTCTTTATATTACAAATAAACCATGAAAAAGATTTTTCAAGAAGTCAAATTTTAGTGCCCTGTCCCGGCGTTAAGAAGTTAACACCTGGCGTTAGCTTCTATGCTCAAAATTTTTTTTTTGTGTGTTTTTACAACTGTGTTGGTATTTCCTTCAAACCTTTAAAACAAAAAAAAAAAATATAAGCTTAAATGTTGATTTCAAGGATGATTATATATATATATTGCTTCAAGATTATTTACAATGTTTAATTTAAACCTTCAAGTTTCATTAAAAACATTGTTTTGATTTAATCATGCCTTCAAAATTAATTATCTTCAAATGTGCAAAGAGTTTGAGAATAGATAACATATGTCAAAATGTTTTTACATGCCTCTAAGTATGAGTAAAGTTTTTATCTTTGATAATGATTGTCTCACTTACACTTTTTGGTTAATATACATGTGTTTTTAAATCTTATTTTTACATGGTTGTCTAGCATAAGAACTTATTTTGAATTTCATAAACAGTTTACCTACACAACATAGAATTCTTTCTTGAATTCTTTGCTTTTTCATGCACTTGTATTTAGAGAAATGTGGTAAATAAAATTCAAAACAAAATATAAACTATGTTCGCTAAACAAGTGAATTCGGAGTCCCTTGGCACTAAGTCTAAAAAGTAATAAATGAATGACAAGGATAACTCCACCAAGCACTACTTGAACCTCCTGATATGTCTTAATGAGCATTGTGAGGTTGAGCACCTTGGAAAGAATTGTAAAGTGTCTTGTGCAAACAAAATTTTCACCACTTCTCTTTTAAAAAAAAATCTATAGTGCATTGAAATTTGTGAAAGTAAAGTTGTTTTTGTTCAATTAAAGTTATGCTCTTACATTACATAGTTTCATATGGTTTGATTTCTACACTTGTATGCTTTATCAAAACTCACTTATTGTACACATCATTATCATTTATAATACTTCCACTCATGAGAATTGGACTTAAAGCTTACCTACATTGTTCTCTACTATCATGAGTAAATGCACTAGATAGCAACGCATGATCTTTACAATGTTTATGATTATTTGAAATGCAAATTATTTTACATTGTAAACCTATCTTCCGTTGATATTATATATTCTTGCTTGTTAACTTTAAATATTCCAAATTTCAAATATATTTGCAACTTGTGTATTTCAATTCAAAACATCTACTTATTTGATTTACAACGCTTATTATGTTTTGTACTTACAAATTCTTAACGATGTTCAAATATTGCTTTCGCTGTGTTCACTTTCAAAAAGTTGCAATTATCTCTACAGAGTGCACACAAGAACAAATTCCCACTACTCATACCTATCTCCTTTTTATTATAACAAAAGGGGGAGAAGAGACTTACTTCAAGAAATAACTTAGAGAAATTTATTATTTAGGGGGAGTGCATTATGACATGCATTCATGTAGGGGGAGTATCCACATAGGGGGAGTATGCTTGATTATTACGCTTATCATATACTATAAACACTACTCTATTTTTATTTCTTATTAGTGGATTTGTTATTATTAAAAGGGGGAGATTGTTGGAGCTTGTGTTCCACATCTCTTAGTTTGAGAATAACAAATCACACTATGTATTTGATCTTGCTTGTGTTTATAAGTGTACAGGTACTATTGTTAAATAACCCTATGAACAGGATGCTGTTTGATGAGGATTCTCTGGAAAGAGAGCTAACGCCCCACGTTAGTAGTTAACGCCCCGCGTTAACATCCGTCGAGAAAAGAATCTGTTGAGATGAAATGTCATTGAGAAGGAATCCGTCGAGAAGCCAGAGACAACGCCAGGTGTTAGGACTTAACGATGGGCGTTAGACGTTCGACGAATGAGTTGTCGCACGACGAAATGTGTTAGACGAAATTGTGTTCGACGAAGTCAGATTCCGTTCGACAAAAATTCCGTTCGATGGAAATTTCGTTCGGCGAATTTCGTTCGACGAAAATTCGTTCCATGATCTGCCACGATCCCGATGTTTTGCACGACTTCAGCAACTGTCAGACACGATGCTTAACGCTAGTGTTAACGCTAATGTCAGGCGTTAGCTCCAGTGTCTATTTAAAGACCTGATTTCGTTGCTCAAAAGAGAATTCCTTCAAGCCTTCACTCCAATCTTCTGAGAGAGCATTTTCATCCCCGAATTCAGAGAGAACTCCCAACACCACCATTGAGGAACAAGAGTGAGAAGGAGATTTGCAACGGTCAATTTGAAGAAGGATGCCCGCTTCAACTCCGATGATGATCAAAGTGTGTCTTCAACATCTCCTTCAGCGCTCTTCAATATAGGGAGTCTTTTATTCTTATTTTTATCTTTATCTTTTCATTTACTTGTAACCGTAGTGAAATCGCCGCCTTGCGTGTGGCGACTAGGCCTTGTTTGGTTTAGGGGGAAATTCGCCGCCTTGTGCGTGGCGACAAGTTCTAGGATAGATCTAGGGGGTGGCTAGAGGCTTTTATCTGGGGATAGATAGGCTATAGCCAACCTGTCCTTGGGAGAAGGACCGGTGAAAGAACAAAGAGTGATTTTTATCTTGTCGCCTCTATTTCAAGAGTTATTGAAATATTATCTTTGTAATTCAGTTTGAAATATAATATTCATTTTAATTATCTCTGTTTTCTGGAATTGTATTTCATTTGAGATTGTGCAAGTAAAATCACTTTGTTTATTTCTGCCAAAATATTTTCTGGAGGGATAACACCAGGCGTTAACTAGTCAACGCCAGGAGTTAGCAACAGTGCTAAAAAGTTTTCTGTTTCATTAAAATCTGTCAGTTTATCTTAAAAACAGTAAACCCCTTATTCACCCCCCCCCCCCTCTAAGGGCGCCATCAGATCCAACAATAACAACCTCCAAAAATTATATAAAGTTTTACAAAGATTCCTAGTGCTCTGAAATGTCCTATCACCAAGTTGCACATTTTTCCAGAGAGTTTTGGACCCTTAATTATATTTCTTAATATTAAGGTAAAATAAGTGCCTTGTGAATGAAGTGCTGGTTAAATCACCTAATTAATTACACAGAAATTACCAGAGGTCCATCATATTATTATGAAGACACTACCAATGTTTTATCATCATCCAAGACAATTTGAGCATGTAAATATCTCTTATAAGAAATTTCCCTAAAGGGGTTATGGCCTAATTTAGGGTAAATAAGTACTCCTAAAATTCTCTCAAATTTTCCTAGATCATAATCACACCCCATGAACATATCTCAAAAATCCCATGGCCATTCGAGGGCTTTTGACCACATGGCCTTTACAAGGTTCTATATGCACCCCAAGTGGTAAAACTAGGGTCCTAGGGCATATCCACCTCTACACCACCCCATCTTACTCATGAAGGTGTTTTAGGTGATCCTAAAACAGTGGCCAAGGTTTCAACTCATGGTGATGAGATCTGACCACCATACCCCAAGATAAACACCATGCCCTAACTTTGACCCAATTTGACCTAACTTGGGTTGACAAATTACCCAACCAAATCAGTCCCAATTATGCTGAGATTTTTACCAAGATCATACAATAACCCCAAGGAGCACCCACCAAAATTTGGAGGGCATTGGAGTTCATTTGACCCACTAATTAATTTATATTTGATTTATGAAATTATTACAAAAACCTTAGAAGAAAGTTCTCCTAAAATTCCCATCTTTGGTTATGATGTGTGGGTAGGTGTAAATAGCCTAGGTTTTAAATTTCAAGGCCATACCATTTACCAATAGAAAGATATTCAAGAATTTATGATTGTCCTACCCTAGGGACCAGTCCTAGAAAAATGACTCCACAGTGAGCTATAGTGTTCCTATTGACCTGAAACAAATTTTCACTTAATCTAGACACCAAGGGCCACAAAATTTTTGTTGGGCACTTTTTCATTTGAGGGGTCCTAGTATTTTTAATAATTAAAATGAAATACTAGCATATGCGTTCGACGAAATCCGATCTGCGTTCGACGAAATCCGTTCTGCGTTCGGCTATCGTCGTGCTTCAGTTTGATGAAATCAGTTCTCCAACCAGTTCAGCAGATTATCTCTCAGTTCGATGATCTCCAGATTCAGTTCGACGAATTAATTCAGTTCAACGAATTAATTTAGTTCGACGAACTCCGAATTTAGTTCGACGAACTCAACTATCAGTCCGACGAACTCCAGAGTGTGTTCGACAAATGAATTCCATTCGACGAACTCCGGATTCAGTTCGACGAACTCAACTATTAGTTTGACAAACTCAGCCTACAGCTCGACAAATTTCTTCTACTCAGATCGACAAATTAATGAAATAACGTTATAACATAATCATTTAAATCTGCGAATAGCTGATCAAGGCAGATCTGACGGCTCATAGTCATCATCCCCGATGGATGGACGGCGTGCGACAGCCCATCCTGGGCTTCTTTGCGGGACGATTTCCCGGCCACCTGTGCCTCTTCCCGGCCGGCCAATGCTACTAACACCTCCATTAAGGTGGTGGCCGGCGATAGGGGTGGTTGGCCGGCCGGAGGTAGTTGGAATCGGGGTTTAGAGGAGGGGAAAGAGAGCTCAAATCGAGCCCTTTTGGAAGCACGATCCGAGCCCAATTGAGCTCTGATCAAGCCCCAAATTATCATAAGATCTAGCACTAAGGGAGAGGAGGCGGATCAGACCTGTGTGGGGGGTTTTGTGGCGTGAATTCCAGCGAGTTGCCATGGCCGGAGGTGGAGCTTTCGGCACCATGTCGATCCTAGCTTCTGGTGCTCGATTTCTTTGGGGAAGGTTGGGAAACTCCTCCTCTTTATCCACTGAAGGTGTTATAAGGTCCAATTGGGGGAGGGGAAGAGCCAAACCATCAATCACCATTATCACCATTAATGGTGATTTTCGTCCAACTGAATTCCTCTTGATTCAGCCCCCATGTGAGCAGGAAAAACCCCCAAACTTCTTGTAACAGCCAGAGGAGATGAATCCCCATCAATTGGGAGATCAATTGGCCTCCCTTGGCAATGAATGCCATTAATCCTCCTTTTATCTCTCTTCAAATTGGGGGAACTCCCAATTTCTCTCTCCTAGTCACACCCTCCAGAAATTGGATGGCATTCCATGTAATTTTAGCCTCATGAGACTAGAGTGTCACTTCAATTGGGCCTAGCCCAAGTGGATTGAGCTTGAGTTAGCCTTTTCCCTTCTTTTTGGGCAAGGTTGACCAAGTGTTGACTTGAGGTGTTAACTTGGTCAACTGATGGGTTGACTGGTCCAAGTGGTGTGTATTGAGTCCCTTGACATCACCCAAAGTTGGTTGAGTCATGGTGGTGCCCCAATTGGGCCAATTTATCAAAAGGTGCTGGTTTGACCAAAGTAGAGCTAGAGTTGACTTGGGTCAAATTGGCCAAATTGGTGGCCCCATGATTGGGCTTTTTGATCCATTGGGTCCCTAATAACCTTATAAGGGTAGGGGAAAGGTCAATTGGGCATGGTGGTGGTCAATTGACTCTAATTAGGCTACTTTGACCAATTTGGGGTTAGGGTTGACTTTGGTCAATTTGGCCTCTTTAGTTAACCCCAATGGGTCCTTGGTGCTCTAAGGGGACCCCTAAAGGGTTAGGTATGCTATTGTGGGGTCAAAGAGTCAAGGTGAAGCCCTTAAGTCCAACCCTATGCTTGTTAATTGGAAATTGCTATTTGCAGACCACTGTGGTTTCCTTCTTCCTGGCTAAGGCCAAGTGGTCTATTCAAGCTTCCTATGGTTTTTTCATGACCTAGTCATGACAAAACCACTCTAGGGGTCTAGTTGTTTGTGGCATGTTACAAGAGGCTTGATTCTATTCAGGAGGTGCTAGCAGGCATCGGCTGCCCAGTCAATAGAGTTGTCCCCTTGGCAGCATCTACTTTTGATGCGCATGCCAAAAGATGGTGAAAGTCAGTGTTGGACTCCAATTTTACATATTTGTAGATGTCAGACATCTCATTGGAAGAGTTCAGTGATGTCTTCTTAAAGCACTTTATATCTGCCACATATAGGGACGAGCTAGAATAGAGATTCTTGAACCTCCGTCAGGGGACCCAGTCAGTAATTGAATACAAGAGGGAGTTCTCCCACCTGGCCAGATTTGCGGGGGTACACGCCTTGGATGATAGGAAGTACGCTAAAAAGTTCTATCGGGGTCTCATGGATTCATTGAGACAGACTCTACTTTTCATATCGCATGGCACGTCTACCCAGATTATCGAAATGGCCAAAAAGCTGGAGGCAGGCCATTTGATGGTGCAGAGCAGGGGAAGAAGACCGGTCGATGGATCATACTTTGGAGAGAGCAGAAGGTGCCCGTAGTTGGGCAGAGTGATGAGTCACAGAAGAGGTGGGGGACGTCCTCGTCCCATCTTTAGACTGGAGCAGCAGCCTCCTGTAGTGATGTTGTTGGTTTTTTCAAGGTGATCTCATAGCAATCAAGTAGTTAGTCTTGCTGCCAATGCAATGTGAACCTATAGGGCCGCACAGAAGAGTGTTGGAGAAGTTAGATGAAGGATTGTGTTTGCCTTACTCATATTGGATATGAGTGGAGGACAAATCATGTATCTGATTGGAGTTGCGTCGAATTTAACTCGATGTTATGTCGAGATTGTCTCGATGTGTTGCACTTGACGTTGCATCGAGATTTTCTCGACGGAAGTCTTGTACTCGACGATGTGTCGAATTGTCTCGATGCTGCGTCGAATTGCACGACGATACAAGTTGTATTCGAAGCTACATTGAGATTGTCTCGACGCTGCATCGAATTGCCTCGGCGATAGTTGTACTCGATGTTGCGTCGAGATTGTCTCAAAGTTGCGTCAAATTGTCTCGATGCTACATTGAATAGTCTCGATGATACTTGTTGTACTCTGATTAAGCCTCTGGTCTGCGGATAATGTGTTTTAATCCCTAAGTATAAAACAGGAAGCGATTAGGTTTCCTGTATAGATAATCCTTTCATAAAACTATCAGGGCCAAAGCGGAAGTGTTCTGTATGTTGGATCGGTAGGCGCCCTTAGAGGGGGGTTGAATAAGGGTTTTCAAAAAGTTAAGTGATATTTTGAAAAGCTTTGTAATAATGCAAGATAAAGACAATAAGAAGTCAAGTAAAACAATTGAAATAAAGTAGAGACATGCTTTATTAATATCAAATAAGGTTTTGAAAAACTTGACTTCTATAACGCTAGAAATCGGTGGCGATGAATAGTAAACTCTTTTTGTTTTCTATCCCGACTCGCATCCCCACGAACCGGTGGCCCTACGCTATCCTCCCCGGATTCGGCCTCAAGCCGCTCTAGCCAACCCTTCCCTGGATATGGCCTCGAGCACCCCCTAGACCTAGCCTAGATCTAGTCGCCAACACGAGGCGAGTTTCCGCCCTAAGTCCTACCCAGACCTAGTCTCCAACACGAGGCGGTTTCACTAATCGTTTACAAGAAAGATATGAAATGAAAATAAATAACAACTCCCTCTTGATGAACTTCTGAAGTTGGAGACGATGATCCGCTGTAGAATAAGCGTTGTAGAAGCGGACTTCGTTTGGACCCGGCGTGATGAGATTCTCCTTCAGAAGTTTGCAGAACTTTGGTAGGACATCAACTTTCGGCCAAGGTAGCCTCTAGAATTCTAGCACTCTATCTCTCTCTGATGTCTCTCTGATGTGTGTCCAAAAAGAGAGAAGAGGGGTCCTTTTTATAGCCACAGCGCTAGCGCCTGCGCTAGTGGTACCGCCGGCGCTATTCCATATTAGGACACATTCTGCGCGGCAGAATCTTCAATCCGAGGAAACAATTCTCTCTTGCCTACTGTGCTCCTCGCTATCGCCTGCTCTATCGGATATCGCCTGGCGCTATCTCCTTCTATAAGTACTCCCGGCATCTGCGCTTAAGTAAATATTTTGTCGATCGGAATTTCGTCGAACGCAGCTAAGAGTTCGTCGAGCGAAATTTCGTCGAACGCATTTCTGAGCATTTCGTCGAGCGCCGCTAATAGTTTGTCGAACGACAGCTAGCGTCTGCGCTAGTACTACCGCCAGCGCTAGTGGGAGATTTGGATTTGATGGCTCAACTTTGGGGGCAACCTTCTTATGTAATCCTTGAGTCATGTGGACTTTGTTATCCTGCACACTTAAACACACAAGATCAAATACACATAGGATTTGTTATTCTCAAACCTAGGAGATGCGGAAGACCATGTTCCAACAAACTCCCCCTTTTGATAATAACAAATCCATTAATGATAAATCAGAGCATTAATATATAAGCATGGAGAAACATACTTGTGTGTGTGTGAGAGTGATGACTTAGGATAATTATCGATTTTAGCATATAGAATTGCTCCCTCTAAATACATGCTCCCCCTACGTGAATGCTCTCCTAATATGTAAACTATCATCTTAATTATGCATTATATTTTGATAGCAGATTTTATTTATCATGTTAGTTCTCCCCCTTTTGTTATTAGCAAAAGCGGGTAAGGAGACACCACTTAAAAGTTGATAATAAGATAAAGGCATGATCGAGCTTGTAGAGAAGGAAATGATAAGGAGTTTTAAAATACTTTTTATTGAAATAAATCAGAGTTTGAGTATTATAATATTTTCAAAAATCAGAGTTTGTAGCATAAACAAATACAAGGTAAATGTAAAGTTTGCGGAAGACTTAGAAAAATACAAGCAAACATCTTTTGTAAGTCATGATGATTCAAAAAGGATATATGAGATAAATTTCATAAAGAAGATGTTTTTGTAGATCATTGTTCAAGTAAAATCTTTAAAGTCAATAATAAAGTAACCAAGCATGAAATAATGTTACCATGAAGAGAGTACTACAATGTTATGTTAATTAACAATTTCAAAACATACTAAACATTGTAGAAAGCATGCTAGGTTATCTAGTGCATTTCATAAATAAAGAGTAGTATAGAATTTGCGTAAGGATCCAATACTCATGAGAAGAAGTGTTATTGAAGATAATGATGTGCACATAAGTGTATTTTTGAGTATAGTAAACAAATGTTTTAATCAAAAATACAAGAAATATGTAAAGTAAGAGCACAATAAAACACAAATAATTTCACTTCCACACACTTTAATGCACAAACAGAAATGTACAACTACCAAGGTGCTTTGCACACACAATGCTCATTAAGACTTATCAGGGTGCAAAGTAGTGCTTAGGGATCACATATTTTATTTTTATTGTTGAGACTCGTGATCCGGTGTACTTAAGAGTAAGTGGTTTTTATTTAAAAAAAAATTGATTTGCACAAGATACTTTACTATTCTTTCCAAGGTGCTCAACCTCACAACGCTTATTAAGACTTATCAGGAGGTTCAAGTAGTGCTTGGTGGAGTTTGCTTTGTCACTGTATTTTATGATTTTTGTTTTGTACAAAGTTCTCCGAATACACTTGTTTTGCAAATCAATATAATTTATGAAAAACCATAACCACTTTTCTTAACTTTTAAAAGTGCAAATAAAGGAGTGTAGGTAAGATACTTGTGCAATTTTAATTCATTGTACTAATTCAAAACATACACAAGCATTCTTAAATTAAACACATATGTAGACAATGCCCAAATAAGTGAGTGAATAAGTATCATTATCAAACATAAAACATTTACTCATACTTAGAGGCATGCTAAGCTTAGTTCTACATAACTTTTACAATATAATTGATGCACATATTAATAGATATATCAAAGCATGATGAAAACAATGTTCAAAGTAGTTTGAAAAGATAAATTGCAACATTATAGAGGTTCTAAATGATGGGTTAAATCATGCTTGATTTTCATAGGAAAATCCATACATTTTTTTTGATAGTTTTAATGTTTTATATTTTGTATTGGTTTTTTTTTGCAAAAAAAATAAACTTTAAACAAATGGCAAAAAACAAAAAAGGCAAAAACATAATTTTTTGTATTTTTGTATTTGATTTTCGCATAAAAGATAGACTTTAAACAAAAAGCAAGACATATTTTTTGTAATTTGGCTTTTATAATTTTGTATTTTATTTTTGCATAAAAAAAGAGACTTTAAGCAAAAAGGCAAAACATATTTTTGTAATTTGTCTTTTGTATTTTTGTATTTGATTTTTCAAAAATAAAATAGAATGAGAAGTGCAAAAATAAATAGTACATATAGATTAATATATTTTTAGGAATTTTTCAAAATTTTAAAAATACAGAAAAATGAATGAGTGCGCTAGCGCCGGTGTTAGCGCTAGCGCGGGAAACAGTACATGATTTTTTAGGATTTTGAAATTTTTGATTGTTGATCTTGATTAAGTGTCCCAATAGTAGTTTAATGCTGAAATTTCAGAATTTTAGGAGATGTTTTCGATGGTTAAAAATTACAAAATTGCGTGTGTGAATGTGTTTTAACTCGAAAGATCTAGGACACCTAACTCAAGTCGTAATAATCGAAATCTAGCATCGGGAAGAGGTTTAGTAAATATGTCAGCGAGTTGAGAATCCGTGCCAATGAAACTTACTTTTACATGCTCTTTCTTAATGTGATCCCTAATGAAATGATGACGAACATCGATGTGTTTGGATCTAGAATGGTGTACGGGATTATATGTGAGGTCTATTGCACTTTTGTTGTCACATTTAAGATCAATGTTTTTAAGATGAAATCCAAAATCCTCTAGTGATTGACTCATCCATAACGCTTGTGCACAACAACTACCAAGTGCGATATATTCGGCCTCTGTGGTGGAAAGTGCAACCGAAGATTGTTTCCTACTAGACCAAGCTACTAAAGAGGGTCCTAGAAAGTGACAAGTACCGCTAGTGCTTTTTCGATCTAGTGAGCACCCGGCGTAGTCCGAATCAGAATAGTCGTGGAGTGTGAATTGATAATGCTATTTTTATAGTTATTTTCTTATAATATATTATTAATTATTAATTTAATTTTATTTAGTTTTAGTTAATTTATCACTAATTTATCTTCTTTTTGTATTTTCAGGTAATTTGGAATGCCAATAGCAATTTCAAGCTCATAAGAGTAATCAGGAGAATATTTGGAGTATTTCTGCCGAAATCACAAATTACATGCCCTAGGTCACGGGCGTGACCTAGGGCGTGACACTTTGTCACGGCCGTGCACCAGCCCCGCGCATTCCAATTGAAAAAGTCAGCCGTCACGTCAGATTAAAATTACACGCCCTCTGTCACGGGCGTGACAGAGGGCGTGACCTAAAATGTCACGGGCGTGACACGCCCGGAATGCATTCAATTCAGCCAGCAATCATTCCCGCCATTTCTAGCTTACACGCCCATGGTCACGGGCGTGACCAAGGTCGTGACTCTTCTGCAACCGCCAGATTAACTCCTGATCGCGGCGTTTCCCGTCGTTTCCAGACCCGTTCAAGACACGCCCTCGGTCACGGGCGTGACCGAGGCCGTGACCCGCCATGCAATTGATTTCTGCCGGTTTCTTTTCCCCAACGTCCCGGGCTTTCATGACAGCAATTACGCAGCTTACACGCCCTTGGTCACGGGCGTGACCAAGGGCGTGACTCCCCGATTTGTCATCTATAAAAGGCAGCAATCTCCAGAAGTCAGGGAGTTGGATTTTGGAGTTTACTTTCAGCTTTAGTTTACTAATTTTGTTGTTATAGCTAGTTTCTCCTAAAGTTGTAAGTTTTTATATTATTGCAATTTTAATTCAAGTATTGTTGTTTTCTTAATCATGTCTTTTTCCTCTTCTACTTGTATTCCCATCACTATGATGAGTAGATAAATTTCCTTTAGCACTTGGTCATGATGAACTTTGGAATAAAATAAAATATGTTTTGAATCAAAAAAGAAAAAAAAATGTAACGCCATATTTAGATAAAACTTTGGTGAATTGGGCGTTACAAAAATGAGTTCCCCTATCGCTAAGTATTGCCCGCGGTGTTCCAAATCGAGAAAAGAGTTTTTTAAGAAATTTGGGGAAAAGAAACCGGCAGAAATCAATTGCATGGCGGGTCACGGCCTCGGTCACGCCCGTGACCAAGGGCGTGTCTTGAACGGGTCTGGAAACGGCGGGAAACGCCGCGATCAGGAGTTAATCTGGCGGTTGCAAAAGAGTCACGGCCTTGGTCTCGCCCGTGACCGTGGGCGTGTAAGCTAGAAACGGCGGGAATGATTGCTGGCTGAATTGAATGCATTCCGGGCGTGTCACGCCCGTGACATTTTAGGTCACGCCCTCTGTCACGCCCGTGATAGAGGGCGTGTAATTTTAATCTGACATGGCGGCTGACTTTTTCAACTGGAATGCGCGGGGCTGGTTCACGGCCGTGACAAAGTGTCACGCCCTACGTCACGCCTGTGACCTAGGGCGTGTAATTTGTGATTTCGGCAGAAATACTCCAAATATTCTCCTGATTACTCTTATGAGCTTGAAATTGCTATTGGCATTCCAAATTACCTGAAAATACAAAAAGAAGATAAATTAGTGATAAATTAACTAAAACTAAATAAAATTAAATTAATAATTAATAATATATTATAAGAAAATAACTATAAAAATAGCATTATCAAATACCCCCATACTTACCCGTTTGCTAGTCCCGAGCAAACAACTTTTCATAGGAGTAGAAAAATTTAAATACTAGAAAAGAAATTTGAACCTAAGGAGTAAAAATGCGAAGTCTTGCGCCTAAGCGTGTAGAAATTCTAGTAGAAAGACCTATTCAGCATAAAGGTTAGCTTATAATTTTCAAAAATGCGTTATAACATATTGTTGTTACTTTTAAATTGAAAATCCGGCAAATCCTAAAATGATATTTAGGGAGCGGGTAGCGTGTTCACTAAGAGCAATATTACACAAAATCAAAGTTCAGGATAGCCTCCAAAGAAATCCATCAATGACGATGGCCATAGGCTTGCCCTTTCACACTCTCGCCACGACACTAGTTTAACTCATAAGTATGAATCAATAGGACTTAATTAGGTTGAAACGTGGGCTTAGGTTATTTTTGGTGTGGAAAAAAAACAAAGATAAACATAACGGCTATTCACACCCAAACCAAAAGTGAGTTTGCACAAAATAATCTAAACAGTCATGGCATTGTAAGAGCATAGCCAATTTCTAATCTTTTTTTTTTCAATTGATTTTTTTTTTTCATAAAAGACAAGAGAAAGTCCACCAAAATAATAAAATACAACAAACTCTCACAAAATCTTTTCAAATTATTACTTTCGAGCACAGACTTGGGTGTGTGATAGGTTGCTTTTTGGGCTTTGGTGAAGAGCTTGGTGGAGCTGAAACAAAAAGTAATGTAAAAGGCTCAAAGGGGCTTAACAAAGATGAAATGTTAGGTGCGGGTGCAAAAGCTCAAACGGGCCAATGAAATGCCTATATCTTATTCATCCGAATGAATTTAACTTATGCAGATGTCTTGAGAGTCGCTAGAGGCAAGTTCTAGACATCGAGAAAGGCTACCCTTCCGTTCAAATTGGGTAATATTTCTCTAGTAAACTTCTACATACTCACTTAAATTATTTTTAGATTTTACCGGTTTCAAAGGAAAAGTAAAACAAAAATAGTTTTATGCAGTTAGAAAAACATAAATCTAATTTTATGCTGAATAGTTAAATCGACATGAGATCCTACTAACGCGTGCGCGTAACTAGAACACTGCATGAGTCAACAATTTTACTCCAAAATTCAAAATCTAATGAAGTATATAAAATTTTCTACAACACTATGTAAAAGTAAATCTACTAAGAATTTTGCAAACAAGTAAATATAGAAAAATTAAGAAAACTATATATTTTTTTATTTTTGAAGATTTTTTTAATTTTGTTTTTTTATTTGTTTTTTGTTTTTTGTTTTTTTTTTTGTTTTTTTTTTTTGATAAAAAATTTGGGTGTTGCTTTGCAATAAAACCGGCGTGAAATACCCTCCCCCATACTTGAAAGAAAACAGTGTCCCCAATGTTTTAGAAATAAGTACGAGTAAAGGAGAGAAAACTTCCCTGATGAAGAGCAAATCAATACCCAAGTCATCCTGAAGAAAAACATAAAGCAAAACATTTTTTTATATTCTTAATATTTTGGAAGGAATAAAAAAGAAATAAAACAAATACAAAAGTGCAGGACAGAAAATAAAAGATACAGACGACCAAAAATAAAAATCTCTAAGCATCATCGTCGTCGTCCTCCTGCTGATAATAAGCACGCAGATCAGCAAATTCCCGCTGCAGATGCTCCATAGAGGAAGCATGGCGCTGCTCGAGGGTGTCAAAACGTGTGTCAAAATGAGTGCGCTTGGACAGCTGCTCTGTCTGAATCTGATCCAAACGGGTGTGGAACCGCCCAAACTGTTGATCGAAATAAGTGGAGGAGTCGGGCGCAGGGAGAAAGTGCTGCTGCGGCGACTGTGAAAATTGCGGAGCTGGAGCAACGCCACCGGAATCAGCTTCGAAATCAATATCGATCGGGTCGCCACCAACTTCGCCAGGAACGGCCTCGTACTCGCGGCCACGTCGGCGCATCAAACCAAGGGCCCGGAGGTTTTGGAACGTGATAGGTGTGGGTGGTTGGAGTGGAGACATGGGAGGGAGTGCATCCCAGAGCCCCAAACGCTAGGCCAAATAAGTAACAAACGAACCGCCATGAAGCGCACTAAGCCTCCGATTTTTGGCCTGATGCCGAAAAAAACATCGCTAGCGCCGAACCAAGATTGAGGGGGACTCATTCGTGCATGCTATATAAATATAACAGGTCCGCGCGGGTCACCACTCCATGGCTATCGCCGCGAGCGGAAAGTGTGAAAGTGAGGAGGTAGTGGAGATAGCGTAAGGCGGGGGAGAGGAGATGACTACCCTTGGATTTTTTAGGCGAATATGGATTGAGGTCGTTACTGATTTCCGCCCAAAATCCGGGAAGGTTATACTCACGAGGGAAATCAAGGGGGAGAGCGGTGTAGGCCTCCGTAAGGGTGAAGGCCTCATCGCAGAAGCCCATGAGAACGTTGAACTGACGCAAAGGAAGAGTTTGCGAAAGCCCGCCCATTCGAAATTCAAGCACGTTGTCGGCCCCGGCCCAGTGAAAATCAAATGAGGAGAAAAACTACACCGTCAGCTCGTAGTACGCCGGCTCTGAAATGGAGAAGAAAGGAGCCCACCCCGGAGTAGTGAGTAAATCTCGCACTGCGTTGGCCTGCCCAAGGGTGGTGAGAACGTGCCAATCAATGACGCGGAAAACGCCAAATTCTTTCCCACGGAGGCGGGTACTCCGGTTTTGATGAGTGGGATGGAAAAAATTGAGCATAGCCTCCGCATCAAAAGTTTCATCGGGGAGTGAAGAGGAGGACTCGTCAATGGCGTGATTGCGGCGGCGGCCGGCCATTTGGAAGGAAGAAATGAAGTAATCGGCCAAAGATGAGAGAAAAGAAGGGAGAGATGGGGGACAAGGTGTGGAGAAAAGAGAGGGGGAAGGGGCACTTAAATAGGGAAAAATTCATGTGTCACGCCATCGGTCAAGCCCGTGACCAAGGGCGTGTAAGGGGCGACACGTGAAATCTGGCGTGAGGGAGGAATCCGAGTTTGACCGGTCAAAAAGCAAAATTTTAGCATGTTACGCCCTTGGTCACGCCCGTGACCGAGGGCGTGTAACTGGAAAAGCAGGACCGGCCAGAGAATCCAATGCTGGCCGGTCAAAAAGCGGTTCCCGAGGTGTCATCGGTCAGGGTCACGCCCGTGACCATGGGCGTGACTTGACTGTCACGGGCGTGACAGTCAAAGGGAATCTTTGACCAGGCGCGGTGGGATGATATGCCAGCTGGATGAGTCACGGCCGTGACCTTCAAATGTCACGGGCGTGACTCGAGTTGTCACGGGCGTGACATGTCATGTTGTGCCCGTGAGTGCCCAGTTTGGGCGAAAATGTTCTTCCGCTAATGTCACGCCCGTGACCAAGGTTGGTCACGCCTGTGACTAATACGGAAGACGGAATGGAGTGCAACTCGTCGAGAGATTCGCCAGGAAAACAAATCGTAATGCGCCACGCCCTGGTCACGGCCGTGACTGAGGCCGTGACTAAGAATTTTTTTCCAGAAACCCTTTTTTTTTATGTTTTTGGTTTGGTTTTGTAATTTTTTTATCTTTTTTTTTTAAAGAAAACAAAATAAAAACAAAATCAAGGTAATAAAATAAAAAGAAAAATACTAAAAATAAAGTACCGACTTGGAGAGCGGGGTTTCATGCGTATATGCGAGTGACCGTTATCTCGCAAATCTCCTCCAAACCTGCAAAAACCTCAAAAAAAAGAATAATAATATTTTTTTTATCTTTTTTTTTTAATGTTTTTAAATTTTTTTTTTCATTTTTTTTTTAAAAACAAGAATAAAAATACTTAAAAAATTTTTAAACGGAAAATAAAATAAAATAAAACATGGGTTGCCTCCCAAGAGCGCTTTGGTTACGGTCGTTGAGCTCGACCATGGTGGCACGCCGATTTAGGTGTTCGGAAGGAGAATTTCCTCCCGGTGCTCATGAAAATTATCGCCGGTGAAAAATAATTTCAACCGGTGCCCATTCACTTTAAATTCACCTTTTTTAGGATGTGTTATTGAAACGGTCCCGTAGGGCCAAACCTCTTTGACGATAAAGGGGCCGGACCAACGGGACTTAAGTTTTCCCGGAAAAAGTCGTAAGCGCGAGTTATAGAGGAGAACTTGGTCTCCCGGTCGAAAAGTTTTAGGATTCCTAAGTTTCTTATCATGATAAAATTTAGTGCGCTCCTTGTATAATTTATTACTTTCATAAGCAAGGGAGCGCCACTCATCGAGCTCGTTAAGTTGGATCTTGCGGAGCTCGGACGAAACACTATTATCTAGATTAAGAAATTTAAGCGCCCAAAAAGCGCGATGCTCAAGCTCGACCGGTAAATGACATGCTTTTCCATAGACCAATTGATACGGCGTACAACCGATGGCGGTCTTGTACGCGGTCCGATAGGCCCATAAAGCATCATCGAGTTTAAGCGACCAATCCTTCCTATTGGTGGAAACCGTTTTTTCTAAAATTCGTTTTAATTCCCGGTTAACCACTTCTACTTGGCCACTTGTTTGAGGGTGATAGGGGGTGGCCATCCTATGCGTAACGCCATATTTAGATAAAACTTTAGTGAATTGGGCGTTACAAAAATGAGTTCCCCTATCGCTAAGTATTGCCCGCGGTGTTCCAAATCGAGAAAAGAGTTTTTTGAGAAATTTGGTCACGACACGGGCATCATTGGTGGGAAGGGCTTGCGCCTCCGCCCACCTAGATACGTAGTCGACCGCTACCAAAATATATTGATTTCCAAAAGAAACTGGTAGCGGACAGACAAAATCGATCCCCCATAAATCAAAAACCTCAATTTCCAAAATAGATTTCAAAGGCATTTCATCAAGGCGAGAGATATTACCTGAGCGTTGGCATTGTTCACAACGACTTACATGTGCGTGGGCGTCCTCTTCGATGTCAAGGATGACAAAATCTACCGGAAAGATAAATTTATCAACCTTGACAAGCACATCCTCGATAATACCCATTGGGTATTTTATGGATCGATCCGCCAATTGGATGCTCATTCTCGTAGGATTAGGCTCTCCTAAACCCAATTTTTGGAAAAGAGAATAAGGCATCAAATTTATATAGGCGCCTAGATCGGCCAACGCATGTTTTACTAAGAAATCGCCAAATAAACAAGGAATTGAGAAACTACCCGGATCGGTTAATTTCTTAGGCAATTTATTAAGTAAAACTGCCGCTCACTCCGCGTTCAATTGAACGGTAGAAATATCCTCAAGTTTCTTTTTATTGGATAAAAGGTCCTTGAGATATTTAGCATACTTCGGCATTTGTGCGATGGCTTCGCAAAACGGTAGATTAATATGAATTTGTTTAAGCATGTCTAAAAATTTTCCGTAATGCTCATCCATCCGATCCTTTTTTAATTTAGACGGATAGGGAAGTGGTGGTTGAAATTCTTTAATTTTATTTTGCGTTATAATTTGAGGAGGAGGAGAAGATGGAGAAATGGTTACCTCTGGTTCAACCAATTTCGCAGGAGTAGTTACCTCCTTCCCATTTCGTAACGTGATAGACTTTGCCTGCTCCTTTGGGTTGGGCTCCGTATTGCCCGGTAGTGCTCCCTGTTGTCGATCGGAAAGCATCTTTGCAATTTGCCCAATTTGATTCTCCAAATTGCGAACAGATCCGGTAAGATTCCGGATATTTGCGTCGTTAGTTGTTGCATATTTGGTGAACACTTCCTCAATAGTGGGAGCTTTTGGAGCTAGTGGTGGAGGAAAACCAGGTGGAATTGTGTTTGGGGGTTGTGCCGCATTCCCTGGATTACTCCAAGAGAAATTGGGGTGATTCCTAAAACCTGGGTGATATGTGTTACCATAATGAGTGTTTCCCAAATTAAAGGTTGGCCGATTTGGATTACCCATGTAATCCACATGTTCGGCAATGGTGGAGGGGGATCCCCAGGTAGGTGTAGAAGAGGAAGCAGTCATCTCTTCTATTTTTCTATTTAAAAGCTCAACCTGGACAGATAAATTTGAAATCGTATCAACTTCATATATCCCGGCCGGTTTATTTGGACGCGACCGAGGTGTACTCCATTGATACGTATTCATGGTCATACTCTCTAAAAGCTCTTGTGCGCCTGCCGGTGTTTAGTTATTCAAGGTACCACCGGCGGCGGCGTCAATCATTTGACGCGTTTGGGAATTTAGGTCGTTATAGAATGTCTGAATTTGCAACCAATCGGGGATTGCATGATGGGGGCATCGGCGCAAATATTCCTTAAACCGCTCCCAAGTATCATAAAGCGTTTCCGTTTCAACTTGGGAGAAAGAAATGATATCCTTACGCAATTGAGCCGATTTAGCGGGCGGAAAATATTTCGTGAGAAATTGTTCCGTCATTTGGGCCCATGTGGTGATAGATTCTCTTGGAAGAGAACTGAGCCACTGCTTAGCTTTATTGCGCAAGGAGAAAGGAAAAAGCTGAAGCCTTATTGCGTCATCAGATACCCCGTTAATTTTGAAAGTATCGCATATTTCTAGAAAACTAAAAATATGCGCGTTGGGATCCTCATCTTGAAGCCCATCAAATTGTACATATTATTGTACCATTTGAATGATGCACGGCTTTAATTCAAAATTATTGTTCGCTATAGCAGGTTGAACAATACTAGAAGTGGTATCCTCCAGATTAGGCCGGGCATAATAGGACATAGTCCGTTGCGCGACCTCATCCGGATTTGGATCACCCATATTAGAAGAGGTAGAAAAGGAGGGAGAAGAAGAAGAAGATGAAGAAGAAAGAGTATTCGGAAAGGAAGTGTCACCTACGGATTCCTCAATCGGATCTTGAGAACTTGGTCGTTGGAATCTTAAGCGTCGCCGAATGGTTTGCTCGATTTCCGGATCCAATTCAAGAAGATCGGACGGATTCCTTCGGGTCATACACCAAAAAGAAAAACATAGAAAAGAGAGAAAGAAAAAAAATGATGAAATTAATAGAACGAAGCTTTCAAAATATCAACAATAAATCCCCGGCAACGGCGCCAAAAACTTGATGAGATAAATTCGCGCTGGGCAAAATTAGAATATTATCCACGTATAATTCGATAAGGCAAGTGTACCTATCGCTTTATAGTATAGGATTTAGAAAATCAAGTGTCGTATTTTCCCGGGCTTGTTGAGTACTTCTACTCACAAAGAAGAGCTATTATTTTATCGATCGAAAGTTGGGTTTGTTTTGGAAAAACGATTTGGAGAAAATTAACTGCGAAGAAAAATTAGGATTAAAAGGATTAGCACTTGGTCATGATGAACTTTGGAAAAAAATAAAATATGTTTTGAATCTTTCTAATTAGCAAACTCTCGTACTGTTTATTTTCGATTTATCTTTGAATTACTTTGTTTTGATTTCATATGTCCGGAATATGACTTTCAATCTAAGATTCGTTTGCTAGTGATCGAGAGATCCATGCGAATGAGGAGATCACTCAAAGATAAAAAGAGTTGTATGCATTCCTCGAGAGAGGGTGACACAAATCTTTCGGATTGGAGTCAAATCCAATAGTGGGGTTCATCGCTTAAAGCAAGCTTAAGGGGTTTCGACTGGCCGAGGGGTCTTAATCGATCAACCTAAGGTTAGGTGGTAGTTCTCTCGAGAGAGGCTCTACCATATTTTGGGAACCTCCACGGTCGATGATATTTCAATAAGAGTTTGCGGTTTCATCTTTTATAAAATTTTATTTTATTCCAAAGGGATTCAAGACCAAGTGCTAATCCTTTTAATCATAATTTTTCTTCACAGTTAATTTTCTCCAAATCGTTTTTCCAAAACAAACCCAACTTTCGATCGATAAAATAATAGCTCTTCTTTGTGAGTAGAAGTACTCAACAAGCCCGGAAAAATACAACACTTGATTTTCTAAATCCTATACTATAAAGCGATAAGTACACTTGCCTTATCGAATTATACGTGGATAATATTCTAATTTTGCTTAGCGCGAATTTATCTCATCATGAATGAATCATTGTGTGGGTACCATAATCCTAATTTAGATGACCCTAATAAATAACGAAAAATACGTTTTACCGCTTTTAAATGAGATTCTTTTGGATTGGCTTGAAAGCGAGCACATAAACATACGTCAAACATTATATCTGGTCTAGATGCACGTAAGTAAAGAAGAGATACCATCATTCTTCTATATAGCGTTTGATCAATTGAAATTCCGGATTCATCTTTTCCTAGTTTTAAAGAAGCACTCATAGGAGTAGAAGCTTGTTTAAGATTTTCAAATCCAAATCGTTTAAGCATATCGTGGATATATTTAGTTTGGCAAATAAAGATACCATCAGTTCGTTGCGAGATTTGAAAACCAAGAAAATATGATAGTTCTCCTACAAGACTCATTTCAAATTCATTTTTCATTACTAAGACTACTTCATTACACAACTCTTCATTAGTGGCTCCAAAAATGATATCATCAACATATATTTGTAAAATAATTAGATCGTTATTATTATGCTTAATGAAGAGTGTCTTGTCGGCACTTCCCATAACATGCCCGTGTTTTAACAAAAACGATGTAAGTCGATCATACCATGCACGGGGCGCTTGTTTTAAACCATAAAGCGCTTTTTTTAATTTGTAAACATGATTAGGGAATTTTTCATTTATGAAACCGGGGGGTTGTTCTACATAAACTTCTTCTTTTATAAACCCGTTTAAAAAGGCACTTTTAACATCCATTTGAAATAATTTTATTATCTTAAAACTCGCAAATGCCAAAAATATTCTTATAGATTCTAAGCGAGCAACGGGTGCAAAAGTTTCTTCAAAATCTACCCCCTCGATTTGAGAATAACCTTGAGCAACTAAGCGTGCTTTATTTCTTATAATCCTAGATTCACCATCTAATTTATTCTTAAAGATCCATTTTACGCCGATAATTGGAAGATTATATGGTCTATCTACTAGATTCCAAACCATATTTCTTTCAAATTGACCTAACTCTTCATTCATAGCCAAAAACCAAAATTCATCATTTAAAGCGGTGGAAACATTTTTAGGTTCGATTTCGGAAACAAAGCAAATATTTGAAAATGTTTCATGAAGAGAGGATCGAGTTCTTACCCCAGTAGAAGGTTCCTCAATGACTAGCTCTTTTGGATGATTTTTTGAGAAGTTCAAAATGCTTGGAGGTACATATTCATCTTCCTTTGTCTTTTCCTCCTCTTCTTTGGACGGTTCCTCTTCGTCGTGCTCCAAAGATGGCAAAGGTTCATCATTTGTACCTGTAGAAAGCTTCTCTGCACATGGAATAAACTCATCAAATTTAACATTAATAGATTCTTCAACCTTACTTGATCTTTTGTTAAATATTCTATAGGCTTTACTGGTTGAAGAATATCCAAGAAATATTCCTTCATCACATTTCTAATCAAATTTTCCTAAAGAATCTTTTGTATTAAGAATAAAACATTTACATCCAAATACTTTAAAATATGATACATTAGGTTTCTTTGGATAGTATAGTTCATACGGTGTGAGATTTAGTGATGGGCGAAGCATGACTCTATTCATTACATAGCATGATGTGCTTACGGCTTCAGCCCAAAAAGACTTAGGTAATTTATATTCAGATAATATGGTGCATGCTAGTTCTTGGATTGTCCTATTTTTCCGTTCTACAACACCGTTTTGTTGAGGTGTGCGTGGAGCGGAGAACTCATGCATAATACTTAACATTTCACAAAAGGATTTAAAATTTTCATTTTCAAGTTCACCTCCATGATCTGAACGAATGCATTTTATTTTTAGATCTAGTTCATTTTAAATACGAGTACATAATTTTGAGAATTTGCAAAACGCATCAGATTTGGAAGAGAGAAATAAAGTCCAGCAATATCTTGAGAAATCATCTATTAGAACGTAAGTGTATATTCTACCACCAAGACTTGCGGTGTTAACGGGACCAAAAAGATCCATATGAATTAATTGCAATGGTTTTGTTGTAGAAATTTTGTTTTTGCTTTTAAAAGATGATTTTGTAAATTTTCCTTTTTGGCATGGAGAACATAGTGAAGATAAATTTCCATTTAACTTAGGCAATCCTCTAATCAATTCCCTTTTTGCTAGTTTTAAAATGAGCTTTGTGCTAGCGTGACCTAAACGTCTATGCCATAGTTCTAATTCATCATTTTTGGTTATTAAGCATTTCATAGATGATTTGGAAAGATCATGAAACGAAACTATGTAAACATTGTGAATTTTGGGTGCAGTTAGTAACACATCTTTTGTTTTAGGATTAACTATTTTGCAAAGATTTGTGGATGATTCAAATAATACGTCTAATCCTTTATCACACAGTTGACTTATAGATATTAAGTTATGTTTTAATCCTTTTACATAAAGAACATTTGAGATAAGAAAAGATTCGTTACCCACTGTACCGACTCCCATGATCCTTCCTTTACCGTTATCACCAAACGTTACGATCCCTCCTTTCTTCTTTTCTAGGTAAGGAATTTTGCTTTGTTGCCCGTCTTGTGCTTGGAGCAGCCTGAGTCCAAGTACCACACGTCCTCCGTTTTCTTAGCCTTCCTGCAAATCTAGAGAGAAGATGAGAGTAAAGATCCATATACCCAAGAGGTACCACCCATAGAGTAAGTGGATTTCTTAGGTACCCAGATTTGTTTTAACGATCGTTGTTTTATATTCCTGCAAGAGCTAGACGTGTGTCCAAATTTAAGACAATTAACACACAAAATAAAGGGAGTTGAGACCCTTTTATGAGTTTCTACGTTGCTCTTGCTGGATGATGTTTGAACATTAGAAAAAACAGTAGATTTTTTAACACTTGAGCTACCGCCGGCGTTAGTGGCTAGCGTCAGGCGGTAGGGTTCACTTTTATATCCGACCCCAAATTTTCCAGAACCATAACATTGGTTTCCCAATATCATATCCAGGGATTTTTTACCAATCCCGAATTTTTTTATGGCTATATTGAGGTCATGATTTTGTTTTTTAAGAAAAGTATTTTCTTGTACAATCATAACACATTTATTTTCAAATCCTTTTTTGTTATTTTCAATTTGTAAAAGAGAGGTTTTTAGTTTTCTCTCTAAGTCCCCCTTTTCTTTTGCAATAGTTTTGTTTTGTGAGAGGGCCTTAGAAAGAGAAATTTCAAGTTCTTTTGTCTTAAATAAAGAGTGCTCACACTCTTGACATGAAACCTTTCTCTTTTCAAGGGAGATCAATTTTTTTGTGAGCTTGTGATTTTTTTTATAATAGATTCATTTTCACAATTTAATATAATATTATCTATTATACTTTGATCATAGGATTTGCAAGTTAGAACAAATTCATCATAGAGTTCTTCGAAAGTAGGAGTTACCTCAGTGTCGCTAAGAACACTGGTGTCGTCATCGTTGCTTTTTGCCATTAAGCACAGGTTTGCTTCCTCTTTGCTGCTTGATTCAGACTTCAGAGGAAGAATCATCCCAAGTTGCGGCTTTTAGTACTTTCTTTTTCTCTTTTGCTTTGTATTGTTCTTTTTGCTCCTTTTGATACTTCGGGCACTGGCTCCGAATATGCCCGGTCTTTCTGCAGTGGTAGCACTCCGATGGTGGTCTTTCTTCTTCATCTTCGCTTCCTTTTTCTTTCCTTGATGAAGAGGATGATCCCTTTCGTCGAGTATCCTTTTGGAAGTATTTTCGGAAAGTGTTCCTTCTTTCCGGATTCCTGATGAACTTCCTGAAGTTCTTCACCAGGAGACCTTCTTCATCATCATCATCTTCGATGCTCTCCTTCTTTAATTTTAGTGCTAGCGCCTTTTTCTTTGGATCTTTGTTGTATTCATCGTGTTGAATCTGGAGTTCTACCTCATGGGTTTTGAGATTCCCAATAAGGTTCTCGATCTGGAGAGTTCTTAAGTTGTGCGACTCTGAGATGGCTGTCACCTTTGGATTGAACCTTGGAGGTAAGGAATGAAGAATTTTCCTCACCAAGTCCACGTCTGAGTAGGTCTTTCTGAGTGCCTTTGAAGCATTGACGATCTTGGTGAAGCGAGTGTACATCGAGTTAATGTCCTCTTCGGTATCCATCCTGAATTTTTCATATTCAGATTCCAGTTGGAATAGCTTTGCATCTTTCACCTGCGATGTACCTTCATGAGTAACTTCCAATTGATTCCAAATATCATAAGCAGTTGTGCATGCAGAAATTCTATTAAACTCAGTCATATTTAAAGCGCAAAATAAAGCGTTCATTGCTTTAGCATTATTTTTACACCTTAATTTATCGTTATCATCCCATTTATCTTTAGGTTTTAGTAATGTCGCCTCTCCCACTACAGTTGTAGGAGGAGATTATCGAACTTCTACCATGTTCCATACTTCTACATCAATGGTCATAAGAAAACACATCATTCGATTTTTCTAGTAGCTAAAATCTGACCCAGTAAAGAGAGGTAGTCGACTAATCCCTTGACCCTCCGGAAAAGCGAGATCATGAGACGCCATTATTCCCGGTTGTTAAGCCGATTGGAATAAAACCTCTCTGATACCACTTGTTGGATCGGTAGGCGCCCTTAGAGGGGGGGGGGGTGAATAAGGGTTTTCAAAAAGTTAAGCGATATTTTGAAAAGCTTTGTAATAATGCAAGATAAAGACAATAAGAAGTCAAGTAAAACAATTGAAATAAAGTAGAGACATGCTTTATTAATATCAAATAAGGTTTTACAAAAGTTGACTTCTATAACGCTAAAAATTTGTGGCGATGAATAGTGAACTCTTTTTGTTTTCTATCCCGACTCGCATCCCAACGAACCGGTGGCCCTAGCCTATCCTCCCCGGATTCAGCCTCAAACCGCTCTAGCCAATCGTTCCCCGGATATGGCCTCGAGCACCCCCTAGACCTAGCCTAGATCTAGTCGCCAACATGAGGCGAGTTTCTGCCCTATGTCCTACCCAGACCTAGTCGCCAACACGAGGAGGTTTCACTAATCGTTTACAAGAAAAATATGAAATGAAAATAAATAAAAACTCCCTCTTGATGAACTTCTGAAGTTGGAGACGAAGATCCGCTGTAGAATAAGCATTGTAGAAGCGGACTTCATTTGGATCCGGCGTGATGAGATTCTCCTTCAGAAGTTCGCAGAACTTTGGTAGGACATCAACTTTCGGCCAAGGTAGCCTCTGGAATTCTAGCACTCTATCTCTCTCTGATGTCTCTCTGATGTGTGTCCGAAAAGAGAGAAGAGGGGTCCTTTTTATATCCACAGCGTTAGTGCCTGCGCTAGTGGTACCGCCGGCGCTATCCCATATTAGGATACATTCTGCGCGGCAGAATCTTCAATACGAGGAAACAATTCTCTCTTGCCTACTGTGCTCCTCGCTATCTCCTGCGCTATTGCATATCGCCTGGCACTATCTCCTTCTATAAGTACTCCCGGCATCTGCGCTTAAGTAAATATTTCATCGATCGGAATTTCGTCGAACGCAGCTAAGAGTTCGTCGAGCGAAATTTCGTCGAACGCATTTCTGAGCATTTTGTCGAGCGCCGCTAATAGTTCGTCGAACGACGGCTAGCTCCTGCGCTAGTACTACCGTCGGCGCTAGTGGGAGATTTGGATTTAATGGCTCAACTTTGGGGGCAACCTTCTTATGTAATCCTTGAGTCATGTGGACTTTGTTATCCTGCACACTTAAACACACAAGATCAAATACACATAGGATTTGTTATTCTCAAACCTAGGAGATGCGGAAGACCATGTTCCAACACTGTATAGGTGTCGATATTCCGCGAGATCGCCACCGCCGCTCCCTATCGTCGAACCTAGCAGTTTGTGGGAGACGCAGAGGGCATTCATCCTCCATCCTAGCCCTTGTTGGACAAGAGTCGTGGGGTTCTCCATCACTGTGTGCATTCCTATAGAGGTGCTGATCCATTTTAGTACTTGGAAATCAGAGTTCGTTTTGGGATCAGACCTTGGAGCATCTTGGTTGAGTGTTGACTCAATCCCTCTCTGGTATATTGCAATGCATTGCTTTATTTATTTCTTGATTCATGAAATTGCAAGATCTGAAACTCTCTTGGGTTGTTCTTGTTTTAGTTCCGCTGCGCATATATGATATGCTGTTCATTTTGAATGAAGTAGAAAACCCAATATTGGTATCAAAGCGAGGTTCAGGATCCAGTGCGTGTAAATCAGAGGTTTAGAAATGTTTTAAAACATCTGGATTTCTTCCTGATACATCATTTTGATGTATTTTCTGAGCGGTTTCTGGTGGTGGTTTTTCAAAATTTTCATCGGGGCTCTGCCTCTTGGAACCCATCCAGGAACGCATGTGATTGTGTTGCGATTTTCATGTTTAAGAAATCGTTTCTCCTTTGCAGTAACCGTCCCTCTGATTGGTTTGTGAAATCAAGTGTCTTAGATTTTGAATCTGACATTGAGAGACGAAGTTGTCTACTGAAAGTGGAGTTGTTTTTGCCTGTGGCCAATGCATGTAAATCTAGAGGTTTAGAAGTGTTCTTAATGCTCAGATTTATCCCTTTTATCAAAGTGTTGATAATTTTATTTTGTGCACATCTGGGATGTATTTGGGTTGTGAATGTTGTAATTTTGTATATCTGCACATTGATTAATTGTTAATCGATTGTAATAAAATACCTTATTAAATATTAAGTATACGGATGTCTTCCGATGGATGACACTCTTCCTGCCTCGATCGATGAAGTGTGGGCTTGCCAATGCAAGGTGCATCATTCTATATTGGTAAGGGTGCGAGCGGATAATTGTGATATCCCACTGTTGGCATAGGGTCTAACTTAACTAGGTGACCTCCAAGGTTGAGTGCCTAGAGGCATAGGGTTGGCATGCACCATATGATGGATGCGAATAAAGAGTTATTCACCAACCATACAAGAGTTGCATGATGATACAATTGGCAAGTGTTGTCTACCTAAATAACCGCATTATGAGAGGAACGCCAAAGCGGACTCATTGTGTTGGTGAAATACGGATCTTGTCCACTAAGAGAGTAGCTCACTTAACCTCTCCGAATTGATATTAAGGGTTATCAATTTGAATAAAATAGTGTGAGTATTTAATAAAAGTCCTTATTAAGTAAAATGTATTTTGAAATATAATACTGAAAATAATTTTGCATAATTTTGTAGAACTTCCATGGCAAGTGGATCTCACTCCACCTTGTCCCTGAGAGCTATCATTGAGAAGGACAAGCTCAATGGGACTAACTTCCTTGGTTGGTATAGAAACATGATAATTGTTCTCAGGTAAGAGCGTAAGCTCTATATCTTGGAAGAGGATCCCCCCACTGCCGACCGAGAATACGTCCCGTGCCGACAAAGATGCTTATAAGAAGTATCAAGATGAATCCTTAGATGTCGAATGCCTCATGCTCGCTACCATGAACTCTGAGCTTCAGAAGTAGCATGAGACCATGTGTGGCTTTAAGATTATCGAGCACCTGAAGAAAATGTTCCAAGGGCAGGCTCGACAAGAGAGGTTCGATATCACTAAGGCTTTATTTCAGTGTAAAATGGGAGCTAGAGACCCAGTGGAAACTCATGTACTCAAAATGATTGGGTACATTGAGAACCTTCAAAGATTGGGGTTTCCTTTAAGCCAAGAGTTGGCTACAGATCTGATCCTGCAATCGTTGTCGGACAGTTACGAGTAGTTTGTCTTGAACTACAACATGAATGAGATAGATAAGACACTGGTCGAGCTCCTAGGCATGTTAAGAACTGCCGAGAACAACATGAAGAAGACCAAGCCTGCTAGCCCCATATTGATGGTGCATAAAAGCAAGGGCAAGGCCAAGGGATTCAAGAAGACTAAGGTGGGACCTAAGTCTTGCCTTGATCCCAAGTCTTCTACACTAAAAAAGAAGGGATTAGCTAAAGAAGGAAATTGCCACCACTGCGGTAAGGCATGGCATTGGAGGAGGAACTGTCCCCTCTACATCGAGGATCTTAAGAAGAAGGGAAGCGTGACTTCCACTTTAGGTATTTTTGTTATAGAAGTTAACATGTCTGCTCCTTCTTCTTGGGTATTGGATACCGGATGTGGTTCTCACATTTGTACGAATGTGCAGGAACTGACAAGGAGAAGACTGCTGGGTAAAGGAGAAGTGGACCTGCGCGTTGGAAATGGAGCAAAAGTTGTTGTCGTTGCCGTAGGATTGTACCATCTTTCCTTGCCCACTGGGCTTATTATAGAACTTGATAATTGTTATTTTGTTCCTGCTATAACTAGAAACATCATTACTATTTCATGTTTGGACATGATTGGTTTCTCTTTTATTATTAAGAACAATTGTTGTTCTATCTATAAGAATGATGTTTGTTATGGCATTTCTCAAATGGTTAACGGTTTGTTTGTTTTGAACATAAATCACTCAATCTATAACATAAAAAATACCAAACGACTAAAAACTAATGACTCTAATCCTACATATCTCTGACACTATCGTTTAGGCCATATGAATGAGAAACGCATATCCAAGCTCAATAAAGATGGATTATTGGACTCATATGATTATGAATCATTTGAGAGATGCGAGTCATGTTTATTAGGCAAGATGACAAAATCCCCTTTCACTAGTTGTAGTGAGAGGACTGATTATCTCTTGGGTATTATACATAGTGATGTAGTCGGACCCATGAGTTCCATGTCTAGAGGTGGGTACTACTACTTCGTTACATTTATTGATGATTTCAGTAGATACAGATATATATATATATATATATATATCTTATGAAGTGTAAATCTGAAACCTTTTACAAGTTCAAAGATTTTAAGAATGAAGTAGAGAACCAACTAGGAAAAAGGATAAAGGCACTCCGATCTGATCGAGGTGGCGAATACCTGAGTCATGAGTTTCGTGATCATCTAAGAGAGTGTGGTATTGTATCACAACTCACTCCACCTAGAACACCACAGCACAATGGTGTCTCTGAGAGGAGGAATCGTACCTTGTTAGACATGGTGTGATCGATGATGAGTCATGCAGATCTGCCTGTTTCTTTTTGGGGATTTGCTCTAGAGACTGCTGCTTTCACTTTAAATCGTGCTCCAATGAAAACAGTTCTAAAGACACCATATGCGATATGGACTGGGAAGCGTCCTAGTATGTCTTTCATTCAAATTTGGGGCTGTGAGGCATACGTACGACGTCAAATGTCTAACAAGCTAGAACCCAAATCGGATAAGTGGTATCTAGTGGGGTATCCTAGGGAGACCAAAGGATATTACTTCTACTTGCCATCTGAGGTCAAAGTGTTTGTCGTAAGGACTAGCGTCTTTTTGGAGAAAGAGTTCTTATCCAGAAAGACTACAAAGGTAGAACTTGAAGAAGTTCAAGAACCACAAATTGAAAATGAACCTGAATTGGAGTCTGAGAAAGGACTACAAGCAGTTGTAGCTGGAGAGCCTGCTCAAGAAACACAAGTCCTACGTAGATATGGTAGACCAAGATTTAAGGCTGAGAGATATGGATTTCTCGTGTCTCAAATAGGTAATGTGTTTCTTATGAATCCTGGTGATGAGCCTGCAACCTACCAAGAGGCTATGAATGAACCAGACTCTGAGAAGTGGCTAGACACCATGAAATCTGAAATGGACTCCATGTATGCAAACCAAGTTTGGACCTTGGTGGAACCACCTGAAGAGGTATGACCCATAGGGTGCAAGTGGGTCTTCAAGAAGAAGACCAACATGGATGGGAATGTACAGACATTCAAAGGGCGATTAGTGGCTAAAGGTTTCAAGCAAATTCATGGTGTTGACTATGATGAGACCTTTTCCCCTGTCTCTATGGTTAAGTCCATCAGAATTTTGCTTGCTTTTGCTGCGTATTATGACTACGAGATCTGGCAAATGGATGTCAAAATGGCTTTCATAAATGGAAACCTCCGTGAGGAAGTGTACATGACACAACCCAATTGTTTTGAATCTCCAAATGAAGCCACTAAAATATGCAAGTTGAATCGAACCATTTATGGATTGAAGCAAGCTTCTCGTAGTTGGAATCTCCATTTTGATGAGAAAATTAAAGAGTTTGGTTTCATCAAAAATGAAGATGAACCTTGTGTTTACAAGAGAATTAGTGGGAGCATAATTATCTTCCTGATACTGTATGTAGATGACATATTGTTGATTGGGAATGACATTCCAACCCCGCAAGTTGTTAATAACAACCTAGGGAACTGCTTTTCTATGAAAGAATTTGGCGAAGTGACTTATATACTTGGTATTAAGATCTATATAGATAGATCGAAGAAGTTACTGGGTTTGACCCAAAGTACATACATTGACAAGGTGCTGAAAAGGTTCAGCATGCTTGAGTCCAATAAGGGATACTTACCCATGTCTCATGGTGTTAGTCTCTCTAAGGACCAGTGTCTTAAATCTTTGGAAGATAAGGACCGCATGAAGTTGATTCCATATGCCTCTGCAATTAGATCAATCATGTATGCAATGTTATGTACTAGACCCGATGTCTCCTATGCTTTGAGCATGACAAGCAAATATCTGTTTGATCCCGGTGATAGTCACTGGATAGCCATCAAGAATATCCTACGAAGGATGTATTCATGGTGTTTGGTGGAGAGGAAGAGCTCATCATAAAGGGTTACACAGATGCTAGCTTCCATACTGATAGGGATGACTCAAAGTCTCAATCAGATTTTGTATTTTGCCTTAATGGAGGAGCTGTAAGCTGGAAGAGTTCCAAGAAAGAGACGATTGCCGATTCTATGACAGAATTTGAGTATAGCGCTGCAGCAAATGCGGCGAAGGAGGCTGTATTGATAAGGAAATTCATCGGTGAGCTAGATGTAGTTCCTAGCATTGTTGATCTCATAATTCTCTACTGTGACAACAACGGTGCAATTGCCCAAGCTAAGGAACCTAGATCTCATCAGCGCTCCAAGCACATACTTCGACGTTTCCATCTCATTGGAGAGATTGTCGATCGAGGAGATGTGAGCATATGCAGAGTATCGACTGAACAGAATATTGCGGATCCACTGACGAAGCCTCTTGCACAGAGAAAGCATGATGGTCATACTAGATCAATGGGTATTAGATACCTAAATGATCGTCTCTAGTTGGAGTCTTGTGGATTATATTTATGTCGGTTGTTATTCATGTGATGAATAGAGTATCTCATATTTCATTTTACATTTATGGCAAGTTCTTTTATTATGTCAACTGTTTCTATATGCTAGAATAATTAGCATAATAAATGCCCTTAGAATGTTCGCTTCCATAGAATTTCAAGTACGTGACTTGAATGTGAGGGCCTATGTTTATTAGAAGCTTCATTCTTAAATAGTCCCTGGTCTATGTATCATCAAAGAAGCTAAGGGAAATAATGGTATAATTAGACTAGTATGTGCATTGATTGATGATCGGTTCTCACAGGTCATGATATAGTGATATCAAGTCATCACATGGGTACTTGTTAGTGAACAAGTTGTACTAGACAGACCCACCATGAGACTACTTTGTGGATTATTATATGGATGTGTCACAAGTAGGTCTCATTTGGCAATGGTGTTTGTGGTTCTTCGACCTGAAGTCACATCATTCATCAAGTGAGGAAGAGTGTACTTTGATGCCATCAAATGTCTTCCTTGAAGAAGGTTGATGATAACAGTGGTTATTGGGTATGCTATGATTCATTTGGATGTTTGTGTGTCGACAAATATGAGATTTGTCCTCCTCTATGGCAGGAGTTACATTGATGAAACGTACGTCGCTACGGAGATCTACACAAGAAAACTCTAACTCGCCAATCAACGCACTCTTGATCGACCGCACCTACACAAGCATCTATCGCCCACAAATATGTCACCCACACACAAGCATAACTTCATTCGGAGGAGTGTCGACTCTAAAACAGCGATAAAAATGAGTCAACGTGTTCCCCAAAAATATCGCAAAGGTTGCCAATCCTTTTTATGGGCAAGACCAAAGCTATAGGCCAAGATCCGCTCAAGCTAAATGGACCTACCCGATCCGAAAATAGAAACGCGGATAATAAAAATTTAATTCAGAGATTTGAAAGAGATGAAGATTTTAAAGCCGCGGAGAACACGATGGTTCAGCCTCCACAAATCTAAAGAAGAATCACTAGAAGAGGGGAAGATTTTACCCAACCGTTTGGAGGAAAACACACTTGATAACTTGTGGGAGAATCACTCTCTCCACGATTTCCACCGGCGTCGCACCGAGTGGGTTTGCCATCCTTCTTCCTTGGAATCGCACCAAGAAGCCACGCCAGATGCACGAGAGGGGAGGCCGAAATGGAGAAGAGGGAGACAAGGGTTGCGGCTTCTCACAAGCCCTGGCCGAAACTCTCAAAGAGGGGGGGCTGGTTTCTTTTTTTAGGTTTTCCAAATCTTTTTTCCTTCTCATAAAACGTCCTATATATAGGAGTTACAAAATAGATCCAACCATCCAAGATTGAGATGACAATCTCATCAATCCGGATGGCTAATAACACACCATAAATGTTTAATAGCACACCCAAAAATATAAAAGCATGAAAAATAAAAGATTACAAGTTTTGCATTGTAAAGAAATAATTAGGAACTGATAATATGCTTTTGAGAAACTTCAAATAAGCTTTGCGCGCCGCGGACGGAGGTTGTAACGTTGCTTTCCTTTAGCGGCCATTGGGTCGTCATGACGCCTGAAATCTTTATGTTGTAGCACATCCATTTCCGGTCTATCATCCTCTGGTGGTGGAGATATCGCGGCATCAATCCTCCCCCGCTCAACTTCATGTATCACCGATGCGTGGTCCAGGAGATAGCGGTGGAGAAGGGCAGCATCCAAACGTTGAATCTCTGACTCGAGTACCCATGAGTCGTCATAAGGGGGGCGATCTTGCCAACGGATGAGAAAGCGGCGAGTAGCGCCATCATTAGTAGTGAGCGGCTCAGCGTCAAGTATCCTGTCAGGTATAAGAAAGGTTTTGGGAAACCTTGGAAACATGTCAGCAGTAGGGAAAGAATGCAACTTACCATCCGACACTAAACCTGTGGAAACCATAGGAGAGAGATCATTCATACTATCACTCCCCAAACAATTAGAATTTTGAGTGAAAGGAGGAGACGACAAAGAAATCAACTCTTTTGGAGGCAAAACAAACATCGTTAAATACGAGACATTAAAAATGGGTGAAACACCCCAATCAGCAGGCAAATCTAAGATAAAAGTGTTATCGCTAAGTTTCTTTATAATCCGGAAAGGGCTGGCTCGCTTTGGCGCTAACTTCTTAACGGTGCCAGTTGGCATCCGCTCGGGAACTAAGCGGACTAAGACTTGATCGCCGACTTGAAAGTGTGACACTTTCCTATGTCGATTAGCATGTGTTTGATAGGATTCGTATTGGGAGGTCAAGGTTCTTCGGATATGTGCATGCAAATCATGAATATGTTGGGCGAAGTATTGTGCAAATTCACTTGTTTTATATGTTGGTGGTAATGGAACCAAGTCAAGGGGCACCAGAGCCTTATACCCGTGAACAATCTCATTAGGGGACATACCAGTGGACCTATTCTTAGAGTTATTGTACACCAATTGGGCATGGGGAATAAGTAGATCCAACGTGCCCTTGTGATCGCTCACAAGACACCGAAGAAGGTTCCCCAAACTCTGATTGACCACTTCTGTATGCCCATCGGTTTGCGAATGATAAGCAGCGGAGAATAATAATTTCGTTCCCATTAAAATCCAAAAGGTCTTCCAAAAATAGCTAGTGAATTTCACATCCCTATCCGAGACAATTGTCTTCGGCACTCCGCGATGGCTAACGACCTCTTTAAAATATAATTTCGCTATGTGAGATGCATCATTGGTCATGCTACACGGGAGAAAGAATGCCATTTTAGAAAACCTATCCACAACTACGAGAATAGAATCGTGACGTCGAAGAGTGGAGGAGAGGCCTAATACGAAATCCATGCTCACATCTTCCCATGGTATGGAAGGAATAGGTAGAGGGGTGTATAATCCAACATTAGATTTAGTGCCCTTCGAGACTTGACATGTACGACAACTACTCACTACTCTCCCAACCATCGCCTTAAGTTTAGGCCAGTAAAATTTCTCCTCAACGAGTGTAATGGTTTTATCCCGCCCAAAGTGTCTACTCAAGCCCCCGCTATGTAACTCCCAAATAATGTGGATTCGTAAAGAGGATCGTGGAATACACAGCTTCCCGTGCTTAAAGAGGTAACCGTCCCTAAGAGTAAAGGCCAAAATAGTCGTGGGAGAGTTGTCCTGGGCGGATAAATACAGCTTTTGAAAATATGGGCAAGTGGCGTATTCATCCTTAATGCGCTCGAACCCAACAACGTGGACTTGCATGGTGGATAGCAATAGGGTGAGGCGACTAAGTGCATCGGCAACTCGATTATCGGCACCCTTAAGGTGCTTGAGATTAAACGTGTATCCTTGCAAGAAAGCTACCAACTTAGCGTGACGCGGGATGATTTTTTGCTGACCATTTATGAATCGCAAGGCATCATGGTCGGAGAGGATCACAAACTCCTTGGAGAGGAGATAGTGCCTCCAATGATGCAAACACCTAAAAAAGCATAGAACTCCCTATCGTAATTTGAATAATTCAACTTGGCGCCCGCTAACATCTCACTAAAGTAACTGACCGGGTGACCTTCTTGACTTAAGACACCTCCTATTCCCACCCCAGATGCATCACTGTTGGGAATCTTGCCCACATGATTCCTTATTTGAAGAAGTCACCAAGTCAAGAAAACTTCACCTTGTATCTGATTACTTCTCTAGCTTATAATCTCAAGAAGTCAAAGAAATGTCGTCGAGAAGAATAGGAGATATCGTCGACAAAGAATGCTTGTCGTTGTAATGATGAGCAAAGCAACCGCTGAGAAGCAAAGTGTTCATCGATCGCTGAGACATAACAAGATCGTCGAACGCAGAGAAGACACAGTATCGTCGACTTCACCAAAGTGGGCTTGTCATCAAGAAAGAACAAACAGCGTCATAAAGAAGCCTTGTCGTTAATACGGCTAAGGATGACTGGTGGCATTGGACATCATCATGAAGTAGGCGTGTCATCGAGAAAAAAATGTGATCACGACGACGTGTTGCAAGAAAGAAGATCTCAATGACACTGTTAGAGAAAGCATATCGTCGTATATGTAGAATCGCCAAGATATCTTATAATGTCGAGATATCGCCAAAACTAGCAGAAGCAAGAAGAACTGAAGGTCTACCCAATCTCAAGGCATCGACAAAGTCCTGTCGTCGAGATAGTTTCCATGTCATCGTAACAATGGAAATATCGTCGAGACAGATTCAAATGTTGCGGACGCGCTGTCAGCATTTAATGTCGCCGCCTGATTGTCTAATCAGCGCGTGCTCTTAAGGAAAGGAGCGTCTGACACTTAAGGCACTTTTTCAGAAGACCGTTGGGGACCTCGCAAACTTATAAAAGAGATAAGAGGTTGCCCTAACACGGCATCAATCAATCGATCAAAAAGAGAATTCAAAAAGAGAGAAAAAGAAGAACGAGAAAGAATCCCGCCGCTACACTTCAATAGAATAGTACTCTCGGCGGAAAAGAAGAAGATCAAGTAGAGAGCAACCATCGAGTGCTCTCTGAAGAATCATTCATCTTCATCGACTGAAAAGTAGCCGATCAACACCAGGCTAAAAGAAGTGAAGGCTGAAGAAGATCCAAGGCTGAAGAAGATCCAGTGCTGAATCTCCAGATCAAGAAGAATCTTCTTCAACCTAAAGAAGTCAATCTTCATCAGGCTAAAGTTGTCAATCTTCATCCGGCAGAAGTAACAGTCTTATTACTGTAATCTCTTGTAAAGGCTTGCGGGCCTATTTGTCTAGCTTGAGGGCTGGAGAGCTATCACTACTAGAAAAATGAGTATTAGCCACACTTTTTTTGCCAGGGTACAAAAATTGTGGCTAATAATATAGTATTAGCCATGATTGTAAAATCGTAGCTAATAATTAAGTTTTAGCCACGACTGCAAAAAAGTGTGGCTAATACTTATGCATTAGCCACGCCAATAAAAAAATCGTGGCTAATATATAGGCAATAGCCACGGCAAGAAAAAACCTGTTGCTAATATTTAGTATTAGCCACAGCAGAACCCCGTGTTTTCGCGTTACAAGAGGCGCGGCTTTTTTATTTTCCCCACATCGGCAGTGAGAGGCGTGGCTTTTCCATTTCCCCCCCCCCCCCCCCCCCCCCCCCCCATCGGCTTTTCTATTTTCCCCCCATCTTCTCCAGAGCGATTAGGGCACGGTATCGACGCACGGAGACAAGGACGAGCGGAGCAGGGCCTCCATCTTCTCCTCCAGCAGCGTGCGTGCAAGTGTGGTCACTGGAGAGTAACACCTTGACCATCATTGACTCTTCCGGCGTGAGGATGCTCGCGATGTCCATCATCAACTCTTCCGGCGTGAGGAACTCTTGATCGTCTCTATCATCTCCATTTTCCGATCTCTTATTTTTTTAACATACATTACTCATTCTAGCGCTAATTGAAAATCCCCGTTTATTTCTTCCTAACCTGTTTATCTTATTTTCTTCTGCCAAGGAAAATTCTTGATGCGATTTTCCACATTCTAAGAGATAGTAGCTCTCTTGAACTGTCCACGACAAGTTTTCAGCTCCGAACTGATTTGGACAAGGTTTTGGGTACCGATTCCAGTGGAGGTGAACAATTACTTGCTTTGTTGAAATTTTTTGAGTTCATGGTTTCCATTGGATTGTTCATTGTTACATATTTTTAGTCTTGTGTGAGATCTTAATTTATATGTTTAGTTGATGCCCTAATCTCTGTTTGTTTCTTTCTATTATGGTTGTAATCAAGATTTTGTTGTGAGCTGGTCATAAATGTTTCTTTTTCTTTTTGGAGATGTTAAGTACTATTCCTGTAATGCTTCTTGAAATAGAATTTCCTTTGATTTTGTTGGAGGGACATTTGAATATGGAGATCAAAACAGTAATCATCATTCTTCATTAGTTCCCATCTTGTTTGAAGTTTTAAACCTAAACTATGCAAATCCTCTTGAACAAAGATGGATTATTTGTACAAAAAAACTAATTGTAAATTCTTAATTTTGTGAAGAAGAATAGGCGGATATTGGCCGATTCATAACCAACATGAAATCGGATCATGCCATTTTTAATATGGCTCAAAATCGGCCAGATTAGGACATAATTAAGTGACTTTTAGACAACTCGTAATTCATTTGAGCTAGTTTGAATGTGTGATTTGTCATAAATAATTAGCCTTATCCTTGTTTTCATAATTCATGATTTTCATAGAAGCTGCACTATGCATTCTTGTATACAAATCCTTTATTATATAGATTTTGTTGGGCGGTCAAGGTTAGATTTATCAGCATAGGAATTTGTTTGGTTGAGAGTCAAATTTTATATGAAATTTGCTTCTTGAGAATCAAATTCTATATGTACGAAGCCCAGGTTCATTTTCTCAACAACAAAAAAATACTGCAACAACTTGAATATTATGACCTCTTACTTTTCATATGTAAGAGTGGATTGTCTTCGATTACCTAGGATATGATTTTATTTATAACCTCGGCAATTTTACGTTCCATACCCCAGTCATGCTCTTGAGTGAATCCCATGCACCTTAAACAGGTCGTGAATTGGCGAAGCCCATTCCCTGTATTGTTCTAGCCCTCAATCCTTTCATAGTTTTAAACTCAACATAATATATTTTCATAGTCCATTATCTATTTGTATAACCCTAAAATTCTTTTTAATTTATGTAGATTTCTCTGGCATTAAATATGGATAAAAGTTGGATTGATTTGCGAAATAGAGCTTCATCTGAATACATCCAAGGTGTTGACAAGTTTCTGGATTATGCTTATCAAAATAAAACAAATAATTTTGAGACTCGAATTTACTGTCCTTGCAAGAAATGTTGTAATACTTATCTGATGGAGAGGATTGTTGCTCGTGAACATATAATTATAAATGGATTTTTATCAAAGTACAAGATATGGACCCTTCACGGGGAATCATATTGTTCTATATCTAGCAGTGGGGATGAACAACATTCTGATTTGAGAGATGATATGATGGGAATGATACATGAAGCAATTGGAATACCACCTGTTGGTGCTAGTCTGCATGAGAATCCGCCATCATTAAGCAGTCAGAGAATGGATGGTCCTAGCAAAGAAGATGCCAAATTTATAAAACTAGTTGAAGATGAAGAGTGTCCACTGTATCCTAATTGTACAAAGTATACATCATTGTCTTTCATAGTTAGGTTACTGCAAGGTAAAGTCATGCATGGATGGACGGATACCTCATTCACGTGGCTATTGGAGTTTCTTATCGATGCTTTTCCGAACATAAAGATACCTAAGTCTTATTATGAATCTCAAAAAATTACTAAAAAATTTGGGATTTTCTTTCGAGACTTGGGATGCGTGCCCCAACAATTGCATGATTTTTAAGGGAAATGATATTACACTTGAAAATTGTGAGATATGCGGGGAGTCACGATACAAACAACTCAATGACATTGAAAGTGGCATGCAAAATACAATTACAAAAATTCCAGCAAAACAATTAAGATATTTTCCTTTGAAACCAAGATTGAAGAGGCTATTCATGTCATCAAAAACAGCAAGTTTCATGCGATGGCATGCAGAAGAACGTACTAATGATGATTCTATGAGGCACCCAGCTGACTCTCCAACTTGGAAAAAGTTTGATAAAGATTATCCACAATTTGCAGCAGAGTGTCGCAATATTAGACTTGGTTTGGCATCTGATGGATTTAATCCATATAGAACCATGTCCATTGCTCATAGCACATGGCCAGTTGTTTTAGTTCCTTATAATTTACCACCATGGATGTGCATGACACAATCTTTTCTCTTTCTTACAGTACTAATTGATGGACCGAAAGGACCTGGTAATGAAATTGATGTTTATCTTCAACCATTGATTGATGAATTGAATGAATTATGGAATGATGGTGTGGCAACATATGATGCATCAAAAAATCAGATGTTTACTCTACGTGCAGCATTATTTTGGACAATCAATGACTATCCTGCATATGCAAACTTATCAGGATGGAGTAAAAAAGGTCAGTATGCTTGTGCAAATTGTAATTTGCAAACAAAATCACAGTGGCTAACAAATGGTAGAAAATATTGTTACTTGGGTCATCGTCGATGGTTACCCAGTGGGCACAGGTTTCGAAGAGATAAGGCAGCTTTTAATGGATGTCGCGAATTTGAAGCGAAACCTCCTATGTTAAAGGGAAGTGATATCACGACACAACTGAATGATGTACTTACTGAGTACAAAAAGGATGATCTTAAAAAGAGGAAGAGAGAAGATAATTGTAGAGTTGGTAATATTGGTCAAAAAAAGGGTTGGAAGAAAAAAAGTATCTTCTTTGAATTGCCATATTGGGAGAGTTTTCAAGCACGTCATTTCATTGATGTAATGCACCAAGAGAAGAATATGTGTGAAAATTTGCTTTATACAATATTGAATGTTGTAGGAAAATCAAAAGATGGCTTAAAAGCAAGACAAGATTTAAAAGAAATGGGTGTTCGAACAAAATTGCACCCACAACACCTTGCATCCGGTAAGGCCTTCTTACCTGCAGCTCAATTTTCAATGAATAAAGTACATCAAGATATTTTCCTACAAGTGTTAAAAAACATCAGAGTGTCAGATGGTTATGCATCTAATATTTCTCGATGTGTACATTTGAAAGAGAGAAATATTTGGGGTCTTAAGAGTAATGATATGCATATTCTTATGCAACAATTCCTTCCAATAGCCATAAGAAAAGTATTGCCACCAGATGTTGTGAAGGTTTTTATTGAGTTATCTAATTTCTATAGACAATTGTGCTCAAAGGTTATTAAGCATGTTGACTTGAAGATCATACAAGAACGCATAGTTCTTACACTATGTCATCTTGAAAAGATATTTCCACCTTCTTTTTTTGATATTATGGAGCATCTAACAATACATTTAGCTGAAGAGGCCGTCGTTGGTGGTCCGGTGCAATTTCGATGGATGTACCCTATTGAAAGGTAATTAACATTTCAAATACTTGAATATATATATATTATAGTTTTTATTAACTTATTGTATATATTGGAATTAGGTATCTACTTACCTTGAAGAAATATGTTCGTAACCGTGCTCATCTAGAAGGTTCTATTGCGAAAGGATATCTAATAGAGGAATGTATGAACTTTTGTGAACGATATCTTGATGGCGTTGAAACAAAATCTAATCGGCAAAATAGAAATTATGATGGAGGTCATGACATTGGTCGTCCTTTTAAAAAGGGGAAAAGGGTACAACTTGATGAGGTTTCTTGGACACAAATGCATCGTCATATTCTTTTCAACACAGATGCAATCACACCTTTTCTAAAGTGAGTTGTCATATTTTTCCTAACAATCTACTTTGACGTTACTTTTTTAATATCAAAATGTCTTCTTATATAGGAAGCACATTGAAGAACTTAAAAAGACAATGCCTCGTATGACCGAACATCAAATTGATAAAGCTCATAATGAATCATTTCATTCATGGTTTAAACATTATGTAAGTTCTTCAATATATTAATGGAGATCAAATTTTTAATGAATCATTTCATTAATTTCTTTCAAGTTTTGACTATCTCTGCAGGTTAGGTCTATTGACATCAATCTATCCAAAGAAGTTGAACATCTTAGTGAAGGTCCTGATAATTGGGCATGGAGATATGATGGATATTTTATTAATGGATTTCGTTTTCGCACGAAGTACAAAGATCATAAAAGAATTACCCAAAATAGTGGCGTGGTGCTTAAAGCAAGTACAACTAGTTATGCTAGCTCCAAAGATAAAAACCCACGTGTAGGGGGTGTCACTTACTATGGAAGGTTAACAGATATTTTTGAGATTCGTTATAGTAATGATTTTAGATTCATCCTATTTAAGTGTGATTGGGTTGACCCTCAAGTTGGAAAAAAGGTAGATGAATTTAGTTTCACTCTTGTGAACTTCAATCATTTGATGTATAAACAAAATAAAATGATAGACGAGCCTTTCATATTAGCCACTCAAGCAGAGCAAGTTTGTTACATCAAAGATCCTCTAGAACCAGATTGGGAAGTCGTTATGAATGTGGCAGTTCGAGATTCATTTGATGTTGAACCTCAAGTAGAACCATTAAGCCGACAACATTTGGATGAAACAATATGTGTACGCGATGATGATACTAATTGGGTTAGGGAAGGAGTTGATGGTGATGTTGTTGATGATATGCTTGTAGAAGTTGATGATGAAATCACTAATGAAGAGTAATATTGTATGTTATCTTAATTTTTTAGATTTACAAATTACTATACTTAGTCATTTAATATGTAGTTCTTTAGAATTATATTTGATTAAATAATGTAATTTGATTTATAAACTTTTTATAGGTATGGGGAAGAAAAATACTCGAGGAAAAACTATGAATGACAAGTTGCAACTCTCTCAATCCACCGCCGCACATTCAATCTCCCAGCCTAATACAAATCCTGCACCAATATCCCAACCCGTCACCACTCTACATTCAATTTCACGTGCAACAGCACAACCTACACCAATTTCCCAACCCATTGACACATCACATTCACTTGAGAATGCAGGTATTTCGAATCATAATTTTTTTTTACTTTTGTATTATTATAACTTAATTTAATTATTGACATTTTTTAATACAAATCTTCAAAATTCTTGTGAGAGTATTAATAAAAAGAGAGGTCGAGGCCATGCACATGGCATCCCAATATGGGGGACAGGTGAGCGATTTCATGTTGATTTTGATAGATTTGGGTACCCTACAGGCAAGAGCGAGCAACCATTTGTTAGCCAACTCGGTATATTAGCTAGAAATGGGTTTAAACTGCCACTCACATATCCACGATGGACGGATATACCCGATGACATGCTTGATGCTATATGGAGAGAGGTGCAGGTATGTTACTTTATTATTTTTTTCATTAATGAATGTCACATATAAAATAAACTCAATTTTATTCAATTCCTTTTCTTTGAGTAAATGTAGGAAAATACAGATGTTCCTCTGGATTTTCGAAATAAATGCTTGCATTCAATTGGAATGCGGTGGAGAGAGTGGAAATATCACGTTAAGCGTGATAACTATAATATATATACGAATGATGAGGAGCGCCTTGCCATTGTTCCAGATCGTGTTATTTCTGATCAATGGAGAACTCTTGTCCAATATTGGGGACAAGAATCTGTTAGAGTGGAATCAAAGAAAAACTCAATCAACCGTGAAAATCTTGGAGGATACCATAAAATGGGGAGGACCTCATTTCGCTCTGTTCGATTGGAGGTAAAATCTAAAATTAATTTATATAATGCATATATGATATCACAATTTTTTAATTTTTGTTATTGTTTTAGATGGAGAAACAAGGTAACCATCAAGTAGATAGAATTAATGTTTTTATAAGAACACGAACAGATAAGAAGGGCAAAATTGATTTTGAAGCTCAGGAGGCCATTGTATGTTCCCATTTCTTTTTTCTCACAACTAATTTCAAAATAAAGTCAAAATATTGGTAAAATTTCTTATTTTTATATCTTCATACCACAGGAAGATATGAACATGCTTCTTGAAAAGGTGCCTGAGGAGGAGCGCACCGCAGAATATAGAGATTCATGCTTCACTCAGGTGATGGGAGAGGATGGACATGGGCGTTTGCGTACGTGGGGATTAATGAGGAAAAAAGAACTTAATTTACAACCTAGTCTTGAAGCGGTTGAGTCAATCCGTTCTCAGCTTCGAGAGGAAATGCAATCTCAGTTTGATGTTCAAATTGCCCAAATGAAGACAGAAATGGAGGAACAAGTTAAAGTTCAAACGGAAGAACAGATGGCACGCCTACAACAAGAGATGCAAGCTCATTTGGCGCGTGTTGGCTACCCATTGACATCGACAACACCCTCTTCTAGAAGCCGAGCAGATCCTTCGATACCTTCTAGCACTGGACATGTAAGTAGTATTTTTTATTACTCATTTAATTATTAATATGTTTAATATATCTCTAATGTATAATTTTTTAGGTTGGGGATGAAAATAGCGCTCACGAAGATGCAGAATTTCAGCAGATGTTGCACTACCCAAATTAATGACTTTAATGTTGATCCGCTTATGATAAACAATTTCAAAATTTTGAAACACTTTTGATTTCCTTTCTCAAAATCGATTGGGCTTCTGTGGTGTTGAACTCCTACGCACTATAACTTCATTTTACTTCGTTATTCTCGGTGACCTTGAAGTATTGATTAAATTTGATTCGACGCCTCTTCTTTTTGAAGAGGGGACAGAAAACTTACCTTTATATAAGTGTTTACATAGGGAGAGGAAATCCTTAATAAAATTATTTGAGAGACTTGGTCTTTTCTCACAGTTATGTCATGTTTTTATCATTACAGTAGGGAAATGCTATAAGCTGTTCGGTTTATTATTTATGGCTTAGTTCCATAAATAATAATGATATTAATACCTGCACATGGACGAGCTAGGGTTTTGAGCCAGGAAATCCAAGGTATCGTGATTATGGTAACTATAATTCCTCTCCTTATCTAATTGCTTCTATAATTGCTGCTAGATTTTGATTATGGAGCTTAATGAGACATATAAATGCAGATAGATATTTCCCTAAATTCTCTTTTGTTGCTGAAAATATAAGATCTGCTCCCTCTCAGTTTCTTGCCATCCTTCTGACTTCTGGCTGACTTTACCCTTTGAACTACTGCTGGAGTTTAAGTCTCTGTTTGGGGCGGCATTTTTGCTCCGGTGAGTTTGGACAAAAACGCCACCGTCATATATATATATATATATATATATATGGCCATTTGCTGGGAAGTTTTGGCAATTATTCCTATATATATCTGTTCTAATGGGCCTGTTGTTACAATTTATTTTGATGACAAAGGTTTTTACATTTTGTTGTTCATCATATATTGTTTAATCCACTTTCCAATCTATGAATATGTTGCTCATGGAAAGTTTTCTTCAGGAGCTTGCAAGCTTAATCAATCTTTCAATTTTTTCCAGTTTCAGTCTGTTTGAATACAGAAAAATTGTCAGAGGTCCAAATTCAACGAACCTTTTTAGTGGTAGTTTCTCCTTTTTCTTAAAATTTTGTTGTCTAAAATATGCATTAGTCTATAAATTGCTTTTACTAAGATTTTGTCATGTTAAACAGAGGAATTCATTAGGTTAGATGGTAAAAGATATATTGGAGATTTACTAACTGAATTTAAGTCAACCAAAGACTGCAGCAAAGGAAAAATGCTGCACTTTAAGCTTGTATTTAAGGGAAGACTATTTCAGGAATCAGATATTGGTATCTCAGATCCTATATTTTTGCATCTTTTATAAATTCAAGTATGTTGCTTAGGTTCTTTTTGATGTCTCCCTATTCACTTTTTCAAATATTTCATCTTATCATTTCAATTTTCTTATTGTATTTCTGTTTAAACATTTATGCAGATACAACATGAATATATCGCATGATATTATCGCAAAAACAACTGAGGTATGGCAAAAACAACATGAATATATCGCATGATATTATCGCAAAAACAACTGAGGTATGCCAATTCAGTACAGGTTTGTAACAAATTTATACTCTTTGTATATTGATGTTCATTAAAGATTTTAATTTTTAGTGTTCATCTTGTAGCTGGCTGATGGAAGAGGCTCTAATGACATTAGGGATAGAAGGATGGACGGTGACGATGGTGATAGGCAGGAGTTCACGGTATATCTATTTCTTTGTCTAGTTGCTTGCCTTAGAATAGTAATGTAGGAATTTTGATGTATAAGCTTGTTGAAATTGCAAATTATTTTGAGTGCATAATCTGAATTGCTCACACCCTTGGTTTCTACTTCTTATAAAAGTGGCCTTAGATTGTGTTTCTCTTTCAATGTAACCTATACAACATAATACTGAATGTAAGAACACAAGAATCAAAAGCCATAAGGTATGGCTAAACAATAAAAGTGCCTCACTAGATTTTATTGCTTAACTTGGTTATGATCATCCAATCCCATTCCGGTCAATATTATGACCATGAAGGCACCACAATTTTGTAGAAATATCTTCACTTCCCACCTTCTAGCTGAATTATTACTAAGCTTGTATAACATTTTTACCAGAAAATTGCAGTGATAAAAACACTCGCCTACAAAGAAATTATTTCATAGACATGTTTCATGTAGTCTAAGATGTGCAAATGATTTAAGACTGTCTGGACACATTCGTAAATTCTCGGTGGTGAAACTGAGCGAAATTTGGACATTAGGAGCCCATCTATGAGCAGATCTGCACACATAGATTTGTTGTGTGTTCGAGTTATATTAAGTAATGTCGTTTTTCTTAATTTTTGCACTTTTAGGTAGAAAAAATATGTTGGATTTTCTAAGGACAAAGCAACAATTACTCTACACCATTTACTCAAAATAAGTGTCTCAAGCTCAGAGTAAATTACTTTTGTAACTCTGCACTACAAAAGAATTCCAAATGGAATCTCTTCAGGCACTAATCTTCTCTCACTGTGAGGAGGAGGGTTGTTTGTGAGCAAGGGATTGATTTTCCATAGAGCAGGAGTCTAGGGTTGTAAGAAGGACAAACAATAATAACATTGTTAGTTTTGGCATAGTTGTGGGGAGCAATGGCTGTGCTGGGCTAGTGAAGTTGGTAGGAGCTGAAAGATCATATGAGATGTTGTCGACGACAAGGAAGAGATGAAACAAGAGGTCAGAGTTGTTTTTGCGAGGGAGACTTTGACCTCTTTGGTGGCATGGGAGCATGATATTATCGCCCAGTATATTCATGTTTTATACAACATGAATATATCGCATGATATTATCGCATGACAAATTGCGATGACAAGAGCAAAGAGGGAATGGGAGCATGATATTATCGCCCAGTATAATTTGATGGTAAGAACAAAGAGCATTTAAGATGATTCTATGCACACTTATTTTATATGTTTTTTGAATCCAGTATAATTTGATGGTAAGAACAAAGAGCATTTAAGATAATTCGACGCACACTTATTTTATATGTTTTTTGAATCCAGTCTGTTTATTAATTTGCGGTGTTATTTTCTTATTCATATTTTCTTATTCATATTTGTTAGGTTTGGTCATGGTGATGGAATCTCTTATACAATTGAAACAATTTATTTACTCTTACCCTGTTAGTACGCATGAAGAACGCAGGTCTCTTACCCTGTTAGTACGCATGAAGAACGCAGGTTTCTTCCTTCTAGTGATTAAATTATAAAAATACTTATCTTGTAAGTCTGGTTTGTAGAATCAAATCACACACAAACTGGCAAACACAACATGCACAAAACCACCTAGAAAAAATAAAAGTTCAAGCTTATCCGTACTGCACTATATGAATTTTGTTCAAATTTCTGGCAGAAAATGGACATCTACCATTAAGGAGCAAGAGAAGCATAGATTAACTCCTGTGAGTACTATCAGACAAGCTGGTTTCTGATGCATTTCAAAAATACAAAGCTGAAGAAAATATGCATCCATCTATAAATTGTGCTTATTGGAGTTCTTTTATATTTTAGATTGTTGAAGCACTAGGTTCAAGTTACCTTGGACCTGACTACTCTCAGGTACTGCTATCTATGGTGGTACACTCAATTTTTGTATTCCTAACCTTCTGGATGAACATATTCCAATAACCAATCTCTTCACATGTCTCTAGTTTAACGAGGTCGATCGCTTCACATCAAGGGACCAACTCAGTTTTAGCACTGTTAGGGACAGAATAATGCTGAGAGTAAATTGGACTGTATGATACTGCATAATTAACCTCAAAGATGTCCTGGAAAACAGAACTTTCTTTAGTTCTTATGCAGCCTCTTTACTATAGTCCTTGTAAATGCTAGTTGCTTACCGAGAACAATTGTATCCATATTTTATTGTTCCGTCATTTTAAATTGACAGAAAACGATTGTTTGGCATGATCAACGAACTACAGACTGTTTTTGAGGTTGTTATGAGCGATAGGAAGCCAGCACGGGAAAAGTCCGATAACGGAAGCAATTCAAAACAGTCAACAAAGGTAATAATGCACCTGTTTCATGGCTATGCACATACTCGGACTCTTTAAGTACCTGAACTTTTTCGGTATTTATCAGCGGGCGAGCGACAGTCTGGTCAAGAGCAGCTCAAAACAAGATGAAGAAGGCTACGGCGACGACGAAGACGAGCACAGCGAAACTCTCTGTGGTGCTTGCGGCGGAAACTACAATTCAAGCGAATTCTGGATCGGATGAGATGTGTGCGAGAGGTGGTTTCATGGTAAGTGCGTGAAGATCACTCCGGCAAAGGCTGAGAGCATCAAGCAATACAAATGCCCCAGTTGTAGTTCTAAGCGAGTAAGGCCCTAACTGACCCGCAACAAGTGTACCTTCTGTTTGCTGAATTAAAGCTTCCATGGTGTTTTCTTTTATTTGTGGGAAGTATATACAGATTGTAGTGGTGTTTATTAATGTTGTCCATGTTCACAGAGGAGCTCTACATCTGCAGACTCTTTTGGTTTATACATATAGAGGAGAAAATAGATAATTGTAACCTTTAATTCTTCAAATGGAGTTCACTTTTCTACCATTCTGTTGACATATGCTTATTCTATATGTATATATACTTGCTGATTTTTTTAGGGTATGTTGATCATTTCATGCAGAACTAGATTTTTTTCCAATATAAAACCTATCTTTCGATCTCATTTAATTCGTTCTGATGATTGTTGGAGCATAGGATTATTAATATATGGCTGCTGATATGAGTTAGTTCAAAATGCTTGGTGTAGAGTTTATGAATTTCATTAATGAGATCCATAAAGTGGTGATGATAATGGAAGTTAAAGTGGTGTTATGATTCATATTTGATGCAACAGCTGTGCTCAAGTCAAAATTAGCTTTATAATGTGTTTTGCTTCACCTTGCATTGAGGTTGACCCGTTCTTAAGCTCAGCCACTTCATAAAGGTGGATGATCTTTTGTTTAAGCAGCTTTTAGTTGTACAGCATGACAATATGGTTTTTGAGCATGTTTTTTAAAAAAAAAATCAAAAAAAACATTTGCCACTGTATTAAACCGTGGCAATAGCTTTTTTAAAAAAAATCGGAAATACTTTTAGCCACGGCATAAACCGTGGCTAATAGGACCCAAAGTAGCCACGGCCTTAGGTCGTGGCTAATAATATGGATCATAATATTTGCCACGGCACTATACCGTGGCAAAAGAACCGAAGACCTATATTGGAATACGTTTGCTACGAGGAGAAACCGTGGCTAAAACTGTAGGTATTAGCTACGATTGTTTTTGTTCGTGGCAAATACCTTTAGCTACGGCCATTCCGTGGCTACAAATCTTTCGCCACGCGGCCTTTAGCCACGAATTTTTTCCGTGGCTAAACCGTGGCAAAAGATCTTTAGCCACGGTTTTAGACCTTTTGCCACAGCAAATTACCGTGGCAAAAAATCTGTTTTCTAGTAGTGTATGAGGCTTGAGGGCCAGGGCAGTGGACTTGCGGGTCCGACACCGTCTAGCTTGAGGGCTGGAGAGCTGTGAGGCTTGAGGGCCAGGGCAGTGGACTTGCGGGTCCGATACCGTCTAGCTTGAGGGCTGGAGAGCTGTGAGGCTTGAGGGCCAGGGCAGTGCACTTGCGGGTGCGATTTGTCGAGCTTGAGGGCTCGGGCGCAGTAGGGGCTTGCGGGCCTAGGCTGTAGGTACAGGACTTGCGAGTCCGTGCTGTAGGGCTTGAGGGCCTGAGTGTCGAGCTTGCGGGCTCGGGGGCAGTAGGGGCTTGCGGGCCTAGGCTGTTGGGACTTGCGGGTCCGTATTGTAAGGCTTGAGGGCCTGATGTTTTTGGCGGTGTTTGCCGAGCCTAGCACACTGCTAGGTAGGCGCAGAGGGAAAGAGGACTACTCAAGACACCCTGTCTTGAGGAACCTCTATAAATGATTGTGTGCTTTCTATGGTTTGCTCTTTATTTTATAGATCCATTAATTAGAAACCAACAACATCATAAAGGGGAAGAAATAAATTTGTAAAACCTATTCACCCCCCCCCCCCCCCCCCCCCTCTAGGTGATAAGTCGACACCCAATAAACAACAAGTGGTATCAGAGGGAGGTTGTTCAAAGAAAAGCTTAGCAACTTGAACAGATCTGCTAGTGGGTGTTTAAGTATCATAGCTATGGAGTCAAGAATAGCTATCTATTCCAGGGAGAATTTTGCCCTATGGAAAATAAGAGCAAAAATATACATGGAGGCAATGGATCCCCGAATGTTCTTGATTATTCAAGAAGGTCCCTCCATGATAATGTTAAAAGATGAGACTCTTCTAGTCAACTTGGACAAGAAATCCAGAAACATCATAGCTGATGCAGTTGATAGTCTTCTACTCCAAAAGTTGATCCACTGCACAACAGCTAAGGAGATGTGGAACTCACTGACAGTCCTCATGTAAGGATCCTCCGAAGTTAAAAGTACTGTGGCTGAGGGGAAGAATAAAACCCTGAGTAATAGCGACTCAAGCAACTCCGATGCAGAGGAGGAAGCTCAGTTTGGACTAACTGTCCTATCTGAATCAGAGGAAGAAGTTCAGAATGAAGTCATCTCTGAACAAGGTGGAATAAGGGCTCCCCTGTCGAACACTGATTAAGATTCTGAAATTAGCCTCTCAGAAAGTTATGAGGATCTTATTGAAGATCTCAGAAGGAGCAGGGAACTTTGCAAAAAACAAGCTGATGAAATCTCAGTTCTTCAAGCCAGAAACTTTGATCTCATAGAAAAGGCAGAGAAGCTTACACTGCAAAATGCAGAGTTCTGCCAACTCAAGAAGGATTTCAATGCCAGTTCCAACCTGGACCTAATAAACAAGTTTGGAAAAACTCTAAAAGTCTTAGAAGATAGCAGGGAGTTATGCTACTCGCTCACCAAGGAGGTTGTTCTTCTAAAAAAGGATAGAGATCGGGCTGGCCCCATGAAACCAAGGGTAAGGAATGTGAAGAACAAATTCTCTATCAAAGGAAACCCAGTAACAAGCTCCACCAAACTAGAGACCTCTTCCCCATTAGTAAACGGTTGCTGCTCTACTCCAAGAGGGGAACAAAAATGCCTTAAAGAAAATGGTTTAGATCCACTTTGTGAGACAAAGGCCAATCTGAGGAAGTTCACCTCTCCCTTCAACAAGGGCATAGGAGAATCAGTCCCTGGGTATCATATGGATGGGACTTCCACAAGGGGGAGAAAGATATTACCTACTTCTTCCAAGGTACGCCTTAAAAGGGGAGACACAAAGAAACAGGAGCTCAGTAGACAAAGGAGGATGAAGGAACCCCTACAAAGGACTGACTTCAAAAGGAGAAATGTGAACAGGAAGAATCATATTTCTAACAAATACAACTCTTTCTTCTAAAGGTACTCCTCCAATTGTCCACAGAGGATTCAGACACCTACCTACAACCAGAGGATACGATACTATAGATCTGACTGTTGGTGTTGTGGCAAGAGAGGCCTCTTTGCGATTGATTGTTGGTAAAATCAAACTACACCAAGGGTAACAAATGCTAGACTGGCAAATTTTCATAATCACTATGCATACCCTAGGACAGTTATATCCAGCATGCCTGTCAAAGCTAACGATTTCCTAGGACCCAAATTCATCTTGGTCCCTAATGGCGTGTGATCATATTTTGCAAGTAGTCCAAGTGCCCACCAGGCAAATCTGGGTCTTGGACTAGGTAGTTGTTCTAGCCCATTGGTTGGAACAGCAAAATTTGTTCACTAACCATCTTAATGCAGGATTGGTACCAAAAGACAACACCCAAGCAGGGCGGAAGAATGCCTTAGGCATGCGCGTTAGGAAGAATGGGTATCCTAGACGTGTCTCAATGACAAAATAGTACCGTCGGAACAGCGTCTAAATAACATAAATATTATTAAATTAGATAAATCAGAGCCGCTCGATGCAGCATACATTGACTCCTCGATAAACTCAAAAATGAGTGCACGCCCCTTCACCTACTCCCACTATAAGTAAAGTGAATGTCAAGGATGGAGCTCATTTTCCCTAATACATTCCTCGACAAACCACCTCTTCGTCTTCGATCCATCGTCTTCCCAGGAACAATGTCAACCGAAAAAGGAACAGGCGAGATTCTGTGGGAGCGAATGGAAGCTCTCATAGAAAAAGCAGTAAACAAAATCAGGGATGAGATGAAGGAGGAAGTAAAGTCAATAAAGGAGGACATCACTCAACTGCAAACTCAACATGCGGAGTCCACGATCATCATCATGAACAGACTCATCAAACACAAGCAAACCCTAGACGCTTGTCTTATGGAACTAAGAAACTTTATTGATGTCGGGGATCAAGAAACTCTTGAACAGATATTTGAACTAAAGGAGTCGGTAAGAGAAGTAATCCAAGATGGGGAAAGGATGATTAGATAAGAAATTCAGGAGGAAATCAAGGGAGGCATCGATGCTTGCTCGCATCAAGCGAAATGGGTAAGTAATTAAATAAAGCAAGCGCTTCAAGTTCCCCACTCCGAATACATACCCACTGAACTCTCCACCAGCTCCGACTCCGAAACTGAATCGGGTGAATCCGCAACAACCAGAAAGAAAAGGAAAATCTTCTGCGAAAAATACAGGAAGAAAAGAATAGATGAGGTCCAACTGGACCCAGATTCTAGCCGGTGGAGTCCTCGCTCGAACGAAATCATCACTGAATCCTGGATAGCGTTTGGACATGGTCAGAAGGACCTTGAGAGAGTGTACTCCTCCACCGAATGGAATCGTCACATGAAAAATCTGGAAGAAAGAACAAGACATAAGATGGCTTTTCCACATGGTCCCCCTCCTCCTCCAAAGAAGATTCCAAAGCCACTGAACTTCTATAAGCGAAAGAAGAAGAAGGAAGCAAAGGAAGCCAGCTCCAGCAAAGACGTCCTGCTTATCAACAATTGAAAGACATTTATTTCTTAAGTTCATTTTATGTTAAGAACCTTTGGTCCAGCTAAATGACCAGTCTTATATATGAACAATTCTAGTATAAGAACATTTATATGTGCCTGCTTATAAGGCATATGCCCGTGATATTATTGTGGCATGTTATTCTTAATATGCATGGTATTCATACAAATGCAGTTACTGTTATATCTAGTTATTGCCTGCTGATAACTGATAGCGTGCCCTGCACCTTGTGTGCTTAGCTAGCAAAATATCATACATGGGTCTACGCTAGAAATCAGATGCAGGTTCTGTAGGTTATGCAGGCTAGACATTCAGATGCAGATTATGCAGAGTGCAAGAAAGACAGGAAAGAAGTCAGAAAGGGGGAGAAAGGAAAAGGGCATCAAATGTTCAAGACTGGTATCAAGACCTCAAAGATAGGGGGAGCAAAGAAGTAGGAGGAGCTGTAAAGAAGAGACATCAAATCAAGGGGGAGCCACTGGTTTGATGTACTCAGGGAGTTCAGCAAAGATAAGTACAATCTTACATGCTCAAAGTTAAGATTATAATATTTATTGTCTAGTGAAAGTCATCTTGAATTGAGATTCAGACTTCTTCAAATAGGGGGAGATTGTTGGGAATCTTGCCCACAAGATTCCTGATTTGAAGAAGTCACCAAGTCAAGAAAACTTTACCTTGTATCAGATTACTTCTCTAGCTTATAATCTCAGGAAGTTATAGAAATGTCATCGAGAAGAATAGGAGATATCGTCGACAAAGAATGCTTGTCGTTGTAATGATGAGCAAAGCAACCGCTGAGAAGCAAAGTGTTCATCGATCGCTGAGACATAACAAGATCGTCGAACGCAGAGAAGACACAGTATCGTCGACTTCACCAAAGTGGGCTTGTCGTCAAGAAAGAACAAACATCGTCATAAAGAAGCCTTGTCGCTAATACGGATAAGGATGACAGGTGGCGTTGGACATCATCATGAAGAAGGCATGTCGTCGAGAAAACAATGTGATCACGAAGACATGTTGCAAGAAAAAAGATCTCAATGAAACTGTTAGAGAAAGCATATCGTCGTATCTGCAGAATCGCCAAGATATCTTATAACGTCGAGATATCACCATCACTGGCAGAAGCAAGAAGAACTGAAGGTCTACCTAAGCTCAAGGCATCGACAAAGTCCTGTCATTGAGATAGTTTCCCTGTCACCGTAATAATGGAAATATCGTCGAGACAGATTCAAATATTGCGGACGCGCTGTCAGCATTTAATGTCGCCGCCTGATTGTCTAATCAGCGCGTGCTCTTAAGAAAAGGAGCGTCTGACACTTAAGGCACTTTCTCAGAAGACCGTTGGGGACCTCGCAGTCTTATAAAAGAGATAAGAGGTTGCCCTAACACGGCATCAATCAATCGATCAAAAAGAGAATTCAAAAAGAGAGAAAAAGAAGAACGAAAAAGAATCCCGCTGCTACACTTCAATAGAATAGTACTCTCGGCGGAGAAGAAGAAGATCAAGTAGAGAGCAAGCATCAAGTGCTCTCTGAAGAATCAGTCATCTTCATCGACTGAAAAGTATACGATCAACACCAGGCTAAAAGAAGTGAAGGCTGAAGAAGATCTAGTGCTGAATCTCCAGATCAAGAAGAATCTTCTTCAACCTAAAGAAGCCAATCTTCATCAGGCTAAAGTTGTCGATCTTCATCCGGCAGAATTAACAGTCTTATTACTGTAATCTCTTGTAAAGGCTTGCGGGCATGTTTGTCTTGCTTGAGGGTTGGAGAGTTGTGAGGCTTGAGGGCCAGGGCAGTGGACTTGCGGGTCTGACACCGTCTAGCTTGAGGGTTGGAGAGTTGTGAGGCTTGAGGGCCGGGGCAGTGGACTTGCGGGTCCGACACCGTCTAGCTTGAGGTCTGGAGAGCTGTGAGGCTTGAGGGCCAGGGAAGTGCACTTGCGGGTGCGATTGGTCGATCTTGAGGGCATGGGCGCGGTAGGGGATTGCGGGCCTAGGCTGTAGGCACAGGGCTTGCGGGTCCGTGCTGTAGGGCTTGAGGGCCTGAGTGTCGAGCTTGCGGGCTCGGGGGCAGTAGGGGCTTGCGGGCCTAGGCTATTGGGACTTGCGGGTCCGTGTTGTAAGGCTTGAGGTCCTGAAGTTTTTGGCGGCGTTTGCTGAGCCTAGCACACTGCTAGGTAGGCGCAGAGGGAAAGAGGACTACTCAAGACACCCGGTCTTGAGGAACCTCTATAAATCATTGTGTGTTTTCTGTGGTTTGCTCTTTATTTTATAGATCCATTAATCAAAAACCAACAACATCATAAAGGGGAAGAAATAAATTTGTAAAACCTATTCACTCCCCCCCCCCCCCCCCCCCCCCCTCTAGGTGATAAGTCGACACCCAATAAACAACAATCACAGGTAAGCTCAAAGACTTTGGTTAAGTCAGGTAGACGTAACACCGGTGCCTCGGTCATAAGCTTCTTAATACGTTGGAAGGCAAAGGTGGAGGACTTCGTCCATGTGAACTCACCCTTCTTCATGCAATCACTAATAGGTCCCATAATGCTACTAAAGTCTCGTATGAAACGGCGATAGAAAGTAGCTAATCCATGGAAACTACGCACCTCTCGTAGGCTAGTTGGTTCGGGCCAGTCCCTTATCACTTGAACCTTTCAAGGGTCAACTCGTATACCCTCAGACCCGACAATATAACCCAAGAACTCTACCTCAGGAACATAGAAAGTGCACTTCTTAAAGTTTAGAAATAATGTTTCCTTCCTCAAGGTGTAAAGAATCACTCTCATGTGGGAGATGTGCTCGGCAATGGCTGTGCTATAGACTAAGATGTCATCGTAATAAACTACAACAAACTTCCCCATGTAAGTCTGAAAGACATGTGTCATCATCCGGGAGAAGGTGTTGGGGGCATTGGATAACCCAAAGGGCATCAAAAGCCACTCATATAACACATCCTTAGACTTAAACGCAGTCTTCCACTCATCTCCCTCACGGATCCTAATCTGGTGATAGCCACTCCGTAAATATAACTTCGAAAAGATAGTGGCGCCAGATAAGACATCTAAGAGGTCATCTAATCGTGGAATAGGAAACCTATACTTGATAGTAATCTTGTTGATAGCACGGCTATCAACACACATCCGCCATGTTCCATCCTTCTTAGGGGCAAGCAGGGCTTTAACAGCACATGGACTCATACTAGTCTGAATGAACCCCTTCTTCAACAAGTCCTCAATCTGGGTTTATAACTCCTTATGGGCAGCGGGATGAAGTCTATAATGGGGCTGGTTGGGTAGGGACGAACCGGGGATAAGGTTTATTGCATGTTATATATCCCTAAGTGGGGGTAATGTCGAAGGCAACTCATCCGGGTAAACGTCCTTATATTCTTCCAACAACACCCGTAGCTCCCTAGGTAAGTCATCCAACACCCTCGAATCAGTCTTCGCACTCATAAGAACTAGTGCGTACATCATCCCATCAAGAAACAGATCCTTCACAAACTCCTTCCTACCAACTAGACTCAACGCCCTCCTCTCCACTGGGACAGTGGTGTCCTTAGCCAAAACTACTGGCTCCTTTGGGAGGGTCGGCCTCAAGGTGATGGTTTTTTCCATTGATTTTAAATTCATACGTGTTGGCTCTACCAAAATGCGTCACATCACGGTCATAGAGCCAAGGGCGGCCTAGTAACACGTGACAAGCATCCATCGGTAGGACATCACACCAAACCTCATCAATATAAGATTTGAATGAGAGGGGGACCAAGCATCGCTTGGTAACCTGGACGGTGATCTTGCTGATCTACGCTACCTGATATGGGGTCGGGTGTGGTTTCGTGGTCAAGGTCATACGTATGTCGGCGTTCTCAGAAATGACATTCACATAGCTACCACTATCAATGACCAGCTTGCAGAGTTTCTCATCACTCATAAAAATCAGAGAAAATATGCTCGTCCTCTTCCAATCATCTAACGGACGAGGAGTGGTTAAGATACAACGCATCACCATAAGGTGGTGATCGTCCTCTAAATCACTTGGGACCCCTTCTAGGTCACTCTCCTCTGCAGTCTCATATACGTAATCAGCGAGGTCGGTGGTCGATTCTAAAAGGGATATGGCCTTAGTCTTCGTTGGGCATTCAAAGGCATAGTGACCTTGAATGTCGCAAGAGTAACATGTAGCATTGGTCTTGCTAACCTTCCCTATAGGGATACGCTCACTCGCGGGATTCCTAGTGTTCCTAGCAGTGATCACTACAGACTTTGACTCGGTGGACATAAACTTCCCCTTATCCGGATATGTGGAGGAAGACGCTCAAACGGTGGACTTATTCTTCGCGTGGGAATAACAGGAGTGGGCCTTCGAGGCTAGATGTTTTTCAATGTCAAGGGCGGCATTGAAAGTCATATTCAGGTCCGTATGACCATAGCGCAGGAGCTTCCTTTGAATATTGGGTTAAAGCCCCTTACGAAATCTTGATAAGGTGACCTCAGGAATCTCCCTAAGACCACAACGCACCATACTGTCCTTCAACTCTCCCATATATTCAGCTACCGAATTTGAGCCCTGCCGCAGGGTGGCAAGCTCATCGAACATCTGTGTTCGGTGGTACGCAGGGACGTACTGATCGGTTAGCAAATTCTTCATCACCGACCAACCTATAAGTGGGACTCCATGCCCGGCTCTTAATATCCGCTCCTCATTCAACCAATAAGTCTTCGCACAACCCGTTAACTTCATCCTGGCAACATGGACCTTTTGAGGGTCCGTAAGGTTGTTCCATTCGTAGTGGCATTCCATGACCACTACCCAATTAAGGAATATCTGGGGATCTCCCATGCCATCGTAAGTGGGGGCGTTAATCTTAATGGCCCTAGTGATATCGAAGCCACTCTCGGGGCATTCTTCTCGAGGGGGCACTCGGGGAGAGACTCCATCGGAATCCGAATCATGGACATGTTGGTGCCGGTTGGGCTGCCCAACATTAATGGGTGGCGGTGGCGGCCCTCCTTGATTCAGTAGGATTTGTGCTAACATTGTCCTAACCTCAGTCATATCGTTACGTAGCCCCTCTATGGCCTCAGTGTTGGGATCCCCGTGCTCATTCGCAGCCATCCTAGACGATGAAGGTGTAGTGTACTTCGTTCCTAGTCTAGTGCACATGCAGGGTTGGACAAAATAGTGAGGAGTGAATTTTTGTAGTGTCGATTAAAGCTCAAAATTTTGGCAGAAAAATATTTTCGGGATGTAACTAAAAGGGAGAACCTCAAAATTTTTTTATTGATTTTTTTGACCAAAAATAAAGATTTTAGCCCGCTATTGGCAGACCACGTAATTTTTTTTTATTTTCTAGCTTAGTTTGCGCCACAGAGATGAGTATCTAGGTTTTATCAATTGAGAAATTGACACGACCTGCTTTGATACCAAATTGATGCAACGTACGTCGCTACGGAGATCTACACAAGAAAACTCTAACTCGCCTATCAACGCACTCTTGATCGACCGCACCTACACAAGCATCTATCGCCCACAAATACGCCACCCTTTCACAAACAAGCATAACTTCATTCGGAGGAGTGTAGACTCTAAAACAGCGATCAAAATGAGTCAACGTGTTCCCCAAAAATAACGCAAAGGTTGCCAATCCTTTTTGAGGGCAAGACCAAGGCTATAGGCCAAGATCCGCTCAAGAAAAATGGACCTACCCGATTCGGAAATAGAAACGCGGACAATAACAAATTTATTTAGAGATTTAAAGAGATGAAGATTTTAAAGCCGCGAAGAACACGATGGTTCAGCATCCACAATTCTAAAGAAGAATCACTATAAGAGGGGAAGATTTTACCCAACCATTTGGAGGAAAACACACTTGATAACTTGTGGGAGAATCACTCTCACCACGATTTCCATCGGTGTCGCACCGAATGGTCCACCGGCGTCGCACCGAGTGGTGTTGTCGTCCTTCTTCCTTGGAATCGCACCAAGAAGTCACGCCTGAAGCTCCACGAGAGGGGAGGCCGTAATGGAGAAGAGGGAGACAAGGTGGGGCGGCTTCTCACAAGCCCTGGCCGAAAATCTCAAAGAGGGGCTGGTTTCTTTTTTTAGGTTTTCCAAATCTCTTTTCCTTCTCTTAAAACCTCCTATATATATGAGTTTCAAAATAGATCCAACCATCCAAGATTGAGATGACAATCTCATCAATCCGGATGGCTAATAACACAGCATAAATGTTTAATAGCACACCCAAAAATATAAAAGCATAAAAAATAAAAGATTACAAGTTTTGCATTTTAAAGAAATAATTAGGAACTGATAATATGCTTTTGAGAAACTTCAAATAAGCTTTGCGCGCCGCGAATGGAGGTTGTAACGTTGCTTTACGTTAGCGGCCATTTGGTCGTCATGACACCTGAAATCTTTATGTTGCAGCACATCCATTTCCAGTCTATCATCCTATGGTGGTGGAGATACCGCGACATCATACATCCAAGGGCCCCTTGATGGAATGAGGCTGAGAAATGCATGGCCATGCTTGGTTGAGTCAATATGGGATATTGAGCTCACCAATTTTAGACAGTCTATTCTAGATCAGGAAACTATGATTGAATAATTATGAGGGTGACACGGTCCATTCCTCTAATTCTATCCGGATGTAATGGACAAAGGGACGTGACAGCACTGGTACATTGGTCAAGACAGGCTTATTGAGTTATAAACTCTTATTTCTTGGGTAGCAATGATGTATTGCTAGATGCCGCTCATTGTTTGTGAGACTTTTGTTGATACTTGGAGATCAAGTGGGAGATTTATGGTTTTTTAAAGGTGATCTCAAAGCAATCAAGTAGTTAGTCTTTCTGCCAACACAATATGAGCCTATAAGGTCGCACATAAGAGTGTTGGAGAAGTTGGATGAAGGATTGTGTTGGCCTTACTCATATTGGATATGAGTGGAGGACCAATCCTGTAGCTGATTGGAGTTACGTGAACTTTAACTCGACGTTATGTCGAGATTTTCTCAACGTGTTGCACTTGACGTTGCGTCAAGATTGTCTCGACAGAAGTCTTGTACTCGACACTGCGTCCAATTGTCTCGACGCTGCGTCGAATTGCACGACGATACAAGTTGTATTCAGAGCTACGTCGAGATTGTCTTGACGGTGCATCGAATTGCCTCGGCGATACTTGTACTCGACGTTGCTTTGAGATTGTCTCGACATTGCGTCGAATAGTCTCGACGCTGCGTCGAATAGTCTCGACGATACTTGTTGTGCTCTGATTAAGCCTATGGTCTGCAGATAATGTGTTTTATGCCCTAAGTATAAAACAAGAAACGATTAGGTTTCCTGTATAGATAATCCTTTCATAAAACTATCAGGGCCGAAGCGGAAGTGTTCGGAATAGGTCTCGATATTCCGCGAGATCGCCGCCGCCACTCCCTGTCGCCAAACCTAGTAGTTCGTTGGAGACGCAGAGGGCATTCTTCCTCCATCCCAGCCCTTATTGGACAAGAGTCGTTGGGTTCTCCTTCACTATGTGCATTCCTATATAGGTGTTGATCCATTTCAGTACTTGGAACTCAGAGTTCATTTTGGGATCAGACATTGGAGCATCTTGGTTGAGTGTTGACTCAATCCCTCTCAGGTATATTGCAATGCATTGCTTTATTTATTTCTTGATTCATGAAATCACAAGATCTGAAACTCTCATGGGTTGTTCTTGTTTTATTTCCGATGTGCATATATGATATGCTGTTCATTTTGAATGAAGTAGAAAAACCAACAGATGGCTCCTCCGCCACTACGGATTCAGGAGCCGGGGAGGCAGGATGATCGGGGCCTCCATCCAGTGATATGCTTTGGATGCCACCAGCCGGGGCACATCAGAGCTAAGTTCCTTTAGCAGTTTCTTCCTCCTCCTCCAGCAGCCCCTCCAGCACAGCAGCGTCGAGGTCGAGGCCGAGGACGAGGTTGGGGCCAAGGACCTCATGGAAGAGGCCGACGGCCAGAGCAGATATATGCTCTTGATCTTGCAGAATCACGAAACCTTGAAGAAGTCATTACATGTACTTTATTGTTTCCCTTAACAATTGCTTAGTACTTTTCAAAAACCGTAGTTGTACCTTAACTTATGACCCAAACAACAAAATCACCCAGGTATAGTGCTTGTCTGCGGCAAACCCTCATACACTCAATTCGATATGGGTGCTTCACATTCGTTCGTCTCAGAGGAATTCGTAAATGACCTAGACCAAGTACAGCACTTTGAGGGCATCCAAAGGAAGGTGCGACTTCCTGATGAGTGATGGCGCAAATCTCACACACCGCTATAGGCGGTAGCTCGACTGCGACACGAAATGGCAGTATACCGATCGTTCAAGTAATATAAAACGAGGAGTAAACCCCGAGTATCGAATCTCAAAGGAACACAGTAAGGTGGAGTTAACGTTCGAGGAAGGACTTGAGATCGAAGTCCTTTGGGTCGGATGGATTGCGGAAACGGGGGTTTTGGATTGTGGAAAATAAAGAGAAAATGCTATGACTACTCCTATGCAATGTCGCTATGCAGTGCTTCGCTTGGCGGGATGGAGACTAGGCAGGCCTTGAGCGCGCTGCGTCGCAAGGGCGGATGGACGAGTAGGCAAGCGGAATCGAATTATGCAGGCCTTGAGCGCACTGCTTCGAAGGGCGAGTGGATTACACGGGCCAAGATGCCACGCTTCGGTAGGCGGATGGACGAGTAGGCTAACGGAGTGAGGGTCGTAAGCACCTCTTCAACAAGCACGCCACTAGCAATTGCTAGTGCGGCGACGAACGTGACGGCGGGATGGAGGATGGAATTGGGCGCACCTCAAGCAACTCAAACAATAAGCATTTCACATAGACATGAAATATATAAAAATACAAACAAGTTTGAGAGCAACTTCATCATACTAATGGCTCTAACTACATATACATCAATAAGAGAAGAATAAGGCAAGAAATCGACCGAATCCGAAGGCTCATTGTAGATTCACGGTAGGAAGCACCGGGTTGTCAATCCGCGTCCTAGCTCGGTCCGCAACTACGTCCGGGGTAGAGAGAGCTGTCACTACTCTCCAATGAGCCCGTCTTCTTCGTGTCACGATCCGGTAGAGGTTGCGAACTTCCTCTTGCTTGATGGAGATGGCGGCTACATCTCCTCTTTAAGCTTTAGGATGAAGGAGGGGGCCGAGAGGAAACTCCGGCTCAAGGTTGGCGTGAGGAACAAGCCCGGAGCACCTCCAGATGGTGGGCGGCGATGGAGGGGCGAAGACGGAGCTCTGGAGCGAGAAAACGGCGGTCTCGGGCGGAAGAAATGCGGGGCTCCGACCTAAATCGCGAGCAGGACAATTTATAGGCGCTGGAATAAACAGTGCGCACGGTCATTGGCGCACGACCAGTGGTCGTGCGCACTAGCATCCTGTGATCGTGCGCCTGTCTGGACGGAGCCTGCAAGGCAAGAAAATTATAAAATACAATGTTCGCACGACCAGTGGCGCACGACCAGTGGTCGTGCGCACTATCGTAAGTGGTCGTGCGATAAGAAAGACAGAACTCAGAATTCAGGGGGTAAGTGCACACGATCAGTGGCGTACGACCAGTGGTCGTGCGCAATAAAACCAGTGATCGTGCGCAGTGTTCCTGTACAGATTTGTACCGGGATCACCTGCACGACTCCTGCTCCAGCATACAACACTAATCAAACCACTGAAAGTTACACTTAACCATGCATGAAAACTAATAATGAAGATAAACAAGAAATAACACCAAAACGGGCCTAGAAGTGCACATAGCATGGAATAACAAATATGAGCTAAAACAGGGCTAAAGTGCAGTGCATAGACTAGAAAATCGGCCCAGATGAGTCCATATATGTGTATATAATTGGGACTCATCACACCCCCAGACTTACCTGTTTGCGCGTCCCGAGCAAACAAATTCTACGCGAACGAGGAAAGAAAAGTAGATGGCTTAAAATTACAATACAGAGTACCATGCGAAGTCGCATGCTCACGTGCATAAGAAAAATAGTAGAGAAGGTTTCTGATTATATAAACAGTTTATATATTTCTAAAAGTGTAAAAGCATATTACAACTACTCAAAATGGTGAACTACGGTGAATCGTCCGGTCATGCATACGGAGAAAGTAAACTAAGCGCTGAGATGAGCATTGCTCAAGATTGGGGTGCCGGACAACTCCACCGAAATCCATCGGTGTCAGTGACCATAGGATCACCCGGTCACCTTCTCTCCACGACACTAGATTGGTCCATAGCGTGTGTCGGTAGGACTTTAGGCTAGAGATGGGGCTTGGGTTACGGTGAGGTAAACAAAGATAAACATGGAGGCTAAGCACACCTAAACCAACATGAGCATAAGATAGAGCTACCTGCATGACGATAATAAACACATGCACCACACCCCCAGACTTGGACTTTTACAACATAGGTGTGTGCACCGCCCGCTCCCAATACCAAAATTTCAAAATTTTCAATTCAACTTTTTTCATAACAATCTCCCTTTTTTTTCTTTTCTTTCTCTTCTTCATTCTTCTTTTTCTTTCTTTTCTTTTTTTTCAGCAAAAATATCAATGAATACACCCACAATTTCCACTATAAAAATTACCACTTCAACACCCCCCAAAATGTAAACATAACTAATATTTAAAGCTCAGATTTGGGTGTGCGACTAGGTTAGGCTTTTAAGCTTTTGGTGTGATAAAAGTGGGGCTGAATCAAGAGGAAGGGGTAGGCACAAAGGGGCTAGCGAGGGTAGATGATAGGAATGAAATAAAAAGCTCAACCGGGCCAAAATAATGGCCTACGTCATTCTCACGCACTAGAACTATCCTATGCCAATGCTTCAAGAATCGCTTGGGGCAAGTTCTAGCCACCGAGAAAGATTCTCCTTTCTCCCGACTCAAGCAATACGAGTCTAGCGATCGTTTACACACATCCCTATGCTACCGTTTGATTCCACCGGATTCACCATTTGAGTAGAGTAAACAACATTTACACTAATAGAGAAAAATATAAAACCATAGTATAAAGAGAAATCTAATCTACACAAATTTCTATGAAACCGAGCACTCGACTAGGAGCACTACTGGAGTCAACATTTTACTCTGCTACATAGTCCTAAGCCATCGCTTAGACTTTCCCAAATAAGCAGAAGAATTAAAGTCACAACAGAGCAAGCAAACAGATGAGTACGCGCTCAAGTGGGTGTTGTGGTGTGCAATGAGAATGAACAATAATTTCCAATAAGCTAAAATAAAAGTACTTCTAGCATGATATGCAAGAGTGCACGTGAGTGGGCACAAAAACTGCTCTCCCCCAGACTTAAACTAAGCAATCCGCATAATATATGACAGGAAAATCAAAATAGGGCTAGGGGAAGTGAGTACCCAATGCTCAGCAAGTGAGCATACCAGAAGATTGGCGATTAACTCTAGACCAAGCTGCAGCACCAAATCAGAAGAATACCTGCAGGGGTTAGCTCCGCAAAAACAAAAGAAAAGAGAAACCCTGAAATAAAATAAACTAACTACGCAGGATTAGATAAATTAAAAATGCAAGAAAAAGAAGATAACTACTGGGGTTATTGTCATCCCAGCACGACTTATTTAAAAACATGAAGGTTCTAGCTAATGGGCCTATGAAAAAGAAAGCACAGGTAACTGCTCCATTATCCGTTTCGGTAGCTGGTACCGATACGGAGATAAGGCAGTCACCCCTCTACCTAAATAATAATAATACCTGCTTGACACAGGTAGAGGGAAAAGAAAGTAAGAAGAGGAGGAGATATCCTCACTCAACTCACCAAAAATATCCTTGCCTAGCAAGGAGTCGTCAACAGGGAGGCAGCAGGAGGCGAAGGCAATGAGCGGAGCTTCCTCTACGGAGGGGGAATAAACCTCCTCACATGAGAGGATGCTCTCATCATTGACTTGAGCAAAAAGCTCCAAGTCCTCCTGAAGTACCTGTGAAGATTCAACCTGCACAGACTCAGATGAAGGAAGGGGATCAAGAAATAAAGAAGACGAAGAACATAAATAAACATCAATCGGGGGAGTGATCCCGGTCTCACTCCCATCAGGTTGGGGAAGTAAAATAATGTTTGCATTGTCATCAATGCTACAAGATTCGGTGGGATCAACAGTGGCCAAGCTAGAGATTTGGACTTCCTCCACCGGTGCTGAGGAAAACTCCTCTTCACCTGGAAGGTTGTCCTCCTCCATAGGAACAGGCATGACACTAAAGTCACCAGCCTCCTCTTGCGACACATCATCAACAATGTCGTCAGAGACGAGTGTAGTATGCACAACAGGGAGAGGAATAGTGCTCGGATAAAAGTCGAGCACCGATTCCTCACAAAGAATCGAATCCACTAGGGGTGGTGGATGCACATGGAGAATAGGCTCAGCAATGTTGGTGCATAGATCAGCCGCACATCCGGTGACCATATCAATGCCATTCCCTTCAAGATGTGAAGGTGACAAAGACACATAACCGGATGTTGAAGGTGTGCCGCCAGAGTTAGGAGTTGGGACGATCCGGATATCCGGCTCGTCATCCTCATCCAATTGGCGAAAATACTCGGCACAGTCCTTCAAGACATGATCAGTGCTCCGACAAAACTGGCACTGCCTTGCGGGCTTCTTTGGCACAGCGGGGGCTGAAGCCGAAAAGAAGTATGACGGTAAAGGCTCAGCAGAGTAGCCATAAGACTTACGCGCACCATATGGAGTACCAGACGAAGTTGGTGCTCCATATGCTGGGCTATAAGAATTATGCCTACTATTCTCCGTAGGGCATTCATCACTAGAGTGGGAGGTAGCTCCACACCAACGGCAAAGGATATTAAGATGTGCCCACATAGTGCGAAGATAAAACGATTCAAAATAAAAATGCTATTGTGCAAAATACTACACCTAACAAAAATTACTAAAGCAACCTAATTAAAATAGGAAAAATGGAATAAAAAGAAATAAAACAAAGAAATGCAATTTACAAATGGAAGGGCTTCTCTCTCAGGTTCTCCCTCTCCAGAAAACTCACACGACTGTGTTCCCAAGCAACGACGCCAAAAACTTGATGGCGCAAATCTCACACACCGCTATAGGCGGTAGCTTGACTGCGACACGAAATGGCAGTGTACCGATCGTTCAAGTAATATAAAACGAGGAGTAATCCCCGAGTATCGAATCTCAAAGGAACACAGTAAGGTGGAGTTAACGTTCGAGGAAGGACTTGAGATCGAAGTCCTTTGGGTCGGATGGATTGTGGAAACGGGGGTTTTGGATTGTGGAAAATAAAGAGAAAATGTTATGACTACTCCTATGTAATGCCGTTATGCAGTTCTTCGCTTGGCGGGATGGAGACTAGGCAGGCCTTGAGCGTGCTATGTCGCAAGGGCGGATGGACGAGTAGGCAAGCGGAATCGAACTATGCAGGCCTTGAGCGCGCTGCTTCGAAGGGCGAGCGGATTACACGGGCCGCGATGCCACGCTTCGGTAGGCGAATGGACGAGTAGGCTAACGGAGTGAGGGTCGTAAGCACCTCTTCAACAAGCACGCCACTAGCAATTGCTAGTGCGGCGACGAACGTGACGGCGGGATGGAGGATGGAATTGGGCGCACCTCAAGCAACTCAAACAACAAGCATTTCACATAGACATGAAATATATAAAAATACAAACAAGTTTGAGTGCAACTTCATCATACTAATGGCTCTAACTACATATACATCAATAGGAGAAGAATAAGGCAAGAAATCGACCGAATCCGAAGGCTCGTTGTAGATTCACGGTAGGAAGCACCGGGTTGTCAATCCGCATCCTAGCTCGGTCCGCAACTACGTCCGGGGTAGAGAGAGTTGTCACTACTCTCCAATGAGCCCGTCTTCTTCATGTCACGATCCGGTAGAGGTTGCGAACTTCCTCTTGCTTGATGGAGATGGCGGCTAGATCTCCTCTTTAAGCTTTAGGATGAAGGAGGAGGCCGAGAGGAAACTCCGGCTCAAGGTTGGCGTGAGGAACAAGCCCGGAGCACCTCCAGATGGTGGGCGGCGATGGAGGGGCGAAGTCGGAGCTCTGGAGCGAGAAAACGGCGGTCTCGGGCAGAAGAAATGCGGGGCTCCGACCTAAATCGCGAGCAGGACAATTTATAGGCGCTGGAATAAACAGTGCGCACGGTCATTGGCGCACGACCAGTGGTCGTGCGCACTAGCATCCTGTGATCGTGCGCCTGTCTGGACGGAGCCTGCAAGGCAAGAAAATTATAAAATACAATGTTCGCACGACCAGTGGCGCACGACTAGTGGTCGTGCGCTCTATCGTAAGTGGTCGTGCGATAAGGAAGACAGAACTCAGAATTCAGGGGGTAAGTGCACACGATCAGTGGCGCACGACCAGTGGTCGTGCGCAATAAAACCAGTGATCGTGCGCAGTGTTCCTGTACAGATTTGTACCGGGATCACCTGCACGACTCCTGCTCCAGCATACAACACTAATCAAACCACTGAAAGTGACACTTAACCATGCATGAAAACTAATAATGAAGATAAACAAGAAATAACACCAAAACGGGCCTAGAAGTGCACATAGCATGGAATAACAAATATGAGCTAAAACAGGGCTAAAGTGCAGTGCATAGACTAGAAAATCGGACCAGATGAGTCCATATATGTGTATATAATTGGGACTCATCAACGGGTCGGAGATAGCAACATGTGCCAAGTGCAACAAGAACATGGAGATTGGAGGAAAGTTATTGGAAGTGCCGACAACGCTTTTGAAGATGCCAGATTTTGACCTAATTATGGGCATGAACTGGCTGCACGGGAATCATGCTAACACCGACTGCCCGGCAAAGAAAATTCTGCTGAGGCATGAAGATTCTGAGGTAGTGATTGAAGGTATAAAACCCACATCCCGTCTCTTATTATCATCTGCACATGTTGTCAAGGCTCATGAGCAGGGAGACGAGGTGTACCTAATCTATTTCGAGATGGCAGAGACGGAGGTATCACTAGCAGATATTCCAGTGGTTAGGGACTTCTCTGATGTATTTCCAGAGAAATTACCCGGACTACCTCAATCTAGGGATACTGATTTCCGAATCCAGTTGGTGCCAGGAACAAGGCCGGTATCTCAAGCACTATACCGGATGACACCAAAGGAGCTAGCGGAGTTCACGACCCAACTTTAGGAGCTGGTGGACTCAGGATTTTTCAGGTCGAGTTCATCGCCATGGGGAGCACCAGTATTATTCGTGAAGAAGAAGGATGGGTCGCTGTGACTCTGCATTGATTACCGGGAGTTGAACCGGCTGACGGTACGGAACACATACCTGTTACCCAGGATCGACGATTTATTTGACCAGTTGCAGGGAGCCTTTTGGTTCTCCAAGCTTGATCTGAGATCCAAATATTACAAGTTGCGGATTCGGAAGGAATATATCCCAAAAATAGCCTTCAGTTCCCGCTACAGGTTATATGAGTTCACGGTGATGCCCTTCGTACTCACAAATGCTCCCTCTACATTCATGAGCTTGATGAACAGGGTATTCGAGCCCTACCAAGATAGATTTGTCATAGTACTCATTGACGATATTTTGATCTACTCCAAGACGAAGGAGGAGCACACCCATCACTTGGCTCAAGTCTTGAGCAAGATGGGGCAGCACCAAATGTACGCAAAAATCTCAAAATGTCAATTTTGGCTAAAGGAGATGGCATTCCTAGGACACGTCATCAGCGTGGCTGGGTTGGCAGTGGACTCGGCCAAGGTACAAGCAGTGGGAGATTGTCCATGGCCGAAATCGGCCTCAGATGTCCACAGCTTCCTAGAATTAGGCGGGTCTTATCGTAAGTTCGTGCAGGGATTCTCAAAGATTGCACTTCCCCTAACGTCCTTGATGAAGAAGGAAGTTGCTTTCACGTGGACAGAAAGGTGAGAGACAGCCTTCCAGGAGTTGAAGGACCAACTCACCTCATCCCCCATCCTTGCCATCCCATCTGGGAAGGAAGGTTTCCAGATCTATGCTGATGCATCTTATCAGGGGATGGGTGCAGTTCTCATGCAGCATGGTCATGTGATAACATGTGCTTCAAGGCAGCTGAAGAAGCATGAACAGAATTATCCGGTACACGACCTAGAACTTGGAGTGGTGGTCTTCGCCCTGAAGATTTGGAGGCATTATCTATATGGGATTCATTGTGAGATCTTCTCTGACCACAAGAATCTCATGTACATCGACACCCAGAAGGATTTGAACATACGCCAGCGGAGGTGGCTAGAGTTCTTGCGCGACTATGACTATACCATGCACTATCATCCAGGGAAAAGCGAACACCATAGCAGATGCCCTGAGCAGGAGGGCAGGCACTTTTAGACCGGAGCCCCAGATGATGGCCATAGAGCTAGTGAGGATGTTAGAGGATATGCACATTACCTTGGTTTCTAAGGCGGAGCCCGAAGTCCACAAGGAGTACCTAGCATCACTGAGCATCACTTGTAACATAAGAGACCACATCAGGGCACAACAGAGGAAGGATTCAGCTTTGGAGCCTGTATTAAGAGCCGTAGAAGAGGGCAAGTTAGAGTATTATTCACTGCGCGACGATATCATTCATTTCCTGGGTCGTGTCTACAAACCCGCAGTAGGTGGGATCCGAGAAGAGATACTCAGGGAGGCACACTGCACTCGGTATTCAGTGCACCCTGGAATCTCCAAGATGACGGCGGACCTGCGGAGGGACTTATATTGGCCTGGAATGAAGAAGAAAATCATATCTTTTGTCTCGATCAGCGAGACTTGTCAGCTAGTGAAGGTAGAATGCAAGAGCCCAGCAGGACTTCTACAGCCACTACCGGTGCTGGAGTGGAAATTCGAGGACATAGCCATGGATTTTGTACACGGATTGCCTCGCTCCCACTCGAGGCATAATTTTATTTGGGTAATAGTAGACAGATTGACCAAGGTAGCACGGTTCATACCGGTCAGGAAGGACGATTCAGTTGCGGTTTTGGTAAGGTTATTTGTGAAATAGTTCGTCAGGTACCACGGCGTACCTAGGATAATTATCTCAGATCACGACTGTCGGTTCACCTCTAGGGAATGGTGAGCGGTACAGGCATACTTGGGGTATCAGCTTATGTTCAGCGCCACTTTCCACCCATTGACCAACGGGCAGACGGAGAGGACCAACTGGACTATGGAGGACCTGCTACGCTTGTGCATTGTGGATACCGGAAAGCCCTAGGAGAGGTTGTTTCCCATGATCGAGTTTTCATATAACAACAGCCACCAGGCAAGCACTAGGATGGCACCGTATAAGGCATTATACGGTAGGAAGTGTCAGACACCACTTTCTTCGGTCCAGGATGAGGACCTGAAGGCACTAGGGTCAGAGATTGTTGAGGACACGGACGCTACAGTTCGGATGATCAGGGACAGGATGCTAGAGGCTCAGAGTAGGCAAGCCAAGTATTACATTGCGAGGCATCGGAAGGTGGAGTTCCAAGTGGGAGACATAGTCTATTTGAATATACGTCGGGTGCATGGTGTCTCGTGGGTGCGAGGAAACAAGAAGCTCAACCCTTGATTTATGGGGGACCTTACAGGATCCTGGAGTGGATCGGTCCCTTGGCTTACAAGCTGGAGCTTACATTGGAGTTGGCAAACATGCACGGTGTTTTTCATGTCTCATCACTATGGAGAGCTCTACTTAGGCCGGAGCAGCACATCACTTCCACCTTGGGCCCGGTAGAGTCTGATAGATCACTCCGTCTGGAGCCAATCCGGATTGACGATACAACAGTTCGAGTTCTGCGGAAGAAGAAAGTTCCCCTAGACAAGGTGTTGTGGTCCAATCATGGACGAAAGGAACACACATGGGATCCTATGGATCTTAAGCAACAACAGTACCGGAGACTCTTCACTTCAGGTACAACCTAAACCCACTCAAGATTTACTTATTTACGTTGTGTAAAGAACCCTGTAGACCCGAACTTAAATTTCGAGGACGAAATTATTATTTTTTGTTTATTGGGATTTGTAACATCCCATTTCCTACTTGACTTCTTGACTTCAATTAGGGTAGGACAAGTGGTGAGTGAGGTGGTTTTGAGTTAAGTAGTGAACTTAGGTCACATTGAGTTGAGAGAACTCACATGTGGTCCACTAGAGGAGGCAAGTCAACCAGGGTTAATTTTAGGCTTAAAAGAGGAAAAGTTGGGTGCTGAGTCAAAATCGGCATCCAGTCCCGTCGATCGACATTCGGTCCACTCGATCAACGGGAGAGGGCAGGAAAACAATTCTTGTGACCATCTAAGTAAGTATTGACAGGACCTCCCGTTGATCGGGAGTCTGTCCCGTCAATTTTGAGTTATGCTGAGCTCGTCTCGTCGATCTAGGCAGCAGAGGGAAAAATGCTTTCTCGAGTCTTCAAGTCCTAGTCGTCGGGGCTTCCCGTCGATCGATGGGCCATCCCGTCGATCGAAGGGACCATCCCGTCGATTGATGACTGCAGCTATATAAGCTGCTATTTTATGGAGTTAAGTCAAAATCGACGGGACCATCCCATCGATTGCTGGCAGCAGCAGGGAAAAAGCTGCTTCCCGAGGCAATGTAAATTAAATATGATATCTGCTTATTTCAAGGCTGGTAGGTGGCTTTGGCCAATTAGAAAATGCCACCTAGATGTCTTGTCCAATCCAAGCAAGAGAAGAAGTCTTTGCCATTAATTTTTCCCATTAATTCCAAATCAAATCAGCCATTTATTTTCTCTCTCCTCCCTTTTCCTTGAAACCCCTTTCCTTACCCGAGAATTATTATCATCTTATCTTTCTTCTGCTTCTTCTTCCTCACATCCTAAGAAGCTCCACCAAGCTCGCCGGATAAACATGTCGCCCCGACGGATCACGCGATCACAAGCACCCATTCAGGTCTGATTTCTCCTCCCCTCGTGCTAGCTTTCCTTCTCCTTTCATTTTTTCAAATCGAAGTAGAAATGGTGGTTTACCATTTAGTATTTATATTGTTCTTAACCGAAAATCTCCACCGCTGGCTGGAGGAAGAAGATGAGCAGGAATCGTACTATTTTGCTTTAAGATTTGTGTAGATCAAATTATTATAATTAATTCCATGTGTATTAATTTGTCATATTAATTTCAGTACCTAGATTAATTATTTTGAGGCCCTTAGAGGCCATTTCATGAAAAATGGCCAGATATAATTTTTGTAGATCTGAGGGTCTACTTTATTTAGAAATTTGAATCAGCTTTGGAGCCCTGTAACTCCATTGGCACCCATTCTTGTAAGACATGTACCTAGGGAGCCCTAGACATTTACAAAATTAATTTAGAGAGAAATATAACTCTAAATGACTTGAAATTTTGGTCACACATGAGTCATGCCTGAAGTACCCTCTGCCAAAAATTGGAAATTTTTGGAGGATATTTCTCTATAGTTTTGTTCATTATTCAATTAAACAAATAAATGAAATATATGGAGTTGTGAAAGTCCAAATGACACCAAATTTGGGTTTCATGCTTGATAGGCCATTAGTAAACTCTGGTTAAAATTTGGAAGCAATTGGACCTCTACAAGTGGGGTAATTCCACTTGCATGTCTTTGTTTATTATGGATATGGTGTGCATATAGCCAAAAAGGATATTTTGTATATTTGGCATATATGGCTTAGTGTTAGCCTCTGAGATTTTGTCCACACCCTCTTTATGACATAATACATTAACTCAGGAAAAATTAGGATTTTTGGGATCAAAAATCCTAAGTATTTGATAAATATGAATTATGTCACAGTTATGTATTAGTGAAATGTTTAGGGCTAATACCTTGTGGAAAATTTTGAAACTCTGGGAAATCATTTGGGATCTAATTATAAACCTCTGGAATTTTTGGTAGAATTTTTGGATGTATTACACATGGAAAAATTCCACATATTTAGTTTGTCACACTTTTTAATTTATGAAATATCTATGGTGAATTGTGACTAGATATTTATGAAATTCTGGATAGGTTCTCTTTAGGTCGTTGCAGTACTCTAGTAATTTTCTCAGAATTTTTGGAAGACATAAATTAGTACTTGCTGTGTAAAGTTACATTTTCACCCCTTTTATTTTATATGGAAATTATGATTATAATTTCCTGAAAAATTGTGGAACTTTGGAAATCCTGTTATTTTGTCACCTATCATCTCTGAAAATTTTATTAGCAAGATTGAAGTTACTTACATAGTACTTCCTTTGTCATTTAGAACATGTCCAATGATTAATGAATTTTAAATAGAGGTCAAATTAATTTGAAATATGTCAAAAATCTGGACACTTCTTAAATTATCCAATATGGACCAATGGCATGAATTGTAGATCAATTGGACATGATATGTTTAAGATTGCATCATAGGAATCAAATTAGTTCATCCTCATTTTGGACTGCGAATAGTAAAAACAAAATGTGATGATTTGATTGGCAAGATCATATAAAAAATTAGTAAAACTTGGATCATAGTAATGTTATATCATTTATATCAGCCCCTATAAGTTGTGGAATATTTGGAGAACATTCGTATTAGATTTAGAGGATGAGGGAGTGATGCGCAAATATAGCACACCGCTATAGGTGGTAGCAAGACTGCGACACAAAACGGCAGTGTACCGATCGTTCAAGTAATATAAAACGAGGAGCAAATCCCCGAGTATCGATCTCGAAGGAACACAGTAAGGTGGAGTTTACTATTGAGGAAGGACTTGAGATTGAAGTCCTTTATGTCAGATGGGTTGCGGAAACGGGGGTTTTGGTTGGTGGAAATAAAGAGAAAATACTACAACTACTCCTATGCAATGCCGCTATGCAATGCTTCGCGAGGCGGGATGGAGACAACGTAGGCCTTGAACGCGCTACTTCACTAGGGCGGATGGACGAGTAGGCAAACGGAATGAGGGTCGCAAGCACCTCGTCGACAAGTACGCCACTAGCAATTGCTAGTGCGGAACACGAACATGATGGCGGAATGGAAAATGGATGGCGGGGCACCTCATACACACATATAAACAAAAGATAATTTCACATAGACATGAAATACTCTAAATAACAAGGTTTATAGTGCTCATCATCAAAATTCAAGAGATCTACTAACTACAACTACCAATACAAAGATAGAGAGAGCAAGGAATTGACCGAATCCGAAGTCTTGTTGAAGATTCACGGTTGGAATCGCTGGGTTGTCAATCCGCGACCAAGCTCGGTCCTCAACTGCATCCGCGGTAGAGAAAGCTGTCACTACCCTCCAATGGCCCGTCTTCTTCGTGTCACGATCCGAAAATGACCTAGCTTCCTTATCCTTGAATCTTGGTGGATGTAGGGTTGAATCCCTCTCCTTAGAGCTTGAGGATGATGGTGGAGGCCCAAAGGGACGAAACCTCAGTGGAAGTGACGAAAACGGCGCAGCTGTACGGCGTGTACGGTCTCTCCCATTTAGGTTGAAAGCTGCAGCTTTTATAGAAAAAGATCAGAAAATCGGTCACACACGGTCGAACGCACGACCGTGTCTGAACCGTGCGAAACTTAAGCGCAGCAGGCTTGCCGGAGAAGGAGGAACACACCCGTGCGTTCTACTCACGCACGGGCGAATCCGCCCGTGCGTAAAAACGCACGACCAAAGTCAGATCGTCATTTTGCCAGCCATCATGAGTGCACGATCGCAGTCGTTTGTGCGTCAAGGAAAACGCACGACCGTGCGATTCATGCAGACATGAATTCAGGCAAAATGGAGATCTGCCCCTTTCAACAGCCAAAGCACGCCGGGAATACACTTCCAGCACCAACAAAATGAGAAAAATATAATGGGGAGCACAATGTGCTTACCCCCAACAATAAAATGCGCAATTGCACACAACAACGGGCCTAAACATGTACTTCAAATAAAAGCATGAACAAGGCGAATATGGACAAAAACTGGAGTACAAATGCAGGAAAACTAGCCCAGATGAGTCTGAAAATGTGTATATAATTGGGACTCATCACACCACCAAACTTACCTGTTTGCACGTCCCGAGCAAACAAATCCTAAGCAAGCGGGAACATGAAATAGCTAACTTAAAATTACAAAATGGAATACCATGCGAAGTCGCATGCCCATGTGCGTATAAGAATACTAGAGAAGATTTTTAATTATACACATAGTTTATAAATTTCTAAATGAGTAAATAAGTGTTACTTCTACTCAAAATGGGAATCACGGTGAATCATCCGGTCACACGTATGGAGAAAGTAAAATAAATGCTGAGATAAGCATTGCCAAAGTTGGGGTTCTGGACAAACTCCACTGAAATCCATCGGTGTCGGAGACCATAAGCTCACCCGTTCACATTCTCTCCACGACACTAGATTGGTTCATAGCGTGAGTCGGTAGGACTTTAGGTTTTAAAATGGGGCTTGGGTTAAGGTGAGGTAAACAAAGATAGAAAGGACACAGCTCAAACACTAAACCCAAATGAGCTTTAACATAACTCGCACACCGACATCGAATGCAAGTGCACCACACCCCCAGACTTAGACTTTTGCAACATGGGTATCTGCACCGCCTACTTCTACTCATAATTTTACAAAGATTTTTCAATTAAGCTCATCTGCTATTTTTTTTTCTTTTCACTTTTTTTTCTTTTTCTCATTTTTCTTTTCTTTTCCTTTCATTTTTTTCAGCAAATGAACAGTGAAGCGCATCCACATTTTCACAAAATATAAAACCACATCAACACCCCAATCATGAAAATAACAAACAACTAAAGCTCAATTTTGGGTGTGCGACTAGGATTGGCTTTTAGGCTTTGGTGAGATAAAGGTGGAGCTGAATCAAGAAACAGGTAGGCACAACTGGGCTAACGAGGATAAGATGATAGGAATGGCACAAAGGCTCAACCGGGCCAAAATGATGGCCTACGTCATTCTCACGCACTAGAACTATCCTATGTCTATGCTTCGAGAATCGCTTGGGGCAAGTTCTTAGCCACCGAGAAAGATTATCTTTCCTCTCGGTTCGAGCAATACACATCAAACAATCATTTACACACATCCCTATGCTACCGTTTGATTCACACCGGATTCACCATTTGAGTAGAGTAAACAATATTTATACTAATAGAAATGCATAAAGCTAATAGCATAAAAAGAAATCTAATCTATCCCTATACTCACATGAGCATTTGACTAGAAACACCGGAGTCAACATTTTATTCCACTACATAATTTAAAAGCTAGCACAATCATTTTCCCATATACAAAAAGGAATGAGATATACTCCTGACGCACTAAAGGTTAAGTACGCGCTTAAGTGGGTGCTTTGTGTGCAGACAAAATGAACAAAATAATCTAGATAAAAACTTCTAGCATGCTAAATAAATGTGCACGTGAGTGGGTACACAAACAGGTCTCCCCCAGACTAAAACTATGCATTAAGAAATTCTAAAACAAAGTTAGGGGAAGAGAGTACCCAATGCTCAGCAAGTAAGCATGCTGAAAGCCTAGAGTGAAGCTCTACGAAGATCACCACCACCGCCAATACAAATAGAAAATACCTGCAAGTCGTGATCTCCGCAAAAGCAAACTAAAGTAAAATCTAACTAACTAGTTAGAGTAGGTGATAAAAATAAAAGACAGGAAAAAGTAAGATAACTACTGGGGTTATTGTCATCCCAGCACGACTTATTCAGAAAGGTGAGGGTCTTAGCTAATGGGAGTATGGAAAGAGAAGTGGACAGTCAACTATTCTAATTCCCGTGTCGGTAGCGGGTACCGATACGGTGATCGAACCACTACTCCTCTACCTACATAATAATACCTGCTAGACACAGGTAGAGGAGAGAGAAAGAAAGAGGCGGAGGGAGAGTCCTCCACTCTACTTTCACCAAAATAATTTTCCTTGCCTAGCAAGGTGTCATCTTCAGGGAGGCAGCAGGAGGGGAATACAATACATGGCATGTCCTATGTGGAGGGGGTACTAACCTCCTCACACAAGAAGCTGTGCGCATCATTGAATGGTGCAATTTGCACCACCTCCTGCATAACCGGTGAAGGCTCAACCTGCATAGGCTCGGAAAGGGAAGGGGTATCAAGAAATAAAGGGGAAGAATGACATAAATAATCAAAAATCGGGGGAGTGGTCCCGGTCTCACTCCCATTAGGATGGGAAAGTAAAATAATGTCGGCATTGTTGACAACGCCGCAAGGTTCGGTGGGATCAATGGTGACCTTCCCCAGGATTTGGACTTCCTCCACCGGTGCTGAGGAAAAATCCTCTTCACCTAGAAGGTTGTACTCCTCCATAGGAATAGGCACAACACAGAGATCACCCACCTCTTCTTGCGACGCACCTTCAACAATGTTATCAGAAATAAATGTAGTAGAATGCACAATAGGGGGAGGAATAGGGCTTGAATAAAAGTCAACCACAGATTCCTCTCAAAGAATCAAATCTATGCATGATGATATATGTACAAGGGAGATGGGCTCAGCCATGTCTAAGCCTAGATCAGCCACACATCTGGTGACTGTGTCCACATCATCCCCTTCAAAATGTGAAGGTGACACAGACACATAACTGGATGTTGAAGGTGTGCTGCCAGAAGTACGAGTCGGCACGATCCGGATATCCGGATCGACGTCCTCATCCAATTGGCGAAGATAGGCAGCACAATCCTTCAAGGCATGATCCGTGCTTTGACAAAACAAGCACTGTCTTACGGGCTTCTTTGGCACAGTAGGTGCGGAAGCTGAAAAGAAGTATGACGGTAAAGGCTCGGCAGAATAGCCATAGGAGTTTTGCGCAACATACAGAGTACCAGACGAAGTCGGTGCTCCATATACTGGGCCTTGAGTTCTAGGGCCATTATCTCCCTTTGGACATCTATCACAAGCATGCGATATATCTCCACAAAAACGGCATCGAATATTAAATGAAGCCCACATTGTGTGGAGATAAAATGATTCAAAAAGAAAACACAATTGTGCAAAATAATACACCCAACAAAAATTTACTAAACAACCTAATATAAAACAGGAAAACAGAATAGGAAGAAATAAAACAAAAGAATTGTTGGGAAAATGATTTCTCTTAACCCCTAGAAATGAATTCTAAGAATGAAAAAAAAACAAGGCTAAGTAAATATGCGTCGAATAGTATTCGACGTTTCCTTCAGGTTGAGTCGAAGTAACTCTAGGAAGATTTCGACGTAAGTCTAGTCGACGTCACTCTGATTTCTAGTCGACGCATCTAATGAAGTCGACGCACCTCAGTTGACGCACCTTCCTTATTTTTCTCTCGACGTCCAGAAAGGATGCTCTCCACCCTTGCGTCGAATAGTAATCGACGCACGTCGATTTCCATGACAGAATTTAAATATGCGCCAGATCACTTTCCTTCTTTCAATAGATCTGATTTATATGGAATAAGTGTCAATATTTTATAGCCGTTCTGAATCATTCTTTCCTTATATCTGATTCTTGGCTAATTTGATTTAACTTATTTGGATATTATTTGAAATCTGAATTGGTTCTTTCCTTCTACAGAAATAAATATTATGGAAACATTTTCATCTTTCTATTTTTCTGACTGCTAATTAATTATCCTCCTATAGCATTATTTTGAATACACAGAGCTATAAATAAAGAGGAGGTCGGCAGAAAATGACAGTTGAGTGATCCACCACATACATTTTGAAATAGAGGAAAAGCTCCCAAGAGAAAAGAGAGAAATTGAGAAAAAGCTCTGCAGCAACATTCAACCACTTCTTCTTCTTCTGCTTCTGAAATCACACTGCTGCAAAATCTGATAGCTCTCACAAAGAGAGAAAGTCTGCAAATCTTCTTCTCTCTATAGAAGAAAGATTCAATTCACTTCTTGTGCTTCCAATCTTCTTGCTAGGAAGAAGATTCATTCTTGTCCTTATATCTTTCATGCTTTCTTTCTTACATCTAACATTGTAAAAGAGTTCTTAGAATCTCTCTTCAAAAAATTCAGTGTACTGGTTCTAAGAGTCTCCTTGTCAAAAGACTCAGTTGGTTCTAAGAGTCTCCTTGTCAAAAGACTCAGGGTGGTTCTAAGAGTCTCCTTATCAAAAGACTCAGTACAAGATAGTGAATTCCTACCAAGGGGGTAGAAGAGTGGACTACCCAAAGTTTGGGGAACCACTATATTTTCTTGTGTTGTGCTGTGATTTATTTTCTTGCATTTACTTTATTTTCTTGCTTAATTCTTGTTGGTGTGTGGGAAGCTCTAATCTGTGATTATACACATATATATATATATTAACTTTGCACAAAATATTTTTAATCTCTATTCACCCCCCCCCCCCCCCCCCCCACCCCCCTCTAGAGAATTCTAGTGAGGTTAACTGTGCACTTTCAATTGGTATCAGAGGTAGGTTGATCTAAAAAGGATAACTCCTTGATCAAAAAGATCTTACCTCTCATATATATATATATATATTTTTCAAAACTATTTTATCATATGGCACAAATCAAAGATTATGCTTCCACCAGACCTCCAATGTGCAATCTTGAAAAGTTTGCAGTTTGGAAAATAAGAATTAGAATTTATATGAATTCCATTGATGCTGAATTGTTTGATATTACTATGACAGGTCCCCCAAAGCCTTATAGAAAGGATGCAAATGGCAATGTCACACAAACACTTGTTTCAAGATCTGAGTGGACAGAAGATGAAAAGAAGGCAAGAACATATGATCTAAAGGCCATGAACATACTTGTCTCAACTCTCTCAGATGACATTTTTCAAAAGGTTGTTGACTGTGAATCATCCAAAGAAATTTGGGATGCTCTCACAAAGATGGTGGAAGGAAGTGCTGATGAAATGAAAGATAAAAAGGCTCTATTGATCTCTCAATATGAGAACTTCCAAAAGAAGACTGAAGAAAGCATCTCTGAAATGTATGACAGATTCAGTCTGATCATCAATCAACTAAGAGACTTGGATAGAGAAATCTCTCTCACTGGGATTAATGACAAATTGCTAATGAGTCTCCCTAGTTCATGGGACTCAAGAATATGGGCAATAAGAGACACAAGAGGACAAAAAGAGATCTCAACAGATGCTCTCTTAGGAAAACTCAGATCTTATGAGCAGTTGCTGAAAACTAGAGAGGAGAAGGAAAGAAGAGAAAACAATCCAATTTCCTCAAAAAGCAGGAACATTGCTCTAAAGGCAACAGAAGAAGGAACCCCTGTCACTGAAGAAGAATTATTCAGTTTCTTGGCCAGAAGATTTAAGAAATGGGTCAAGACAGATGGATCAAAAAGGAGGGAGTCAAAACCAAGGTATGACAAAACCCCCACTAAAGAAATTATTTGCTATTCTTGCAGGAAACCTGGACACATTGCCCCAGAATGTCCAGAGAATGCTGAAACAGAAAAGGATCTGAAAAAGAAAGATCTGAAGAAAAAGGGGAAGAAGAAAGAAAGAGGCTTCATTGCAGAAGTCTGGAGTGAAACAAACTCTGAGGATAGTTCATCCTCTAAGAGTGACAATGAAGAATCTAGGAAAGAAGACCTATGCTTGATGGCCTTTGAAGACTCAAAGAATGATGATAAATCATGGAGTGAAACAGGATCAGAAGAAAGCATATCTTCTGATGATGAAAAAGAAAAGAACCTCATTCTCATTGAGGAATCTGAGGATGAGGATGAGGTAAGCATGTTTGATGAAATAGATTTTCAAAGTGATAATTTTAGAAATGATTTTATGGGAATGTACCTAGATCAACTAAAAACAAAACAAGAAATTAAAGATCTAAAAGAACAAATCAATGTAGCTAAAAACCAGAGAAACACAGAAATTAAATCCTCTAAAGATTATAAATCAATAGCTAGCAGAATAGAAAAGGAAATAGAAAGGGCTAGAATAGAAAATCAGTTCCTTAAGGATAAAGTAACCCAGGCAAAAGCCTTTGAAGAATCAATAAAAATGAGAAGCCAAACTCTTAAGGAAATCACTGAAAAACAAACAATAAGACACAACCATCTTGGGCTAGGGGCTGATCCCTCAATCAGCCTAATTCCATCCAACAAACCTGCTTGGATGAGCCCTGTAAAATTCACTAAACCTGTCAAAATGACAAACCAAGAAAAAGACCCAAAAGATAAGGAAGAAAACTCCTTCAAAGAAATAAAGGAATTTGATGAAACATCTTATTATTCAGCTGATGACTCACAAACTTCATCTGAAGAAACAATCAAACCAAGAAAAACAAGACATAAAGGAGTAAAAACAGAGAAAGGCAAAATGAAAATTTATGAAGATACAGTTGCGTCGACTTCATATCGACGCATGCACGATAGTGCGTCGACTTCTACTCAACGCAATCTCTCAGATGCTTCGACCTCTTCTAGATGGATGAACAAAAGCACGTCAACTTCCAATCGACGCAACTTTTTCTATGCGTCGAAATCAGATCGACACCATCTGGAGAAAGCGCCGAATACAAATCAACGTGACTATCAACATGCGTCGAATGGATATCGATGCACAAAAATTCAGAACAATTTAAACATCTTTCCTCCAAAAGTCTTTCATCCTAACCCTTATTCAGGACTCATTCATCCTAATCATGAATTCTATCCAAATCAAACCCTCTATTCTAACCAACACTCTTATCCTCATCAACACTTTTATCCTACTTTAAACTCAAATTCTCATAATAATAGGATAATCAAATGCTATATATGTAACAAAACTGGCCACCTTGCCAAACAATGTTGGCATAATCAATCAAACTAACTGTAAAAATTAGTCCTAGGCTGTCTTAGAAAAGCTTTAGGACTAGGAAGAGACAACAAGAAATAAGAACATAGAGTGGTTCAGAAAAATCAAAAGTCACGTCAACTTCTACTCGACGCTCCGTAGATGACTCAGATCAACAGGTGTAATCGACGCATGTGTCGACTACTATCGACGCATACGTCGATAGGAAACCCTATCATACCAAATCAGACCATATCGACGTTCACGTCGAATTCCACTCACCGTAACGTCGACTTCATAAAAACGAGCGGCAATACTAAAATATTCTCAGTCACATCCACTGAAGTACCGAATAAGCCTCGAATTGAGTCCCGTTTCGACGCTTCACCTGACTTAAATAAACTCTTCAGTTAGAAAACCTTCGCGATTCTGCATCTATCATCCTTCTTGCTCCTCTGTCCAGCTGATTCTTTTTCCCTCTCTCACCGATCTTCAATGGCTCCCAAGATAAATTCTGGGTTCGATATCGACCTCGAATCCTTCCAAGCAGCAGCAGAGAACTATAAGAACATCATAGCTCTCTTCACTGAAGCAGGACTAGACAAGCTCATCTCCACTAGGTGCAAGCTTCTGGAAACTGAGCTCACAGAGCTCATAACTCATGTTCAGATTTCTGAACAAGGAGAAATCCAAGGAACACTATATGAGACACCAGTTTCAATCTCAGCAGAACACATTAGGGTCACCTTTGATCTCCCATCAGGTATATCCTAATGTCATCTTTGTTCAACTAAAATAGAGAAAGGAAATCTCATAAGTCTTCATCATTTCCTATTAGGTGATGAATCTATAGACCTCACACCTGATGAAATCAAGCATCTGCTAACCACCATGAAGTTCTCAAGGGATAAACCAATCCATCTAAAGAAAATAGACTTTTCTGAGGAGTATAGAATACTAGCAGATATAGTAGGAAAGATACTACTATGTAAGATATCTGCCCATGATGCAGTGCCCAAGCAGCAACTGAACATCATGGGAGCTCTGGTGTTAAAGAAGAAAATAGACTGGGCCAGCTGTTTGCTCAAGATGATAGGCTCTAGATATTCCCACAAAGAAAATGCCTACATGAGAATGATGAGTCAAGTACTGTTCCACTCCTTCCCTGACCTATGTAGGTCAAAAGGAATTCTCATCCCTCCAGGAAAAAGGATGTCCATAGCCCTATTTTCTAAATGGGCCAGGCAAATCCCTAAGCGTGGTTCCATCCCTGAAAGGACTCCATCTCCTCATATCTCTCCTGCTCATCCTCCTCCTCCTCCTCCTTCTCAAACAGTCACATCTTCTGTCCCAGCATCATCCTCACCAATACCTCCTCAATCACCTGCTCAACCTTCTTCTATTCCTCCACCTCCTCCATCAAATATACCTCCTCAAGATGATAAAATCCCCTCTCCACATCCATTATCTCCTCCTCCTCTATCACCTCTTCCTCCACCATCCCCTCCTCATCAACTCTCACACCATGAACCATCTGAATCCACTGAGGCTCTCATCACCCAGTGCATACAATCCACAGCTCAAAGATTCCAAGCAATGCTAGATGAGCATTGCTCCCAGATTCATTCCTCCATCCTTCACATGCACACCCAAATAGATGGGGTCAGTGCCTCTGTGCAAGATCTGAAGTCATCTCTCTCTTCCTCTAGAGTGACTAGGTCTTTCTTAACCTCCTTGGCCAAGAAGGTCAAGAAGGGGGAGAATCTAGATGAAGATCAGCCCTCCAATCCTAAATCTCCTTCTCACAAATCCCTTCCTACCTCAAAAACTGACAGTCTAGCACTGCTCAAAACCCTTGGGAATGAGATAGTACCTGAGCTCCATATTGATTAACAAACAATAGAGGTACTCAGCATAGCAAGAGATGCTGCAGACCAAGTGGCACTACTGCAAGGGGAAGCAAGCAGAGCTGAAAAAGAAGATGGGGCAGATGATGAGAAAGTTAAAGAAACTAAACCTCAGGGGGAGCTGGAAATTGTGGTAGCTGAAGTAGGAGCTAAGGAGCTGGATACCATTGTGAATACAGCTGAAAAAGAGCAGCCAGATGTTGTGTTACCTGAAGCTGAAACTCAGGGGGAGCTAGATGAAACTCAAAGGGACTCAACTGCTGTGACTCGGGGGGAGATGAGGGTGTTATCTGTTGTTGAGAAAGAGCAACCTACCAAAGTCTTCAAAAGAAAAAGAAAGACTCCTCCTACCCCTCCTGAGTGTTAATTTGGTTTCTAAAAACATTAATGAAAATTTTTATGTTCAAAACATTGATTGGTCAATATATATATATATATATATATATATATATATAGATATATATATATATATATATTCTCTTCTGAGTTGGTGTATATACAACTTTCTTTCCTTCTTTCCTTTTTGGTTACTCAATATATTTCTTATCTTTACAAATGTTGTGCTGGGTTAATTATATGCTAGTACAATTTCCCTCTAAATAGGGTTAAGACAAATAGGGGGAGATTGTTGGGAAAATGATTTCTCTTAACCCCTAGAAATGAATTCTAAGAATGAAAAAAAAACAAGGCTAAGTAAATATGCGTCAAATAGTATTCGAAGTTTCCTTCAGGTTGAGTCGAAGCAACTCTAGGAAGATTTCGACGTAAGTCTAGTCGACGCCACTCTGATTTCTAGTCGACGCATCTAATGAAGTCGACGCACCTCAGTCGACGCACCTTCCTTATTTTTCTCTCGACGTCCAGAAAGGATGCTCTCGACGCTTGCGTCGAATAGTAATCGACGCACGTCGATTTCCATGACAGAATTTAAATATGCGCCAGATCTCTTTCCTTCTTTCAATAGATCTGATTTATATGGAATAAGTGTCAATATTTTATAGTCGTTCTGAATCATTCTTTCCTTATATCTGATTCTTGGCTAATTTGATTTAACTTATTTGGATATTATTTGAAATCTGAATTGGTTCTTTCCTTCTACAGAAATAAATATTATGGAAATATTTTCATCTTTCTATTTTCTGACTGCTAATTAATTATCCTCCTATAGCATTATTTTGAATACACAGAGCTATAAATAAAGAGGAGGTCGGCAGAAAATGACAGTTGAGTGATCCACCACATACATTTTGAAATAGAAGAAAAGCTCCCAAGAGAAAAGAGAGAAATTGAGAAAAAGCTCTGCAGCAACATTCAACCACTTCTTCTTCTTCTGCTTCTGAAATCACACTGCTGCAAAATCTGATAGCTCTCACAAAGAGAGAAAGTCTGCAAATCTTCTTCTCTCTATAGAAGACAGATTCAATTCACTTCTTGTGCTTCCAATCTTCTTGCTAGGAAGAAGATTCATTCTTGTCCTTATATCTTTCCTGCTTTCTTTCTTACATCTAACATTGTAAAAGAGTTTTTAGAATCTCTATTCAAAAAATTCAGTGTACTGGTTCTAAGAGTCTCCTTGTCAAAAGACTCAGTTGGTTCTAAGAGTCTCCTTGTCAAAAGACTCAGGGTGGTTCTAAGAGTCTCCTTATCAAAAGACTCAGTACAAGATAGTGAATTCCTACCAAGGGGGTAGAAGAGTGGACTACCCAAAGTTTGGGGAACCACTATATTTTCTTGTGTTGTGCTGTGATTTATTTTCTTGCATTTACTTTATTTTCTTGCTTAATTCTTGTTGGTGTGTGAGAAGCTCTAATCTGTGATTATACACATATATATATTAACTTTGCACAAAATATTTTTAATCTCTATTCACCCCCCCCCCCCCCCCCCTCTAGAGAATTCTAGTGAGGTTAACTGTGCACTTTCAAGAATGCAATACACAAATGGAAAAGAACTTTTATCTCACAGCTCTCCCTCTCCAGAAAACTCACACGTCTGTGTTCCCCGGCAATGGCGCCAAAACTTGATGCGCAAATCTAGCACACCGCTATAGGCGGTAGCAAGACTGCGGCACGAAACGGCAGTGTACCGATCGTTCAAGTAATATAAAACGAGGAGCAAATCCCCGAGTATTGATCTCGAAGGAACACAGTAAGGTGGAGTTTACTATTGAGGAAGGACTTGAGATTGAAGTCCTTTATGTCGGATGGGTTACGGAAACGGGGGTTTTGGTTGGTGGAAATACAGAGAAAATACTACAACTACTCCTATGCAATGCCACTATGCAATGCTTCGCGAGACGGGATGGAGACTACGTAGGCCTTGAACGTGCTACTTCGCTAGGATGGATGGACGAGTAGGCAAACGTAATGAGGGTCGTGATACGTTAAAATTAGTTTTTTTTTTTGAAAAAGGTGTGAAGCCTTGCTTTCTTCTTTTATTAGAATTCGGCGGCGTTTTCGAAGAGTCCCGCGAGTAATCCTACTTCGAAGAATTACCCGTTATCCTATCGAAAGATAGAAGTAACGGATAATTCTTCGAAGTAGGATTACTCGCGGGACTCTTCGAAAACGCCGCCGAATTCTAATAAAAGAAGAAAGCAAGGCTTCACACCTTTTTCAAAAAAAACTAATTTTAACGTATCAAGTTTTTGGCGCCGTTGCCGGGGAGTTGTGTCGTTATTTTGAAATAGGAAACGCTATTAATTTTATCTTATATTTCATCTCTTTTTCTATCTAAAAAACCAAAAAAAAAATATACTATCTAAGTAAAGAAAAATCAAATCAAAAAAAATTATATACATATATTTTTCAATTTTCCTTTTTTACATATATTTTCGAATATAGCTACATATATTTTCATATAAAAGCCCCACAAAAATCAAACCCAAAAAAAAATATATATTTATATATTTTACTTAAGTAAAGAAAAACCCAAAAAAATATATTATTCTCTTTTACTTTCTTTCCTTTCTTTTTCATCTTTGTAAAAATATTTCTAAAACAAAAACATCAAAAAAAAAATCTATAAAAGAAAAAAAAACTCTTCAAAAAATTAATTAAAAAAAATAGTGTATGACCCGAGGCGAATCTTCGGATAATCCAATATTACCTTTTGATCCCGAAATCGAGCGCACGCTTCACGAGCGCCGCCGATCTCATAATCAAAATCTACAAATAGATCCCGAAGAATCCGTCGGCGATATACATATAGGCGTGATTGGCGATCCTAATCTAAATGCGGCCCCACAACGGACCATGGCCTATTATGCTAGGCCAAATTTAGAGGATACAGGATCGAGCGTTACCCGCCCTGCGGTAGCTAATAATAATTTCGAAATCAAATCCAGTATAATCCAAATGGTACAACAGTCGATTCAGTTCGACGGTTTGCCAGATGAGGACCCAAACCAACACCTTAATAATTTTTTAGAAATTTGCGACACCTTCAAGATTAATGGCGTCAGCGATGACGCCATTCGCTTGCGCTTATTTCCCTTTTCCCTACGGACAAAGGCGAAATCGTGGTTGACTTCTCTTCCGAGAGGGTCCATAACCACGTGGGCCGAATTGACGGAGAATTTTCTAACTAAATATTTTTCTCCGTCAAAAACCGCTAAATTACGCACCGATATCGCATCCTTCATTCAATTCGATTCCGAGTCTCTCTACGAGACTTGGGAACGTTTTAAAGAATATTTGTGTAGGTGTCCTCATCACGCGCTACCAACTTGGCTTCAGGTACAAACGTTCTATAACGGCTTGAATTTCTCAACGAGACAGATGATCGACGCAGCCGTCGGGGGAACGTTAAACAACAAAACCCCGGAGGCCGCTCAAGCTCTGATCGAAGAAATGGCCATGAACGCGTACAAATGGAACGTGCCAAGGTCGCGTCCTCCTAAACCGGCTGGTATTTTCGAAGTGGATGCCACTACTCACTTAGCCTCGCAGGTAGAGCGGCTAAGTAAGCAAGTGGCAGAGATGACTGCTTCCTCCTCCACTCCCGCTTGGGCTAATAATCCTAATAATAATAATAATAATAATTTTAATAATCCAAATAATAATAATAATAATTTTAATAATCTTAATAATAATAATCTTAATAATAATATTAATAATAACAATAATTTAAGCGAGGAATCGGTGGTTTACGTGGGCAATCAAGTGCGGGCGCCCTTCAACCCATATAGTAATAACTATAACCCGGGTTGGAGGAGCCACCCGAACTTCTCCTGGAGTAACCCTAATAATGCGCAACGCCCTCCACCTGCGATCCCACAAGGATTTCCGCATGGATATCCCCAAGGATTTCAGCAGGGTTTTGCGCCTCCTCCTCCAAAACCTTCTCCGCTCGAGGAGATTTTTGCAAAATACATGGCTTCCAACGACGCAAATATCCGGAATATAACCGGATCGCTAAAAAATTTAGAAATGCAGGTTGGACAGCTTGCAAAAATGGTCTCCGAGCGGCCACTTGGAGCACTACCGGGGAACTCGGAGCAGAACTCGCGTGAAAATGCCCACGCCATTACCCTTCGCAGCGGCAAGGAGGTCGACTCCCCATTGCGGGTTGAGCATCAGGTAACTGTTTCGCCTCCGACCCCTGCACCCTCGTCTTTTATTTTATTAGATACGGAAAAAAAATTAGCGCCGGGCGTCTCGAGCCCGCAAATTCCGTACCCCGCAAAACTTAATAAAGAGAAGGAGGACGAACATTACAAAAAGTTTTTACAAATTTTTAAACAAATTCAAATTAACGTCCCCTTCTGCGAGGCACTCTCACAAATGCCGAAATATGCGAAATACCTTAAGGAGCTCCTTTCTAATAAAAAGAAGCTCGAGGGTATTTCGCGTGCTTCCTTAAATGCGGAATGCTCGGCGGTCCTACTTAATAAATTGCCGCCAAAACTAAACGACCCGGGAAGGTTTTCCATCCCGTGCCTATTCGGCAATTTATTAATAAAGTACGCCCTAGCGGACCTGGGAGCGAGCATCAATTTGATGCCCTTCTCCCTCTTTAAAAAACTAGATTTGGGTGTTCCCACCCCCAACAAAAATGAGCATCCAACTCGCGGATCGCTCGATAAAATATCCTATCGGGGTAGTGGAGGACGTTCTGGTCAAGGTTGACAAGTTTATCTTCCCGGTAGACTTCGTCATCCTCGACATTGAGGAGGACGCCGAGGTACCAATTATCCTCGGTCGCCCTTTCCTCGCGACCTCCCGCGCATTAATTGATGTGAGTAACGATCGCCTCCTCCTTCGGGTAGGGGACGACGAAGTTACCCTTCTTATTAATCCCTCGATGCGAAATTCTTTATCGAACGATGATTCTTGCTTTCACTTAGAATCCGCGTTCGAGGATGAGTGTTCTTCGCTTGCAGAATTACTCGCTTTAAATTTAGACGAACCGGATTTGGCGGACCTCGCCCCTTTGGACGAGCTACCGCCCGATTCGCCTTTCGAATCTTTTAATTCTAAAAGTTTAAAAATAACAACTTCTTACGAAGAACCCCCGGTCTTGGAGCTTAAGCCACTCCCCGACCATTTAAAATACGCTTTTCTCGCCGCGGACTTAAAACTCCCGGTTATTATTTCGTCTTCTTTATCTGATTCGGAAACCTCCGAATTAGTTAAAGTTTTATCCACGCATCGCCATGCAATTGCATGGCAGATTTCCGATATTAGGGGGATAAATCCCTCTTTTTGCACGCACAAAATCTTCTTAGAAGATAATTCCCGCAAAACCATCCAGCCTCAGCGGCGACTAAACCCAAATATGCGGGAGGTCGTTAAGGCTGAAGTAATAAAATTAATGGATGCGGGGATTATCTACCCAATATCCGACAGCACGTGGGTTAGTCCGATTCATGTCGTGCCTAAAAAGGGCGGTATAACGGTAGTGGCAAATGAACATAACGAATTAATTCCAACTCGTACTGTTACGGGTTGGAGGGTGTGCATCGATTACCGAAAATTAAATGATGCCACCCGCAAAGACCACTTTCCGTTACCGTTTATCGATCAAATTTTGGAGCAACTATCGGGTCATCCTTATTATTGTTTTCTCGATGGTCTATCGGGATTTTTACAAATTCCTATCTCCCCCGAAGACCAGGAGAAAACAACCTTTACGTGCCCCTTCGGTACCTTCGCGTACCGAAGGATGTCATTCGGCCTCTGCAACGCGCCAACTACATTTCAACGATGTATGATGGCGATCTTTGGAGAGCTCGTAGAGGATATTATGGAAGTCTTTATGGATGACTTCTCGGTTTTTGGAAGCTCCTTCCAAAACTGCCTCCAAAATTTAGATCGAGTCCTCCAACGATGCGAAGACACGAACCTGGTTTTAAACTGGGAAAAGTGTAATTTTATGGTTCGAGAAGGCTTAGTTCTCGGCCACAAAATTTCTGAAAGAGGGATGGAGGTCGACAAGGCCAAGGTCGAAATAATTGAAAAACTCCCCGCGCCCTCAAGTATAAAATCAATCCGTAGTTTTCTTGGCCACGCGGGTTTCTATAGGCGGTTTATTCAAAACTTTTCCAAAATAACAAAACCGCTAACCCACCTCCTGGAGAAGGAATCTCCATTTATTTTTGATAACGCGTGCGTAGAGGCATTCAATGCCATAAAAAAAACTTATCCATTCTCCCATTCTGGTGGCGCCCAATTGGACCCTTCCGTTTGAGATTATGTGCGACGCGAGTGATATAGCGGTAGGGGCCGTATTAGGCCAACGCGTTAATAAATATTTTCATCCTATCTACTACGCGTCCCGCACGCTCACGGGCGCACAGGCTAATTATACGACAACGGAAAAGGAACTCCTTGCCGTCGTCTTCGCCATAGATAAGTTTAGGCCATACGTCACGCTTTCAAAAATTATTATATTTGCCGACCACTCCGCCCTAAAATATTTATTAGAAAAAATGGACGCTAAGCCCCGCCTTCTTCGATGGATCCTCCTATTACAAGAATTTGATTTAGAGATCCGCGATAAGAAGGGGGCCGAAAATTTAGCGGCCGACCACCTTTCTCATTTAGAGCACCCAATCGCGGAAGCGCTCTTCGAACCGGAAATCGATGATCGATTTCCCGAGGAGCGTCTTTTAGCTTTAAATAATTTAAAAACTTCTCCCTCGCCTTGGTTCGCAGACTACGCCAACTATTTAGTTGCGCGGGTGCTCCCGAAAGACTTTTCAAAACAGCAAAAGAAGAAATTCTTTTCTGATTTGAAAAATTACTTTTGGGAGGACCCTTTCTTATTTCGCGTCTGCGTGGATCAAATCGTGCGGAGATGCGTTTCGAACGAGGAGGGTGCGCAAATTTTGCGGCACTGCCACGAAGGGCCGGCCGGGGGGCATTATCAAGCCAACCGGACCGCGCAGAAGGCGCTGGAGGTAGGCTTTTATTGGCCCGCTCTCTTCAAAGACGCTCACACTTTTGTGAGCGCATGCGATAGCTGTCAACGGTCGGGTAACATCTCTCGTCGCGACGAGATGCCCCAAAATTTTTATTTAGAATGCGAGATTTTCGATTTATGGGGCATAGATTTCATAGGCCCCCTACCTCCTTCATATACAAATCGCTACATTTTAGTGGCGGTCGACTACGTATCTAGGTGGGCGGAAGCGCAAGCTCTCCCCACCAACGATGCGAGAGTCGTCGTCAAATTTCTTAAAAAATTATTTTCTCGCTTCGGTACGCCCCGTGCGATAGTTAGTGATAGGGGTACGCACTTTTGCAACGCCCAGTTTGCAAAAATATTAACCAAATATGGCGTCACGCATAAGCTCGCCACCGCCTATCACCCCCAAACGAGCGGCCAAGTGGAGGTAGTAAATCGGGAAATCAAACGCATATTAGAAAAAACCGTTTCAACTAATAGGAAGGATTGGGCACTTAAATTAGACGACGCGCTGTGGGCATATCGTACGGCGTACAAGACCGCAATCGGTTGTACGCCTTATCGATTAGTCTACGGCAAGGCATGCCATTTGCCCGTAGAATTAGAGCACCGCGCTTTTTGGGCGTTAAAACTCTTAAATCTCGATCATAATTTAACCGCCGAAAACCGGAAATTCCAATTAAACGAACTCGATGAATGGCGTGCGAACGCTTACGAGAGTAATAAATTTTATAAGGAACGCTCGAAATTTTACCACGACCGCAAAATTAAATTTCCAAAATCATTTGCGCCGGGCGATCTCGTCCTCCTATATAACTCACGTCTTCGTCTTTTTCCGGGGAAACTAAAATCCCGTTGGTCCGGCCCCTTTCAAGTGAAAGAGGTTTGGCCATACGGGACCGTCCTTATCACCCACCCGGAAAAAGGCGACTTAAAAGTTAACGGTCACCGACTAAAACTCTACCACGCGGGGGATCAACTGGGAGGGAAGTTAAATTCCATACCCCTCCCCCACCTCTAAAAAGATCGTACCCCGCCAACGTGTCAAGCTACGAGACGGTAAACAAAGCGCTCGTGGGAGGCACCCCCATATTTATCCAATTACGTTCCTTTTTTTTTATAAAACCAAAAAAAAAATGAAAATGATGAAATAAATTTTCATCTCAAAAAAAATAAAAACTTAAACAAAAATAATAATAATAAATAATAATAATAAATAATAAATAAAAAAACAAAATAAAAAATAATAATAAAATTAATAATTATGCATATTTTAAATTATCATTCTTTTTCAAAAAAGAAACATAAAACAAAATAAAATAATGCAAAAACTTTAAAACAAAAATCAAAAATAATTTTGGGAATTTTAAGATAAGACAATAGGAAGTTTCTCAAAGTAGGATTACTCGACAGACCCGAGAGGGGATTTTTGTCGATATTTCGAAACGAGAAAACCCCGTTGCTTTTACCTTTTTATTTCTCTTCTTTCTTCCTTGGTTTTTATCTCAAAGCCTTTTCTTTATTTTACCTTATTTTATCTTTCTTAAATTTCAGATATATTTTAAAACATGCATATTTTAAAATTAAAACCAAAAAAAAATACATATAATATAAATAATACCATAAAAAGATGATAAAAATTTATTTTTATCATACCAAAAAAATATATGTTTTTTTTACTTCTTGTATTCGTGTTTTGTACATTTCGAAAAACTAAAACAACCCAAAAAAAAAACAATTTTGTATATATTCGTGGAGTTCCCTTTTTTTTGTAACTATCCTTGTATATATTTTTTTTCTATTTTGTAATTAAAATCTTCATCTTTTTTTTTTGTAAATATTTTCGTTCCTCACACTTACCTTCAACATTGAGGACAATGTTGGTTTTAAGTATGGGGGCGTGTTTTCCCTCTTTTTGTAATTATTTTTGCCCCTCCCATATTAGAAAAAATCCAAAAAAATCTTTAATTAACTTAGAAAAAAATTAAAAAACACACAAAAACAAAAAAAAAAATTTATAAATGTTTTATGTTTATGTCTTTTATTTGTATATAAAAATCCTTATTTATAATAATAAATCAAAATCCAAAAAAATGATGAAAAATGTACTTAAAATTTTGTTATAACAAAATTCATTTTGTCATAACACCAAAAATGTTTTTCCTTCTCTCTTTCCTTCTCTTTTCCTTTTTTTCTATTAATGTACATATTTTTAACAAAATTAAAAAATCAATAAAATATATGATGAAAAAAAAATTTCTTAGAAAAAAAAAAATCATAAATATTTTGTATATAACTTTTCTTAATTTTCTTCTTCCTCTTTTTTGTATTTATATGTGTATTTTGTTATGAAAAATCAAAAATAAAAAAATATATCATATCTTAAAAAACTTCAAAAAAATTGCTGAAAAACTTATCAAAAATCCAAAAATAAAATAAAACCCCTACTTAGCTTTTTGTTATTTCCAAGGCTAGGTTAGTTTTATCTTTAAGCGTTTTTCATTATTTATGATTTGCTAAATCAATTTTATTCATTTCATAGTTTGAAAAATTTAAATCGAGAAATTTTTAGTAGTAAAGAAAATCTTGCGATCTTAATTTAATTTGAGAACAGAATTTTTAGCACTACCTCGGGTTTACCCTAAATAGATTCCTTTTTGTATTATATTGGCAAACCATCTTTAGATTCAATTATTCTAACTCTAAACTTGTGAAACTTTAGGAATGTTTTTAATCTACTAATTGCTCTCAAAAATCTATTTTTATTAATCTAGAATTTCTCTTGAAACCCCCCTTATAAACACCCTTTAGCTTGGCATAAAATTAATAAAAGTAGGAGTTTTAAAAGAAATCATGTGTCAATGGAAATAAAGAGATTCCGTAAACACAGGCACCCAATATTGTTAAAAGAAATCCCGTGTCAATGGGAATAAAAAATTAATAATTCCGTAAACACGGGCATTGGGTTAAGTTGAGAACTGATTTCAATTCTCCCGCGTAAACCAACGCTGGGAATCAAAGCAAAGGCCACCAAAAAGGTGGGGTGGGAGGATAAAATCCGTCACCCCTTTATCCAAGCACTCTTCTTTTTGCCAAAGCTACCTTTTTTCCCCTACCCCTTAGCCAATAAAATTGTACCTAGATTTTAATTTAAAAAAGTTTGAGAGAGCATAATTAGTAGGCTTTATTTATTCTTAAAAACTTTCTTAAAAAAGGTTATAGTTTTATATAATTCAATTCTAATTAAAAGGTACCAAAGACTGCAATAATCGACGCTATTTAGCTAACTTTAAAAGTCTCGCTAAAAATTTTTCGCTCTTTTTAAATTACTTTCATAGTTTTGGACTTACCTCTTTAAATACCCTAAATTTATTTCGATCTTACTTTTAATTTAATAAAAACTTTAGTAAATTAGAAATTTTATTAAACGTCTTATAGGTATCCCTTACTTTTGCTCTGGAATAGCAAAAGCTTAAGTATGGGGGTGTTTGATGAATAGTAAATATACGCATTTTTCTTTATAATTTTTAGTATAATTTTAATTAAATTTCTAAATAATATATGTAAATTAATGAATAAAATGTTTGTTTTTGTTATTTTTGTTTTTAACTTAGTTTTATTTTAATTTTGTAAAGTTTTTGTAATTTTGTTAAGTCACGCCCTTGGTCACGCCCGTGTCCAAGGGCGTGTTCACTAATCCCTAACATTTTCTTTTCCCTGTTCTTTTTCCAACTCAAACATCAAGTCACGCCCTCGGTCACGCCCGTGACCGAGGCCGTGTACATCAGTCACGCCCGTGTTGAATGACCAAGCCCAGATTCGAGCCAAGATGTCAATGTCACGCCCAATGTCACGGCCGTGATCGGGTCACGCCCGTGACCGAGGCCGTGACTCAGCAAATTCTTCCAGAAGAACAAGGACACGCAAGGTGTCACGCCCAGCACACTGCCGACATCGAACACGCCCGTGTTACTTGGAACACGCCCGTGTACTTCCGAAGTCGCCGGTCAAGCCTTCCAGATGCCTGCCTGGATTCAGCTGTTCTGGCTATTCGCACCCCAAGCCGTGTCACGCCCTCAGACACGCCCGTGTCCAAGGGCGTGTAATCCTAAAATTTTTTCTATAAATAGCCAGTTTCAGCTGAGTCCAAGAGTTCAAAATTTTGGGAGCTTCTCTTAAGGTTTGTTCCATTTTGCTAATTTTTGGTGTTTTGTAATTTTTGTAATTTTGCACTTTCTCTCTCTAGTTTTGTAACCCTTTTTTTGATGGAAATAAATTAAGCTTGTAATTATTGTCTCTCTTTGTTTTAGTGTGTGTGTTCTCTTTTTGTTCTTTTTCTTTTTATTTTTAGTTTTATGTAATTTTGTAATTTTTGTTAAGTTGTCATTTTAATTTGGGTGTGTGTGTGTATGAGCATAATTTTCTTGTTTTTAGTTTTGTTGAAATTTTTAGATGATTTCATATTAGTGTGTGTGAGTGTAGGAGTTTAAATAGTTTTTTTTTTTGTTTTTTTTTTCATTTGTTCTTTTTACTTTCTTTTTGTTTTTTTTGTAAGTGTGTGTGTGTGTATGAGAGTAGATTTTCTTTTCTTTTTAACTTAGTTTCATTATTGTTGTGTGTGTGAGTGTATGAGTTTAGATTTGTTTTATTTTAATTAGATTTCATTAACGTAGAGTGGGTGTGTGTATAAGTATAAAGTTTGCGCCTTTTTTGTAATCGAATAGTTTCCATTTCCGTCACGCATTTATTTCCCGCCTATCCGTTTGGATAGGACTTGCTCACGCATTTATTTCCCGCCTATCCGTTTGGATAGGACTTGCTCACGCATTTATTTCCCGCCTATCCGTTTGGATAGGACTTGCTCACGCATTTATTTCCCCTCTACCTATTTGGGTGGGGATCGCATTTCTTTAATTCCTGCAATTTACAGCTTTCGTTTTAATTCTGTAGAGTGTGTGCGTTTTCAATTAGTGCGTCTTTTATTTTTTATATATTTGTTTTTTGCTTAATTCCGCTACCCGCTCAATCGCTTATTATCGTCGTAGTTATCATTATCGTTTTATAAAACCCTAAAAAATTCTAAGCAGAACTACTTTTTAAATTAACGTTTTCGTTCTTTTTCTTTTCATCGCTTTTCTTGGTTTTTGCTAAACGCACACCAAGCCCGCGATAGTTATCATTTTCGTCACTAGCTTTTCTATAAAATCATAAAAATCAATTTCAAACTCTTTTCGATAAAATAATAGCGCGTTCCTAAGAAGTAGAAATAATCGATACGACCTTGGAAAAATACGACCTTGATATTTCAAAAGAAATATCTTATACTACTATCGATAAGGTCCACTTGCCTTTATTGATTTTAGTCCGGATAATTACATAAACTCAAAAGCTTTCTCTCTAAAGCACTTTTTAAAAACTCTCTTTTAAAAACACTAAAAAAATTTGTTGCAACACCTCTTTGGTTGTTGCAACTAGCTCAAGGTAAAACAAGTTTTAAAACGCTCTTAAAGAATTGTTGCAACTACTCAAAAAATTGTTGCAACAATATTTTCAAAAAGCTTTCAATTTTAATTTCAACATAAAGCCCTTTTTCAAGCTTTTCTACTTAGCTTTTGGCGACGCGGCCAAAGAGTAATCTTCGATATTTCGAAAGAGGAAAAGGCCGTTACTTCTATCTTTCGATAGGATAACGGGTAATTCTTCGAAGTAGGATTACTCGCGGGACTCTTCGAAAACGCCGCCGAATTCTAATAAAAGAAGAAAGCAAGGCTTCACACCTTTTTCAAAAAAAAACTAATTTTAACGTATCAAGTTTTTGTATAGTGGTGAGTATTCCCGCCTGTCACGCGGGTGACCCGGGTTCGATCCCCGGCAACGGCGCCAAAAACTTGATACGTTAAAATTAGTTTTTTTTTTTTAAAAGGTGTGAAGCCTTGCTTTCTTCTTTTATTAGAATTCGGCGGCGTTTTCGAAGAGTCCCGCGAGTAATCCTACTTCGAAGAATTACCCGTTATCCTATCGAAAGATAGAAGTAACGGCCTTTTCCTCTTTCGAAATATCGAAGATTACTCTTTGGCCGCGTCGCCAAAAGCTAAGTAGAAAAGCTTGAAAAAGGGCTTTATGTTGAAATTAAAATTGAAAGCTTTTTGAAAATATTGTTGCAACAATTTTTTGAGTAGTTGCAACAATTCTTTAAGAGCGTTTTAAAACTTCTTTTACCTTGAGCTAGTTGCAACAACCAAAGAGGTGTTGCAACAAATTTTTTAGTGTTTTTAAAAGAGAGTTTTTAAAAAGTGCTTTAGAGAGAAAGCTTTTGGGTTTATGTAATTATCCGGACTAAAATCAATAAAGGCAAGTGGACCTTATCGATAGTAGTATAGGATATTTCTTTTGAAATATCAAGGTCGTATTTTTCCAAAGTCGTATCGATTATTTCTAATTCTTAGGAACGCGCTATTATTTTATCGAAAAGAGTTTGAAATTGATTTTTATGATTTTATAGAAAAGCTAGTGACGAAAATGATAACTATCGCGGGCTTGGTGTGCGTTTAGCAAAAACCAAGAAAAGCGATGAAAAGAAAAAGAACGAAAACGTTAATTTAAAAAGTAGTTTTGCCGAATTTTTTAGGGTTTTATAAAACGATAATGATAACTACGGCGATAATAAGCGATTGAGCGGGTAGCGGAATTAAGCAAAAAGCAAATATATAAAAAATAAAAGACGCACTAATTGAAAACGCACACACTCTACAGAATTAAAATGAATGCTGTAAATTGCAGGAATTAAAGAAATGCGATCCCCACCCAAATAGGTAGAGGGGAAATAAATGCGTGAGCAAGTCCTATCCAAACGGATAGGCGGGAAATAAATGCGTGAGCAAGTCCTATCCAAACGGATAGGCGGGAAATAAATGCGTGAGCAAGTCCTATCCAAACGGATAGGCGGGAAATAAATGCGTGAGCAAGTCCTATCCAAACGGATAGGCGGGAAATAAATGCGTGACGGAAATGGAAACTATTCGATTACAAAAATGGCGCAAACTTTATACTCATACACACACCCACTCTACGTTAATGAAATCTAATTAAAATAAAACAAATCTAAACTTATACACTCACACACACAACAATAATGAAACGAAGTTAAAAAGAAAAGAAAATCTACTCTCATACACACACACACACTTACAAAAAAAACAAAAAGAAAGTAAAAAGAACAAATGAAAATAAAACAAAAAAAAACTATTTAAACTCCTACACTCACACACACTAATATGAAATCATCTAAAAATTTCAACAAAACTAAAAACAAGAAAATTATGCTCATACACACACACACCCAAATTAAAATGACAACTTAACAAAAATTACAAAATTACATAAAACTAAAAATAAAAATAAAAAGAACAAAAAGAGAACACACACACTAAAACAAAGAAAGACAATAATTACAAGCTTAATTTATTTCCATCAAAAAAGGGGTTACAAAACTAGAGAGAGAAAGTGCAAAATTACAAAAATTACAAAACACCAAAAATTAGCAAAATGGAACAAAACCTTAAGAGAAGCTCCCAAAATTTTGAACCCTTGGACTCAGCTGAAACTGGCTATTTATAGAAAAAATTTTAGGATTACGCGCCCTCGGACACGGGCGTGTCTGAGGGCGTGACACGGCTTGGGGTGCGAATAGCCAGAACAGCTGGATCCAGGCAGGCATCTGGAAGGCTTGACCGGCGACTTCGGAAGTACACGGGCGTGTTCCAAGTAACACGGGCGTGTTCGATGTCGGCAGTGTGCTGGGCGTGACACCTTGCGTGTCCTTGTTCTTCTGGAAGAATTTGCTGAGTCACGGCCTCGGTCACGGGCGTGACCCGATCACGGCCGTGACATTAGGCGTGACATTGACATCTTGGCTCGAATCTGGGCTTGGTCATTCAACACGGGCGTGACTGATGTACACGGCCTCGGTCACGGGCGTGACCGAGGTACACGGCCTCGGTCACGGGCGTGACCGAGGGCGTGACTTGATGTTTGAGTTGGAAAAAGAACAGGGAAAAGAAAATGTTAGGGATTAGTGAACACGCCCTTGGACACGGGCGTGACCAAGGGCGTGACTTAACAAAATTACAAAAACTTTACAAAATTAAAATAAAACTAAGTTAAAAACAAAAATAACAAAAACAAACATTTTATTCATTAATTTACATATATTATTTAGAAATCTAATTAAAATTATACTAAAAATTATAAAGAAAAATGCGTATATTTACTATTCATCAGGTCGCAAGCACCTCGTCGACAAGCACGCCACTAGCAATTGCTAGTGCGGCACACGAACATGACGGCGGAATGGAAAATGGATGGCGGCGCACCTCATACACACATATAAACAAAAGATAATTTCACATAGACATGAAATACTCTAAATAACAAGGTTTATAGTGCTCATCATCAAAATACAAGAGATCTACTAACTACAACTACCAATACAAAGATAGAGAGAGCAAGGAATCGACCGAATCCGAAGTCTTGTTGAAGATTCACGGTTGGAATCGCTGGGTTGTCAATCCGCGTCCAAGCTCGGTCCTCAACTGCGTCCGGGGTAGAGAAGGTTGTCACTACCCTCCAATGGCCCGTCTTCTTTGTGTCACGATCCGGAAATGACCTAGCTTCCTTCTCCTTGGATATTGGTGGATGTAGGGTTGAATCCCTCTCCTTAGAGCTTGAGGATGATAGAGGAGGCCCAAAGAGATGAAACCACAGTGGAAGTAGCAAAAACGGCGCAGCTGTACGGCGTGTACGGTCTCTCCCGTTTAGGTTTAAAGTTGCAGCTTTTATAGAAAAAGATCAGAAAATCAGTCACGCATGGTCGAACGCACGACCGTGCGTGAACCGTGCGAAACTTAAGCGCAGCAGGCTTGCCGGAGAAGGAGGAACGCGCCCGTGCGTTCTACTCACGCATAGGCGAATCCGCCCGTGCGTAAAAACGCACGACCAAAGTCAGATCACCATTTTGCCGGCCATCATGAGTGCACGATCGCAGTTGTCCGTGCGTCAAGGAAAACGCACGACCGTGCGATTCATGCAGACATGAATTCAGGAAAAATGAAGATTTGCCCCTATTCACAGCCAAAGCACGCCGGGAATACACTTCCAGCACCAACAAAATGAGAAAAATACAATGGGGGAGCACAATGTGCTTACCCCTAACAATAAAATGAGCAATTGCACACAACAACGAGCCTAAACATGTACTTCAAATAAAAGCATGAACAAGGCGAATATGGACAAAAACTGAAGTACAAATGCAGGAAAACTAGCCCAGATGAGTCCGGAAATGTGTATATAATTGGGACTCATCAGGGAGCTTATGTGTTGACAATCGTTCAAGAGAATGTTTGCTTAAGAATAGAGTGAGGGGTATGTCTTAAAGCATTTAAGTTATAAAGAGTAATAAGGAGAGTGGGTCGATGGGAATGGGTAGCCACCAATAAAAGTAATTGTCTTGGAAAGGGGAATTTGGGCTTCAGCCTATTGTATTCCCTAGTACCGTTGTGAGCCCTTCACCCGGTAGACCTCGGGAAGTCCAGGATTCACCCTAAACTTCTAAGTATAACAATAATTAGACAAGAGTAGTCTAACTAAGTGATTAAGAGATATGGTAAACTTCATCCCTAGTTAAGGGATGGGAAGTTGTACATCAGGATGGTTAGCCCTGCGAGCTGGAGGCTCGGGAAGTTGTATATCAGGACGGGTTGGTCCTGCGAGCTGGATGCTCGGGTTGTGATAACTTGCATGTGCATAATTAGTGGCGGGTCTTCGGTACCGGACCGGTCGTCATACCGACGGCAGTACATTTACTTAGGCGGGTGTGAGGTTTGAGGGGCCAGTAGGTTATTTATGTTGCGGTCTGGAGGACAATACCTGAAAACGTACACCCGGCCTTAAAGACTGGTGGGTTCCAGCAAAGAGTACGCAAGACTCTAGAGTGCACCTAGGATGTGTAGAGGCGTACGAATGGTCTAGTCCTGGTAGTGTGTATGCCCGCCTAGGAAGTGGAGGCACCCGCTCCACTGCTGTCGTAGCCACAACGGTGGTACCAGAGAGTGAAGCTAACTCCAAAAATTGGGAACGAATAGTCTGTGATCACAGGTGTGTGTGTGAGTTGCACTTGTATGAATCATGGCATAACATGCATATCATATCATACATAAACCTTAGAACATAAATTGCATACCCTTATCATATAAATTAGTATGAGCTCTTTTATATGATAAGTTATTATTCTGGAAACCTTAACTTATAAGTTAAGGTACTCATGTGATGGTAGAATAGATATACTGGTTTACTTACCTGCGCCGCACTGCTTTACTTTTCTTTACTTACTTCTATTATTACTGCCTACTTTCTTATAGTGCTAGTATATTACCTGGTTATGTATATACTTTCTAGCGTATATTCCCTTGTCACCTGCATATTGTTTTACTATATTTGTTGTCCTCCTCTTCCTTCCTCCCGCTTAGTACCTAGGATTCGTGGGGGGAGGCGGGGACAAAATTGGCTTAGTCTTATGACTAATTGCCGGTTATGACCGTAGGAGCCCGAGGAGCTGGAGCAACAGCCGGACGAGGTGGCAGGACTTGAGGATCAAATGCCGCGCACTACATCTACTACTAGTCAGGTGATTGATAATGAGAGTGTTTAGCTTCCGCACTGAGATGTTGAGAGAGAGTGACTCTTTTGTTGTTTTCATTTGGCTATGTATCGGGCATAAGCCCTTACTCTCTTTTATGCTCATTGCTGGACTATTTGTATAAATATTTGAGATTTTGTGATTGTGGACTTGTCCTTGTCTCTTATATATTTCTATTCTCTATTGTCCTAAAGGTTGAATGATCGTACTAGCCGACAGGATCGACGTCTTGCGGTGGCGGCTAACCCGAGTGTTGGTGTCATCCGTAAGGCAGCGATTCTGGGCATAAGGCCCGGGTATCCCTCCTGGTAAGGGGGAGGGGGGGTCTTACACTGCACAAGAGCCATGACAACTCAGTATGAGGAGCAGTGATGGTTGGTGTGGATTACAGGATATATGATATAATGTGGTGTTCGTTAAGGACCCGGTCGATAGGTCTTTGTATGCTAAGTAGCATCAATTGAACTTGAAGTGGTAACTTTGTTACGGAGTTGGTTAGGAGTTCTTGGGTGCTTGATAGCACATGGTGAGCATGGGAATTTCTTGGGTGTGCATAGTCTTCACATGATTGCATAAAGATCCTTGTTGAAGGATTGCTTGTGGCAGATCTACGGGCTTGCCAATCGTCACACCGACGGGAGATGGCAGATATATCTTGGCCGGTTGGGATGGGTTCTTTGTGTTTGCTTCCAAAGACCCCTTCTGTGCCTAGTGACCGGTTGGGCTGGGCTCTTGATGTGAGTGATACCTTGAGATGTAGCCCTTGAGGTAATTCTGTACTCTGATATTTTGCAGGAGATTTTGTAGCTACCTGTCATTCTGTATATTTGTTGGGACACTTTTACTTTTGTAAATCTATGGCTTATGTTGTTTTCCATTATTTATGGGTTGGCATGATGATATTGGTGTAGCCGGTGGGATAGATGTCTTGGGGTATAGGTTAGCCCGTGTGCTGACGCTACCGCAAGGCGACTGTTCTGTGCATAGGACTCCCCTCGGCCGTGTTTTGTGTTCCGAGAGGGGGGCTTACGCTGTGACATCTCTAGTGCTATCTCCATAGCTTCCAATCCTATTCTCCACAGCAGAACTAAGCACATAGAGATAAGGTACCACTTTCTCAGGAACAATGCTGAGAAGGGTAAGATCAATCTGTAATACATTACCACTGATATTCAAAGGGCTGACATCTTCACTAAGCAACTTGATGAAAGTAAGCACAAGTTCTTGAACAATGCACTGGGAATGCTTGATGGAGCTCTCTATGACACCTTTATTATGTACTCAAAGCTATTTTCATATAAAGGTATTGTTGGGAAAAACAATAATTTTTTTAAAGAAAAATATAACTATTTAATCAAAGATGCGTTGAATACAAATAAACGTACCGTCGATTTCTATTCGACATACCATGGATTTCTATTCGACGATTGCTTCAAGTGATGTCTGGGATAGTTCATTCGAATGGCACTTGACACAGCATCGAATACATATCGACGTCTACGTCAACAGTATATCTGCTGTCTTCATTCGGAGCCATGTCGACTTCGACTCGATGCAACGTCGACTATGCAAAAGCACACACTAACTTGTTATTGGTGTCTTGGCGTGCTGTTTTTACCACTTTTCGACGTTGCTTTGAATACAACCCTAGGTTGCGACGAATCGTCTTTTTTTAAGCAACTTAGGCGTCGAATTTATTGTGCTTTCAAATTCTCTCCCTTTCGCTCTCTTTCATTTTCCTTTCTACTTCTCTCTTCCACCATCTCTTGTAGGTACTCACAGGTGCTAAATGGCGTCTCTCCAAGATCAATAAGACCTTGTTGAAGCTATTAATCTAAACCTAGAGACACTCTTTTCTCACTTCTCATCTCTATAATTGGAATTCTCTAACGACTGTTACAGGAAGTTGTGTACTCAACACAGGAGGTTGCGGGACCTTACCGCCCTGACGAGGGACCTTGAAAGGGAATTAAAATCATCCCTACTGCCTACTGAGGTCTTTATATCCTGCATCCAAGATATATAGCGGGGGGAAAAGTTTGACAGCAGGCCCGGGCCACCTCCAGATTCGGTATATACGGCGTTTCTTCCAAATCTTCCCTCTCCTTATGTCTCCAAAGGTGAACCGGCCATAACCTCCAAGATCCTTCTAGAACCTTCATCATTCTCTCTCCCAAGGATTCTGCCTTCAATATAGGGGGAGTCATCAAAACAGGCAGAGATTGATTTACTCTCAGATGATAATGGCTATCTGAAGAGTTTGCAAGAGTAAAATGAGTGCACTGAGTTATCTATCCCTGAGACACAAGAATTCTGGACCCATTCAAAAGAATCAACAACAACACCATCTCCAGTCAAGATTGGTGATGAGGTCCATATAGCTGCTCCAGTCTCTCCACTACAAGCTCAGCTCCTTCCTGATCCTACTTCAGCATACACTTCACTTGTCCCTGAACCAGCCTTCAGAGTGTTGGATCGGTCAGCGCCCTTAGAGGGGGGGGTGAATAAGGGTTTTCAAAAACTATAGATTATATTTAAAAACTTTGAATTATTGCAAGATTAAAGACATGAAATAAGTGAAGTAAAATAAAAAGGAGACAAGCTTTATTAATAATAAATAAGTTTTACAAAACTTGATCTCGATGACGGTAGAGATCGGAGGCGAATAATAAAAGCTCTTTTTGTTTTCTATCCCGACTCGCTTCCCCGTGAACTGGTGGCCCTAGCCTAATCCTCCCCGGATTCGGCCTCAAGCCGCTCTATCCAATCCTTCCCCGGATGTGGCCTCGAGCACCCCCTAGAACTAGCCTAGATCTAGTCGCAAACACGAGGCGAATTTCAGCCCTAAGTCTACCCCAGAACTAGTCGCCAACACGAGGCGATTTCACTACCGTTTACAATGATAAAAGAGAAATAAAATAATAACAACTTCCCTTAAGATGACCTTCTGAATATGGAGGCGAAGATCCGCTGTAGAATCAGCGTTTGTCGAAGCGGACTTCGTTTAGCTTCGGCGTGATGGAATCCTCCTTCAGAAGTTGGCAGAGCTTCGTCGGGACCTCAAATTTCGGCCAAGATAGGCCTCTGGAATTCTAGTACTCTTTCTCTAAGGTGTATGCAATTGGTGTGCGAAAAGAAGAGGAGAGGGGGTCCTTTTATAGCCCAAGCGCTACCGCCGGCGCTAGCCCGGATTAGGAAACGTTTTGCGCGGCAGGATCTTCAATCTGTGGCAACATATTGCTCCATGCCTCTTGTGCGCCATTCTACCGCCAGCGCTAGTAGCTAACACCGGGCGCTAGCTCCTTCTAAAAATGATGCCGGAATCGCGCAGATCAACGCTAGCGCCGGGCGCTATCGCTACCGCCGGCGCTAGTGAGCCTCTTCGAATTGTGGCCTCAATTTTGGGGGCAGACATCATGAGTACTCCTTGAGTCATGTGGACTATGCTAACATGCACACTTGAACACACAAGATCAAATACACATAAGATTTGTTATTCTCAAACCTAGGAGATGCGGAAGACCATGTTCCAACAAACTCCCCCTTTTGATAATAACAAATCCATTAATGATAAATCAAAGCATTAATAGATAAGCATGATGAAACTATACTTGTGTGTGTGTGAGAGTGATGACTTAGGATAATAATTGATTCTAGCATGTTAGACTTGCTCCCCCTAAATACATGCTCCCCCTAAGTGAATGCTCCCATAATATGTAAGCTATCATCTTAATTTGTCATGTTGGGTTTTTGATAGCGGGTTATATTTATCATGTTAGTTCTCCCCCTTTGTTATTAGCAAAAGTGGGTGGGGATACAAAGCACTAAAAATGTGTAAATAAAAGAGAAGGCATGATCGAGCTTTTTAGGTAAATGATAAGGAGGTTTAGAATTGTTTTTCATTGAAATAGACCAGAGTTATTACAAAATTTCAGAGTTTTTAGCATAAAAGATTTTTATGCTTGAAGTAACCAATAAAAAGTGTTCTAAGGAAATCTATCACTTAATTAAAGATAGGAATTTTTAAGAATAAGTGATGATGCAAATAATACAAGATATGAAATAAGCATGAATGCGCAAGGTAAAAAACACTTATATGGTTAAGATGCGGAAGACTTATAGCAAATAGTAATGATAATCCAAAAAATATGAGGTAAAGATCACACAAAATGATGTTTTTGGAAATCATTTTGCAGTTTTAAATTTTAGAATAACCAAGCATGAAATAATGTTTATAAAAGAGATGACCACAATGTTACTTTAATTCTTAATTTCAAAAACATACAAAAAACATTGTAGAACACATGCTAGGTTATCTAGTGCATTTCATAAATAAAAAATAATATAGAATTAGCATTAGGATCCAATACTCATGAGAAGAAGTGTTATGGAAGATAATGATGTGCACATAAGTGTAAATTTGAGGAGAGTAAACAAATGTTTTAATCAAAAATACAAGTAATATATAAAGTAAGAAGCACAATAAAACACAAATAAGATTACTTCCACACACTTTAATGCACAAAAAATGTACAACTACCAAGGTGCTTTGCACACACAATGCTTATCAAGACTTATCAGGGTGCAAAGTAGTGCTTGGGGGATCACATATTTTATTTTGAATTTTGAGACTTGTGATCCGGTGTACTTAAGAGAAAGTGGTTTTTCTTATTTTTGAAAGAAAGAGTTGATTTGCACAAGACACTTTATTATTCTTTCCAAGGTGCTCAACCTCACAATGCTCATTAAGATTTATCAGGAGGTTCAAGTAGTGCTTGGTGGAGTTATCTGTCATTTATTTTATAATTTTGTTTTGTACAAAGTTCTCCGAATACACTTGTTTTGCAAATCAATAGATTTTAGGAGAAAAAATATAACCACTTTTCTTAATTTTTAAGAGTGCAAAAGAAGGAGTGTAGGTAAGATACTTGTGCAATTTTAATTTATTTGTACTAATACAAAACATACACAAGCATTCTTAGATTAAATGCATATGTAGACAATGCCAAAAAAAGGGTGAGTGAATAAATAGCATTATCAAACATAAAGCATTTCTCATACTTAGAGGCATGCTAAGCTTGATCCTACATAACTTTTAAACTATAATTGATGCACATTTGAATAGATATATCAAAGCATGAAGAAAGACAATGTCCAAAGTAGTTTGAAGAGAAAAAATTGTAACATTGTAGAATTTCTAAATAGTAGATTAAATCATGCTTGATTTTACAAGAAAAAATCATAGAGTTTTTTTTATAGTTTTATATTTTTGTATTTGATTTTAGCAAATAAAAGCAGATTTTTGTAATTTTTGCTTTTGTAATTTTTTGATTTTTATAAAAAGATGAATTTTAAACAAAGGAAACAACAAAAGCAAACAAAGGAAAAACATATTTTTTGTAATTTGTTTTGTTTTTGTAGTTTTGTATTTGATTTCTGCAAAAAAAATGACACAAAAACAAAATGAAAAACATTGTTTTTTGTAATTTGGTTTTCCAATTTTGTATTTGATTTTTTAAAAGGAAAGAAAAACAGATATGCAAAAACTAAATAGTACATATAGATCAAAATATTTTTAGGATTTTTTAGAAATTTTAAAAACACAGAAATTCGAAACTCGACGCTAGCGCTAGCGCGGGAAACAGTAAGTGATTTTTTAGGGTTTTGAAAATTTTGATACTTGAACTTGATTAGGTGTCCCATTAGTAGTTTCATGCTGAATTTGCAGAATTTTTGGAAATGTTTTTTATGGTTAAAAATGAAGAAAATTGCATTAGTAAGCATGTTTTAATTTGAAGAATCTAGGACACCCAATACAAGTCAAAATAAACGAAATCTTGCCTCGCCAACTAGTACATTTTGTAGAGAAAAAATAGAGGTATTTAATGGAATTTTGATTTATTGGAAAATCAGAGGGGCCCGATACCGCCGGTGCTAGAGCTAGCGCTGGCGCTATCGAGGCTTTTGTTAAATCCCCCTAATCTTTTCAGATCCGCCGTTTGCTGTCATTTGCTCCCGAAAAACCTCGAAGAACACTCGTTCCAATCGCCCAGATCTGAGGTAATATCTCATCGTTTCTTATAATTTTTGTATTAAAGCTTGATTGTGATGTTAGAGATGAAGATATTTGAGGTTATTAGATGGTTTTAGATATTAGATCTATAATGGTTGATTTTCATCAATATTAGGGTTTTTATGAGGATTTTGATCTTGATTTTTATGTGGATTTCTTGGATGTAGTAATTTTTTACTTAGTTTAAATTTTGGAAATGTTTGAAAAATATTACTTGGATATTTTTAGATCTAACTTGATCTTGATGTTGATTTCCAAAAAAAATGAAAAAAATTTATTTTAGGAGATATATAATTATTTTTGTTTTTAGAAAAAAAAAATATTTCATTTTGGTTTAATAATAATTTTTTGATAATGTGGCAGATGGCCCCTAAAGGAAAGAAGAGTACAGAGTTAGCATTAGAGGCAGCAGTAGTGGGCGTTCCATACATCGTGGAGTTTGACTTGCCATGACACTCTCACATTATGCAGTTATTCGCTGCCTCCGAGGTGCTAAATTTATTTATTTCTGACGAATTTTCTTCCGAGTTAGTGCGAGAGTTCTATACGCATTTGGAAGACCCATCACAGATCAGGCTGGACGGAGGAGTGCGGTCACAGGTACAAGGGCAGGAGGTGACTATTACTCATGAGCACCTGAGGCGCGTGTTTGGATTATCCCAGCATTCACATCGGTTGGAGATTGTGGAGAGTTTCAGGGTGGGCAGAGATTGGACTCAGGTGAACATGGTGCTACATAATAAGGAATGCAGAAGTCTGATCTCATCGGTGTCGACACTCACCGTGGATGCCCTAGTTGTTCAGGATGTATTACGCCACACAATTATGTTGAAGTTGGGTGACACAGCAAAGGTCACAGCCCAGCTCAGTTATGTCACTTATTTTATTTGGAGGAGGAGAAGTTCGACGTGACGGACTTACTACTTTCCCTGATTCGCTACTCCTACAAGTTGAGGCAACCCACCCGACAGAGATACAACAACTTTCCCCTGGGTGTCATCATCCAGCGGGTGATTCAGATGTTGTATCCTTCTATTGAGCTGGGTTTCTACTTGATAAATTGCTACCCTCCTATTTATAGTACCTCGCATTTGCGGGCATCCTTTGCCTCGGATGAGCCATCATCATCAACTCAACCACCACTCCGGCGAGGAGCGTCTTCTCGAGGGGCTCGAGATGCTCCATATGGGTCCTTTCGAGAGGAGATGGGTGAGCGGATGACACGGGTTGAGGAAGATGTTTCTGTGATAAGGAAGGATGTCTCAGGGATCAAGAAAATGATGAAGTTAATGATGAAAGCTTTAAAGTTAAACCCATCTACACCAGAGCGGAGGGAATGGGAGAGTCCAGTTTCAGATCCGCCCTGCCACTCGATCCAGAGGGTTCGTAGGAGACGCTCCCCGAGTCCTAGTGTGGAGAACATAGATGAGGAGTAGTTATGAGAGGAACAATTTTTATGTAATAATTCAGGAATTTGAACCTATGTCTTGGATGTTGTTCTTTGAAATATGTTTATTTTGTTATCTTTTGGATGTTTGACTAGAATGTTTCATTCATAATTTGATGTTATGAAGTGGAAAAAAAAATTATGTGGTATAATTTTTTTTGAAATCTTATGATTAAATATTTTACCACTACATAGAAGATTTTGAATTTAATTGTTGATAAATATATGTATAATGAATATATGTATAATGAATATATGAATAATAAGTAGGTCATCTTAATAAGATTTTGAGTTTTGATTAATGTTATAGGCTAATTAAAATTTTTGATCATGTTTCCTATACAAGATGACCATAGCATGATAATTTCAAGGAAATAAGAAAACAAAGAAAATTGAAATACATTAAAGCACATCATGAAGTAGAGAAAAGTTGTATATTTCCCTTTTGAAAATATTCTACTTCATGCATTTGGAGGTACCTAATGAAAGAGAGATTTAGGTATCCAAAGAGGACCGGGTGTGATGGTTCCTTTGGGTACCCAAATACAACGTATTTGCTTTTGGGGAGATGGAAATGAATGGGCCCCTTTTTGTGGTGTTTGTGTTTCATCATTGGTTTTGGGCCTCCATTCAAACTGCGGTTTAATATTATCATTGTGAGTCAAATTTCTATTGTGATAATCTTTATTTTTAGGATTATAATTGTAGTGATTATAGAAAGCATTTTTCATAGGAAATTTGTGAAGTTTTATGTTGGGAGAAGTTTGATGATAATAATAATTGTACTTTGGAATTTCATTTTTAATTTGTTGATGTCTTTTATTTCCATTGCTTGATTTATTAATATTTTGAGAATTTATATTTAACTTGCTTTTTCATATATTTTGAAATTGTGGATATATGTTTTGTGAATTTTTCTTTATGGTTTCCTTAAGCAAGTGGATTTTGGCATTTAATTCATCATTCTTAGTTTTTAAATTATGTCTAGCTTTATTATAAGCGATTGTGCTATTTTTAAGAGTTGTAACAATTGATTCAATATGTTTTTCATATTTATCCCTATATTCATCAAATGTTTCGTCCATCTCTTTAATTTCTATTTCGTAGTCCTTACACTTAGCACAATCATTCTTTAACGATGAATTTTCTAAGCATAATTTTTCATTATGTTCTTTTATACAGATCAATTCTTTTTCAAGTTCTTTGAGTTTTTCCTTAATATTATTACAATCAAAACAAGGTTTTATATTTTTAAGTAAAAGAAAAGATGGTGTAGGCACATCACAATTGGAATTTGAGTTAACATTATCTTTTAGTCTCTTATTTTCTAAACGTAAATTTTTATTAGTAATTTTCAATTTTTTGATCTTACGTTTAGCTGTTTTTAATATATTGAAACTAGAAATGGAAGTTATCACACAAGAAGAAGATTTTGACTTTCTTACAGCGCTTTTGGTGGAGGCAAAATGTATGCATAAAGTTCCTTCGTTATCTTTTGGCCCTTCCTTCATCATAGATGAATTTTCATCTTCTTTTTCTCTTGGTGTATTGTTCTCCTTTAATATTTCAATATTCTCCATGGCTTCGCTCCGAGAGAGATCTTCTTGAACGATAATGGATGCTTGTTCGTTCTTTTCCTCCTGTGTTTGTTCCATACCTGCGAGAGGAAGATCATACATTTCTTCAAGAAATTTCCATACTTTATAAGCACTAGAAAAGCAATACACAAATTTGAAAACTTCATTTGAGAGACCACAAAATAGATAATGTTTAGCTTTTGCATCTAAATGAAGTTCCTTTTTATTTGATTCATCCGCACGTCTTATAATTGCTAAGTTCCATACTTCAATATCTAAAGTTTTAATAAATTTTTCCATTAAAATTTTCCATCCTTTATAATTTGTTCCTTCAAACAAAGGTGGTTTATGTGATATTTCATCTTCACAGAAATTTGCCCCACTGGTTGAAGCGAGATCATGAGACGCCATTGTTCCCGGTTGTTAAGCCGATTGGAACAAAACCCCTCGGATACCACTTGTTGGATCGGTCGGCGCCCTTAGAGGGGGGGTGAATAAGGGTTTTCAAAAACTATAGATTATATTTAAAAACATTGAATTATTGCAAGATTAAATACATGAAATAAGTGAAGTAAAACAAAAAGGAGACAAGCTTTATTAATAATAAATAAGTTTTACAAAACTTGATCTCGATGACGCTAAAAATCGGAGGCGAATAATAAAAGCTCTTTTTGTTTTTTATCCCGACTCGCTTCCCCGCGAACCGGTGGCCCTAGCCTAATCCTCCCCGGATTCGGACTCAAGCCGCTCTATCCAATCCTTCCCCGGATGTGGCCTCGAGCACCCCCTAGAACTATCCTAGATCTAGTCACCAACACGAGGCGAATTTCAGCCCTAAGTCTACCCCAGACCTAGTCGCCAACACGAGGCGATTTCACTACCGTTTACAATGATAAAAGAGAAATCAAATAATAACAACTTCCCTTAAGATGAACTTCTGAATATGGAGGCGAAGATCCGCTGTAGAATCAGCGTTTGTCGAAGCGGACTTCGTTTAGCTTCGGCGTGATGGAATCCTCCTTCAGAAGTTGGCAGAGCTTCGCCGGGACCTCAAATTTCGGCCAAGATAGGCCTCTGGAATTCTAGTACTCTCTCTCTCTCTCTCTGAGGTGTATGCAATTGGTGTGCGAAAACAAGAGGAGAGGGGGTCCTTTTATAGCCCAAGCGCTACCGTCGGCGCTAGCGCTACCGCCGGCGCTAGCCCGGATTAGGAAACGTTTTGCGCGGCAGGATCTTCAATCAGTGGCAACATATTGCTCCATGCCTCTTGTGCGTCATTCTACCGCCAGCGCTAGTAGCTAACGCCGGGCGCTAGCTCCTTCTAAAAACGATGTCGGAATCGCGCAGATCAACGCTAGCGTCGGGCGCTATCGCTACCGCCGGCGCTAGTGAGCCTCTTCGAATTGTGGCCTCAATTTTGGGGGCAGACATCATGAGTACTCCTTGAGTCATGTGGACTATGCTAACCTGCACACTTGAACACACAAGATCAAATACACATAAGATTTGTTATTCTCAAACCTAGGAGATTGATGAGTCCTGATCATATATACTTTTATGGACTCATCTGGGCCATTTATTTAGTCATTTCACCGCACTTTAGCCCTGTTATAGTTCATATTGATCAGTCTATGCTAGGTGCACTTCTAGGCCCATTTTGGTGTTATTTCGTATCTTTCTTTGTTATTAGTTTTCTTGCGATGTTAAGTCCCACTTTCAGTGGCTAGACTGGTGTCGTACGCTGGAACAGGTGTCGTGCAGGTGTTTCCGGTGCAATTCTGCACAGGAACACTGCGCACGATCACCGGTTCTATTGCGCACGACCACTGGTCGTGCGCCACTGATCGTGTGCACTTAACCTTTTTTATGAGTTCTGTTTGGTGCAGTGCGCACGACCATCTACGCTAGTGCGCACGACCACCGGTCGTGCGCCACTGTTCGTGCGCGCTTATCATCAATTTCTTGAGTTCTGTTTCAATCAGTGCGCACGACCACCTACGATAGTGCGCACGACCACCGGTCGTGCGCCACTGGTCGTGCGAACATGTTATTTTATAATTTCTGTCTTTGCAGGTTCCGTCCAGGCAGAGCGCACGATCACCGAATTCTAGTGCGCACGACCACTGGTCGTGCGCCACTGACCGTGCGCACTGTTTATTCCAGCGCCTATAAATCGACCTGCTCGCGATTTAGGTCATCTTCTCCGCATTTTTCCGCCGTTCTTCCGTCGTTCCGCGCCAGTTTCGCCCCTCCATCGTCGCCCACCATCTAGAGGTGCTCTGGGCTTGTTCTTCACGCCAATCTTGAGCCGGAATTTCCTCTCGGCCTCCTCCTTCATCCAAGAGCTCCAAAGGAAGACCTAGCCGCCATTGCCATCAAGCAAGAGGAAGTTTGCAACCTCAACCGGATCGTGACACGAAGAAGACGGGTCCATTGGAGAGTCGTGACAGCTCTCTCTACCCCGGACGTAGTTGCGGACCGAGCTTGGACGCGGATTGACAACCCGGCGATTCCAACCGTGAATCTACAACGAGACTTCGGATTCGGTCGATTTCTTGCCTTGTTCTCCTCTTATTGATTGTTGTAATAGTTAGATCTTTTGTATTTTGATGAAGAACACTATAGACCTTGCTAGTTAAAGTTATTTCATGTCTATGTGAAATACTCTTTTTGTTTATTTGTGTGCTTGAGGTGCGCCGCCGTCCATTTCCATTCCGCCGTCACGTTCGTGTGTCGCACTAGCAATTGCTAGTGGCGTGCTTGTCGAAGAGGTGCTTGCGACCCTCACTCCGCTAGCCTACTCGTCCATCTGCCTACCGAAGCGTGGCATCGCGGCCCGTATTCCATCCCGCCTAACGAAGCAGTGCGCTCAAGGCCTGCACAGTTCGATTCCGCTTGCCTACTCGTCCATCCGCCCTTTCGACGCAGCGCGCTCAAGGCCTGCCTAGTCTCCATCCCGCCAAGCGAAGCATTGCATAGCGGCATTGCATAGGAGTAGTTGATAGCTTTTATTTTATTTTCCAAAAGCCAACCCAACTCCCCCGCATTCCATCCGATTTAAGGACTTCAATCTCAAGTCCTTCCTCGAAACCTAACTCCACCTTACTGTGTTCCTCAAGAGACCGACACTCAGGGATTTTCCCCATTATTATTACTTGCGCGACCGGTGCACTTGCCGAATCATCGTATCAAGTTTTTGGCGCCGTTGCCGGGGAGCACAGTCGTGTGAGTTTTCTTGAGAGGGAGAGCCGAGAGATAGTAGTTCTTCCAGTGTGTATAGCCGCTTTATTATTTTTGTTTGCCTTTTAATTATCTTTTGTTTGTTTTTATTTCTTCATCCCCTATTTTAAAGTTTTAGGCAAGTTTTATTCAAGGAGTTTTTCTAGTTGTGTAGATTTCCTTGCAAAGAATTTCAGTTTCTTTTTATCTGCTTTGAATTTTGAAAATGTCGTCATGGGATATTTCACCTAGCTTTAATGACAAGATGGTTTATTATTTGGACCAAATGAATGAGTTAAATGCTAGGCAGTGTAGGAACATTGTTTGCTTGTTGTGTCGAGGAGAGGGTCATGAATTGAAGGACTGTCCGCGTCTTTTCAATCCTGACCGCCGCTCCTCCACTCATGACGACATTGTCCCTATCACTCATTCTTTACCCATGGAGGCAATTGTGCCCTCTACCCCTGAGCTTGTCTCGTGCACGGACTCCTCACTCCATGTGTGTGGCTTCACTCCTAGTGATGATGATCACTCATCTGTTAGCCAACAAGGAGAGGAATGGGAGCTCCTAGATGCACCTGAGTATGTTGAGGAAAGTATTCTTTCCATCGGGGAGGCTTTAGCAGATCTTTTTGCGGAGGAACTGAATATTTTTGTCCCTCCAGTTTCTTTGCAAGATTTTTCTACACATATTCTTTATGATCCTATCGAAGTAAAGGAGCTGGGCGATGCTTCTGACTCAGAGGGTGCTCCAAAGTGGGATGAGGATGTCATTTTCCCTGAGGGGGAGAATGAATACTTTGAACACGATGATGCACCTCGGTGGGATGAGGAGGATACTCTCTCTGATGAGGAGGGTTGCACTTCTTCATGGGACGAGGAGGTCCAAATCACCACTGAGGCTCCTGAGTTCTCAAGTCCCCCTCGCTATGATATTTACGATGATGATAGCGATCTACCCTTGGATCTTGCTGGGAGTGAAACCGGGATCACTCCCCAGATTGTTGATGATTTACGTTTTTCTTCTCGTTTCTTTCTGGACCCCCCTTCTTCTTCAGAGTCTGTGCAGGTTGAGTCTTTACAGGTGCCCCAGGAGGACTTGGAGCTTTTTGCTCAAGTCAATGATGAGAGTATCCTCTCATGTGAGGAGGTTTATTCCCCCTCCGTTGAGGAAGCTCCACCCATTGCCTTTTCCTCCTGCTGCCTCCCTGTTGACGATACCTTGCTAGGCAAGGATGTGTTTTGTGAGATGAGTGAGGACCAGGCCTCCTCCTTTTCTTACATTCTCTACCCTCTACCTGTGAGGAGCAGGTATCTATATTTAGGTAGAGGGGTGACTGCTCTGTCTCCGTATTGGTACCCGCTACCGATGCGCATATTAGAACAGTTACCTGTGCACTTTTCTTTTCATAGGCCTATAAGCTAGAACTGTACAAAATCTGAATAAGTCGTGCTGGGATGACAATAACCCCAGTAGTTATCTTACTTTTCATGCATTTTATTTTATTCAATCCTGTTTAGTTAGCTGTAGTATTGTAGTTTATCTTTTTCTGTTTCTTTTGTTTTGCGGAGCTGACCCCTGCAGGTACTTCTTCTGGATGGCGGATGCTGCAGCTTAGTCGTGGTTTAAACGCCAATCTTCTGGTGTGCTCATTTCTGAGCACTGGGTACTCTCTTTCCCTAGCTTTTTCTGATTTTCATGTCATATATTCTGTGGATTGTTTAGTTTAAGTCTGGGGGAGAGTAGTTTTGTTTACCCGCTCACGTGCACTATTGCACTGCATGCTAGAAGATTTCATTTAAAATGTTTTGTTTATTTTCATTGCACACCACATCACCCACTTGAGCGCGTACTCATCTGTTTGCTTGCTCTGTTGTGAATTTAATTCTTCTGCTTATTTGGGAAAGTCTAGGTGATGGTTTAGGACTATGTAGCAGAGTAAAATGTTGACTCCCGTAGTGCTCCTAGTCGAGTGCTCGGTTGCATAGAAATTTGTGTAGAGTAGACTTCTTTTTATACTATGGTTTTATATTTTTCTCTATTAGTGTAAATGTTGTTTACTCTACTCAAATGGTGAATCCGGTGTGAATCAAACGGTAGCGTAGGGATGTGTGTAAACGATCGCTAGACTCGTATTGCTTGAGTCGGGAGAAAGGAGAATCTTTCTCGGTGGCTAGAACTTGCCCCAAGCGATTCTTGAAGCATGGGTATACGGTTAGTCAATTGCGTGAATGTGATATAGGCCATCATTTTGGCCCGGTTGAGCCTTTGTGCCTATCCCTACCGCTATATCCTCGCTAGCCCAGTTGTGCCTACCCGTTCTTTGATTCAGCCCCACTTTTATTTCACCAAAGCCCAAAAGCCAATCCTAGTCGCACACCCAAATCTGAGCTTTAGCTGTTTATTATTTTCATGAGTTGGGTTGTTGATGTGGTAATATGTTTGTGAAGATGTGGATGTGTCCTTTTGTTTATTTGCTGAAAATGATAAGAAAAGAAAAAAAAATGAGAAAAAGAAAAGAAGTTAAAAAGAAAGGAAAGAGAAGGAATGTTTAATTGAAAATCTTTATGTATAGATTTATGTTTGGGAGTAGGCGGTGCACGCACCCATGCTGTTAAATCCAAGTCTGGGGGTGTTGTGTACCCGCGTGTTTGTGTGGTGAATGAGGATAATGTTATGCATTTGCTCATTTGGGTTTAGTATTTGAACCATCGTCTTTATCATTGTATACCTCACCTAAACCCAAGCCCCATTTAAAACCTTAAGTCCTATTGATTCACGCATTTGAGTCAAACCAGTGCCGTGGAGAGAATGTGACCGGGCAAGCTTATGGTCACCGACACCGATGGATTTCAGTGGAGTTTTTCCCGCATCCCGATCTTGAGCAATGCTCGTCTCAGCGCTTAGTTTACTTTCTCTGTATGCATGACCGAATGATTCACCGTAGTTCACCATTTTGAGTAGTTGTAATATGCTTTTACTCTTTTGGAAATATATAAACTGTTTTTATAATCAGAAATCTTCTCTACTATTCTTCTTATGCACGTGAGCATGCGACTTCGCATGGTACTCTGTATTGTAGTTTTAAGCCATCTACTTTTCTTTCCCCGTTCGCTTAGAATTTGTTTGCTCGGGACGCGCAAACAGGTAAGTCTGGGGGTGTGATGAGTCCTGATCATATACACTTTTATGGACTCATCTGGGCCATTTAATTAGTCATTTCACCGCACTTTAGCCCTGTTATAGTTCATATTGATCAGTCTATGCTAGGTGCACTTCTAGGCCCATTTTGGTGTTATTTCGTATCTTTCTTTGTTATTAGTTTTCTTGCGATGTTAAGTCCCACTTTCAGTGGCTAGACTGGTGTCGTACGCTGGAACAGGTGTCGTGCAGGTGTTTCCGGTGCAATTCTACACAGGAACACTGCGCACGATCACCGGTTCTATTGCGCACGACCATTGGTCGTGCGCCACTGATCGTGTGCACTTAACCTTTTTTATGAGTTCTGTTTGGTGCAGTGCGCACGACCATCTACGTTAGTGCGCACGACCACCGGTCGTGCGCCACTGTTCGTGCGCGCTTATCATCAATTTCTTGAGTTCTGTTTCAATCAGTGCGCACGACCACCTACGATAGTGCGCACGACCACCGGTCGTGCGCCACTGGTCGTGCGAACATGTTATTTTATAATTTCTGTCTTTGCAGGTTCCGTCCAGGCAGAGCGCACGATCACCGAATTCTAGTGCGCACGACCACTGGTCGTGCGCCACTGACCGTGCGCACTGTTTATTCCAGCGCCTATAAATCGACCTGCTCGCGATTTAGGTCATCTTCTCCGCATTTTTCCGCCGTTCTTCCGCCGTTCCGCGCCAGTTTCGCCCCTCCATCGTCGCCCACCATCTAGAGGTGCTCCGGGCTTGTTCTTCACGCCAATCTTGAGTCGGAGTTTCCTCTCGGCCTCCTCCTTCATCCAAGAGCTCCAAAGGAAGACCTAGCCGCCATTGCCATCAAGCAAGAGGAAGTTTGCAACCTCAACCGGATCGTGACACGAAGAAGACAGGTCCATTGGAGAGTCGTGACAGCTCTCTCTACCCCGGACGTAGTTGCGGACCGAGCTTGGACGCGGATTGACAACCCGGCAATTCCAACCGTGAATCTACAACGAGACTTCGGATTCGGTCGATTTCTTGCCTTGTTCTCCTCTTATTGATTGTTGTAATAGTTAGATCTTTTGTATTTTGATGAAGAACACTATAGACCTTGCTAGTTAAAGTTATTTCATGTCTATGTGAAATACTCTTTTTGTTTATTTGTGTGCTTGAGGTGCGCCGCCGTCCATTTCCATTCCGCCGTCACGTTCGTGTGCCGCACTAGCAATTGCTAGTGGCGTGCTTGTCGAAGAGGTGCTTGCGACCCTCACTCCGCTAGCCTACTCGTCCATCCGCCTACCGAAGCGTGGCATCGCGGCCCGTATTCCATCCCGCCTAACGAAGCAGTGCGCTCAAGGCCTGCACAGTTCGATTCCGCTTGCCTACTCGTCCATCCGCCCTTTCGACGCAGCGCGCTCAAGGCCTGCCTAGTCTCCATCCCGCCAAGCGAAGCATTGCATAGGAGTAGTTGATAGCTTTTATTTTATTTTCCAAAAGCCAACCCAACTCCCCCGCATTCCATCCGATTTAAGGACTTCAATCTCAAGTCCTTCCTCGAAACCTAACTCCACCTTACTGTGTTCCTCAAGAGACCGACACTCGGGGATTTTCCCCATTATTATTACTTGCGCGACCGGTGCACTTGCCGAATCATCGCATCAGAGATGCGGAAGACCATGTTCCAACACAGAGGAACACCTCCAGTTAGAGGAAGGGGACATGGAGGTGTTGAAACCGAGACTTGCGAACAAGACTTAGTCTCTGTGGAGTTCGGGGCCCTCAGCTAGCCGAGGGGCGACCAATCCTTACTCCTCCCAAGGGAGAGCTCTAGGTTGAAGGTGTTGGAACTAGGGACTGGACCAAGGGCTTAGTGGGGAGGTCCCGCCACATACCCGGAAGCCCCTCAGGAACTTCCCCTCCCAAGCCACTACTAAGCTTGGGCACCACTGGAGGCTCTCCTCACCCCCCTAGAGAGACTTGGGGAGGGAGAGAGAGAGGGAGAGAGCTAGCCTAGAATCAGATCCCTCCAAATGGTGTCCTCTTGGTCCTATTTATAGGATTTCTGAAGTTGGGCTGAAAATAGCCGAAAACTGGTCTGCCAGATTACCAAAATACCCTTGAACTGGGCTGCAGATAGCCAAATCCCGCTGCTCTTGGACTGCGAATAACCAAAACTAGACTGCGAATAGCCAAATCCCGCTACTCTTGGGCGCTAAACGCAGACCGCCTACCCGGCAAGGTTCTGGGCGAGCCGGAGGCCTCCCGGCCCTCCCGGCTCGCCCCCACAAGGGTGTGGGCGAGCCTGAGGCCTCCCGGCCCTCCCAGCTCGCCCCCACAAGGGTATGGGCGAGCCGGAGGCCTCCCGGCCCTCCCAGCTCGCCCCCACAAGGGTGTGGGCGAGCCGGAGGCCTCCCGGCCCTCCCGGCTCGCCCCCACAAGGGTCTGGGCGAGCCGGAGGCCTCCCGGCCCTCCCGGCTCACCCCCACAAGGGTCTGGGCGAGCCGGAGGCCTCCCGGCCCTCCCGGCTCGCCCCCACAAGAGTGTGGGCGAGCCGGAGGCCTCCCGGCCCTCCCCGCTCGCCCCCACAAGGGTGTGGGCGAGCCGGAGGCCCCCCGGCCCTCCCAGCTCGCCCCCACAAGGGTGTGGGCGAGCCGGAGGCCTCCCGGCCCTCCCGGCTCGCCCCCACAAGGGTGTGGGCGAGCCGGAGGCCTCCCGGCCCTCCCGGCTCGCCCCCACAAGGGTGTGGGCGAGCCGGAGGCCCCCCGGCCCTCCCAGCTCGCCCCCACAAGGGTGTGGGCGAGCCGGAGGCCTCCCGGCCCTCCCGGCTCGCCCCCACAAGGGTGTGGGCGAGCCGGAGGCCTCCCGGCCCTCCCGGCTCGCCCCCACAAGGGTGTGGGCGAGTCGGAGGCCTCCCGGCCCTCCCAGCTCGCCCCCACAAGGGTGTGGGCGAGCCGGAGGCCCCCCGGCCCTCCCGGCTCGCCCCCACAAGGGTCTGGGCGAGCCGGAGGCCTCCCGGCCCTCCCGGCTCGCCCCCACAAGGGTGTGGGCGAGCCAGAGGCCTCCAGGCCCTCCCGGCTCGCCCCCACAAGGGTCTGGGCGAGCCGGAGGCCTCCCGGCCTTCCCGGCTCGCCCCCACAAGAGTGTGGGCGAGCCGGAGGCCTCCCGGCCCTCCCCGCTCGCCCCCACAAGGGTGTGAGCGAGCCGGAGGCCCCCCGGCCCTCCCAGCTCGCCCCCACAAGGGTGTGGGCGAGCCGGAGACCTCCCGGCCCTCCCGGCTCGCCCCCACAAGGGTGTGGGCGAGCCGGAGGCCCCCGGGCCCTCCCGGCTCGCCCCCACAAGGGTGTGGGCGAGCCGGAGGCCCCCCGGCCCTCCCGGCTCGCCCCCACAAGGGTGTGGGCGAGCCGGAGGCCCCCCAGCCCTCCCGGCTCGCCCCCACAAGGGTGTGGGCGAGCCGGAGGCCTCCCGGCCCTCCCAGCTCGCCCCCACAAGGGTCTGGGCGAGCCGGAGGCCTCCCGGCCCTCCCGGCTCGCCCCCACAAGGCTCTGGGCGAGCCGGAGGCCTCCCGGCCCTCCCCGGCTCGCCCTCACAAGGGAACAGTCCTGGGATGCGCCCCTCAGACTCGACTCCCTCCAAATGCTCACCCCTCCTCCTCCCGGGGTCGCGTCATTTGAAAATATTGGGCCTAAAAATATCTTGGGCCTCGGGGGCCCACTCGGCGAATACAGGGTTGTACAGGAGGAAACTACAGAGGAAAGGGAAGAGGGTCTAGAGGAAGGGTACCAATTTGGGAGAAATATACTCCCAGAAAATATAATGGAAGTATACACTGATCCAGATCTTGATAAAGTCCTAGGTGAACTCAGAGAAAGGGATCTACATGAGTATGAAGCATCTCAAAGAGACCTAGAAGAAAAGAGAAGGTTATTTATTGAAAGGTTAAAGAAGGAAAATGATGTTGTAGAAAAGGAACAACTAAATCCAAATCCCAAGCACACTCTTTGACCCTACAAAGTATTTTGCCAGGAACCCTCAAGCAAAAATTCTTGAGAATAAAGGGAAATTTCACAGAGGAGGTCTAGGATGTGATAAGAATGAAGAAGAACAACCACTCGAAAAGAAAAAGAAGATTGTATTCAGGACAACTGTAACGCCCCAGATGTTTCAATTTATAGTTAAATCGTTAATTCTGTCGTAGCGAGGGCGTTACCGTCTTAGGTGCATTGTCGTAGTTCGTCTCGAGTGTTTGTGAGATCGCGTTTGATTAAAAATCTATATTTACCCTGGTATGAAATATTTAATTAGCATATAAAATATATTTTATAAGAATTCCTTATCAAATTCGGTACAAACTTATATATAAATTCTTATAAAAATTTATATATATATATATATAGTCTTATAAAATAGATATACATTCTAATATATATATATATATAACTTTTCATAAAATTTGTTTATGATTTATATAGGAGAAGTCAGTGGAGTCCAGTTGGAAACCACCTTCATCGTCTTAAGTAGGATTTCTCTTTCCATCCGATGCAAGTCATCATCCTATCTTATCAAGACTGGTAGTACTTTCTTCTTTTCTTCTTTTCAAAAAGGAATAATAATAATAAATTAATTACAGAACTGTGGAATCGGCGGGACTGGAGCGCCTAAGTCATAATCGACGGAGATTCCCGTCGATCGACGGGATCTCCCGTCGATCAACGAGACCGCCCCTCGATCATCGATCGACGGGCCTTCCCGTCGATCGGCAGGACGTCCCGTCGATCGATGGGAGCCCTGCAATTTTCTTTTTCTTTTTCTTTTTGGGAAGAGGTGTTTTTATTTGCAATCCTTCTTGTTCTTCCCCGTGTCGCCCCAATAAACTCCATTAGGTGGGTTGGGATGTTAAAGATTTTGTTTCCATTGGGGTGTTTCGTAAACCCTAAGCTCTTGTGACGACCCTTTGTCAAACATTGCTATGTTTAAGATTAGTTGTTATCGTGAATTGGTCTTAGGGGTTATTCTGACTGTTTTAGCTGGAGACCTTTTGATTGGTTTTTTAAGCCTAGTAAAGAGGTAGTTACTCATTTTTGAGTCTTTCTGGTCATATAGTGGGAAAATTTACTTTGGTTCCACTTGAATCACTTGAATCCTCTTATACCATTATAAACTTCTTCAGTATTGTACTGACTTGTCCAACTATTTGGAAGCATTAGTTTTTTGTTTATTCTACGGTAAGGTCTACCTTATGATTCTTTTGTCTTGGCCTGGTTTGCCACCTTTAGACATTTCCTAAAAAAGTATAATGTTGATTTATGTATGGATTTACTTTGAACTGAAAGGATGGGTAAGGGAACAACGAGATCCTTCATTACAGATCTTTTATTAATGGTAGGTTGGACAACGAGACCACCTCCATCTTTTGTTAATGGTAGGTTGGACAATGAAACCACCTCCATCTTTTGTTAATGGTAGGTTAGACAATGAGACCACCACCATATTTTGTTAAGGGTAGTTGGACAATGAAACCACCACCCTCTTTACTTGATGCCCCATTTATGGGCTTGTTTTTTTGTAAACTTGTGTATTTGTTCAAGATGCTTATGCTAACTCTTTGCTTAATCTTGAGTAATTGTCAGTTTTGTTGCTTCATAGCTTTCTTTCCTACTTTTACTGTTACTTGCACCCTTTTGGGCTCAGGCATTCTGTTCTTTTGAGCACACCAGCTTCAGGCTCCGGTCAGTAGCTTCGATGAGCGGTAGACCTGCATTTTTGGTCCTCGGTAGAGGCTCTTTCTTCCCTGCTTGCGAGGAGCCATCTCTGATAGGTTTTCCTCCCTGGTGTCACCTTGTGGGCTTATGTAAGTGGTAGAAGCCCGTAAGGTTTTCTTTTTGTATTTAGTGGACTTGCGGGATGCTACTATTTTGTACTACTTATGAGGTAGATAGCAGTTGCTCTCTAGGAAATGTGTATTTTGGCTAAATGGTGTGAGCTACCTCATGTAAAGCATTGCATTGCATAACTTTTCCTATTATGTAACACCTACATTGAATTTGTATTAAATACTTATTTATATATATATATATACGAGTGACGGGCACGGGGCTCCTCCCCTATCCAAGATGGCATTTGTCGTGGGGGAAGATATTTTTTGTTGGGGGGGTAGGCATTTATCGTTGGTGGCATCATTCATCGTGGGCGGCTGTTGGGGAAATGATTTATCTTAACCCCTAGAATTAAGAAGAATATAATTTCTAAGAATGAAAACTTAATCTAAGTAAATACGCGCCGAATAGAATTCGACGCAACGTCGAAATGTAGTCGACGTTTCTCTCAGAATGAGTCGAAGTAACTCTAAGAATAATTCGACGTAATCTTTGTCCACGTACCTCTGACTTCTAGTCGACGCATTTAATAAAGTCGACGCACCTTCCTTATTCTCCTCTCGACGTTCAACCAGGATGAAGTCGATGTTCACGTCGAATAGTATTCGACGCACGTCGATATCTATAAGAAATTCAAAAACACGCCAGATCTCTTTCCTTTTTTCTGTAGATCTGATTTTTATGGAATGATATTATTCTTTTATAGCCGTTCTGAATCAGCCTTTCCTTCTATTTGATTCTTGGCTAATTTTATTAAGATTATTATGGATATTATTTGAAATCAGAATGAATTCCTTTCATTCTACAGAAATATTGATTATGGAAACTCTAATCTCTTTCTAATTCTCTGTCTGCTAATTGATTATTCTCCTTTAGCAATATCTTTTAAGCAGAGCTATAAATAAGAAGGAGGTCGACAGAGAATGAGAACAAGGGATCCACCACATACATTTGAAAAAGAGGAAGAGCTCCCAAGTGAAGAGTGAGAAAGCTGAGAAAAGAGATAGTGTGCTGCAGCAAAGAAAAAGCCTTCATTTTCTCCTCCTTCTGAAGCCATTCTGCTGCAAACTCTGAAAACTCTCACAAAAGAGAGAAAAGCTTACAATCTCCTTCTCACTATAGAAGAGAGATCATATTCACTATACTTGTGCTTCTAATCTTCTTGCTAGGAAGAAGATTCTTTCTTACATATATTGTCTTCTGTTCTTCTACTTGTCCTACTTCTTCTTCTCATTCTTATTTCATTTTCAAATTGTGTAAAAGTGTTTTTAGAATCTCTCTTCAAAAAATTCAGTTGTAGTGGTTCTAAGAGTCTCCTTATCAAAAGACTCAATCTGGTTCTAAGAGTCTCCTTATCAAAATACTCCGTGCAAGTTAGTGTATTCCTACCAAAGGGGGTAGAAGAGTGGACTACCCAAAGTTTGGGGAACCACTATATTTCTTTGTGTTGTGCTGTGATTTTCTTCTTGTTATTTTTCTTCTTTACTTGCTTAATTCTTGTTGGTGTGGGGGAAGCTTAAATCTGTGATTATTACACATATATATATAATTGCACAAAGTATTTTTAAATCTCTATTCACCCCCCCCCCCCCCCCCCTCTAGAGAATTCTAGTGAGGTTAACTGTGCACTTTCAATTGGTATCAAAGCGAGGTTGATCTAAAAAGGTTAACTCCTTGATCAAAAAGATCCTATCTCTTATATATATATATATATATATATATATTTCTAAAGATTATTTTTCACATGGCACAAATCAAAGATTATGCTTCCACCAGACCACCAATGTGCAATCTTGAAAAGTTTGCAGTTTGGAAAACAAGAATTAGGATTTATATGAATTCTATTGATGAAGAATTATTTAATGTTATCTTGACAGGTCCTCCCAAGCCTTATAGAAGAGACTCAAGTGGTGAAGTGACTCAAACACTTGTCTCAAAGGCTGAGTGGACAGTTGAAGAGAAGAAGGCAGGAATATGTGATGCAAAAGCTGTGAACATTCTTGTCTCAACCCTCTCAGATGAAATCTTTCAAAAGGTTGTTGACTGTGAATCAGCCAAAGAAATCTGGGAGGCTCTTACAAAGATGGTAGAAGGAAGTGCTGATGAAAGAAAAGATAGAAAGGCTCTATTGATCTCCCAATATGAGAACTTTCAAAAGAAGCATGAAGAAAGCAAATCTGAGATGTATGACAGATTCAGTCTGATCATCAATCAATTATGGAGCCTGGATAGAGAGATCTCTCTCACAGAGATCAATGACAAACTGTTAATGAGTCTCCCAAGTTCATGGGACTCAAGAATATGGGCAATAAGAGATACAAGAGGACAAAAGGAAATCTCAACAGATGCCCTCTTAGGAAAACTCAAATCCTATGAGCAACTGCTGAAAACCATAGAAGAGAAGGAAAGAAGAGGAATCACTCCAACCTCCTCAAAAGATAGAAACATTGCTTTGAAAGCAACAGAAGAAGAGACCCCTGTCACTGAAGAAGAGTTATTCAGCCTCCTGGCCAGAAGATTCAAGAAATGGGTCAGGACAAATGGGTCTAGAAGGAGAGAATCAAAACCAAGGTATGATAAAACTCCTACTAACGAAATCATTTGTTACTCCTGCAGGAAAACCGGACACATTGCACCAGAATGTCCAGAAAATACTGAGAAGAAGAAAGATCTGAAAAAGAAAGATCTCAAGAAAAAGGGGAAGAAGAAAGAAAGAGGCTTCATTGCAAAAGCTTGGAGTGAAACAGATTCTGAGGACAGCACCTCATCCAAAAGTGACAATGAAAAGTCTAAGCAAGAAGACCTATGCTTAATGGCTTTTGAAAGCTCAAAGGAAGAACATGGTGCTAAATCATGGAGTGAGACAGAATCAGAAGGAAGCATCTCTTCTAAAGATGATAAAGAAAATAGCCTTATTCTCATAGAGGAATCTGAGGATAAGGATGAGGTAAGCATCTTTGATGACATAGATTTTCTGTGTGATGATTTCAAAAATGATTTTAAAGGATTATTTTAGATCAACTAAAAGCTAAACAAGAAATTAAGAATCTAAAAGAACAAATTAATGTCATTAAAAACCAGAGAAATATAGAGGATACTTGTTCTAAAAATCATGAGTTAAGGGTTAACATCAGAGAAAAAGAAATAGAGAGGGCTAAAATAGAAAACCAGCTTCTTAAGAATAAGGTATCCCAAGCAAAAGATTTTGAAGAATCAATAAAAATGAGAAGCCAAACACTTAAAGAAATCACAGAAAAATAAACAAGAAGACATAAAAATCTTAGGCTAGGAGCTGATCCCTCAGCTAGTCTAATTCCATCCAACAAACCTACTTGGATGAGCCCTATTAAATTTACTAAACCCATCAAATCAACAAACCAAGAAGAAGACTCACAAAATAAGGGAGAAGACTGAAAGGAAATAAACCAATTTGATGAAACATCATACTATTCAGTTGATGACTCTCAAACTTCTTCTGAGAAGGCAACTAGACCAAGAGAAACAACTCATAAAGAAATAAAATCAGAAAAAGGGAAAAATAAAATTTGTGAAAACACAATTGCGTCGACTTCATATCGACGCATGAATGATAGTGCGTCGAATTCTACTCGACGCAATCTATCAGATGCTTCGACCTCAACTCGATGCTTGAATAAAAGTACGTCGACTTCAAATCGACGCAACTTCTTCCATGCATCGATTCCAGATCAACGCAATCTGGAGAAAGCACCGAGTATAAATCGACGCAACTATCAATGTACGTCGAATAGATATCGACTCATACAAACTCAGAGCAACATAAAGACAGAACACTTCCATCCTCCAAAAACCTTCCCTCTTAACCCCCATCCAGGACCCATTCATCCTGATCATAATTTATATCCTAGTCAAAATTTTTATCCTAATCAACACCACTATCCCTCTCTAAACTCAAAATCCCATAATCTAAAGATAGTCAGATGTTATATCTGCAATAAAACTGGCTACATTGCCAAACAATGTTGGTACAATCAATCTAATTGATTATAAAAATTAGTCCAAGACTGTCGTAGAAAACATTAGGAGCAAGAAGAAATAATCTCTCAAGGGAAAACCCAAAAATTTTCAGGAAAATGAAAGTCACGTCGATTTTATAATCAACGCACCGTCGATAACTATCAATAATAACTTAAAATGACGCATGCGTCGACTCTAATCGACGTATACGTCGATATGAAACCCTAACATCTTACCTCAGACTGTATCGACACTTACGTCGAATTCCACTCAACGTAACGTCGACTTCATGAAAAAGAGCAGCAATACTAAAATATTTTCGGTCACATCCACTGTAGTACCGAATATGCCTCGAATTGTGTCTCATCTCGACGTTTCACCTGACTTAAATAGACTCTTCAGTTAGAAATCCTCTCGCACTCTGCATCTTTCATCCCTCTTACCTCTCAGTCCAGCCATTTCTTCCTCTTTCTCACTGACCTATAATGGCTCCCAAGATAAACTCTGGGTTCAACATTGACCTCGAATCCTTCCAAGCCGCCGCAGAAAATTATAAGAGCATCATAGCTCTCTTCACTGAAGTTGGTCTGGATAAGATCATCTCAACAAGATGCAAGCTCCTGGAGATAGAACTCACAGAGCTGATGACTCATGTTCAGATATTTGAACAAGGAGAAATCACAGGAACAATCCATGAGACACCTGTCTCAATTTCTGCAGAACACATTAGGACCACATTTGATCTACCATCAGGTACAGTCCAATATTATCTTTGTTTAAAAAGGGAAAGCAAATCATTTTCTAAAGAATAACTAAATCAATTACCCTATCAGGTGATGAACCTGTGGAACTTACCCCTGATGAAATAAAGAATCTGTTAATCACCATGAAGTTCTCCAAAGATAGACCAATCCACCTGAAGAAAATAGACTTCTCTGATGAGTATAGACTGTTGGCAGACATAGTAGGGAAAATATTACTATGTAAGATCTCTACCCATGATGCAGTGCCCAAGCAGCAACTGAACATCATGGGGGCCCTTGTGCTGAAGAAGAAGGTAAACTGGGCAAGCTGCCTGCTCAAAATGATAGGCTTTAAATATTCTCACAAAGAAAATGCCTACATGAGAATTATGAGCCAAGTACTCTTCCACTCCTTCCCTGATCTATGCAGGTCAAAAGGAATTCCCATCCCTCCAGGCAAAATGATGTCCATTGCTCTCTTCTCAAAATGGACAAGGCAAATTCCCAAGCCTGTTGTCATTCCTGAAAGGACTCCATCTCCTCCTATCTCTCCTGCTCATCCATCTTCACCTCCCCCTCCTCCTCATACAGACATCTCTTCTGTACCACCATTATCCACACCTTCACAAATACCAACTCAGTCACCTGCTCAACCCTCCTCTATTCCTCCACCTCCTCCATCAAATACACCTCATCAACATGATACAGTCCCCTCTCCACCTTCATCACATTCACCTCCACCATTATCTCCTCCTCCTCCATTGTCTCCTCCTCCTCCAACACAACATGACCATCTCCACCCACTGAAAACCTCATCACTCAGTGTATCCAATCCACAACCCAAAGATTCCTAGCAATGCTGGATGGGCACTGCTCCAAGATTCATTCCTCCATCTTGCACATGCAGACCCAAATAGATGGGGTCAGTGCCTCTGTGCAAAGCCTAAAGACCTCTATCTCTTCCTCTAAGTTCACCAGGTCATTCTTAACCTCCTTGGCTAAGAAGGTCAAGAAGGGGGAGAGGTTAGATGAAGAGCAGCTCTCCAGTCATAAATCCCTCTCTCACAAGTCTCTTCCTACTTCAAAAACGGATAGTCTTGCACTGCTCAAGACCATTGGGAATGAAGTTGTACATGATCTACATAGTGAAGAGCACCTAACAGAGGTACTCAATATAGCAAGAGAAGCTACTCAACAAGTGATTCTATTACAAGGGGAGGCATGTAGGGCAGAAAATGAAGTTGAAAAGGAAACTGAGGCTGAAGGAGAGAAAGAAAATGAAAGAGAAACTGAAGAAGAAGTAAAAGGCTCAAAGGAAGTTCCATCCCAAGGGGAGCAAACTACTTTGACTCAGGGGGAGCAAATTACTGAGACTCAGGGGGAGCTGAGGGAATCACCTGCTACTGAGAAGGAGCAACCCACAAAAGTATTAACTAGGAAAAGAAAAACTCCTCCTACCCCTGAACAATGATGATATACTCTATTTGAACAATTGTCTATGCTTAAATGCTGATTAGTCAACTGAACATGAAATTTATTTATATAATTTCTTATTCTATCTTCTTCTGATTATTTAATATATTTCTAACATATATGAATGTCTTGCTGAGTTGATTAAATACTGATACAATTTCTCTCTAAATAGGGTTAAGACAAGTAGGGGAGATTGTTGAGGAAATGATTTTTCTTAACCCCTAGAATTAAGAAGAATATAATTTCTAAGAATGAAAAGTTAGTCTAAGTAAATACGCGCAGAATAGAATTCGACGCAACGTCGAAATGTAGTCGACGTTTCTCTTAGAATGAGTCGAAGTAACTCTAAGAAGAATTCGACGTAATCTTTGTCGACGTACCTCTGACTTCTAGTCGACGGATTTAATAAAGTCGACGCACCTTAGTCGACGCACCTTCCTTATTCTCCTCTCGACGTTCAACCAGGATGAAGTCGACGTTCACGTCGAATAGTAATCGACGCACATCGATATCTATAAGAAATTCAAAAACACGCCAGATCTCTTTCCTTCTTTCTGTAGATCTGATTTTTATGGAATGATATTATTCTTTTATAGCCGTTCTGAATCAGCCTTTCCTTCTATTTGATTCTTGGCTAATTTGATTAAGATTATTATGGATATTATTTGAAATCAGAATGAATTCATTTCCTTCTACAGAAATATTGATTATGGAAACTCTAATCTCTTTCTAATTCTCTGTCTGCTAATTGATTATTATCCTTTAGCAATATCTTTTAAGCAGAGCTATAAATAAGAAGGAGGTCGACAGAGAATGAGAACAAGGGATCCACCATATACATTTGAAAAAGAGGAAGAGCTCCCAAGTGAAGAGTGAGAAAGCTGAGAAAAGAGATAGTGTGCTGCAGCAAAGAAAAAGCCTTCATTTTCTCCTCCTTTTGAAGTCATTCTGCTGCAAACTCTGAAAGCTCTCACAAAAGAGAGAAAATCTTACAATCTCCTTCTCACTATAGAAGAGAGATCATATTCACTATACTTGTGCTTCTAATCTTCTTGCTAGGAAGAAGATTCTTTCTTACATATATTTTCTTCTATTCTTCTACTTGTCCTACTTCTTCTTCTCATTCTTATTTCATTTTCAAATTGTGTAAAAGAGTTTTTAGAATCTCTCTTCAAAAAATTCAGTTGTAGTGGTTCTAAGAGTCTTCTTATCAAAAGACTCAGTCTGGTTCTAAGAGTCTCCTTATCAAAAGACTCAGTGCAAGTTAGTGTATTCCTATCAAAGGGGGTAGAAGAGTGGACTACCTAAAATTTGGGGAACCACTATATTTCTTTGTGTTGTGCTGTGATTTTCTTCTTGTTATTTTTCTTCTTTACTTGCTTAATTCTTGTTGGTGTGTGGGAAGCTTAAATCTGTGATTATTACACATATATATATATAATTGCACAAAGTATTTTTAAATCTCTATTCACCCCCCCCCCCCCCCTCTAGAGAATTCTAGTGAGGTTAACTGTGCACTTTCAGCGACGTCATTCAACGTGGGCGGCAACATTCATCGTGTGCGGCAACATTCGTCGTGTGCGGCGACATTCGCCATGGGCAGCGACATTCATTGTGGGCGGCGACATTCACCATGGGCGGCGACATTCATCGTGGGCGGCGATATTCATCGTGGGGGACGACATTTGTCGTGAGGGCGACATTTGTCGTGGAGGGCAGCATTTATCGTGGGGGGAAAATTTGTTAGAGCCCTTACGAACTGAAGTAATGAAGGAAAATAGATGCATGTTGAAGGATAATAGTTGAAGAAAGTTGGAGTTGGCTGGGGAATTCCAACAATAATTTATCTTGCAAAAGTGAGGAAAAAGTTAATGTTGAATGATTTGAAAAATTACAACTCTATCAACACCAAAAACAATTACTGATATAGTACATGAAATAGGGAAGAATTATCATATTCTGCCACGATACAAATGAAATAAATGTCAACTTTCATTAAAAAATCATTCAAACTTTAAAATAGACAGACCTGGAAGATATTCAGATCTTGTGATTAAAAACAGATAAGAACCTGCATGATGAACATCAATCAGTTGGATCCTTTTAGATAGATGGTGTTATTTTTAATGGAAGAGTTAAAGTTCATTATATCTCATATTGCGAGTGGTGAGAACATGAAACAACAATATAAATAAATTTGAGCAGAAAACTTTTGCACACGTATTGAGTCATATTAATTAAAAGTGCTCATTTTCAATATAGGTAATCTGAATGTGTTTTTTTTTTCAAAATAGGTAATCCAGCGTCCTGCATCATAAAGCCAAGAATGAATTAATTTTCATCTATAAAATAGAAGCGAGTCAAAACTTTAAATTCATATGGTATACCTAGTCAAAACTTCCCCCATAAGTTGGCACAAACCTGCATGATGAACATCTCCATGATTATTTTTAGATAATAACCTGCATGAATGAACATCCGGAAGAGATTTTGATACTCAGATCGAGCTTCATTGTATTTGATCAATAGATCCTACAGAAATTTGACCTTCAAGATAACCAGAAAAAAGTATCTGAAACATAAGGAAATCTTTCAATGTTGGTCCATGTCATTTACAGTAATAATTTTGAAATAGATACGCAAATTGGATTGTTTAGACAGTTAGAAAATACATTATGTGATAGATTCAATAAATAAGCTTTTACCTAAATGTTAGCATATTGCAGGCTTGCAGCGGTGGAGACAATTTAGCTTAAGAAATTTTAGTAAATGCTCATAATGGAAAATTGAAAACTAATAACTGCATCATAGCTTTAAAGTTGATGTTTTCCTCTTTTTTTTTCTTTAGTGTAAAGGAAAAGAAAAGCGTGAAATGTTGCTAGAAAATTGTTCAAAATAGATTTTCTGAGGGTGTCTTCGGGAAGAGAATTTTTTCCATCCGGGCTCCTTTCCTAAATCTACGGTCGGGATTGCTACTGTGTTGCCGCGTGGAACAATAGATGGTGATGATCAAAACTAAAAAACCAAAAGGGATATGATCATGAACCCGTTCAAACCTAGCGCAATCTCCTGAGGAGATCAAATAACCTAGCGCAATTAACGCAATCTCCTGAGGAGATCAAATCCCGGACTCTGGAGCCCGGACAGAAAATTTTCACCTTCAGGAAATCATGATGGCTATATTGTATTATCCACAAAAATAGTGTAATGGCTATGTCGATATCATCTCTAGGGAACTCCGTAAATATATATATCATGATTTTGAAAGATCTGAACTTATCAATTTATTCAGATTCAGCTAACAGGATGATTAATGTGCCCAAATTTTATTGGAATGAATCATTTATGTTGGCTGACAACATAAATAAATAATACTCAGTTAAATTTTTTCACATCCTTAGTCAACCACCAATGAAAATATTCAATAATAAATAAAAATATCAAATGAAAGAACAGAACATTGCATATACAGAGAAATAAAAGTGTATAGTTGATATTTCATCCTCACGGCCTCTTCTGATGTATATAGTACATCTCCAACTAAAAAAATGAGAAAATGGCATGTATAGAATGGGGGGAAAAGAAACGGACCTTGGGGCCCTGCACTTGAGGAATATCTGCAGCCTCAGGGTGTCGATTTCTGCAGCGTTAAAATATGTACACTTGCTAATAAAAAGGATCTGCTATAAAAATGATTAAAATTAGGAAAAAAGGCCAAATAGACTTTCTAATGAAAAAACCTTAAGATATGTACAGAAGCCCCAAAAACGTGTAAAAATTTCAGAATCAGGTATACCACAACAACAACTTTGATTGCATAGAGAGGCAATTCCTATCGAAGAAGGTTTTCTCATATAAATCTCCTGATGTTATTTTTAAATAAAGAAGACAATTTTTTTAAATAAGAACCACAACAACATAGCTACAAAAAAGATAAACATTTTTTTAACAACCGAAAAGTGTTCCTATATAAATACAAATCTGAAATATCAAAAAAGAATTAGGGCAAAATGAAGAACAAATAGAGGAAAACTGAAAAAAAATAACTCATTTGATATGGGAATAGCGTGCGGGGAAGGGAAATGTTGTTGGGAGTGGGAGACGCGCATTGGGAGTGGGGATGGATCTCAACAGAGAAGACGGAGGAATTTTGAAGTGCCCAGCAGTGGAAACCATATTTTTAGGGAAGAGACGGCTATGTTGTTGTCGGATCTGAAGTTGTCGTCGGGAAGAAGTAATCTGAGAGTTGCTAGGGAGATCGTTGTCTTCGTGGGAGATCGCTGGGATATATGTACCAGGATCCTGGAGCGATAATGATAGGGCGTCTACGCGGGAGATATGTGTCGTCGTTGTGGGAGATCGACCGCTGGCAGAAGCAAATCGGGGAGGAGACCGGAAGCCTGTCGAATATGCGTCTCCATGTAGAGATAAGGTGTTCCGGCGTGCAGGCATTGAAATGGTGAGAGGGACAGAGCGGGGCGCAGTGGCGTGGGGAGGATGTCATGGAGATGATTTCGTGAGAACGGTGTGTGCGGTTAGGGCTTTTTCCCATCCGCGATTTATAGCAGGTCGAACCTGTTTGATTGCAGCTTTAGATGAACGGATGGGATGTGATTTTATCCCATTTTCCTTGCCATAGGTATCTTATTTTCTTGCCATTGGGGTTGTAATGATATATCTTTTTAATATAGTATATAGATATATATATAATAAATTTAGACATGTGCTTGACTTGAAGACACGTCTTCATGCTTGTATCGGATAAATAAACCTATATCTCCCCCGTGTATGTATATTTTCTATTTGTGGACTAAGTATTCCACAGGACCGAGGGACACGGTCTCAACCTAAAGGAAGCTCAAATTATCTTTTGACTTAAAGATACCTATATTTTGTTTGAATGTTCATAAAGAGTGTTTGTCTGAGCGTCTGCAGTTGTCCCCTACATGACGTGGCATCATGACACATATTTTCCCCTTACTCTGATAATAGGTAAAATATATTGGAAAAATGAGGGTTATGACAGTTGGTATAAGAGGGAGGTTTGTCGGGTTGCTGGAGTAGTCTGGTTGGCCCGGTTAATCACTTGGTGAGAAAAGTTATTCATTGCTTACACCCACCGATGGGTCATCGGTAGATCTCGGCTGAAGCATGGACACTACACTCATAAGCATGAAAGAAGTATACACGGGCATATTATGTAGTATGGGATGCATAATATGTGTCTGTATATGGAACATCATAGGTGACAACATGCGACTGTTTTGTAATATGGGATGTATAACGTAGGTCGCATGCGTGTCCATTAGATTTTCTTTTTCGTTATATACTGCAATATGTTGTATGGGATACATAAGATCGCATGTGTGCGCCACTCATAGCATGCATTAAGGATTTTCTTAGACTACATAGCACTGCATGCATTGCATAACCTTGCATAAGCACATGTGCCAAGCTGGAGATCTACATGATGACACATGTACACTCATGGTTTTAAAAGAAAGATGTTAAGCCTTCATGCATATGGGAGAGGTGCACGAGGGATTCAGGGGTGATGATTTATCATCCTGAGTATAGCGAAATATCATTTATAAAAATTTTCCCAGAGCAAGGTAGTAGCAAGAGCATGCGATGGTATGTCTTCTCTTCCTAGCGGGTTGAGTCCAATTTTGATAGGATGTTTGTTCTTATCATCCTTAGATATGGCTCCTAAGCATCAGCCCGTGAGACCGGTTCCCCCATATGAGGGTTAGTCGTCAGGTGTGCATAACGAGGCAAGGTTGAAGGAGTTGCGTCTTAGCAAAGAGACGTTGACACGACAGTTGGTCGCGATGTAGGAGCAGATGCAAGTATTGTTGACTTCCACTCAGCGACAGCAACCGGTGACGAGTCAGCCGGAGCCCGTCCATCCTGCACCTCCCGTTCCCCCTGTAGCACTGCTGCTAGAGATGAACTTTATTTCGCACTTCCAGAGGCTAAGACCCCCGACCTACGATGGGAGGGCAGACTTTATGACACTTGATGATTGGATCCTAACGATGGAGGAGATGTTCGCGTACTCTGGTGTTTCTGTAGACCAGAAGGTGATGTTCACAACCTTTTAGCTGAAGGGCCTGGCGAAGAGTTGGTGGATTAGAGAAAAAGAAGCACTTGCAGAAGGTTGCTCGGAGAGCAATTTAAGAGAATGTTGTTAAAGAAATTCTTTCCATTAGTTGAGCAGGACCGTCTGATGAATAATTTTCTGCACCTAAAGCAAAGGTAACTCACAGTTGGTGAGTATGAGGTTGAGTTTAGCAAGCTGAGCAGATTTGCCCCAGATTTAGGGTCTGTTTAGGAGAGCTGCTGCAGATTGAAAAGCTGCTGATTGAATAGAGCTCTTTAGACAGAGCTTTTTGAGGAGCTGTTTTGAAAAGCTGCAGGCTGTTTGGAGAGTCTGTGTATAAGCGCTGATGGAATAGAGCTTTTTCAAATAAGACAGTTTGGTAGAATAGCTTTTTGGGAGCTATTTTTTTCTAAACGAAAATATTAATATATATTGTTCTCAAGCATTTAAACATATCAATAAAAATACATATTGTTCTAAAACATAACATGAAATAGTAGGTTCTGTGGTGCGTTCGTTCCACTTTATTCAATCATTTTACTTCACCGGTTTGTTTTAAGATGGATGAGCCTAATTTGATCAACAGCGCAAGATTTTTTTGTTTTTTACTCCAATTACAAAACTGAAAAAACTAGTTTTGTTTGAAATTAGAAAGCAACCCTTCATGACCTTACAACACATCCATAACATAGCAAAAATTTGTATATGCAAAAAAACCAATCCAACTTTTCATCCATGTTTTTGAAATCAAATGAAATCCTTCGTGAATCATGACCATACATCGAAAAGACTTAAAACGAACGGTAAAGAAAATGGTGGAAGACAGACTCCAGCAATGGAGAGAAAGAGGTATCGGGCAAAACACGCCGACAACATCCAGCCGAAATGGGAGAGAAATAAAGGAATATTACCTTGCTCTTGTTCAGCGAGGAGGGGAGCCGTCGTCGTCTGCGTGAGGAAGAAGGATCGGCGATGTCGGTGTGTGCGGAAGAAGAATCGGCGTCGAAGTCGGCGTGTGATTTGGAGTTCTCCGCGAGCTCAGTGGCTAGCGGTAGGGCAAGGGAGGGTTCTACTAGAAAGGAGAAATCGAGAGAAACAGGTATCGGGTGAACTACGGGAGGAGGGCGGGATCGGGACGAGAATGGGAGGAGGGGCGGGACCGGGAAGGAAGAAGTTCAGCGGGGAGCGATTCCTGAACTGCAAAAGTGGCGGTGAACCTGATTCTCAATCAGCCCTAAAATTGGGTATTAAAAATAAGTGCTTCCCAAAGAGCACTTTAGGAGAGCTCTTCCAAACACCTACATAACAGCTCTGGCGGTTGAAAAATCACTTCTCAATCCGCCAGAGCTCTCCCAAACATACCCTTATTTGCCACCAGGGAAAGTATGGTGAATTTGTTTCTGGGAGGTCTCTGCAGTGAGATCCAGCAGTTGGCTAGTGCTTACCGGTCCATAAGCTTCGTGGATGCGGTGGAAGATGCATTGAGGGTAGAGGTGATAGAGAATGCAAAGAATAGATGAAAGGAATTAAGAAAGGAAAATTGGAAAGCTGGTGATGGGGGCAAACTTGCTCTGAGTAAGAAGGGCAAGGGGGTATGCAGTTTTTGCGGCCGTGTGGGCCATCCGTTCGAGAAGTGTTTCAAGTGGCTGGGCACGCAGAAGCAGCTTAAGGTGATGGATCTTCAAGGTGCTCCGAAGAATGATCTGTTTTGCACTTCGTGCAAACAGAGGGGGAACGACGCCAGTCGTTGCTGGACAAAGGTTTAGGTCTGTTACCAGTGTGGACATAAAAGACATGTGAAATTCCGGTGTTCGCAGTTCCATTCGGCCGGTCAGCAGCTTGCTCTTACAGCTCTAGCACTGCCTCTGCCTCAATAGTAGCAGTTGGATCGAGGAAAGGCTAAGTTGTATGCAGTAACGTGGAGGAAGCGTAGTGCTCAACCCAGGTGATATCAGGTTCATCTTCCATCTCTTTGTAGACCAATATTTGTGTTGTAACTTAGTTGTCATATTATCGTTATATCATCTGTTTATAATGATTTGTTAGGCAAGTTTAAGTTCCAGGATTGTTGGGCGCGTGTTCTCTTTGATTCAGATGCCATCCATTCCTTCGTGGCAAGGAAGTTCATAGATCGTCATCCCTGGGCTATTGAGCGAGTTGATGATCCGCTCTGCGTTAAGTTTTAGTCCGGTGAAGTAGGCGAAAAGCTAGTTTGGGTCCAGCGGCCTTGGAAGAAATGAGTGTTGCTGTAACGCAGATCCGTGAGAAGCTTCATTTAGCTCAGGAGTGCTATGAGAAGTACGCCAATCAGCGAAGGGTCGATTTAGAATTTGCAGTTGGGGACATGGTGTTCTTGAAGGCTTCTCTGATGGTCGGTGTTAAGATGTTCGGGAAGAACCATAAGCTAGATCCCAGGTATGTGGGACCGTTTCAAATTGGGGAGCGCATCAAAGTTTCTGCTTATAGGCTGTCGTTGCCTACCTCCTTCCCTGTTGTTCATGAGGTGTTCCATGTGAGCAAGTTACATAAGTGTGTCCTCAATGATCGCCATGTCCTGGAATCTTTGCCTGAGTTGCAGCCAAATATGTCTTATGTGGCGCAGCCCGTTTCTATCTTGGAGAAGCAAGATCGGGTTTTGCGAAGGAAGACGATTCCTATGGTGAAGGTCTCTGGAGCAATCAGGATGTTTGGGGCGCAACCTGGGAGTTGGAATCAGTGATGAGAGAGCCTTATCCTCATCTGTTCGTCTAGAGTTTACCGGGTAGGCTTTCCCCTTTTGTGCTTTCCATTTGTGCTTAATATTGCAAAGTTTCGGGCCGAAACTTTCTGTTGGATCTGTATGCGCCCTTAGAGGGGGGATGAATAAGGGTTTTAAGAACTTTATACTTTAATAGAAAACTTTTAATATTTTGGTCGTAGTTAAATCAAAAGTAAAGAGATAATGAAATTAGAAATGAAATCAATTTTATTAAACAAGAAAAGACATGATTATCATTTATAAAATTGATTACAAAATCTGATTTCAATGACGCTAGAAATCGAAGCGAATAATATGAAAAACCATTTTGTTTTCTATACCGACTCGTATCCGACGAACCGGTTGGCTTTAGCCGATCTCTCCTCAGATACGGCCTCAAGCCGCTCTAGCCAATCTATCACCAGAAAGGTCTCAAGCACCCCCAAGATCTACTCCCTAGACCCAGTCGCCGTGTGGCGAATTCCTCCCTAAGTCCTACCTAGACCTAGTTCCATGTGGCGAATTCCCCCTAGTCCCCGCAAGGCCCTAGTAGTCGTGTGGCAAGTTCCTCTACCGAATAAAATATATAAAGGTTACAATTTGAAAGTAAAACAAAACACAAACTAAAAACTCCCTCAAAAGAAGAACTTGATGTCGATGTAGATGCGATCGTTGGTCTTCAAGTTCTTTGCGTTCACGAACGTTGACGGAGTTCTTCGGGCTGCTTGGAGAAGGCTCTCACCAGTGCTCTGAATATATGGCTCCAATCCCTTCTCTATCAGCAAGCCACAACGGAGGAGGCGCCCATCTTTTTATAGAATCAGCCACTACCGCCTGCGGTAGTACTACCGCCCCACGGTATCCACATAAGGCAATGAAGCACACGTATTGTGGTAGTTTAGGCAACATTCTGAGCGCCAAACACTAGCGCGCCGCGGTAACGCTAACGCCCAGCGTTAGCGAGATTTCCTTCCTTCAGACACAATCTTCTTCCAAATCTGCTCCTTCAACTGCGGACGGGATGTTTCCAAAAAGCTACCGCCAGGCGTTAGACCTAACGCGCCGCGATAGTACATGCCAAACATAGCGACCCGTCGACATTCCTTTTTCTCCACTATTTCCTTTCTGTCAATAGTTTCCATATATGCCAACGCCAGCATTAGTGCTAACGCTCCGCGGTAGAGCACATATCTTTTCGTCGGGCACATCTTTATCGAACCGGCCTTATATTTCGTCGATCGAATTTTCGTCGAACCGGATTCAGCTTTCGTCGATCGCAAATTCGTCGAACGCAGTGATAAGCATTTCATTGAGCGCAACTTTCCTTTCGTCGAACGAACACTAGCGCTAGCGACAGTGCTAACGCGTCGTGGTAAGACATACATTTTGTCGAGCGTCGCGGTAGAACATGCATATCGTCGAACGGAGCTCATGGTTCGTCGAACGGAGCTCTCAGTTCGTCGAATGGAGCTTTCAGTTCGTCGAGCGCCAGTTTCCTTCTCTGCGGTTTCCATCTCAGCGGTTTGTTAGCGCCATCGGTAGACATAACGCTGCGCGGTAGTAACAAAAACATATTTCCATGGAGATTTGAAAGCACTGAATCCTGCATACTATAAACACAAAATAAGTATGATCAAATACAATAGGATTTGTTATTTTCAAACCAAGAGATGCGGAAAGCATGTTCCAACAAACTCCCCCTTTTGATAATAACAAATCCCCTTAGAAAGAAATAATTCAATTGATAGGAATTTGTTTTTATAATAGAGATAAGCATGAAATTTAAGACATGTGCATATACTCCCCCTAAATGAATGCTCCCCATAAGTGAATGCTCCCCCTACAACAAAACTTCCTATGAACTTAACTCCCCGAACATGTTAATTTCTTTCAAATTTATTCTCCCCCTTTTGATATTATCAAAAGAGGGTGGAGAGAAAGACCAACTAAAAGTGTGCAATAACTGTGTAGAGAGGGAATGAACATGATAAAGTGATATATGCTTAGGAAAAAGAATATAGGAGTGAATAGCGAATGTGAAGAAATAGTCGTAAAGAAACCACTTGTTGGGGAAAATGTATTCATGATCGAGCAAACAAGTAGTAAAGAGGTGGAAAGCATGACGAAATAATATTTTTGTTAAGTGAACATCTATATAGGAATTGAGAAGCATAGTAGATGATTAAGAATTTTAGATATAACAAAATAGATGTTGTAGCATTTTAAGAATACAAAATAATATCTGTTGAAACATAGCCATACACTATTTTTTGAAAGGTATGCAATACAGAGTACTCATGGCGTAGCGGAAAAACAATATGTAAGCATGATACAAGATATCAAATCAAGATGGAAGAATACAATGTTCTAAATTTAGAAAACAAGTACACTTATACATTGTATTGATCATGCAAGGCTATCTAGTGCATTTACTTAAGAATTTAGAGAGTACATGTAGATATGCAATAGACTCCAATTCTCATGAGTAGAAGGCTTACAAGTGATAATGATGTGTGCAAAATAGTGTTTTTGATAAAAGTATACATATGAGTTAATCAAAACACATGACATGAATAATGGAATAAACACAATATTATTGAACAAGCATTTTTAGAGTTTCCTCTACCCACAAAGCTATATAAATATTTCAATGCACATAAAAAATAGTACAACAACCAAGGTGCTATGCACACACAATGCTTATTAAGACTTATCAGGTGAAAAGTAGTGCTTGGGGAATCACAATTATTATTTTGAATTTTATTTATTTGTGATTCGGTGTACAAGAAGAAGTAGTGTAAAAGGAAAATGTTTGCAACAGGGCACTTTACAATTCTCTCCAAGGTGGTCAACCTCACAATGCTCATTAAGACTTATCAGGAGAGTGAGTAGTGCTTGGTGGAATTATCTTTGTCAATTATTCATTTGAATTTTTGCTTAACGACAAAGGTCTCCGAATTAACTTGTATGTGCAAACAAAAGATTTTTGAAAAGACACACTTCTTCAAAAAAATAGGTGCATGAAAAAAGATTTTAACATGTGGTTAAGGTAAAACGAAGCATGCCTAAAAATAATATGAAGTTGTTACACTACACAATCATGTAAGAGAATATTAAATTCATATGTAGTTTATCAAAAAGTGTGAGTGAAAAAAAAATCATTAGCAAATATAAGTCATTTACTCATACATAGAGGCATGCTATGCAATACTACACATGATTTCTATAAACAATTTCAAAGCACGCATAAGATAATGATCAAGGCATGATACAAAAATAATGTTATTAAGATACTTGAAATAGAGAATGAAACATTGTATACTAAGCTTGACAAGATAAACCATATCATCCTTGAAACATAGAAAATTACATCAGTTTTTATAAATTTTAAGTTTTTCAAAAAAACAAAAATAAAACAAATAAAAAGCATGTTTTTGTTGTTTTAATTGGTTTTTCAATTTTGTAGTTGGTTTTGATATAAAAAAACATGTTTGTGATTGAATTTTGATTTGTTTTATAGTTTTTAGAATTTTTTTTAAAAAGAAAATAACAAAAAATGTATAAAGATAAATAAAAAGGAAGCAACAAAAAGAAAGACAGAAAGCACGCTACCGCCAGGCGATAGAGTTACCGCACCGCGGTAGCTGGCGTGAAATAAAAGGGATTGGCCCGGTCAGATCTCATTTGGTCAAGGGTTTTGGGTCTCATTTTTTCTTTCGACTTCCGCCGGCGATAGAAGTAGGTAAGGTTTTCTTTTGTTGTTTTACTTTCTTTTATGGTTCAATTTATTGATTCAAGCTAGGATCTAGTGGATTTGAAGGAATTTCATGGTGGTGTGATCATAGGAGGATGATTGACAACTTTTTCAAGTCATTTTGGTAGATCTATGAGATTTTGTTTGAGTATTCATGTTAGATGAGTTGAAATATCACAGATCTGAAATTTTTGAGCTTTTCCTAAATGATTTGGAGGATTTTTGGTGGATTCGAAGGAGGAAGACGAACAGTAGTTTCGTCAGTTACCGCGCGGCGGTAGAATTTACCGCGCCGCGTTAACTCTCCTGTACCGATTTTGATGTAATCTCCTATCCAGATTTGATGTTTTTCCTTCAATTTTATTTTGGTTCAGATTTGATAATGGCTTCCTCCAGTGGTCGCGCTCGACGATCAAACGTAGATCGGAATCGAGAGGGTGGAACTATATTTCCCAGTATTGAGGATTAAACCATCGGAGTGGCAATGACGGTGGGAGTAGAATTACCCGTTCATGCACATATATATGAATATTTAGCTGATGCAGGTGTTCTCTCAGTGATCATAGATGATAACATTTCTTCAGTTTTAGTAAGGGAATTTTATATAAGATTGGAGGATCCAGCTCAGACTGATCTCCAAGGAGGAGTACGTTCCAATGTTCAAGGTCATGAGGTAGTGATAACTCATGAAGATTTATGTGAGGAGTTTGGCCTTGAGTGGAGTAATAATCTCTGGGATATTGTAGAGAGGTTTCGAACTCTTCGGAACTGGACTTGAATAAATGAAGTGTTGCATGGTCAAGAAGGTGTAAGGGATTTGATTTCATCGGTTATAACACTAACCCCTGACGCATACATTATCCATGAGATCCTATGACGTACGATCATGATAAAGGGGGGAGATGCAAGGATGATCACATCTTAATTGAGTATGGTCACCTATCATATTTTAGAAAAAATTCAGTTTGATATGGCAGATCTCCTACTATCAATGATCCCATATACATATAAATTGAAAGATCCACGGCGACAGCGATTGAATAGTCTTCAGTTGGGAGGAATAATTCAACGAATTGTATTCAAGAAATGTCGGTCTCTCAATAGGGAAGTTTATCATCTTGATTGGCGTCCAGCCAGATTATCTACCCTATCTATTCATCCTCCATGCCAAGAAAGGGGTCCATCTCCACAACCTCCAGTTCGACGAGGTGGGTCTGTACAACCCTCATATTTTCTGAGTCGGTGTGACCCGACACAGGTAAGTTCATGACGAGATAGATGACCGTGACGTAGCAAAATGAACAATCGGAGGCCGTTAAGGACCGAGAAAGAGAAAGCCTGGGGGGAGCAAATACTCTTGGGCGAGCGGACCTTGGGTCCACTCGCCCAAGGCCCCGGGCGAGGGGACCACTGGTCCACTCGCCCAAGAGGGGGGTGAGTGGACCTCGGGTCCACTCGCCCAAGGTGGAGGGCGAGTGGACCCAAGGTCCACTCGCCCCCAAGCCTACAGGCGATTGGACCTGTGGTCCACTCGCCCGGGGCGGGTGGACCATAGGTCCACTCGCCCGGACAGCTGGGCGAGTGGTCCTGAGGTCCACTCGCCCAGTTCAGGTGGTGGACCTTGGTCCACCTATCCTATCCCCCCACCCTTTCTGTTTCGATCGTTCGGGTTAGTTTTTGGACTGCGAATAGTAGATTTTTGGCTATTCGCAGTCCAATTTTTGGGAAATCTATAAATAGACCCCCCATGGGCACCTTGGGAAGGGTTGTTGGTTGATACACCCCCTCCCTCGCATGTGTTGAGATCAAGCACTACCCCTCCCCTCCTCCTGTCATTGACGGTGGACTGCGAGGTGATCGTTAGTGCCCTCCAAGGTGCCTAGGCTCAGCATTGGCTTAGGAGGGGAAGTTCCTTGAGAGATTCTGGGTATGCGGTGGGACCTCCACGCTGCAGCTTACGGGGTCAGTTGGTAGACTTAGAGATTTTCCAAGGGTTGGGTTCCGTAGTTCTTAGTGACCAGTCAAGGGTCTCGCTCGGGTCAAGTAAGGATTAGTTGCATATCCCTTTCGAACGTCGAGACCAGTTCTCTGGTTTCAACATTCTGGTGCGGTGAGCGTGGTAGCGGCTAGTTCGGAAAGCTCTAAGCAAGTCCCATGGCTGGAAGCGAAGAGCCAAGGAACTCATCTCCTCCCAACAAGTAGAGGTCGTTGACAGGAGAAGGTGAAGCAGGACAGGCAGATCAGGTGCCAGAGGATCAGACCAAATTGGAAGTGGCAGAGGAGGTGATGGAGAGGGATGTCGTTAGCGGCGGGGGAACGCTGGAGAGGATACGAATCAGCGGAAGGCTGAGCAGGCAGGATCAGGAGAGGATCCAAAGGTGTGTCCAACAGAATGTGGACATCTTCGCATGGAGTGATGCAGAGATGCCAAGTGTCGATGCAAATGTGGCATGTCATCGCCTCAACCTCGACTCAGGAGTCTGCCCCATTCGCAAGAAGAAGAGAAATGTATCGTCTACCCTCGCTGGGCCGATCAGGGAGGAGGTAGGGAAGCTGCTAGAGGCAGGATTCGTGGAAGAAATCCAATACCCAGGATGGGTTTCTAACGTGGTAATGGTAAAGAAGGGAGACGGGAAGTGGAGGATGTGTGTGGACTTCTCTCTATTGAACAAGGCTTGTCCCAAGGATTGTTATCCTCTGCCTCAGATTGACAAATTGGTGGATTCAGCTGTCGTCTTCCCGGTGATGAGCTTCTTGGATGCGTTCTCCGGCTACCATCAAATCCGAATGCATCCGCCTGATGTTAAGGACGTTTCTTTCATCACGGATGACGAATGTTACTATTACAAGATGATGTCTTTCGGGCTGAGGAACACAGGAGCAACGTACCAAAGGATGATGGACCGAGTCTTCAAGGAGCAGAAGGGGCACAACCTGGAGGTCTACGTGGATGAGTTGATGGTCAAAAGTAGGGACGTGGCATCTCATCTGCTAGACTTGGAGGAGACCTTTGCCACCCTTCAAAGGTTCAAGATGCGGCTCAACCCTTTTAAGTGCATCTTCGGGGCAAGTCGGGGAAAGTTTCTAGGTCACCTACTCACCTCGGTAGGGGTTGAGCCCAACCCTGACAAGGTCAAAGCCATCCTGGAGTTGAGGTCGCTGAAGAATGCAAAGGAGATTCAAAAGTTGACAGGGAAGTTGGCAGGGCTGAGCCATTTTCTCTCCAGAGCAGGGGAGAAGTGCTCTCCATTCTTCAGAGCCCTGCTTCAGGGCCAGAAGTTCGAGTGGACACCAGAATGCGAGAAGGCCTTCCAGGCATTGAAGGAATAGCTGACGCAAGATCCTTTGCTCCAAGGTCCGAGAGAAGGAGATGACCTTTTTCTCGGGGTAGGAGTCGAGGCGGTTAGCTCGGTCCTAGTCAGGGAGGAGGGGAAGAAGCAGCTGCCAATCTATTATGTCAGCCGAGTCCTGAAAAAGCCGAAGCTCAAGTATCCTGTCCTGGAGAAGCTGGCATTCGCTTTACTCATCTTAGCGTGAAAACTTCGCCCTTACTTCCAGGCTCATTCGATCAGGGTGGTGACCGATCACCCCCTTCGCAACATTATGGAAGGAGTGGAGCACTCTGGGAGGTTGGCAAAGTGGTCGGTTGAGCTTAGCGAGTTTGAAGTCACTTTTATCCCTCGGATGTCGATGAAGGCGCAGGCGGTGGTGGATTTTCTAGCAGAGTATGTGACCAAGGTGGATTGTTTGGAAACCACCGGGTTGGTGGCATGGGAGCTATTCACAGATGGGGCATCGGGAAAAAATTCCCTCGGCGGAGGGGTGGTCCTGGTCAGTCTGCAAGGGACAAGGATTCAGCAGGCGATCGACATCTGATTCCCCGTAACAAACAACCAGGCCGAGTATGAAGCAGTGGTGGCTGGGCTTCGACTGGCAAAAGAGTTAGGAATCCGGGATGTGAAGGTTTTCACGGATTCGTTGGTGGTGGCCTCCCAGGTCCGGGGAGAGTTCGAAGCGAAGGAGCCCACCCTGCAGAGGCATCTAGCAAAGGTTTAAGACCTCATTGGGGGGTTCCGCACTTTCTCCATCCAGCATATTCTGAGGGAGGAAAATGCCCGAGCGGATCAGTTGGCGAAGAACGGCCCTCGCGCAGGAGGGACAATGACTGAGTTGTTCCGACCGTCCATCGAGGAAGGGGAGATCATGGAGATCGATCAAAGGGCCTCATGGGTGGACCCGATCCTCACCTTTCTGACCTCAGGCAAGTTCCCGGAGGGGGTCCCGGACAAGAGACGGTTCAGGTATAAGTCTCCATACTACCTTATCCGAGATGGGAGCTTGTATAGGAAGACCCTAACCGTGCTCCTAGCCAGGTGCGTGGTAGAAGATGAAGTCCCAAAGGTATTGGAGGAAATCCACTCTGGAGAATGCAGGAGCCACTCCAGAAGCCAAACCTTAGAGAAAAGGGTATTGAGGCAGGGGTACTTTTGGCCGACCCTTCGCAAGGATGCAGCGGAGTTTGCAAAGAAGTGTCAGAAGTGTCAGCTCTTCGCGCCGCTCCAGCTCCAACCTGCACAAAGGCTCAGGACCATCACAGCACTGAGGCCCTTCACCATCTGGGGGATGGACTTGGTCGGCCCATTCCCTCAGGCCAGCGGCCAAAGAAGGTTCCTGCTGGTCATGATAGACTACTTCTCCAAGTGGGTGGAGGTCAAGGCTCTGGAAAAAACAACCTCGCAGGTAATAAGAAATTTTATTTGGGGGGAAATAATTTGCAGGCATGGACTCCCCCTCGCCATAGTGACGGACAACGGGCCACAGTTCACGAGTGAGGAGCTCAGAAGCTTCTTTGGCCAGTTGGGCATCGACCTCCATTTCGGCTCCGTTCATCATCCTCGGAGCAATGGACAAGTCAAGGCGGCAAACAAGGTCATAGTCAACTTGCTGAAGAGAAAAGTGGAGAACCTGAAGGGGAACTGGGTGGAACAGCTTCCCTCGGTCTTGTGGGCCTTGAGAACAACGCCCAACACGGCGACGGGGGAAACGCCATTCAAGCTCTCTCATGGGTCCGAGGCTGTACTCCTTGTAGAATTCGAGGTCAGATCCCCCCAGGTCGTGGCCGACCAGAAAGGTGGTGAAGACTGGAGGATGGACAACGAGGAGGAACAACGACTCTCTCTATATGTGGTTGAAGAGATCCGGGACCTTGCATCGATTCGGCAGGAGGAAGTGAAACGTCGGATGGCCAGGTATTTCGATAAGAACATTAGGATCAAACAATTCGTCCCAGGAGATCTGGTCCTCAAGAAGGTCGGCGTCGCAGGAAGATCGGCGAACGTAGGAAATCTCCAACCCAATTGGGAAGGACCCTATGTAATCCTGGAAGCCATGAAGTCAGGGGGATATCGCCTTCAGAATGTTGAAGGAGTTCCCCTCGGCAACACTTGGAGTGGCGACGATCTAAAACGTTTTTATCCTTAATGAATGTTCATTTTATCCTGGGAAGAAACTTGTATTTCAACTCATGATAGTTATTTTAGCCCATAAGGGAAGAGGTTAGAATACATGTGGAGTGGCTTGGGAAGATGTTGGGTTCCTCCTCCTCCAGGTGAAGGTAAGCACCTAGGGTGTAGATGGGTACTCCACCCCCAGCTGGTAAAATCCCCGACTAGAGACCATTCTCCGGGCTCAGTCATGCCGGCAGATGGGAGACTCATCGAGTCGACTGATTGGTGAAATCCCCGACTAGAGACCATTCTCTAGGCTCAGTCATGCCGGCAGATGGGAGACTCATCGTTTGACTGATTGGTGAAATGCCCGACTAGAGACCATTCTCCGGGCTCAGTCATGCCGGCAGATGGGAGACTCATCGGTTCGACTGATTGGTGAAATCCCCGACTAGAGACCATTCTCTGGGCTGAGTCATGCCGGTAGATGGGAGACTCATCGGGTCGACTGATTGGTGAAATCCCCGACTAGAGACCATTCTCCAGGCTCAGTCATGCCGGCAGATGGGAGACTCATCGGGTCGACTGATTGGTGAAATCCCCGACTAGAGACCATTCTCCGGGCTCAGTCATACCGGCAGATGGGAGACTCATCGGGTCGACTGATTGGTGAAATCCCCGACTAGAGACCATTCTCCGGGCTCAGTCATGCCGGCAGATGGGAGACTCATCGGGTCGACTGATTGGTGAAATCCCCGACTAGAGACCATTCTACGGGCTCAGTCATGCCGGCAGATGGGAGACTCATCGGGTCGACTGATTGGTGAAATCCATGACTAGAGACCATTCTCCGGGCTCAGTCATGCCGGCAGATGGGAGACTCATCGGGTCGACTCGCCGTTTGAGTAAGTGACTTGGGGAGATGATGAGCTCCTCCGCCTCCAGGTAAGCTAGGCCCCTCGTACGTGGATGGGAATTCTACCTCCAATTGGTTCGAAAAGGTGTTGAATTCCTCTACCTCCAGGTAAGCTAAGCACCAAAGGAGTGGGTTGGATCTCTGCCTCAGTTGCTCTGATGAGATGGTGGAGTCTCTCCGCCTCTAGGTGAGGGTAAGCACCTGGGACGTGGACTTGTTCTCCGCCCCCGGATAGTTCGGGAAACGGTTAGTTCCCTCCCCCTCCAGGTGAGCTCGGCTCCCTGGTAGGTGTGGAGTTCCCTCCCCCTCCAGGTGAGCTCGGCTCCCTGGTAGGTGTGGAGTTCCCTCCCCCTCCAGGTGAGCTTGACTCCTTGGTAGGTGTGGAGTTCCCTCCCCCTCCAGGTAAGCTCGGCTCCCTGGTAGGTGTGGAGTTCCCTCCCCCTCCAGGTGTGATCGGCTCCCTGGTAGGTGTGGAGTTCCCTCCCCCCTCCAGGTGAGCTCGGCTCCCTGGTAGGTGTGGAGTTCCCTCCCCCCTCCAGGTGAGCTTGGCTCCCTAGTAGGTGTGGAGTTCCCTCCCCCTCCAGGTGAGTTCGCCTCCCTGGTAGGTATGGAGTTCCCTCCCCCTCCAGGTGAGCTCAGCTCCCTGGTTTGTGTGGAGTTCCCTCCCCCTCCAGGTGAGCTCGGCTCCATGGTAGGTGTGGAGCTCGCTCCCCCTCCAGGTGAGCTCGGCTCCCTGGTAGGTGTGGAGTTCCCTCCCCCTCCAGGTGAGCTCATCTCCCTGGTAGGTGTGGAGTTCCCTCCCCCCTCCAGGTGAGCTCGACTCCCTGGTAGGTGTGGAGTTCCCTCCCCCTCCAGGTGAGCTCGGCTCCCTAGTAGGTGTGGAGTTCCCTCCCCCTCCAGGTGAGCCCAGCTCCCTGGTAGGTGTAGAGTTCTCGCCTCCCACCTTAGGACAAGTTTAATTCGACCTAAGGTGTTGAGCTTTCTCCACCCCCAGTTGAGCTCGGCTCACGGGAGGGTTGTTAAGTGGAGAAAGGATCGCCTTCCGCCTCATGTAGTGTTCAACTGAAAAACTCGGCGGGAGTATCCCATTGGCAGGTCCATTCGTGGGTTTCCCTAAGGCCCCACCTCCTCGCCTAATAGGTGGGTTGGACTTTCTTTCTGAGCTTAAGGCAAGCTCGAAAAGAGCGGGGATTGTGTACAACCCTCATATTTTCCGAGTCGGTGTGACCCGACACAGGTAAGGTCATGACGGGATAGATGGCCGTGACGCAGCAAAATGAACAACCGGAGGCCGTTAAGGACCGAGAAAGAGAAAACTTGGGGGGCCAAATACTCTTGGGCGAGCGGACCTTGGGTCCACTCGCCCAAGGCCCCAGGCGAGTGGACCACTGGTCCACTCACCCAAGAGGGGGGCGAGTGGACCTCAGGTCCACTCGCCCAAGGTGGAGGGCGAGTGGACCCAAGGTCCACTCGCTCCCAAGCCTACAGGCTAGTGGACTTGTGGTCCACTCGCCCGGACAGCTGGGAGAGTGGTCCTGAGGTCCACTCGCCCAGTTCAGGTGATGGACCTTGGTCCACCTATCTTATCCCCCCACCCTTTCAGTTTCGGTCGTTCGGGTTAGTTTTTGGACTGCGAATAGTAGATTTTTGGCTATTCGCAGTCCAATTTTTGGGAAATCTATAAATAGACCCCCATGGGCACCTTGGGAAGGGTTGTTGGTTGATACCCCCCCCCCCCCTCGCGTGTGTTGAGAGCAAGCACTACCCCTCCCCTCCCCTTGTCATTGAAGGTGGACGGCGAGGTGATCTTTAGTGCCCTCCAAGGTGCCTAGGCTCAGCATTGGCTTAGGAGGGGAAGTTCCTTGAGAGCTTCTGGGTACGCGGTGGGACCTCCACGCTGCAGCTTACGGGGTCAGTTGGTAGACTTAGAGATTTTCCAAGGGTTGGGTTCCGTAGTTCTTAGTGACCAGTCAAGGGTCTCGCTCGGGTCAAGTAAGGATTAGTTGCATATCCCTTTCGAACGTCGAGACCAGTTCTCTGGTTTCAACAGGGTCAGTGAGATAGACCCAGCGTGAACTACAGGAGCTAGTGGAGCAGGGAGCGGATATCAATAGGAAGGTGACAAGAATGTCGAAAAAGATATCCGGTATCGAGAAGATGGTACGGAAGATAATGGTGGCACTTAAATTAACTCCATCACCGCCTAGAGAGGAGAGTCCAGAAGAGGAGCAGCCACGACGATCGGTTCGTCGGAGACGTCGTGGAGGTGATGAAGGAGAGAGCAGCAGTATGGGTGCTGGAGAGTAGGAGAATGAATTTTATTTTCATTTTTGTAATTAATGCAGGTTTTCAGAGACAGCAAAATAGACTGCTGTTACTACCGCGTGGCGCTATTTCTAGCGTTGGCGTTAGTATCAGCATACTATCTGGGTTTATCTAATTTTTTTCAATTCGAACTAATTTTTGGCTTTGTTTAAGTGTTCTTTTATGCTTATCTTGCTGAAATTGTTTAAGAATCTCCTGCATGGTTATGAAATTTTTTACTTTATAGTTTGATAATTATTCTAGTTTGTCTTGGCATTATCATGCGAAAACTTAAATTATCATGTGGCGTTATCATAGCTATTTCAATTTAGTATTAATGAATTTTGATTTAATATGTGAAAATTATATCACAAGTTATATAACGTGATCTTATCATGATGGCTCAAAGAAACAAAAAAAAAAATAAAAAAAAAGGAAATTAAGCATGTCATGAAGTAGAAAGGTGATAGTTCATTTTTAATTGATTTCTACTTTATGCAAATGATAGGATACTATTGAATGAGAGATTTAGGTATCCAAAGAGGATCGGGTGTGGCGGTTCCTTTGGGTACCCAACTATATCGTGTTTGCTTTTGGGGAGATAGTGATGAATGATCCCTTTTGAGTGGAGTTAGTGTTTCATCTTTAACTTTGGGCCTCCACTCAAACCTTGGACTAATATTATTTTTAGTTTTCAAATTTCCATAATCATTTACTTGAATATTTGGATCAAAATGATTTTTGAATTTATAATTTGAAGGAAATTTGTTTGCATTTAATTTTAGGTTGGGAGAAATATGATTTTGTAAATAATGGTGATTTTGATTTTGATTTACAAATCCTTTATGTTCCTTACTCCCATTATTAAACTTAGTTAAGATGTTCATATTCATATTCAACTTATTTTTAGATATAGTTTGATATTGTGAATTTGTATTTACAATTTTCATAAGCAAATTGATTTTTGATTTTAATTCATCATTCTTGATCTTTATATTATGTCTAGCTTTATTATAAGCGATCGTGCTGATTTTAAGAGTGGAAACAATTGAATCAATATGATCTTAATAGTTATTTCTATATTCATCAAATGTTTCATCCATCTCTTTAATTTCAATTTTATATTCTTTAAACTTAGCACAATTATTTTCCAAAGATTAATTTTCTAAACATAATCTTTCATTTTGTTCTTTTACAAAAATAAACTCATTTTCAAGTTTCTTGTGTTTTCTTTTAATTCATTATATTCGACACAAGGTGTAATATTTTCAACTAAGGTGTCATGGATAGAACTAGATAACTTAGAATTTGATTCTTCATTAATTTTTGCCCTTAAATTTTTTTCTAAGCGCAAATGTTTATTAGCATTTTTTAATTTCTTATTTTTGTGCTTTGTAGTTTGAAGCAATTGTAATGTAGAAATAGAAGTACAAAAAATAGGAGATTTTGATTTCCTTACAGCGCTTGTGGATGAGACAAGATTTGAACATATTGTTCCTTTGTCTTCTTCATCTTCCTCTTCCAAACAAGAGTTTCCTTCGTCCTTTCCGCTTGATGAACATTTTATGGATCCATCATTTGAGTAGCTTTCTTGAATATTTGTGCAATCTTGTAAGTTCTCCACTTCTTGTGTTTGTTCCATACCTACTGAAGGAGAATCACAAGTTCTTTCAAGAAAATTTCAAATCTCATAAGCGGTAGGTAAAGTATAAATAAGTTTGAAAATATTTTGGTCTAACGCACAAAATATACTATTCATAGATTTTGCATTTAAAACAATTTCATTTCGAGTTAGTACGCTAGGTGGATTTTCAATAGTAATATTCCAAAAAATTTCATCTAAGGCCTTAAGAAAAATTTTCATTAATATTTTCCACTCTTTATAATTTTTGCCCATAAATAAAGGTGGTGATAATACATTTTCATTTATATTAAAATTTTCCCCACTAGTAGAAGCGAGATCATGATCAAGAGACGCCATTATTCCCGGTTGTAAAGCCGATTTGGAATAACCTAGCTCTGATACCACTTGTTGGATCTGTAGGCGCCCTTAGAGGGGGGTGAATAAGGGTTTTAAAAACTTTACACTTTAACAGAAAACTTTTGATATTTTGGTCGCAGTTAAATCAAAAGTAAAGAGATAATGAAATTAGAAATGAAATCAATTTTATTAAACAAGAAAAGACATGATTATCATTTATAAAATTGATTACAAAATCTGATTTCAATGACGCTAGAAATCAAAGCGAATAATATGAAAAACCTTTTTGTTTTTTATACCGACTCGTATCTCCACGAACCGGTTGGCTTTAGCCGATCTCTCCCCAGATACGGCCTCAACTCGCTCTAGCCAATCTATCACCAGAAAGGCCTCGAGCACCCCCTAGATCTACTCCCTAAACCCATTCGCCGTGTGGCGAATTCCTCCCTAAGTCCTACCTAGACCTAGTCGCCGTGTGGCGAATTCCCCCTAGTCCCCGCAAGGCCCTAGTCGTCGTGTGGCGAGTTCCTTTACCAAACAAAAGATATAAAGGTTACAATTTGAAATTAAAACAAAACACAAACTAAAAACTCCCTCAAAAGAAGACTCTCACGAACGTTGACGGAGTTCTCCGGGCTGCTTGGAGAAGGCTCTCACGAGTGCTCTGAATATATGGCTCCAATCCCTTCTGTATCATCAAGCCACAACGGAGGAGGTGCGCATCTTTTTATAGAATCAGCCATTACCGCCTGCAGTAGTACTACCGCCCCGCGGTATCCACATAAGGCAATGAAGCATATGGATCTTGGTTGTTTAGGCAACATTCTGAGCGTCAAACACTAGTGCGCCGCGGTAACGCTAACACCCAGCGTTAGCGAGATTTCCTTCCTTCAGCCACAATCTTCTTCCAAATCTGCTCCTCAATCATATGCGGACAGGATGTTTCCAAAAATCTACCGCCGGGCGTTAGACCTAATGCGCCGCGATAGTACATGCTAAACATAGCGACCCATCGACATTCCTTTTTCTCCACTGTTTCCTTTCTGTCAATAGTTTCCATATATGCTAACGCTCCGCGGTAGAGCACATATCTTTTCGTCGGGCGCATCTTTGTCGAACCGGCCTTATATTTCGTCGATTGAATTTTCATCGAACGGGATTCGGCTTTTGTCGATCGCAAATTCGTCGAACGCAGTGATAAGCATTTCATCGAGCGCAGCTTTCCTTTCGTCGAACGAACACTAGCACCAGCGGCAGTGCTAACAGGTCGCGGTAAGACATACATTTCGTCGAGCGCCACAGTAGAACATGCAGATCGTCGAACGGAGGTCTCAGTTCGTCGAACGGAGCTTTCAGTTCGTCGAGCGCCAGTTTCCTTCTCAGCGGTTTCCTTCTCAGCGGTTTGTTAGTGTTAGCGTTAGACTTAACGCTGCGCGGTAGTAACAAAAACATATTTCCATGGAGATTTGAAAGCACTGAATCCTACATACTATAAACACAAAACAAGTATGATCAAATACAATAGGATTTGTTATTGTCAAACCAAGAGATGCGGAAAGCATGTTCCAACACTTTCTTGTAGGAGGGGTGGTTGTAACGCCCCAGAATTTTTGATTTATAGTTAAATCGTTAATTACGTCATAGCGAGGGCGTTACCGTCTTAGGTGCATCATTGTAGTTCATCTCGAGTGATCACGATGTCGCGTTTGATAAAAAATCTTTATTTATCGTGGTATGAAATATTTAATTATCATATAAAATATATTTTATAAGAATTCCTTATCAAATTATGTACAAACTTATATATAAATAATTCTTATAAGTAAATATATATATATATATATATAACTTTTCATAAAATCTGTTTATGATTTATATAGGAGAAGTTAGTGGAGTCCAGTTGGAAACCACCTTCGAAGACAACGCTCCTGCAACTCGGAGATAACCCTCCTAAATACTCAGAGACAACGCTTCTACAACTCGGAAGTTAAACTTCCTACAAGAAATAGAGATTATGTACAATAAAATGATTGACAAAATATGTATAGATCTGAAATACTGTGAACTTCTTCCTTCTTTAGACTTGGAAAACTTTGGCTTGAAGTTGAGGAAGAAATGTTGAAATCTCAGATCTGAACTTCTAGGATTCGACAAGATCCAATAGGCTTTTGTAGATGATTGGAGCACTGATCTGTCGAAACCTTTCTTTCAGAAGGATCGATTGAATGAGAGAGATGAAGTTCTTCAACAATGGCAGGAGGCGGTAGCTCTTTCTCGATTTTTTTGATTGATAAGAATAATAGGTTAAGGCGAGAAATGATAAGGACCTTTTATAGCAAACGAGTCTAATGGTAAAGAGTCCTCGAATTAAGGTAGAATTATCCTTAAAACACGTCACACGTGGCACTGACACCGTCATACATAAATTCAAGATCCGTCAGAAATCAAATTTTAAAACAGGACCTGAAGGAAAAATATTTCTCAAGAAAAAATAGATTTCTCGAGAAATGAGTAGATTTCACGAGAGAGGGCCTGCTACAACACGAGAAAGGGCTTAGAAAAGCTTTCTGGAAATCTTGAAAGGAATTTCTCAAGAACAATATGATTTCTCAAGAAATGGTCTGGATTTCTCGGGAGATGAATTAACTTCTCGAGAAAAGGCTTAGATAATCTTCACTGGACAACTGAGAAGGATTTCTCGAGAATAAAGAAGGCTTCTCGAGAAAAGTGCTTGATTTCTCGAAAAATGAAATGACTTCTCGAGAAATGACTTAGAAAACTTGAACTTGAACTCTGAGAAGGATTTCTCGAGAACAAAACTGACTTCTCGAGAAATGAACTTGATTTATCGAGAAGCAGAAGTGATTTCTCGAGAAATACACTTAGAAAAGTTCTGACCCTTTTTCCTTCTTTCTTTCTTGACACCCAGCAAATCTTCCAACTCCTAAGCATCAAAGTACTTGAAAAATGAAGTGTATCCCAATAGAGAGATCACACATGAGTCAACACCATGTTCCACACAATGAGGGATTACATTGCATGATACTGTGTTTAATGACTCACTGTAATCTGACATTGGTCTACACTTAGCAATAATAACCTGCAAATACATAACTAAGAAACAACATCAAATACACTAGCAATTCAACTTGGTTCAAGGGAGACTTCTCACAAATCTAGGCTATTGTGGATACAATTCCCAACAACCTTCATCGTCTTAAATAGGATTTCACTTTTCTTCTGATGCAAGTCATCCTCTTGTATTATTTTGCGAGTTCCATTCGAGAGAAAGAAGAGGTTGGAGGTTAGGTATTTCGTCGGAGGTTGTTTCCGGTGGTGGAGGTAGTCAGATTTCTCGCTGGAGCGTGGTTTAGGAGTGCTCTCGTAGAGTTCTTCCTCGGTGAAGGAGGTTTTGCGACACTGGCTTTTGGTTAAGGCAAGAAAGTTTTATTCCTTCTCTTTTCTTCTTCTTCTTCTTCTTCTTCCTCTCTGTTTTTTTATCAAGCCGGCCTGGTAGTACTTTCTTCTTTTCTTCTTTTCAAAAAGGAATAATAATATTTAAACATTAATTAAAGAACTGTGGAATCGGCGGGACTGGACCGCCTAAGTCATAATCGATGGAGATTCCCGTCGATCATCGATCAGCGGGCCTTCCCGTCGATCGGCAGGTCGTCCCGTTGATCGACGGGATCCATGCCATTTTCTTTTTCCTTTTTTCTTTTTGGGAAGAGGTGTTTTTATTCGCAATTCTTCTTGTTCTTCCCCGTGTCGCCCCAATAAACTCTGTTAGGTGGGTTGGGATGTTAAGGATTTTGTTTCCTTTGGGGTGTTTCATAAACCCTAAGCTTTTGTGATGACACTTTGTCGAGCATTGCTATGTTTATGATTAGTTGATGTCGTGAATTGGTCTTAGAGGTTATTCTGACTATTTTATCTTGAGACCTTTTGATTGGTTTATTAAGCCTAGTAAAGAGGTAGTTACTCATTTTTGAGTCTTTCTGGTCGTATACTGGGAAAAATTCCCTTTGATTCCACTTAAATCTCTTGAATCCTCTTATACCATTGTAAACTCTTTCAGTATGGTACTGACTTGTCCAACTATTTGGAAGTATTAGTTTTTTATTTATTCTGCAGTAAGGTATACCTTATGATTCTTTTGTCTTGGCCTGGTTTGCCACCTTTAGACATTGCCTAAACAAGTATAATGTTGATTTATGTATGGATTTACTTTGAACTGGAAGGATGGGTAAGGGAACAACGAGATCCTCCATCACAGATCCTTTATTAATGGTAGGTTGGACAATGAGACCACCTCCATGTTTTGTTAATGGTAGATTGGACAATGAGACCACCTCCATCTTTTGTTAATGGTAGGTTGGACAATGAGACCCCCACCGTCTATTGTTAAGGGTGGTTGGGAAATAATACCACCACCCTCTTTACTTGATGCCCCGTTTATGGGCTTGTTTTTCTGTAAACTTGTGTATTTGTTCAAGCTGCTTATGCTAACTCTATGCTTACTCTTGACTAATTATTAGTCATGTTGCTTCATAGCTTTCTTTCCTTCTTTTACTGTTACTTGCACCCTTTTGGGCTGAGGCATTCTGTTCTCTTGAGTTCCCCAGGTTCAGGTTCAGGCTCTGGTCATTAGCTACGGTGAGCGGTAGAGCTGCATTTTTGGTCCCCGGTAAGAGCCTCTTTCTTCCCTGCTTGTGAGGAGCCGTCTCTGAGAGTTTTTCTTCCATGGTGTCACCTTGTGGGATTATTTAAGTGGTAGAAGCCCGTAATGTTTTCTTTTTGTATTTAGTGGACTTGCGGGATGCTACTATTTTGTACTACTTTTGAGGTAGATAGTAGTTGCTCTGTGGGAAATATGTATTTTGGCTAAATGGTGTGAGTTACTTCATGTAAAGCATTGCATAGCTTAACTTTTCCTATTATGAAGCACCTACTTTGAATTCGTATTAAATACTTATATATATATATTAATAATAATAAATATAGACATGTTCTTGCCTTGAAGACACGTTTGGTCTTCAGGCTTGTATCGGATAAATAAACCTATATCTCCGTCGCTTACGTATATTTTCTATTTGTGGACTAAGTACTCCATAGGACCGAGGGACACGGTCCCAACCTAAAGGAAGCTCAAATTATCTTTTGACTTAAAGATACCTATATTTTGTATGAATGTTCGTAAAGAGTGTTTGCTTGAGCGTCTGCAGTTGTCCCCTGCATGACGTGGCATCATGATGCGTATTTTCCCCTTACTTTGATAATAAGTAAAATATATTGGAAATATGCGGGTTGTGACAATTGGTTTTTTCTTTTGTGTAACGACCCGGCCCCATTGTCCGGCGTCGTTAAGGTAACCCGACCTCATTGTCCGAGCCACCCGGGCTACAACTCAGTTGGTGATGAGGGCTGTTGAAGGTGCCTTGTCAAGGGTGGCGGGGGTTCAAATCCCTCCAACAACCTAATGTGCTGAGAAACAGGAACAGGGAGGTGTTGGGGTGGCACCTGGGGCTGCAGCCCGGGTGGCTCGGACAATGAGATCGGGTCACCTTAACGGCTGTTGAAACCAAGCGGTCTCTCCTTGGTGGTCTCAAGTCCGCGGTCTCTGCGGTCTCAAATTCTATCGAACAGCGGTCTTATATCCGCGGTCTCAGCGATCTCCGATATGCAGTCATCCACTTCATCTCAGACATGCCAGTCCACTTCTAGTGAAGTTCAGCGGTCTCTAGCCCCGTCAAACAACAGATCGTTAACCTCGGTTGCTGCGGTCTCCCAGCAGCAGACCGCCGCGTCTCCTCAAATGTACCAGATCGCTTCTTGGGATGATAAGCGATCTGGTAGCCTCGATCTCCCCTTTATGGGGGAGTGTTTGCCAACATGGTCTCGCGGTCAGCTTGCTCACCACCAACAGAATTGTCTATTGGCGGTCTACTCTTTCACATGACCTACTTCCTTTTGTGTGACCGTTAGTCACCGCTCCAGACCGGCGAGGTCGCTGCGGTCTGGTTCTTCGTGACCGCCCGACCGCCCAGTTTCTTATTGTATAGTATTTTTGTATTTAGTCCCACACTGTGTATTTGTATTTATCTCTTTCCCTCCTGGTCAATATAAAGGAGGCAATACTCTTGTAATACTCAATTTTTTGGAAATAAAAATACTATTATTTTCAAATTCTCACATGGTATCAGAGCTAGGTTGCGTCCTTTTGTTGTGAGCTCCTCCTCGGCCGGTCTCCCTTTCTCCAGACCGCGCGATCTCCTTCTCCTTCTCTTTTGGTCTCTGTCCGCGAGACCGCGCGATCTGCCCCTTTTTCCTCCTACTTCTGTATCATGGGTACACCGTCTGTGAGTGTCCCTGTCTCCACTCTTGTGGTTGTTTCTACCTCTACTTCTACCACTGTTTCCGACAACCTTGGCACCGCCTCCAAGCTCAATGGCCTGAATTATCCTGATTGGAGTGTCTCCTTCACCTTCCTCTTATGGTCTCAACGCAAATGCCACCACCTCACCGACGATCCTCCCCCCAAAGGGTCTGCCACCTTTGATGATTGGGATGCTAGCGATGCTCTGGTCCGCACCTGGCTAGCTAACAGCCTCTCTGATGAGTGCCTTCCTATCATCCATCATGATGAGACCGTCAAAGCTGCTTGGAACTATCTTGCTGCCCTTTACTCCAAAGGTGCCAAAACCTCCCGCATCTACACCTTATATGCTGACCTCTTTGCCCGCCCAATCATGAATCCCACCACCGCATATCAAGAGGTTCGGGCACTTGGGGCTGAACTTTTTCAGCATCGCCCATTCTCTGCTGACCTCGCATAGCAGCATAAACACTTCCAAGAGCTCCTGGTTGTGTGTTACCTTCTCCGTCTTCCTGATTCTTATGATATGATCTGACAGCAAATTCTTGGGGAAGCTGACTCTCCTACTCTTGATGCAACCGCTGCTCATGTCTCCGCGGGGTCATCTCTTCTCCAACGACAACTGTTGTCTCCTCCTCCTCCAGAAAGCTTTGCTCACCGAGCTGAACGTGGTCACATAGGTGGCCGTGGTGGATCTCTTGGTGGCCGAGGACCTCCCCGGTACATCTGTTCCCACTGTGGTCGAAAGGGTCACAACATTGATCGATGCTATCTCAAACATCCTCACCTTCGCCTACTGGCTGCTACTACACCACCGTCTGCCTCCATTGCTACCTCCTCAGGTAGTGTGCACTTGGTTACTGAAGGTAAGTGGCTTATTGATTCTGGCGCAACCAGTTATATGACAGGAAACCCTAACCTTTTCTCAAAGTTACTAGAGCACAAGAATTCTCCTCTGGTCCTGACAGTTGATGGTTCTCCCTCAAGTTTGTGTGGGACTGGGGTAGTTCAAGTCACTCCAACTATCTCTCTGGAGAACACTCATTATGTGCCTACTTTTCCTTGCATCTTACTCTCTGTCAAGGCTCTCTCTCAACAGTTACAATGCTCTATTATGTTTACTCCGACTAATTGTAATTTTCAGGATCTTCACACGAAGGAGATGGTTGCTACTGGGACTGAGAGTGGAGGCCTCTACTTCCTTGACACTATTGCTGCTCATTCTGCTTCCACAACATCTAATTCTCTCCATAAATAGCACCTCCGTCTTGGTCACTCACCACCTCGGCTACTCTATCAACTTCTACCGCACCTCTCCACAGATACCTCTCCTCTCAACTGTGAAGCCTGTCAATTGGGAAAGCATCATCGAGCTTCCTATCCTGCCAAGCATGGTCGCAGCTCCACCAGTATTTTTGATATTGTTCACTCTGACGTCTGGGGTCCTTCTCCTACCAAGACTGTTGGTGGGAGTAGTTTGTATTTTGTTACTTTCATTGATGACTTTTCTAGATGTACGTGGGTGTATCTTTTAAAAGAATGCTCGAAACTTTTTTCTGTTTTTTCAACCTTCTATAATGAGATTTACACTCAGTTTGGAGTGTCTATCAAAGCTATTCGCACTGATAATGCTAAAGAATATGTTTCTTATCAGCTTTCTGAGTTTTGCATGAATCATGGTCTTGTACGTCAAACTAGTTGTCCTTACACCTCTCAACAAAATGGAATAGCTGAACGTAAAAATCACCATCTCCTCGACATGGATCGCACCTTACTCTTCCAGATGAATATGCCTAAAACCTATTGGGGTCATGCTGTCCTCATCTCCTGCTATCTCATTAACCGCATTCCCTCCACCATCCTTCATGGCTCCACACCATTTTCTCTCCTATACCCAACCTCCAAACCTTTCTCCCTACCTCCCAAGGTCTTCGGTTGTACTGCCTTTGTCCATACTCCTTCACCAGGTCGGGACAAACTCTCACCTAGGGCAGTTAAGTGTATCTTTGTTGGTTACTCTCCAACTCAAAAAGGTTACAGGTGCTATGATCCTCTTCTTCGCAAACAATATGTCTCAGCTGATGTCACCTTCTTTGAGACTGTTCCATATTTCTCTAACTCCTCCAAATCTCTGACTCCTGAACCTCAATCTTCACCACCTCTCATTTCTGCCCCACCACCTCCACGAACCTATACTATAACTCCCCTACCCACCCAACCTACTCTTCCTCTTCCATTATCTCCACCACCTACAGAGTCTCCTACCACCTCTCCTCCTACTTCGGGGCCTCTTCTCCCAACTCTTGGGCCAGCTCTATCTTCTTCAGGTGTGGAATCTCCTACAAATACAGACACCACAGATGATCTCCCTATTGCTCTTCGAAAGGGAGTTCGCTCTTGTACGCAACACTCTATTCATGATGTTGTGACCTATGCTCAACTCACTCCTTCTGCTAGGGCTTTTGTTATTGCTATTTCAGATACGGTCACTCCAGCTAATTATCAGGAAGCTCTTGCTATACCTCAGTGGAAGGCTGTCATGGATGAAGAAATCTCTACCCTTCAAGAACGTGGCACTTGGACACGTGTTCCTCCTCCTCTTGGAATAGATGTTGTTGGGTGTAGATGGGTCTTTGTGATCAAATACCATGTCGATGGATCTATCGACCGCTACAAAGCTCGCTTAGTTGCCAAAGGATTCACTCAGACATATGGAGTTGACTTCTTTGACACTTTCTCACCTGTTGCTCATCTTACCACCATCCGAGTTCTCTTCTCTGTTGCCATCAATAAGGGTTGGCAACTTTCTCAACTAGACGTCAAGAATGCCTTTCTCTATGGTGACCTTCAAGAGGTTGTTTTCATGGAGCAACCTCCAGGGTATGTTGCTCCGGGGGAGACTCGTGTATGTAAGCTAAAGAAGGCTATCTATGCTCTCAAACAAAGTTCTCGCGCATGGTTTAAAAAGTTTAACGAAGTAATCAAGATCATTGGTTTCATCCACAGCTCTGCAGATCACTCTATCTTCATACGCAAGACTCCTCATGGAATGGTGGTTCTGGCTGTCTATGTTGATGACGTCCTTCACACTGGTGATGATATTGAAGGTATCACCCTTACAAATAAACATCTTCTTCAACACTTTGTGACCAAAGATATGGGAACTCCTAAGTACTTTCTGGGCATTGAGGTCTCAAGAAACATAACTCCATGGTTCTCTCACAACGTAAGTATGTTATTGACATTCTGAAGGAAACAGGTCTTCTTGGTGCTAAACCTGCTAAGTACCCAATGGCAGTGGGAGACGACAAACTCTGGAGTGACAACTCCCCTCCTCTGCCTGATAGCACTAGATATCGTCGTCTTGTAGGCAAGATCATCTACCTAACTGTAACAAGACCTGACATCTGATGTGCGGTTGGAAAGGTTAGCCAATTCATGCAAGCTCCAAGGGAATGTCATCTTCATGCTGCTCTAAAAATATTGGAATACATTAATGGGTCCCCAGGGAAGGGACTTCTATTCCAAAGAAACAATCATCTCAACATAGAAGCCTATTCAGATGCTAGCTACGTTGATGATAAAGGAGATAGGAAGTCCACATCTGGCTTTTGTACCTTCGTGGGAGGAAATCTGGTGAGCTGGAAGAGCAAGAAACAAGCAGTGGTATCTAGATCAAGTGCGGAGGCCGAGTACAGAAGCATGGCCCAAACTACATGTGAACTAAAGTGGTTACGAACTCTCCTACTAGACTTCATGAGAGAACCAAACACATTGAAGTGGACTGTCATTTCATCAGGGAAGAAATCTTGAAGAAACAAATATGTACTCCATTCGTGACTTCAGACAAAGAGCTGGCTGATATCTTCACCAAACCCATATCCTCATCCTTCTTCGATGTGTGTAACAAGCTAGGCATGATTGATATATATGCTCCAGCTTGCGGGGGAGTGTTGAAACCAAGCGGTCTGTCCTTGTCGGTCTCAAGTCCGCGGTCTCCGCGGTCTCAAATTCTATCGAACAACGGTCTTATATCCACGGTTTCAGCGATCTCCGATATGCGGTCATCCACTTCATCTCAGACATGCAAGTCCGCTTCTAGTGAAGTTCAGCGGTCTCTAGCCCCATCAAACAACAGATCGTTAACCTCGGTTGCTGCGGTCTCCCAGCAGCAGACCGCCACGTCTCCTCAAATGTACCAGATCGCTTCTTGGGATGATAAGCGATCTGGTAGCCTCGATCTCCCCTTTACGGGGGAGTGTTCGCCAACACGGTCTCGCGGTCAGCTTGCTCACCACCAACAGAATTGTCTACTGGCGGTCTGCTCTTTCACACGACCTACTTCCTGTTGTGTGACCGCTAGTCACCGCTCCAGACCGGCGAGGTCGCTGCGGTGTGGTTCTTCGTGACCGCCTGACCGCCCAGTTTCTTATTGTATAGTATTTTTGTATATAGTCCCACACTGTGTATTTGTATTTATCTCTTTCCCTTCTGGTCTATTTAAAGGAGGCAATACTCTTGTAATACTCAGTTTTTTGGAAATAAAAATTCTGTTATTTTCAAATTCTCACAACGGCGCCAGACAATGGGGTCGGGTCATTACAACAGCTCCAACCTCTAGTAATTCACAATCAACATTCATTGTACCAGACCCTGATGCAGAAGAGCCAGACCTAGAAGAAATAAACTTGCTGTCTGCTAAAGTTATTGGTCTGGGGATAAAGCTAAATGATGTCTATCCTAAAGCTGAAGCTGATCTGGAGAAGCTCTTCAAGGGACATGAAAGAGTTCAGAAACATCCAGAGAAGGCCATTCCAGCCAACTTCAAGTATGTGGAAAGAAAGTTCAGAAAGTTCTATTAGGTCTTATCTACTTTTCTCAAAAAGAGAAAGTAAATCATTTCTTGGGTAATTTACTCTGATAAACATTTATTTATATCAAAAAGATGTTTTTATGTTTACCATATCTTTCAGTCTATTGTCTTTGTATAGTTGTTTGTATTATGATTTATGTCTGAGCATGTTTGAAATCACTCACTTTATTTTGTAAAATTTGTTGAGATAAATAAAGGGAGATTGTTGGGAAAAACCCTTATAATTTATCTGACATATTATCTTAAAGTGACTACATCAGTTAGGTTGTATTACCCACATTGTATAGAAAGGGTAAAAAGGTCATTAGATGTCCTAGGATGTCACACTCACCTTAGAGTGTCAAGATACGCACAAATTCAGTTGAGTTAAAACTTGCGTCGAATAGTAGTCGACGCAACTTCAACTAGAAGTCAATGCAACTCAGACTGACTATCGAAGTATCAAGTAAAGTCGACACAATGTCGAAATGAACTTGATGTAGAAGGTAGTGTCTATCGAAGCCATCATAGAATTCGACGTAACTTCGACTTCAATTCGATGCAGAAGATGAAGTTCAAATCCAAGTCTTCAACTCGATGGATACGTCGATAAGTACTCAACGCAACATCGACATCTGAGTTCAGCCTGAGCTAAGAAGGCATTCGAAGCTGCTTCTATAAGAACTCAGAGGTGCGTCGATGTGATGAATAATGAAGTCGGCGCAGCGTCGAATACAGACAGAAAAAGTAAGTTTTCTGCTGTCTTTTCTAATACCTTTTTAGAAGGTCTACGAAGCTGAAAATAGTTTCTAATGGCTCGTTTATTGCCAAGAATGGAATGGAGAATTTCATAGAAACAACAATGACATTCTTGGAAGATATTCAAATCAGTCTTGACGGGATGGGAATAGAGATAGAAGAAAATATTTATTATTTAATGGACATTCCTTATAAGGGCAATCCAAAGGAAGAAAGAAATTCAAACACAAATCAATAGAGAATGAGTATGTCGAGGAAGTAAGAAAATACAACCATTATTCTCGCAGTCGACTTCTTCTGTCTTCTTCTTCCTCCTCTAGCCTTAAGACAAAATAGAAGAACAACTTCTCTGTACAGGAAAACAACATAACAAGACTGCTGCTTCCTCTTCAACATCATATAGCAGCAAGCCAACAAAGTGCAGAGAGGATCAAGATCAAAGCTCATACCCCTTGTGATCATCACTATCTTAAGCAAGGGTTCATTATATTCAGATCTTGAAGTATATAGAAGCAACAACATCCATAGAGATAGCTGCTGAAGGATTCTGATGCGCAAATCTTAGCACACTGCTATAGGCAGTGGCAAGACTGCGGCACGAAACGGCAGTGTACCGATCGTTTAAGTAATATAAAATGAGGAACGAATCCCCGGGTATCGAATCTCAAAGTAACACAGTAAGGTGAAGTTAACAATTGAGGAGGGACTTGAGATCGAAGTCCTTTAAGTCAGATGGATTGCGGAAGGGTTGATTTGGCTTTTGGAAAATAAAAGAAAATAAATTAAACTACTCCTATGTAGGCCTTGAGCGCACTGCTTCGTTAGGCGGGATGGAAACTACGTAGGCCTTGAACGCACTACTTCGCAAGGGCGGATGGACGAGTAGGCAAGCGGATGGAGTGGCAAGTGCGGAATCGAACTGTGCAGGCCTTGAGCGCACTGCTTCGTGAGGCGAATGGATTACACGGGCCGCTATGCCACGCTTCGCTAGGCGGATGGAGAGTAGTCTTACGAATGGAGTGAGTCGCACCGGCGGAGTGAGGGTCGCAAGCACCTCGTCAATAAGCACGCCACTAGCAATTGCTAGTGCGGCACACAAACATGATGGCTGGATGGAGGATGGAATGGGGCGCTCCTCACTTGCATAAACCACACATAATGATTTCACATAGACATGAAATTTTGAATAACATAACAAGGTTTAACAAATATTATTCATACACCCAAAAGATAAATGAAAACAGCACTACAATATAAAGGGGGTTGAGATTACAACCAAAGCACGGAGACTCATCGGAGGTTCACGACCGGAATCTAGGGTTGTCAATCCGTATCCGAGCTCGGGCTCCAACTACCGTCCGGGGTCCGGAAGAGCTGTCACCTTCTTTTATTATACCCGTCTTTTCCGTCAATCTTCTTTGGCCACGATCTCACCGGAGAACCTCACAAGTGCAGCACTGAATCCCTCAAAATGGAGCTTTGGAGGTGCACGAACAATGGAGGAGGCCTAAAGGATGCTCCGGCTTGAGATTTGCAAGAGAATGGCGGCCGGAGCTCCTCCCGAAGGTGGGCGGTGATTGAGCGGCGAAATGGGCGAAACTGGAGCTCTTGGACGCGGGAAAGAAGATCGGTCCAATTAGGGCGGATTCTGTAGCTTAAATAGAAAACGGGTCAGAAATTGGTCACGAACGGTCGAACGCACGACCGTGCGATATTAATTAAGAATAACACCAGGAAGACGACCCAGAGCGCGCACGTGCGTTTTACTCACGCACGGTCAAAGCCGACCGTGCGTAAAAATGCACGACTAAATTCAGAATGCTACTTTGGGCCATAGATGAGAGCGCGCGATCACAGCTGACCGTGCGTCAAGAAAACACACGACCATGCGATTCATGCAGACATGAAATCTGGGCAAAATGGATGTTCTACCTACCTGCACAGCACCAAATAGCAATTACACAGCTTGGAATACCCTTCCAGCTCAATCCAAATACAGAAAAAGGGTTGGGGAGCACAATGTGCTTACCCCCAATAATAAAGCGCGCAATTGTACACCAAAACGGGACCAAAGAGTGCACTGTATGAAGAAATATGTTTAAGCGAAATATAAGTAATAATGAACTAAAAGTGAAGTGCATATGCGAGAAAACTATCCCAGATGATTCCATAAAAGTGTATATAAATGGGACTCATCACACCCCAAACTTACCTGTTTGCGCGTCCCGAGCAAACAAATCCGACGGAGTGGGAAAAGCATAGTTAGCTAAAAAATTGCGACATGGAGTAGTATGCGAAGTTGCATACTTGTGTGCGTAGAAATTCATTAGAAGAAGTTTCTAAATATGCTAGCTAATTTATAAAAAGTGTAGATGCATAAAAAGGAATTTATTTTTACTCAAAAATGGAATGTTGGTGAATCTCGTGGTCACGCATAGTATGAAAGTAAGCTAGACGCGAAGGGGAGTGTTACCCGAGACCGGAACTCGAAATTATCTCCGTTGAAATCCATCAACGTCGAGAACCATAAGCTCGCCCTATCACACTCTCTCCACGGCGCTAGTGAACTCACAAGACGAATCGATAGGACTTTAAGTATACACAAGGCTTAGGTTACGGTTTGGAATACAAAGATAAACGTGAAGGCTAATCGCAACCCAGATGAGCATACAAAAGTGCTAAATCATAACAGCCCCAATAATACACGTGTAACACACCCCCAGACTTGACTTTGAAACCGGGTGTGCACACGGCCTACTCCAATCGATAGAGATAGATGTTTCAATTAAAAAGCTAGGGATATATTTTTTTCTTTCTCTTTGCTTTTTCTTTTTCTTTTTCTTTTTCTTTTCCTTCCCCTTTTTTTATATCCCCAAATCTATTAGCAAGAATCTCAGCATATAGAATATTTTAAGAAATCCACATCAACACAAAAGTTTCACAAGACCGCACCGCATTGGAAAATTACTATTCATTAATGCTTTTGGCTTATTTTTTGGTTGCGATAATGGGATTAGCTTTTAGGCCTTGGAGAAGTATAGTGGAGCTGAACCAAAAGGTTGGGTAGGCACAAAAATAGGCTAGCAACGGTTAGCGTATAGGAATGGTAGAAAAAAGCTCAAGCTTGCCAAATAGATGGCCTACGTCACGCTCATCTTGCAAATCGTTCGCACCCATGCTTCAAGAGTCGCTTGGGGCAAGTTCTTAGCCCCCGAGAAAGGTAATCCTTTTTCCCGACTCGAGCAACACGAACCTCGCGCTCGCCTACACACAATACCACGCTACCACTAGATTCAACCACATTCACCATTTTGAGTAAAATAAATTAAAATCTACGCAAATCTACTAATTATAAATTAGAAGCATAAATAAAAACTAATTCTACTCATATTCCTAGGCAAGACACGAGTACTCAACTATAGCACTACAAGAGTCAACACGCCACTCCATCTTGCAATTTTTAGACTAATACAGCAATTCCTACATCACAACCAAGAATTGAATATACAGGAGCATACAAACAAGCGAGTGTGCACTGAAGTGGGTGTTGTGATGTGCGGTGAAGATGAACAAATAAAATAACTGAAATAAAATACTTCTAGCATGCACTGAGATGTGCCCGTGCAGTGGGTAACACATAGCGGCTCTCCCCCAGACTTAATCTAAGCAAAAGACGCAAATGATGTAACCGTGAAAATTGAGTAAAAGGCTAGGGGAAGAAAAATTACCCATGCTCAGAAATGAGCATACCAGAAGATTAGCGTTAATACTGCGATGGAAGTCCTAGTCCGCCACCAAAAGATCACCACCCTACAAAAAGGACGCACCAAGCAATAGCAAAAATAATATATTAAGGCATTAGCGGATTAGAAAAATAAAAACAACCAAAACTGGGTTGTCTCCCAGTAGCGCTTTTGTTTACCGTCCTTAAGCTGGACTTAATACCTGTATGATGCATTTTAATAACATTGTCTAAACATAAAAGAGACAACTAAAATATCCTAATTATTACAGGCATGCCAAAAAGATCAACTGTAAGTTGATTTAAAATAGTAACTAGAAATAAAAGAAATGGGTCTGAAGACCCAACAGCAGCAGTCCAGAAGATCAGGAGCTTTCCATCTCCATATTTCATCTTTCTTCATCCTCTTCCTCTCCTCCAATCGGCGGTCATGGATGAAGTAGCATTTACCACCCTGCACCCAAACTTTCAAGGAAAACGCAAGCAATGATGATGAGGGAGAATATGTTATTAATTTCATCATTGCCATCTGCTTTCCCTTCCATGACTGCCTCTCAAAATTACCTAAGAATGGGTCTATAAATTCATGCACCTGCAAAGGAATATGTGCAATATTAGAAATTAAAGCAGGTGGGGAAGCAGGAAGGATGAACTTATCAATATCTGCATTATAAGAAGGTTGATTAGGAAATAAAATGGAAGAAGAACTAAAAGAATCAAACAAAGGAGGAGTGATCCCGGTTTCACTCCTGGCAAGTTCCACAAAAGACTCAATGTTGGTTGCAATAGAATCACTGCAGGCATAATATGAGCAGCTAGGAACTTCGATGATGAGTTGGACCTTCTCCTCCGGTGATGAGGTAGAAACCTTATCACTAAGGAAAATGTCCTCCTCAGTGCAACTCAGCATAGCTTCAGGCTCCATACGCTTATCCTGCACATCTAAAAACTCGGCAATAAGAGCAGAAGATACATGCATACTGATACAAGAAAATATCTGAGTGGAAATAGGACTCAAGATAGTGTCCGATAGGAGTGAAGAAATATCCTCAGATATAGAATCCACAGGAAAGGATGGCACAATGGAGGAAGAAAACTCCACAATAACGTCATAGTGATCAACAACGACGCTGATCAACGCATTCGTTGTGCTCCCAAGATGACCCGGGGGCCTAACATATGTGTCATCAGCGATGGAAGGAGCGGTGGCATAGGAAGGTAGTGGAATGGAGATAAGTGTTGGCTCGATCATCATCCTCTCCCAATTGCAATTTCCATTGCTCACAGTCTTTCAGCGCGTGATCAAAACTCTGACAACACAAACAGCGCTTCCCGATAGGTTTTGACTGTGGAAAAGCCAAACCACCCGATGAAGGCGATGCTCGCGATGGGGACGCATACTTATAATACGTAAGTTCATTGTATGAAGTTCTAGATTCTCCATACGATGAACTACACAGATTATAATTATGGCTTCCAAAATAGCACTCATCACTAGAGTGATTAGACGCTCTACACCACCTACATGGTTGATAAGCATACATTGCATATTGGTGTAAAGAAGGATTAACAACTAATATAAATAGAAATTGATCTCATTATGCACGTAGCAATGTTTAAAACGACGGAAACCTGATTTTTGAAATACTTAAAAATAGATAAAAAGAGAATTTACAAACACTAAATTAAAACACATGCGATAAACAAATGGAAAAGAACTTCTATCTAACAGCTCTCCCTCTCCAGAAAACTCACACGTCTGTGCTCCCCGGCAACGGCGCCAAAAACTTGATGCGCAAATCTTAGCACACCGCTATAATCGGTGGCAAGATTGCGGCACGAAACGGCAGTGTACCGATCGTTCAAGTGATATAAAATGAGGAACGAATCCCCGAGTATCGAATCTCGAAGGAACACAGTAAGGTGGAGTTAACTATTGAGGAGGGACTTGAGATCAAAGTCCTTTAAGTTGGATGGATTACGGAAGGGTTGATTTGGCTTTTGGAAAATAAAAGAAAAGAAATTAAACTACTCTTATGCAGGCCTTGAGCGCACTGCTTCGTTAGGCAGGATGGAAACTACGTAGGCCTTGAACGCACTACTTCGCAAGGGCGGATGGACGAGTAGGCAAGCGGATGGAGTGGTAAGTGCAGAATCGAACTGTGCAGGCCTTGAGCGCACTGCTTCGTGAGGCGAATGGATTACATGGGCCGCTATACCACGCTTCTCTAGGCGGATGGAAGAGTAGTCTTACGAATGGAGTGAGTCGCACCGGCGGAGTGAGAGTCGCAAGCACCTCGTTAATAAGCACGCCACTATTAATTGCTAGTGCGGCACATGAACATGACGGCGGGATGGAGGATGGAATGGGGCGCTCCTCACTTGCATATACCACACATAATGATTTCACATAGACATGAAATATTGAATAACATAACAAGGCTTAACAAACATTGTTCATACACCCAAAAGATAAATGAAAACAGCACTACAATATAAAGGGGCTTGAGATTACAACCAAAGCACGGAGACTCATCAGAGGTTCACGGCCGGAATCTAGGGTTGTCAATCCTTGTCCGAGCTCGGGCTCCAACTACCGTCCGGGGTCCGGAAGAGCTGTCACCTTCTTCTATTATACCCGTCTTCTCCGTCAATCTTCTTTGGCCATGATCTCACCGGAGAACCTCACAAGTGCAGCACTGAATCCCTCAAAATGGAGCTTTGGAGGTGCACGAACAATGTAGGAGGCCTAGAGGATGCTCTGGATTGAAATTTGCAAGAGAATGGTGGCCAGAGCTCCTCCCGAAGGTGGGCGGTGATGGAGCGGCGAAATGGGAGAAACTGGAGCTCTTGGACGCGGGAAAGAAGATCAATCCAATTAGTGCGGATTCTGTAGCTTAAATTGAAAACTGGTCAGAAATTGGTCACGCATGGTCGAACGCACGACCGTGTGTGAACCGTGCGATATTAATTAAGAATAACACCAGGAAGACGACCCAGAGCGCGCCCGTGCGTTTTACTCACACATGGTCAAAGCCGGCCGGGCGTAAAAATGCACGACTAAATTTAGAATGCTACTTTGGGCCATAGAAGAGAGCGCACGATCGCAGCCGACCGTGCGTCAAGAAAATGCACGACCGTGCGATTCATGCAAACATGAAATCTGGGCAAAATGGATGTTCTACCCACCTGCACAGCACCAAATAGCAATTACACAGCTGGGAATACCCTTCCAGCTCAATCCAAATACAGAAAAATGGTTGAGCACCATGTGCTTACCCCCAACAATAAAGCGCGCAATTGCACACCAAAACGGGACCAAAGAGTGCACTTTATGAAGAAATGTGTTGAAGCGAAATATAAGCAATAATGAACTAAAAGTGAAGTGCATATGCGAGAAAACTATCCCGGATGAGTCCATAAAAGTGTATATAAATGGGACTCATCAGATTCTAACTGAAGAGTCCTATTCTCTTCTTCCTTATCTTCTACTATTCTTATTCTGCAACAGTAAAAGAGTATTAAGAACCCATCTTCAAAGGATTCAGTGGTTCTAAGATTCTCCTTAGCAAAATTCTCAATGGCTCTAAGATTCTCCTTAGCAAAAGACTCAGTGGTTCTAAGAGTCTCCTTATCAAAAGACTAAGTGGTTCGGAGAGTCTCCTTATCAAAAAACTCAGTCACTCTTAGTGCAATCCTACCAAGGTGGTAGAAGAGTGGACTACCCACATTTTGGGGAACCACTATAAAATTCCAGTGTCTTTTACATTACTTTTCTGTGCTGTCTCCTTACTGTTTTGACTTACTGATTACTGCTTTCCATTTCTACTTTATTCTGAGTTGAGATTGCTGAATGTATAGTTATTAGAGTAGTTATTTTTATTGTGTGTGCACATTTAGTGTAAAGATTGTACAATCCCGTATTTGTCGAGTGGGGGGCCCACGCTTGAGGTACGCAAAAGAGTTGGCAAGGAGGGCACTCGCCCAGCTCAGGAAGGGAAATATTGGTCTCGAGCAAATGCCGCCTCTCTCGCAGGGTATTCACGGGAAACTCGCGCAAGAGTGGCACGGATGTCATGGCACTCGGGCGAGTGATAGGCGGGGCCCTACTTGCCAAGAGCACCAAGGACCCTGCGAGTGGCGCTCTCAAGGGCCATTCGCCACGCAGTCGCCAGGAGGTCTAGTACGCGGGAGGTTAGGCGAGAGGTGCCCTCATGGATCACTCGCCCAGGGGGCCTTGGGTGCAAAATTACCTAGATACCCTTGGTGGGCTACCAATAGCCCTTCAGAACAGCAGAGTTTGGTTGTTAGCAGACCAAGTTGGGGTGCGTTTAGTACAACCAAAAAGCGGGATCATGCTATTAGCAGACCAGACTAGAAAAGCTATATATAGAATTTGAAGGGCACCTTTGGAGAGGATTCCAATTTCTGGCTTCTTCCTCCCTAGGTTCTTTGGTTTGCTCCTCAGGTTCTCCATGGTGTCGTGCTTCAGCTTTGGCTTGGGAGGGGAAGCGCTTTAAGATCTATCGGGTATGTGGTGGGACCTCTGTACTGTAACCAAGGGTCTGTGTTAAGCTCTTAGTCTCCGGTCTGCTTCTCCCGTGGGATCTGTAGGTGCTACCTGCCCCTCTAAGGGGTCTGATCTCCTCGTTGGGGTCAAGTCTTGGTTCCAACATTTTTGGTGCGGTGAGCGTGGAGAGCAGTTAGTATAGGAAAGTCTCAAGGAAGTGGTATGGCAGGGGAAGATGAGCGATACGCCATCTTTGGCGGTTCACCACCCCCATGTGCGCCAGCGACAATCGAGATGCTGGCAGACCTCCGAAGGGACCTGCTCGGTGTGATCAAATATGCATTCGCCGCGGCACAGGGTGATCTCGCAACCTCGGGGGCCCAGGTGGCCCTACCGCCAGGAGTTGGCGAGAATGCCCCGGTGCAGAGGGCAGGAAAAGAAGTGACGACCGAGGGGCCTGGGCGAGACCTAGCTGGGCAAGAACTCTTCCCCAGCTTGGCGAGTGCGAGTGTGATCCTGGCGGGCGCCGTACCGGCGAGCAGTACCCCAGCGAGTGAGAGGCAGGCGGAAGCAGGCCCGACCCGAGAGCTTGTGTGGCGAGTGGAGTAGGTCAAGAGCACGAGTAGGGGATGCCCCTTCTGTGAGTTGGTACTTTTGGCACCACACCCCAAAGGATTCAAAGAGCCAGCCATGCAGCTCTACACCGGCAAGGACAACCTTGTCCAGCACTTACAGTGGTTCGAAGATATGGTTTCCATCAGACCAATGTCAGACGCTTTCAAGTGCCAACCCTTTGCCACTAGCCTAAAGGAGAAGGCCCGGGACTTGTTCCACTAGCTTTTCGTGGGGTCAATTTATGCCTTCGAAGACCTGAGTTGCGGCTTCCAGCTGCATTTCTCTACATTGAAGAAGAGGAAGAATGATGTAGGGATACCATGACGACGTGGAAATTACGCTAACAGAACAAACATTCATCACAGAGAATAAAATAACATGGAGGGATTCCGACCAAAAGCGAACGAAAGGGGGTCGGTTGGCTCTCCAAATCCAAAAGATAAAAAATATGCGGGACTCGATACAACGTCCTTAGGACCTACCTCTCCAACAAGCACACAACTCACCGCAAGCCGGACTCGATACAACGTCCTTAAGACCTACCTCTCCAACAAGCACACAACTCACCGCACCTACACAAGCATATATTCCATCAATCAATTCATTTCAAAACGCAGCGGCAATTTTCTTGGAGCGTTGGTGAACATTCAAGCGGCGATAAAACGTTAGTTGAGATTAACTCCCTTGTTAGCGCCAAGTGCGCCAATCTTAGAGAGCAAATCAAGGCTAGCCCAAGCTTCGCTCCCGCACCGGATCTACCAGATCCGAACAACAAGAGATTCAATAACAACGCCTAGATTTCAGATTTTGCAAGCGAGAAAATTAAAGCCACGGATAAAACGATTCGACAAAACCTCCACAAACTAAAGCGTGGAAAGAATCACTAGCAAGGAAAGGGGTTACCCAACCAAGAAGATGAACACACAAGATAAGGTGGGAGAATCTCTCTCTCCACGATTCCACCGGCGTCGCACCGAATGGAGAAGCACCCTTTCTTCCTTGGAGTCGCACCGCAGAAGTCTCGCCGGAGTTGCACCGAAGAGGATGGAGGGAGGCGGCCTTGGAGTCACACCAAGAGGGAGGGGGCGGCAAGGAGAAGGCTCTACCTTGGCCGAAATTTCAAAGAGGGGGAAATTAGGTTTTCAATCTTCAATCTCCTCATTCCACCATAAGGACCCCTTTAAATAGGAGTTTACACAAAAAAATAACCATCCATGATGGAGATGAAATCTCATCCATCCGCATGGTTAAATACACACCAACATGAAATTAAAAAATTCAAAATTAAAAATTACAACCATTTTAATAAATATAAAATTATCATCATGAAATAATTTTATATTTATTAATATAAAATAAAAGTGCATGCATAAAAAGTTTAATTCTTCATGGCGGTTTTGGCACACCGCGGGCGGAGATTATAACGCGGATTTCCAACATCATCATCATGGCACCTCAGATCTTTGTGGCGCAGCGCCTCGGCAGCCGGGTCATCATCATGAAGGAGTGTCGGAGGGGACGCGCCATCAAAGAAGGACCCCAAGGCACTTTTCAATATCAAGCAGAGGCCGGGGGAGTCTTTAGCCCACTGTGTGGATCGGTTCCAGGAGGAGGTCCTCCTCATCCAGGAGGTGCCAGGGTTCACCCTCCAGCTCGCCTTTACGGTGGGGCTGCGGGAGGGGTTCTTCAAAACGAGCCTTAAGAGGAGGGCTCCTCTGTCCTTCGAGGAGTTGATGGAGAGGGAGGCAGAAAAGATAGAGGGGGAGGCGGCTAACCCGGAGTTCACAAAAAGGCTAGCAAAGCTCAGTGAGCCAGAGGTCAAGCAGCAAGAAGTTCAGAGAAGGGAAGAGTCGAGGGCCCCAGAGTTGGGGTGGAGGCAGTAGGGAGGAGGCAACTTCCAGAGGGGCCAAAGAAGGTCTCATTAGCTCGGGTGGATGCAGGGTCGGAGGCCATTGGCTCCCCTGCCTCAGCAGGCTATGGCAATCGGGCGAGGAAGAAGAGGGAGAGGAGCCGGAGCAGGAGTTAGAGTGAGGAGAAGGAATCGCGACACGGAGGCCGAGAAAAGGGAAGTGGCGTTGCCATATTATGACTTCCACCACAAAGAGGGTCATGCAACGACCATCTGCCCGGAGTTCCTGGAGATGAGAGGGGCCAGAGTGCCAGCGCAGTGGGAGCAGTGGCCGGTGAGGATCGAGGAAGTCCTGCCTAGAGGGGAGGAAGAAGAAAAGTGTGAAGACCGGGCTGACGTGGGAACCCAGGGGGGAATCATAGTGATTCATGGGGGTGTGGCGACCCATAATGCGAGCCTCCATGTCATGTATCGTTGGAGCGTGGCTTCTACGCCTCAAGCCCCACCCCCAGCAGAAAAGATCACCTTCTCACAGAAGGATATGCCAGCCCACGAGGACCCATTCTGCGATGCGTTGGTTATCCAGATAGCCATCGAGAACTTCACCGTTTCCCAAATCCTTGTGGACAACGGGAGCTCAGTCAACGTCATGTTCACGAAGGCGTTTGATGAGATGAAGGTGGAGGCCATAAGGGTGTTGTCCTCAGATGGCCCGTTGTTCGGATTCTCGGCGGAGAAAAAGGAAGTGGAAGGAGGAGTAGGGCTCCACGTCGTCCTCGAGGGGAAGTCACATAACTTCCGGTTTGTCATTGTGGACGCTCCGAGCAGCTACAACGCCATCTTTGGACGACCTCTTATCAGCACGTTCTGATGCATCCCCTCCACTTTTCACCAATGTCTCAAGCTCAATGTATGAGGAGTCCAGGTCCGGGTGATGGGTGACCCAAAAGTGGCAAGGCAGAGCTACGTCAACGCGGTAAACACCACCTAGTAAGCTGAGGCGTAGGGGATAGACTGTGAGATGGAGTGGCAAGAGGAAGCGGAGGAGGTCGTCGGAGAACTTGGTACGGGGAGATGGAGGAGAAGAAGGGGAGATGGAGGAGAAGAAGGGGAGAAGAAGGGGAAGCCTAGACAGGAGGGCGGAAGAGTTGTTGGAGGTTGGGGAGGATAAGATGGAGGAAGGAGGGGCCGAAGCACTTGCTTGCTGCGAAAGAAAGGAGGGCGATTGGGGGGAGCAGTCTCGGCTGGAGGTCGTGGATGAGGTCATGGAGCTGGAGGTCACTTCCCTGGCGGGAGTAATAGAAAAAGTAAAGATCAGCGGGGAGCTCGGACACGAGGAGCAAAAGAAGATCCTGGCATGCATCCAAGAGAACGTGGACATCTTCGCATGGAGCGCGGCAGACACACCCAGGATAGATGCGGATGTGGCTTGCCACCACCTCAACCTCGACCCCAGCGCCTCTCCGATCCGTCAGAAGAAGAGGTCCACCACGGACAAGCTAGAAGGACCCATCTGGGAGGAGGTGAGCAAGATCCCCAAGGCCGGCTTTGTATCGGAGATCCAGTACCCAGGCTGGGTCTCCAACGTAGTGATGGTAAAGAAAGGGGATGGTAGGTGGAGAATGTGTGTACACTTTTCTTTGCTAAATAAATCATGCCCTAAGGATTGTTACCCCCTGCCTCGAATCGACGTGCTGGTTGACTCAGCCGTCGGTTTTTCTCTAATGAGTTTTCTAGATGCTTTCTCAGGTTACCATCAGATCCGTATGCACCCTCCCGACATCAAGGATGTCTCTTTCATCACAGGGGATGGGTGCTACTGCTACAAGATGTTGCCCTTTGGGCTAAAAAATGTATGGGCAACATATCAGCGGATGATGGATAGGGTCTTCGGAGAACAGAGAGGGAGGAACTTAGAAGTTTATGTTGATGACCTCATGATCAAGAGTCGGGACCTCGAGTCCCACCTTCGGGACCTCGAAAAAACTTTTGGGACCTTGCAAAAAAAACTCAACACCCAGAAGTGTGTCTTCGGGGCTAGCCGAGGGAAGTTCCTAGGCCACTTGCTCACCCCAGTCGGGGTGGAGCCTAACCCCGATAAAGTTAAGGCAATCTTGGAGCTAGGATCACTAAGGAATGCAAAGGAGGTCCAGCGACTCACCGGGAAGCTGGTCGGACTAAGTAGGTTTCTCTCTAGGGTGGGGGAGAAGTGTGCGTCATTCTTCAAGGTGGTAAGGGGAATCAGAAGTTCCAGTGGACCCCGGAGTGTGAGGGGGCTTTCCAAGCTTTGAAGGAACAACTGACTCTGGCTCCCTTGCTCCAGGGACCAATGCTAGGAGAGGATTTATCCCTATACTTGGGTGTAGGGTCTGAAGCGGTATGCTCCATGCTGGTGCGGGAAGAGGGGAAGAAATAGCTCCCGATTTACTATGTCAGCCAAGTCCTGAGGAAGGGCGAGCTTAGGTACCCAATTTTAAAAAAATTGGCCTTCGCTCTCATGGTATCATCCCGGAAGCTGCAACCCTACTTCCAGGGCCATTCAATCAAGGTAGTGACCGACCACCCCCTTTGCAATATTATGGAAGGAGTGGAGCACTCGGGAAGATTGGCTAAATGGTCAGTGGAGCTGAGCGAATTTGACATCTCATTTGTGCCCAGGTTCTTGATAAAGGCGCAAACAGTGGCAGACTTCATAGCCGACTACGTGACCGAGGTAGAAAATCCGAATCACCCCTCTCAGTGGCCTGGAAGATGTTAGTCAATGGAGCTTCAGGGAAGCATTCCTTTGGTGGGGGGAGTCGTCTTAGTAAGCCCCCAAGGGACGAGGATCGAGCAGGCCATCAACATTCACTTTCCTCTCAGCAACAACCAGGCCGAGTACGAGGCGGTGATCGTAGGCATGCGACTGTCCCGAGAGTTAGGTGTACAAGACGTGGAGATCTCGATAGACTCCATGGTGGTGGCATGTTAGATCAGGGGGGAATTTGAAGCGAAGGAGCCAATCCTACAATGCTATCTGGAGAAGGTTAAGGTGTTAATCGGGTAATTCCGCACCTTCACCATCCAGCATGTGCCAAGGGACGAGAGTATCCAGGTGGACCTCCTGGCCAAGTTCGGTCCTCGGGACGAAGGGACAGTGTCGGAGCTTTTTCGACCCTCCATCAAGGAAGGAGAGCTGATGGAGATAGATCATCAAACATCGTGGATGGATCCCATCATCACCTTCCTAACATCGGGGAAGTCCCCAAAATGAGATGTGGATAAACGGTGGCTCAGGTATAAATCGGCTTACTACTCCCTACTTGCAGGTAGCTTAAATCGAAAGACCCTCTCGTGGCTTCTAGCTCGTTGTGTGAAGGAGGAGGAGGTCCCATGGGTCCTGGAAGAAATCCATTCGGGAGAATGTTGCAGCCACTCGGGGAGCATAACCCTGGAGGGAAGAGTGTTGAGGCAGGGCTATTTCTGGCCTACCCTCAATAAGGATGCGGTAGAGTTCGCCAAGAAAAGTTTTCTTAACCTAACTTTTGATCTAAATGAAATTTTAGTTTAAAATTAAAAATTATATGAATGTCTTATGAATTATGTCTTATACTTCTGCTCAGGAATACCAAAACCTCAAGTATGGGGGTATTTGATAAGTAGTTTTTATATAACTTATTTTTGTATAAATTTTAGTAATTATTTAATATGAACTTTTCTTTTTCATGTCAATTTTAGCTTATAACTAGTTCTTTTATGAAATTGTTTCTAATTTAGCTTATTTGTATTTTTGCAGAATTTTGGGACAAATTTGCAAAAAATTGCATTACACGCCCCAGGTCACGCCCGTGACCAAGGTCGTGTAATCATAAAACCAGTCCAGAGTTGATGTCATGCATTTGAGCTCGCCCACAGCAAGTCACGCCCTTGGTCACGCCCATGACCAAGGGCGTGTAAACCTTAAGTGATGCTCCCGGAGATGTCGTCGAGACGTCGAGATGTCATCGAGAATTCAACTAATGTCACGCCTGTGACCCATATGTCATGGCCATGACATTTCCGCGTGATCTTTGCTCTCCGTTGCGCCGCAGTCAAGCCCACGCAGCATTTAATGAAGCCATCACAGGTCACGCCCGTGACCCAAATGTCACGGCCGTGACTTGGCCCTCTTCTCCGCGCCGTCAAGCAAGACCCACACCGCTGTCGGAACTGAGCTGAACAGTGGTTACACGCCCTCGGTCATGCCAGTGACCGAGGGCGTGCAATGTGAAATTTTTTTCTATAAATTCAGAGGTTCTCCTTGAGTCCAGGGTTCAGAATTTTGGAGAGGGGGAGGTGCTGCTAGAGCTGTTAGTGATCTTTTTCATGCTTTTGTTCAAATATTTCCATTTCATGTTCTCTCTCTTTCCCTTTCATGCAATGTTCTAGTTTTCTTTTAATGCAATAGTTTCTTAAGCATGTAATCTCTACATTTCTAGCATTGTAATCTTGTTTAAGGCTTTTGATAGTTTTTAATTTCAATAAAAATTAGTTTTGTTTTCTTCACTTCTCTTTCTCTTATAATTAGCTTTTCTTCATGCAATTTTATCTTACTCTCTTTTTCCCCTCCACCATGATTAACTAATTTTCATTAGTGCTCGATCAAAATGATTCGAGGAAGAGATAATCACGTTATGATTTTCTAAAGCTCTCTTTTTCCGTTTTTGAAAACACTTGATTTACACTTGATTTACCCTTGATTTACCCTTGATTTTTAATTAGCGAGACCATATTTTTGATATATGGTTTTCGCTTAGGTTTTCATACTTAGATAGCCGAGAGGCTCAAAGTATGAATCGATCACTCAAGAGTAAAGAAGGTTGAACGCACCCCTCGAGAGAGGATGACGTAAATCTCCTAGATTGGAGTCAAATCCAATAGAGGGGTTCACAACCTAAAGCAAGTTTTTGGTAATCGATTATAGAACGAGAGTTCCGTTGATTTTTCCTAAACTTAGTTGGGCATTTCCCTCGAGAGAGGCATGTTTGAGCTTCAGGAACTGTTGGGAACAGTGCCCAGCAATGTTCCTGATTTGAAGAACTGCTCAGCTCAATGATAAGTGCAAGCTGTATTTAATGCTCCATCTAGCTCATGCTTGCAGAGATCGACAAATGTCAAGTACTTTAACTATTTCAGTAAGTACTATATATATCGTCAAGAAGAACAAGATTCGTCGAACGCAGAAGGGAGTTCGTCGAATGCAGAATGGAGTTTGTCAAACTCAGAAGGAAGGTCGTCGATCGTTGAGACTTGGCGTGTTCGTCGAACGAAAAAGGAAGATCGTCGAACTCAGAAGGAAGATCGTCGACCGCTGAGACTGGGCGTGTTCGTCGAACGAAAAAGGAAGATCGTCGAACTCAGAAGGAAGATCGTCGACCACTGATACTCGACAAGATCATCGAACGCAGAGAAGACGCGGTATCGTCGACTTCATCAAAGTGGCCTTGACGTCGAGAAAGAACAGATATCTTCGTGAAGTAGCCTTATTGCTGAGAAGGCTAAGTAGGACTGATGTTGTTGGACATCGTCGTAAAGAAAGCATGTCGACTGAAGAAAGACAAGCTGAAGAGAAGCAGCTGTTGAAGCGTCGACATGACATCACTCATGTCGTCGAGAGAACAACATGATTACGACGACAGACAGCAAGAAAGAAGATATCAACGACACAGTCAGAGAAAGCTTATCGTCGTATATGCAGAATCGCCAGGATATCTTGTATCGTCGAGATACCACCATCAGTGGCAGAAGTAAGAAGACTTGAAGGTCTACTAAAGCCCAAGGCATTGACAAAGTCTTGTCGTCGAGATATTGTCCATATCGTCGAGATACTGTCGGTATCAGCTTGAAGGTGGAAATATCATCGAGACAGAATTCAAACGTTGCAGACGCGCTGTTAGCATTTAATGCTGCCGCCTGATTGTCCTATCAGCGCGTGCTCTTATGGAATGGGCGCCTAACATTAAAGGGCATCACATGTTACCGTTATGCGGCTCATCTGTCCTATAAAAGGGAACAGTGATGCCCTAAAAAAGTAGTTCTATATAGAAAGAAAAAGAAAGAATCCCGCCGCTATTCAATAGAACAGTATATTCAGCGGAGAAGAAGAACAAGAACAAGCTTCAAGAGTTCTCCGAAGAATCAGTCATCTTCATCGACTGAAAAGAGAAGCTGATCAACACCAGGCAAAAGAAATGAAGGCTGAAGAAGATCCAATGCTGAATCTCCAGATCAAGAAGCATCTTCTTCAACCTAAAGAAGTCAATCCTCATCAGGCTAAAGTTGCCAATCTTCATCCGGCAGAAGAAACGGTTTTATTACTGTAATTTCTTGTAAGGCTTGAGGGCCAGGGCAGTGCACTTGCGGGTGCGATTTGTCGAGCTTTCGGGCTCGGGTGCATTAGGGGCTTGCGGGCCTAGGCTATTGGGACTTGCAGGTCTGTGTTGTATGGCTTGAGGGCCTGAGTGTCGAGCTTGCGGCTCGGGGGCAGTAGGGGCTTGCGGTCCTAGGCTGTTGGTACTTGTGGGTCCGAGTTGTAAGGCTTGAGGGCCTGAAGATTTGGCGGAGTTTGCCGAGCCTAGCACACTGTTGGGTAGGCACAAAGGGATAAAAGACTACTCAAGACACCCGATCTTGAGGAACCTCTATAGATCGTTGTATGTTTTCTGCGTTGTGCTTTCTACTTTTAGATCTACTAACCAGAAATCAAGAACACCTAAAAGGGGATAACATAATTGGAAAAACCTATTCACCCCCCCCCCCCCCCCCTCTAGGTGATAAAGTAGACACCCCATAAACAACAAGTGGTATCAGAGCGAGGTTGTTCAAAGAAAAGCTTAACAGCTTTATGGAGTCAAGGATAGCTGTTTGTTCCAGTGAGAACTTTGCCCTTTGTAAAATTAGAGCAAGAACTTACATGGAGGCAATGGATCCCAGAATGTTTTTAATTACTCAAGAAGGACCCTCCATAATAAAAGATGAGAGTCTCCTAGCCAGCCTGGACAAAGAAGCCAAAGATATTCTTGCTCATGCAGTTGACATCTCAACATTTCAGAAACTGGCTCGCTGCATAACAGCAAAAGAGATGTGGGACTCCCTATCAATCCTTATGGAAGGATCAAAAGAAGAAAGAAGCAAAGCAGCTAAGAAGAAAATCAGAACACTGAATGACAGTGACTCAAGCTGTTCAGACTCAGAAGAGAAAAATCAATTTGGACTGACTGTCCTATCTGAGTCAGAGGAAGAAGTCAAGGACGAAGTCTCACCTGAACAAGTATGCATAAGAGCTTCTATATCTACTTCAGACTCAGAATCGGAGACGAGCTCATCTGGTAATGATGACTGGCCCAAGTCATACAATGACCTCTTAGAAGATGTCAAGATGCTCAAGATGTTGTGCACGAAGCAGGATGCAAAAATGTCCTTTCTTCAAGCAAGATATCTTGATCTCTCAGAGAAAGCAGAAAGGCTAACTCTAGAGAAAGCAGAGTTTTGTCAACTCAAAAAGGACTTCAAGGCAAGCTCCAACCTTGACTTGATAGACAAATTTGGAAAAACTCTGAAGGCATTGATTGAAAGCAAAGAGATGTGTTGCTCACAAACCAGAGAAGTAGTTCTTGTGAAGAAGGACAAATTTCATCCCAAAGTTCTGAAATCTAAAAATGACAACATCAGAAGGGTGGAGTGTAAACTTCCCTTTATGGTAAAGCCTATGTCAAGCTCCTCCAAACCAGAGACCTCTCCTCTACTGGTAAATGGTTGCTGCTCCACTCAGAAAAGAGAGCAGGTATGCTTTAAGGAAGACAGATCAGGCAGACCCTGTGGGAAGAAGGCTAACTTGAGGAAGGTAAGCTCACCCTCCAACAAGAATTCTGGGCAATCCAATCTTGGGTATTTCAAGTTTGGGAACTCCACAAGTGGAGCAAATATCATGCCAAAAACCACAAAGGTACCTCAAGAAGTCATGAGGAGGCAGAAACTTGCTAAGCCCAGAGAAGAGAAGAAATTCTCAGAAAAGACTAAATCCAGATGGAAAACAGTGAATGGTGACAGCAAACATCATATCTACCATCAGCACAGTTCACCTTCTCTGCCTCATTCATTTGATCACACACAAAGAACTACTGCCCATACAGTCAGACAGAAAAGAAGATATAACAGGTATGAATGTTGGTGCTGTGGAAAGACTGGGCACTTTGCAATTGATTGTTGGTACAATCCAACTGCTCCAAGGGTAACAAATGCTAAACTGGAAAATAATATTTTTCATAATCACTATGCATACCCTAGGGCAGTTATATCCAGTATGCCCATCAAAGCTAACAATTTCCTAGGATCCAAATTCACTTGGGTTCCTAAGGGCGTGTAATCATATTTTGCAGGTAGTTGATGAGTCTCATTTATATATATATTTTTGGACTCATTTAGGCTGATATTCTAGTGTTTGCACCACATTTTAGTCACGTTTTCATTTACATATACTATTCCATGCTAGGTGCACCATTAAGCCCATTTCTGTGTGCAATTGCATTCCTCGTTGTTGGGGGTAAGCACATTGTGCTCCCCTTCCCTTCTTTTATGTATCCCTGTGCTGGACGTGTATTCCCAGCTAGTATATCTTGTTTGCAGGTGACCTGATCGTCCTGTTTTCCCCTAAATGTAATTTCTGTGCATATCGCACGGTCGTGCGTTTCCTTGACGCACAGTCTGCGCGGTCGTGCGTTTGTGTCTGGGAAGAAAATGGAGCGTCGGGGTTTACTCGTGCGTTTTAAAGCACGGGCGAATCCGACCGTGCGTGAGTAAAACGCACGGTCGACCTGTATCTTTGTGATCTCAGAGCGTCGGATTTTACCCGTGCGTTTGAACGCACGGGCGGCGTTGGTCGTGCGTGAACAAATCGCACGGATGGCGCAGGGTATTCTACAAGCCATATTTCATCCATTAATATCGCACGGTCTGCGCACGATCGTGCGTTCGACCGTGTGTGACCAATTTTCAGCCTGTTTCCTATAAAAAGCAGGAATCGAGGCAATCAGACAGGAAGACCGAGGGAGGACGACCGGGAGCGATTCAGAGAGCGGGAAATCTCTTCCTTCCGGCTACTCTTGAGGGTTGAAGGCTTCCCCTTCATCTCCTCCACCATCAAGGCCATTTCCGGTGATTTCCACCTCCATCCTTCCATCCGGGAGCATTAGGGAGCTTCATCCACCATTAGCTCAAGCATTCCTCGCCAAGGAGACCAAGGAAGCGCTGAAGATCGTAGGAGCGGTGACAGCCTCCTTCGAGCCAAGCTCACCATCTGAGGGCCGAGTCCGAAGAGAGCCCGACAACCTCTCATTCCGGCCGTGAACCCAAGACGTGACCTCTTCTTTGTGGTCCTCTCTAACCTTGAATGCTTTTACTTCATTTTGTGTTGTATGAACATGTGTTAAGCTAATCCTAAGTAGTTTTGCTTTCCTTCATATGCACTGATGTTGTGGTGGCATGAATAGCCCCTTTGTTCCTAGTGATTTTCTGTGATTTGTTGTGGGTGAAGCCACTAGCAATTGCTAGTGGTGATGTTTTGAGAAGAGGTGTGTGCGACCCTCAACCGTCATAGTGATTTCCCGTCCACGCGCCTTCCGAAGCACGGCATCGCGGCCGTTGCACTCATCTCGCCGTGCGAAGCGGAGTTTTGACTCGCATCTTCCTTCATTCTGCAATATCGTAGGAAACCAAATCAACCCCCCTGTTGTTACTTAATACTCCTTTTAACTGTTTTCCTATTTAGAGCAAATCGTACTACCCAACTTGCAGTCCTTGAGAGATCGATACTTGGGGATAACTTCCCATTTTTATTACTTGAGCGACCGGTGCACTGCCGTCGTATCGCATTTCGTGCCTGCTAATTAGCAGTGCCGAGATAGCGCATCAAGTTTTTGGCGCCGTTGCCGGGGACTGCAAGCGTGTGTGATTTGTTTTTCTTTGGAGATCCGTTGTAAGGTCTTTTTGTTTTTTGTTTTTTGTTTTTTTGATTATCTGCTTTCGTGTTGAAGGAGTGTATGCATAGAAGAGATCCCGGTGAGCGTGCAGCATTTGACCCTGAGATAGAGCGTACTCTGCGGGCGCGTCTACGTGCTGCTGCCACCATTGATGTTAATGGAAATCAGGCTGATCCCGGAGTGGGAAATGCACCGGCCGTGGGGCAGTCTGCTGGCGAGAATGAAGTGGCTAGGACACGACCTAGGACTATGAGAGACTACACTACACCCACTGTTGGGAGTGTGTACCCTGGATTTGGCCCAGCTATCACCAACAACAACTTTGAGATAAAGCCGGCCATCCTGAACATGATCCGCAATCAGGCCCAGTTCTCTGGATTAGCAAGTGAAGACCCCCATCTTCACTTAATTGAATTCGCAGAAATTTGTGGAACATTTCGTTATGCAGGATTGGCTGACGAGACGGTGAAGCTCAGGCTATTCCCTTTCTCTCTACGTGACAAGGCAAAGGCGTGGCTCCACACGATCCCTGCCGGTACAGCTACCACTTGGGATGCCCTGCAAGAAAATTTTTTGGCAAAGTTTCACCCTGTTGACAAAATTGTGAACTTGCGGAGGGAAATAGCAACCTTCCAACAGCTCGATCAGGAGGCTCTCTCAGAAGCTTGGGAGAGGTTCATGAACCTTCTCCGGAAATGCCCCCAGCATGAGCTGCAACCGTGGGCCATAGTAGAAAAATTTTATTTTGCTATTGAACCTAACTATAGGGCCATGATTGATGCTGCTGCAGGCGGAACTTTGATGAACCACACTCCTGAAGAAGCATTGCGGATCGTCAAAGACACTGCCATTCATAGTTCCTTTTGGACTGCCGGAAGAAATGCTCCAAGGAACACTCGCAGTCTTTTTGAGGTGAGCACATATGGTGCACCTGCGGAAAGTACCATGCTACTTAAGAGGCCTACCCCACCCCCCCCCCCCCCCCCCCCCCCCCTTCTGCCTCAGTGATGATGATCTCATGTCAAGGCTGTGGAAACCCAGGGCATCATGCATATGAGTGCCCCACAGGTGAGCAACCTAATGAAGCTTCTTTTGATGAAAGTGTTAATTATATTAATGATCAAACTCAAGGAGCACCGTTCAATAACACTTATAACTCTGGCGTGAGAAGTCATCCAAACTTCTCTTGGAAACAAAACATTCCAGGCCAACGATGGCAAGGAGGCTCGCATCAATACGATGCTCAAGCCTCCAGTAGCCAACCGCGACCGCCTCAACCGAGTTATAATCATGGTGCCCCAACTCCTAAGAAGAGCAACCTTGAAGAAATGATGGAAAGGTTTATGCATGTCGCGAACTCCAACATGGTTAACAAAACCGCGTCCATGCGCAACTTGGAGACGCAATTGGGCCAATTGGCTCAATTGTTAACCGAGCGGTCGCAAGGGACCCTTCCTAGCAACACAGAAAAAAATCCTATAAATCAAGGGAATAGTCTCACCGACACGGATGTGGTTGACCCAAATGAATTAGTCATCAATTGTTCTATTAATAGTGTCCAAACTGCTGCCTTATGTGACTCTGGATCATCCCGCAACGTCCTTGCATTGCAAGACGTGGCTAAATTGAAACTCGAGATGAACCCGGATGATCAGAAGTCTTTGGTGCTCGCTAATGGGACCATTATTCAGTCGGAGGGGGAAGTGAAGAATGTTGAAATCATGGTTGAGGGGGACGGTGGTGGTCGCTGACTTCCAAGTGTTGGGACCCAAGGAGAATAACTCTATCCCCATCTTGGGAGTGCCGTTCTTGAAAGAGAGCGGTGCCACTTTGGATTTCTCTGCTGGGAAAGTTATCATCCCTACCTACCCCAAAATTGTGACTGAAACATTGCCTTGCTTTTCCCAAAGTATTTCTGATAAATCTCTTAGTGATGCAGGAATCAAAGTTGAAATAGTACTGTTGGACGAAGAAAAGGAGGAGAAACAATCATGCGGAGAAGGAGAAGAAATAGATTTGAGGAAGGAATGCGATCCGGAAAGGAAGGAAGATCTGGTGTCTGAACCCATTCAGCTGAACTTAACTCGGGACAATGTCCCATTCTTATCTGACAATAAATTTTATAATAAACTTTTTAAACAGACGGTCTCTTGGGCTGACCCAGTTGCCACTACGGTAACGGGAGTGATGCCACCCACCACTAAGGTGGGAAAATATGATGACTACCAACACTGGCGCTCTCCTACCGTGGAGAAACTGAAATTTGAAAGAAGAGAGCGTAGTGCTCGCTCCACTGCTTCCAGTGGCAAGTTGGCAGAGGCTAGGGGAAAATTGGATAATACCAATTTTGGCCCTAAAGCTTTCACCTCCAGCCTACAAGCCACTGGGGACGTGCACTACAAAAGCGCGTATAGCTGAGTTCTTTTTTTCTTTGCTGTGATCTGTTTGTGAAACTTTTTCTCTAGATTCTCTGTTTTGAACAATGATTAATACAGGTATTTGGTCCACCTTAAAGGACGTTAAACAAAAGGGCTTCTTGGGAGACAACCCATGGGAATCACCCGGTTCCGTCTATCTTTTTAATCCTTTTGTGTATTGTTATTTCAGTTTTGCTAACATTGTAGGTGAAGCTATGCTCTCGCGTGGAAGGAGATTTATTTTTAAAGGAATTGGGATTACCACACTTCTGGCATGCTCCTTTGTGAGCATAGGTCAACTCTTCCCCTCTCTTACTTATGTTTGAATTGCTTATTTTATATGTTCTCAATCGAGTCTGGGGGAGAGAGCGAGTTGTGCACGTGCACCCACGTTGCATGACATGCTAGAATGTGCTGAGTTAGGATTTATATTTTGTTGCATACACTTGCACCTAGTTAACGCGCACTTGATCACGCGTGCTTATTGGGTATCACTGCGAGGTTTTCCCGCTCATAAGAATTGAATTGTTACTGTTTGAGTGAGGAGTAGAGAAAAATGTTGACTCGAGTAGTGCTCTAGTCATGTGCTCCCGTCACACCTAGAAATTCAATTAGGGTAGAATAAAATTCAGAGTTGTAATGTAATTATTTATGTTATAGTAGATGAAATTTATTTTACTTTAGTGGTGAATCCGGTGAATCTAACGGTAGCAATAGGTCGAGTGTAGCAGGCCAGTAGTAGCTTATTACTAGGGTCAAAAGGAAGGACAACCTTTCTCGGTAGCTAGAACTTGCACTAGGCGACTCTCGACACGATTGTGTTGATGTACTCGTCATGAAATGTGATATAGGCCACCTCTTGATCTGTTTGTGCTTTTGAAATCCTTACCTACGTAATCACCATTGCAAGCCCATTTGAGCCTACTCTTCCTCCTTGTTTAGCCCCACTAATAATGTAACCAAAGCCATACAGCCGAACCTATGTTCGCACCAACCGTTGAGCTGAAAGAAATTTCTTTCTCGATCGCATTTGGTGTCATCTATGTTGCGTATGGTAGCTTTAATTTAGCTAAGGGAGTCGTTTTATTGCGCTTAAAAATGTTCTTTTGCCGAAAAGAGAAAAGAAAAGAAAAGAAAGAAAAGAAAAGAAAAATAAAAGAGTTGTGCAATAATAATTCTCTCTCGGCAAAATTTTCGTATATCTGGCTCAACACGCACCTATTGTTCAGTTGAAGTCCGGGGGTGTCGTGTAAATACTGAAAATGTTGTATGGGTGATTGTCATTCTCTTGAGTGCGACGGTTGTGTTGAGTGCGATTCCCATCGTCCTTCTACTTACCTAGCTTATACTCAACCTAAGCCCAATAATTACCTATAAGTCATATTGATTTTAGTTACGAGTCGTCTCACGCAGTAGAGAGGGTGTGAACGTGCAAGCCTATGGACACCGACTTTGATGGATTTCTTAGGAGATTGTCCCTAGCTTCGATTTGAGTAATACTTTACTCATTAGTCACACTATTTTCCCTTTTTGCGCGACCGAAAGATTCACCAGGATTCACCATCCAAGTAAAGTAAATTCCAAACTACTGTTTTAGAAATAATTAGATATAACCTTGAGTTTAATTTTGTCCTAATGTATTTCTACGTACGAGAGCATGCGACTTCGCATAATTCTCTACCGCTCAAACTTATGTTAACATTCAATTGTTCCGACAGGAGAGCTGAGTAGTTTGCCCGAGACGTGCAAATGGTTAAGTCTGGGGGTGTGATGAGTCCCATTTATATATATATATATATATATATATATATATATTTGGACTCATTTGGGCTGATATTCTAGTGTTTGCACCACATTTTAGTCACGTTTTCATTTACATATACTATTCCATGCTAGGTGCACCATTAAGCCCATTTCGGTGCGCAATTGCATTCCTCGTTGTTGGGGGTAAGCACATTGTGCTCCCCTTCCCTTCTTTTATGTATCCTTGTGTTGGACGTGTATTCCCAGCTAGTATATCTTGTTTGCAGGTGACCTGATCGTCCCGTTTTCCCCCAAATGTAATTTCTGTGCATATCGCACGGTCGTGCGTTTCCTTGACGCACGGTCTACGCGGTCGTGCGCTTGTGTCTGGGAAGAAAATGGAGCGTCGGGGTTTACTCGTGCGTTTTAACGCACGGGCGAATCCGATCGTGCGTGAGTAAAACGCACAGTCGACCTGTATCTTTGTGATCTCAGAGCGTCGGATTTTACCCGTGCGTTTGAACGCACGGGCGGCGTTGGTCGTGCGTGAACAAATTGCACGGGCGGCGCAGCGTATTCTACAAGCCATATTTCATCTGTTAATATCGCACGGTCTGCGCACGATCGTGCGTTCGACCGTGCGTGACCAATTTTCAGCATGTTTCCTATAAAAAGCAGGAATCGAGGCAATCAGACAGGAAGACCGAGGGAGGACGACTGGGAGCGATTCAGAGAGCGGGAAATCTCTTCCTTCCCGCTGCTTTTGAGGGTTGAAGGCTTCCCCTTCATCTCCTCCACCATCAAGGCCATTTCCGGTGATTTTAACCTCCATCCTTCCATCCGGGAGCATTAGGGAGCTTCATCCATCATTAGCTCAAGCATTCCTCGCCAAGGAGACCAAGGAAGCGCTGAAGATCGTAGGAGCGGTGACAGCCTCCTTCGAGCCAAGCTCACCATCTGAGGGCCAAGTCCGGAGAGAGCCCGACAACCTCTCATTCCGGTCGTGAACCCAAGACGTGACCTCTTCTTTGTGGTCCTCTCTAACCTTGAAAGCTTTTACTTCATTTTGTGTTGTATGAACATGTGTTAAGCTAATCCTAAGTAGTTTTGCTTTCCTTCATATGCACTGATGTTGTGGTGGCATGAATAGCCCCTTTGTTCCTAGTGATTTTCTGTGATTTATTGTGGGTGAAGCCACTAGCAATTGCTAGTGGTGATGTTTTGAGAAGAGGTGTGTGCGACCCTCAACCGTCATAGTGATTTCCCGTCCACGGCGCCTTCTGAAGCACGGCATCGCGGCCGTTGCACTCATCTCGCCGTGCGAAGCGGAGTTTGACCCGCATCTTCCTTCATTCTGCAATAGCGTAGGAAACCAAATCAACCCCCCCCCCCCCCCCCCCCCCCCCGTTGTTACTTAATACTCCTTTTAACTGATTTCCTGTTTAGAGCAAATCGTACTGCCCAACTTGCAGTCCTTGAGAGATCGATACTTGGGGATAACTTCCCATTTTTATTACTTGAGCGACCGGTGCACTGCCGTCGTATCGCATTTCGTGCCTGCTAAGTAGCAGTGCCGAGATAGCGCATCAGTAGTCCAAGTGCCCACCAGAAGCAAATCTGGGCCCTGGACAAGGTGGCTGTTCTGACCCACTGTCAGAACAGCAAAGTTTATTTACCAACAAAACTAATGCAGGTATCTTACTAAAAGAGGGCTACAAGCTGGATAGGGTTGGTGCTAAAGGATAACTCCCAAGCGGAGCGAAAGAATGTCTTAGGCAGACATGTAAGGAAGAATTGACTCGTCAATACAAGAGGTTGTTACGACGACACAATAGACGTTACGACGACAAAGATTTGAGCTGGGAGGATAAGAATCCAAGGAGCATTTCGACAACAATAACCACGTCGGCAAAATATAGTCGAGCTATTTTTATCAGGATTGGATGGGTCCATCGGAGCCGTCTGATCGGATCTTTTAAGGTACGCGCCTCTTCATCTACCGACACTATAAATAGAGTGAATGCTCGAAAATAAAAATTACGCTATCATTTGCCCTAAGCCACTCCGTCGAAAAACCCTCACCTCCTTTGTCGTGCTTCTTTCTCTTTCACTCTGAATCAATGGCTCCCAAGAAAGAAGAAGTGATCTCAGGTTGTGAACATCAGCGAGGAGGCTTCAATGCCTGCTCCGACGAAATCAGATCAGTAATAGGATTGCTGGAGGCATCAGGACTAGAGTATGCCCTATGTGAACCCTCGGTTCTTCTCCACCGGGAATTGGGCGAGTTCTTTGTCGAAGCATGTTGGGTTTTTCTACAACCATACATCGTATGTAGGCGCAGCGGAAATAAACAGAATAACCCAAAAAAAATTGGATCGGGCCATGAATATTGAATCAAGAAGTTAACAAAATTGCTAGGTATGAAAATTACCTTTGCGGAGTTGGATCAAATCCAACCTAGATGCTCCAAAAAGATAAGTCCCGTCGTCGGCTGTCCGATTTCTCATGTAGAATAATGTCTACGTCTCTACAGCAGTCCACACGAGCTGGGAGAAGAAGACTACACCTTGCGCTTCCACGGATTGCTAGATCCGCTTCAGGAAGAACAATACCGGCGACAATCATCGGAGAGGAGGTCGGCGGAGGCGAACGGGCGGCGGAACACTTCCGTCGGCTAGGGCGAGAGGCGGAACTCTTCCGTCGATTGGATTCCTTCGTAAGTTATGAGAACCCTAAAAGAAGTTCTATTTATACCCAAAGGATAAACAGACTTCTAGAAGAATCGCTATCCGCAGACCACACAGCAGAATTGGGATTTCTGTTACAATTCGTCGGGATTCCACGGAACAGCATTCGTCGAGTTTTCACGGGACAATTCGACGAATTCCGACGAATCACATCCGACGAATCCCGATGAATTCTATCCGACGAATCATATCCGTGAAAACCCGACGAATTCTATACGTGTAAACCCGACGAATTCAGACAGCAACATTTGCTGGACCTCCCCCATTCTATATGGTGATTGGTAACCTTTACCAACACAGTCAATCTTCCATCTTCTCCACATGCTCTTATGTGCGACCCTGCAGGCTCATATCGCGTTGGCAGTGAGACTACATGTTTGACCACTTCTAGATCATAATGGTAACTCCAACAGTCTCCCACTTGATCTTGAAAGTATCAAACAAAAACCTCACAAACAATGAGCGGCATCTAGCAATGCATCATTGCTCCCCAAGCAATAAGAGTTCATAACTCGTAAGCCTTTATGACCAATGTTCCAGCGTTGTCTTTGTCCCTTTGTCCCTTACATCCGAAAAGAACTAGAGGCATGGACCGTGTCACCCTCATAATAGCTCAATCCATGTTTCTTGATCTAGAACGAACTTCCATAGATTGGTGAGCTCAATATCACATATTGACTCAACCAAGCATGGCCATGCATTTCTCAGTCCAATTCCATCAAGGGGCCCAAGGATGCAACTCCTGTTATATAGGAGGACAAATCCCATATCTGCTCACACTCAAACACCCAAATGATTCGTAACGTACCCAACGACCACCCTTATCATCAACCTTCTTCAAGGAAGACTTTAGATGACATCAAAGCACGCTCTTCCTCACTTGATGAATGCTGTGACTTCAGGTCAAAGGACCACAACACCATTGTCAAATGAGACCTACTTGTGATACTTTTAAGTAACAATCCACAAAGTAGTCTCAGGTTGGGTCTGTCCAGTACAACTTGTTCACTAACAAGTACCCATGTGATGACTTGATATCACAATATCATGACCTGTGAGAACCGGTCAACAGTCAACACACATGCTAGTCTTAATGTATCATCATCACCCTTAGCTTCTACGATGATACCTCGACCAGGGACCTTTTAAGAATGAAGCTTCGAAATCATAGGCTCTCACATTCAAGTCACATACTTGATGTCCTATGAAAGCGAACATTCTTAGGGTATTTATCACGAATTTTATTCCATCATATAGAAACAGTATATCATAATAAAAGAACTTGCCATTAATTGTAAAAAGAAATAATTGGTACACTATTCATCATATGAATAATAAACAGCCAACAGAATATATATTTTACATGCAACCCACAAGACTCCCACTAGAGTTGATCACTCAGGTATCGTATACCCATTGATCTAGTATGACCATCATGCTTTCTCTGAGCGAGAGGCTTTGTTAGTGGATCTACAATATTCTCCTCAGTCGGCACTCTGCAAATGTTCACATCTCCTCGTTCGACAATCTCATGAATAAGATGGAACCGCCGAAGTATGTGCTTGGAGCGCTGATGGGATCTAGGTTCCTTAGATTGTGCAATTGCACCATTGTTATCACAGTAGAGAACTACGGGACCAACAATGCTAGGAACTACATCTAGCTCTCCGATGAATTTCCTAATCCATACAGCCTCCTTCGCTGCATTTGCCGCAGCGATATACTCGGCCTCAGTTGTAGAATCAACAACTGTCTCTTGCTTGGAACTCTTCCAGCTCACAGCTCCTCCATTCAGGCAAAACACAAACCCTGACTGAGACTTCGAATCATCCCTATCAGTTTGGAAGCTGGCATCCGTGTAACCACTTACAACGAGCTCTTCCTCTCCACCATACACCAAGAATACATCCTTAGTCCTTCTCAAGTACTTCAGGATATTCTTCACGGCTATCCAGTGACATTCACCGGGATCAGACTGATACCTGCTAGTCATGCTCAAAGCTAAAGAGACATCGGGTCGAGTACATAACATTGCATACATGATTGACCCAATTGCCGAAGCATATGGAATCAACTTTATGCGGTCCTTATCTTCACAAGATTTTGGACACTGGTCCTTAGAGAGATTCACACCATGAGACATGGGCAAAAATCCTTTCTTGGACTCAAGCATGTTGAACCGCTTCAACACCTTCTCAATGTACGTACTCTGGGTCAAACCCAGCAACTTCTTCGATCTATCTCTATAGATCTTAATACCGAGTATGTAAGTCGCTTCACCCAAGTCCATCATAGAAAAGCAGTTCCCTAGGTTGTTCTTAACAACTTTCAGGGTAGGTATGTCATTCCCGATCAGCAGTATGTCATCTACATACAATATCAGGAAGAAAACAATGCTCCCACTGATTCGCTTGTAAACACACGGTTCATCCTCATTCTTGACAAAACCAAACTCTTTGATCTTCTCATCAAAACGAAGATTCCAACTTCTAGAGGTCTGTTTCAATCCATAAATGGACCTGTTCAGCTTGCATATTTTAGTGGCTTCATTTGGGGATACAAAACCCTCGGGTTGTGTCATGTACACTTCCTCAATGAGGTTTCCATTTAGGAAAGCCGTTTTGACATCCATCTGCCAGATCTCGTAGTCATAATACGCAGCAATAGCAAGCAATATCCTAATGGAATTTACCATGGCAACAGGGGAAAAGGTCTCGTCATAGTCAATACCATGAATTTGCTTGAAACCCTTAGCCACTAGTCGCCCTTTGAATGTCTGTACATTCCCATCCATGTCGGTCTTCTTCTTGAAGACCCACTTGCACCCTATGGGTCGTACCCCTTCAGGTGGTTCCACCAAGTTCCAAACTTGGTTTGTATACATGGAGTCCATTTCGGATTTCATAGCCTCAAGCCATTTGTCGGAGTCCGGTCCATTCATAGCCTCTTGGTAGGTCGCTGGTTCATCATCATGATCCATAAGAAACACATTACCTATTTAAGACACGAGAAATCCATATCTCTCAGGCTCAAATCTTGGTCTACCAGATCTACGTAGGACTTGTGTCTCTTGAGCAGGTTCTCTAGCTACAACATCTTGTAGTCCTGGCTCAGAATCCAATTCTGGTTCATTCATTACTTGTGGTTCTTGAAATTCTTCAAGTTCTACCTTTTGCGTCTTTCTTGATGAGAACTCTTTCTCTAAGAAGACACACGTCCTTGCGACAAACACTTTGCCCTCAGACGGTAGGTAAAAGTAATATCCTTTCGTTTCCTTAGGATATCCCACCAGATAACACTTATCTGATTTGGGTTCTAGCTTGTCAGGCATTTGACGTCGTACGTATGCCTCACAGCCCCAAATTTTAATGAATGACATACTAGGACGCTTCCCAGTCCATATCTCATATGGTGTCTTTAGAACCGTTTTTGTTGGAGCGCGATTCAGTGTCATTGCAGCAGTCTCTAAAGCAAAACCCCAAAAAGAAACAGGCAAGTCTGCATGACTCATCATCGACCGTACCATGTCTAACAGAGTACGATTTCTCCTCTCAGACACACCATTATACTGCGGTGTCCTAGGTGGAGTGAGCTGTGATACAATACCACACTCTTTCAGATGATCACGGAACTCATGACTCAGGTATTCGCCACCTCGATCAGATCGGAGTGCTTTAACCTTCTTACCCAATTGGTTCTCCACTTCATTCTTAAACTCTTTGAACTTTTCAAAAGTTTCGGATTTGCACTTCATAAGATACACGTATCTGTATCCACTGAAATCATCAGTAAATGTAACGAAGTAGAAATACCCACCTCTAGCCATAGAACTCATGGGTCCGCATACATCACTATGTACTATACCCAAAAGATCCTCAGCCCTCTCAGTATAACCAGTGAAAGGGGCTTTAGTCATCTTGCCTAACAAACAAGACTCGCATCGCTCAAATGATTCATAATCAAATGAGTCCAATAGTCCATCTTTATGGAGCTTGGATATGCGCTTCTTGTTTATATGGCCCAAACGACAATGCCAGAGATATGTAGGATTTGAGTCATTTGTTCTTAGTCTTTTATTATTATCTACATTATAGATCGGATGGTATAGGTTCAAAACATAAAGACCTTTAAACAATTGAGCTACAGCATAACAAACATCATTCTTAAATATAGAACAACAATTGTTATTAATTATAAAAGATAATCCAATCATGTCTAAGCATGAAATGGATATAATGTTTCTAGTTATGGCCGGAACAAAATAACAATTATTAAGTTCTATTACAAGCCCACTGAGCAAAGAAAGACGGTAAACCCCTACGGCTACAGCAGCAACTCTTGCTCCATTGCCGACGCGCAGGTCCACCTCTCCTTTACTCAGCAATCTCCTCCTTCCCAGTTCCTGCACATTTGTACAAATGTGAGAACCACATCCGGTATCCAATACCCAAGATGAAGGAGCAGAAAGGTTTATCTCTATAACGTAAATATTCGAAGCGGAAGTCATACCTCCCTTCATTTTCCGCAGACCGTCAATGTACGAAGGACAATTCCTCCTCCAATGACCAGCCTTGCCATAGTGGTGGCATTTCCCTTCCTTCATGGTGCTCTTCTTTTTCAGCGCAGAAGATTTGGGCTCAAGATGTGACTTAGGTCCCACCTTCGTCTTCTTGAAGCCCTTGGCCTTACCCTTGCCTTTATGTACCATCAATATGGGACTAGCAGGCTTGGCCTTCTTCATGTTTATCTCGGCAGTTCGCAACATGCCTAGGAGCTCGGGTAGTGTCTTGTCTATTTCATTCATGTTGTAGTTCAAGATGAACTGCTCATAACTATCCGGCAACGATTGCAGGATAAGATCTGTGGCCAACTCTTGACCCAGAGGAAAACCCAGTCTCTCCAGGTTCTCTATATACCCAATCATCTTGAGTACGTGAGTACCAACCGAGTCTCGAGCTTCCATTTTGCACTGAAATAAGGCCTTCGTGACATCGAACCTCTCTTGACGAGCTTGCCCTTGAAACATTTTCTTTAGGTGCTCGTCAATCTCCTTGCACCCCATGTTCTCGTGTTGCTTCTGAATCTCAGAGTTCATGGTGGCAAGCATAAGGCACTCGACGTCTAAGGCGTCATCGGTATACTTCTTATAAGCATCCTTATCAACACGGGACGAGTTCCCGGTCGGCACCTCGGGGGCTTCTTCTTCCAAGACGTAGAGCTTTCGCTCTTGCCTGAGAACAATTCTCAGGTTCCTATACCAGTCCATGTAATTCGTCCCACTAAGCTTTTCCTTCTCAAGGATAGCTCTCAGGGACAAGGTGGAATGTGAACCACTTGCCATGGAATTCTACAAGAATTCATGCAGAATTTAGTCAGTACCTTAATTTCAAAATACAATTTATTTTAATTTGGACTTCAATTAAATACTCCCACTATTTTATTCAAATTGATAGCCCTCACTATCAATTCGGAGAGTCCATGCGAGCTACTCTCTTAGTGGACAAGATCCATATTTCACCAACACCACGAGTCCGCTTTGGCGTTCCTCTCATAATGCGGTTATTTAGGTAGGCAACGCTTGCCAATTGCATCCTCATGCAACTCTTGTATGGCTGGTGAATAACTCCTTATTCGCATCCATCATATGGTGTATGCCAACCCTATGCCTCTAGGCACTCAACCTTTGAGGACACCTAGTTAAGTTAGACCCGATGTCGACAGTGGGATATCACAATTATCCGCTCGCACCCTTACCAAGATAGATTAATGCACCTTGCTTTGGCAAGCCCACACTTCATCGATCGAGGCAGGAAGAGTGTCATCCATCGGAAGGCATCCGAACACTTAATAGTTGATGATGGGATTTTAATTTTTAATAATAGGTTAACACTTAACCATGATCAACATTTGATCAAAGTGCACATTAACAGAAAAACAATTTTCTAAAATCCACATGCATCCCTTATGTGCACAACATAAGACTATCAACCTTTGATAGACGAAAGGGCTAAATCTGGACATTTAGAACTCTTCCAAATCTTCAGATTTACATGCATTGGACAAAGGCAAAGACAACTCGACTTAAAGCAGTAGACAAGCTCGTCTCTCATTGTTGGATTCAAAATCCAAAACAATACAAGGGTTCATTAACCACTTGAGGGACGGTTACTGCAAAGGAGACAACAATTTCTAACAATTAGAAATTACCACGAAATCCCAGACGTTCCTGGCGGGGTTCAATTTTTCAAAATCACCACCGATTTCCCTTGGAAAAATCATCAACTTTTGATGTTCCAGGAAGAAATCTTGACATTTAGAACGCTTCTAAATACCTAGATTTGCACGTACTGGAATAACCAAACTTCTGAAACAACATTCATGGCCGTAACCTAGCTTTGATACCACTGTTGGGTTTTTCTACAACCATACATCGTATGTAGGCGCAGCGGAAATAAACAGAATAACCCAAGAGAATTTGGATCGGGCCATGAATATTGAATCAAGAAGTTAACAAAATTGCTAGGTATGAAAATTACCTTTGCGGAGTTGGATCAAATCCAACATAGATGCTCCAAGAAGATAAGTCCCGTCGTCGGCTGTCCGATTTCTCACGTAGAATAATGTCTACGTCTCTACAGGAGTCCACACGAGTCGGGAGAAGAAGACTACACCTTGCGCTTCCACGGATTGCTAGATCCGCTTCAGGAAGAACAACACCGGCGACAATCGTCGGAGAGGAGGTCGGCGGAGGCGAACGGGCGGCGGAACACTTCCGTCGGCTAGGGCGAGAGGAGGAACTCTTCCGTCGATTGGATTCCTTCGTAAGTTATGAGAACCCTAAAAAAAGTTCTATTTATACCCAAAGGATAAACAGACTTCTAAAAGAATCGCTATCCGCAGACCACACAGCAGAATTGGGGTTTCTGTTACAATTCGTCGGGATTCCACGGAACAGCATTCGTCGAGTTTTCACGGGACAATTCGACGAATTCCGACGAATCACATCCGACGAATCCCGACGAATTCTATCCGACGAATCATATCCGTGAAAACCCGACGAATTCTATCCGTGTAAACCCGACGAATTCAGACAGCAACATTTGCTGGACCTCCCCCATTCTATATGGTGATTGGTAACCTTTACCAACACAGTCAATCTTCCATCTTCTCCACATGCTCTTATGTGCGACCCTGCAGGCTTATATCGCGTTGGCAATGAGACTACATGTTTGACCACTTCTAGATCATAATGGTAACTCCAACAAAGCAAAACTCGACCACATTGAAACTCGGATAAGATCCATGGTGGGAGGCAAGATGGTCAAGATATCCGCAAAGAGCCTTGGAAAAGCACTGAATCTTCCAAGCATCCAAGGGGAAGAGGAAGAAGAAGTGCTGACCTCTGAGGATATGTCAGCAAGCTACACATGGTGCGGGCACACGGGGAAGACCTACGGGTCTATCAAGAGAGCTGAATTCAATCAGAAGGGGAAGCTGCTAGCCGACATTGTTGGCAAAGTGTTGTTGTGCAAACCTGGTTCCCACGACCGCATATCTAAAGACATGTTTGTTGTCATGGCCAGAATAATCCACTCTAAGAAAACCAATCGGAGTGAATTCTTCTTCCTGAGAGTGAAGAACACCCTGAAGTCCCCCTCGTATGGAAGAATATTGTCCTTTTTTCTTCTAAACATCCAGGGTGATACATTGCATAAAAGAATGGGAGTACCACTTCATTACTCCAAGAAATTGGATGCAAAGATGCTGGACCGATGGGATAGGTCCATCCCCAAACCATCCTCTGATGACCAGCCTGCTCCAAAGAAACAGAAGAAACCAGCAACACAAATAAACCCCTCCAAAGAATAAGAGTCATCAAGCAACTCTGATGACATTGAACCACCCCAACACCATCCCACTCCATCCGGAGGAGAAACATCCACCAAAGAAAATGCTCTTGTATCAATCCATGAACCTTCTCCCACAGAGGTTATTGAAAATGCTGGAAACCCCAACTTGGGGAGTGCTCCTGCTGAGGGGGAGTCCCATCTTGGGAGCTCAGCCCAAGACACAGAGATGTTTGATGGAGAGCTCTCAGCTGGAGGCTCACATCAGGAGAATGCACAGGTTGAGGGGGAGACCCAACTGGGGTACTCTGCCCTAGATGATCAAGGAAATGAGCCAATAGCAGACATCACTCTCTCAGACTGCCGAGAGCTAACTGTAGCTAGCAAAGTCGTGCTCATAGCTCCAAGTGATCCCCTGCTAGAAGGTTCTAAGGGGAAAGCCAAGGTCACAGTGCACATCAGTGAAGAATCCTCTGAAGATGTCAGTGAAGCAGATCCACATGGAGGAGGAGATCAAGAAGGACAAACTGCTGAGCCATCTTCGACTCAGGCAGGATCTCTCTTCCACATGCTATCAGCCTTACTGTCTGCTCAGCGAAAACATCTTGAACAATTCATAGTAAAAACTGTGGATAGTCTACGGAAAGAGATGAAGGGGGAAATTCAGATAGTAAAGAGCGACATACACAACCTCAACACCCAATGTGCTCATTTCTATACCATGGCAGCTCCCGCAATCGATAAAATGAGTGAGGAAGTTAATAAAGTGGGACATCAGACCCACAAAATCCTGAAAAAGCAAGGCACATTCTCGGACAATGTGTACTATGGTCTTAAGCAGATAGAGACAGATGCTGAAAATAACCAAAATCAAATTCTGAATAAGGTTAATGAGAACACTCATACTTTAGATACACATCTGCTGCAAGTAAATAACAACCTGGATGTAACTGAACAAAACTTGCATGACAAGCTGAATCAAGTCAGAGAAGGACTCGAGGAAAGGGTAATTGAACAAGCCCTAAAGGGGGGGGGGGGGGAAATAATAAATGACAGTTCACATCAAGCGATGTGGATATCAAATCAGATAAAGCAGACAATGAAGCAACCCCCATCACGATATGAAGCTGCTAATCCGTCTGCAAGCACTGACTCGAGCGAATATGGAATAGATTTTGGAGAATCAGCAACCTCCAGGAAAAGAAAGAGAAGTCAGAGCAGCCAATATCGGCAAAAGAGACTGAGAGAAGTTGAGCTGGATCCACAATCCGGAAGGTGGAGTCCAGCATCAACAGAAATAATAACAGAATCATGGATCCAGTTTGGATACCCTCAAGAGGACTATCAAAGAGTATATCAAACAGTTGAATGGGAGAAACATCTGAAGCAGCTGGAAAGGAGGAAGAACCACAAGCTATCATTACCACAAGGTCCTCCTCCTTCTACTAAGAGAATTCCCCTGCCCATCAACTACCTTCAGAGGCAAAGGCAGAAAAACAAAGGAGCAAGCAGCAGCAGACGCTGATGGGGCAACAAATTATAATCTTAATTTGTTTTGATGGGGAAAATGAATGCTAATGTTTATTATTGAACATTTAATCTATTTTGAAGAACATCTCATTTCTTTATATGATTGCTGCTTTAAGTGTGACGTTGCTATTTGAAATGATATATCTTTTCATATGTGGCATTTATCATTGAGGTAAGTTAGGGCTTCTTCAAATAGGGGGAGATTGTTGGGAACAGTGCCCAGCAATGTTCCTGATTTGAAGAAGTGCTCAGCTCAATGATAAGTGCAAGTTGTATTTAATGCTCCATCTAGCTCATACTTGCAGAGATCGACAAATGTCAAGTACTTTAACTATTTCTGTAAGTACTATATATATCGTCAAGAAGAACAAGATTCGTCAAACGCAAAAGGGAGTTCGTCGAACGCAAAATGGAGATCGTCGAACTCCGAAGGAAGGTCATCGATCGCTGAGACTTGGCGTGTTCGTCGAACGAAAAAGGAAGATCATCGAACTCAGAAGGAAGATTGTCGACCACTGAGACTTGGCGTGCTCGTCGAACAAAAAAGAAAGATCGTCGAACTCAGAAGGAAGATCGTCGACCGCTGAGACTTGGCAAGATCGTCGAATGCAGAGAAGACGCAGTATTGTCGACTTCATCAAAGTGGCCTTGACGTCGAGAAAGAATATATATCTTCGTGAAGTAGCCTTGTCGCTGAGAAGGCTAAGTATGACTGATGTTGTTGGACATCGTCGTAAAGAAGGCACGTCGACTAAAGAAAGACAAACTGAAGACAAGCAACTGCTGAAGCGTCGACATGACATCACTCATGTTATCGAGAGAACAACATGATTACGATGACAGACAGCAAGAAAGAAGATCTCAATGACACAGTCAGAGAAAGCTTATCGTCGTATATACAGAATCGCCAGGATATCTTGTATCGTCGAGATACCACCATCAGTGGCAGAAGTAAGAAGACTTGAAGGTCTACTAAAGCCCAAGACATCGACAAAGTCTTATCGTCGAGATATTGTCCATATCGTCGAGATACTGTCGGTATCAGCTTGAAGGTGGAAATATCGTCGTGATAGAATTCAAACATTGCAGATGCGCTGTCAGCATTTAATGCCACCGCCTGATTGTCCAATCAGCGAGTGCTCTTATGGAATGGGCGTCTGACATTAAAGGACATCACATGTTACCGTTATGCGGCTCATCTGTCCTATAAAAGGGAACAATGATGCCCTAGAAAAAGTAGTTCAATATAGAAAGAAAAAGAAAGAATCTCGCCGCTCTTCAATAGAATAGTATATTCAGCGGAGAAGAAGAACGAGAACAAGATTCAAGAGTTCTCAAAAGAATCAGTCATCTTCATCGACTGAAAAGAGAAGCCGATCAACACCAGGCAAAAGAAGTGAAGGCTGAAGAAGATCCAGTGCTGAATCTCCAGATCAAGAAGCATCTTCTTCAACCTAAAGAAGCCAATCCTCATCAGGCTAAAGTTGTCAATCTTCATCCGGCAGAAGAAACGGTTTAATTACTGTAATTTCTTGTAAGGCTTGCGGGCCAACTTGTCTAGCTTGAGGGTTGGAGAGCTGTGAGGCTTGAGGGCCAGGGCAGTGCACTTGCGGGTGCAATTTGTCGAGCTTGCAGGATCGGGGGCAGTAGGGGCTTGCGGTCCTAGGCTGTTGGGACTTGCGGGTCCGTGTTGTAGGGCTTGAGGGCTTGAGTGTCGAGCTTGCGGGCTTGGGGGCAGTAGGGGCTTGCGGGCCTAGGCTGTTGGGACTTGCGGGTCCGAGTTGTAAGGCTTGAGGGCCTGAAGATTTGGCAGAGTTTGCCGAGCCTAGCACATTGCTGGGTAGGCGCAGAGAGACAGAGGACTACTCAAGACACCCGGTCTTGAGGAACCTCTATAGATCGTTGTTTGTTTTCTGCGTTGTGCTTTCTACTTTTAGATCTACTAACCATAAATCAAGAACACCTAAAAGGGGATAATATAATTTGAAAAACCTATTCACCCCCCCCCCCCCCCCCCCCCCCCCCCTCTAGGTGATAAAGTAGACACCCCATAAACAACAGGAACCTCCACAATCAAGTAGTTTATTTAAACGGAATTAGATATATTTTTGCTTTCTCTTGATTATTCTCACTCCAAGGTGACTTTTGATCGAGCGCTAATCTTTTTACCAACGTTTAAAACCTTCTTTAGTTTGCGAATTTTTTCTTTTAGCTAAGTAAAACAAACCAAAAAAATCATTAGATAATATAATAGTGATCTCCTCAAAGTAGAATTAATCAACGTGCCCCGAGGAATAGACCATGGTATTTTCAAAATATCCTATACTATAGAAGATAGGGTACACTTGCCTTCATCGGATATAGTTTGGAAAACATCATCAATCTCTTCGCTTTTCTTAAATCCAAATCTCTAAGTAAGAAGTAGATTTTTTTTTGTATCAATGGACAGTGCTCCAGCACCTCAAGAGGAGGTAAATCCAACACATGAGTAGATACCTGATTCAAAAGCTATTTTGCATGTGGATTTAGAAGAATCTGAGAAAGACCCAAGCAGTGGTCATACAGTTGTTGAAGAACAAGATAAGTCTAACAGTCCCTTACATGATTTTCTCAATGATGAAATGCATACATACTCAGAAGGAGCAGAATATGAGCACCACTCTGAAACCCCTGCACCAATAGAGGGGAGCATACTGGCCAATCCACCATGTTGCCTTCACCTCCAAGAATAGAAGATGAGCAACATCCTCTACCCAGCACAGTTCCCACAGATCCATCACTTGATTTCATGTCACAAATGGAAGGTCTATTAAATAGACAAAGAGAACAATTTGAATCTTATGTCAATCAGGCTGTTACAAGTTGCAGAAATGGCCTATCTGCTAGAATAGATGTACTGCAAGAAAATATTAATCATCTAAACCATCAAAACACAAATGTATATCAGACTGCTGCCAATGATGTGGACAATACAGGGAAAGAAATAGCCAACATAAATAAAGCCACTTATCTCATTGGACATCAACTTAACATTGTTCTTGATAGATTGTCTACTCTAAGAGACAATCAGCAGTCCATCATCCATAATCAAGATGTGACCTTTAATGTTTTTGAAGATGCCATCAACACTGTACTTCAGAGAATATCCTCTTCTGCTCAAGTCTCCCAAGAGATGGTGGACAATGTAGGTGAAACTTACTGCATCAGTTTCAAGTTACTCAAGATCAGCTTTCAAATTCCTTCAATCAATCTGTCAGAGCTTCTCAAGGCATTCTTATGGATGATATTGGAAATCTGAATAATCTTCTGGCTTGACAGCTTCAGGCCTTCCAGGCATCCCTCTCTAAAGATATATTTTCAGAAGCCAGAAAGGGGTAGATAATGTCAAGTCATCATGCCATGTGGCTAGCCAATGAAGTAAGGTTCTCTATGGATCTTGCACCTATTGACTATGTGATTGCCTACCAACATCCAATTCTTGAAGGCAATCTCCCTGAAGAACTCTCTCATAGTGAAATGCATGAAGTACCTCAAGAACAATATCAAGGGTCTGATAGCTATCAAGAGTATTTTGTTGATGAACCTGTCAGTGGAAATAGGCAAGCCAGGAAAGGTAAAAGACATCATGTTGATCCTGGAGAGCAAGAAGCCAAGAGGAGGAGAATGGAATAGATAAAGAAAAACCCAAATTTTGAAGAATCGAACCCTTGCTCAAGGGATATCATCCTAAACACTTGGACCCTATTCCAGCAGGGAAAGCATGACAGTGGCACATTCTACAGCTCAGAAGAATGGCAGAAATATGAAATGTGTGAAGCTGTAAGAAGGGATTATTGGACCAAAATCAAGAGGGGAGATACCTCAGTGCCTGCACATGCACCTCTCATATATCACCCTAAGCCTTATAACTATTTTGAAAGGCAAAAGCAAAAACAGGCTGAAGCTGACAAATCCAAGAAGGCTGGACCATCTGGGAAAGGCAAAGATGTTCAGAAGGATTAAAGAAGAAGGATTCTAGAAATCACATGCACATTTATATGCTTTACACTTTTGCAACTAATATATTGTTAATGTATTGGACTGTTGTTAATTAATATATGTAGTGATTAAATGCACAATTAATTGATTATGATTATATTTGTTAGTAAGGTCTATCTATACTTGTAAGTTCTGGCTTCTTCAAATAGGGGAAGATTGTTGGGTATTATGCCTTCAATGTCTCTAGATTTGAAGAAGGAACACAAGTATAAATAAGCTAAGTTATGTTTGATGTCATGTTTAAGTTCATGTTGTGACAGATGCATCAAAGCTACATTATTAGTATCTAGACGATAATAGTAACGAGAACTAAGTAAAATATCGTCTCAAGACTCAGTAGAAGAATTGTTGAAAAAGGAAGCATATCGTCGAGACAGTTTTGACGATATCGTCTTGAAGAAAGCTTATCGTGGATAAAGCTAAATTCAGATGTCTCGATGATATCTTCTTGAAGATTAATGACTTGACTCATTAAGTCATGAAGAAAGACTCATGAAGACAAGCATCAGTTTGAAGATCTCATATCGTCTTGAAGATCAAGACGATATCGTCTTAAAGGAAATATATAGCCTTGAAGATTGATGACTTGACTCATTTAGTCATGAAGAAAGATTCATGAAGACAAGCATTGATTTGAAGATCTCATATCGTCTTGAAGATCAAGACAATATCATCTTGAAGAAAGACTATCAACTTGAAGAAAAGTCTAAGTCATCTGCAAAGGAATATCTTGACGATACCATCGAGAAAAAGTAATATCGTTGAGATATCATGCAAAGTCTTGAAGAAGGATGTATGTCGACAATACCATCTTGAAGGAGACATATTGCCTTGAAGATTGAAGATACATTGTATCTAAGGAAACATCTCGACGATATCGTCTAGAAGAAGTAATATCTTTGAGATATCAAGTAAGGTATTGAAGAAGGAAGTATGTCAACGATATCGTCGTAAAAAATATCTGTTGTTTACATCGATCAAGATGATATCAGCTTGAAGGAATATTATCGTCTTGACAGTTGCAGAACAACATTTAATGCGCAGACATTCTTGGAAATTGATATTCAGGGAATGTGCACGCCGCTTATCTTGCACACAAATCAAGGAGCAATAAATGATATATTCTCTAGAGAATATAGTCGTTGCACAGTATTTAAAGAAGAAATTTATTATTTCTATATTCTGCAAGTTCCAAAAATGGTCAGTCATTATGATGAAATATTGCCAATTCTGCAAGACATTTTCAAACGGGAAAATTGATTAGGGAATAATCAACAAGGAGTTTTATGCAAAATTGCAGAGCAATATAAAAGGAGACACCTTTTTTCTATAAGATCTTTGGGCTTATATGATGTGAAGGTCTAGAGAAGATTCTAATGAAAGGTTCATTGATCCACAAGATCTTTGGGCTTATTGTTATAAGAAGAAGAAGAATACCTAATATTCACAGCTTTCATCCTGAAGTCTTTTCTTCTACAACAACCTCTCTGTATTACTTTATAGGGTTCTTTGTGAGCCTGAGCTGGTAGGATTTAGTGATAGATCTGAGTTTGTAGGGTTCTTTGTGAGCATGAGCTGGTAGGATCTTGTGATAGATCAGAGTTTGTAGGTTTCTTTGTGAGCCTGAGCTTGGTAGGGTTCTGTGTGAACCTGAGTTGTAAGATCTGTTTATAGTGAAAAGATCTGAGTTGGAGAAGTTGTCTAGTCTAGCTCATTACTAGATAGGTGGGAGGGACAGTGAACTGCCTCTAGACACATAGTCTTTTAGGGAACCACTATAAATCTTGTGTGTTTTCTGTGATTGCTTTTGTGTTGTGATAGTCAAACTTTAAAGTAGTAAATAATACTGAAAACACCTAATCACCCCCCCTCCCCTCTAGGTGTATTTTATAGACAACCCATATCTTTCAAAGCTAACTCTCACAAGTTCTTTCTTAATGTGATCCCTAATGAAGTGATGATGCACGTCTATGTGTTTGGACCGTGAGTGATGAACGGGATTGTTGGTTAGATCAATTTCACTTTTGTTGTCGCAATTTAATTCAATATTATTTAGATGCACCACAAAGTCTCTTAGTGTTTGACTCATCCAAAGAGCTTGTGCATAACAACTTCCAAGTGCGACATATTTGGCCTCGGTGGTGGAGAGGGCAACAGAATTCTGTTTCCTACTCGACCAAGCAACTAGTGAGGGGCCTAAAAAGTGACATGTGTTGTACAACCCCATGTTCGCCTGAGAAGGAAAGGCCTGAAAACATGCGAACTATGTTGGAAATGGTCATCTCGCAACTAAGGAGTCGTGAGAACCAGGCAGTGCGAGCCAGGATAATCTCGCAGGGGAAAATGTGAGACCTGGCCTCGATGGTTGTCACCAAAAGGAAGGCGAGCGGGGCCTTTGCAGGCTGCCCACCTAGGAAGGGTTAGCGAGCAGTACTCGCGAGGAGACTCGCGGGAGCTCTCGCGAGTGGCGTTCTCGCAGGCCACTTGCCCAAGGGCTAAGGAGGTGAAATTACCCCTCTGCCCCTGGTGGTCTGTAGTTAGCTCCTCCAAACAGTGGAGCTTGGTTGTTAGCAGACCAAATTGGGGTGCATTTAGCAAAACCAAAAGGAAGAATCCCACTATCAGCAGACCAGTTCAGCAAAACAATAAATAAGACCCTAAGGGCACCTTTGGAGAAGACTTCTTTTTGGCTTCTCTCTCCTCAGGTCATCTTTGGTTGGCATTCTCAAAGCTCTCCAAGGTGCCCGGCTTCAGTTCTTGTCTTAGGAGGGGAAGCGCTCTATGATCTTCCGGGTGTGTGGTGGGACCTCCACACTGTCGCCAAGGGTATCAGTTCCAAGTCTTTGGTCAGGTTGCTTCGAGGGATCAGTAAGCGCGAGTTGCACCCATTTTTGGGGTCCGAACTCCTCGTTGGGCCGAATCTCGGTTCCAACATTTTTTGTGCGGTGAGCGTGGACAGCAACTGGTGCAAGAAAGTTTCAAGGAAGCAACATGGTGGTAGATGAAGAGCAGGGCGATGAGTTTGGTGGCTCGCAGCCGGCAGTGATGCTAGGGATGTTCGCGGACTTCAGGAGAGAGGTCCTCGAGAGCATCGGTCTCGCCTTCACCGCGGTGCAAAGCGAGTTCACGACAACGGCACATCAGGTGCTCCCCCCTCCGGGGTCGTCGAGTGTGCATCGGGGGGAAGGGCAGAAAAGGAGGTGGCAGGAGCAGGACGAGACCTCTTCGGGTGAGAGCTCTTTGCCAGCCCATTGAGCGCCATACCGGCAGGTCCGATCCCAGTGACCATTGCTCCGGCGAGCGCAGCCCTGGCGTGCGCGGCTCTAGTGAGCTCGGGTCCTGCGAGAGAAGTTGTAGGACGAGTCAAGCAGGAGAGGACTACGAGCGGGAGCAATCCTTTTTGCGAGCTGGTGCTTTCCGCACCAGTCCCGAAAGGGTTCAGGGAGTGGGATAGGGTCTACTACTACAGCAAGGATGACCCTGTCCAGCACTTGTAGTCATTCGAGGACTCGGTCTCCATCCGGCCGATGTCTGATGTTTTCAAGTGTAGGATCTTCGCCGTCACTCTAAAGGAGAAGGCTAGGGACTGGTTCCAACAACTCCCAGCTAGGTCGATCTACCAATTCGAGGATCTTTGTCGAGGATTCTTGTTGCGTTTCTCGACTTCAAAGAAAAGGAAGAGGGATGCCAAGTCACTCTTCAAGGTCAAGCAAGAACTGGGGGAGATGTTGGCCCATTACGTGAACAGATTCCAGGAGGATGTTCTGCTTACCCAGGAGATGCCCGGGTTTGCCCTCCAGCTCACCTTCATGGTGGGGCTGAGGGAGAGTTTTTTCAAAATGAGTTTGAAGAGGAAGGCCCCCGTCTTCTACGAGGTGTTGATGGAGAGGGTGGTGGAGTAGATTGAAGGAGAGGAGGCTAATCCGGAGCTCACTAAGAGGCTAGCAAAGCTCAGTGAGCCGGAAGTCAAGCAGCAGGAAGCGCGGAGAAGAGAAGAGCCCAGGGCCCCGGAGGTTGTGTGGAGGCATCAAGGCAGAGGAGCGCAGGTTCAAGGGAGGGGTTACGCCCCGGGAGGGGGTAACTTCCATGGGGGTCAGGGAAGACCCCATCAGTTAGGGTGGAGGCAAGGTCCGGGGCAGATGCCTCCCCCGCCTCAGCAGGCCATGGCAATCAGGCGAGGAAGAGTAGGAAGAGGAAGGAGAGAGGTGGCAAGAGTAGGAGCAGGAGCAGGGGCAGGAAGAAGAAGGGGGAATAGGGGGCAGAAGCTAATAGAGGGGGTGGCATTGCCGTATTGTGACTTCCATCGGGAGGAAGGGCATGCAACGGCCACCTACCCGGAGTTCCTAGAGGTGAGAGAGGCCAGGGCACCGGCGCCGCGGGAACAGCGGGCGGTGAGGATTGAGGAGGTCTTGCCTCAGTATGAGGAGGACGAGAGGTGTGAAGATCGGGCCGATGTGGGGACCTGAGGTGGGATCGAGGTGATCCATTGGGGGTAGGGTTGTTACAAAAGTGCGTGCCCCTATCACTAATTTTAGCACGTGGTGAGCCAAATAGTGAAAATAATTCTTTTAAAAATTTACGACGACTCTCGCGTCGTTGGTGGGAAGGGCTTATGCTTCCGCCCACCTCGACATGTAGTCGACCGCAATAAGAATGAATTTATTATTAAAGGAGGAAGGTAGCGGACCTATGAAATCTATTCTCCATAATCAAAAAATTCGCATTCTAAAATAATGTTTTGGGGCATTTCAACCCGGTTAAAAATATTTCCTGACCTTTGGCAGCTGTCGCATTTACTCACAAAAGTGTGAGCGTCTTTGAATAAGGTGGGCCAATAGAAGCCCGCCTCTAGTACTTTTCTTGCGGTCCGGTTTGCTTGATAGTGACCACCGGTTGGTCCTTCATGGCAGTGCCGCAATATTTGGATGCCTTCCTCGCCCGAAATACACCTTCTTACCACTTGGTCCACGCAGACACGAAATAAAAAGGAGTCTTCCCAAAAGTAATTTTCAAGTCCAAAAAGAATTTCTTCTTTTGTTGACTTGAAAATTTCTTTGGGAGTACCCGAGCCACTAAATAATTGGAAAGATTTGTGTACCAAGGGGTGTAAGAAGTTGTTACCTTTTCGATGGCGAGGAGGCGCTCTTTAGGGAATTTATCATCGATTTCGGACTCCACTTATTCTCCTGTCGTCGGATTCTCCAATCTTGAGAGGTGGTCGGCCGCCAAGTTCTCCGCTCCTTTCTTGTCTCGGATTTCCAAATCAAATTCTTGCAAGAGGAGAATCCATCTCAGTAGTCGGGGCTTGGCGTACCCTTTATCTAGCAAGTACCGGAGTGCAGAGTGATCTGTAAAAACAATTATATTAGATATCGATATATATGAACGAAATTTATTAGATGCGAAAACAAATGCTAAAAGTTCTTTTTCGGTTATTGTATAATTAGCTTGGGCAGATGTAAGCGTTTTGCTTGCGTAATAGATTGGGTGAAAATATTTAGTTACCCGTTGGCCCAAGACAGACCCTACAGCAAAATTGTTTGCATCACACATGATTTCAAACGGTAAAGACCAATTTGGTGCGATTAAAATTGGCAAATTGATAAGTTCATTTTTTATTTTGTTAAACGCCTTTAAACAATCTTCATCAAAAATAAACGCAGATTCTTTTTCTAGTAATTGCGTTAGCGGTTTTGTTATTTTTGAAAAATCACGTATAAACCGCCTATAAATTCTCGCGTGTCCTAGAAAACTTCTTATAGATTTAACAGTTGTTGGAGGGGGAGTTTTTCTATGACTTCGATCTTGGCCCTATCGACCTTGATCCCTTTGCTTGAAACCTTATGTTCGAGGACTAATCCCTCTTAGACCATAAAGTGGCACTTCTCCCAGTTTAGTACCAAATTCGTGTCTTCGCAGTGTTGAAGAACACGATCAAGATTATTTAGACAATTAGTAAAGGAATTGCCAAAGACTAAAAAATCATCCATAAAAACTTCCATGACGTCCTCTACTAATTCATTAAAAATTGCCAGCATACATCTTTGAAATGTAGTCGGCGCATTGCAAAGACCAAATGACATTTTTCGATATGCGAAGGTGCCGAAAGGACAGGTGAAAGTGGTTTTCTATTGGTCTTCGGGCGCAATTGGGATTTGAAAGTATCCCAAAAGACCATCAAGAAAATAATAGTGTGAATGACCGGATAGACGTTCTAAGATTTGGTCAATGAAGGGCAACGAAAAGTGATCCTTGAGGGTAGCATCATTTAATTTCTATAATCGATGCATATTTGCCAACCCGTAACAGTACGGGTTGGAATCAACTCATTATTTTCATTAGTGACTACCGTTATTCCGCTCTTTTTAGGCACAACTTGCACCGGAATAACCCAAGTGCTATCAGAAATAGGGTAAATAATCCTCGCGTCTAATAATTTTATAATCTCGGCCTTAACGACGTCCTTCATATTGGGATTGAGGCGTCATTGAGGCTGAATAGTGTCGCGAGAATTATTTTCTAAATTTTTTTTATGCGTGCAGAATGAGGGGTTAATCCCCTTGATATCTGAAATTTGCAATGCAATTGTATGGCGGTGATTATTTAAATTTTTAATTAATTCAGAAATTTCAGAATTGTTAAGCGCGGAGGATATGATTACGGGCAATTTTGAATCTTTTTCCAAAAAAATATACTTTAAATGATTCGGGAGTTGCTTTAACTCAAGGGTCGGTGGTTCGTCATTAGATGTTTAATTTTTTTCTTTAATTGAATTTATTTGTTCGAATTTTAAAGACCGAGTTATTTCCTCAGTAACAAATTCCGGTTCTTCAAAAATTGGTGAGATTAATTCGGAAAAAGGCAACGATTCCTCTTCAAATTTTGTTTCTAAAGTAAAACAGGAGTCGTCGTTGGAAAAAGAATTTTTCATTGAGTTGTTTATACTAAAAATAACTTCTTCATCCAAAACTCGTAGGAGAAGTTTTCCGTTACTAACATCAATAATTGCCCAAGAGGTGGCGATAAAAGGACGTCCAAGAATAATAGGTACTTCGGCGTCTTCCTCAATGTCTAGGTTGACAAAATCTACTGGGAAGATAAATTTGTCAACCTTAACAAGCACATCCTCAATAACCCCGATAGGGTATTTTATCGATCGATCTGCAAGTTGGATGCTAATTTTAGTTGGGCTTGGATTGCCTAAACCAAGCTTTTTAAACAAAGAAAACGGTATTACATTAATACTAGCGCCCAAATCCGTCAATGCGTGTTTTATTAATAAATTATCGAACAAGCACGGGATGGAGAACCGCCCCGGGTCGTTTAATTTTTGTGGTAATTTATTTAACAAAAATGACGAGCATTCTGCGTTTAGAGATATACGCGAAAAAATTTCAAGTTTCTATTTATTTGAAAGTAAATCCTTTAGATATTTAGCATATTTGGCCATTCGGGCGATCGCTTCGCATAATGGCACATTTATCTAGATTTGTTTTAAAATTTCAATAAATATTTTGTATTGCTCCTCATTGCGCTCATCTTTAAATTTTGAAGGATAAGGGAGGGAAGGAGTTTTTACTAATGCGTGGAGCTAAAGTAGAATTAACTTGCGGAGGGGAGGATGAAACGTTTACCTCGGGCTCGACCAAATTTGGAGAAGTTACCTCCTTTCCGCTGTGGAGGGATATTGCGTTGGATCCTCCCATGGATTGGGCTCAGTATTGCCTGGTAGAGCTCCTTGCTGGCGTTCGAAGAACATTTTGGCGAGCTGTCCGATTTGATTTTCCAAGCTCTTTATAGATTCAGAAAGATTCTGGATATTAGACTCATTAGAGACAACGTATTTAGTGAAGACCTCTTCAAGTGAAGAGGGCTTGTGTGGTGGTGGCAGAGCGAATTCGGGAGGATTCACTTGTGGTGTTCGTTGAGCATTATTGGGGTTGCTCCATGAAAATTTTGGGTAGTTCCTTAAACCCAGATTATAGCTATTATTGAAAGGAATATTATTATTCAGGTTATAAGGAGGGCGGTAGGAGTTCCCCATATAATCTACATGCTCTTGAACAAACTAATTATTATTAATATTATTATTATTATAAGCCCAATTAGTGGCGGAGGAAGCAGACATCTCCGCCACCTGCTTAGTAAGCCATTCTACTTGATGCTTTAGGTTAGGGGTGGCCTCGACTTCAAAAATTCTGGTTGGCTTATTAGGGTGCGACTGTGGTGCATTCCACTGATACGCATTCATGGTCATCTCCTCGAAAATCTCTTGAGCGGCCTCTGGGGTTTTGTTATTAAGAGTTCCCCCAGTTGCCGCATCAATCATTTACCTTATTTGGAGATTCAAACCATTGTAGAATGTTTGAACTTGTTGCCACATCGGGAGGGCATGATGAGGACATCTCCGCAAAAGTTCCTTGAAGCGCTCCCATGTGTCATAGAGAGACTTCGAGTCTATTTGCGTGAAGGAGAAAATGTCCGTACGTAATTTAGCGGACTTCGCTGGAGGAAAATATTTCGTTAAAAATTTCTCCATCATCTCGGCTCATGTAGTGATAGAACCTCTAGGAAGAGATCTCAACCACTGCTTGGCCTTAGTTCGCAAAGAGAAAGGAAATAAATGCAAACGAATAGCGTCATCGGTGACGCCATTTATTTTCAAAGTGTCGCAAATTTCAAAAAAATTAATAAATGTAAATTACGATCTTCATCTGGTAAGCCATCAAATTTGACTGTTTGATGCACCATTTGAATGATACTCATTTTAATTTCAAAATTATTATTCACCACCGCCGGGTGAATAATACTAGATTGTGCTCCCTCCCAATTTGGCCTCGCATAATAGGGCATGGTCTGTAGCAGGGCCTCGTTTATGGTCGGGATCTTCCATTATTCCTTCGTTAGTTTCTCTGATTGACTCTTCGTGAATTATTGGTAGATCACTAAATCAGAGACGTCGCTGCAAGGTGCGCTCCATTTCTGGATCAAAACACAATTCAATATTAATTGAAGAGTTTCCTCGGGTCATAAACTACAAGAAAAGAAAAGGAGAAAAAGTGGTGATAAGAATAAAAAGGTGAAGAAGGAAAAATTAAAATTATTATAATATTTTTATAATATTATAGTTAAATATATAAATATATATAAATTTTTCAAAAAGCGGGTTAAGTTAGTCCCGGACTTCCCGAGGTCTACCCTGTGAAGGGTTCACAAGGTAATAGAAGGTGTGATGGGATGATAAGCCCAAACCTCCCTTTCCGAGAATTTAAGTTGCACCTTTTAAGATTTTTTAAAAAATTTAAGAGAAGGGTGAGAAGAAAGAGAACGATAAAATTAATAGATATTTCTTTTTTCGAAATATCAACTTATGTTCCCCGGCAATGGCGCCAAAATCATGATAGGTGCAAAACTATATCCGCAAATGATAATGGCAAGTGTACAATATCGAAAGTAGTATAGGTTTAAAGAAACCAAGGTCGTATAAAAATCCGGGCCAGTTGAATACTTTTACTTTAAGAAAATCTCTATTATCTTATCAATAAAACTTTTGGTTGGTTTTGCTTGAGAAGCTAGGTGAATTAAAATGAAAATTAAAACAATAATATGGAAAATTAGCACTCGGTCTTGAATCACCTTAGAATAAAAATAACAAGAATAAAATAAGACTCTAATTCTCTTTCAAAGAAATGCTTAGACCGTGGAGGTTCCCCAAATTCTGAGCGCACCTTGGGTCGAGGATACACCCAGCTGAGTTTAGGTTGATCAATCGAACTTTCGCTCTAGAATCAAAACCCCTAAAACTCGCTTTACCGAGGTGAACCCCTCTATTGGATTTGACTCCAATCTGGGAGATTTATGTCATTGATACAGAAAATTTGAGCTTTTCTTATTTAGGGTTTGGATTAATGAAAAAGCGAAGAGATTGATGATGTTTTCCAAACTATATCTGATGAATGCATGTGTATCTTATCGTCTATATTATAGGATATTTTGAAAATACCAAGGTGGTATTCCTCGGGGCGCGTTGATTACTTCTACTTTGAGTAGATCACCATTATCTTATCTAATGATTTTTTTAGGGTTTGTTTAACTAAAGAGACAATTTGTAAACTAATTTAAAGTTTAAAGGATGGTAAAAAGGATTAGTGCTCAATCTAAAATCACCTTGGAGTGAGAATAATCAAGAGAAGGAAAAATAAATCTAGTTCCATTTAAATACACTACTTGACTGTGGAGGTTCCCGACGCTTGAGCATGCCTCTCTCGAGGGAAATGCCCAACTAAGTTTAGGAAAAATCAACTGAACTCTCGTTCTATAATCGATTACCTAAAACTTATTTTACGGTGTGAACCCCTCTATTGAATTTGACTCCAATCTGGGAGATTAACATCATACTTTCTCAAGAGGTGTGTGCAATTCTCTTTACTCTTGAGTGATCGATTCATACTTTGAGCCTCTCGGCTAGCTAAGTATGAAAACTTAAACGAAAACCATATATCGAAAATATGGTCTCGCTAATTAAAAATCAAGAGTAAATCAAGTGCTTACAAAAATGGAAAAAGAGAGCTAGAAGATCATAACTTGATTATCTCATCCTCGGATCATTTCGATCGAGCACTAATGACAATTAGTTAATCATGGTGGAGGGGGAAAAGAGAGAAAAATAAAAGTACATTAAGAAGAAATTAACTAAAGTAGAAAAAAAGAATGAAAGAGAGCAAAGCTAAATTTTTTATTGAAATAAAAACTGTTACAAGCCTTAAAGAGGATTACAATACTAGAAATGAAGAGATTATGAAAGTGCACAGTGTGCCTCTGAGAATTCTCTAGAGGGGGTGAATAGAGATTTAAAAATTATTTCTATCCTAACTATGCATACAATAAAACACCTAAGGAATTATGCTTCAGCAACACCAAGGTTTATAAATGAAGTGCAATAATTATAAAAATAGAAAAACAGTAAGCAATAAATAAGGGGACACCACAGAAAAAGCACAACACAGAAGACACACAATTTTATAGAGGTTCCCCAAAATATGGGTACTCCTCTCCATTGTCAGTTATGAACCTCTTCACCCGCAGGTTTAGCCGACCTTCCACCAGCTCCTTGAACTCCACAAACCTCTCGAACGCCTCTGACTTCTCCTTCAGAAAATATACCCAAGTATATCGGGTGAAGTCATCAACCAAAATCAGCATATACCTGCTACCTCCAAGACTGGCAGTGTTGGTAGGTCCAAACAGATCACCATGAATGCACTCCAATGGTTTTTTACATCTGCTTTGTGATTTGTCAAAAGGAAAGCGCTGAGCATTACCAAACTGACAACCTGCACAAACGTGACCATCCCCGAAAGATGACAAGCTAGGCAGACCTTTCAACAGGCCTCTTCCCGCCATAGCTTTCAACTTATCCATTCCAACATGCCCGAGCCTTTTGTGCCAGATAGCAGCGCTGTCGTTAGCCCTCATATTATCAACATAAGAACTTGATGAAAGAACAAACAAGTCCTTCACCCGTCTCCCAACATGAGTGACCTCAGCTTTCACCGCTGAAACATTTCAGAGAAATTTCACTTCTGTTGCACCGAACAGAATGTGATAGCCAGCATCCACCGCATTGGTCACCGAGAAGAGGTTCTTCTTCATTCCCGGAACATGATAGACACTCTTCAACGTAAGAGTACCTCTATCATCGTTCAATGAAACCACACCCTCCTTCTCAACTGCATGAATAGTATCATCAGCCGTAATGATAGCGTCATTACCTGTATGTTCCTGCAATGAGGAGAACTTTGACTCATCCCCGGTGAGGTGATGACCACACCCAGAGTCCACTATCCAATCATCCTGATAGTTGATGGAAGTCATAGCCCGAACACACATGCCTATCATGAATGCACCTCCACCACCCCAACTACCTTCTGAATTGGAACCAGCCTCCTCCTTCCCTGCAGCATGCCCTGGCTGAAGATTGACTTTGCAGTCTCTTTTGAAATGACCAACCTTGTTACACCTAAAGAATTTAGGTCCTTCCTGCTTCTTCCCATCACGCTTAGGAGCATAGCTCCTCTACTGCTGATATGAAGTAGATGGACCAGCATCTCCAGATGTCTTCTTCTTCTTATCACATCTCTTCTTCTTGCCAGAAAAGAGAACCTCACCTTCTCCCCCAGAGACAGACATCTCAGCCATTTGCTTAGCCAAAATTTCCTGCGAAGTAAGTAAGTTCTCTAGCTCCAAAAACGAAGGTTGATTGGCCCAGCCTTGAACAGAAGTAACAAAGGCAACATACTCCCTCCGCAAGCCGCGGATTATGTGCCTCTTCAGCTTAGCTTCTAAGATAGGCTCATCCGGGTCCAAAGCCGATATCTCTGCGCAGAGGTTCTTCATCTTCAAGAAGAACGTTGAGATAGATAGTTCTCCCTGAGTTGCTTTCGCCAACTCATTCTCCAAGAACTGTAGCCTAGCTATATTCTTCTTGTTGAACAAGCCATCCAAGGCTGTCCAAATTTCAGCAGCTGATCCACACCCGATGATGTGATCAAACAACTCCGGAATGAAATCTCTCTTGAGAGTGAACTCTGCATTAACATTCGTTCTCCTCCAAGCCTTCACGAGCTCAACATTCCCATCAGCAAGAACAACAGCTTGTCTTGCTTCTCCTCCTACAACCTCCCACAAATCTTCGCCAAGAAGATAGCTCTTCATGCAAGACTTCCACTTCTTGAAGTTAGTCTGCGTAAGGAGCTCAATACCAAGACCTGTAGCATATCCTCCATCCATTGCTATCCCACTAATTACTAACCACTTGAGAAACCCGAGAGAAGTATCAGCATTTTCTACTCAGCAACCTCAGAAACCTGCCTCTGATACCATGTTAAAAAACTTGAGGTCCGGAGATGAAGTAAAAAAATGCGGAATAACTTAACAAATCTTTTCACAAGTGTAGCACAACAGTGACAATAAGAAGACCGAACAGTGCTATGATATTAACTATATCTTTACAAAGCGAGGTATACATGGGGAGATATGATTCATAAGAATCATGGAGGAGAGAAGCACAAAACACAAAGGTAAACAAGCTGCAGCGACCTGACAATTTGAGATCGCCAGACCGTGCGAACAGATAAGCCAGACGAAAGCTGCTGAGACCGCGTGAACAGAATACAAGCCGCACCTGCCAGACTGCAACAACAGACCGCTGACTTGCTGTTTTATTCCTCTACTGAAAACAACAAGTTCGCACTTCTTGATCGCCCAGACCGCACGGTCTTGATCACAGAAGAAATCGCGAACTCTGAACAAAGAACTGCTACCTGCCACAGACCGCAACTCAAAATTGCATGGTCACTTAAGACCTCCAGATCAACTGAGTCCACTGCACAACCCAAGAACACCTAAACAGTCCGCCCAGACTGGTTTATTCAAAGCTGGAAGAGAGGAGACAAGTTGACCGCGAGCTGCTAACCGCTAACAGTTCTCGTTATTAATGATGGGCCATGCACCCCTATTTATCGGCGAACAGACGGATGTCGTCACCGCACAAATTGGGATACAATAACCGCCCATCAGATCGTGAGTGGTCTCGCAAAGCAGACCGCCCGAGCTTAGCATAGCTCACAGCTTCCTTATTAAACCTTGCGGTTACAACCAAACTGCTCGGTCACCGCGGTCTCAACAAAGCAGACCGCCCAGTCTTCTTCCAAAGAAGGCAGACCAAGAACATCTGGCCGACTTAAGACAAGTCTCCAAACCAACCCGCGCAAGCCGCCCGGACAGATAGCGGTCTCCCAGATCAGATCGCCCAAAACAGCCCGCCTGAGACACAACCGGCTAGAGACCCAGCGCAGACCGCGCGGTCTCCAATTTGCAGACCGCCCAGCACTACTTCACTTCCACTTCAAAAATTTAACACTAAAAGGACAGCTGAAAAGGTTTCTTTTTCAGACTGCATTCGACGTTGCGTCGACTTCATTTTCTCTCTTATCGACGTGCCTTCGAGTTATTGTAAGAGCAGCTTTGAATTCCTTCTTGCTATGGTTGAACTCTATTTTCGATGTTGCATCGATTACTTATCGACGTAATCATCTAGTTGAAGACTTCATTTTGAACTTCATTGTCTGCGTTGAATTGTAGTCGACATTGTGTCGACTTCAGATGGCTCCGACAGTTACTTCCTTCTGTGCTTAGTTGAAGTTGAGATTGCGTCAACTTCTAAACTAACTTGACATGCTCCTTTATCTATGTCGTCTCCTATTAGACGTAGCGTCGACTTGATATACTTTGACAGAAGGATTGAGTTGCCTGGACTTCTAGTCTGAGTTGTTTTGACAACAAGTCGAAGTTGTGTCGACTTCTATTCGACGTAATTATTAACTCAACCCAAATTATGCTTGTCATGACCTGGTCTTGACACTCTGAGTTGAGTGTGACACACTAAGACATCTAATTACCAAATTACCCTCACTATACAATGGGTAATAAAACCTAAGAGATAAAATCACTTTAGTTAATTTGTTAAGTTAAATCCAAGGAGTTTTTCCCAACAATCTCCCCTATTTATCTTAACAAATTTTACATATTCCTTTGCATAAACAGAGATATATACAAGACAACATAGACAATTACAGTATGATAAAATGATATCACAAAATATTTTATACATTGTCAAGTGTATTTTAATGTTCACCACACCACCTTCCTTTTTTGTCAAGTGTATACATTGTCAAGAATTACCTGAGCTTCATTGCTCCTTCTTAGGGGTTTTCCTTTTTCTTGAAAACACCTTTGGAATTATCTTCATTTGAGCAAAGTTCAGAGGCCTGTCATCTTCAGGAGACATTACTGCTTCTTCAGCAACATTGTCCTTGGGAAGCTCCCTCTGAATCTGTGCATTCAGCTCAGCATTATGAACAGCTTCCTTGGCAATCTTGGCCACCTCATCTAGAAGTATATCATCCACAAGGAGCTCCCCCTTAGTTGATGGAAGCTCTCCCTGATTTACTGTAGGCAGTGGTTCATCATCTTATGTTGGATCAACCTGAGGCCTTGTAAGATGCTCCCCCTAAACATTTGCAGCAGGACTTACTGTTTGAAATACAGTAAGTGCATTAGGATTTTCCACATCTTGTCCTTCATCTGGTCAACCTTGTTTGGGACTGATCTTTCCTGCTCCTGAATATTCTCCCCTTTATTAACCTTGCTGGCAAGTGAGGTTAAGAAATCCTTTGTCACCAAGGAGGAAGACATGAACTCTTTGAGACTCAGAAGAGACCTCTTGGAGTCTAGGAGTTCAGACTCCATTTGGGAGTACTTCTTTTCAAACTTTCTTGCTTGGCTGGCCAGTAGGTCAGCAAATGTGCTGGAGGCTAGCCCCACTACTTTTGAGATTGCTTGCTCAATGTTAAAGGATGGTGTAGGAAGGGAGGTAGAGGCAGGTGGAGGTGTGAGGTTCTCGTTTAGATCAAGAGGATCTTGGTAAGTAGGGGAAAGGGTTTGGTAGGTTTCTAGAGAAATATAGGTTGGTGGTGGAGATGGAACAAACTGATTGTTTGGAAGTGGTGTGGATGGTTGTTGCTGTGATTGAGGAGTAGACTATTGTGTAGGTTCAGGAGCTTATGTGGATGGGATGGATTGGAAGTTTTGCTCTGGAATGATACCTTGTTGTGCTGGTGGATTGTTTTGTGCTGGTGGATTGTTTTGTGCTGTAATATCTGGAACAGTTATCTCTAAGTCCTGTGGTGCTGGAGAGAGAGGGGGTGAAGGTGCAGCTTAACCAGGCTTTAGGATCTGCCTGGTCCACTTGGAGAAGATTCCAATGTTGATTCTTTTGCCTGGTGGAATTGTCACTCCTTTGGACTTGCACACCATTGGATAATGGTGGAAGAGCACCTGGCTCATGATTCTCATATAGGCATTTTCTTTGTGGGCATATTTGTGCCAAATCATTCTTATGAGGCATCTCCCCCAATTTATCTTCTTCTGTAGGACCAGAATGCCCATGATCTGCAGTTGCTGCTTGGGTATAGCATCATGTGCAGATATCTTGCACAGCAATACCTTACCAACAATATCAGCTAGGAATCTGTACTCTTCTGCCACATCAATCTTCTTGAGATTTATTTGCTTCTCCTTCCGGAATTGCATGAGCTACAAGGCCTGGCTGATTTCTTCCCCTGATAATTCATCTGGGTCACTCCCAGTGGGTAGATCAAATGTTTGAGATAGTATTTCTTCAGATACACTGATATCTTATCCAGAAATTGTCCCTTGAAGGGACCCATCATTTGTTATGTGGATATTGTCCTTTAATTTTGTAAGTTCTACATTTAGAATCTTACACCTAGTGGAAATGAGTTTTGTTAGACCAGCATACTAAAAAGGCCTAGAATAGCCTTAAAACTTTCAGCTGTGGCATTGAAGGAATCCATATCCACGTCAAAGCCAGAGTTGATCATGGGTGGAGCCATTGGACTGTAGGTACCTGTAAACACAATAATGAGAGAGAGAAAGAGATAAGAACACGAGAGAGATAGAGAAGGAGAGAGCAAGAGAGCAAGGAGAAGAAAATTCGAAAGCGTATATGATTCGACGCTGAAGTTGCTTAAAAGAATATGATTCGTCGCAACTTAGAGTTTATGTCGAAGCTGCGTCGATAAGAATTAACATTTGGCGCACAAAAATATGTCGAGACTGCTTCTAGAAGAAATTCTGCGCGCCCTGTTATATCGACGTTGCGTTGATTAATATTCGACGCAACTTCGAGATTGCTTAGCAATTCTTAAGTCGACGCAGTGATGTCGACGGTGTATCGATATGAACTTGACGTTGCGTCTAATAGTATTCGTATTATCCACTCTGAGTGCTTCTCAATGCTGGCGTCGAGTAGGAGTCGACTGTACGTCGACTTCTATTCGATGCAATTTTGAATGAATAGCCTTATTTTCCTTAGAAAATTCTTGTTGTTTTCCCAGCAATGAGGTTTATTAAAAATAGTGTTTATTCTATTATTTTTATGAATTAAGGGGATTTCAAGGGAATTAAGAGAAGAAATCACTCCCTTGATTAAATTTAGTTCTTCCTTCCTTTCTCACTATCTCTTAGGTAGGACCCTACCTTACCCTACACAAGTAATTTCAAACATTAGAAGGAACCCAGGTTACATTGGGCCCTTTGCTTTTACCATTATAGGGTTCAATGAAATAATAGAAGGGTCTTTCATGATACCCTTTTGGATGATAAGGAATGAGTTTCCCAAACCTATGTTTATTATTTTGATACTTAAAATGTGTATAGAATGTATCTAAATATAAAAGATCTGCAGATTGTTTTATTACCCTAGGTTTGGCTTTAGCCTTTTGATTGTTTAGTTTCTCTGCATTACTCTTCACTTGAGATTTCATTTCTTTGCTAACATTTGTTTTATTACCTTTAGTTATTTTCTTTAGTTTATTAGTTTCCTGATCCTTAGTTTTTGCACTGTCCTCACAGGTTTTATAGTCACTAGGTCTAATGAAGCTAACTGGATTTTTCCAGGCAGGTTTCCTAGGGGTTTCTGTGTTAGTGGATGGCTCTGCTCCTAACCCTAGGTGATTAAATCTCATGGAGAGATTTTGTGTGATGTCTCTGAGCTTTTGACTCATCCCATTGAGTGAGTCTTCAAAGGCCTTTGCCTTTGTTAGCTCTTCTTTTATCTTTAGATTTTCTTTTCTAATTTCAATTAATTCTGATTCTTTATTATCAATTTCATTTGTTAAATCTTGATTTCTTAGATATAATTCATCTTGCTTTAGGTTGTCTAGTTCTAACCTAACTATTTCTATATCGTTTTGTGCATTGAGGAAATCATTGCAAAATTCTATAAAGCAATTTTTGAAATCATCAGAATTAAAATCAAATTCATCAAACATTGATATTTATTCTTCTTCATCATCATCTGAAGACATACCCAATGCCATCATGCAAGCTACTTCTGCTTCTGCTTCATCATCACTTTCTGATGAAGAGGAGCTTAACTCTACTTCAGAGTAACTCCAGGTTTCAGTAATGAAACCCTTGGCTTTCTTCTTGTCCTTTCCTTTGAAAGACTTCTTCTTCTTCTTTTTATTCTTGTTGCTGCTCATGTCCCTTTGTTCTTGTGGGCACTCAGGATCTATGTGCCCTGGCTTATTTCAGGAGTAGCATATTACCTCCTTCTTTGGAGTCTTGTCATATCTGGTCTTTGAACTCCTCTCTTTTCTCCTTGAGTCTTCTGTCTTGACCCATTTTCTTAATCTCCTTGCTAGGAGACTGAACATTTCATCTTCGGGAGTGGAGGGCTCACCTTCAGTAGCTTTCAGAGCAAGGCTCCTTTGGATAGGAGCTGGAGTTGTCTCCCTTTCCTCTGATTCAGCCCTGTTCTTCAGATGCATCTCATATAACTTAAGCTTTCCTAGCAAAGCCTCAGTAGAGACTTCTCTATGGCATCTGGACTCTCTGATTTCCAAAATCCTTGAATCCCATGAGCTAGGGAAGCACATGAGGATCTTATCATTTATTTCAGTTAATGATATCTCCTTATCCAGACTCTTCAGCTCATTGACAATGATGTTGAATCTGTCATACATCTCAGCAACAGATTCATCAAATTTCTTTTGAAAGTTATCATACTGGGATATGAAAAGGGACTTCATGTCCTTTCTTTCATCAGAACTTCATTCTACCAGTCTGGAAAGAGATTCCCAGATCTCTTTGGCTGATTGGCAGTCAGCCACCTTCTGGAAGATGTTATCTGACATGGTGGATTCAAGAATGTTCATAGCTTTGGCATTATATGCCTTCTGCTTCTTTTCAGTCTCTGTCCACTCAACCCTTGGTACAGGTTCCTGTGTAGAAGCTCCACTGGCATCCTTCTTGTATGGGGTTGGAGGACCTGTGATGATAACATCAAAAATGTCTGCATCAATAGAGTTCATATATAACTTTATTCTGGCCTTCCAGAGTGTAAACTTATTTAGGTTACACATTGGAGGTCTTGTTGAGGCATAATTCTTAGAACTCATTTTCTTAATAAATTAAATTTATTGTAGAGAAATAAGAGTAGAAGGTCTTTTTGATCAAGGTGTTAACCTTTTAATGATCAACCTCCCTCTGATACCAACTAAAAGTCCTTAGTGTGCCTTTGAGAATTCTCTAGAGGGGGGTGAATAGAGATTTAAAATAAATTCTATCATAACTATGCATACAATAAAACACCTAAGGAATTATGCTTCAGCAACACCAAGGTGTAGAATAAATGAAGTGCAGTAATTATAAAAATAGAGAAACAGTAAGCAATAAATAAGGGGAAAGCATAGAAAAAGCACAACACAGAAGACACAAGATTTTATAAAGGTTCCCCAAAATATGGGTAATCCTCTCTTCTACCACCTAGTAGGAATGCACAGCCTGTGCTTAAGTCTTTTGATAAGGAGACTCTTAGAACCAAAGATCTTTTGATAAGGAGATCTTGAACCACTCAGATCTGTTGATAAGGAGATCTTGAACCACTGAATCCTTTGAAGAGGGATTCTTAAAACTCTGTACAGTTGAAGAAGTTGAAGGAAGGAGGATGAAGAAGAAGAATTCTGTTCTCAGAATTCTGTAGAAGCTTTCAGCTTCTATTTTTTCTTTCTATGGATCTGCTAATGATGAACCCTTGCTTAAGATTGTGATGTTTTGGAAGGGTTATTTTCTTCAGATCCTTTTGTCTTTCTCTTGCTTTCTATCTGGCTGCTATATGATGTTGATGAAGAAGTAGCTCAGTTTTCTATTCTGAATGAGCACTTGTTTTTCTCGGTTTGTCTCTGATAAGGTTTAAGGAGGAAGAAGAAGAGGGAACCCTAATCAACAAAACTATATCATATAGTGATGAATGATGTATCTTCTTCTCTCTTCTCTTCCTATTTATTGTCCATCATTAATTTTTGAATTCTTTTCCTCTTTTAGGTTGTCCTGAAAAGGCACAATCTTGGACAATTAATCCTTCTTTCTTCATTTGCTCACGACCCATCTGCCAACCATTTGAATCCTTTCCAAAAAAGCTTTTCCTGTCTTCTTTACTTCTCCTCTCCATTCTAGGCAATAAACAAGCTATTGTAGAACGGTCTTTAGTGTTGTGGGCCTTCATAGAGAGTTCTAAAAGGACAGTTGAAAAGGTTTCTTTTTCAGACTGTATTTGACATTGCGTCGACTTCGTTTTCTTTCTTATTGGCGTGCCTTTGAGTTCTTGTAAGAGCATCTTCAAATTCCTTCTTACTCTGGTTGAACTCTATTTTCGACGTTACGTCGATTACTTATCGACGTAACCATCAAGTTGAAGACTTCATTTTGAACTTCATTGTCTGCGTCAAATTATAGTCGACGTTGCGTCGACTTCAGATTGCTCCGACAGATACTTCCTTCTGCGTTGATTTGAAGTTGAGGTTGCGTCGACTTCTAAACTAACTTGACATGCTTTGTTATCTATGTTGACTCCTATTCGACGTAGAGTCGACTTGATATACTTTGACAAAAGGATTGAGTTGCTTGGACTTCTAGTCTGAGTAGCGTTTACAGCAAGTCGAAGTTACGTCAACTTCTATTCGACGTAATTATTAACTCAACCCAAATTATGCTTGTCTTGACCTGGTCTTAATACTCTGAGTTGAGTGTGACACCCTAAGACATCTAATGACCAAACCCTCACTATACAATGGGTAATAAAACCTAAGAGATAAAACCACTTTATTTAATTTGTTAAGTTAAATCCAAGGAGTTTTTCCCAACAGATTACAAGCTCAAGCTAGGCTATTGCAAGAAAAAAATTTATAACATTGCTTGACATTAAGAGAGAGAGAAAAAAGGAAAGACATGAACAAAAGCATGAAACTGATCACTAACAACTCTAACAACACCTCCCCCTCTCCAAAATTCTGAACCTTGGACTCAAGGAGATCCAATGAATTTAAAAAAAAAATCAAGTTACACGCCCTCGGTCACGGGCGTGACTGAGGGCGTGTAATCCTTGTTCATCACAGCTCCGACATTGGCAAGGGTCTTGCATGATGGCGCGGTGGAAAAGGACATATCACGGCCATGACATTTGGGTCACGGGCATATACTTGGACGGCTTTATTTAATGCAGCGTGGGCTTGATTGCAGTGCGCCAGCGAGCAGGGATCACGCGGGAAAGTCACGGCCGTGAAATATGGGTCACGGGGGTGACTTGAGTTGACTTCTCGATGGCATCTCCACGTCTCGACGGCAGCTCCGCTAGGAAGATTCTATGTTTACACGCCCTTGGTCATAGGCGTGACCTTTGGGTCACGGGCGTGACTGAGGGCGTGACTTGTTGTGGATGAGCTCAAACTGCGCGACATCAATTCTGGACTGATCTTATGATTACACGCCCTTGGTCACGGGCGTGACCTAGGCGTGTAATGCAAATTTTTCAAACTTATCCCAAAACTCTGCAAAAATACAAATAAACTAAATTAGAAACAAACTTTATAAAAGAACTATTTATAAGCTAAAATTGACATGAAAAAGAAAATTTTGTATTAAATAATTACTAAAATTTATACTAAAAAGATTATATAAAAACTACTTATCAAATACCCCCATACATGAGGTTTTGCTTTTCCAGAGCAAAAGTATAAGACATAAGTCATAAGACATTCATATAATTATTTAATTTTAAACTAAAATTTCATTTAGATCAAATGTTAAGTTAAGAATAAATTCTAGGAGGAGTTAAGTCCTAAATTATGAAGATGATTTGAAAAGAGGAGGAGTGTTTAGGCAAGGACTTCTCAAGATAATTAATTAGCAAACAAAATTGTAGAAATTATAAAACTAAATTAGATTAAAATTATAAGAACTCTATCTTAAAAGAAATTTAAGGAAAAGTAACCTACTAAATATTGTTCTCTCCATAACTTAAATTAAATCTAGATCAAAGATATTGGCTAGGGGGTTTACAAAGTTTGGCATAAGAAAAGATCTTAGCAAGGAGGTGATGAATTTTATCCTCTCACCTCACTATTTTTTTCTTTCTTTTCTTTTTTGTATATGTTTAGGAGTAATGAATTTTATCCTCTTACTCCATGCCATATAATCTTTTAAATTCTCTTATAATAAAAACCCAAAATGTATATGTTTGGGAGTAATGAATTGTATCCTCTTACTCCATGTCATATAATCTTTTAAATGATTTTGGGTGCATATGTTTAGGGAATAATGATATTTATCCTCTAATTCTCATGACGTATGATCTTTTAAAACACTTTTTATGCCATCAAAATGGGTAGGGTAGAAAACAAATTTAGCATATAAATAAATTATATTGAGAGAAAATTCTAGTAAATTTAAATTTACTAAGAACTACAAAGCTAGAAGAAAATATATTAGAAATCTAAAGAGGTTTAGCAAATTTACTACAAAACGAAGTCATTTAAAATAAAAAGAGAAGTCATGCTAAAAAAAATTCTTTAATTAAGCTCAAATCATAAAATGATTCTTAAAACAAGATTACCTAAAATTTAGATTTAACAAACTATGATAAACAAAATTTTAGCCATTAAAAACTTAAAAGAACTTATAAATATTCTCAACTAAATTTCTAAGAAATCACAAAAATAACAAGTGGGGGCTCTATAAAATTTTTGGTTTTTTTGTTCTAAGTTTTTCATATATTTTTTTGAATTTTTGAAATTATCTTTTTTTTTTATTTTTGATAAGAATAAAAGATAGGAAACTAGTTTTAACCCTAAAATAATTTTTGTTAACTCTTAGTCTTCCTGAGGTATACCCCATGAAGGGTTCTTCACAGTACTAGGAGGTGTGGTGGGATGATAGCCCAGACGTCCCTTTCCATGATTTAAATTTTTTATTTTTTATTTTTTTTTATTTTTGGGTTTGAAAAGTACTTGAATAAAAGAAGTCATAAGCAAATATATATTTTGAAAAGTTTTCTAAATTAAAAACTACACATTTTTAGGAACTATTTACACCCCATACTTAAAGTTAAACATTGTCTCCAATGTTTAAAACTAAGTATGAAGTAAAAGAAAAAGAAAAAGCAAATAATGTGCAAGACAAAGCAAAACGGAAGGCAAAATAAAAGAAGAAGGAAGAAGGGATTCCCTAATTTTGAAGTTGCGGGGGAAGCAGCGGTTACCTACAAAACATGTTAGAAGAAAAGGAGAAATAACAAAAAGATAACTTTGGGTGCCTCCCAAAAGCGCTTTGTTTAAGGTCGCATAGCTTGACCCAATTGGCGTTGACGTTATTGGTGGAAGGAATATTGATTCACTCTTTTCGTTAAACGAATCCCCTGGAAGATACAACTTAAGACGGTGACCATTTACTTTGAAGGAACCTTTTTTAAAGTGCACAGTGTGCCTCTGAGAATCCTCTAGAGGGGGTGAATAGAGATTTAATTTTATTTCTAACCTAACTGTGCAAGTACATTAAAAACCTAAGTGTTATGCTCCAACAAATACTTATCCAGAATAAAACAATGCTGAAATATAAAGCAGGAAAACAGTAAAGTAATCTAAGCTATGAGGGAGGGCACAGAAAACAGACAATCCAGAAGACATAAAGATTTTTATAAAGGTTCCCCAAAATGTGGGTAGTCCTCTCTTCTACCACCTGGTAGGATTGCAACAACTGTGCCTGAATCTTTTGACAAGGAGACTCTCAGAACCACTGATCTTTTGATAAGGAGATCATGAACCACCAGATCTTTTGATAAGGAGATCTTGAACCACCAGATCTTTTGATAAGGAGATCTTGAACCACTGAATCCTTTAGAAGACGGATTCTTAAAACTCTTTTACAGTTGGGAATTAGAAGGAGAAAGAAAGAAGGGGAGAAGAGGAAGAATTTTTTTTCAGAATTCTTATGAAGACTGTATGAAGAACAGCTTCTTGAATCTTTCACTGGATCTGCTCTTGATTAACTCCTGCTTATGATAGTGATGTATTGCAGGAGCTTATGAATGTCAGATCCTTTTTGTTTCTACTTTCTGATTGAACTCTTGGATGCTATAAGATTTTGATGATGAGCAGCCTTGTTCTGTTCTATTTTGAGAGAGAGGGAGAACAACATTTATTTCTTCTATATATATACTCTATTAGGGTTCCTGAGAGAGAGGAAGAAGATGAAGAGAAAATCCCCAATAGAACAGTATGGTCGATTGTGATAAATGCATTTCTTCTCTTTCTTCCCTTGCCTTTTATTTTCCACCTTTAGATTTGAATTTGTTTCCCTTTCTAGTAAGACCTGAAAAGGTATTCTGCTATGGACAATCTCTTTCTTTTCTTCTTTAATTCCCGACCCATTCACCAACATTAAGCATGTTTCCAAGAAAGCTTTTTGTCCTCTTTTAGTTCTTCTTTCTATTTGAGGCAATTAATGAGTCGTTGGGGAACGGTCTTGAGTGATGTGGGCCATGAGAGAGGGTCCAAAATGACAGGTGAAAAGGTTTCCCTTTTCAGATTGTAGTCGATGTAGCGTCGAATTCTCTTCCTCTCTTATCGACGCACCTTCGAGTTCTTGTAGGAGCAGCTTCGAATTCATCCTCGCTCTGATTGAACTCTGCTAGTCAACGTTGTGTCGATACCTTATTGGCGTTACCGTCGAGTTGAAGGGCATGGCTCTGAACTTCATTATCTGTGTCAAGATAAAGTCGACATTGCGTCGACATTAGATGGCTTCGACATATACTTCCTTCTGTGCTGAGTGAGTTGAAGTAGGAGCTGCATCAACTTCTCAAAGTACTTCGACAGGTCCATGGAATCTACGTCGATATCTATTCGACGCAACGTCGACTTGTATTACTTCGACAGACAAGTGAACCACTTGGACTTCTAGTCAGAGTAGCGTCGACATTAACTCGTTGTTGCATCGAATTCTATTCGACGCAAATGTTAACTTTGTCCAAATAATGCTTCTCTTGATTTGGCCTTAACACCCTAGGTTGAGTGTGACATCCTAAGACATATAATGACCAGATTACCCTCACTATGTAACACCCTCCCTGTTATATAACATATAACAGTAGGTCCGGCCGGGACCACACGCCATATGAAACGAACAGAAGAGCGCGTTACTAAAATTAGTGTTAAACAGTTACAAAAGATAACATTCTCAGCACAGAGTCGCATAACGGAAGCATATGTTTCATTTACTTAAGACTAGTTATAACATGTCCACATCTCTAATAGGAATGAAATACATAAATAGTTATGTACATTGTTTGTTTACATCATAAAGGTGGCTTCCAGACTTCGGCACGCAGGCCGACCACAAATGAACAAAAGGTAAACAAAAGCTATGGCCTTCAAGGGCCAGCACAGCAGCAGGGGCTTCAGCCCACTATCTCCCGCTAGTCTCACCGGGACCTGTATAAGCAAATCCACCAAGTGGTGGGAAAACAAGTTACCGGTCAGCTTTAGCTGACCAAGATTTATAACGACCCCACCCCAAACTCGGGGCGGCGGTGCTCCTTCCCTGCAAGTAAGAGTCAGCAGCATATATATATATATCCGCAAACAACACCAACGGAGGCATACCAAGCCACCCGCTTCGTGCTCTCAAGGCACACTTTGGCATACTCCCTGAGTTACGCCCTCACGCTAAGTCTTATTTCAACTTAGACAAGCAATTTGAGCTAGTTCGTACACACTAAGTTACGACACTCTTCCATAGCCCGGTGCACCAAGGGGAGACCTCTTCACCACCACTATGGGAGGGTTCGGATCAGCTAGGCCCGTGCTCAAATACCGCGATTCAACTATGCACGATACGGGTAAGCTTCACCTAATACCCATCACTTAAAGCTGGGCTTTGCAAATTCCATAGCTTCTCCTGCTACATATTCAGTCCCCAGGACTTTAGGTAGCACGGAAACACACAATCAGCGTGCTGGGCGCTACCGCCAGCGCTAGCAACAGAACCCAGTTCTGCCCGGCACTGGTAACAGAAGTCAGTTCTGCTACCTCTGGGAAAACACCTCCAGATAACAACACTAGTAGCCCACCTGGAGCTACCGTCGGCGCTATCGCTAGCGCCCGACGCTAGTAACAGAACTTAGTTCTGCTATGAAACTTCGGGTATTGTCTGGGAAACACCTCCAGGATAATTTGTTGTACAAAACAGTAAAGAAGACCCGAACCACAGCATATACATGGAGTCTTCTCCACGCGGTAAACATCACCAATCCGGCTCGAACTGTCCAGATGGGCTTCACACAGCATGCCTATGCTCGTACTTCCATTCCGGACTCTATATGCAAATTGTGGGGGAATAACTTCATCCCACGGGAAGATCCAATCTACTAATTAGTAGAAGTCTTCCAAAACGCATGCAAATCAAAGGACGTACATGTCCAAGGATTAGGGAGGAGATTCGTTACCCTCGTAGGCTGTTTCGGTGCCATAGAACTGAGCTTGATCCGGAGGAAACTTGCTGAACCAGCACCCTCTTCACGGAATCGCTGATGGCGCAAGAACACAAAACCGCCTTCGTGAATTTGCCCTTGGCACAACAAAAGCCTCACCCTCACGCTCGGCTCTCAGCTCTCAGATCTCAGAAATGCAGAGAATTCTCCAAGAAATGAGAAGAAACATCGGATTTCTTGGTATATATGAATTTCCCGCTACCGCCGGCACTAGTGGCTAGCGCTGGCGCTAGCCCTGAGTCGGTACCGCTTAGAGACACTATCGCTGGCGCTAGCACTAGCGCCTGGCACTAGCTCCCTGACTTCAACTTATTTTCATTTTTGGTATTTTTGAATGCACATGAAATTTGGGGTCTTACGATTCTCCCCCACTTAAAAGAATTTCGTCCCGAAATCCTAACAGTGCAAATAATCAAAAAGATACAAAATACGACTTGTACCTCAACAGAACAGCTCAGGGAACTCCTCACGCAGAGTTTGTTCGTGCTCCCATGTAAGTTCCTCACGGCCGCAGTTGTTCCAGCGAACTTTGACCATCTTGATCAATTTATTCCGCAGTTGCTTGATATCAGTGTCTTCGATGCAAATAGGCGTGACCAGCGTATTCAGCCCATCATCGACCGGCACCTGACTAGCTACAAGCACTTGGCTAGGCTCTGGTACAGCTTTCCTTAATACCGATATGTGGAACACATCGTGCAGACCACTCAACTCTGTCGAAAGAGCGAGTCGATAGGCAGCTTCGCCAACACGTTCCAGTATCTCAAACGGTCCAAGGTATCTTGGACTCAGCTTTTTCAAGCGCCGAATCCTGGACACACCCTTGAAAGGTTTGATCTTTAGATAAACCCAGTCGCCCACGGCGAACTCGACGTTTCTATGCTTGGCATTGTTGTACTTTGCCTGCCGATCTTGTGCAATCAACAATCTATCCCGGATTATTTGAATCGCCGCATTTACCTCTTCGACTTCCTTTCGCTTAAACAGCTTTGTTTCACCTGTCTCCGCCCAGGCTAAGGGAGTGCGGCAAGCTCTACCATAGAGGGCCTCAAAGGGTGACATCTTTATACTTGCCTGATAGCTGTTATTATAAGCGAATTCGATCATGTAGAGATGATCTTCCCACTTTTTACCGAAATCCAGGACGCACATTCGGAGCATATCCTCTAGAGTTATGTTCGTACGTTCAGTCTGTCCATCCGTCTGAGGGTGGAAGGCAGTGCTAAACTTCAGCTTTGAACCTAACAACTGGTGGATTAGCCTCCAATCCTTGGAAGTAAAGCGCCCATCTCGGTCACTGACGATGCTACGGGGCACACCGTGCAATCAGACAATGCTATCTACATAAAGTTTTGCCAACTTTTCAACTGAATCGTCCTTCCAGTTTGGAATAAAGTGGGCTACCTTCGTCAAGCGATCCACGATCACCCATACGACATCATTCCCACTCTGCGATCTCGGCAAACCGTGCACGAAATCCATCGAAATGTCATCAAATTTCCATTCCGGTATAGGCAACGACTTCAGGAAACCTCCAGGTTTCTGACATTCCGTCTTCACCAGTGCGCACGTTTTGCATTTTGCCACGTACAAGGCGATGTCTTTCTTTAATCCTGACCACCAAAACAGCTTTTTCATGTCTTGGTACATCTTTGTGCTCCCTGGGTGAATTGAGTATTTGGTAAAGTGCGCTTCGTACATCAATTCCTCCCGTAACTTACCACATATGGGATGCACAACCGATCATCTTTCCACATCAGACCGTCGTCTACTACAAACTCTGCAGCAGTCCCATCCCCAGACTCTGCTAAATAGTGTTGCTTGCTCGAATCAAGCTCCAAGGCCTGTCGTATTCTGTCGGCGAGGTCATACTGCACCTCCGTCCAGTTCAAGCATGCACTCGTACTAGAACTCCGCTCTACACAGGAGATATCCAAGTCTTCCAAGTCCTTGATCAGACGTGGATCATGCATCTGAATCCAGTTGGCCTGTGCATAAGCCCTTTGGCTCAAAGCATCTGCGACTACATTTCCCTTCCCGGGAGTATAGTGTATATCAAAAGTGTAGTCCCCTAGGAACTCCATCCACCTTCGTTGTCGCATATTGAGCTCCTTCTGCGTTAACAGATACTTAAGGCTCTTATGGTCTGTAAAGATGTCAACCATCACACCATATAATTAGTGTCGCCACAACTTTAGAGCGAAGATCACGGCCGCCAACTCTAAGTCGTGGACCGGATAATTCCGCTCATGCACTTTCAACTGACGAGAGCCATAAGCTATTACTTGACCATACTGAAGAAGTACGCAGCCTAAGCCGCTCCCTGACGCATCACTGTAAATTTCATAACCCTCTGCACCAGATGGCAAACACAAAATTGGTGTCGTGGTCAGACGCCTCTTCAGTTCCTCAAAAGCCCGTGCACACTCCGGTGACCAAACAAACTTCTGATCCTTCCTCGTCAAGGTGGAGAGAGGTAGAGCGATCCGCGAAAAGTTCTCCACGAAGCGTCGATAGTAGCCGGCAAGTCCAAGGAAACTCCTGACTTCCGCTACTGTCACCAAAACGGGCCACTTCTGGATTGCATCAATCTTTGTCGGATCCACTGCGATACCCTCGCCACTAACAACATGACCAAGGAACGCCACTGAAGCTAGCCAGAACTCACACTTAGAGAACTTGGCATATAGTTGACTACGTCGCAGGGTTTCCAAAACTTCACGCAAATGAATCGCGTGCTCTTCTTCAGACTGAGAGTACACCAAGATATCGTCAATGAAGACAATGACAAACCGATCAAGGTACTCTCGAAAGTTCATAATCATCAGATCCATAAATACTGACGGCGCATTCATTAATCCAAACGGCATTACTGTAAACTCGAAGTGTCCGTAGCGGGTACTGAATGCTGTTTTGGGGATATCACAATCCCGAATTCGCAACTGGTAATAACCGGACTTGAGATCCAACTTTGAATACACAGTTGACCCAACTAGCTGATCGAATAAGTCATCAATTCGAGGAATCGGATACTTGTTCTTCTCGGTCAGCTTGTTCAATTCTCGGTAGTCAATGCATAGACGCAGGCTTCCGTCCTTCTTCTTCACAAAAAGGACTGGAGCGCCCCAAGGGGATGTACTTGGGCGTATGTAACCCTGCTCGAACAACTCCTGTAATTGAACCTTCAATTCTGCCATCTCCTTTGGCGCAATTCGGTACGGAGAGCGTGAAACAGGTTTGGCACCTGGCACTAACTCTATAGTGAAGTCAATCTCTCGCTGAGGTGGCGCCCCAGGGAGATCTTTCGGAAACACATCTGGATACTCTGAAATCACCGGAACATCACTCAAATTGGGTTGAGGCTTTGCAGCCCCCACTAGCACAAAACATAACTATGCGCCTTGCCGAACTGCCTTGACCACTTGGACAGCAGACATCAGTGTCTTGCTCGATCCATGCAAACCAGCAAACGTCGTCGCACGTTCGGTATTCCGCCCCAGTGTGATCTCCTTAGAAGTGCAATCAATGTAGGCCTGCTGCGCTGACAGCCAGTCCATACCAAAGATCACATCAAATTCTGAAAGCGGGAGTATCAGTGCTTCCAAATCAAAGTCTTGACTCCCTATTCGTACCTTTACCACACAACCTCGATCCACGCGCATTAAACACCCATTGGGTAGCAACACATCTAATCGTTCCTGTCTAAACAATGAAGGCACTCCAAGTTGATGTATGAAGGCCTCCGATAGAAAGGAATGTGAAGCACCCGTATCAAATAGTGCTCTCGCCGGATAGTTAAAGATCAGGACAAAGCCTAGGACATCAATGGTTAACAAGCAATGCATAAGGTATGAAGTATAAAAAGCAACAAAAGCTATATACTATCGCATACATGTCACCACATCGCTCTGTTTGATGGCCTCCTGCTGGCCAAGGTTATATACTCTAGGCTGGGCTGGAGCAGCGTGAGATGCGGTTGACTCTGTCGCCTTCCCTTTCTCTGCTGCATAGGCCGCAACTAGCTTCTTCCCACTACGACAGTCACGAGCAAAGTGCCCCGGTCTGCCGCAGTTGTAACAGGTGAGTGGACCTCGCCCAGTCACTCCTGATGCTGAAGATTGAGCTGACCCAGAAGGTCGCGTTCCTTTCTTCCATTTGTCTCGTCCTGACTTTGCCAAGCTCGCTACTTTGAATTCTGGCTTGACTACTGCTAGCTCCTTCCTGCTTTGGGACCGCTTCATATCTTTCTCTAAAGAATGAGCCGAGTTGACCAGGGTCATAAACCCCTGCGTCATTGGCCCCGACAGAAGGAACCGCAACTCTTCTCGCAAGCCTTCGTAAAACCGATTTGTCTTATGAGCCTCATCCGCAAACGTCACGCCTGCATAGCGCCTCAACCGTGTAAACTCATGTAGATAGTCGTCAATCATTCTATCACCCTGAGTCAGACGGTTGAACTGATTTTCCATCTCTATCTGTTGGGCCGGTGGAAGATACCGCGCCAAGAACAGTCTGGAAAACTCATCAAAGGAGATATATGTCAGTTGTTGTCCCGCTAGCAGATGTAACTCCAACTCGTCCCACCACAGCTGCGCCTCCCCATCCAATAGGAAGGTTGCCAAAGTAACTTTTTGCTCTTCCTCTGTATCTGTGGCCTTCAAGGTTTTGCGCACCCTTGTCAGCCAATCCTCTGCTTACGTCGGGGTTCCTGCCCCCGTGAATGTGGGAGGGTGGAAACTCAAAAAGTATCGCAGCTGTTGATCTGGAGCTCTTCGTGCCCTCAACGGCACTGGCCTTTCCACCGCAGGTTCGGCTGCTGGAGCCTACACTGGAGCCACTCCCGGAATAGGAGGCTGTCTAGGGACATGCCCTCCTGGTTGCGCCGTGAACATCGCAAATACTGCCTCAGCGATCATCCTTACAGTTTCAGCCGAAGGAGGAGTCGGCACCGGAGTTAGTGCACTACTTGCAGTCAAACGAGGGGGTCGAGAAGGCCCCGCTCCACTCCCAGTCGCCTAAACATGTGCACAAAACACAATTAGCGACTAGAAGAAGGCATGAAGCAACAAAGGAACACAGAAGTTCCATCTGAAAGCTACACATATACATGTAATTCATTCCTAAAGTGGACAATTACTGGTTATTTATATGAGTTAAAGGCGACGCACACACGTGCTCACCACCCCTTAAAAGAATTCGACCATGAATTCAGACGGAAAGGGATCGAGACCCGTCTCTGATACCAATTTGTAACACCCTCCCTGTTACATAGCATATAACAGTAGGTCCGGCTAGGACCCCACGCCATATGAAACGAACAGAATAGCGCGTTACTAAAATTAGTGTTAAATAGTTACAAAAGATAACTATCTCAGCACAGAGTCGCATAACGGAGGCATATGTTTCATTTACTTAAAACTAGTTATAACATGTCCACATCTCTAATAGGAATGAAATACATAAAAAGTTATGTATATTGTTTGTTTACATCATAAAGGTGTCTCCCAGACATCGGCACGCAGGCCGGCCACACATGAACAAAAGGTAAACAAAAGTTATGTCCTTCAAGGGCCAGCACAGCACAGCAGCAGGGGCTTCAGCGCACTATCTCCCGCTAGTCTCACCGGGACCTGTATAAGCAAATCCACCAAGTGGTGGGAAAACAAGTTACCGGTCAGCTTTAGCTGACCAAGATTTATAACGACCCCACCCCAAACTCGGGGCGGCGGTGCTCCTTCCCTGCAAGTAAGAGTCAGCAGCATATATATATATATATCCGCAAACAACACCAACGGAGGCATACCAAGCCACCCGCTTCGTGCTCTCAAGGCACACTTTGGCATACTCCCTGAGTTACGCCCTCACGCTAAGTCTTATTTCAACTTAGACAAGCAATTTGAGCTAGTCCGTACACATGAAGATACGGCACTCTTCCATAGCCCGGTGCACCGAGGGGCGACCTCTTCACCACCACTATGGGAGGGTTCGGATCATCTAGGCCCGTGCTCAAATACCGCGATTCAACTATGCACGATACGGGTAAGCTTCACCTAATACCCATCACTTAAAGCTGGGCTTTGCAAATTCCACAACTTCTCCTGCTACATATTCAGTCCCCAGGACTTTAGGTAGCATTGAAACACACAATCAGCGTGCTGGGCGCTACCGCCGGCGCTAACGCTAGCGCCCGGCGCTAGCAACAGAACCCAGTTCTGCCCGGCACTGGTAACAGAAGTCAGTTCTGCTACCTCTGGGAAAACACCTCCAGATAACAACACTAGTAGCCCACCTGGAGCTACCGCCGGCGCTATCGCTAGAGCCCGGCGCTAGTAACAGAACTTAGTTCTGCGACGAAACTTCGGGTATTGTCTGGGAAACACCTCCAGGATAATTTGCTGTACAAAACAGTACAGAAGACCCGAACCACAGCATATACATGGAGTCTTCTCCACGCGATAAACATCACCAATCCGGCTCGAACTGTCCAGATGGGCTTCACACAGCATGCCTATGCCCGTACTTCCATTCCGGACTCTATTAGCAAATTGTGGGGAAATAACTTCATCCCACCGGAAGATCCGATCTACTAAATAGTAGAAGTCTTCCAAAACGCATGCAAATCAAAGGATGTACATGTCCAAGGATTAGGGAGGAGATTCGTTACCCTCGTAGGCCGTTTCGGTGCCATAGAACTGAGCTTGATCAGGATGAAACTCGCTGAACCAGCACCCTCTTCATGGAATCGCTGATGGCGCAAGCACACAAAACCGTTAGCGCCGGCGGTAGCGCCCAGCACGCTGATTGTGTGTTTCCGTGCTACCTAAAGTCCTGGGGACTGAATATGTAGCAGGAGAAGCTGTAGAATTTGCAAAGCCCAGCTTTAAGTGATGGGTATTAGGTGAAGCTTACCCGTATCGTGCATAGTTGAATCGCGGTATTTGAGCACGGGCCTAGCTGATGGCGCAAGCACACAAAACCGCCTTCGTGAATTTGCCATTGGCACAACAAAAGCCTCACCCTCACGCTCGGCTCTCAGCTCTCCGATCTCAGAAAGGCAGTGAATTCTCCAAGAAATGAGAAGAAACATCGGATTTCTTGGTATATATGAATTTCCCGCTACCACCGACGCTAGTGGCTAGCGCTGGTGCTAGCCCTGAGTCGGTACCGCTTAGAGACACTATCGCCGGCTCTAGCGCTAGCGCCTGGCGCTAGCTCCCTGACTTCAACTTATTTTCATTTTTGGTATTTTTGAATGCACATGAAATTTGGGGTCTTACACACTATACAATGGGTAACTCAATCATAAGAGATAAAATTACTTTTAGGTAATTTGTTAAGTTAAATCAAAGGAGGTTTTCCCAACAATCTTCCCCTATTTATCTTAACAAATTTTACATTTTGAATAAAGTGATTTTACACATTTCTTTTATATAATCAAGAATACATTCAAGACAATACATATAAGAAGATAACAGACTAAAAACACAAGCAATATCATTCAATTATTAAGAAATATATATGTCTCCACAGCTGTTTCCCAGGAAGAATAATTTGTTACAGAATACTTGAGCTTCATTACTCCTTCTCAGGAGTTCTTCTTTTTCTGCATAACACTTTTGGGGTAACTTTCCTTGGGGTAGTCTGCAAGGGCTCATCCTCTTCATCTTCATTAGTAATGTCTTTGAGAAGCTCCCCCTGAGAGAGTGCAATCACTTGCCTGTTGGGCAGCTTCCTGAGCAATCTTAGCTACTTGATCTAGCATTATTTCAATCTGAGGCTCATCCTGAACCACTGTTGTACTCCCATTGCCATTTCAATATCCAAGTTTCTTTGAACATCGGGTGCAAGCTCGCCCTGAATTACTGGAAGCTCCCCCTGATTTGCTTCTACTCTTTCTTCCTCATTCTGCTTTTCTGGAGTAGACTCCCCCTGATCTGCAGGCTCCCCTGGATCTGTGCATCTTGAAAGGTAGTGACTTTCTCAGGAGCAGCAGCTTCATTAGCATCACCTTTATCCTGTCCACTCAAATCTAGGACATGTCTTTCTTCCTCCAATAAGTTCTCCTCCTTCTTAACCATGCTGGCTAGAGAGGTTAAGAATTCCTTTGTAACCATGGAGGAAGATACAAAATCCTTGGGGCTCTGGAGAGATCTTGTAAAATTTAATAGCTCAGCCTCCATTTGTGAATATTTTCTATCAAACCTTCTTGCCTGAGAGGCCACCTGGTCTGCAAATGTAGAGGAGGCAATCATAACTGCCTTGGAGATGATTTGCTCAAGATCAATTGTGGGGATGGAGGACGTAGATGGAGGAGGTGATGGAGGTTGATTTTCAGGGATTGGGGAGAGTGGTTGATAAAACTCTGGTGAGACATGAATAGGTGGAGGAGGTGGAGCAAATGTGGATGGTAACTGATGAGGAATTTGGGGAGATGGCTCTGGGTCTGATGAATATTGGTGTTGTTGTTGTTGAGGGGAATGTTGAGCTGGAGCATCATCCTGATGGAGATCTAGAACAGTGTCCAGAGGAGGTGGAGAGAGAGGAGGAGGGATATTATCCCTTGGAGGGTCTGGTATTTCCCTCTCTGGCACTTGAGGAGGAGGAGAGGGAGGAGGTGAGGCTGGAGCTTGACCAGGCTTCAAGATTTGCCTGGTCCACTTGGAAAAAATGCCTATGTTGATTCTTTTACCTAGTGGAATTGGCACACCCTTAGACTTGCACACTGCTGGGTAGTGGTGGAGAAGTACTTCGCTCATAACTCTCATGTAAGCATTTTCTTTATGGGCATACTTATGCCCAATCATCCTTAGGAGACATTTCCCCCAATTGATCCTTTTCTTCAGAACTAGAGCTCCCATTATTTGAAGTTGTTGCTTTGGAACAGCATCATGTGCTGATATTTTACATTGCAGCACCTTCCCTACAGTATCTGCAAGGAATCTATATTCTTCCCCAAGGTCCATCTTCATCAGATTGATGGGCTTGTCCTTCTTGAACTGCATAATCTCCAGGGCTCTCTTGGCCTCATCCGCTGATAATTCCTCTAACTCATTTCCAGGAAGAAGATCATATGTTTGGTTCAATATGTCCTCTGTTATCAGAACATCTATGTCAGATACTTTTCCCTTAAGAGAACCATCCTCTCCTATCTGAACATTATCTTTAAACTCTGTTAGCTCGATATCCAGGATCTTGCATCTTGTGGATATCAGCTTGGCTAAACCAGCATCTTGGAACAGTCCAAGAATGGTCTTGAAGCTTTCTGCAGCAGCATTGAACAAATCAATGTCCACATCGAATCCAGAGTTAACTTTTGGTGGATCCATCAGAACAATGGTACCTGCAAATACAAAGAGAAACGAGAGAGAGAGCATAGGAGAGCTGGAGAACAAGAAAGCAAGAAGAGGAAAATTTGAAAGCATAAATGTTTCGACGCAGTAATTGCTTAAAAGCAGATGAATCGCCGCAACTTAGGGTTTAAGTCGACGCACCGTCGATAAAACATATTATTTGGCATGCAAAGTTGTGTTGAGATTTCCTTCTAGAAGCAATTTTTCACATTGTTATATCAACGTTGCGTCGACTAGTACTCGACGTAACTTCGAGACTGTTCAGCAGACCTTAAGTCGACGTAGTCCTATCGACGTTACGTCGATTTCTAATCGATGTAACTTCAAATTTAATCAGTGTTCGATAAGATGATGTATGCGTTGATATGAACTTGACGATGCATCGAATTCTATTCGAATTTTCCACTCTGAGTGCTTCTTGATGCTTGCATCGAGTAGAAGTCGATGGTACATCAACTTCTATTCGACGTACCTCTGAATGAACAGATCTATTCTCTTTAGAAAATTCTTGTTGTTTTTCCCAGCAATTATATTTATTGAAAATAGATTATAATATAATTTTAATAACCATTAGGTAGGATGCAAGGCAGAGATTACTCCCTTGAATAAATCTTGTTCCTTAATCAAAACCTACATCTTTCTTCCCACTCCATTTTCTCCTGAGTGGGACCCTACCTAACCCTGCACAGGTAATTCAAACATTAGAAGGGACCCAGGTTACCTTGGGCCCTTTGCTTTTACCATTATAGGGTTCTATGAAAGAATATAAGGGTCTTTCATGATACCCTTTGGGATGATAAGGAATGGGTTTCCCAAACCTATGTTTGTTATTCTGATATTTGAAATGTGTGTAGAATGTAACTAGGTATAACAAATCAGCATAATATTTTGTTATCCTAGGTTTTGCTTTATCCTTTTGGTTGTAGTTATTTGACTTCTCTACATTGTTCTTACCTAGGGGTCTTTCTTTCCTATTCAGATTTACTTGATTCGGTTTATCTATCTTATCTGGATGACTATTAACCTTACTTTTGGGTGATGCACTCTTCTCACTTGGTTGGTACTCACTATGTCTAACAAATGACACTGGATTTTTCCAGGCAGGTTTCCTAGGTGCTTCTGTGCTAGTGGAGGGCTCTGCTCCTAACCCTAGGTGATTAAATCTTATAGAGAGATTTTCTATGATATCCTTGAGCTTCTGACTCTTCCCATTGAGTGAGCCCCAAAGGCCTTTGTCGTTGCTAGCTCTTCATTTAGATTTGTGTTTTCCTCTCTAAGTTTAATCAATTCTAACTCTTTATTATTAATTTCATTTGTTAGATTTTGCTTTATTAGGTGCATTTCATCTTTCTTAAGGTTCTCTAATTCAGTTCTAGCTATGTCTAATTCTTTTTCTACCCTAAGATGATCAATGCAGAAATCTTTAGAACATGATTTAAAATCAACAGAGCTGAAATCAAATTCATCAAAAATAGATACCTGATCACCTTCATCATCTGATTACATCCCTAGTGCCATCATGCAGTCTGCTTCTGCTGCTTCATCATCACTTTCAGATGATAAGGAGCTTAATTCTGCTTCAGAATCACTCCATGTTTCAGCAATGAAGCCTTTGGCTTTCTTCTTGTCCTTTCCTCTGAGGGAATTCTTCTCCTCTTTGTTGTTGCTTCTTTCCCTTTGCTCTTGTGGGCACTCAGGAGCAATGTGCCCTTGTTTGTTGCAGGTATAGCATAAAATCTCCTTCTTTGGAGTTTTATCATACCTGGGCCTTGAATCTCTTTCTCTCCTCCTTGAGTCTTCTGTCTTGACCCATTTCTTGAATCTCCTTGATAGGAGATTGAACATCTCATCTTCAGGAGTAGAAGGCTCTCCTTCAGTAGCTTTCAGAGCAAGACTCCTTTGGATAGGAGCTGGAGTAATTCCCCTTTCTTCTGATTCAGCCCTATTCTTCAGCATCATCTCATAAGACTTAAGCTTTCCTAGCAAAGCTTCAATTGAGATATCTTTGTGGCACCTGGACTCTCTGATTGCCCAGATTCTGGAATCCCATGAGCTAGGGAAGCACATAAAAATTTTATCATTAATTTCAGTCAAGGATATCTCCTTGTCTAAGCCTTTGAGCTCATTAATGATAATGATGAATCTGTCATACATATCAGCAACCGATTCTTCAGCTTTCTTTTGAAAGTTCTCATACTGGGATATGAAAAGGGACTTTCTATATTTTCTTTCATCAGCACTTCCTTCCACCATTGTGGTGAGTGAATCCCAGATCTCTTTTGCTGATTGAAATTCAGCAACCTTCTGGAAAATGTCATCTGACATTGTTGATACCAGAATGTTCATGGCCTTGACATCACATGCCTTAACCTTCTTCTGAGCCTCTGTCCATTCCTTTCTTGGGACAGTCTCAGTTGTTGAGGATTCTCCTGCCTTTTGTCTGACTTGAGCTGGAGGACCTGTGAGAAGAACTTTATAGATGTCTTCATCAATGGAGTTCATATAAAGTCTTATTCTGACCTTCCAGAGTGTGAACTTATTTAAGTTACACATTGGGGGTCTTGTGTAAGCATAATCCTTAGTACTCATTTTCTTTATAAAATATGTTTATAATAAAGAAGTAAGAGCATGAGGTCTTTTTAATCAAGGTGTTAACCTTTTAATGATCAATCTCCCTCTGATACCAATTGAAAGTGCACAGTGTGCCTCTGAGAATCCTCTAGAGGGGGGTCAATAGAGATTTAAATTTATTTCTAACCTAACTGTGCAAGTACAATAAAAACCTAAGTGTTATGCTCCAACAAATACTTATCCAGAATAAAACAATGCTGAAATATAAAGCAGGAAAATAGTAAAGTAATCTAAGCTATGAGTGGCAGCATAGAAAATAGACAATCCAGAAGACACAAAGATTTTTATAGAGGTTCCCCAAAATGTGGGTAGTCCTCTCTTCTACCACCTGGTAGGATTGCACCAAATGTGTCGGAGTCTTTTGACAAGGAGACTCTCAGAACCACTATTTTTTTGATAAGGAGGTCATGAACCACCAGGTCTTTTGATAAGGAGATCTTGAACCACCAGATCTTTTGATAAGGAGATCTTGAACCACTGAATCCTTTAGAAGAGGGATTCTTAAAACTCTTTTACAGTTGGGAATGAGAAGGAGAAAGAAAGAAGGGGAGAAGAGGAAGAATTTTGTTTTCAGAATTCTTATGAAGACTGTATGAAGAATAGCTTCTTGAATCTTTCATTGGATCTGCTCTTGATTAACTCCTGCTTATGATAGTGTTGTATTGCAGGAGCTTATGAATGTCAGATCCTTTCTATTTCTACTTTCTGATTGAACTCTTGGCTGCAATAAGACTGTGATGATGAGCAGCCTTGTTCTGTTCTGTTCTGAGAGAGAGGGAGAACAGCAGTTATTTCTTCTCTATATATACTTTATTAGGGTTCCTGAGAGAGAGGAAGAAGATGAAGAGAAAATCCCCAATAGAATAGTATGGCTGATTGTGGTGAATGCATTTCTTCTCTTTCTTCCCTTGCATTTTATTGTTCCTCTTCAGATTTGAATTTGTTTTCCTTTCTAGTAAGACCTGAAAAGGTATTCTTCTATGGACAATCTCTTTCTTTCCTTGTTTAATTCCCGACCCGTTCACCAACATTAAACATGTTTCCAATAAAAATTTTTGTACTCTTTTAGTTCTTCTTTCTATTTGAGGCAATTAATGAGTCGTTGGGGAACGGTCTTGAGTGAGGTGGGCTGTGAGAGAGGGTCCAAAATGACAGCTGAAAAGGTTTCCCTTTTCAGACAGTATTTGGCGTAGCGTCGAGTTCTCTTCCTCTCTTATCGACGCACCTTCGAGTTCTTGTAGGAGCAGCTTCGAATTCATCCTTGCTCTGATTGAACTCTGCTAGTTGACGTTGCATCGATACCTTATCGACGTTACCGTCGAGTTGAAGGGCATGGTTCTGAACGTCATTATCTGCGTCGAGATAAAGTCGACGTTGCGTCGACTTTAGATGGCTTCGACAGATACTTCCTTCTGTGCTGAGTGAGTTGAAGTAAGAGTTGCGTCGACTTCTCAAAGTACTTCGACAGGTCCATGGCCTCCACATCGATATCCATTCGACATAACGTTGACTTGAATTACTTCGACAGACAGGTGAACCACTTGGACTTCTAGTCAGAGTAGCGTCAAAATTAACTCGATGTTGTGTCGAATTCTATTCGACGCAAATGTTAACTTTGTCCAAATTATGCTTCTCTTGATCTGGCCTTGACACCCTAGGTTGAGTGTGACATCCTAAGACATTTAATGACTAGATTACCCTCACTATACAATGGGTAACTCAATCCTAAGAGATAAAATCACTTTTACGTAATTTGTTAAGTTAAATCAATGGGGGTTTTCCCAACACTTTTTCCGGGTGGGAAATTTGAATTATCCTATAGGACCAAACCTCTTTAACGATAAAGTGTCCGGACCATCGAGATTTTAGCATTCCCGGAAAAAGGCGAAGATGAGAAATATAAAGGAGGACGAGATCGCTCAGCGAAAAAGTTTTTGGAAATTTTATATGTTTATCGTGGTAGAACTTTGTTCGCTCCTTATATAATTTGTTATTCTCGTACGCATTCGCTCGCCACTCATCTATTTCGTTCATTTGAAATTTCTTTTGTTCGGCCGCTAACGAAGAATCGAGATTTAAAAATTTAAGTGCCCAAAATGCGTGGTGTTCTAATTCAACCGGAAGGTGGCAAGCCTTGCCATAAACCAGTCGATATGGTGTACAATCGATAGCGGTCTTGTACGTTGTTCGATAGGCACATAGCGCGTCATCGAGCTTAAGCGCCCAATCTTTCTGATTAATAGAAACAGTTTTTTCTAATATCCGCTTTAATTCTCGATTCACGACTTCAACTTGGCCGCTCGTTCGTGGGTGATAAGCAGTGGATAGTTTGTGTGTGACACCATATTTTGCTAAAATTTTCGTGAATTGGCTATTGCAAAAATGGGTGCCCCGATCACTAACTATAGCGCGCGGCATACCAAACCGAGAGAACAATTTTTTTTAAGAAGTTAACGATGACTCTCGCATCATTGGTGGGGAGAGCTTGCGCTTCCGCCCACCTCGACACATAGTCGGCCGCAACTAGAATATACTTGTTTGAATAAAAGGGAGGGAGAGGACCAACGAAATCGATACCCTAAAGGTCAAAAATTTTGCATTATAAGAAAATATTTTTGGGCATCTCATCCCGGCGAGAGATGTTTCCCGACCGCTGGCAGCTGTTGCAAGTACTCACAAGGTTGTGAGCATCTTTGAAGAGCGTGGGCCAATAAAAGCCCGCCTCTAGTGCCTCCCTCACAATTTTGTTCGCTTGATAATGACCACCAGTTGGTCCTTCGTGACAATGCCGTAAAATTTTTAGACCTTCCTGACTCAAGACGCATCTTCTCACTACCTGATCCGCGCAGACATGGAATAGAAAGGAGTCCTCACAAAAGTAATTCCTTAAATCAGAAAAGAATTTCTTCTTCTGCTGACTCGAAAATTCTTTTGGCAGGACCCGGGCTATTAGATAGTTAGCCAAATCCGCAAACCAGGGGTGGAAGATGTATTTATATTTTCGAGAGCAAGGAGGCGCTCTTCAGGAAATTTATCATTAATATCGGCTTCTATTAACGCTTCCGTAGAGAGATTTTCTAAATGGGAAAGATGATCGGCCGCCAAGTTTTCAGCTCCCCTTTTTTCCCGGATCTCTAAGTCAAACTCCTGCAAGAGGAGGATCCATCGCAAAAGACGGGGCTTGGCGTTCGATTTACTTAAAAGATATCTAAGAGCAGAGTGATCTGTGAAAACGTTTACTTTAGAGAGAGTGATGTACGACCTAAACTTATCAGAAGCAAAAACGATCGCTAGAAACTCCTTTTCGGTAGTGGAGTAATTCGCTTGTGCCGACGTCAGTATCTTGCTCCCATAATAAATCGGGTGGAAATACTTACTCACCCATTGGCCTAATACGGCACCTACTGCAATATCACTTGCGTCGCACATAATTTTAAAGGGGAGCGACCAATCCGGTGCGACTAGAATCGGAAAGTTTATAAGCTTATCTTTTATAAGTTTAAAGGCCAAGTGGCATTTGTCATTAAAAAGAAAAGAAAATTCTTTTTTGAGAAGATGGGTTAACGACTTCGTGGTTTTTGAAAAGTTTTGAATGAAACGTCGATAGAACCCTGCGTGGCCGATGAAACTTCTAATTGCTTTTATATTCATTGGAGGGGGGAATTTTTTCGATCACTTCGATCTTGGCCCTATCGACCTCGATCCCTTTGCCCGAAATTTTATGGCCAAGAACTAATCCTTCTTTGACCATAAAATGACATTTCTCTCAATTAAGAGCTAGATTTGCTTCCTCACAACATTGTAGCACACGCTCGAGATTTTTTAAACAATTTTTAAAAGAGTTTCCGAAGACGGAGAAATCCTCCATGAAAACTTCCATCACTTCCTCTACCAACTCGTCGAATATCGCCAGCATACATCTTTGGAATGTAGCTGACGCGTTACAAAGACCAAATGGATCATTCGATAAGCGAAGGTGCCAAAGGGACAAGTGAATGTTGTAGGGATTTGAAAATATTCGGACAAACCATCGAGAAAACAGTAGTATGAGTGACCTGAAAGGCATTCTAAGATTTGATCGATAAAAGGTAGCGGGAAGTGATCCTTACGGGTGGCATCATTTAGTTTTTGATAATCAATGCACATCTGCCAATCCGTAACGGTACGGTTGGGATCAATTCATTATTTTCATTTTCTACAACCTTCACGCTGCCTTTATTTGGCACGACTTGTACTGGGCTAAGGCCTGCAAGCGGTTCGGTTTGGGTCGGTTTGTACCCAAACCGAAACCGAACCAACATGCTTCGGTTTTCGAAAGGTCTGAACCGAACCGAACCAAACCCGGTCGGTTCGGTTTGTTGTCGGTTCGGGTTTTTATCAGGTTTTTTTTCGGTTCGGTGTCGGGTTTTGTACTTCCCTAATTACACATTTACACTCTTGTAAATTAAGTTAAGCAAATGTTACGATCGTTCATCATACAGTTACCAAAATATTTATATTTGTATCAATAAACTATACAAATGATAAATAAATATGCAACAATATTTATAAATATTATAATCATCCCGTCAACATAAACATTATAACCAGAGAAATTATAAACATGCAACAATACCATAGTTGTCCTTCACCGCTTCACCGAAATGAGGCTTGCGTGAAATAATAGCTTTTTATATATATTTATTAAGTGGCTAAGTGCAAATAGAAGCTAGGTCAGCTGACTTGTACATAATTTTAAAGTTAACTCATTTAGTCATTTGTCATTTTGGTTTGGCCACTTAAAATTATATAAGTTGAAATGAGGCACATCTTATATTTATTAAGTGGAAATGAGACGTAAAATTATTATAATATTAGTCCGTTCGGTTCGGTTTGATCGGTTTTTACAACTTGAAAATCGGCCCAAGCCAAAATGACTTCGGTTTTCACAAGCCCTAAACTGAACCGACTCCGAACCGGGCGGCTCGGTTTCACAATCGGTGCAGTTCGGTCGGTTTTCGATTTTTGCTCCTTACCCTTAACTGGGCTAACCCAGGTACTATTCGAGAATGGTAGATGATTCCCGCGTCTAAAAGTTTGATAACTTCAGCCTTAACGACTTCTTTTATATTCGGGTTTAGCCGTCTTTGAGGCAGGACCGTGTTGCGGGAATTATTTTTGAGGAAAATTTTGTGAGTGCAAAAGGAAGGGTTAATACCCTTGATATCCAAGATTTTCCACACAATTGCGTGACGGTGATTGCTTAAGACTACAGTCAATTCAGAAATTTCTGAATCGCACAGTTCGGATAACACGATAACGGGTAGCTTATAATCTTTTTCTAGAAATAAATATTTAAGGTGAGAGGGGAGTTGTTTTAACTCCAAAACGGGTGGCTCATCATATGAAGTTTTAATTTTTAAATTTTCTAAATATAGTGGCTCGGGTGGTGTGGAGCGAGAGACTTCTTCTAGACAAAAGAGCTCGGTGAGCTTGGAATCGTTACTCGATGTGGATACTTACTCGGGAAGTGGATAAAACTCATTTTCAAAACATTCATCTAGGTAAAAACACGAATCATCATTATCTAAGGTGTTTCGCATCGAGGGATTTATACTAAAAGTAACTTCATCGTCTCCAACCCATAGGAGGAGCTTTCTGTTACTTACATCGATAATCGCAAGGGAGGTGGCAAGGAAGGGGCGGCGGAGTATGAGGGGTACTTCGACATACTATTCGATATCAAGAATGACAAAGTCCACCGGGAAGATGAACTTGTCAACCTTAACGAGCACATCCTCCACTATCTCTACCGGATATTTTAATGAACGATCTGCGAGTTGAATACTCATTCGGGTGGGGCTAGGATTTCCTAAACTTAACTTTTTGAATAATGAAAAGGGCATGACATTTATACTTGCTCCAAGATCAGCTAAAGCGTGTTTTACTAATGAATTGCCAAATAAGCACGGGATGGAGAACCGTCCCAGGTCATTTGCTTTTTGAGGCAATTTGTTAAGTATAACCGCGGAGCATTCTGCATTTAGGGAAATATGTGAAATATCTTCTAATTTCTTCTTATTGGAGAACAACTCCTTAAGATATTTTGCATACTTCCGCATTTGAGAGAGCCTCGCAGAAGGGTAGATTAATATGAATTTGTTTTAAAATTTCTAAAAATTAATTGTAATTTTTCTCGGCGCACTCGCTCTTAAACTTAGATGGATACGGAATATTTGAACTAGAAGCGTGCGGAACTAGCGTAGCGGGCAAATTCGAAGATAAAATAGGAATAGAAGGAGGAGAAGTAGTTACCTTGGGTTCGTCCTGTTTTGAAACCACCTCCTTTCCACTGCGGAGAGTAATCATGTTTGCGTTTTCCCTTAGATTTTGCTCCGTATTTCCCGGTAGATCTCCTTGATGACGCTCGGAGAACATTTTTGCTAGCTGCCCCCACTTGATTCTCTAAATTTTTGATCGATCCGGTGAGGTTCTGGATGTTTGATTCATTTGGAGCAATATATTTTGCAAAGACCTCTTCAAGCGGAGAGGACTTTTGATGTTGCGGTGGAAAGCCGGGTGGATTAAAATTTAAAGGGGGAGTTAAGTTAAGAAGTTGATTATGGTGGGGGTTGATTGAGATTCATAGGACGCTGAGCATTTTCTTGGTTGCTCCACGAGAATTTTGGATGGTTCCTATAACCCGCATTGTAGGTGTTGTTGTACGGAGCGGAGTTTGAGTTATAGGAAGGCTGAGGCGAATTTCTCATATAGTCAACCTGCTCTTCGATTAAAACATTATTAGCCCAAGGAGGAGTGGCGGAGGAAGCAGACATCTCTGTCACTTGCTTTGTTAAGCGCTCAACTTATAAAGCTAGATTAGAAGTAGCGTCTATTTCAAAAATACCGGCTGGCTTATTAGGCCGCGCTCGGGGCAAATTCCATTGATAAGCATTCATGGCCATTTCCTCAAAAAGCTCTTGAGCGTCCTCCATGGTCTTTTTATTTAATGTACCCTCGGCGGCCGCATCAATCATTTGCCTAGTTTAGAAATTCAAGTCATTATAAAAGATTTGCACTTGTTGCCAAGTGGGAAGTGCGTGGTGAGGACATCTATGCAAAAGCTCCTTGAAGCGCTCTCATGTATCATAGAGAGTCTCCGAGTCGATTTGCATAAATGATGCAGTATTTGTTCAGAATTTTGCGATCTTTGCAGGCGGGAAATATCTAGTAAGAAATTTTTCCGGCATATCGTCCCATGTAGTGATGGACTCCTTAGGAAGGGAGCCCAGCCACTGCTTGGCCCTTGACCGCAAGGAAAAAAGGAAAAAGACGTAATCGAATGGCGTCATCGATGACAACATTGATTTTAAAAGTGTCGCAAATTTCAAGAAAATTAGAAATATGACACTTTGGATCTTCGTCTGGCTGACCATCGAAGGTCACTAATTGTTGCACCATTTGTATGATGCTGGACCTGATCTCAAAGTTATTGTTCGTCACCGTGGGGCGAACAATACTTGACTGTGTGCCTTCCAGATTCGGTCGCGCATAATAGTACGTGGTCAGTTGCGCGGCCTCATTTGGATTGGGCGTGTTAGGATTAGGAAGATTAAGATTAGGATCCATATTTGTTGTGTTAGTGTCCCTGATCGACTCTTCGAATAATAAGTGCATTTCTTAATCACGAGAATTGCGGCGCCGCGAAAGGGTTCGCTCGATTTCTGGATCAAAAGGAATATTCGAAGCGCTACCTCGGGTCATACACTATAAAGGAAGAAGGGGAAAGAAGAAAGAGAAAAAAGAAAAAAGAGAGAATAATAAAACTAAAAATAATGAAAGAGGAAAACTTGATTATTATATTTTTTATCTTTTATGTGGATTAAGTTAGTCTTGGACTTCCCGAGGTATACCCTGTGAGAGGTTCTCACCGGTACTAGGAGGTGTGATGGGATGATAACTCAAATGTCCCTTTCCAATATTTAGATTATACCTTTAAGATTTTTGAAACTAGAGAAAATAAAATAAAATAAAAAGAAACATGATAAAATTAATAGCTATCCCATTTTCAAAATATCTACGCAAAAGTCTCCGGCAACAGCGCCAAAAACTTGATACAGGAAATTTGAGCTTTTCTTACTTAGGGTTTGGATTTATGAAAAAGCAACGAGATTGATGATGTTTTCCAAACTATATCTGATGAAAGCAAGTGTACCTTATCGTTTATAATATAGGATATTTTGAAAATACCAAGGTCGTATTCCTCAAGGCGCGTTGATTACTTCTACTTCGAGGAGATCACTATTATTGATATGTAGTATTTTAACCTATTTTTATTATAGTATTTAGGATAATATTAATATAAATTTGTAATTAATATTTCTATTTTACCTAAATAATCATTTCTATTTATATTTGTGCATTAACTTAAGTTTATTTTATTTTTTTCAGGATTTCTGAAGTTTTTGCCCGAAAACACAAGTACACGCCGCCCTCAGTCATGCCCGTTATAACGCCCCTGATTTTCATTAATTATTTACGTAGCCGCTGTGACGTAATTTTTGGTGTTTGGGCATTACGTCAGCTCGTCAGGTTTAGTTTTGGGCCTTAGCCTAGTTAAAGTGCGTAATTTAGATCAAGCATGTGAGATTTCGAGTCGTTTCGAGTTATGGGAGATTATTCATGTAATTATTGCATTTATTATCTTGGCATGTAATTCCCTGGCACTGTGTTCGACGATCTGCAGCTTTTGACGAATGTCAGAGGAGCTGCGTTCGACGAACGGTAGAGGAGCTGCGTTCGACGAATGGCAGAGGAGCTGCGTTCGACGAACGGCAGAGGAGCTGTGTTCGACAAATGGTAGAGGAGCTATGTTCGACGAACGGGTGACTGTGTTTGACGAACGGGTGGCTGCGTTCGACGAATTCGTCGCAGTTCGACGAATTCGAAGATCTGCCTTGTTCTCGGCGAGCAATTTAAGCTATATATATGTTCTCGGTGAGCAATTTAAGCTATATATATATATTAAGCTTAGGTTTTATATTCTTTTCATCTTCTTCCTTTGTCGATCCAAACTAGCCGTCGAGCGAGAGAGCGAGAGCGGCGTGTCGTGGAGCTTTCGGCCGGCGATTCGAAGGCTGTAGTAGTCGGAATCGTGTTTGGTGAGTAGATTTGGAAAGCCCTCGGCGAGATCTTCGTTCTAGTGGTAAGCTTTTCCCATTTTGTGGAATTTTTGGAGTCAAGGTAGTGACCTAACCCCTCTTTTCGATCCGAACATTTCAGGATTTGAGCTTGGGTGAGTTCTTGGCCGATCCATAGCTTTTGGAGCGGAGGTCTTCGAGTTTAGCAAGGTTTAAGGCAAGTGACTATCCCCTCCTTCTAGTTGTTTTCTTAAAGCACTATTTTTCTGTGGTTATGTGTTCTTGCTGTGTCTTGGCTTGTTTCTCGAGAGCTTCTTGTACAGCTTTTTCTATCTCGAGAAGCTATTGATCTCTGAATTCCTTTTTATTATTTATTTCTCGAGAAATCCTTTTACCTGCCCTTAATTTCTCGAGAAATCCCTTGACCCTGCTCTTCAATTTCTTGAGAAACCCTTGACCCTGCCTTTAATTTCTCGAGAAATCCCAGACCCTTTTTCCTGTTCTCTCGAGAAATCGCTGCAGAAATGTTCCTTTGCTTCTCGAGAAACCCCTGAAGTCATCCTTCGTGTTCTCTCGAGAACTTCCCTCTATTTCTAGAGAAATACCCTTCATTCCTCGAGAAATGTCTTCTCCTTCTCGAGAAATGCCTGTCCATTCTTACGTCTGTGAGCTATGTCTCAGACCTCTTCCCTCTCTTGGAACTTTGAATCTTCTAAAGTGTACAGGGGTGTTATCAGTGTTTGTTTTGTGCCCTTTATCATGATTACTTCTCCTCTTTGAAACCTCGTACTCGTTGCGGTTAAATAACTTATGTCTTCTCTTATGAATCGTCTTATGCAGTGTGTACTTCATTTGTGACCCTATCCTTAGGTTATCCTGGTGATTGTTTTCTCGGGCTTCGTCCAGTGCCATAATTAAAGAAATTAATTAATAAGAACCATTGCCTTTGTCCTTACACGGTGGGTCGTGTTTTGGGGGTCAGTGGGGAATTGTTGTAGCCTTGCACAGTGGCCATTTTAGTGGTGAACCGCATGCTTGGCCTGTGGTACCGTGGGTCGTGTTTGGGTGGTTGGGGATAGTGAAACCCCCACCCATTTTTGGCTTTGGGTGGCAGAGGATAAAGGACCGCCCCCATTTAATTTGAGCTGATCAGTCTCTTTAAATAAATTTAACAAGATAAATGGACTTTACTTGTATCTCTTTTTGGTTTTTGGTGCACTTGGTGCATTGGTTAGTTCTGTGCTTGGAGCTTCCTTTCCTGTAAGTGTTGGGCTTGGGTTGGTACCCCTTATGCCTTATTTACTTTACTTCTCATTTATCTACCACTTGTAATTCCTTGCTGAGGCGTTCTTTGTTTTATTGAATGCCTCAGGTTCAGAGCCTTAGCTGCTAGCAGTGTTGCCCAGAGTCTTCGGGAGTTTTAGTTGTTGTCTTACCCCGCTGCTGCGAGGTAGTTGTTGTTAGTTTCCTTCTTGTGTTCAGACATGCTAGTTTGGAGCCAACGGGTTAGTGTCAGGTTATTGACGCCGGTTGTGCCCTTTCGATACTTTATAGCTTACTTGCCAGTTAAATGCCACTACTTTTAGATCTTGTGTATCTTGCTCTCTGGGAATGATTTATGTCTAGGTGCATTATAGTTATAAAATGGCTTTTCCTTCATCTTCATTGCATTCTTTTTAACTGAAATCCTTATCTTTAAAGTCGCCTAAAGATATTTTCTATACTCATACTACGCCTAGATATGTGCCAAAATATTTTCTCGGTGGACTAGTTGATCCACGAACTGAGAGACACAGTTCTTACCCCAAACCCTAATAAATGATTTCAAATGATGACCTATCATGTAAACATGTTTTGATTAATTATGTAGTAGGTTCCCGCCTGAGCGTCTGCAGTTGTCTCCTGCATGACGTGTCATCATGACGCGTATTTTCTCTTACTCTGATATTCCTAAATTCGGAGAAAATGCGGGTTGTGACAGTTGGTATCAGAGGGAGGTTGTTCGACAAGTCGGTCGAGCAACAAATTTTGATATAGTATAGTTGTTTTGGTTTCTTTGCATACACACCCCGATGTGTCATAAGTACGTCTTGTCCGAAGCATGAACACTACACTCATAGCATGATAAGAAGTATACGGGGCATATTATGTAGTATGGGATGCATAATATGTGTTTGTATATGGATCCACCATAGGTGGCAACATGTGACGGTTATGTAGTATGGGATGCATAACATGTTGGATCTGATGGCGCCCTTAGGGGGGGTGAATAAGGGGTTTACTGTTTTTAAGATAAACTGACAGATTTTAATGAAACAGGAAAACTTTTTAGCACTGTTGCTAACGCCTAGCGTTGACTAGTTAACGCCTGGCGTTATCCCTCCAGAAAATATTTTGGCAGAAATAAACAAAGTGATTTTACTTGCACAATCTCAAATGAAATACAATTCCAGAAAATAGAGATAATGAAAATGAATATTATATTTCAAACTGAATTACAAAGATAATATTTCAATAACGCTTGAAATAGAGGCGACAAGATAAAAATCACTCTTTGTGCTTTCACCGGTCCTTCTCCTAAGGACCGGTTGGCTATAACATATCTATCCCAAGATAAAAGCCTCTAGCCACCCCCTAGATCTATCCTAAAACTAGTCGCCACGCACAAGGCAGCGAATTTCCCCCTAAACCAAACAAGGCCTAGTCGCCACACGCAAGGCGGCGATTTCACTACGGTTACAAGTAAATGAAAAGATAAAGATAAAAAACAGAATAAAAGACTCCTTATATTGAAGAGCGCTAAAGGAGATGTTGAAGACACGCTTTGATCATCATCAGAGTTGAAGCGATCGTCCTTCTTCAAATTGACCGTTGCAAATCCCCTTCTCACTCTTGTTCCTCAATGGTGGTGTTGGGAGTTCTCTCTGAATTCGGGGATGAAAATGCTCTCTCAAAAGATTGGAGTGAAGGCTTGAAGGAATTCTCTTTTGAGCAACGAAATCAGGTCTTTAAATAGACACTGGAGCTAACACATGGCGTTAGCATTAACGCCAGCGTTAAGCATCGTGTCTGTCAGTTGCTGAAGTCATGCAAAACATCGGGATCGTGGCAGATCGTGGAACGAATTTTTGTCAAACGAAATTTGTAGAACGGAATCTGATTTCGTCGAACTCAATTTTGTCAAACGAAATTCGTCGAATGGAATCTGATTTCGTCGAACGGAATCTGATTTCATCGAACTCAATTTCGCCGAACACATTTAATCGTGCGACGGCTCATTCGTCGAACGTCTTGCGCCCAGCGTTAAGTCCTAACGTCTGGCGTTGTCTCTGTCTTCTCGACGGATTCCTTCTCAATGGCATTTCATCTCAACGGATTCTTTTCTCGACGGATGTTTACGCGGGGCGTTAACTACTAATGCGGGGCGTTAGCTCTCTTTCTAGAGAATCCTCATCAAACAGCATCTTGTTCATAGGGTTATTTAACAATAGTACCTGCATACTTATAAACACAAGCAAGATCAAATACATAGTTTGATTTGTTATTCTCAAACTAAGAGATGTTGAACTAAGAGATGTGGAACACAAGCTCCAACAATCTCCCTCTTTTGATAATAACAAATCCACTAATAAGAAATAAAAATAGAGTAGTGTTTATAGTATATGATGTAACATCCCCGAAACTTCTAGACCCCTAAGTTAGTTTTGTCATGACTAGGTCATGACAAAACCATAGGAAGAACCCAAGACCTTGTGAGCTTAGGAAAGAAGAAGAAAACCACTTTGGTCTGCAAATAGCAATTTCCAGTTACCCAAGATTAGGGTTGGACTTTAGGGCCTCAACTTGACCATTTGACCCCACCATAGTATCCCTAACCCTTTAGGGGTCCCCTTATAGCACCAAGGGCCCATTGGGGTCAACCAAAGAGGCCAGATTGACCAAAGTCAACCCTAACCCCAAATTGGTCAAAGTAGCCTAATTAGAGTCAATTGACCTCCACCATGCCAAGTTGACCACACATCTAGGTCTAAAATATCATAAGAGACCTAGTAGACCTAAAAGCCCCCATCATGGGACCCCAGTGGTGCAAATTGACCTAAATGCCCTTTTAGGTTAAAATGGCAATTTTTCACTAAGTGCCCTAATTGACCACCACCATATTAAATTGACCCTAACCATAGTATTGCAATATCATAGGGGACCCAGTGGATCAAAAAGCCCCATGACTGGATCAACCCTAGGGCTCAATTTGACCAAAGTCAACTTAGCCTGTTTTGGTCAAATCAACTTATATTGGGTCAACCAAGGCCCATGTGACCAAATTGACCCCACCAGTAGTTTCTAAATTTAATTTGGAGTCCAATGGACCCAAAATCCCCATCCTAGGGTCACCCAATTGGTCAATTTGACCAAAAGTCAAACTTGCCCAAATTAGGTCAAATCTCTTAAACCTAGCCCAATCCCTTTTGGGCTAGCTCAATTGAGTGGTCAACCAGCCTAGTAGGCTAACATTAAACACAGGAGGAGTGGAAAAATCGGCCATGGTGAGTAGGAGAGAGAAAATGGGGGTTTTCCCCAATTTTGGGGAGAGAAAAAGAGGCCACTCATGGCCATTAAGGAGACACACCCCTTGGCATCCCTCATTTACACCCCCATTCATCTTCTCTGATGAATTTGAGAAGATTCCAGCCGTTTCTAGGGGGAGTTAAGGCAGGGGGGATGCATAGGGTCGTCCATAGGGAGGGAGGTGAAGAGGCCATTAATGGCACAAGGGGTTAAAGCCACCACCACCCTCAATTGAACCCCCTATCACCTTCAGAGGTCGGAGAGGAGTGAAACCCCCAAGCTTCCAGAGAAAATCGGGCAGAGGAAGGCTAGATCAGCATGGCACCAAAAGCTCCACCACCGGCCATGGCCAACCGCCGGAGCACGCGCCACCAGGCCCTCACACAGGTCCGATCCTCTTCCTCCCTCTCAGTGCTTAGATCTCAATCTAATTGGGGCTTGATTCGAGTTCAATCGGGCTCGAATCGTGCTCTCAAAGGTGCTCATTTTCGAGCACTTTACCCCTCCCCGAAACCCCTACTCCGGCCACCACCGGCCGGCAAATGACCTCCTATCGCCGAACACCACCTCAACGGAGGTGGTGGTGGCACTTGCCGGCCGGGGAGATGTGAGGGTGGCCGGGAAATCGCCCCGCAAAGTCGCCCAGGACGGGCCGTCGCAAGCCGTTGGTTGATCGGGGACGATGGCTGTGAGCCGTTCGATCTACCGCCATCTGATAATCGCAGATCTATTTTAATGTTTTTAATTTAATAGATTGTATTTTGTCACATTTCTGGCAGTACTTTGCATTAAATATTAAAAATACCTAGGCCCTTCAAATGAAAAAGTGCTCAACACCAATGTTGTAACCCTCGATGTCTAGTTTATTACAAAATTTAGTTCACTCGGTTTGGAGCCCTGGTTAGGTCACAGCACTCATTTTGGTGGGGTCTGTCCATAGGGCTGACCAGAGATTGATTTGGATGCCCACATCAATCCAGACCTCCAAATGACTTGAAATTTGGGGTGTAGGCTGTTCTTATGTATATATAGAACATATCCAAAAATCAGAATTTTTGGAGAATATTTTTCTATACTTTTTGGAAAAATTTAATAATCCATGTGTGATTTAATTAGGTGTCATAAACACCTCAAAATCCTCCCAATTTTGATTGTGTGGACTTAGATAGCATGTTAGGTCTCTGGTAAAAATCTCAACCCATTTGGAGTTGATTTGATAGAGCAATTCACAAAGTCAACCTTAGGCTCCCTAGGTTAGGGAAAAACTTTGGGTGAGTGCTCCCACTCCCCCACAAAGCCAATTGGTCTCAAATTTGGGGTGCACATCACCCTCACCCAAGCCAACCCTTGGTCCAAATTTGGTGGGCATTGGAGGTGGTTTACCCTAGTAAATTGCAAAGTTGCTAATTGCTAAATGCACCCCAATTAGGCACCCTAAAGAACCCTAATCCTCACCAAATTTTGGTGGGACCTTGGGTGACCATTCACTGACCTCTGGCCAAAATTTTGGGTTGATTGGACTTGTACAAGATAGGGAATTTCCCTTGGACATATGTATGCTTAGGAGTAAAATTAGGGTAAAGATGGACCTAGGCTAACTATGGAGTGTGGAGGGGCTTCCTCCCACTTATTGAAGGATTGACTTTGGTCACTGACTTGGGGTGTATAGGACACCCCAAGGAGCCAATTATGGAAGAGTTGGGCTTGGTGTCCCCTTAAACCCTAGGGTAAACCCTAAGGGGTGCATATAGAGGTCAATGAAGGAAGAGGGGTCAAACCTTTATGGATTGACCTAAAATTTTGGGGAGTTGGTCATGGTGACCAGAGAAGCCTCCCCTGTGAAATTGAAGAGGTTTGGGGTTGTAAACCTTAGTGAATAAATCCTTGTGTAGATTTGTAAATATTTAAGTTTTGGGATTTAGGAAGGATTAATACCTAGGGATTAACCAACTTCTGTCACCAACTTAGTTTTGATGTTATTAATCCATGAAAACTCTATGAGAACCATTGGAAGACCTTTGGAGGTCCAAATTATAATTATTCGTATTGTTGGCCATTTTTGGGATGATTAATTTTAGGGTGTTATTTTTTGTAATTTCATGAAACTTTGTTGGATGTCATTTCATACTATTATGAACCCACAGTAATTTTCTCATAATTTTTGGATTGATATTTTTGGTACTTCTAGTTCAAATTGGAATTAATTGCAAATATGACCTTTGTGGAAATTACAAATGTAACCTCTATGGAATATGGTCAAATTTTGTAGGGCTAAATATTTTAGTATGAATCACCTCTGTAAATATTTGCATATGGTTTGGAGTTCATATGAGGGTACCTACTTTGGAAATAATTGAAAATTTATGGGTTTTGGAATTTTTAATAATTTTTTTAACCTTGCTGTAAATTCCTAAACAATTCATATTTACTGATTATTAGGTACCCTTGATTTATGTAAAAATTTTAGTAGGCATTGGAAGTCAGAAAAGTGCACTTGTAGTTCAAACCTTAGGAAGTTGTATTTTGGAAAATTTGTTTTCATTATTAATAATATTGGGAAAAATGTGATTATCTGGAATTTGCCTTATAATATCATGATAAACATCCAATAAATAGCTTGGGTCAGTTGGATTAATATTAGGAGTACCTCTAGTTGTAAGCTTCATGTAGTCAGTTTGGTCTGCGTATAGTAAACTGTGAAACTTAGGAATTTAGCGACATACTAGGTGGAAATGGGGTGTAGGTGGTGCACATGGGTTGATTAGATAGTTGTGAGTCCACCCAAGGAAGTGTATGTGAGGAAAGTGTACTTGGTGGGTTAGGAGTAAGGTTGTCCTAGGGATTGACGAAAGATTGTCTTTCCCCTAGTGTGTCTTAAGCACTTAGGTCTAACTCAAGTGAAACGGTAGAAGGGAATTCTTAAGGGTAGATACCAATAACAGTAAGTATCTTGAGAAGGGGAACTTTGGGGTGTCAACCCATTACAGTTACTAGTACCGTAGCGAGCCCCTTCCAGGGTAACCCTCGGGGAGTCCAAGATTAACCATAAGTCGTAGGAGTATAGAAGATGCTCAAGACTAACAAATAACACATTCACTCACACTCCGTGGTCACTGGAGTTTGGATGGTTTGGTACCCCGAGTTGCAGGCTCGGTGGGGGTTGGTGCGGATTGTTGATCCGGTAGATTGTGACTCAGTTTGGTACTTGGTTGGGCAAGTTAAGCCCAGGTGGTTTATGTTAGAGTTCGTAAATAAATAGTAGAACATGTTGCATGTGCACAAGGTGGTGGGTCCTTAGTGTTGGCGGTCGTTGCACCGACGTTTATGCTCGGGCTCGGCAAGTGTGGAATTAGCACTTAGCCATAAAAGTCTGGTGGTCCAGCCAGTAAGAGAACGCAGATGCTCCGCGGTTTTGCGTTGAGGCGTACGATAGGTCTAGGTTAGGTAGTGCATATACCAACCTAGAGGTGGGCGAGGCCCAACCCACCGCTTCCGTTTGCCACTACGGGAGTATCCTGGGAGTCTTGCACGCTCCAAAAAGGGGGAACTAAAGGTCTATGCACATAGAGTCGTAGTGAGTGAGTTGCACTTGTATGAACATAACATAACTGCATACATTGCATGTCATAGCATACAACATTGCATTTTAACCTACCCCTAACGTATAAGTCGGTTATGGGACTTCTTATACGGTAGGCCTTGCTAAACGACCCCATGGTCTATAGGTTTGTGTGTACATTCCTATAAATCAGTGGTTAATTTCTTATACTTATCTTTGCACCCATGTTTACTTTACCTGTTCGCACCTTACTTTGCTTACTACTTCAGTTTATTATATATACACACTTGTGTAGTGGTAGATCTTTCCATAACTAGTTTCCCTGTCACCCGCATTTGTTTACCCCTTTGTTTACCTCCGCTTTGTCCTCCCGCTCGGTGCCTAGGAGTCACTGGGGGAGAGGTGGGGGATTGGCTTAGTCTTTTTGACTAACGGTCGGTGGACCTTATCATTTTAGGAGACCGCGGCGACGGAGCACCACCAGAGGTCGGTGCAGATGGAGGCGGGGCAGTCTAGCACAGGAGCACCGATGACAGGATTCGTGAGTGTCTATTAGTTCTAGGTATTTTTCTTCCGCGAGTGAATTTATAGTGAGGCTTGATGTATCAGGCAGGAGCCCTTGTGATCTCTTTCCTTATTTCAGTTATAATTATGTGGACATCTCGTCGTGGATGTATTTCTTTTCTATGTGATGTGGACTTGGCTTTCTTTTAGCTTATTTCTCTTTACTTCTTCGTGATCGATTTGGCCGGCAGGATCGGCGTTTTGTAGTGGCGACCTTCCCGAGCGAGGGTGTCACCGCAAAACGGCGGTTCTGGGCCTAAGACCTGGATGTTTGAGAAGAAAGAAAATGGGGTCTTACAAGTGGTATCAGAGCCAAACCTCGATCCAAAGAAAAGAAGTCCACAAACCCTGGGCCACCCCGCGCGAGCTTAGTTTGAGGACAAACTAGCAGCGGAAGCAATGGTGTGCCCATAAAGGAAATCACATGAAAAGGTCCACTTATAATTGAACTTCCTTTAGCTGAGTCCCTTACGAGTGTAATTTTTCTTGTGTAGCCAGCGACGAACCCTACTCCGCAGCATGGAGTCCCACTGACTCCAGACGTCATCCAACCACCACCGGCTCCTACCCCGTTCCAGCAGACAGAGTTGGGACAGACACTGACTGCCATTCTGGAGACTTTCAGGGCACAACAGGCACCGGCTCCTCAGCAAAACCCCGGAGCCAGCTGGCTGAGCATCTTTCGAGGTCTCTCCCCACCTGTATACATTGGGACAGAGACTGCCGTTAGGACTGAAGAATGGGTAGACATCATGGAGGAGATGTTGACAGGAATCCAGTGCCCGGCAGATATGGAGGTGCCATTGGTGGTTTCGTGCTTGAAGTCGCATGCCAAGAGATGGTGGAAAAGGTTCCTGGCTACAGCTTATCCGGGACTGGAGGCAGCGGACGTTTCGTGGGATGATTTTAAGGCGGCACTGCTGGAGCACTTTGTGTTGCAGTCTGCAAGAGATGAACTGGAGGACAGGTTTTTGCAGTTGCGACAGGGGAGTAGGACAGTTCTGGAGTATCACCGGGAGTTTACCCACCTATCCCAGTTTGCGGTATCGTATCAGCTGGATGACGCGGGATATGCAAAGAGGTTCTATAAGGGCCTTCGTGATGAGCTGAGGCAGGCCCTCCTCTTCGTCTCCGACGGCAGTATGACGAAGATCCTGGAGATGGCCAAGAAGCTGGAGGGAGACCAGCAAGCGGTTCGTGGGAGAAAGAGACCGATGGAGGAACAAGGACGAAGTGGCAGAAGGGACCAGCCGAGAGGCCGAGACGCGGGGGAAGGAAAGACGGAGGTCCGACCCCGCCAGGAGGAGAGACAGGTGCAAAGGGAGCCGGTAGTGCTGGCTCCTCAGCCTCTGCAGATGCGGGAGATGCCGAGGATTGGAGGAGGTGGGCCACCTCCTGAGTGCTATCACTGCCACAAGACCGGCCACATCAAGAGAAACTGCCCCTAGAGGAATGCACCACCAGCACTACGGGCAGCACCACAGGGCCAGCATTTCGGGGGCCGAGGACGTGGACGGGGTCGTGGATTTCAGGGCGACGACCGGAGACAATACAGGGAGCAGGCATACGCCCTAGACTTAGCAAGGCCCCGGGACCCAGCAAGGGTCATCGCAGGTACTTTGATGCATTTCTTTTAAATTGTTTGCACCTTATAAATTTTAGTTTTTCCTTGGCATTGAACCAAACAAGAAAACCCTCAGGTTTAATACGCGTTTACGGCAAACCCGTGTTTACCTTGTTCGATACGGGTGCCTCGCACTCGTTCGTCTCCGCTAAGTTTATCACGGACCTAGACCAAGTCGAACACTTCAGGAGCGATTACAGGAGGGTGCGATTTCCGGACGGATCGGAGGTTCTAACAAATGCCACGTGCAGCATGAGGGTGGAGATTGGAGGAAGATTGTTCGAGGTTCCGGCAACTGTGCTGAAGATGAAAGACTACGACCTGATCTTGGGCATGAGCTGGTTGTTCAGGAACCAGGCAAAGATCGACTGCCCATCAAGGTGGATCGTGCTAAAGCATAGAGACGGTGAAGTAGTATTCGGAGGTACTCAACCCACCTCTCGTCTCTTCTTATCGTCTCTTCAGGCCATCAAGGCCCACCTGCAGGGAGATGAGGTATATCAGGTGCTCTTCGAGGCGACTGAAGTCAAGAACTCAGTGTCAAGTATCCCGGTCGTACGGGATTTTTGCTGATGTTTTTCCGGAGAAGCTTCCCGGACTGCCACCGCATCGCGAGAAGTATTTCCAGATCCAGCTAGTGTCGGGGGCTAAGCCTGTATCTAGGGCCCCTTATCGGATGGCCCCGAAGGAGTTGGTGGAGTTTCGGAGCCAGCTGCAGGAGCTGGTGGAAGCGGGTTCGTTAGGCCGAGTTCCTCACCCTGGGGAGCTCCGGTATTGTTCGTGAAGAAGAAGGATGGCACGCTCAGATTGTGCATCGACTACAAAGCTCTGAATAGGCGGACGGTGCGGAACACGTACCCTTTGCCAAGGATCGACGAGTTGTTTGACCAGCTAGAGGGAGCCCACTGCTTCTCGAAGCTGGATTTGAGGTCAGGGTATTATCAGCTGAGGATCCAGGAGGAGGATATCCCGAAGACGGCTTTCAGCAGCCGATACAGATTGTATGAGTTCACTGTGATGCCGTTCAGGCTCACAAATGCACCATCAGCATTTATGAGCCTGATGAACCGGGTGTTCGAGCCTTATCTCGACATCTTTGTCATTGTGTTCATCGACGACATCCTCATCTACTCGAGGATGGGGGAGGAGCATGTAGTGCATTTGTCTCTAACCTTGGAGAAGCTTCGGGAGCATCGTTTGTATGCGAAGTTCAGCAAGTGCCAGTTTTGGTTGAAAGAGGTGGCCTTCCTAGGCCATATCATCAGTGGAGCTGGCTTAGCTGTGGATCCAGCAAAGATTCGGGCAGTACGGGATTGTCCGCCGCTGAAGATGGCCACCGACGTGAGGAGTTTCTTGGGACTTGCCGGCTACTACCGGAAGTTCGTTCAGGGGTTTTCTCAGATAGCCCTCCCGCTCACATCCCTGACAAAGAAGGGTGCTGCTTTTACTTGGACGCCATAGTGTGAGGCAGCCTTCCAGGAGCTGAAGGGTCGGCTTACTTCGGCTCCCATCCTTGCCCTTCCGTCGGGAAAGGAAGGATTTCAGGTGTATACTGATGCGTCATATCAGCGGATGGGTGCCGTTCTGATGCAGAACGGGCATGTGATAGCTTACGCCTCCCGCCAGTTGAAGAACCACGAGTGGAATTACCCAGTGCATGACTTAGAGATGGGAGCAGTCGTGTTCGCTCTCAAGATCTGGCGACACTACCTTTATGGTGTCCACTGCGACATATTCTCAGATCACAAGAATCTGAAGTATGTAGATACGCAGAAGGAGCTAAATATCCGGCAGAGGCGATGGGTGGAGTTCTTATCGGACTACCAGTACACGATGCATTACCACCTAGGGAAGGCGAATGTAGTGGCAGACGCGTTGAGCAGGAGAGCTACTACGTCAGGAGCAGAGCCTAAGTTGATGGCCATGGAGTTAGTACGGATGTTCGACGACATGCAACTCTCCCTAGTATCTGAGGATGATCCGGAGCTGTACGAGGAGTACTTAGCGGCGACGGGTACTACTTACGACATTCGAGACCGCATCAGGGAAGGGCAGAGGCAGGATGCCAAGCTGGAGCCGATATTCAGAGCCTTGGAGACATGCTCAGCCGGAGATTATTCGCTGAAGGACGGCCTGTTGAGTTTCAGAGGTCGAGTGTATATACCGGCAGGGGATCAGATTCGGGAGGATATTATGGCAGAGGCTCATTGCAGTAGATATTCTGTGCAACCGGGTATTACCAAGATGACGGCGGATTTGAAGAAGACCATGTATTGGCCGGGTATGAAGAGAGACATCGTCTATTTTGTGACCCACTGCGAGACCTGCCAACTCGTGAAGGCGGAGTGCCGAAACCCAGCAGGATTGTTGCAACCACTGCCGGTGCCGGAATGGAAGTTCGACGACATTGCGATGGATTTTATACACGGTCTTCCCCGATCTCGTGCGGGAAATGACTCAATTTGGGTGATCGTCGACAGACTGACGAAGGTGGCCAGGTTTATTCCGATCAGGAAGGATGATTCGGTCAGAGTTTTGGTACGGAAGTTCGTGGAGCAGTTTGTCCGAGATCATGGTGTGCCGAGGACGATCGTGTCGGATCGAGATGGACGTTTTACGTCAAGGGAGTGGAGAGTGGTGCAGGCCTACATAGGCACCCGGTTGACCTTTAGTACAGCATTTCACCCCCAGACAGACGGGCAAACAGAGCTCACCAACCGGACCCTGGAGGATCTTTTACGCCTTTGCATTCTGAACCGCGGGGAGCCATGGGAGAGACTGTTACCGTTAGTCGAGTTCTCGTACAACAACAGTCACCAGGCTAGTATAGGCAGAGCGCCTTACGAGGCATTATATGGACGGAGGTGCAGGACACCATTGTCTTGGATTCAGGATGAGGATCCCAAGGCTCTTGGCTCAGAGTTCGTGGAGGACACAAAGGCCCAGGTGAGGATGATTCGAGATAGGATGTTGGAGGCCCAGAGCAGGCAGGCCAAGTATTACGATGCGCGTCATCGTATGGTGGAGTTTCAGGTGGGAGATCGGGTTTTCTTGAAGATACGTCCGATGCATGGAGTCTCGCGGGTTCGCGGGCGGAAGAAGCTCAGTCCGAGGTATATGGGGCCTTATAGGATCCTGGAGCGAATCGGTCCCTTGGCTTACAGACTGGAGCTACCGCCGGAGTTGGAGGGACTGCACGACGTATTCCACGTCTCCTCACTTAGGAAGGCTCTACTTCGGCTAGAGCAGCAGGTATCTACTTCAGAGGGGCCAGTAGCTACGGATCGGTCGATTCACATGGAACCGGTTCGGATAGACGACACGGAGCTACGAGTCTTGCGGCGTAAGAAGGTTCCGTTGGTCAAGGTCCTGTGGAGGAATCATGGACAAGAAGAGCATACTTGGGAGCCACTGGACTTGATGCAGCAAAAGTACCCGGAGCTCTTCACAGCAGGTAATTTTAACTTTTCGGGGATGTTACTTTTCTTACTTACAATAGGAACCCCACAGGCTTAACCTAAATTTCGGGGACGAAATTTTTATTTTTATGTATTGGGATTTGTAACATCCCCCAAACTTCTAGACCTCTAAGTTAGTTTTGTCATGACTAGGTCATGACAAAACCATAGGAAGAACCCAAGACCTTGTGAGCTTAGGAAAGAAGAAGAAAACCACCTTGGTCTGCAAATAGCAATTTCCAGTTACCCAAGCTTAGGTTTGGACTTTAGGGCCTCAACTTGACCATTTGACCCCACCATAGTATCCCTAACCCTTTAGGGGTCCCCTTAGAGCACCAAGGGCCCATTGGGGTCAACCAAAGAGGCCAGATTGACAAAAGTCAACCCTAACCCCAAATTGGTCAAAGTAGCCTAATTAGAGTCAATTGACCTCCACCATGCCAAGTTGACCACACATCTAGGTCTAAAATATCATAATAGACCTAGTAGACATAAAAGCCCCATCATGGGACCCCCAGTGGTGCAAATTGACCAAAATGCCCTTTTAGGTCAAAATGGCAATTTTTCACTAAGTGCCCTAATTGACCACCACCATATTAAATTGACCCTACCCATAGTATTGCAATTTCATAGGGGACCAAGTGGATCGAAAAGCCCCATGACTGGGTCAACCCTAGGGCTCAATTTGACCAAAGTCAACTTAGCATGTTTTGGTCAAATCAACTTATATTGGGTCAACTAAGGCCCATGTGACCAAATTGACCCCACCAGTAGTTTCTAAATTTAATTTGGAGTCCAATGGACCCAAAAGCCCCATCCTAGGGTCACCCAATTGGTCAATTTGATCAAAAGTCAAACTTGCCCAAATTAGGTCAAATCTCTTAAACCTAGCCCAATCCCTTTTGGGCTAGATCAATTGAGTGGTCAACCAGCCTAGAAGGCTAACATTAAACACAGGAGGAGTGGAAAAATCGGCCATGGTGAGTAGGAGAGAAAAAATGGGGGTTTTCACCAATTTTGGGGAGAGAAAAAGAGGTCATTCATGGCCATTAAGGAGATACACCCCTTGGCATCCCTCATTTACACCCCCATTCATCTTCTCTGATGAATTTGAGAAGATTCCAGCCGTTTCTAGGGGGTTAAGGCAGGGGGGATGCATAGGGTCGGCCATAGGGAGGGAGGTGAAGAGGCCATTAATGGCACAAGGGGTTAAAGCCACCACCACCCTCAATTGAACCCCCTATCACCTTCAGAGGTTGGAGAGGAGTGAAACCCCCAAGCTTCCAGAGAAAATCGGGCAGAGGAAGGCTAGATCGGCATGGCACCAAAAGCTCCACCACCGGCCATGGCCAACCGCCGGAGCACGCGCCACCAGGCCCTCACACAGGTCTGATCCTCTTCCTCCCTCTCAGTGCTTAGATCTCAATCTAATTGGGGCTTGATTTGAGTTCAATCGGGCTCGAATCGTGCTCTCAAAGGTGCTCATTTTCGATCACTTTTCCCCTCCCCGAAACCTCTACTCCGGCCACCACCGGCCGGCAAATGACCTCCTATCGCCGACCACCACCTCAACGGAGGTGGTGGTGGCACTTGCCGGCCGGGGAGATGTGAGGGTGGCCGGGAAATCGCCCCGCAAAGTCGCCCAGGACGGGCCGTCGCAAGCCGTTGGTTGATCGGGGATGATGGTTGTGAGCCGTCCGATCTGCCGCCATCTGATAATCGCAGATCTATTTTAATGTTTTTAATTTAATAGATTGTATTTTGTCACATTTCTAGCAGTACTTTGCATTAAATATTAAAAATACCTAGGCCCTTCAAATGAAAAAGTGTTCAACACCAATGTTGTAGCCCTCGATGTCTAGTTTATTACAAAATTTAGTTCACTCGGTTTGAATCCCTGGTTAGGTCACAGCACTCATATTGCTGGGGTCTGTCTATTGGGCTAACCAGAGATTGATTTGGATGCCCACATCAATCCAAAACTCCAAATGACTTGAAATTTGGGGTGTAGGCTATTCTTATGTATATATAGGACATATCCAAAAATCAGAATTTTTGAAGAATATTTTTCTATACTTTTTGGAAAAATTTAATAATCCATGTCTGATTTAATTAGGTGTCTTAAACACCTCAAAATCCTCCCAAATTTAATTTTGTGGACTTAGAGAGCATGTTAGGTCTCTGGTAAAAATCTCAACCCATTTGGAGTTAATTTGATAGGGCAATTCACAAAGTCAACCCTAGGCTCCCTAGGTTAGGGAAAAAGTTTGGGTGAGTGCCCCCACTCCCCCACAAAGCCAATTGTTCTCAAATTTGGGGTGCACATCACCCTCACCCATGCCAACCCTTGGTCCAAATTTGGTGGGCATTGGAGGTGGTTTACCCTAGTAAATTGCAAAGGGGCAAATTGCTAAATGCACCCCAATTAGGCACCCTAAAAACCCTAATCCTCACCAAATTTTGGTGGGACCTTGGGTGACCATTCACTGACCTCTGGCCAAAATTTTGGGTTGGTTGGACTTGGACAAGATAGGGAATTTCCCTTGGACATATGTATGCTTGCTTAGGAGTAAAATTAGGGTAAAGATGGACCTAGGCTAACTATGGAGTGTGGAGGGGCTTCCTCCCACTTATTGAAGGAGTGACTTTGGTCACTGACTTGGGGTGTATGGGATACCCCAAGGAGCCAATTATGCAAGATTTGGGCTTGGTGTGCCCTTAAACCCTAGGGTAAACCCTAAGGGGTGCATATAGAGTTCAATGAAGGAAGATGGGTCAAACCTTTATGGATTGACCTAAAATTTTGGGGAGTTGGTCATGGTGACTAGAGAAGCCTCCCCTGTGAAATTGAAGAGGTTTGGGGTTGTAAATCTTAGTGAATAAATCCTTGGGTAGATTTGTAAGTATTTAGGTTTTTGGGATTTAGGAAGGATTAATACCTAGGGATTAACCAACTTCTGTCACCAACTTAGTTTTGATGTTATTAATCCGTGGAAATTTTATGAGAACCATTGGAAGACCTTTGGAGGTCCAAATTATAATTATTCGTACTGTTGGCCATTTTTGGGATGATTAATTTTAGGGTGTTAGTTTTTTGTAATTTCATGAAACTTTGCTGGATGTCATTTCATACTATTATGAACCCACGATAATTCTCATAATTTTTGGATTGATATTTTTGGTACGTCTAGTTCAAATTGGAATTAATTGCAAATATGACCTTTGTGGAAATTACAAATGTAACCTCTATGGAATATGGTCAAATTATGTAGGGCTGAATATTTTAGTATGAATCACCTCTGTAAAAATTTGCATAAGGTTTGGAGTTCATATGAGGGTACCTCCTTTGGAAATAATTGAAAATTAATGGGTTTTTGAATTTTTAATAATTGTAAACATTGCTGTAAATTCCTAAAAAATTCATATTTACTGATTACTAGGTACCCTTGATTTATGTAAAAAACTTTTTAGGCATTGGAAGTCAGAAAAGTGCACTTGTAGTTCAAACATTAGGAAGTTGTATTTTGGAAAAATTGTTTTAATTATTAATAATATTGGGAAAATTGTAATTCTCTGGAATTTGCCTTATACTATCATGATAAACCTCCAATAAATAGCTTGGGTCAGTTGGATGAATATTTGGAGTACCTCTAGTTGTAAGCTTCATGTAGTCAGTTTGGTCTGCGTATAGTAAACTGTGAAACCTAGGAATTTAGCGACATACTAGGTGGAAATGGGGTGCAGGTGGTGCACATGGGTTGATTAGATAGTTGTGAGTCCACCCAAGGAAGTGTATGTGAGGAAAGTGTACTTGGTGGGTTAGGAATACGGTTGTCCTAGGGATTGACGAAAGATTGTCTTTCCCCTAGTGTGTCTTAAGCACTTAGGTCTAACTCAAGTGAAACGGTAGAAGGGAATTCTTAAGGGTAGATACCAAAAACAGTAAGAATCTTGAGAAGGGGAACTTTGGGGTGTCAACCCATTACAGTTACTAGTACCGTAGCGAGACCCTTCCAGGGTAACCCTCGGGGAGTCCAAGATTAACCATAAGTCGTAGGAGTATAGAAGATGCTCAAGACTAACAAATAACACATTCACTCACACTCCGTGGTCACAGAAGTTTGGATGGTTTGGTACCCCGAGTTGCAGGCTAGGTGGGGGTTGGTGCGGATTGTTGATCCGAGAGATTGTGCCTCAGTTTGGTACTTGGTTGGGCAAGTTAAGCCCAGGTGGTTTATGTTAGAGTTCGTAAATAAATAGTAGAACATGTTGCATGTGCACAAGGTGGTGGGTCCTTAGTGTTAGCGGTCGTTGCACCGACGTTGATGCTCGGGCTCGGCAAGTGTGGAATTAGCACTTAGCCATAAAAGTCTGGTGGTCCATCCAGTAAGAGTACGCAGATGCTCCGCGGTTTTGCGTTGAGGCGTACAATAGGTCTAGGTTAGGTAGTGCATATACCAACCTAGAGGTGGGCGAGGCCCAACCCACCGCTTCCGTTTGCCACTACGGGAGTATCCTGGGAGTCTTGCACGCTCCAAAAAGGGGGAACTAAAGGTCAATGCGCATAGAGTCGTAGTGAGTGAGTTGCACTTGTATGAACATAACATAACTGCATACCTTGCATGTCATAGCATAAAACATTGCATTTTAACCTACCCCTAACGTATAAGTCGGTTATGGGACTTCTTATACGGTAGGCCTTGCTAAACGACCCCATGGTCTATAGGTTTGTGTGTACATTCCTATAAATCAATGTCTAATTTCTTATACTTATCTTTGTACCCCTGTTTACTTTACCTGTTCGCACCTTACTTTGCTTACTGCTTCAGTTTATTATATATACACACTTGTGTAGTGGTAGATCTTTCCATAACTAGTTTCCCTATCACTCGCATTTGTTTACCCCTTTGTTTACCTCCGCTTCGTCCTCCCGCTCGGTGCCTAGGAGTCACTGGGGAGAGGTGGCGGATTGGCTTAGTCTTTTTGACTAACGGTCGGTGGACCTTATCATTTTAGGAGACCGCGGCGACGGAGCAGCACCAGAGGCCGGTGCAGATGGATGCGGGCAGTCTAGCACAGGAGCACCGATGACAGGATCCGTGAGTGTCTATTAGTTCTAGTTATTTTTCTTCCGCGAGTGAATTTGTAGTGAGGCTTGATGTATCGGGCAGGAGCCCTTGTGATCTCTTTCCTTATTTCAGTTATAATTATGTGGACATCTCATCGTGGATGTATTTATTTTCTATGTGATGTGGACTTGGCTTTCTTTTAGCTTATTTCTCTTTGCTTCTTCATGATCGATTTGGCCGGCAGGATCGGCGTTTTGTAGTGGCGACCTTCCCGAGCGAGGGTGTCACCGCAAAACGGCGGTTCTGGGCCTAAGACCCGGATGTTTGAGAAGAAAAAAAAATGGGGTCTTACAAGTGGTATCAGAGCCAAACCTCGATCCGAAGAAAAGAAGTCCATAAACCCTGGGCCACCCCGCGCGAGCTTAGTTTGAGGACAAACTAGCAGCGGAAGCAATGGTGTGCCCATAAAGGAAATCACATGAAAAGGTCCACTTATAACTGAACTTCCTTTAGCTAAGTCCCTTACGAGTGTAATTTTTCTTGTGTAGCCCGCGACGAACCCTACTCCGTAGCATGCAGTGCCACTGACTCCAGACGTCATCCCATCACCACCGGCTCCTACCCCGTTCCAGCAGACAGAGTTGGGACAGACACTGACTGCCATTCTGGAGACTTTCAGGGCACAACAGGCACCGGGTCCAAAGCAAAACCCCGGAGCCAGCTGGCTGAGCATCTTTCGAGGTCTCTCCCCACCTGCATACATTGGGACAGAGACTGCCGTAAGGACTGAAGAATGGGTAGACATCATGGAGGAGATGTTGACAGGAATCCAGTGCCCGGCATATATGGAGGTGCCACTGGTGGTTTCGTGCTTGGAGTCCCATGCCAAAAGATGGTGGAAAAGGTTCCTGGCTACAGCTTATCCGGGACTGGAGGCAGCGGACGTTTCGTGGGATGATTTCAAGGCGGCACTGCTGGAGCACTTTGTGCCGCAGTCTGCAAGAGATGAACTGGAGGACAGGTTTTTCCAGTTGCGACAGGGGAGTAGGACAGTTCTGGAGTATCACCGGGAGTTTACCCACCTATCCCGGTTTGCGATATCGTATCAGCTGGATGACGCGGGATATGCAAAGTGGTTCTATAAGGGCCTTCGTGATGAGCTGAGGCAGGCCCTCCTCTTCGTCTCCGACGGCAGTATGACGAAGATCCTGGAGATGGCCAAGAAGCTGGAGGGAGACCAGCAAGCGGTTCATGGGAGAAAGAGACCGATGGAGGAACAAGGACGAAGTGGCAGAAGGGACCAGCCGAGAGGCCGAGACGCGTGGGAAGGAAAGACGGAGGTCCGACCCCGCCAGGAGGAGAGACAGGTGCAAAGGAAGCCGGTAGTGCTGGCTCCTCAGCCTCTGCAGATGCGGGAGATGCTGAGGATTGGAGGAGGTGGGCCACCTCCGGAGTGCTATCACTGCCACCAGACCGGCCACATCAAGAGAAACTGCCCCCAGAGGAATGCACCACCAGCACTACGGGCAGTACCACAGGGCCAGCATTTCGGGGGCCGAGGACGTGGACGGGGTCGTGGATTTCAGGGCGATGACCGGAGACAATACAGGGAGCAGGCATACGCCCTAGACTTGGCAAGGCCCCAGGACCCAGCAAGGGTCATCGCAGGTACTTTGATGCGTTTCTTTTAAATTGTGTGCACCTTATAAATTTTAGTTTTACCTTAGCATTGAACCAAACAAGAAAACCCTCAGGTTTAATACGCGTTTACGGCAAACCCGCGTTTACCTTGTTCGATACGGGTGCCTCACACTCGTTCGTCTCCGCTAAGTTTATCAAGGACCTAGACCAAGTCGAACACTTCAGGAGCGATTACAGGAGGGTGCGATTTCCGGACGGATCGGAGGTTCTAACAAATGCCACGTGCAGCATGAGGGTGGAGATTGGAGGAAGATTGTTCGAGGTTCCGGCAACTGTGCTGAAGATGAAAGACTACGACCTGATCTTGGGCATGTGCTGGTTGTTCGGGAACCAGGCAAAGATCGACTGCCCATCAAGGTGGATCGTGCTAAAGCATAGAGACGGTGAAGTAGTATTCAGAGGAACTCAACCCACCTCTCGTCTCTTCTTATCGTCTCTTCAGGCCGTCAAGGCCCACCTGCAGGGAAATGAGGTATATCAGGTGCTCTTCGAGGTGACTGAAGTCAAGAACTCAGTGTCAAGTATCCCGGTCGTACGGTATTTTGCTGATGTTTTTCCGGAGAAGCTTCCCGGACTGCCACCGCATCGCGAGAAGGATTTCCAGATCCAGCTAGTGCCGGGGGCTAAGCCGGTATCTAGGGCCCCTTATCGGATGGCCCCGAAGGAGTTGGTGGAGTTTCTGAGCCAGCTACAGGAGCTGGTGGAAGCGGGGTTCGTTAGGCCGAGTTCCTCACCCTGGGGAGCTTCGGTATTGTTCGTGAAGAAGAAGGATGGCACGCTCAGATTGTGCATCGACTACAGAGCTCTGAATAGGCAGACGGTGCGGAACACGTACCCTTTGCCAAGGATCGACGAGTTGTTTGACCAGCTAGAGGGAGCCCACTGCTTCTCGAAGCTGGATTTGAGGTCAGGGTATTATCAGCTAAGGATCGAGGAGGAGGATATCCCGAAGACGGCTTTCAGCAGCCGATACGGATTGTACGAGTTCACTGTGATGTCGTTCGGGCTCACAAATGCACCATCAGCATTTATGAGCCTGATGAACCGGGTGTTCGAGCCTTATCTCGACATCTTTGTCATTGTGTTCATCGACGACATCCTCATCTACTCGAGGACGGAGGAGGAGCATGCAGTGCCTTTGTCTCTAACCTTGGAGAAGCTTCGGGAGCATCGATTGTATCAGCAAGTGCCAGTTTTGGTTGAAAGAGGTGGCCTTCCTAGGCCATATCATCAGTGGAGCTGGCTTAGCTGTGGATCCAGCAAAGATTCAGGCAGTACGGGATTGTCCGCCGCTGAAGACGGCCACCGACGTGAGGAGTTTCTTGGGACTTGCCGGCTACTACCGGAAGTTCGTTCAGGGGTTTTCTCAGATATCCCTCCCGCTCACATCCCTGACGAAGAAGGGTGCTGCTTTTACTTGGACGCCACAGTGTGAGGCAGCCTTCCAGGAGCTGAAGGGTCGGCTTACTTCGGCTCCCATCCTTGCCCTTCCGTCGGGAAAGGAAGGATTTCAGGTGTATATAGATGCGTCATATCAGGGGATGGGTGCCGTTCTGATGCAGAACTGGCATGTGATAGCTTACGCCTCCCACCAGTTGAAGAACCACGAGCGGAATTACCCAGTGCATGACTTAGAGATGGGAGCAGTCGTGTTCGCTCTCAAGATCTGGCGACACTACCTTTAATGTGTCCACTGCGACATATTCTCAGATCACAAGAATCAGAAGTAGGTAGATACGCAGAAGGAGCTGAATATCCGGCAGAGGCGATGGGTGGAGTTCTTATCGGACTACCAGTACACGATGCATTACCACCCAGGGAAGGCGAATGTAGTAGCAGACGCGTTGAGCAGGAGAGCTACTACGTCAGGAGCAGAGCCTAAGTTGATGGCCATGGAGTTTGTACGGATGTTCGAGGACATGCAGATCTCCCTAGTATCTGAGGATGATCCGGAGCTGTACGAGGAGTACTTAGCGGCGACGGGTACTACTTACGACATTCGAGACCGCATCAGGGAAGGGCAGAGGCAGGATGCCAAGCTGGAGCCGATATTCAGAGCCTTGGAGACAGACTCAGCCAGAGATTATTCGCTGAAGGACGGCCTGTTGAGTTTCTGAGGTCGAGTGTATATACCGGCAGGGGATCACATTCGGTAGGATATTATGGCAGAGGCTCATTGCAGTAGATATTCTGTGCACCCGGGTATTACCAAGATGACGGCGGATTTGAAGAAGACCAAGTACTGGCCGGGTATGAAGAGAGACATCGTCTATTTTGTGACCCACTGCGAGACCTGCCAACTCGTGAAGGCGGAGTGTCGGAACCCAGCAGGATTGTTGCAACCACTGCCGGTGCCGGAATGGAAGTTCGACGACATTGCGATGGATTTTATACACGGTCTTCCCCGATCTCGTGCGGGAAATGACTCGATTTGGGTGATCGTCGACAGACTGACGAAGGTGGCCAGGTTTATTCCGATCAGGAAGGATGATTCGGTCAGAGTTTTGGTACGGAAGTTCGTGGAGCAGTTTGTCCGATATCATGGTGTGCCGAGGACGATCGTGTCGGATCGAGATGGACATTTTACGTCAAGGGAGTGGAGAGCGGTGCTGGCCTACCTAGGCACCCGGTTGACCTTTAGTACAGCATTTCACCCCCAGACAGACGGGCAAACAGAGCTCACCAACCGGACCCTGGAGGATCTTTTACGCCTTTGCATTCTGAACCGCGGGGAGCCATGGGAGAGACTGTTACCGTTAGTCGAGTTCTCGTACAACAACAGTCACCAGGCTAGTATAGGCAGAGCGCCTTACGAGGCATTATATGGATGGAGGTGCAGGACACCATTGTCTTGGATTCAGGATGAGGATCCCAAGGCTCTTGGCTCAGAGTTCGTGGAGGACACGGAGGCCCAGGTGAGGCTGATTCGAGATAGGATGCTGGAGGCCCAGAGCAGGCAGGCCGAGTATTACGATGCGCGTCATCGTATGGTGGAGTTCCAGGTGGGAGATCGGGTTTTCTTGAAGATACGTCCGATGCATGGAGTCTCGCGGGTTCGCGGGCGGAAGAAGCTCAGTCCGAGGTATATGGGGCCTTATAGGATCCTGGAGCGGATCGGTCCCTTGGCTTACAGACTGGAGATACCGCCGGAGTTGGAGGGACTGCATGACGTATTCCACGTCTCCTCACTTAGGAAGGCTCTACTTCGGCCAAAGCAGCAGGTATCTACTTCAGAGGGGCCAGTAGCTACGAATCGGTCGATTCACCTGGAACCGGTTCGGATAGACGACACGGAGCTATGAGTCTTGCGGCGTAAGAAGGTTCCGCTGGTCAAGGTCCTGTGGAGGAATCATGGACAGGAAGAGCATACTTGGGAGCCACTGGACTTGATGCAGCAAAAGTACCCAGAGCTCTTCACAGCAGGTAATTTTAACTTTTCGGGGATGTTACTTTTCTTACTTAAAATAGGAACCCCACAGGCTTAACCTGAATTTCGGGGACGAAATTTTTATTTTTATGTATTGGGATTTGTAACATCCCCCAAACTTCTAGTCCCCTAAGTTAGTTTTATCATGACTAGGTCATGACAAAACTATAGGAAGAACCCAAGACCTTGTGAGCTTAGGAAAGAAGAAGAAAACCACCTTGGTCTGCAAATAGCAATTTCCAATTACCCAAGCTTAGGGTTGGACTTTAGGGCCTCAACTTGACCATTTGACCCCACCATAGTATTCCTAACCCTTTAGGGGTCCCCTTAGAGCACCAAGGGCCCATTGGGGTCAACCAAAGAGGCCAGATTGACCAAAGTCAACCCTAACCCCAAATTGGTCAAAGTAGCCTAACTAGAGTCAATTGACCTCCACCATGCCAAGTTGACCACACATCTAGGTCTAAAATATCATAAGAGACCTAGTAGACCTAAAAGCCCCATCATGGGACCCCCAGTGGTGCAAATTGACCAAAATGCCCTTTTAGGTCAAAATGGCAATTTTTCACTAAGTGCCCTAATTGACCACCACCATATTAAATTGACCCTACCCATAGTGTTGCAATATCATAGGGGACCCATTGGATCAAAAAGCCACATGACTGGGTCAACCCTAGGGCTCAATTTGACCAAAGTCAACTTAGCATGTTTTAGTCAAATCAACTTATATTGGGTCAACTAAGGCCCATGTGACCAAATTGACCCCACCAGTAGTTTCTAAATTTAATTTGGAGTCCAATGGACCCAAAAGCCCCATCCTAGGGTCACCCAATTGGTCAATTTGACCAAAAGTCAAACTTGCCCAAATTAGGTCAAATCTCTTAAACCTAGCCCAATCCCTTTTGGGCTAGCTCAATTGAGTGGTCAACCAGCCTAGTAGGCTAACATTAAACACAGGAGGAGTGGAAAAATCGGCCATGGTGAGTAGGAGAGAGAAAATGGGGGTTTTCCCCAATTTTGGGGAGAGAAAAAGAGGTCATTCATGGCCATTAAGGAGATACACCCCTTGGCATCCCTCATTTACACCCCCATTCATCTTCTCTGATGAATTTGAGAAGATTCCAGCCATTTCTAGGGGGGTTAAGGCAGGAGGGATGCATAGGGTCGGCCATAGGGAGGGAGGTGAAGAGGCCATTAATGGCACAAGGGGTTAAAGCCGCCACCACCCTCAATTGAACCCACTATCATCTTCAAAGGTCGGAGAGGAGTGAAACCCCCAAGCTTCCAGAGAAAATCGGGCAGAGGAAGGCTAGATCGGCATGGCACCAAAAGCTCCACCACCGGCCATGGCACCCCGCCGGAGCACACGCCACCAGGCCCTCACACAGGTCCGATCCTCTTCCTCCCTCTCAGTGCTTAGATCTCAATCTAATTGGGGCTTGATTCGAGTTCAATCGGGCTCGAATCGTGCTCTCAAAGGTGCTCGTTTTCGAGCACTTTTCCCCTCCCCGAAACCCCTACTCCGGCCACCACCGGCCGGCAAATGACCTCCTATCGCCGACCACCACCTCAACGGAGGTGGTGGTGGCACTTGCCGGCCGGGGAGATGTGAGAGTGGCCGGGAAATCGCCCCGCAAAGTTGCCCAGGACGGGCTGTCACAAGCCGTTAGTTGATCGGGGACGATGGCTGTGAGCCGTCCGATCTGCCTCCATCTGATAATCGCAGATCTATTTTAATGTTTTTAATTTAATAGATTGTATTTTGTCACATTTCTGGCAGTACTTTGCATTAAATATTAAAAATACATAGGCCCTTCAAATGAAAAAGTGTTCAACACCAATGTTGTAGCCCTCGATGTCTAGTTTATTACAAAATTTAGTTCACTCAGTTTGGAGCCCTGGTTAGGTCACAGCACTCATTTTGGTGGAGTCTGTCCATTGGGCTGACCAGAGATTGATTTGGATGCCCACATCAATCCAGAACTCCAAATGACTTGAAATTTCGGGTGTAGGCTATTCTTAAGTATATATAGGACATATCCAAAAGCAGAATTTTTGGATAATAGTTTTCTATAGTTTTTGGAAAAATTTAATAATCCATGTGTGATTTAATTAGGTGTCTTAAACACCTCAAAATCCTCCCAAATTTGATTGTGTGGACTTAGAGAGCATGTTAGGTCTCTGGTAAAAATCTCAACCCATTTGGAGTTGATTTGATAGGGCAATTCACAAAGTCAACCCTAAGCTCCCTAAGTTAGGGAAAAACTTTGGGTGAGTGCCCCCACTCCCCCACAAAGCCAATTGGTCTCAAATTTGGGGTGCACATCACCCTCACCCATGCCAACCCTTGGTCCAAATTTGGTGGGCATTGGAGGTGGTTTACCCTAGTAAACTGCAAAGGGGCTAATTGCTAAATGCACCCCAATTAGGCAACCTAAAGAACCCTAATCCTCACCAAATTTTGGTGGGACCTTGGGTGACCATTCACTGACCTCTGGCCAAAATTTTGGGTTGGTTGGACTTGGACAAGATAGGGAATTTCCCTTGGACATATGTATGCTTAGGAGTAAAATTAGGGTAAAGATGGACCTAGGCTAACTATGGAGTGTGGAGGGGCTTCCTCCCACTTATTGAAGGAGTGACTTTGGTCACTGACTTGGGGTGTATGGGACACCCCAAGGAGCCAATTATGGACGAGTTGGGCTTGGTGTGCCCTTAAACCCTAGGGTAAACCCAAAGGGGTGCATATAGAGGTCAATGAAGGAAGAGGAGTCAAACCTTTATGGATTGACCTAAAATTTTGGGGAGTTGGTCATGGTGACCAGAGAAGCCTCCCCTGTGAAATAGAAGAGGTTTGGGGTTGTAAACCTTAGTGAATAAATCCTTGGGTAGATTTGTAAATATTTAGGTTTTTGGGATTTAGGAAGGATTAATACCTAGGGATTAACCAACTTCTGTCACCAACTTAGTTTTGATGTTAGTAATCCCTGGAAATTCTATGAGAACCATTGGAAGACCTTTGGAAGTCCAAATTATAATTATTCGTATTGTTGGCCATTTTTTGGATGATTAATTTTAGGGTGTTAGTTTTCTGTAATTTCATGAAACTTTGCTGGATGTCATTTCATACTATTATGAATCCACGGTAATTTTCTCATAATTTTTGGATTCATATTTTTGGTACTTCTAGTTCAAATTGGAATTAATTGCAAATATGACCTTTGTGGAAATTACAAATGTAACCTCTATGGAATATGGTCAAATTTTGTAGGGCTGCATATTTTAGTATGAATCACCTCTGTAAAAATTTGCATAAGGTTTGGAGTTCATATGAGGGTACCTCCTTTGGAAATAATTGAAAATTAATGGGTTTTGGAATTTTTAATAATTGTAAACCTTGCTGTAAATTCCTAAAAAATTCATATTTACTGATTACTAGGTACCCTTGATTTATGTAAAAATTTTAGTAGGCATTGGAAGTCATAAAAGTGCACTTGTAGTTCAAACCTTAGGAAGTTGTATTTTGGAAAAATTGTTTTAATTATTAATAATATTGGAAAACATGTGATTCTCTGGAATTTGCCTTATAATATCATGATAAAACTCCAATAAATAGCTTGGGTCAGTTGGATGAATATTTGGAGTACCTCTAGTTGTAAGCTTCATGTAGTCAGTTTGGTCTGCGTATAGTAAACTGTGAAACTTAGGAATTTAGCGACATACTAGGTGGAAATGGGGTGCAGGTGGTGCACATGGGTTGATTAGATAGTTGTGAGTCCACCCAAGGAAGTGTATGTAAGGAAAGTGTACTTGGTGGGTTAGGAGTAAGGTTGTCCTAGGGATTGACGAAAGATTGTCTTTCCCCTAGTGTGTCTTAAGCACTTAGGTCTAACTCAAGTGAAACGGTAGAAGGGAATTCTTAAGCGTGGATACCAATAACAGTAAGTATCTTGAGAAGGGGAACTTTGGGGTGTCAACCCATTACAATTACTAGTACCATAGCGAGCCCCTTCCAGGGTAACCCTCGGGGAGTCCAAGATTAACCATAAGTCGTAGGAGTATAGAAGATGCTCAAGACTAACAAATAACACATTCACTCACACTCCGTGGTCACTGGAGTTTGGATGGTTTGGTACCCCGAGTTGCAGGCTCGGTGGGGGTTGGTGCGGATTGTTGATCCGGGAGATTGTGACTCAGTTTGGTACTTGGTTGGGCAAGTTAAGCCCAGGTGGTTTATGTTAGAGTTCGTAAATAAATAGTAGAACATGTTGCATGTGCACAAGGTGGTGGGTCCTTAGTGTTGGCGGTCGTTGCACCGACGTTGATGCTCGGGCTCGGCAAGTGTGGAATTAGCACTTAGCCATAAAAGTCTGGTGGCCCAGCCAGTAAGAGTACGCAGATACTCCGCGGTTTTGTGTTGAGGCGTACGATAGGTCTAGGTTAGGTAGTGCATATACCAACCTAGAGGTGGGCGAGGCCCAACCCACCGCTTCCGTTTGCCACTACGAAAGTATCCTGGGAGTCTTGCACGCTCCAAAAATGTGGAACTAAAGGTTTATGCGCATAGAGTCGTAGTGAGTGAGTTGCACTTGTATGAACATAACATAACTGCATACCTTGCATGTCATAGCATAAAACATTGCATTTTAACCTACCCCTAACGTATAAGTCGGTTATGGGACTTCTTATACGGTAGGCCTTGCTAAACGACCCCATGGTCTATAGGTTTGTGTGTACATTCCTATAAATCAATGGTTAATTTCTTATACTTATCTTTGTACCCATGTTTACTTTACCTGTACGCACCTTACTTTGCTTACTACTTCAGTTTATTATATATACAAACTTGTGTAGTGGTAGATCTTTCCATAACTAGTTTCCCTGTCACCCGCATTTGTTTACCCCTTTGTTTACCTCCGCTTCGTCCTCCCGCTCGGTGCCTAGGAGTCACTGGGGGAGAGGTGGGGGATTGGCTTAGTATTTTTGACTAACGGTCGATGGACCTTATTATTTTAGGAGACCGCGGCGAAGGAGCAGCACCAGAGGCCGGTGCAGATGGAGGCGGGGCAGTCTATCACAGGAGCACCGGTGACAGGATCCGTGAGTGTCTATTAGTTCTAGTTATTTTTCTTCCGCGAGTGAATTTGTAGTGAGGCTTGATGTATCGGGCAGGAGCCCTTGTGATCTCTTTCCTTATTTCAGTTATAATTATGTGGACATCTCGTCGTGGATGTATTTCTTTTCTATGTGATGTGGACTTGGCTTTCTTTTAGCTTATTTCTTTTTGCTTCTTCGTGATCGATTTGGCCGGCAGGATCGGCGTTTTGTAGTGGCGACCTTCCCGAGCGAGGGTGTCACCACAAAACGGCGGTTCTGGGCCTAAGACCCGGATGTTTGAGAAGAAAAAAATGGGGTCTTACATATGATAAGCGTGATAATCAAGCATACTCCCCCTATGTGGATACTCCCCCTGCATGAATGCATGTCATAATGTACTCCCCCTAAATAATTGATTTCTCTAAGTTATTCTTGAAGTTAGTCTCTTCTCCCCCTTTTGTTATAATCAAAAGGAGATAGGGATGAGTAGTAGGAATTTGTTCTTGTGTGCACTCTGTAGAGATAATTGCAACTTTTTGAAAGTGAACACAGCGAAAGCAGTATTTGAACATCGTTAAGAATTTGTAAGTACAAAACATAATAAGTGTTGTAAATCAAATAAGTAGATGTTTTGAATTGAAATACACAAGTTGCAAATACATTTGAAATTTAGAATATTTAAAGTTAGCAAGCAAGAATATATAATATCAATGGAAGATATGTTTACAATGTAAAATAATTTGCATTTCAAGTAATCATAAACATTGTAAAGATCATGCGTTGCTATCTAGTGCATTTACTCATGATTGTAGAGAACAATGTAGGTAAGCTTTAAGTCCAATTCTCATGAGTGGAAGTATTATAAATGATAATGATGTGTACAATAAGTGAGTTTTGATAAAGCATACAAGTGTAGAAATCAAACCACATGAAACTATGTAATGTAAGAGCATAACTTGAATTGAACAAAAACAACTTTACTTTCACAAATTTCAATGCACTATAGATTTTTTTTTATAAGAGAACTGGTGAAAATTTTGTTTGCACAAGACACTTTACAATTCTTTCCAAGGTGCTCAACCTCACAATGCTCATTAAGACTTATCAAGAGGTTCAAGTAGTGCTTGGTGGAGATATCCTTGTCATTCATTTGATGCTTTTTAGACTTAGTGACAAGGGACTCTGAATTCACTTGTTTAGCAAACATAGTTTATATTTTGTTTTGAATTTTATTTACCACATTTCTCTAAATACAAGTGCATGAAAAAAACAAAGAATTCAAGAAAGAATTCAATGGTGTGTAGGTAAACTATTTATGAAATTCAAAATAAGTTCTTATGCTACACAACCATGTAAAAATAAGATTTAAAAACACATGAATATTAACCAAAAAGTGTAAGTGAGACAATCATTATCAAAGATAAAAACTTTACTCATACTTAGAGGCATGTAAAAGCATTTCCACATATGTTATCTATTCTCAAACTCTTTACACATTTGAAGATAATTACTTTTGAAGGCATGATTAAATCAAAACAATGTTTTTAATGAAACTTGAAGGTTTAAATTAAACATTGTAAATAATCTTGAAGCAATATATATAATCATCCTTGAAATCAACATTTAAGCTTATAGTATTTTTTTTTAAGTTTTGAAGGAAATACCAACACAGTTGTAAAAACACACACACACAAAAATTGAGCATAGAAGCTAACGCCAGGCGTTAACTTCTTAACGTCGGGACAGGGCACTAAAATTTGACTTTTTGAAAAATCTTTTTCATGGTTCATTTGTAATATAAAGAGGCTGAAAGTGGAGGTTAGATCTTAAGTTACTCTAGATGGGGGGGGGGGGGGGTGAATAGAGTATTAAAAACTTTTCCTTAGTTTTTATAGCGGAATTAAAATAGTGTTATATATGTGTAAGCAGTGTGAGATATATATATAAACAGAAAAACTAAATAAGTAAAAGCACACAGCACAGCACAGAGAAATAAACAAACACAGAGGACACAAGGAAATATAGTGGTTCCCCAATAAATCTGGGTAGTCCACTCTTCTACCACTCTTGGTAGGAATCCACTAGGAGAGTTAATCAGGTGCCCTAGCACCAAGGTGATTTTGTTCAGGTGTCCACACACCACAGAGCTTTTGTTCAGGTGCTCAAAACTAACTAGATTTTTTGATCATGTGTCTTGCCACCAGGGAGTTACACTTTTGAAGGGAGTATTAACCCTATACAAGAGAGGTGAGAAAGAGTTTATAATATTCTTCTCTGTCAAGATGCTGAGAGAAGACTCTAGTGGATTTGTTGTAAAGCTCCCCCTGTCTGATTGAAGTATTTGACAGATGGTGGAGAAGCTTTCTCTTGAAACAGAAATCTTCTGTAGCAGATTGATCTGGAAGAAATAGTTCTTCAGATTCTTTGTTGTTCTTTTAAAAGACTTGAACTTGCAGCAGATATCTGAGAGATTGATCTTTGAAGAAGATGTTCTCATAGAAATGGTGATTGCTGCTTGAGGAAGAAGAAGACTAAGAATATTTGACTGAGTGTTCTTCTTTTTCTTTCTCTATCCTTGTTGTTATGCTCTCTCTGTATTCTGTAAGAATGTTTTTGAATTCTGTCGAGATAATGAGACAATAAAGTCTGTCTTTGATATATTCTCTTTTTGGAATAGAATAATCAGACTTTAATTCTTTCTTGGAACTGCGACAGAGACAAAACAACTTTGGCAGGTCGTTTAATTCCTTAGCCGTGAAATACTCCTTTGCATTAATTGTCAACGGCTATCTTTGTCTTGGAATAAGGAAAGAAGGAATATAATAACTGAATATAATATCCTTACTTAACTGACTTGAATACGTCCAAAGATATTTGAATAGATCCGTTAAAGTCGTCGATCTATGTCCAGAGAACTGACAAATAACTGATATTTAAGTATTAATTAATTTGGAATCCGTATTTGTCGATCTGAGCTTCAGTAAAGAATTTGTCGAGCTCTGGCTGGAAACTGTCGAGCGCTGGCTGGAATCTGTCGAGCGCTGGCTGGAATTCGTCGAGCGCTGGCAGCCATCTGTCGAATGCTGGGAACTTAAATTTTTCCTTAAGTTCTAGCTAATCTAACAGCCTAAATACTTGACCCTTAAACAATACAATGGGGTCATCTTGATCCTTAGTCAACATATAGTGATCCTAGCCCAAATCAGTAATAGGGTTGTTCCAACAATCTCCCCCTATTTGGGTTAGGATACTATTTTACAATCATTCAAAATAATAAACAACAAAAGAACAAACAGCAGTGCATATATATATATATATCTGACAGAATGTAAATTCATTTCAGCAGATAGAATAGAATATAGTGCTCTGAGTTTATAAACATTACAACCAAAATGTCAAACAGAAACAAAAATAGAGTCTGAACCTTTTTCATTTCTTTGTTGAGGAAGGCTTGAAGATAATTTCTCCGTTGGGATCTTCAGATTTCTTCTTACTCAAATAGAGATCCTGAGCTCCCAGAATAGTTTGTGATTTGCCTTGAATAACTACTGCTTGTGGGTGTTGTATCAAAAATTCTTCAGCATTGAACAGATTCTTTGATTTATACTTTTCAAATTCTTTTCTTCTATACTCTACATGGTTGAATATTGAGAGTAATCTTTTCCTTCAGCTTTTGCTTTATTTATTTGAGCTGTGGCAATTTTCTCCTTGAATCTAGCTATCTGGGCTATTTCTTCAGCTTTTGTATCAGCTGGGGAATAAGGCCTTTCATCAGGATCAATGGCCTGCAATGAAGGTTGGTCAGAAGGAATATTTCTTTTTGTTGAAACCGATTTCTCGGTCTCTCGTAGAGCTCGGGGCCCTCACCGAAATGAGGGGCGACTAGCCCTTACTGATCCCTCGAGGAGGGTAGACGGAAGATTAAGAAATTGACTAAGACCTTAGTCACAGCGAGGAGGTCCCTCCACTAACTCGGAAGATCGTTGAGCGCTTCCCCTCCCAAGCCAAAGCTGAGACTTGGGCACCTTGGAGAGCTCTGGAAATGCTAACCAAAGAAAGCCTAAGGAGAGGGAAGCTGAAGTGACCTCTCTCCAAAGGTGCCCTTAAGGTCCTATTTATAGATTTTCTGATCTGGTCTGCAAATAACAGGATTCCGCCTTTTGATTTTACTATCCGCACCCCAAATGGGTCTGCTAACAGCCAAGCTTCGCTGTTTGGAGAGGCTAAGGGCAGACCACTAAGGGTAAAAGGGTAAGTTGACCCTAACGATTTATGGATAAAGGATTGTGAGAACCTTACTGTCGGAGCTCTCGCATGTCTTCTCGCGAATCCTGCCCGCGGCGCCTCTTTTAGAGGGTCGCCTTGCGAGAACCCTGCTGACGGAGCTCTCGCGGGTCTTCTCGCAAATACTGCTCGCGGCGCCTCTTTTAGAGGGTCGCCTTGCGAGGACCTCGCTGGCCCATTTTGGTGGTCTGCCGAGGTCTCATCGGATGGGGGCCGATCTCGGCGAGGTTTGGATCTCGCAACTCCTGTCTCGCTCGGTTTCCTTGCCTGGCGAATATCAGGGTTGTACACAATCCCCGCTCTTCGCGAGGACAAATGTCCTCGCGAAGAATCATCCAACCCCTGATATTCGCCCGCTCCCGGATGACCTGTCAGGAATCTTTGGTGGGACCCACCCTGTGGGCTATAAATATCGTCCCGAACCCCCATTGGCGTGCGCCGTTACTTTTCTTCCTTTTCTTACTTTAGTTGCCTGGAGATGCCGATTTCCGAAGAAGCAGAGGCTCGCCTGAGGGCGATGAGAGCTGGCGGGCTACCTTCCACGACCAAGGTCCTCGCCTGGATGAACCGGCCGTCCCCCGCCCAGTCGCCGAAAGTCAAGAAGGCGAAGGCGGCTCGTCGCACCGGAGACGACTCTGTGATGTTGGACTCCTCCCCGGACGATCGCCGCCCCGAGAAGGTATGAGCTACTCGAACTTATGTTAATAAATTGCTCCTCATTCATTTCTAATCGCAGGATACTTTGCCGAGCGAGATCATTGGAGAACTTGCTGAGGGGTCTCCGAAAAGCCCGCAGGTGGATACGAACCTCGCTGGGAAAAAACACCACTGGTACGATCTGGATCTCGCATACCGTAATATTTCTGTCAACCATATATGACCTCCGTTACTCTTTTCTTACAGTCTCGTCACTGAAGTCTCCGGTCCGCCAGTCGTCGCGACCTCCGTCTCCGCTTCCGCCTCCTGACAAAATCATAGACAAGCCTGGATTCCAGCTCTTGACGAGCGAGGAGACCGGGGGTTCTGCGCCGCCGAAGATCCGTCCTACCAACAGTGCAGCCTACCCCGCCGGCTTTGGCAAATCTCTCTATCCTCACTACGGCAATGTGTTCCAGGGTCGTCCCTCGACCTCTCGCCTCCCGCTTGGTAAGTATTCTGACCTCGCCGGAACCCTGCGCGAACTCACGCGCTCCATCTGACCTCTTCATAATATCTTGCAGACAATGCCAAAAATCCGCCTGCCGATTCCGAGCTGGGCGACGACGAGATGTCCCCCCTTCCGGACCAGGTGGAGGACTTCTTAGGGAATCCGCGAGACCCCGAGAGGTTGAAGCAGCGAACTGTGGAGTTGCTGAGGAAACATGGGAGGATGCTGATGGATCTCAACATGCAGGCGAGGCGGGACCGAGAAGCCGCCGAGGACAGGCACGCGGTTTTAATGGAAGAATGTGCGAGGCTCCGGCAGGCGAGACAGCGTGACCACGATGAGAGCGCCACGACGCCGGAGGTTCATATAGCTAGGATGAGAGACTACGCCTTCCTCACGGACAGGGAGGGTCGTTTGGCGGAGGACTATTATAATTCTAGGGTACCGCCGAGGTCCGGGTCGCGGGGTGGGGGCCGGTGGAAATGGCTACCCCATGATTCTCGCTAACTGTTATGTTATGGAATTATTTGTAATAGGTGTCGCTGTTTTTTTGAACGATCTCGCTATGTTTCTTGGCTCGCGTAATTGCCACTGATGCTGGCTTGTCTGACAATCATCATTATTTTTTTATGGTTTCTCGCTCGCTGTCTATAGATCTATTTTAATTGTTATATTGTGCTCGCGAAGACCCTCTATTCTCGCTAGACGTATCCCGCAAAAAAAAGTTTATACTAACCTTGCAGGTCCATCTCGCCCATGGCCATGATGTGATGGTTTTACTGCTACCCGCGCTCGCCGGCGCTTGGACTTCTTCCCGCCCTTTTGCTTTGGCTATAAATAGGCGGTTTTAACTGAGTCAACCACCGCATTTACTCTCGACCTTCTTCTTCCTCTGCTTCAGAGCTCTCGCTTCTTCTCGTTTTCGCATTTCATCCTTTCTCGCAGGTTGCTAAGATGGGCGGTGACGCGGAGTCGGAGGGTCGGCGAAGGGTCGCGAAGGCCTTCGCCGAGCATAGCTTCTTTACTTGTAACTTGACCGATGAGAAGTACTTCAGCGCGGTCGCTGACTACGTCACCCCCCCCCCCCCCGTTTGAGGCACGCCGCCCTAGCGAGGATGACGTGATCAACGACCCGTTGGTCGACGAGTTGGCCATTCCTACCGCCCATTTCGCGGTCGGTCTGCGCCTTCCCTTGTGGCCGGAAGTCCGCCAGGTAATAATCGCTCTTGCTTATTTCAAATTTTTTTCTTTTGCCACTCGAGTTTCGCTCGCCGTGCAGACTAATCCTATTCTCGCTGCGCATTAGGTGCTCAAACACTATGGGGTGGTTCCCGGCCAGCTCACTCCTAATGCCATGGCGGTGGTCACCGCCTTCGCCTGCTACCTTCGCGAGGAGCGCATCGATTTCAGCCTCCCGGTCTTCCGAAAGCTGTTCTCGTTCTGCACCTACAAAGATGGGACAGCCTACTTCGTGGGCACGGGTCCGAAGGTGCTCGAGACCGTCAACAAGGCCCACTTCTGGGCCCAGAAGTTCGTCGTCGTCAAGGGGAACTTCGGCAACATTCCCCTCTCGCCAGTTCAACATAGCGAGACTACCTACCGGCCCACCGCCCTCGGCGGCCATGACGCCCTCCTCCATCAGTTCTTCTGCAAGAAGAACTTCGAAGTCGTCTACCTCCGCCGCAACCTAGATTCGCTACCTCCGGTTCTCGCCGGAGAAGGTAAAGATCTCGCCTAACACCTTTGTCTTTATTCGCTACCATATCGTACTTATCTGAACTATTGTTTGTTTCTAGGCGAGCGTGATCTGCCCCTTCATCCCCCTTACGCGAGCACCCGGAAAACCGACGCTACCGTTGCTCTCGCTACCATGGGGGCAGAAGCTTGCCGAGGCGTCGTCACTCCGGCCGAGCCCTCTTCTCGCAAGAGATCGGGGGCTTCTGGTAGTCATGCTGCCCCTTCGAAATCTCCGCCCAAGAAGAAGAGCACGGTCTCGCTCGCTCCTTCGAAGGGTAAGGAACCTCGCGAGGCCGCCTTCGACGAGTTTGACCTTACCTGTAACACCCCCATCCGTTCAGAAGCATATAGTAGAAGGTCCGGCCGGGGCCCCGCGCCATATACTACAAAACAAATGGAAACGTCACTTAATTGAATATGCAACGACACTATACCACGAAGCCTAACTCAGAGCATTCTATGCGGAAGCAAAAGAGAGAGAGATAGAATTATAAACCACAAGACCAGAACTCGGGTATGTCCACTTCTATTAACTTGTAATAAAATGTTTTACAACACACAAAAGAGGCACGACGGCCTTACAGTTTACCAACATCGGCGCGCAGGCCGGCCATACATGAAAACAGAAGAAAGGACAAAAGGCCTTCAAGGGCCGCAGCAGCGCAGGGGCTTCAGCCCGCCAAGGTCCCGCTCGGTCCAGCTCCTGTACAACAAGCCCACCAAAGACGGTGGCAAAACAGGGCAACGGTCAGCTAAAGCTTTAATTGTGAACATAACGTAGTCCGAAGACTCTGTCCCATTGCCTCCCGACATGCTGTCTGAGGCTTACTAATCAGGTGCTGCAATGGTGCGGTTTCAGGTTTGCCAAATGCCCGTTGTTCACAGCTCTCGTTGTACAACATGAAAAGCGGGTATGGCGTCCCTTCAGCCCAGGTATTCTCAATTAGCCGGCTCCACGGGCCGCTAAGTCATCCACCAGGACACTCCCACAGGTCGGGTACACCGGCCTCAGGTCCCCTCAACATGTGGGCACAACAACATCACCAGAACTCAGTCTGGGAAGCTGTCGCCCAGGCGACAGTCACTGTCGCCAGCGACAGTGCACAAAACCCTAATTTGGCTTCTAGCTGTGGGTGCTTCCCGGGGCACACCCCCAGGCGTTGCTGCACATGCAGTAGCACTCCCACTGCCTCAGAACACCCAAATTCACCAGAACCCAATTCTGGGAAGCTGTCGCCCAGGTGACAGTCACTGTCGCGCCAGCGACAGCTGGACAGAACTCCATTTCTGCCTTTTAACTTCGGGTGCTCCCCGGGGCACACCCCCGGGCGTTGCTGCGCATGCAGTAGCACCCTCTAGCCCTACGAGGCAAGTATAACAACACGGGGTTTTTCCCCGGCACGCACAATACCTAAAAAGTATCACCAATCCGGACGAACCGTCTCGGATGGGCTTCACACAGCACGCCTACGTCCATCTCACGCGTGGACTCTACATGAATGCAAGCTTTGACGGGGATAGCACAAATCGACCCGTCGGAGGCCACGACCTCACCCTTTTGGGTAGGTGCCTCAACGATGCAAGGGAAAGGACTAAGGCATGTCCAAAAGAGGGTAGAAAAGTTCGTTACCCTTAAACGCCGCTTCGAGCCCATGGCTTGACGTTCCACACGGATGGAAAGGAGCGCCTTGCCCTCCTCTACGCGTAGCCACCAATGTTGAAGGGATTGGATGAGTGTAGCTCCTCCAAACCCAAGCTTCAAGTTAGGGTTTACTATTCCTTCTTCTTCTCCAAGCTTCTCTCTCTCTCTCTCCAAAATAAAGCCTTAAGGAAAATAATGAAAAGAGAGAGGATTTCGGCCTTCTATGCTGCCACCGAGCCTCCCAAGCCAAAACCAGCCCCCAAAGTCAATAAGCAATCAATGCCCTTGATTTCGGCCACAAAGTCCAACTTTGAGCTGTCGCCGGGCGACAGCCACTGTCGCATGGGCGACAGCATTATGAACCGACTTTGACCAGCCAGCGACACTGCTGCATGACCCCAGTCACCTTGTCGCCAGCGATAGCTGCCACCCGACAACGCTATCGCCGGGCGACAGCCACTGTCGCCTGGGCGACAACGTTAAGAACTCCAGAAATTTACCTTCCTGATTTGGGGTCTTACAACCCTCCCCTCCTTATATAAATTTCGTCCCGAAATTTTATAAAAACACACATATATACATATATATCAAAAGTCTTTACACAAAGGGGAAAAAGAGAAAAACGTCACCGAAACAGCTCGGGGAACTCCTCCATCATGGTCTGCTCACACTCCCATGAGAGCTCCTCGCGACCGCAGTTGTCCCAACGGACCTTTACCATACGGATCGCCCTGTTCCGCAGCTGACGCACCTCAGCATCCTCGATGCTAACGGGCCTGACCGTCGTCTTAAGCCCACTATCCACGGGCACCTGATCCGCCGCGACCACCTGCTTAGGCTCCTGCACTGCCTTCCGCAACACGGAGATGTGGAATACATCATGTAGCCCGCTCAGTTCCGCCAATAGAGCAAGCCTATAAGCCGCCTCGCCGACGCGCTCGATGATCTCAAAAGGTCCAAGGTATCTCGGACTCAGCTTTTTCAAGCGCCGAATCCTGGACACGCCCTTGAATGGCCTGATCTTCAAGTAAACCCAATCGCCAACGGCGAACTGGACGTCGCGGTGCTTCGCATTATAGTACTTCGCCTGCCTATCCTGCGCAACCAAAAGCCTCTCCCAGATCAAACGTACCGTCGAAGTCGCCTCTTCGACGTCTTTCCTCTTGAAGAGCTTCGTCTCGCCCGTTTCTGCCCAAGCTAAGGGAGTGCGGCACTTCCTGCCATGGAGGGCCTCGAAAGGCGCCATCTGAATACTCGCCTGATAGTTGTTGTTGTATGCAAACTCAACAAGAAAGAGGTGATCTTCCCACCCCTTGCCAAAATCCAGGACGCACATCCGGAGCATGTCTTCCATCGTCCTGTTGGTACGCTCAGTTTGGCCATCCGTCTGAGGATGAAAGGCCGTGCTAAACTGCAGCTTCGTACCAAAAAGACGGTTGACTAACCTCCAGTCGCTCGAAGTAAAGCGTCCATCACGATCATTGACGATGCTATGGGGCACACCGTGCAATCGCACTATAGTATCAACATACAACTTCGCCAATTTCTCCACTGAGTCATCCCTCCGGTTGGGGATAAAGTGCGCCACCTTTGTCAGCCGGTCTACAACTACCCAGATGGCATCGTTCCCGCACTGCGATCTCGGCAGCCCATGCACGAAATCCATGGAAATGTCATCAAACTTCCACTCCGGAACAGGCAATGACTGCAAAAAGCCACCGGGCTTCTGACATTCCGCCTTCACTAGCGCACAAGTGTGGCACTTGGCCACGTAGTGAGCGATGTCCCTCTTCATACCCGGCCACCAGAAAAGGACCTTCATGTCCTTATACATCTTCGTGCTCCCCGGATGAACTGAATACCTGGTACGATGCGCCTCGTACATCAACTCATCACACAGCTCACCCACCTTGGGGACGCACAAACGGTCACCTCTCCATAGCAACCCGTCTCGAACCTGAAACTGGGCATCCGGCCCACCACCAGCATCCTCCGCGTAGCGCTTTAAACTCAGATCGAGTTCAAAAGCCTGGCAGACTCTATCTGCGAGGTCGTACTGCACCTCAGTCCAACTCAAACAGGCACCGGAACTGCTCCTCTTCTCTACGCAAGAAATACCCAAGGCCTCCAGGTCACGTATCAGGTGCTCATCATGCATCTGAATCCAGTTGGCCTGCGCTGGAGCCCTGCGACTGAGTGCATCCGCAACAACATTCCCCTTCCATGGAGTGTAGTGGATCTCGAAGGTGAAGTCCCCCAGGAACTCCATCCACCTCTGTTGCCGCATATTCAGCCCTTTCTGCGTCAGAAGGTACTTCAGGCTCTTATGGTCCGTGAAGATATTGATCTTCAAGCCATACACATAATGCCTCCATAGCTTCAGGGCAAATATCACGGCCGCCAACTCCAAGTCGTGGACCGGATAATTCCGCTCGTGCACCTTCAGCTGGCGAGAGCCATACGCTATAACCTTGCCATGCTGCTGCAGAACGCAGCCAAGGCCGCTCCCAGAAGCGTCGGTGTAGATCTCGTAGCCCTCCGTGCCGCAAGGCAAACATAAGATCAGAGCCGTCGTAAGCCGCCGCTTCAACTCCTCGAAAGCCTGCGCACACGCGGGCGTCCAAATGAACTCCTGCATCTTCCGTGTCAGCGTCATAAGAGGCTGCGCGATTCGGGAGAAGTTCTCCACGAAGAGCCTGTGATAACCGGCCAGCCCGAGGAAGCTATGGACCTCCGCTACAGAAGAAAGGACAGGCCATTTCCTGATGGCCGAAACCTTCACCGGATCTACCGCCACACCCGAACCACTAACCACATGGCCCAAGAACGCCACGGAAGGAAGCCAGAACTCGCACTTCGAGAACTTGGCATACAACTGGTTCCTCCTCAGAACCTCCAAAACTACTCGCAGGTGATCACCGTGCTCCTCCTCGGACTGAGAGTAGACTAGTATGTCATCCAGGAAGACGACCACAAACCGGTCGAGGTACTCTCGGAAAGTCCGGTGCATCAAGTCCATAAACATCGAAGGCGCATTAGACAACCCAAACGGCATCACGGTGAACTCATACTGCCCGTACCTCGTACTGAAGGCAGTCTTCGGGATATCGCACTCCCTGATCCGCACCTGATAATAGCCGGACTTCAAGTCCAGCTTCGAGTATACTGTCAAACCAACGAGCTGGTCGAACAAATCATCTATCCTCGGAAGAGGATACTTGTTCTTCTCCGTCAGCTTGTTCAGATCCCGATAATCGATGCAAAGCCGCAGGGTACCGTCCTTCTTTTTGATAAAGAGGACCGGTGCACTCCAAGGTGAGGAACTCGGACGCACGTAGCCCTGCTCAAGCAGCTCCTGCAACTGCAGCTTCAACTCTGCCAACTCTTTCAGAGCCATACGATACGGCGAGCGGGCCACAGGCTTAGCGCCTGGCACCAACTCAATCGTGAAATCTATCTCCCGCTGCGGTGGAGCACCGGGGAGCTCGTTCGGGAACACATCGGGGAACTCTGCTACTACCGGAACATCCGCTAGGCTGGGCCTCGGCGTTGAAGCCTCCACAAGAGCAAAGAATAACTCTGCTCCCTGTCGCACTGCCTTGGACACCTGGAGAGCAGACATCAGCGTCTTGCTCGATCCTCGCATGCCCGCAAAGACCGTCTCCCGATCAGCACCCTGCCCAAACCTCACCTCCTTGGTGGTGCAATCGATACACGCACGTTGTTCCGACAGCCAGTCCATACCGAAGATAACATCGAACTCAACCAGGGGGAGTAACGATGCCTTCAGGTCATACTCCCGACTACCAACTAGAACCTTTACGCAGCAACTCCTCTCCACACGCATCGAATATCCATTCGGCAGTAGGACCTCCAGTCCATCTGCAGAAGCAATCGATGGCGCACCAATACGTTGGACGAAGTCCGATGATAAGAAGGAGTGCGAAGCTCCAGTATCGAAAAGCGCTCTCGCAGGGACGCCTAAAACATTTACATAGCCAACGCCGCCAAGCAGGGTTAGCATGAACATTAGAACAGGTATATAAAACAGTAAATATTGTATCTTAAATTGTACCTGTCACGACGTCTTTGGCTTTGATAGCCTCCTGCTGATCAAGACTAAAGACTCTGGGCTGCGGGGGAGCCATACGGGAGGCAGTGGACTCAGCTGCCTTCCCCTTCTCAGAATAAGCTGGCCCCGCCTTCTTCTCTGGCCTTGGAAGCCCACTGCGGCAATCCCGAGAGAAATGGCCAGGCTTGCCACAAGTGAAACAAATAAGAGGGCAATGTCCAGATGACGCGCCCGAAGCAGAGGGAGCTGGCCCAGATACTCGAGCCTTCTTCCAGCGACTCAACCTCCGCAACTTCGTCGCACTCGGCGCTTTGCCCTCCGGCACTGCCTCGACCACAACCGCCTTGCCCTTTTCCCTGAGCATGTCCTGCTCAAGGGCTTGGGCTGAACCAACGAGGGTCGTGAAACCCTGCGTCAACGGTCCTGTCAGAAGATGCCGCAACTCAGTACGCAAACCTCCATAAAACCTGTTCACCCTTCTATCCTCATCATCGAAAGAAGTCCCAGCATAGCGCCCGAGGCGGGTGAACTCATGCAAGTAGTCATCAACCAGTCTACCACCCTGTGTTAGAGCCAAGAACTGGTTCTCCATCGCGATATGTTGTGACTGAGGCACATACCTTGCGAGGAAGATTCTCGAGAACTCTTCCATCGTCACATCAACCAGTCGCCTTCCCGCGAACTGGCGCCTCTCAACCTCATCCCACCACCGCCTAGCTTCCTTTTCTAGCAAGAAAGAAGCAAAGATCACCTTCTGCGCTTCCTCTGACTGTGTCGCTGTCAGAATTCGCTTCACATGCGACAACCAGTCTTCGGCCTCAGCTGGGGATTCAACCCCGGTGAACGGAGGAGGTCGAAATACCAGAAAGTGCTTCAGCTGTTGCTCAGGAGCACGCATCACTGGGACTTGCTCCACTCTTAGTGGCTCAGGGGCCACCTCTTGCACTGGCGGTTGGCCTTGCCTTTCAGGCTGGCCATTCAACGCAGCTAGAACGGCTTCAGTAACTAGCCGAACCAACTCAGCAGACGGAGCTGTAGGGGCCTCAGCAGACCCACCACACTCATGCACATCACGGGGACGCGACAGTCCCGCTGCACTTTGAGTGCCCTACACAAGTGCAACACATAGTTAGGCGACAACACAGTCGCAACTAACACAAAAGGAACGCTCAGGTTCCAAAATCATGCAATTATTGTTGGTTTGTTGTTACATTTTATTCCTAAGTGGACATTTTTGGGTTTATTTTACGTCTCAACGGTAGCGCACACACGTGCTCACCACCCCTTAAAAGAATTCGCCCACGAATTCCTTAGAAGGATACGGAACCCTAGAAGCTGATACCAATTTGTAACACCCCCATCCGTTCAGAAGCATATAGCAGAAGGTCCGGCCGGGGCCCCACGCCATATACTACAAAACAAATGGAAACGTCACTTAATTGAATATGCAACGACACTATACCACGAAGCCTAACTCAGAGCATTCTATGCGGAAGCAAAAGAGAGAGACAGAATTATAAACCACAAGACCCCGAACTCGGGTATGTCCACTTCTATTAACTTGGAATAAAATGTTTTACAACACACAAAAGAGGCACGACGGCCTTACAGTTTACCAACATCGGCGCGCAGGCCGGCCATACATGAAAACAGAAGAAAGGACAAAAGGCCTTCAAGGGCCGCAGCAGCGTAGGGGCTTCAGCCCGCCAAGGTCCCGCTCGGTCCAGCTCCTGTACAACAAGCCCACCAAAGACGGTGGCAAAACAGGGCAACGGTCAGCTAAAGCTGACCAAGTTATAACGACCCCACACCTTCGAGGGGGTGGCAGTTCTAAACGTCCCTGCAAAACAGTCTCAACAGCATATATATATATAAGAGTGCGACTAGACGAGCCCACAACATTTCATACATATGCAACAACACAAACGTGGGAATGTCCTCCACGTCTCGTGCACTCAGGCACTCTTTGGTGTACTACGCCTTCCACCACCATCCACTCTTGATGGCTTTGCCCTTCGAGGCTAAAGTCGGCGGCCCGAATACCAGGGCTCCCCCGTGCTTTAATTGTGAACATAACGTAGTCCAAAGACTCTGTCCCATTGAATCCCGACATGCTGTCCGAGGCTTACTAATCAGGTGCTGCAATGGTGCGGTTTCAGGTTTGCCAAATGCCCGTTGTTCACAGCTCTCGTTGTACAACACAAAAAGGGTATGGCGTCCCTTCAGCCCAGGTATTCTTAATTAGCCGGCTCCACGGGCCGCTAAGTCATCCACCAGGACACCCCCACAGGTCGGGTACACCGGCCTCAGGTCCCCTCAACAGGTGGGCACAACAACATCACCAGAACTCAGTCTGGGAAGCTGTCGCCCAGGCGACAGTCACTGTCGCCAGCGACAGTGCACAAAACCCTAATTTGGCTTCTAGCTGTGGGTGCTTCCCGGGGCACACCCCCAGGCATTGATGCACATGCAGTAGCACTCCCACTGCCTCAGAACACCCAAATTCACCAGAACCCAATTCTGGGAAGCTGTCGCCCAGGCGACAGTCATTGTCGCGCCAGCGACAGTCACTGTCGCGCCAGCGATAGCTGGACAGAACTCCATTTCTGCCTTTTAACTTCGGGTGCTCCCCGGGGCACACCCCCGGGCGTTGCTACGCATGCAGTAGCACCCTATAGCCCTACGAGGCAAGTATAACAACACGGGGTTTTTCCCCGGCACGCACAATACCTAAAAAGTATCACCAATCCAGACGAACCGTCTCGGATGGGCTTCACACAGCGCGCCTACGTCCATCTCACGCGTGGACTCTACATGAATGCAAGCTTTAACGGGGATAGCACAAATCGACCCGTCGGAGGCCACGACCTCACCCTTTTGGGTAGGTGCCTCAACGATGCAAGGGAAAGGACTAAGGCATGTCCAAAAGAGGGTAGAAAAGTTCGTTACCCTTAAACGCCGCTTCGAGCCCATGGCTTGACGTTCCACACGGATGGAAAGGAGCGCCTTGCCCTCCTCTACGCGTAGCCACCAACGTTGAAGGGATTGGATGAGTGTAGCTCCTCCAAACCCATGCTTCAAGCTAGGGTTTACTATTCCTTCTTCTTCTCCAAGCTTCTCTCTCTCTCCAAAATAAAGCCTTAAGGAAAATAATGAAAAGAGAGAGGATTTCGGCCTTCTATGCTGCCACCGAGCCTCCCAAGCCAAAACCAGCCCCCAAAGTCAATAAGCAATCAATGCCCTTGATTTCGGCCACAAAGTCTAACTTTGAGCTGTCGCCGGGCGACAGCCACTGTCGCATGGGCGACAGCGTTATGAACCGACTTTGACCAGCCAGTGACACTGCTGCATGACCCCAGTCACCTTGTCGCCAGTGATAGCCGCCACCCGACAATGCTATCACCGGGCGACAGCCACTGTCTCCTGGGAGACAACGTTAAGAACTCCAGAAATTTACCTTCCTGATTTGGGGTCATTACCGGCCTCTCGGGGGGCGAGGACGAAGAGCCCTGCCAGGAGGTGGTTAGGACCTCCGTCCTCCCCATCCCGGTGGACCACTATAACTTCGGCCTCGGCCAGAGGCGCCGGGACGAGACTGGTGAGCCCCTCGTCACTTGGAAGCCGGAGACCAACAGGGTGGATATCTCCTCCATCCTCCCCTCCTGGGTGGAGAAGGAGACCGTCAGCTATCATGCCTTCGACCTCGCGTTCGCTCGTTATGGTCGCGAGGATGCGGGGTCTTATAAGGATGAGACCGCGAGGACCCTTGCTTACGAGAGTGCGAGGTCCCAGCTGCGCTCTGCCGAGCTCGCCCACATGACGGGGAGGCGTTGCTTATAGCTGGAGCTTCAGAATGTGGAGCTCGCGAGGGCCTACCAGGGGGTTCTTGCCAAGAACACGCAGCTGAAGGAGAAGCTGCTCGTCGCGGAGTGCAGTGTGGTGAGTCGTCTAGACCTCCCCCATCTTCCTTTCCCCTGGCCGTTTCGCCTTTCTAATTGAACATATTTGCAGGATGTCGAGGCCGCCGGGAGAGCCAACGCTCGCATCGAGGATTTGGAGGGTGAGGTGGCTGGGCTGAAGGCCCTAAACTGTGACCTCACTCGCGCCGTTGTTCCCCCCTCACCTCGTCGTTTAAAAGAAGACCGGCGAGCGTGAGACGAAGAAATCCGCGTGGGATCTATAGAGTCAGCTCGCTACATCTTTTCGGTGGTGAAGGCGATCGGCCTCTTGGCTGATGATGCGGTCAACATGACTCTGGAAGACGTCGTCCCGGAGCTCTTCCTCCCCCTTTCGCCCGTGAAGGATAGTGATGACGAAGAAGGATCTGCGGGTGGTTCCTGAAGCTCGCCGCTATTCATTTCTTTTGCGCTGTAATTATGATCGGCGAGATCGCCGAAGATTGTAACCGAACTATGAAATGTAGAATGCAAATTTTGCTTTGCTCATCGTGCCTTCCTTTTCCTGTCTTGTAATTTTCATGCGTTGAATGTCTCGCCCTTGCTTATCTCGATATTCGCCTTCGCGGAGGCTGTTCTCGCGATGATTGTTCTCGCGCCACGCGTTATTGAATAGATGGGTATAGGCTACTTTGGTTGCTCGGACCTTTCGCCGTTTGCCTTGGGATTACTACCCTTTTAGTTATGCGTATTTTCTCTAGGCTTTGCAAGGCATTTTTCCTCTTGGCGAGAGCTCGCCTCTTACCCGGTGCCGGCAACCTTTCTGCCGAGGACCGGTTGTTCTGGATCGTATAAGATTGATTCTCGCCACTCGCATGGTGTGCGAAATTTCTCTTTGCCGAGCGGGCCTGTCCACCGAGCGAGACGGAACCTTCCAGTATAAAGACCTGTCATCCTTGTCAGCCTCTCTAGAGATCAACCAGAACCCCCCGTCTAGGTAAGAGCCTGGGAGCGGAATCGATCTGGGGCATTCCAGCACCAACATATCCAACCTTGCCAGCCTCTCCAGAGATCAACCTGAACCCCCCGTCTAGGTGAGAACCCGGGAGTGGAATCGATCTGGGGCATTCCAGCGCCAACATATCCAACCTCGCCAGCCTCTCCAGAGATCAACCTGAACTCCCCCTCTATGTGAGATCCCGGGAGCGGAATCGATCTGGGGCATTCCAGCGCCAACATATCCAACCTCGCCAGCCTCTCCAGAGATCAACCTGAACCCCCCGTCTAGGTGAGAGCCCGGGAGCGGAATCGATCTGGGGCATTCCAGCGCCAACATATCCAACCTTGCCAGCCTCTCCAGAGATCAACCTGAACCCCCCCCCCCCCCCCCCCCCCCCCCCCCCCCGTCTAGGTGAGAGCCCGGGAGCGGAATCGATCTGGGGCATTCCAGCGCCAACATATCCAACCTTGCCAGCCTCTCCAGAGATCAACCTGAACCCCCCGTCTAGGTGAGAGCCTGTGAGAGGAATCGATCTGGGGCATTCCAGCGCCAACATATCCGACCTCGCCAGCCTCTCCAGATATCAACCTGAACCCCCCGTCTAGGTGAGAGCCCGGGAGCGGAATCGATCTGGGGCATTCCAGCGCCAACATATCCAACCTCGCCAACCTCTCCAGAGATCAACCTGAACCCCCCGTCTAGGTGAGAGCCCGGGAGCGGAATCGATCTGGGGCATTCCAGCGCCAACATATCCAACCTTGCCAGCCTCTCCAGAGATCAACCTGAACCCCCTGTCTAGGTGAGAGCCCGGGAGCGGAATTGATCCTGCAGGGAGCTGATGGAACCAGTCCCTGGCCTTCTCCTTGAGGGTGACGGCAAAGAGCCGACACTTGAAGGCATCTGACATCGGCCTGATGGAGACCGAGTCTTCGAAACTCTACAGGTGCTGGACAGGGTCATCCCTACCATTGTAGTACACCCGATCCCACTCTCTAAACCCCCCTGGGATGGGTGCGGAAAGCACCAACTCGCAAAAGGGGCTTCCCCCTCCTGTCACCCTTTCTGGCTCCACCCGCTGATGCGATGATTCGGCAAGTGCACCGGTCGCGCAAGTAATAATAATGGGGAAAATCCCCGAGTGTCGGTCTCTTGAGGAACACAGTAAGGTGGAGTTAGGTTTCGAGGAAGGACTTGAGATTGAAGTCCTTAAATCGGATGGAATGTGGGGGAGTTGGGTTGGCTTTTGGAAAATAAAATAAAAGCTATCAACTACTCCTATGCAATGCCGCTATGCAATGCTTCGCTTGGCGGGATGGAGACTAGGCAGGCCTTGAGCGCGCTGCGTCGAAAGGGTGGATGGACGAGTAGGCAAGCGAAATCGAACTGTGCAGGCCTTGAGCGCACTGCTTCGTTAGGCGGGATGGAATACGGGCCGCGATGCCACGCTTCCGTAGGCGGATGGACGAGTAGGCTAGCGGAGTGAGGGTCGCAAGCACCTCTTCGACAAGCACGCCACTAGCAATTGCTAGTGCGGCACACGAACGTGACGGCGGAATGGAAATGGACGGCGGCGCACCTCAAGCAACTCAAATAGATAAATTACACAATCACATAGACATGAAATATATATGTAAATATAACTAATTCAAGTGCCACTTCATCATCATGATTAGATCTAGCTACAAATACATCAAAAAGAGAAGAATAAGGCAAGAAATTGACCGAATCCGAAGTCTCGTTGTAGATTCACGGTTGGAATCGCCGGGTTGTCAATCCGCGTCCAAGCTCGGTCCGCAACTACGTCCGGGGTAGAGAGAGCTGTCACGACTCTCCAATGGACCCGTCTTCTTCGTGTCACGATCCGGTAGAGGTTGCAAACTTCCTCTTGCTCGATGGAGATGGCGGCTAGATCTCTCTTTGAAGCTCTTGGATGAAGGAGGAGGCCGAGAGGAAACTCCGGCTCAAGATTGGCGTGAAGAACAAGCCCGGAGCACCTCCAGATGGTGGGCGGCGGTGGAGGGGCGAAACTGGCGCGGAACGGCGGAAGAACGGCGGAAAAATGCGGAAGATAATCGGGGCGTGACCTAAAATCGCGAGCAGGTCATTTTATAGGCGCTGGAATAAACAGTGCGCACGGTCATTGGCGCACGACCAGTGGTCGTGCGCACTAGAATCCTGTGATCGTGCGCTCTGCCTGGACGGAGCCTGCAAAGACAGAAATTATAAAATACAATGTTCGCACGACCAGTGGCGCACGACCGGTGGTCGTGCGCACTATCGTAGGTGGTCGTGCGCTCTGGTTGAAACAGAACTCATAAAATTACTGTTAAGTGCGCACGAATAGTGGCGCACGACCGGTGGTCGTGCACACTGGAGTTGATGGTCGTGCGCACTACAGCAAACAGAACTCGAAAATTAAATGGTAAGTGCGCACGAGCAGTGGCGCACGACCGGTGGTCGTGCGCACTGGCATTGATGGTCGTGCGCACTGGCATTGATGGTCGTGCGCACTGCACCAAACAGAACTCATGAAAAAGGTGTTAAGTGCACACGATCAGTGGCGCACGACCATTGGTCGTGCGCAATAGAACCGGTGATCGTGCGCAGTGTTCCTGTGCAGAATTGCACCGGAAACACCTGCACGACACCTGTTCCAGCGTACGACACCAGTCTAGCCACTGAAAGTGGAACTTAATCAGCACAAGAAAACTAATAACGAAGAAAGATACGAATTTACACCAAATAGGGCCTATAAGTGCACCTAGCATAGAATGACCAATATGAGCTAAAACAGGGCTAAAGTGCAGTGAAAAGACTAAATAGATGGCCCAGATGAGTCCATAAAAGTGTATATGATCAGGACTCATCACCCGCCCCCCAAGCTCTCTCGCTAGACTTGAGCTTGCCGGGACTGCACTCGCGAGGGCGGCGCTCGCCTGAACCACCCCGACCGTCGCCGCATCCTCCTGGCGCGCGCTCGCTTGCGCCGTGCTCGCTGGGACAAAGCTTGTCGGCACTGAGCTCGTCGGCCTCGGGCTCGCCGGACTGGCGAACAACACTCGCCCCTCCCTGTCCTGTCCTGATCCAACGGCAACTTATTTTCCATCCCTTCCCCCCGGGGCATTCTCGCCAACCGTCGTTGGGGTACGGGTCACCTGAGGTGTTGGGGTCGCAAACTCATTTCGCAGAGCTGTGACCGTAAACCCCAAGGTATCGAGCACTTCCTTTCTGAAATCTGCGAGCATCCTGGCCATCGCCACCTGGGGTGTCTCGCCGAACTCCTCGCCTTGTTCTTCATCTCCCGCCATAACCTTTCTCTGGAACTTTCTTGAACCAGCCACGCTCCACGCTCACCGCACCAAAATGTTGAAACCGATTTCTCGGTCTCTCGTAGAGCTCGGGGCCCTCACGGAAATGAGGGGCGGCTAGCCCTTACTGATCCCTCGAGGAGGGTAGACGGAAGATTAAGAAATTGACTAAGACCTTAGTCACAGCGAGGAGGTCCCTCCACTAACCCGGAAGATCGTTGAGCTCTTCCCCTCCCAAGCCAAAGCTGAGACTTGGGCACCTTGGAGAGCTCTGGAAATGCTAACCAAAGAAAGCCTAAGGAGAGGGAAGCTGAAGTGACCTCTCTCCAAAGGTGCCCTTAAGGTCCTATTTATAGATTTTCTGATCTGGTCTGCAAATAACAGGATTCTGCCTTTTGATTTTACTATCCGCACCCCAAATGGGTCTGCTAACAGCCAAGCTCCGCTGTTTGGAGAGGCTAAGGGCAGACCACCAAGGGTAAAAGGGTAAGTTGACCCTAACGATTTATGGATAAAGGATTGTGAGAACCTTACTATCGGATCTCTCGCATGTCTTCTCGCAGATCCTGCCCGCGGCGCCTCTTTTAGAGGGTCGCCTTACGAGAACCCTGCTGACGGAGCTCTCGCGGGTCTTCTCGCAAATACTGCTCGCGGCGCCTCTTTTAGAGGGTCGCCTTGCGAGGACCTCGCTGGCCCATTTTGGTGGTCTACCGAGGTCTCATCAGCTGGGGGCCGATCTCGGCGAGGTCTGGATCTCGCAACTCCTGTCTCGCTCGGTTTCCTTGCCTGGCAAATATCGGGGTTGTACATCTTTGCATGTGCAAGGATCCATCAGATATATGATATTTGTATTCTGTGGAAACATTCCTGGAAGAATTTGAAGGAAGTCCTGAAGACCAAGAACTCTGATAACCACTTGTGCTAGCTGGTGTCTTGGATTGCTGAGAGGTGAACTTCTGAGAGGAAGAAGAGGGTGCTGCTGAACCTACTGCTGGAGGAGGAGGAGGAGGAGGAGGAGGAGGATTATATTTGACAGGCTTGTCAGAATAATAACCAGTCTTCCTCATCTTCTTTCTTCTCTTGTTCTTATTCCTGGAAAATTTCATCCATTTTGGGGTATCTTTATCAAGAGGAGTATTATGAAGAATATAGTAAGGAATATCATTTTCTGGATTAGGAGGCTTAGGGACAGCCTTTGACTTAGCTTTCCTTTTCTTTCTTTTCTTTGATGATGTATCATCAGAATCACTTTCATCATCATCAGAATCAGAAGATGGAATTGGTTCATCATATAAATCATTTATCAATTTAAGAGCTTTAATCTTTTGCTCTTCAGCTTCAAAAGCTGCATCTTCTGCTTTCCAGATTTCATCAAAATCAGGAATTGTGGAATCATCAAAAACAAAAGTTGGAATATCAAAACTTTTGATAATTTCTTCTGAAATTACAACTGATTCTTCTGCTTGACTTTGAATTTGAACTGAAGTAGGAACTGGATCTGCAATTTGAACTTCAAAACTTCTGATAATCTTTTTCAACAAAACTTTATCTATTGGAGCAGTATATGGAACTATTGCTCTTGAGTATGCTTGAAATTTTGGCAGAATTGAGAAAATTGGATCAAACTTAGACAGCAAAGAAATAATATCTAGAGAAGGATGGATATATATATTATTTATTTCTTCTATAACTGGAATTGCTGAAGCTGTAAATAAATCAATCATTTCTGAATCAAAAACTGTAACTGAATCTGCTGCAATCACTGGAGTTTCTGAAACTGGGGCTTCTGGAGCTTCTTCAAACACTGGAGCTTCTGAAACTGGAGCTTCTGGAGCTTCTTCATAAGACATCTCCCCCTACCTAGCTTCAGGGAAACCTGAATCTAGGCCCCTAGAAGAAGGGACAGAATGAGAGGAAGGGAATGAAGACATTTGAGCAGAGAGATCAGAAATGGCTTTAAGAATAGGAGCATATTTTGCATCCAAGATGGAATCAAGATTAGGAAGAATGTTGAGAACTGGAGCAAGTTTTGCATCCAGGAGAGTGTCTAGCTTTTGAAATACATGATCAAATATTTGATCAGACACAGATGAGAAATTGATATAGATGAGTTCTGGTGGATTGGATGATGATGGTGTAGAAGAGGATGGAATGGAGATAGGTACAAATATGTTTGCAACATTGGCATGTTGTTGAGGGGTATTTTGATGGATAGGACATGAATGGTGTATGGGTGGCTGATGGTCATCATGCATGGGAGATGGAGGTGGAGAAGTATGAGGAGGTAGAAGGGTAAATGAAGGAGGTGGAATGTCATTAATGGGTGTAGGAGAATTTGGAGGTGGAGTTTGTTCAGGGGAAATATGCTGAGGTGGAGATGGGAGAGGAGGAGAAGAAACAAGAGGAGGAGCTTCTGGAAGGGTTGAGGGAGTGACTGGATCAGTCCTGGTGCCTTCAGAAGCTTTCTTTGGTGCAACTTCTCCTGGGTTCTTCTTTGGAATGACCCTGTCCCATTTGGCAAAGAGAGCTGAGGTCAGCTTCTTGCTAGCATTTATTGTTACCTTGGGAGAGACCAGAAGGTCTTGGTGCCTTTCCTGCAGAACAATGCCTATAATTCTTCCAAAACAAACATTATCCTTAGATACCTTCTTCTTAATTAACTCAAAAAGAACTGATCCCCAATTTACTTTCTTCTTTTCCAACAAGGCCACCATCAAAAAAAATTGGTGCCTTTTAATGTAATCATGACCTGTTGTCTTGCCTAACAAAACCTTTCCAACAATATCAGATAAAAACTTGTATTCTATGGACAAGTTTTTCTTAAGCAAGTGGTTAGGGTTTCCAGTGGAATGACCCATTTTAACCAAAGCATCACCAAATTCATCAGAGCTTAACTCTAGATCATCATCACCATTTGTAAAGCCAAAAACTTCAGATAAGATGGTTGGGGTAAGAGAAACCTGATGACCTGAGATGGTTCCAATTAAACTTTCATCTTCTGGCTTAGCTGTGTAAACCCATTCTTTTATTTCTGCAGTACGCAACTTTATCCTGGTGCTCATGAACTTCTTTAACTGTTGTTCCTCGAAAAGTTGAAGAATATATTTGAAAACCTGGTCGGACTGTGCAAATGATTCCACATCAATGTCAAATCCTGCGTCGAACTTCATGGAATAGAGAGCGGCTTGAGAAATCGCCATTAGTACCTGCAAGAGAGAAAAAGATCAAGTGCAGAGGGGAACTGGAGGGAAACGATTTCTGTAGGCGCAATCTATTAAGAAATAAAATATAGATTATATAGACCAGAGAAGGGGCGCATTTGTGGAGCGATGTTTGGCAAAAACCTAATAAAAGCAGAAGTCGAAAAGACTTTAGGTCTCCGTTAGACGGCGTTCGACAAAAATATCTTTTCCGTCAATCACCGTTCGACGGGTGAAATTTTCTTTATCGATTCTGAAGGTAAAAGGTTTCGTCGACCACCGTTCGACAAATGATTCAAATTCATCGTCCTCCGTTCGACGAATTGAGGGGATAAATAGAAGATATAATTTTTTAACAGATTGAGTCTTCATCTATCATTCCTATTTGATTTATAAAGAAGATATGCTTCTTTTCATCCAATGGCTTGGTGAAAATGTCAGCTCTTTGTAAATCAGTAGAAATAAATTGTAGGCAAATTTAATTTTTATCCACACTATCCCTAAGGAAGTGGTGCATAATTTCTATATGTTTAGTCCTACTATGGAGAACTGGATTTTGTGCTATAGATATTGCACTAGTATTGTCACAAAATATAGTTGAATTATTTATGTTGACACCATAGTCTAGGAGTTGATTTTGTATCCACAACATCTGTGAGAAGCAACTGCCAGCAGCTATATATTCAGCTTCAGCTGTTGATGTGGACACAGATGTCTGCTTCTTACAAAACCAAGACACAAGCCTATCACCAAGAAACTGGCAAGTTCCTGATGTGTTTTTCCTGTCTACTCTGCATCCTGCATAATCTGAATCTGAGAATCCAGTTAATTCAAATTCAGATGTTGTTGGATACCAAAGTCCTAGATTAGGTCAACCCTTTATATATCTCAAAATCCTTTTTAGCAAAATTAGATGAGATTCCTTGGGGTTAACTTGAAACCTAGCACAAATACAGGTAGCAAATATTATGTCAGGCCTACTTGTTGTTAAATAAAGTAGTGAGCCAACAATTGCTCTATATACTTTTGAATCAACAGGTTTCCCTGATTCATCATTATCAACAACAGCATTTGAGGGCATGGGTGTTTTCATGGTGGAAGAATCAGACATACCAAATCTTTTCACTAATTCCTTAGCATACTTAGATTGGGATATGAAGATTCCATTTGGAGTTTGCTTCACTTGAAGACCAAGGAAGTATGATAACTCACCCATACTACTCATTTCAAATTTAGATTGCATTAGATTAGAAAATCTTTTGCACAAATTTGAATCAGTAGAGCCAAAAATAATATCATCTACATATATTTGAACTAGCAAAGTTTTATTTTTATGTATCCTGAAAAATATGGTTTTATCTACTATGCCCCTACAGAAATTGTTTTCCAAAAGAAAACTAGCTAAAGTCTCATACCATGCTCTGGGAGCTTGTTTGAGACCATAGAGGGCTTTCTTAAGCTTAAATACAAAAGAGGGTTGAGTTGGAGAGATGAAACCTGGTGGTTGTTCCACATAGACTTCTTCTTTGATTTCTCCATTTAAAAATGCACACTTCACATCCATTTGATATACCTTGAACCTTTTATATGCAGCAAATGCAAGAAAAATTCTGATTGCTTCTAACCTTGCAACTGGTGCAAAAGTCTGATCATAATCAATTCCTTCTTCTTGTGAGTATCCTTGATCTACCAATCTTGCTTTGTTTCTCACAATGTTGCCTTGTTCATCTAGCTTGTTCCTGAAGACCCATTTGGTGTCAATCACTGGATGGTCTTTTGGTCTAGGAACCAAATCCCATACTTTGTTTGTCTCAAACTGATTGAGTTCCTCTTGCATAGCAATGATCCAGTTGGGATCTTATTCTGCATCTTATAGAGATTGAGGTTCAATCTAAGAGAGAAAACATGTGTGCATCATATTCTGATTTACTTGATTCCTTGTTTGCACACCTGCTGAAATATCACCAATAATCTGGGATATTGGGTGATCTCTAACTGTGATGTGATCAACAGTTGGAGTGGGTTCAGCAATAATTTCTACTTGGGGAATTTGTTCAGCTGCTATATCCTGTGAAGAATGATCTGCTGTTATCTGTTCTGAACTTTCAGCAAAATCTGGGAGATTTTCTTCTTCACTCTCTTCAGCATTCTGCTGTTCAGGATTCAGAATTCCTTCTTTATGTAGAGCTAATTGATCTAGCTGCTCACATAATATAGGTACCTGCATATTTTCTATTGTAGAAGGAATCTTCTCCTTGTAAAACATATTAGTTTCATCAAAAGAGACATGTATAGATTCTTCTATCTTAAGAGTAGATTTATTATAAATCCTATATGCTTTGCTGATTTGTGAATTACCTAAGAAAATTCCTTTATCTAATTTTGGTTAAAATTTCCTAAGGTATTTTTTATCATTATTGTGAATGAAACATCTACAACCAAATGCTCTAAAATAGTTAACTTTAGGTTTCTTCCCTTTAAGTAATTCATAAGGAGTCTTTCCCTTAAGTTTGTGTATCAAACTTCTATTCAGAACATAACTTGCTGTGCTAGCAGCCTCTGCCCAAAAGGATAGGGGCAAATTAGCATCTGCAAGCAATGTTCTTACTGATTCAATTAGAGTTCTATTTTTCCTTTCAACTACCCCATTTTGTTGAGGAGTTCTAGGAGCTGAGAAGCAATGTCTGATACCTTCCATCTCATAGAATTCTTGCATAAGAAGTCAAACTCAGTGCCATGATCACTTCTGATCAATGCAACTACAGTAGAGTACTCAATATGTATGCTCTTAAGAAAGTTTGTAAGAACTATAAAGTTATCTGACTTTTCTCTCAAAAAGAACACCCAAGTGAATTTAGAGAAGTCATCTACAATAACTAAAGTGTAAGACTTCCCCCCTAAACTCTTTGTTGATATAGGTCTAAAAAGGTCCATATGTAGCCAATATAAGATTCTATGTGAATCACTTTTAGATAATGATTTAAAACTATTTTTAGTTTGCTTTCCTAGTTGACATGCCCTACAAATACCTTCTTTCTTGTATGAACCTAAGGGTAAACCTCTAACAAGATTGTCCTTAAATAATTTAGCAATGGTCCTAAGGTTTACATGTCCTAATCTTTTATGTCAAAGTTCACTAGATTTGCTTAAATCACTAAATAAACAAACTTCTGAAGTAGATGAATTGAAATTCAATAAGTATATATTACCTTGCCTAATACCTGATAAAATAATAATATCATCAGTAGATTTAATAAGGCAATTCAATTTATTAAATGTTACCTGATACCCTTCATCACATAATTGACTTATGCTGATAAGGTTATGCTTCAGTCCCTTTACATAAGCTACCTCTTTGAAGGTTACTTCTCCAACCTTGACTTTTCCATAGCCTTTGGTCTGTCCACAGTTGGAGTCTCCAAATATGGCTTTTGGTCCAAGATTTGCCTTGTAATTATTCAGATTTGCCTTATTCCCTGTCATATGTTTTGAACAGCCACTGTCCAAATACCATTTTTCACTTGTTCTTGGACAGCTGTGTACCTGCAAAGACAGAAACATAAACTAGTTGTTTTTGATCCAGACTACCTTGGGTCCTTTTGCCTTACCACAATACTCAGAAATAAAGGACATTTTAGGCTGATCCTTATAGCCTTGTGGATGATATCTCCTTGGAGGTATTATCCATTCAGTAAAAGGATTTTTAGTGTGTTTAGAATTAGAATTCCTGAAATTCTGTGTATAGTATCTGTTCGACAAATTTGGGTAAGTTCATCAATCGTCGTTCGACGAATGTACATGATTTCGTCGAACGCCGTCCATGTAATAACTATACTGAAAATCTGTTTTCAGTTTTCATCGATCTCCGTTCGACAAATTGAAATCTTTTCGTCGAGCTTCGTTCGACGAATTCTTCTGAATTCTTTTATTCTTAACAGACTTGCTTGAAATATCTTTATTTACTTCTACAGCCTTTTTTCTTTTAGCAGATATGAATTTTATGGGTGTAGATAATATATTCTTCTTAATCAGATGTGGCTCACTTGATGAGGCACCCAAGCCCAGTTTGTTATTAAGTCTAGCATTTATTGTGCTTATTATGTCCATCAGTTTGATGCTTCTCCCATTTAGGGATTCTTCAAACTTTTTGGCTTCAGACAACTTGCTCTCAATGAGAACAATATGTTCCCTGGAGGCAGCCAAATCTTTCTTATGATTTTTATTTTCTTCACTTATATTATTCATTTCAGCTAGCTTACTTCTGAGTGAGATTATTTCTTTCTCAGATTTTAGTAAGTCTAAGCAAAGAACCTTGAATTCAGCTTTGAATTCAACTGAAGTAAAATCAAAGTTAGATAATACCTGATCTGCATCATCTTCTGCTTCTGATTCTGATTTTTCTTCAGAATTATGTCCTGAGGCATTGATAGCCATCATGCAGAAGGTTCTTTCTTCTTCATCATCATTGGAGCTGGATGAGAAGGCATATTCTGACTCACTGCCTGAGTCATATATTGCCATCAGACATTGGTCACTTTCCTTTGAATTTTCTTCATCATCATCAGATGAGCTGGATGATGATTCAGATTCAAGTTTCACTCCAAGATTCTGCTATAAATTCTCTTCCCTTCTTTTTGTGCTTGTGGGAGGAAGACTTGCTGGAGCTTCTTTTCTCTTCTTTATCCTTTTTCTTTTCTTTCTTTTGATTTTCTGGACATTGAGTCAGGTAGTGTCCAGGTTTCCTGCAGCCATAACATATAACTTCTTTAGGATTTAATTTGTCATACCTTGATTTTTCTCTTGATCTGGATTCTTTCTTTCTGAAGTCCTTCTTAGCCATTTTGTAAAATCTCTTGGCTATGAGACTCATGAACTCCTCATCTTTTAGAGTCTTTTCTTCTTCTGCATCAGCTGCTTTGAAAGCTATGCTCTTTTCTTTCTTTGTTGTTGTAGATGAAGTGGATGATTCAGCTTCCCTGGATTTGATGAGCTGCTCATAGGATTTGAGCTTGCCTAACAATGCTTCAGTGGTAATATCATTGAGGCTTTTGGCTTCCTTGATTGGCCAGATTCTAGAATCTCATGTGCTGGGGAAGCACATTAAGATCTTGTCATTGACCTCAGTGATAGAGATCACTTTATCCAAGGTATTCAGCTCATTAATTATGAGACTGAGCCTATTGTACATATCAGCTACTGTTTCATTTTCTCCTTTCTTAAAATTCTCATACTGAGAAATGAGATGTGATCTCCTGTCTTTCCTTTCATCAACAGATCCCTCAACCATGTTGTTGAGAGAAATCCATATTTCTCTTGCTGAGGTGCATTCCACCACTTTCTGAAATATGTCATCAGACATAGTTTGAGCTAGAATGTTCATTGTCTTTGCATCTACACTTCTTTGTTTCTTCTGTGCTTCTGTCCATTCAGGAGGTGGGACAGCATGGTTGTCTGATGTTGCTTCAGTACTTGTAGATGCTGAGGGAGCAGGAGGTCCTGTCAAAATAACATTGAAGATTTCCTCATCAAAAGAATTCATGTACAATCTAATCCTTGCTTTCCACAGTGCAAACTTACTGAGATTGCACATAGGAGGTCTTGTGTTGGAATACTCTTTGTTTTGTGCCATGATTTTTAAACAAAAGATGAAATGAAAAAGAACTCTGAGAGAATTTAAGATTTAATTGATCTTTGTGATTCAGGTGTTAGTCTGTAAAGAATCAACCTACCTATGATACCAATTGAAAGTGGAGGTTAGATCTTAAGTTACTCTAGAGGGGGGTGAATAGAGTATTAAAAACTTTTTCTTAGTTTTTATAGCGGAATTAAAATAGTGTTATATATATGTGTAAGCAGTGTGAGATATATATATAAGCAGAAAAACTAAATAAGTAAAAGCACACAGCACAGCACAGAGAAATAAACAAACACAGAGGACACAAGGAAATATAGTGGTTCCCCAATAAATCAGGGTAGTCCACTCTTCTACCACCTTTGGTAGGAATCCACTAGGAGAGTTGATCAGGTGCCCTAGCACCAAGGTGATTTTGTTCAGGTGTCCACACACCACAGAGCTTTTGTTCAGGTGCTCAAAACCAACTAGATTTTTTGATCAGGTGTCTTGCCACCTGGGAGTTACACTTTTGAAGGGAGTATTAACCCTGTACAAGAGAGGTGAGAAAGATTTTATAGTGTTCTTCTCTGTCAAGATGTTGAGAGAAGACTCTAGTGGATTTGTTGTAAAGCTCCCCCTGTCTGATTGAAGTATTTGACAGATGGTGGAGAAGCTTTCTCTTGAAACAGAAATCTTCTGTAGCAGATTGATCTGGAAGAAATAGTTCTTCAGATTCTTTGTTGCTCTTTTAGAAGACTTGAACTTGCAGCAGATATCTGAGAGATTGATCTTTGAAGAAGATGTTCTCAGAGAAATGGTGATTGCTTCTTGAGGAAGAAGAAGACTAAGAATATTTGACTGAGTGTTCTTCTTTTCTTTCTCTATCCTTGTTGTTGTGCTCTCTCTGTATTCTGTAAGAATGTTTTTGAATTCTGTCGCGATAATGAGACAATAAAGTCTGTCTTTGATATATTCTCTTTTTGGAATAGAATAATCAGACTTTAATTCTTTCTTGGAACTGCGACAGAGACAAAACAACTTTGGCAGGTCCTTTAATTCCTTAGCCATGAAATACTCCTTTGCATTAATTGTCAACGGCTATCTTTTTCTTGGAATAAGGAAAGAAGGAATATAATAACTGAATATAATATCCTTACTTAACTGACTTGAATACGTCAAAAGATATTTGAATAGATCTGTTAAAGTCGTCGATCTGTGTTCAGAGAACTGACAAATAACTGATATTTAAGTATTAATTAATCTGGAATTTGTATTTGTCGATCTGAGCTTCAGTAAAGAATTTGTCGAGCTCTGGCTGGAAACTGTCGAGCATTGGCTGGAATCTGTCGAGCGCTGGCTGGAATTCGTCGAGCGCTGGCAGCCATCTATCGAGCGTCGATAGCCATTTGTCGAACGCTGGGAACTTAAATTTTTCCTTAAGTTCTAGCTAATCTAACAGCCTAAAGACTTGACCCTTAAACTATACAATGGGTTCAACTTGATCCTTAGTCAACATATAGTGATCATAGCCCAAATCAGTAATAGGGTTGTTCCAACAGAGGCCTTCTTACAGTTGAAATTTTTGACATTATTGAGTTGATATGATGGCCTTTTTAGTGTGTTTTTGGTGGTTTTCCAATATTTTTTAAATTTTAATTGATTTTTAAATTTTTTTAAGAGAAAAGAAAAAAAATGCAATCAAATATATCAAAGTACATAAAATAATTTGATAGCTTTTTATAAGGGTCAAATTGACATTTCTAAGACACCTAATTCTAACCTAAGCATGTGAAAACGTGCATCGGGTAGATGTTTGGTAAAAATGTCGGCAAGTTGTGATTCCGTCCCTATAAAGCTAATTTTAACATGTTCCTTCTTAATATGATCTCTAATGAAATGATGTCGTACATCTATATGTTTAGATCTAGAATGATGTACGGGATTGTTTGTGAGATCTATAGCGCTCTTATTGTCACACTTTAATTCAATGTTATTTAGATAAACACCAAAGTCCTCTAATGTTTGGGTCATCCATAATGCTTGTGCACAACAACTACCTAGTGCGACATATTCAGCCTCGGTGGTAGATAGGGCAACAGAATTCTGTTTCCTACTCGACCATGATATAAGTGAAGGGCCTATAAAATGACACATGCCACTAGTGCTTTTACGATCTAATGAACATCCTGCATAGTCCAAATCAGAAAAACCGTGTCGAATAAAACAATCTTTATGAGGATGCCATAAGCCTAATCTAAATGTTCTGATTAGATATCTAAAGATACGTTTAACCGCTTTTAAATGTGATTCTTTTGGGTTAGCTTGAAATCTAGCATATAAACAAACGGAAAACATAATATCGGATCTAGATGCGCTTAAATAAAGCAATGAGCCTATCATTCCTCTATATAATGTTTGATCAATAGAAATACCGGCTTCATCTTTTCCTAATTTTAGTGATGCACTCATTGGTGTATTAGCTTGTTTTAGGTTTTCAAATCCAAATCTCTTAAGAATATCATGAACATATTTAGTTTGACAAATAAATATACTATCTTGTTTTTGTGAGATTTAAAATCCTAGAAAATAAGTGAGTTCTCCTACCATGCTCATTTCAAATTCATTTTTCATCACTAAAATTACTTCATTACAAAACTCTTCATTAGTGGCTCCAAAAATGATATCATCAACATAAATTTGCAATATAATCAAATCATTATCTACATGTTTAATGAAGAGTGTATTATCCGCACTTCCCATTTTATAATTGTGCTTTATCAAAAATAATGTCAATCTATCATACCAAGCACGTGGCGCTTGCTTTAATCCATAAAGCGCTTTTTCTAACTTATACACGTGATTAGGAAATTTTTCATTCACAAAACTGGGGGTTGTTTTACATAAACTTCTTCTTTTATAATCCCGTTTAGAAAGGCACTTTTAACATCCATTTGAAGTAATTTATATCTTTTTAAACTCGCAAATGCAAGAAATATTCTAATTGATTCTAGGAGAGCAACTGGTGCAAAAGTTTCATCAAAATCTACCCATTTGATTTGTGAATAACCTTGTGAAACAAGTCTTGCTTTATTTCTTGTTATCCTAGAGTCACCATCTAATTTATTTTTGAAAATCTATTTGACTCCTATAACCGGATGATTAGATGGCCTCTCAACAAAATTCCAAACCTTATTACGTTCAAATTTATTTAATTCATCATTCATAGCTATAAACCAAAATTCATCATTTAAAGCGGTTGAAACATTTTTTGGTTCTATTTCGGATATAAAACAAAGGTTTGAAAAAGACTCATGTAAAGAAGAACGAGTACTTACCCCTTTTGATGGTTCTCCTATCACAAGCTCCCTTGGATGATCCTTTGAAAATTATAGCACACTTGGAGGAACATATTCTAATTGTTCTTCTTCTTTCTCCTCTTCTTTTTCTCCAAGTAATTCATCATCCTCATGCTCCAAAGAGGGAAGGGGTTCATCTTCCTTTCCTGTATGATTAGTATCTACACAAGGAACAAACTCATCAAATCTTATATGTATAGACTCTTCAACTACTTTAGTTCTTTTATTATATATTCTATAAGCCTTGTTAGTTGAAGAGTAACCAATGAAAATTCCCTCATCGCATTTTTCATCAAATTTCCCTAGAGCAACTTTAGTGTTTAAAATGAAACATTTACAACAAAACACATGAAAATAAGATACATTAGGTTTTCTTTTAAAGTAAAGCTCATAAGGTGTCAATTTTAAAATAGGACGAAGCATGACACGATTAATAATATAACAAGAAGTATTAACCGCTTCGGCCCAAAATGATTTAGGCAACCCATATTCACAAAGCATAGTGTGTGCTAGCTCTTGAAGGGTTCTATTTTTCCTCTCCACTACACCATTTTGTTGTGGGGTGCGAGGAGCGGAAAATTCATGTTTAATTCCGAAATCATCACAAAAAGAAGAAAATCTATCATTTTCAAATTCTCCTCCATGATCCGAACGTATGCATTTAATCTTTAAATCAAGTTCATTTTGAATACAAATGCATAGTTTAGTAAATTCAAGGAATGCATCGGATTTGGAAGATAAAAATAATGTCCAACAAAATCTAGAAAAATCATCAATTATTATAAAAGTATATTTTCTACCTCCTAGACTAGAAGTGCTAACCGGTCCAAATAAATCAATATGAATTAATTGAAGAGTTCTAGTGGTAGAAATTATATTTTTGCTTTTAAAAGAATTTTTTGAAAATTTTCCTTTTTGCAAGGCGTACAAAGAGAAGATAAATTCCCATTAAGCATAGGTAATCCCTTAATTAATTTATCTTTTGATAATTTCAAAATAAGCTTGGTGCTAGAGTGACCAAGGCGTCTATGCCAAAGTTCTAATTCTTCATTTTTAAAAATAAATCATTTTAAAGAAGAATTTGAAAGATCATTAAAAGTAATCATATAAACATTATGCATCCTAGGTGCGGTGAGTACGACATCATTAGTTTTAGAATTTATAATTTTATAAAGATTTGTAGATGATTCAAATAATACATTTAAACCCTTATCACATAATTGACTAATTGAGATTAGATTATGTTTTATACCATCTACATATAAAACATTTGAGATTGAGAAAGAATCGTTACCCACTGTACCGATGCCCATGATCCTTCCTTTACCGTTGTCACCAAATGTCACCATCCCTCATTTCTTCATTTCAAGGCTAAGGAACTTTGCTTTTATTCCCGTCATGTGTTTGGAGCATCCCGAGTTCAAATACCACATGTCATGTTTATCCTTAGCCTGCCAACATACCTAAAAAGGAGATGAGAGTAAAGATCCAGATACCCAAGAGGTTTCTCCCATAGAATAGGTGGAAACCTTAGGCACCCAGATTTTCTTTATAGCACTGCGACCCTTTTTCTTACAAGAGTTCGAGGTGTGTCCAAATAAATGACATTTGGCACACGCTATAAAAGGGGATGAGACCCTTTCTGAAGTTTTGAGTAAGATCTTGCTAGAATATGAGGTAACATTTAAGTTAATGAAATTATTATTACCAGAATTAATTTTTCTGGAATTATGGCTAACACCGACGTTAGGAGTTAACGCCTGGCGATAGCTTCCAGAACTATATCCAAGGCCAGATTTGCCACTCCCATGGCATTGGTTGGCCAAGATCATGTCCAAAGATCTTTGTCCAACTCCGAATTTTTTAATAGCCATATTTAAATCATGAATACGGGCTTTGAGAGCGGTGTTTTCCGTTACTAACATAACGCACCGATTCGCAAAGCTTTTCTTTCCATCCTCTATTTAAGAAAGAGAGGTTTTAAAAGTTCTTTCCAAATCCCCCTTCTCCTTAATAAGAAGTTCAATAGTGGAGTGGGATTTAGAAAGAGCTTCTTCAAGTTCTTTCACTCTTGCCAAGGAGTGATTGCACTCTTGGCAAGATACCTTTTCTTTCCCCAATTGTTTAGATAATTTTTTATTTTCTTTTAACAAAAGTTTATTTTCAGAATTTAGAAGATCAATATCTTTTAAACTTTTATCAAAAATTTGCATGTTTGTTAATATTCAATATATAAATCATCATAAGTGTTGAAATTATTGAAGTGGAGTGGAAGGTGGCCGGCGGTCTGTATATTGGTGATCGCAGAGACCGCCCGGTCTCTGTGCTGGTGCTCTGCAGGTCTGGCTCTGGCGGTCTGCTGTGTTGGCCGGTTTGTTCTAGTGATGTCCCGGTCTCTTTCCGGTCTGGTCTTCTTGGTTGGTCTATCTTCTTTGTAGAAGGCTGGGCGGTCTGTTCTTGTGTAACCACTGTGACCGGGCGGCTTATGCAGGTTGATCTGGCGACTTGTCTGAAGTCGGCCAGATGTTCTTGGTTTGCTCTTGGCGGTCTAAGGAAGGGGTGATCTGTGTCCGCGCGGCTTGTGCGCGGTCTGCTGTTGATTTGCGGTCTTGGACTGGATGTTGTCCAAGTGGTGTGATTGCGCGGTCTGCTTTGTGAGACCGCTCGCGATCTGATGGGTGGTGATTGTACCTCTCTTGCGGCGGTGACGACATCCATCTTCTCGCCTATAAATAGGGGTGCAGGGCCCGTCATTAATAACGAGAACTGTAAGAACTAGAGCCTGGGTTGTTTTGTGCGGTCTCAACTTTAAGGTCGGGTGGTCTCGGAAGCGAGTTGATTGTTTGTTGTGTTCGCAGGTTTGCGGTCAGTAGGTTGCGGTCTCCTTCCTTGGTGATTTCCCAGTGGCTTGAATAAACAGTTCGACAGCGGCTTGTCTGCGAACTGGTTTATGTTGTTCTTGTGCTGTTCGCAGCGAGCTCGGCGATCAGGCGACCTTCTGTGGTTAGGCTGTCTAAGTTGCGGTCTGGAGACAGCTTCTGTTCTCTGTTCAATTCAATAAGCTCTGGTACGTGCGGTCTGAGGTGGCGGTCTGAGGTGGCGGTCGTACAGTGCAGGTCATCTTGCCTGTTTTCCATTTGTGCGGTCTCAGGTCAAGCCGTGCAGTCTCTGGAGTGTAGCGGTCTGTGCGGTCTCTGCTTGTCAGGTCGCCAGATTTGTGTTTTTTGTGTGTTTTGTTCTTCTCTCCTTCATGATTCTTATGAATCATGTCTCACCGTGTATGTCTCAAAATGTAATGAAGTTTTGTGATTCAATAAAGACTATTGTGTTGTTGTTTGGCATTGTGGTTGTTTGGCTATAACTCAGTTGATGCAACTCCTGCTTACTCCTAAGCGATTCAAATCAAAAATTTTAACATGGTATCAGAGCTAGATTCTTGGAGTGGATAAGCAGTGATCAACTTGTGTTGCCATCGTCTTTGTGAAGAAGAAACCACTTAGTTTGCCATGGAAGCTGGATACGCAAGAAGGCTTGGTATTGAACTCCTCACATCGACTAACTTCAAGAAGTGGAAGTCGTGTATGGAGAGTTACTTACTTGGCGAGGATCTATGGGATATAGTTGGAGGAGAAGACACACAAGAAGTTTATCTAGCAGGAGATAATATGGCAGAGGTGAGACTTTGGAGGAGGACTAATGCAAAGGCAGAGTTCACACTCAAGAGGGCTATCTCACCAGAGCTATTCTATCACATCATTGGATGTAATTCTGCTGCTGAGATTTGGACGTCTTTGGACGGGCTGTTCAATAGGAAGAATGTAGCTCGGCTACAGTTTCTTGAAAATGAGTTGGCGAAGGTCTCTCAAGGTGATCTTTCAATCTCTACTTTCTTTCTCAAGATGAAGAACCTCACAGCAGAGATTTCTGCATTGGACCCTGATGAGCCCATCTCGGAGGCAAAACTGAAGAGGCATATCATCCGCGGGTTGCGAAAGGAGTATCTTACCTTTGTGACGTCAGTTCAGGGTTGGGCAAATCAACCATCTCTGTTGGAGCTGGAAAACTTACTTGCTTCGCAGGAATGTTTGGCAAGATAGATGGCGGGGACTTCTATCTCTGGGGGAGATAGTGATGTGTTGTTCTCTGGGAAGAAGAAGAAGAAATGGGAGAAGAAGAAGCCAGGTCATGATGGACCCTCTACTTCAGGTCAGCAGGATAGGGGTTATGCTCCTAAGTCTGATGGGAAGAAGAAGGGAGAGGGACCAAGGTGCTTCAGGTGCAATAAGACTGGCCACTTCAAGAAGGATTGTCGGGTTAATCTTCAGTCGGGACATGCAGCGGAGAAGGAGAAGCCAAAGTCTGATGAAGCTGGATGGGGAGGAGCCTTTGCGGCCAATATGACGGCAATGCCCGTTAAGGCCTTGGTTGCCATCAACTTCGAAGAGGATTGGATCGTGGATTCAGGGTGTGGGCATCACCTCACCGGGGATGAATCAAAGTTCTCTTCTTTGGCACCTTAATCAGGTAACGATGCAATCATTACGGCTGATAATTCTGTTCATTCAGTAGAACAAGAAGGTGTCGTCTCTCTGAGCAGTGATAAGGGTCCACTCACATTGCGGAGTGTTTATCACGTGCTGATGAGTAGTATTTATGCGTATTTTTATTATAGTATTTAGTTTAGTTTTAATTTAAAATTGCAAATATTATTTATATTTTAATTTAAAATCACTTCTTTTATAATTTTTGTTCTAAATATAGTTTACTTTTATTTTTGCAGAATTTTGGGGAAAATTGGAGAAAATCAGAAGTCACGCCCTCAGTCACGCACGTGACCAAGGGCGTGTAACCTAAAGATCTGCGTTCGACGAAATTGAAGCTGCGTTTGACAAAAGTTCTCTGCCGCTGCGTTCGACGAAATTGGAGCTGCGTTCGACGAAAGATCTCTAGAGCTGCGTTCGACGAAATATCTCTAGAGTTGCGTTCGACGAAAACTTTGCCCCTGCATTTGACGAAAGCTTTGCCCCTGCGTTCGACGAAGTCTGAGCTTCGTTCGATGAACACTTTCTACCGCGCCGAATTCCAGCCCACGCTGCATTAATTGAGGGCGCCCAGGTACACGCCCGTGATCCGAAATGTCACGCCCGTGACCCCAATGTCATGCTCGTAACTTTCCCGCGTGATCTCTGCACGCCGCCGCAATCCAGCCCACGCTGCATTTAATGAAGTCGTCCAAAGTCACGCCCGTGACCCAAGCTACACGGGCGTGTAATGTCCGAATTTCTCCAGCCGTCACGCAAAGTCCACGCCACTGTTAGATCCGATGTCAGTAATGATTACACGCCCTAGGTCATGCCCGTGACCGAGGGCGTGTAACTTGATTTTTTTGCCTATAAATTCAGAGGCTCTCCTTGAGTCCAGGGTTCAGAATTTTGGAGTGTGGGATGTAAGATCTCTTTTTCCAAAACCCGTTCGGGTACTTGAAAACTCAAACCTCTCCCGCATCGCACGGTTGAGGTGGATCTTCGCCCAGAATCGCTGCCTTGCGGTGTCACCGACACTCGGGTCGACTAACACCGCTCGGCACCAACCCTGCCGGCTTTAAGATCATAAGTAAAATATGCCTACAAATAATATCAGAAGAAAAGGCATGTCCACAATGTCACAGCATCATATATATATATATATATAATGAAAATAACAGTCCAAAAGAGAAGTACAAGCAAAAAGTGGCTTATGCCCGATACATATCCAAAATAAAGTATTATCTCTCTCTCACTACAACATGCGGAAGACTACATCAAAACTCTCAAAAATGCGGAAGACTAGCTATCTAATCATCAACCTGTGGCGTCGTGGTAGTGCGCTGCATCTGCTGCTCAGGTCCTGCCATCTCGTCCTGCTGCGCGCGGGACAACTCCGTCTCCTTGGACTCCTGCGGTCACACCGACCGTTAGTCATAAAGACTAAGCCATTTTGTCCTCGCCTCCCTCCACGACTCCTAGGCACCGAGCGGGAGGAAGAAGCGGAGGACAACAAGGGGTAAACAAGAAGGTGGTGACATGGCACTATTCTAGCAGGTATAAGTAAAGCAATAAGATCTAGCTAGCAGTATAGTGCAGGTATAAGGCAGTAAAGTAGAGCAATGTAATAAGCAGTAAATAGTAAGAAAATGCAGTGCAGTAAGTAAATCTAAGCTACCATCACAGATTCGTACCTTAACTTATATGAACGCCCATACGACATATAAGTTAAGATTTCCAAGTAACTCATCATATAAAAGAGCCCATACTAATTTATATGATGGGGGTATGCTATGTGTATGTTATGTTATGCTATGGTTATGATGTTTTAATGAATTTATGCAATGTGACTCGCCCACACGACTCTATGCGCACAGACCTTTATAGTTCCCAATTTGTTTGAAAGGAAGCCAACCTTTCGGGTACCGACCATCGTGGCTCACGGTGGTAGTGGATCGGGCACTCCACATCCTAGGCGGGTATAGTCACTACCAAGCCTAGACCTCATGTATGCCTCAACGCTAAGAACACAACAGCGGAGCTCCTGCGTACTCTTGCTGGAATCCACCAGACTTTAAGGTCGGGGTGGGTTATTAGGGATTGTCCTCCAGACCGCGGTAGTCAAACTTACCGGCCCTCTAAACCTTACCCTCACCTGAGTCAACGTACTACCGTCGGTGACACGACTAGTCTAGTACCGAAGACTCGCCACTATTTGAATAAGTAACAGGTGTTAACAATGTCCACCCGAGCTTCCGGCTCAGGGACCATCACACAAGCTGATCCAACCCATCTCCTTCCCGGAGGAGATCCACACCAGTTTGCAAACCCACTTAGGCTACTCTTGCCTACTATTTAGTTAGTGTTACATTTAGAGTAAATCTTGGACTTCCCGCGGTGTACTCCGTAAGGGGCCCCTAACGGTACTACAGATCAATGGGTTCAACCCCACAATCCTCTTCAAGATAATTATTTTAGTTGGTGGATAACATTGGGATCACCCTTAATCATTTCATATAGTAAAGTGACTTAACTCATCTCCCGTCCCACCCAATTGGGTTGGACGTACCTCCTTTCCTTCTACAATGACCCCAGCACAACCTCACAACTAACCCTAGAATTGACCCTCCTTGACTCATGGTGTGCTATAACTCATTTAATGATTGGGTATAACTCCTATCCACTACTTAGGGATCTAAATTGTCAAAAACTCAAAATTCTGTTTTTACTAAACGCAGTCCACCAAATTGAACTATCCCTCAACCCCATAAGGGAATCCCTCTAAAAACTCATATCCAGGGTCTGGTATAATTATCCTAGGCTACGACTGACCTTAATAAGGTATTGTCCAATTTCCATAATTTTCCATATTAATTTGGTATTTATTTTAATTCACAATAGTTAAGGACTTAAGTCAAATTACACATAAACTACCCTCAAAATGATTCCTCGTGTTACATGAAAATTATCAGTAAGGTAATATCCCAAATCAAGGTGTTTCACTGAGTATCATGACCCTAGGATGCTATTTGGCCTACTATATCATCATAATTGTATAATTACCAAAATGCCACAATAATTAGGAAAAATAGTAATTTCACTTCTGCAAATTTTATAAAAATTACCCAATATTTATATGGGGACCTAGAGTCCTCTTCCAAAATAATGTGTCATTATCATGTGATTTGACATTTTAAAAGGATTTACTATCAAAGTGGTGTAAAATTCATTTTCTACATGAAGTACATTAATTACCAATCTACAAGATTCCAAACTATGGTCATGGGCATAGATTAACCTAAAATCACATATCACCAAGTTTCATGACAAAGCCCCATGATTTGATATTTTTAAAAGATTAAATACTCAAATGATGTAAATCTCAATTTCTACATGAAGTACATGAAATACAATTCCAATTGCTTCCAAACAATTATCATGGGTATGTAATAGCATTGAATGACAGTTAACCAAATATCACAATTTTTCCCCATGATTTGATATTTTTCAAAATTAAATTTCCTTAAGCTAGCAAGTACTTAAAATTTCCTACACAAGGAATAATACTTCAATAAATCATAACAAAATTACTATAGTACAATTTCATCCCTAATCAGCCACTGATGGAGTTTCAACACCATACAAGGTTCTATGACCATGCATTTCATTTTATTAAGGAAAAGGTGACTATTTCATTTATTGGGAAGAAAATACTTAAACACCTCTAAAAATTCTCATTTAAATAACTAGGTCAATTTATGCACCTACAAACTTATCCACAAAGTTCTGAGTCAAGGCTAGAATATTTGGTCCTATGTCCTTCACAAATCCCCACTTTGCACCCTTAAGGATTTACCTTTAGGGTTTTAGGTCACACCACCCTAATGGCTCCAAATGGACCATTAGGGTGTGTGAAAAGCATTTGCATATCCATGCCAACATATCCAACATGATGGGAAGAGGCTAACACACTCCATTCCTCAAAATGACCTAAACCCTAATTTGACCCTTAAAGGCCCTCATTAGGGCTTCCAATTTTTCATATCAAATCAACTCCAAATGGAGTGAAATTTTAGGTAGGCACTATACATATACAAAAGAGCCATCCACCAAAGTTTGGCGTCATTTGGACATCATATGCTCCAAAAATCAACTTAATTTAAATATTCTTGTTACCACAAAAACCCTAGGTAAACTTGTCCACCAAAAGCTGCCCCTTTGGTAGGGGGTGCCCCTAGGGTATACCAACCCATGGTTAAAAGCACAGATCATAATATGGAGGGTTTTGACCTAGGCAATTTTTCTAATGGACTGGCCTAGTGTAGGACCAGTACTAGTAAAACAGCTCCCTAGGGAGCTGTAGGTCACCAAATGACCTAAACTTAGGGCTATGAAAGTTAAGACCAATGCCTACAACTTTCATGTTGGGCACGTTTTCTAATTTGGCCATTAAGAGGCCTTAATTTCTATTGGAAGTGGACTGAAAATTTAGGGCAGAAATTCACACTCTAGCATTAATTAATTAAGGATTAAATGAAATCTGCACGGATCTTAAAGCAAATCCAAGGGCTTTCAGGTCGTCTTCCTCCTTGAGCCGACGGCCAGGATTGATTCGCGCTGGGCCGACTTCCTCCCCCATTTCCCGGCCACCTGGTGGCCACCACGGCCGGCCACCACCGCCACCACCTTCGTGGTGGTCGGGGCTACAACTCCCGACGACATGGCGGCCGGAGGGGGGGTATTCCGGCGAGCCTAGGTGGATCAAATCGAGCCAAAATCCATGAAATCGATGGGTGGATTCGGGCTCAATTGAGCCCGATCCTTCGATCTTTCGAGATGGGAAGCTAGCATGAGGAGAGGGGAGGAGAAACGAACCCTTGCTGGTGCGTGGCGGCGACTCCGACGGCGGTTTGCCATGGAAGTGTTTAGCTCCGGTGATACTGCTCCCGATCCCGATTCTCCACCAAAAGCTTAGCTCCAGGTATCGTTTCCGTCTGCTCTCAGAGCTCTGAAGCTAATGGGATGGCTGGAATGAAGTGAGGAGGGCTCTACATGCTGTTTTGAACTTAAGCCTCCTTGGTTCTCCCATGGATGCCACCCTCCTGCAGCTGCCAGCCTCCTTGCTTCCACCTGGGTCAAGGTCAGACCCCCAGCAATCAGGGAAGGGCCCTAGGTTGATTGGGGATTGAGTGTGGAAGGGGGGATTGCTTTTGCTTTAGCTTTATGCTTTTTGAACCACTTTTTGTCCCCTTATCATTTAGCTAATCAAATCATGTTAGGGTTCAGACCTAGGGCTGATGGGCAAGGCCTAAGGTCCAAGTATAGTGGTTAATTAAGGGGTGTTAGGGTTCATTTAAATCTAGGCTTGAAAATTCACCTTTAATGGCCTATGTTGACCATGGTTGACTTTGGTCAACCATGGTGAGTGGGTTGACCCCACTTGGGGGTCATGGGTCCCTTAACCTCACACAACATAGGTTGGTCCATGGTGGGGCTCCAATTGGGTTAATTTTGCCTTAAGGTGTGATTTTGACCTAAATTGAGCTAAAGTTGACTTTGGTCAAATTGGTCAAAAGGTTGACCAAGGCATGGGGCTTTTGGGTCCAATGAGTTCCTTAAAGTGTTTAGAGTGTGGTGGTAAGGTCAATTTGAACATTTGGGGGTCAATTGAACCCTAATTGACTTAGTTTGGTTAATGTTGACCTATAGTTGACTTTGGTCAATTTCATGAAATTGGGTCCCACCCAAGTGCACTTCTCATCCTATAGGTCTCCCTTAGTGGTTAGGGCATCATGAGTGAGGTCATCTTGGACAATTGAGGGTCAATTGACTTAGTTGAGGGGCTTAGGGCTAGGTTAGTTTTTGAGCTTTGGTGTGCACTTAGCAATTTCTACCCTAGCCTAAGGCCCTTGAGGCCACTCACCTCACCCCTATGCCCTAACATTTCCAATGGGTCTAGAAGGATTGGGGATGTTACATGGGAGGTGCTGCTAGAGCTGTTATTGAAGTTTTTCAATGCTTGTTCAGGTCTCTTTTAAGCTTTCATGTTCTCTTTTCCTTATCATGCAATGTACTAGTTTTTCTTCTTTCAATGCAATAGTTTAGTAAGCTTGTAACTTTACTTTCCTAGCTTTGTAATCTCTCTTTAAGCTTGTAATCGTTTTGGTTTTCAATAAAATTAAGTTTGCTTCCTTTCATGTTCTCTTTCTCCTTAAGCATTCTTCCTTTCATGCAATGTTAATCTTGCTTTCCTTTTCCCCCTCCACTATGTTTGAGCATTAAGCCATTTTATTTTCGTTTAATCTTTTCATTTAGCTTGCATTTTGTCTTTTTTTTTAGTTAAGCAAAACAAACCTCAAAATTTCGTCGATAAGATAATGGTGACTTTCCTCGAAGTAGAAGTAATCAACGCACCCCGTGGAATACGACCTTGATATTCCTAAATATACTATACTATAGATGATAAGGTACACTTGCCTTATTCGGATATAGTTTTGAAGAAAATCTTCAACCCTTCACTTAATTTCAAAACACGAAATTTCAATATCAAGTTTTTGGCGCCGTTATCGGGGACTTTGCGTAGATTTTTTGAAAAGAGGATAGCTATTAATTTTATCATGCTTCTTTTTATTTTATTTTGCTTTTTCTAAATTTCAAAAAGAAAAAAAAATAGTTTTTTCCTCTTCCTTTCTTCTCTTTTTAGTGTATGACCCGAGGTAGCACTTCGATTATTCCTTTTGATCCGGAGATCGAGCGAACCTTTTTGAGGCATCATCGTTCTCGTGATCAGGAAAATCAAGTAGAATCTGAAGAGTCGATCGGGGACACTAACACAACGAATATGGATCATAATCTTAATCCTCCTAATCTTAACGAGCCAAATCCTAATGAGGACGCGCAACGGACCATGTCCTATTATGCGCGGCCGAATTTGGAAGGCACACAGTCGAGTATTGTTCGCCCCACGGTGGCGAACAATAATTTTGAGATCAAGTCCAGCATCATACAAATGGTGCAACAATCGGTGACCTTCGATGGTCAACCGGACGAGGATCCTATTTCGCATATTTCTTACTTTCTTGAAATTTGCAACACTTTTAAGATCAATGGCATCACCGATGACGCCATCCGATTACGTCTTTTTCCTTTTTCTTTGCGGTCTAAGGCCAAGCAGTGGCTGGGCTCCCTACCTAGGGGATCCATCACTACATGGGCCAAAATGGCAGAAAAATTTCTAAATAAATATTTCTCGCCTTCAAAGACCGCTAAATTGCGCACGGATATTGCGTCATTCATGCAAATCGACTCAGAGACTCTCTATGACACGTGGGAGCGCTTCAAGGAGCTTTTGCGTCGATGCCCTCACCACGCACTTGCCACTTGGCAACAAGTGCAAATATTTTATAATGGCTTAAATCTCCAAACGAGGCAAATGATTGATGCGGCCGCCGGGGGAACATTAAATAACAAAACCCCGGTCGCCGTTCAAGAGCTTTTCGAACAGATGGCCACAAATGCGTACCAATGGAACATGCCCCGAGCGCGGCCTAATAAGCCGGCCGGAATTTTTGAAATAGACGCTAACGCAAATTTGGCTTTATATGTTGAGCGCTTAACAAAGCAAGTGGCCGAGATGTCTGCTTCCTCCGCCACTCCTCCTTGGGCTAATAAAGTTTTAATTGAAGAACAGGTTGACTACATGGTAAATCCGCCTCGGCCTTCCAATAACCCCCAACACTGCTCCGTATAACAACACATACAATGCGGGTTATAGGAATCATCCGAATTTCTCGTGGAGCAACCAAGGAAATGCTCAGCGTCCTATGAATTTAAATCAACCTCCCCCCAATCAACTTCTTAACTTAACTCCGCCTCCAAATTTGATTTCTCAAAATTTTAATCCACCCGGTTTTCCACCGCAAAAGAAAAAACTCTCTCCGCTTGAAGAGGTTTTTGCAAAATATGTTGCTATAAATGAAACGAACATCCGGAACCTTACCGGATTGATCAAAAATTTAGAGAATCAAGTGGGCCAGCTCGCAAAGATGATTTCTGAGCGTCAACAAGGAGCACTACCGGGAAATACAGAGCAAAATCCAAAGGAGAGCGCGCACGCGATTACACTCTGAAGCGGGAAGGAGGTGGTTCAAAAACAGGACGAACCCAAGGTAACTCCCTCTCCTCCTCTTAATTTATCTTCGAATTTGCTCGCTACGTTAGCTCCGCACGCTTCTCTTTCAGCTCCGCACGCTTCTATTTTAAATCTGCGCGCTCCTATTTCTAATATTCCGTATCCATCTAAATTTAAAAATGAGTGCGCAGAAAAAAATTATAAAAAAAATTTAGATGTTTTAAAACAAATCCATATTAATGTACCTTTCTGCGAGACTATCTCTCAAATGCCTAAATATGCGAAATATCTTAAGGAGTTGCTCTCCAATAAGAAAAAGTTATAAGATATTTCGCATATTTCTTTATACGCAGAATGCTCCGCGGTCGTACTAAACAAATTGCCAAAAAAGGCAAATGACCCGGGACGGTTTTCCATCCCGTGTCTATTTGGCAATTCGTTAGTAAAACACGCCTTAGCGGATCTTGGGGCAAGCATCAATCTCATGCCATTTTCATTTTTTTTAAAAAGCTAGGTCTAGGAAATCCTAGCCCCACTCGAATGAGTATTCAATTAGCGGATCGTTCTTTAAAATATTCGGTAGGAATAGTGGAGGACGTGCTCGGCAAGGTTGACAAATTCATCTTCCCGGTGGATTTTGTCATTCTTGACATCTAAGAGGATGCCGAAGTACCCCTCATACATGGCCTCCCCTTCCTTGCCACCTCCCGCGCTATTATAGATGTAAGTAACGGAAAGCTCCTCCTACGGGTTGGAGACGATGAAGTTACTTTCGGCATAAATTTCTCGATGCGGAACACATAAGAAAACGACGATTCGTGTTTTTACCTGGAAGAGTGTTGTGAGTTCTATTCACCCCCATTATATGATCGGCAAGTGGGTCAAGCTACGCGACCTTAAACAAAGCGCTTTTGGGAGGCACCTTATCTTCTTATTGTTTTTCCTTTTATTTTAACATGTTTTGTAGGTAACCGCCGCTTCCCCCGCATCTTCATAACCAGGGAAGCCCTTTTAACCTCTCATTCGTTTCTATTATTATTTTTGTTTTATTTTCTTTTACTTCATACTTAGTTTTAAACATTGGGGACAATGTTTAACTTTAAGTATGTGGGTGTAAATAGTTCTTTGTAAATAGTTGTTAAATTAAAAAATTTTCAAAAAATATTTTCTTATGTTTTCTTCTATTTTAGCACTTGTAAAACCCAAAAACTCAAAAAAAAAATTTAGAAAATGAAAAATTTAAATCTTGGAAAGGGGCGTTTGGGACCTCACCCCATCTCACCTCCTAGTACCGTGAGAACCCTTCACGGGGTATACCTCGGGAAGTCCAAGAATTAACAAAAAAAATTTAAGCTTTTTAGTATATGTTTTTATTGTATATTTCTTATCAAAAAAAATCCAAAAAAAAAATAATATCAAAATTAAAAAAAATATACATATGAAAAAACTTATAATGCAAAAATCCTATACCTCTCCTATTTGTTGTTTTTGTGATTTCCTAGAAATCTAGTTGAGAATATTTATAAGCATGTTTAGGTTTTTAATTAGCTAAAATTTTGATTATCATAGTTTGTTAATTTTAAATTTGAGGTAATCTTGTTTTAAGAATCATCTTATGATTTTAACTTGATTAGAGAACTTATTTAGCATGACTTCTCTTTTTACTTTTAAATGCCTTCATTTTGTAGTGAATTTGCTAAACCTCTTTAGATTTCAATTATATTTTCTTCTAACTTTTTAGATCTTAGGAACTTTAATTTTACTAGAATTTGCTCTCAAAATAATTTAAAGCTAGCTAGATTTATTTTTCTCTACCCTACCCCTTTGATGGCATTTAAAAAAAGTATTTTAAATGATCATATGCCATGGGAATAAGAGGATAAAATTCATTATTCCCTAAACATATGCACCCAAAATCATTTAAAAGATTATATGGCATGGAGTAAGAGGATAAAATTCATTACTCCTAAACATATACATTTTGGGTTTTTATTAGAAGAGGAAAAAAAGAGAGAAAAACAAATATTCATGATGAGGATAAATTCTATTTCCTCCAATCAAAGATCTCTTCTTATGCCAAATTTTATGAAATCCCTCTTAGCCAATTATCATTGTTCTAGATTTAGTTTAAGATTATGGAGAGAGCAATATTTAGTAAGTTACTTTTCCTTAAGTTTCTTTTAAGATAGAGTTCTTATAATTTTAATTTAATCTCGTTTTATAATTTCTACAATATTGTTAAACTAATTAATTTTCTTGAGAAGTCATTGCCTAAACATTTTTCCCTCTTTTCAAATCATCATAATAATTTAGGACTTAACTCCTCCTTGAATTTACTCTTAACTTAACTTTTGGTTTAAATGAAATTTTAGTTTAAAATTAAAAAATTTTAAGGATGTCTTATAAATTATGTCTCACACTTTTGCTCTGGAATAGCAAAACCTCAAGTATGGGGGTATTTGATGAGTAGTATTTATGCATATTTTTATTATAGTATTTAGTTTAGTTTTAATTTAAAATTGCAAATATTATTTATATTTTAGTTTAAAATCACTTCTTTTATAATTTATGTTCTAAATATAGTTTACTTTTATTTTTGCAGAATTTTGGGGAAAATTGGAGAAAATCAGAAGTCACGCCCTCAGTCACGCCCGTGACCAAGGGCGTGTAACCTAAAGATTTGTGTTCGACGAAATTGGAGCTGCGTTCGACGAAAGCTTTGCCCATGTGTTCGACGAAAGCTTTGCCCCTGCGTTCGACGAAGTCTGAGCTTCGTTCGACAAACACTTTCTGTCGCGCCGAATTCCAGCCCATGCTGCATTAATTGAGGGCGCCCAGGTACACACCTGTGACCCCAATGCCACGCCCGAGACTTTCCCGCGTGATCTCTGCACGTCGCCGCCGCAATCCAGCCCACGCTGCATTTAATGAAGCCGTCCAAAGTCACGCCCGTAACCCAAGCTACACGGGCATGTAATGTCCGAATTTCTCCAGCCGTCACGCAAAGTCCACGCCACTGTCAGATCCGATGTCAGTAATGTTTACACGCCCTAGGTCACGCCCGTGACCGAGGGCGTGTAACTTGATTTTTTGCCTATAAATTCAGAGGCACTCCTTGAGTCCACGGTTCAGAATTTTGGAGTGTGGGAGGTGCTGCTAGAGCTGTTAGTGAAGTTTTGCAATGCTTGTTCATGTCTCTTTTAAGCTTTCATGTTCTCTTTTCCTTATCATGCAATGTACTAGTTTTTCTTCTTTCAATGCAATAGTTTAGTAAGCTTGTAGCTTTACTTTCCTAGCTTTGTAATCTCTCTTTAAGCTTGTAATCATTTTGGTTTTCAATAAAATTAAGTTTGCTTCCTTTCATGTTCTCTTTCTCCTTAAGCATTCTTCCTTTCATGCAATGTTAATCTTTCTTTCCTTTTCCCCCTCCACTATGTTTGAGCATTAAGCCTTTTTTATTTTCGTTTAATCTTTTCATTTAGCTTGCATTTTGTCTTTTTTTTTAGTTAAGCAAAACAAACCTCAAAAATTTCGTCAATAAGATAATGGTGACTTTCCTCAAAGTAGAAGTAATCAACGCGCCCCGTGGAATACGACCTTGATATTCCTAAATATCCTATACTATAGAAGATAAGGTACACTTGCCTTAGTCGGATATAGTTTTGGATAAAATCTTCAACCCTTCACTTAATTTCAAAACACGAAATTTCAATATCACGTGTCGGGTATGAGGAAGAATCTCTTCTCTGTGACCAATGCGGTCGATGCCGGTTATCATGTTCTGTTTGGCCCAACAGAAGTGAAGTTTCTTAAAACTCAACCGGAGATAAAGGGAGATGTAATTCATGTTGGAAAGCGGGTAAAGGACTTGTTTGTTCTATCAACAAGTACCTATGTTGACAAGATGAAGACCAATGATAGCGCGGCTATCTGGCATGAAAGGTTGGGGCATGTAGGCATAGACAAATTGAAGGCTATGGCGGTAAGGGGCCTTGTCAAGGGCTTACCTAGCTTGTCCTCCTATGGAGACGGTCATGTTTGTGCGGGATGTCAGGTTGGTAAGTCTCATCGACTTCCATTTGATAAATCACAAACAAGATGCAAAGCGTCGTTGGAGTGCATTCACGGTGATTTGATGGGACCGACTGCCACCCCAAGCCTTGGAGGCAACAGATATATGTTGGTGTTGATCGACGATTACACCAGATATTTCTGGGTGTATTTTCTGAAAGAGAAGTCGGAAGCTTTTGCTAAGTTCGTGGAGTTCAAGGAGCTGGTGGAAGGTCGGTTAGGCCTGCGGGTGAAAAAATTGAGAACTGACAATGGTGGGGAGTTCACCTCTGGTGAGTTCTCAAGTTTTTGCAGGAAGCACGGCGTCCGGAAAGAGCTCACTTATGCCCGTACTCCACAGCAGAACGGCGTTGCAGAGCAGAAGATCTATCATTTGACGGAAACCTGCAAATGTTGGCTTCATGCCAAGAGTATCCCAAAGTCCCTTTGGGCGGAGGGAATGTCTTATGCGGCTTACGTCATCAACAGGATGCCTTTAAGTCCTATCAACATGAAGACCCCTCACGAACTGATGTTCAAGGAGAAGCCAAGTGTTGCACACCTTCGGGTATTCGGGTCAACTTGTTATGTGCATATTCCCGATGCTCTTCGGACAAAGCTAGATGCAAAAGCAAGGAAGCTAGTCTTCGTTGGATATGATGAGCGGAAGAAGGGATGGAGATGCATGGATCCTGAGACACAGAGATCAGTGGTATCTCGGGATGTGGTGTTCGATGAGGTGACTTCCTACAAGGTGAGTTCAGGAGTTGAACTACCGGAGAGCAGGGTTGATGAAAAAGGGAAGGCTGCGGAAAATCTTCAAGTGGAGTTGCATGTTTCACCAGGAGCTCCAGTTGTGTCAAGCTCAGAGATAGAGGCTTCGGGATCTGGAAGTAGGGGGAGCGATGCTCCAAGTTTGCTTGGAAGAGGAGCTAGCACAGAAGAAGCAGCTGAGGAGGTGATTAGTCAGCTGCAACCTCTTAGGAGGTCGAAGAGGACTATCAAGCCACCGGATCGATACATAGGAGGAAACATGGTGAGCTTTGTCTCATGTTTCTTTGTTGGTCCCTTGGATGAGCGGGAGTCGTCGAGCTTTGAGAAGGCCAAAGGCGTGAAGCAGTGGGATATTGTTATGCAGGAGGAGATGGATGCTCTCAAGAATAATGAGACTTGGTCTCTAGTGCCCAGACCCAAGGGCATTACCCATGTGACATGCAAGTGGGTCTATAAGCTCAAGAAGAAAGATGATGGCATGATCGAGCGATACAAGGCTCGCCTTGTGGCTCGCGGGTTCTTACAGTAGTACGGAGAGGATTATGATGAGACGTTCAGTCCAGTGGCAAAGATGACTTCGGTTCAATTTGTTATTGCTTTGGCGGCATCATGTGATTGGGAGATTTGGCAGCTCGACGTGAAGAATGCTTTCTTATACAGAGAGATCGACAAGGATATCTTCATGATCCAACCGTCGGGCTTCATCTCGGAGGATTGTCCGGACTACGTCTGCAAACCGAAGAAAGCCCTATATGGGTTGAAGCAAGCGCCTCGGGCGTGGTATGGGAAGATCGCGGAGTATCTTCTATTCTGCGGGTTCTTTGCTTCAGACTCTGATTCTAGCTTGTTCGTCAAGAAGGAGGGGGTGCTTCGATTGATTTTTCTGCTGTATGTGGATGACATGATTGTCACCGGGAACTCGAAGGAGGCAATAGCAAGGCTGAGAGTCGAGCTTGCTATCAGATTTGAGATGAAGGATCTGGGTGAGCTTCACCATTTCCTTGGACTCGAGGTGCAGAGGCGGGAGAGCGGATTGCTCATTTCTCAGGCTGGATATGCGGAGCGGATCGTTCAAAGATTCGGCATATTGGAAGGGAAGAGCAACTCTATACCTCTGGAACAGCATCATAAACTTCGGAAGGATGAGGGGAGAGTTCTATCTGAACCGTTGGTGTTCCGAGCTCTAGTTGGGAGTTTGATCTACTTGACGATCACGAGGCCTGATATTGCTTATGCAGTTGGCAAGGTGAGTCGGTACATGGCGGAACCACGGAAGCCTCATCTTCTGGCGGCAAAAGGAATTTTGAATTATGTGAAGTCGACCTCTGATATGGGTCTCCTATATAGGAGAGGGTCAAGCTTGGAGTTGCATGGGTACATGGATGCACATTATGGGGGAGATGTGGATGATCGGAGATCAACGTCTGGTTATGTCTTTATGGCGGGTCCCACAGATATTTCTTAGTGCAGCAAAAAGCAGGACTCGGTGTCTGTATCTACCACAGAAGCGGAATACAAGGCTTCGGCCTTGGCAGCTCAAGAAGTCGTTTGGCTCAGGAGGTTGGTGGAGGACGTTTTTGAGGAGGTTTGAGGTCTCATTATGCTATGCGGGGACAATGAGCGTGCTCTCAAGCTGGTTAATAATCCAGTATGTCGTGCGAGGACCAAGCACATTGAGATTGAGCACCATTTCATTTGTGAGAAGGTGTTGGGAGGATCTCTTATGGTCGAGCATGTTCGAAGTGTGGACAATGTTGCAGACATCTTCACAAAGCCGCTGGCGAAGAGACTGTTTACTCGGTTGCGGAGTTTACTTGGGCTAGTTTCCACTTCCCACTTCAAGGGGGAGTGTTGAAATTATTGAAGTGGACTGGAAGGTGGTCGGCGGTCTGTATATTGGTGACTGCAGAGACCGCGCGGTCTCTGTGCTGGTGCTCTGCCGGTCTGGCTCTGGCGGTCTGCTGTGTTGGTCGGTTTGTTCTAGTGATGTCCCGGTCTCTTTCCGGTCTGGTCTGCTTGGTTGGTCTATCTTCTTTGTAGAAGACAGGGCGGTCTGTTCTTGTGTAACCGCTGTGACCGGGCGGCTTATGCAGGTTGATCTGGCGACTTGTCTGAAGTCGGGCAGATGTTCTTGTTTTCTCTTAGCGGTCTAAGGAAGGGGTGATCTGTGTCCGTGCGGCTTGTGCGCGGTCTGCTGCTGATTTGCGGTCTTGGACTGGATGTTGTCCAAGTGGTGTGATCGCGCGGTCTGCTTTGTGATACCCCTAGCGATCTGATGGGTGGTGACTGTACCTCTCTTACGGCGGTGACGACATCCATCTTCTCGCCTATAAATAGGGGTGCAGGGCCCGTCATTAATAACGAGAACTGTAAGAACTAGAGCCTGGGTTGTTTTGTGCGGTCTCAACTTTGAGGTCGGGAGGTCTCGGAAGCGAGTTGATTGTTTGTTGTGTTCACAGGTTTGCGGTTAGCAGGTTGCGGTCTCCTTCCTTGGTGATTTCCCAGTGGCTTGAATAAACAGTTCGGCAGCGGCTTGTCTGCGAACTGGTTTACGTTGTTCTTGTACTGTTCGCAGCGAGCTCGGTGATCAGGCGACCTTCTGTGGTTAGGCGGTCTGAGTTGCGGTCTGGCGACAACTTCTGTTCTCTGTTCAATTCAATAAGCTCCAGTTTGTGCGGTCTGAGGTGGCGGTCTTACATTGCAGGTCATCTTGCCTGTTTTCTGTTCGTGCGGTCTCAGGTCAAGCCGTGCGGTCTCTGGAGTGTAGTGGTCTATGCGGTCTCTGCTTGTCAGGTCGCCAGATTTGTGTTTTTGGTGTGTCTTGTTCTTCTCTCCTTCGTGATTCTTATGAATCATGTCTTGCCATGTATGTCTCGAAATGTAATGAAGTTTTGTGATTCAATAAAGACTATTGTGTTGTTGTTTGGCATTGTGGTTGTTTGGCTATAACTCAGTTGATGCAACTCCTGCTTACTCCTAAACGATTCAAATCAAAAATTTTAACAATAAGAAGTAGGGAGAGTTACCTCTGTGTCGCTTTGGACACTGCATTCATCTTCGGATATCTTGTTACTCTTTCCCATTAGGCACATGTTTTCCTCTTCTTCATCACTAGTGGATGAGCCGCTTGAATCCTCGAAGGAGGAGTCATCCCATGTAGCCGCTTTTAGGACCTTCTTCTTCTCTTTTTCCTTGTGCCCTCTTTCTTTACGCTCTTTCAGATATTTTGGGCACTGGCTCTGGATGTGTCCGGTCTTTCTACAATGATAGCACTCCGGTGGTGGTCGCTCATCATCGTCCTCGTCGCTACCTCTTCCTTTCTTTGATGAAGATCCTTTCTTGATGAAGTATTTCCGAAAGGTATTTCTCCTTTCCGGATTCTTCATGAACCTTTTGAACTTTTTCACAAAGAGGCTTTCCTCGTCCTCTTCATCATTATCTCCGTCAACCTCCTTCTTTGCCTTCAATGCTAAGGCCTTCTTCTTTGGCTCCTTGTTGTACTCTTGTTGTTGAATTGTGAGTTCAACCTCATGGGTCTTGAGGTTCCCAATAAGGCTCTCAATTTGGAGCTTCTTTAAGTCATGCGACTCCGAGATAGCCGTCACCTTTTGATTGAACTTTGGAGGGAGAGACCTTAGAATTTTTCTCACCAAGTCGCCGTTGGAGAACACCTTTCCAAGCACTTTTGAGACGTTGACGATTTTGGTGAACCTTGTGTACATAGAATCCACGTCTTCATCCGTCTCCATCCGAAATTTCTCATACTCGGATTCAAGTTGGAAGAGCTCTGAATCCTTCACCTGCGATGTGCCTTCATGAGTAATTTCTAAAAGATTCCAAATATCATAAGTTGTTTCGCAAGCACAAGTTCTATTAAATTCCGTTCTATCCAAGGCACAAAATAACGCATTCATTGCTTTAGCGTTATTCTTACATCTCAACTTATCATTGTCATCCCACCTATCTATAGGTTTTTCCATAATAACATCTCCAACAATAAATGTTGGTGGAGTGTAACCAATTTCTACCATTCCACATATGTCATTATCTAATGCAGTTAAAAAAACAACGCATTCTTGTTTTCAAATAAATATAATCATTTCCAGTAAATAGTGGAGGTCTACTTATCCCTTGACCCTCCAAAAAAGCATGATCGTGATGCGCCATTATTCCCAGTTGTGAGACCGTTTTGGAATAACCTTGCTCTAATACAAAGTGTTGGATCTGATGGTGCCCTTAGAGGGGGAGGGGTGAATAAGAGGTTTATTGTTTTTAAGATAAACTGACATATTTTAATGAAACAAAAAACTTTTTAGCACTGTTGCTAACGCCTGGCGTTGACTAGTTAACGTTTGGCGTTATCCCTCCAGAAAATATTTTGGCAGAAATAAACAAAGTGATTTTACTTGCACAATCTCAAATGAAATACAATTCCAGAAAACAGAGATAATGAAAATGAATATTATATTTCAAACAGAATTACAAAGATAATATTTCAATAACGCTTGAAATAGAGGCGACAAGATAAAAATCACTCTTTGTTCTTTCACCGGTCCTTCTCCCAAGGACCGGTTGGCTATAGCATATCTATCCCCAAATAAAAGCCTCTAGCCACCCCCTAGATCTATCCTAGAACTAGTCGCCACGCACAAGGCGGCGAATTTCCCCCTAAACCAAACAAGGCCTAGTCGCCACATGCAAGGCGGCGATTTCACTATGGTTACAAGTAAATGAAAAGATAATGATAAAAATCATAATAAAAGACTCCCTATATTGAAGAGCGTTGAAGGAGATGTTGAAGACACGCTTTGATCATCATCGGAGTTGAAGCGAGCGTCCTTCTTCAAATTGACCATTGCAAATCTCCTTCTCACTCTTGTTCCTCAATGGTGGTGTTGGGAGTTCTCTCTGAATTCGGGGATGAAAATGATCTCTCAGAAGATTGGAGTGAAGGCTTGAAGGAATTCTCTTTTGAGCAACGAAATCAGGTCTATAAATAAACACTAGAGCTAACGCCTGGCGTTAGCGTTAACGCCAGTGTTAAGCATCATGTCTGGCAGTTGCTGAAGTCGTGCAAAACATCAGGATCATGGCAGATCGTGGAACGAATTTTCGTCGAACGAAATTCGTCGAATGGAATCTGATTTCATCGAACTCAATTTCGTCGAACGAAATTCGTCGAACGGAATTTTCGTCGAACGGATTTTTTGTCGAACGGAATCTGATTTCGTCGAACTCAATTTTGTCAAACACATTTAGTCGTGCGGCAGCTCATTCGTTGAACGTCTAACGCCCAGCGTTAAGTCCTAACGCCTGGCGTTGTCTCTGGCTTCTCGACGGATTCCTTCTCAACAACATTTCATCTCAACGGATTCTTTTCTCGACGGATGTTAGCGCGGGGCATTAACTACTAACACGGGGCGTTAGCTCTCTTTCCAGAGAATCCTCATCAAACAGCATCCTGTTCATAGGGTTATTTAATAATAGTACATGCACACTTATAAACACAAGCAGGATCAAATACATAGTGTGATTTGTTATTCTCAAACTAAGAGATGTGGAACACAAGCTCCAACATAACCATCATCACATGGATGCCCATTAGCACGTTTTTCTTTTTCATTACATGCAATATTATGTAGTATGGGATGCATAATATTTCATGTGTACGTCGCTCATAACATGCATTAAGGCCTTTATTAGAATGCATAGCACAACATACATTACATAGCATTGCATAAGCACACGTGCAAAGCTAAAGACTTATATGATGACACACATACACTCATGATTTCAAAATGAACAGAAATTGCATGCATTCATGACCCTTGCACATGAGTCAAGAGGGGTGATGTAGTATCATCCCCAAATTTAGCATAGCATCATGAAAATATCCCAGAGAAAGGTAGTGGAAATGGAAAGTATCTGTACGCGTATGTTCTGAACCAAGCAGTGTAGTTCTAGTGTAAGGTTAAGTTTTAATTATAGGTTTTTGCGTATTAGCAGATATGGCGTGCAAGCGAGTCGCGACTAGGTTGACTCCTAGGTCGGAGGGCGAGTCATCCGGAGAGCAGAGTGAAGCTTTGATCGAGAGTCTGCGCCAGAGCAATGAGGCTCTGACGAGGCAAATGGTTGTGATGCAGTCACAAGTTGAGGCGTTGTTGTCTGCCGGTGCAAGGCAGCAAACCACGGTGCAGGCCCCCGTAGTAGGACAGACAGTACCTACCCCTCCTGCTCCCTTGGTACCCCCAGTAGCGATACCTCCAGAAATGAATTTCATTTCGCACTTTCAAAGGTTGGGTCCTCCATCGTAGGACGGACGAGCCAAATTTGTGGCCTTAGATGATTGGCTTATAGCCATGGAAGAGATGTTCTCATATTCAGTAATCACCGAGGATCAGAAGGTGATGGTCGTCGCGTACCAGCTTAAGGGTCTCGCAAAGAGTTGGTGGTTGAGGGAGAAGGAAGACCTTTCCGAAGGATGTTCATGGGAAACCTTCAAAGGAATGTTGTTAAGAAAGTTTCTGCCGTCGGTAGAGCAAGACTGATTGATGAATGATATCCTGCATCTGAAGCAGAGGCAGCTCTCAGTGAGCGAGTATGAGATTGAGTTTTGCAAGTTGAGCAGGTTTGCTCCGGCCTTGGTAGCCTTGGAAGAAGGTAGGGTGAAGAGATTTCTGGGTGGTCTCCGCAGTGATATCCAGCAGCTAGCCAGCGCGTACAGGTCAGATAAGTATGCCGAGGTAGTTGAGGCAGCGCTAATGGTGGAGGCGATTGATAACGCCAAGAACCGAGGATCAATGATGAAGAAGGGAAAGAGAAAGGCTGGAGAAGAAGGAAATTCTGGTGCGCCTGCCTCGGTCTTGAAGGAAGGAGGTGATGAGGTCTGCAGTTTCTGTGGCCGCTCTGGCCATCCGTTTGAAAGGTGTTTCAAGAGGAAAGGATTTCAAAAGCAGCAGCGAGTGCTGGCAATTCAGGGTGCTCCGAAGGGAGAGGTGCTCTTCCCGTTGTGCAAGCAGAAGGGGCATGATCCGGCCCAGTGTTGGACTAAGGAAAAAGTCTGCTTCCAGTGCAGACAGAAGGGGCACGTGAAGTTTCAATGCCCGCAAGTTCAACCCCCGTTGCAGCCAGTTCCGCTTCGAGCCTTGCCGCCGCCGCAGCATCAGGATAAAGGAAGAGGAAAGCTGAACGTGTTAACCCAGGAGCAAGCGCAGTCTTCGACCCAAGTGATCGCAGGTTAGACCTTAAGCCAGCTGTTAAGTCTTGATTCCTTTTAGTTTCGATGTATTAGACTGTTTCTTTTTCGCGCTTATAGAGAGATTTAAGGTAAAGAATCGTTGGGCGCGTGTTCTGTTCGATTCAGGTGCCACCCATTCGTTCGTAGCAAGGGCTTTCGTCGAGCATTATTGTTTGACCCCTGAGCTGGGCAATGATTCGTTCCTCGTTAAGTTCCCTTCTGGTGATTTGGTATCCTTGAACCAGTGCGTCCGAAGTTTCCCCGTTCTCTTAGGAGATTTCTTGGTTGTTGCTGATCTCAAGGTGTTGGACCTAGAAGACTTTGACGTGATATTGGGTATGGACTGGTTGTCTAGTTATGATGATGTCATCCAATGCAAGGAAAAGCTTCTGGACTTTGTGATGGACAACGGTCATCCCATGAGCGTTTTTGGATCTCCGTGCCAGGGTTCCCCGATAATTTCTGTGGAATGTGTTTGGAAACTATTAAATTCCGGTTGCTTGGCTTACCTTGTTTCGATGTTAGAAACTGTTAGTGGTTCGCCGTGTATTGAGGGTGTTCCGGTGGTGCGAGACTTTCCTGATGTCTTTCCTGTCAGCCTTCCTGGTCTTCCGCCTGTTAGAGATGTGGAGTTCATTATTGATCTTGAGCCTGGTACTCGTTCTATCGCTAAGGCACCGTACCGTATGGCCCCGCACGAGTTAGAAGAGTTGTGAACTCGGTTAGATGAGTTGTTGCATTGTGGATTTATTAGGCCATGTTCTTCTCCCTGGGGTGCTCCAGTTTTGTTCGTGAAAAAGAAGGACGGTTCTATGAGGTTGTGCATAGATTATAGAGAGTTAAACAAAGTGACCATCAAGAACATGTATCCGTTGCCGAGGATAGATGATCTGTTTGATCAGTTGCATGGTAGCACGGTGTTTTCAAAGATTGACCTTCAATCGGGCTACCATCAGTTGAGGATCCGTGAGTCGGACGTCTCCCGGACTGCCTTTCGTTCCCTTTATGGTCATTTTGAGTTTCTGGTTATGTCTTTTGGTTTGACGAATGCACCCTCTGCGTTTATGGACATGATGAACCGCGTGTTCAAAGATTTTCTGGACCACTTTGTAGTGGTATTCATCGATGATGTGTTGGTGTATTCCAGAATTGTTGAGGAGCATGCTATGCATTTGCGCTTAGTATTGTCTACTCTCAGAGAGCACAAGCTATATGCGAAGCTGAGTAAGTGTGAGTTCTGGCTTCCTCAGGTATCCTTTCTGGGTCATGTGGTGAACAAGGATGGAATTACTGTAGACCCCGCTAAGATTTCTGCTATGTTGGATTGGAAGACGCCTTCAACGCCTAAGGAGATAAGGAGTTTCTTAAGGTTTGCTGGGTACTACAGGAGATTTGTTCAAGGGTTCTCAGTGCTGTCGGAACATTTAACTAAGCTTACCCAGAAGAATACCGCTTTTGTTTGGAGCGATAAGTGCGAAGAAGCCTTTCAGGAATTAAAGAGGCGTTTGTGCATTGCTCCTGTGTTGGCCTTGCCAATCGAAGGATTGGAGTATGCAGTTCATGTGGACGCATCTCACATTGGACTAGGGTGTGTTTTGATGCAAGAAGGAAAGGTGATTGCCTATGGGTCTAGACAATTGAAACTTCATGAAAAGAATTACCCTACACATGACTTAGAATTTGCTGCAGTGATTTATGCTTTAAAGCTTTGGAGACACCTTCTTTATGGAGTGTCATGCAAGATTTATACGGATCACAAGAGCATGAAGTATGTCTTCACCCAGAAAGAGCTGAATTTGCGCTAGCGTAGATGGTTGGAGTATGTTGTGGATTATGAGGTTGACATCCTCTATCATCCTGGTAAGGCTTATGTAGTGGTCGATGCCCTGAGTAGAAAGTCCGCGCAAATCTTCAATCTTTGCGTGCAGTCCTTGGTAGAGGAGTTTATGTTGATGGATATCTTAGTCGGTAGTAGTACCGCACCTTCGAGTCTTGAAGCTGAAGAGCCTTCTTGGATTTCCCTTACGAGATTGCACTAGAAGGAAGATCCTGACTTGCAGCATCACCGGAATAGGACCGAGAAGGGAGATCTACCATATTTTTTGATCGATGATAAAGATACTTTGAAGTACCGAGGTAGGTATTGTATCCCCGCGTTGGATGATATTCGGGCAAAGATCTGTAGTGAAGCGCATGACTCTAGTGTTTCCTATCATCCTGGTTCCACGAAAATGTACAAAGACCTGAAGCAGATCGTTTGGTGGTCAGGTATGAAGAATGATATAGCCAGATATGTTTCAGAATTTTTAACTTGTCAGTGCGTGAAGGCGGATCATAAGAGGCCTGGAGGTAAGTTGAACCCGTTGGATATTCCAAGCTGGAAGTGGGAGAGTATTTCAATGGACTTCATTAGCGGTTTGTCGAGGTCTCCCGGAGGACATGATTCTGTGTGGGTTATAGTTGACAAATTGACAAAGTGTGCTCACTTTGTGCCTTTTAAGATCGGCTACTCTATGCAGAAAATAGCAAAACTTTATTTGAATGAAGTCATCAGATTGCATGGTGTTCCCGTGAGCATTGTGTCCGACCGAGATTCAAGGTATATGTCTCATTTCTGGCGGAGTTTGCAGGGAGCTTTGGGCACTGACCTTAGATACTCTACCGCTTACCACCCTCAGACCAATGGTCAGACAGAAAGAGTAAATCAAAATTTGAAAGATATGATCAGGTGCTATATTTTGGATCATGGTGGAGCTTGGGATAAGCGTCTTAGATTGATGGAATTTGCCTACAATAACAGTTATCAGGAAAGCCTGCAGATGGCCCCATTTGAGTCTCTGTATGGGAGGCGTTGCCGAACTCCCTTGTTTTGGGCCGAGGTTGGTGAGAGTCCGTTGTTAGGCCAGAGGCTTTGGAATAGATGAGCGTTGTTGTGACTCATATCCGCGAGAAGCTTCGTATTGCTCAGGAGCGGTATGAGAAGTATGCTAATCGGAGAAGGGTGGATCTTGAGTTTGCCATCGGAGACTTAGTGTTCTTGAAAGTTTCTCTGATGTCGGGTGTTAAGAGATTTGGAAGGAACCACAAGTTGGATCCCCGGTATGTGGGACCTTTCCAGGTTGTTGAGCGTGTCGGAGTGTCATCTTATAGATTGGATTTGCCTGCTTCTTCCCAATGTTCATGATATGTTTCATGTGAGCCAGCTGAGAAAGTGTCTGCGTAGTGATCGGCTTGTTCTTGATTCAGTGACCGTACTACAGCCCAATCTTTCGTACGTTGAAGAGACTGTCCGAATCTTGGAGACTCAAGAGCGTGTGTTGCGGAGGAAGACGATCCCGATGGTTAAGGTTCTTTGGAAGAATCAGGGTGTCGAAAGCGCAACATGGGAGCTGGAGTCTGCCATGAGAGAGACTCATCCTAGCCTCTTCTCTTAGATTTCGGGTAAATCTTCTGTCAGGTAAACTTTGGATTTGATTCTGTATCTTTCTTGATCTTTGGATTTCAAGTTTCGGGACGAAACTTCTTTTTAGGGGGAGTGACTGTAACGCCCCTGATTTTCGTTAATTATTTACGTGGCTGCTGTGACGTAATTTTTGGCATTTGGACGTTATGTCAGCTCATCAGGTTTAGTTTTGGGCCTTAGCCTAATTAAAGTGTGTAATTTAGATCGAGCGTATGAGATTTCACGTCGTTTCGAGTTATGGGAGATTATTCATGTAATTATTGCATTTATTTTCTTGGCATGTAATTCCCTGGCTCTGTGTTCGACGATCTGCAGAGGAGCTGCGTTCGATGAACGACAGAGGAGTTGCGTTCGACGAACGGCAGAGGAGCTGCGTTCGACGAACGGCAGAGGAGTTGCGTTCGACGAACGGCAGAGGAGCTGCGTTCGACGAACGGGTGGTTGCGTTTGACGAACGGGTGGTTGCGTTCGACGAATTCATCGCAGTTCGACGAATTCAAAGAACTACCTTGTTCTCGGCGAGCAATTTAAGCTATATATATATATATATATTAATCTTAGGTTTTATCTTCTTTTCATCTTCATCCTTTGTCGATCCAAACCAGCTGTCGAGCGAGAGAGCGAGAGCGGCGTGTCGTGGAGCTTCCAGCCGGCGATTCGAAGGCTGTAGTTGTCGGAATCGTGTTTGGAGAGTAGATTTGGAAAGCCCTCGGCGAGATCTTCGTTCTAGTGGTAAGCTTTTCCCGTTTCGTGGAATTTTTGGAGTCAAGGTAGTGACCTAACCCTCTTTTCGATCCAAACAGTTTCAGGATCCGTGCTTGGGTGAGTTCTTGGCCGATCCATAGCTTTTGAAGCGGAGGTCTTCGAATTTAGCAAGGTTTAAGGCAAGTGGTTATCCCCTCCTTCTAGTTGTTTTCTTAAAGCACTATTTTTCTATGGTTATGTGTTCTTGGTGTGTCTTGGCTTGTTTCTCGAGAGCTTCTTGTACAACTTTTTCTATCTCGAGAAGCTATTGATCCATGACTTCCTTTTTATTATTTAATTCTCGAGAAATCCTTTTACCTGCCCTTAATTTCTCAAGAAATCCCTTGACCCTGCTATTTAATTTCTCGAGAAACCCTTGACCCTGCCTTTAATTTCTCGAGAAATCCCAGACCCTTTTTCCTGTTCTCTCGAGAAATCCCTGCAGAAATGTTCCTTTACTTCTTGAGCAACCCCTGAAGTCATCCTTCCCGTTCTCTCGAGAACTTCCCTCTATTTCTCGAGAAATACCCTTCATTCCTCAAGAAATGTCTTATCCTTCTCGAGAAATGTATGTCCATTCTTACGTCTGTGAGCTATGTCTCAGGCCTCTTCCCTCTCTTGGAACTTTGAATCTTCTAAAGTGTACAGGGGTGTTATCAGAGTTTGTTTTGTGCCCTTTATCATGATTACTTCTCCTATTTGAAACCTCGTACCCGTTGCGGTTAAATAACTTATGTCTTCTCTTATGAATCGTCTTATGCAGTGTGTACTTCATTGTGACCCTATCCTGAGGGTATCCTGGTGACTGTTTTCTCAGGCTTTGTCCTGTGCCATAATTAAAGAAATTAATTAATAAGAACCATTGCCTTTGTCCTTACACGGTGGGTCGTGTTTTGGGGGGGCAGTGGGGAATTGTTGTAGCCTTGCACGGTGGCCATTTTAGTGGTGAACCGCAGGCTTGGCCTGTGGTCCCGTGGGCTGTGTTTGGGTGGTTGGGGATAGTGAAACCCCCACCCGTTTTTGGCTTTGGGTGGCAGAGGATAAAGGACCGCCCCCGTTTAATTTGAGCTGATCAGTCTCTTTAAATAAATTTAACAAGATAAATGGACTTTACTTGTATCTCTTTTTGGTTTTTGGTGCACTTGGTGCATTGGTTAGTTCTGTGCTTGGAGCTTCCTTTCCTGTAAGTGTTGGGCTTGGGTTGGTACCCCTTATGCCTTATTTACTTTACTTCTCATTTTTCTGCCACTTGTAATTCCTTGCTGAGGTGTTCTTTGTTTTATTGAATGCCTCAGGTTCAAAGCCTTAGCTGCTAGCAGTGTAGCCCGGAGTCTTCGGGAGTTTTAGTTGTTGTTTTACCCCGCTGCTGCGAGGTAGTTGTTGTTAGTTTCCTTCTTGTGTTCAGACATGCTAGTTTGGAGCCAACGGGTTAGTGTCAGGTTGTTGACGCCCGTTGTGCCCTTTTGATACTTTATAGCTTAATTGCCAGTTAAATTCCACTACTTTTAGATCTTGTGTATCTTGCTCTCTGGGAATGATTTATGTCTAGGTGCATTATAGTTATAAAATGGCTTTTCCTTTATCATCATTGCATTATTTTTAACTGAAATCCTTATCTTTAAAGTCTCCTAAAGATATTTTCTATACTCATACTACGCCTAGATATGTGCATATCATTTACTTTATGTCATATCATCACGTGCATTTAGGACCTTAAGTGAACTAAATCAAGTACTTTCCGCTGCAACTACATATATTTTCTCGGTGGACTAGTTGATCCACGAACTGAGAGACACAGTTCTTACCCCAAACCCTAATAAATGATTTCAAATGATGACCTATCATGTAAACATGTTTTGATTAATTAAGTAGTAGGTTCCCTCCTGAGCGTCTGCAGTTGTCTCCTGCATTACGTGGCATCATGACGCGTATTTTCTCTTACTCTGATAGTCCTAAATTTGGAGAAAATGCGGGTTGTGACACCCGTGACCAAGGGCGTGTAAACATAAAGCTCATCTCAATATCCTGTCGTGTTGCTGACTCAAAGATGTGAAGAATCATTAGTACACACCCGTGTACTTCAAGTCACGCCCGTGACTTTCCAATGTCACACCCGTGATCCATCCTCAAGCTCGGTCGACCGTCCTGAAGCCATGACATGATTTCCTTCATGTACACACCCATAACCCATGGGTCACGCCTGTGTCCAATCATGCACGCCCTAGATCACGCCCCATAACACGCCCCGAGGATATTCAGCCAAGTACATGCCCGTGACATTTCATGTCACGCCCATGTAATTTCTCTGCCGCCAGAATCACGCCCTTCCCGCCGAAGATTTCCCACCAAGCTGCATTTTAAAGATTACATGCCTGTGGTCACGGGCGTGACCAAGGGCATGACACGCACGTAACGCCTGCAGTAACTCCAGAAGGCGCCCTATCCGCACCAGCTTCGATCACACCCCTTACACGCCCTTGGTCACGGGCGTGACCGAGGGCGTGTAACCTCAATTTTTGCCTATTTAAAGGCAGTTGCTCCTGATCTCAAGGCATTCAATTTTCCACCCTTCTTGGGTCGAAACTCCTTCCCTCTGCCCACTTTTGGGGCAGAATTCTTCTTACTTGTACATTTTCATGTTTTTATTAGTTTAGATTTTATTTTCATGTAATTTTAATTTCATGCAATTTCAATTTATGCAATGTAGTATTAGATTTTATTTCATGCAAGGCTTTCAATTTCTTGTACTCCTCTCTTTTTTTATGTAATTCAATTCTATTTTAATAAAATGTCTTTCTTATTCCATTCATCTCTTTTATTTTTATGTCGAGCAAATTAATATTAAATCTTGAAAATTGCAAACTTCGGATGGAATTAATCCTTCTCGTTATTTTCTCTCTTTTCCTCCTTTGATTTATTCTTGATTTATATCGGGTTCATATGTCGATGTGTGGACTTTCGTATCTGTTTTCATATTCTAGTTAGTTGAGAGGCTCGTGAGTACGAATCGATCGCTCGGGAATAAAAAGAGTTGATCGCAACCCTCGAGAGAGGATGACGGAAATCTTTTGGATATGAATCAAATCTTATAGTAGGCTTCACCTCGTAAGGCAAGTATTAGGTTATTAATTATAGAATGAGAATTCGGTTGATATTCCTAATCTTAGTTGGACGTATTCCTTGATAGAGGTACGTTCATAATCCGGGAATCTCCACGGTCAAGGATTGGATTAGAAGTTTATATCACTTTTAATTTTTTTCATTCGAAGTACGTTTTGATCAAGATAGTTTTCTTCTCTTTATTTCTTTGTTTTGATTTTAATTATAAATTATCTCCAAAAATATTATTCGATAAAATAATAGTTTTGTTTTCCCAAAGTAAAAATACTCGACAGCCCCGAGTATAATACGACCTTGATATGATTTTCATATCCTATGCTATGAACGATAGGTACGCTTGCCTATCCGTTTATAATATAATTAAATCTCTAAATTTTACGTATTAATTATCTTATCTAATGATTTTTTTAGGGTTTGTTTTACTTAACTAAAGAGACAATTTGCAAACAAATTTAAGGTTTAAAGGATGGTAAAAAGGATTATGATCAATCTAAAATCACCTTGGAGTGAGAATAATCAAGAGAAGGAAAAATAAATCTAATTCCGTTTAAATACACTACTTGACCGTGGAGGTTCCCGAAGCTTGAGCATGCCTCTCTCAATGGATGTGTGCAACTCTCTTTACTCTTGAGTGATTGATTTATACTTTGAGCCTCTCGGCTAGCTAAGTATGAAAACTTGAACGAAAATCATATATAGAAAATATGGTCTCGCTAATTAAAAATCAAAAGTAAATCAAGTGTTTACAAAAACGGAAAAAAAGAGAGCTAGAAGATCGTAACTTGATTATCTCATCCTCGGATCATTTCGATCGAGCACTAATGAGAATTAGTTAATCATGGTGGAGGGGAAAAAGCGAGAAAAATAAAAGTGCATTAAGGAGAAATTAACTAAAGTAGAAAGAGTGAATGAAAGAGAGTAAAACTAAATTTTATTGAAATAAAAACTATTACAAGCCTTAAAGAGGATTACAATACTAGAAATGAAGAGATTACAAGCTTAAGTTAGGCTATTGCAAGAAAGAAAATTATAACATTGTTTGACATTAAGAGAGAGAAAAAAAGGAAAGACATGAACAAAAGTATGAAAATAATCACTAACAGCTCTAGCAGCACCTCCCCTCTCCAAAATTCTGAACCCTGGACTCAAGGAGATCCCCTGAATTTATAGAAAAAAAATTCAAGTTACACTCCCTCGATCACGGGCGTGACCGAGGGCGTGTAATCCTTGTTCATCTCAGCTTCGGCATTGGCGTGGGTCTTGCGTGGCGGCGCAGCGGAAAAGGACATGTCACAGCCGTGACATTTGGGTCACGGGCGTGTACTTGGACGGATTCATTTAATGCAGTGTGGGCTTGCTTGCAGCGCGGCGGCGAGCAGGGATCACGCGGGAAAGTCACGGCCATGACATATGGGTCACATGCGTGACTTGAGTTGACTTCTCGATGGCATCTCCACGTCTCGACGGCAGCTCCATTGGGAAGATTCTATGTTTACACGCCCTTGGTCACGGGCGTGACCTTTGGGTCACGGGCGTGACTGAGGGCGTGACTTGCTGTGGACGAGCTCAAACTGCACGGCATTAATTCTGGTCTGATCTTATGATTAGACACCCATGGTCACGGGTGTGACCTAGGGCGTGTAATGCAAATTTTTCCAAACTTGTCCCAAAATTCTGTAAAAATACAAATAAACTAAATTAGAAACAAATTTTGTAAAAGAACTATTTATGAGCTAAAATTGATATGAAAAAGAAAATTTCATATTAAATAATTACTAAAATTTATACTAAAAAGGTTATATAAAAATCTCATTATGTTAAAATCAAGGATAAATTATAAGTATTCTAAGGAGAGAAAAAAGAGAATCTAAATATAATTCATGAAGTTTATTAATCCTTTGATCATCTCGACCGAGTACTAATAGAAATTTAACTACTCATGGAGATAGAGGAATCAACAAATATGAAAGAGTTCATGATGAAATTTAGAAGAGATTAAGAAAAAGAACAACTAATTTTTATTAATTTTTGCAAAAGAGATTACAAACTATGGAATTTAAATAGTAAACTATTGAAATGAAAGATACAATTGCAAAAGAAAAGTACACGAATTGAAACTTACAATTACAATAGAAAAAGAAATACAAGAATTGCTTAAAAGCAGAAAATAAAGCAAGAAATGAAGGATTGAACTCCCAAAATTCGTCCCTTCAGTTATGGTGGAGCTGACTTTAAATAGGCTGCAAATTGAGGTTACACGCCCTCGGTCACGCCCATGACCAAGGGCATGTACTTGGTATGATCGAAGCTGGTGCGGGATATACGCCTTCCGGCTTCAATGCGGGCATTACGTACGTGTCACGCCCTAGGTCATGCCCGTGACATAGGGCATGTAATCTTTAAACAGCGCCTAGAGAGAAGCTTTCGGCGGTAAGTGGCGCGGGAGGGATCACGCCCGTGAACTAGATGTCACGCCCCTGGTCATGCCCGTGACCGGGGGCGTGTAACTTTAAATGATGTGGCAGGCATATCTGGATACTAAAGGTGGGTCGTGTACTTGGCGAATCTTCACAGAATGAGCCTGGGGTGGCGGCAGCAGGTCTGGAACACATCTTAGGCTGTCACGCCCTTGGTCACGCCCGTGACCTTGGGCGTGTACTTGCAATTTTTGCTCAAAATGCCCAGAAGACCTGAAAAACCCATAATAAGCTTAAGTTAGCTCATATAAATGAAAAGAAACAAATTACATGAGATAATTCAAATATATTATGAATTCAAATAAAAATAGTATTAAAAATATATTAAAAGATGAGTATAAAAAGTACTCATCAGAACGCGAGATCACGGAGCGTCATTATTCCCGATTGTCAGACCATATTGGAATAACCTCGCTCTGATACCACTTGTTGGATCTTGAGGCGCCCTTAGAGGGGGGTGAATAGGGTTTTTAGAAAACTTTAGGTTTTTAAGAAAACTTTTGTAATTTTCTGCTAAGTAAATTGAAACAAAAAGTAAAGGGCTAGAAATATGAAATCAAATTTAATTAACATGAAAAGACATGATTATCATTTATAAAATTTGATTACAAAATCTGATTTCTATGATGCTAGAAATCAAAGGCGAATATGGAATACTCTTTTCGTTTTATATACCGACTCTTCTCACTAAGAACCGGTTGGCTTTAGCTGATCTTTCCCCAACGGTCTCAAGCCGCTCTAGCCTTTCTATCCCCAGAAAGGCCTCGAGCACCCCTTAGATCTACACCCTAGACCTAGTCACCAACACAAGGCGAATTCCTCCATTTGTCCTACCCAGACCTAGTCGCCAACACGAGGTGAATTCACTACACGATTATAATGAAAGAGGTACAACAAAATATAAAACACAAGTAAAACTCCCTATGAAGAATTTTGGAGATGATGAGGACTCGCTGAATATCGTTGAAGTTGAAGTGCACGTTCTTCGCGTTGGGTGAGCGTTGATCTGATCCTCCTTTGAATTCTTCTCTTAAATTTGTGTGGGAGATGGTGGTTTGGAAAATACGGCCCTCACAGAGTTTCTGAAGTGTTGGAATATAATGGTGATTGATGGTTTGACTCTTCCCCTCCCCCAATTGGATCTTATAACACTTTCAGTGGATGAAGAGGAGGAGTTTCCCCACCTTCCCCAAAGAAATCGAGCACCAGAAGCTAGGATCGACATGGCGCCGAAAGCTCCACCTCCGGCCATGGCGACTCGCCAGAATTCGCGCCACCAAACCCCCACACAGGTCTGATCCACCTCCTCTCCCTTAGTGCTAGATCTTCTGATAATTTGGGGCTTGATCCGAGCTCAATTGGGCTCGGATCGTGCTTCCGAAAGGGCTCGATTCGAGCTCTCTTTCCCCTCCTCTAAACCTCGATTTCGACCACCTCCGGCCGGCCAACCACCCCTTATCGTCGACCACCACCTCAACGGAGGTGGTGGCGGCATTGGCCGGTCGGGAAGAGGCATAGGTGACCGGGAAATCGTCCCACAAAGAAGCCCAGGACGGGTTGTCGCGCACCGTCCATCCATCGGGGACGATGACCATGAGCCGTCGGATATGTCGTGATCAGTTATTCGCAGATTTAAATGATGATGTTTTTGGTAACGGTCCAGGCCCGCCAACACGGGACCCAGCTGGACCGCCGGCACCCTCCCAGCCCAGGCCCACCAACACGGAACCCAGTTGGCACTGGAATGGTTCAGCCTAACCAGATGGTCTGCATACCATGCACCCCAACCCCTCTCTGTCCCACCATAGGGCACAGTGGGTTGTTGGAGACCGCAGTCCCCCTTTGATGAAAATTGAGCCATTTAAGCGGCAGTGCGTGGACTTCCCAGGAGGTCACCCATCTCAGAACTACTCCAGCCCGAGCACTCTTAACTATGGAGTACTTTCACTTCTCATCACCAATTGAGCTGCAACACAATTGGTGATGAGAAGTGAAAGTACTCCATAGTTAAGCGTGCTCGGGCTGGAGTAGTTCTGGGATGGGTGACCTCCTGGGAAGTTCACGCGCTGCCGCTTAACTGGCTCAATTCTCATCAAAGGGGGACTGCGGTCTCCATCAACCCACTGTGCCCCATGGTGGGACAGAGAGGGGTTGGGGTGCATGGTCTGCAGACCATCTAGTTAGGCTAAACCCTTCCGGTGCCAACTGGGTCCCGTGTTGGTGGGCCTGGGCTGGGAGGGTATCGGTGGTCCAGCTGGGTCCCGTGTTGGCGGGCATGGACCGTTACAAAATGTGCAATCTTGGAGGATAGCACTTTTTGTAACGGTGCAGGCCCGCCAACACGGGACCCAGCTGGACCGTCGGGACCCAGCTGGCACCGGAAGGGTTCAGCCTAACCAGATGGTCTACAGACCATGCACCACAACCCCTCTCTGTCCCACCACAGGTCACAATGGGTTATTGGAGACCGCAATCCCCCTTTGATGAGAATTGCGCCAGTTAAGCGGCAGTGCGTGGACTTCCCAGGAGGTCACCCATCCCAGAACTACTCCAGCCCAAGCACGCTTAACTAGGAAGTACTTTCACTTCTCATCCCAAACGTGCTCGGGCTGGAGTAGTTCTGGGATGGGTGACCTCCTGGGAAGTCCACGCGCTGCCGCTTAACTTGTTCAGTTCTCATCAAAGGGGGACTGCGGTCTCCAACAACCCACTGTGCCCTGTGGTGGGACAGAGAGGGGTTGGGGTGCATGGTCTGCAGACCATTTGGTTAGGCTGAACCCTTCCGGTGCCAGCTGGGTCCCATGTTGGTGGGCCTGGGCTGGGAGGGTGTCGACGGTCCAGCTGGGTCCCGTGTTGGCGGATCTTGACCGTTATAACTCGTTCAATAATATTAAAGTCTCGTTGCGCGGTGTCTTCGTTTAAGGAGAAAGTACAACCCTTATTGAACAAATTGAGTGATAATACAAGAAATGAATTACAAGCAACTGGGATTCTTCCCTTGTTTTCTATTCCCAACATAACCCAAAATATTCCTCTGATTACCACCTTGCTTCGGTCATACTCAAGAAAAAATAGGGCTTTCCAGCTGAGAAAAGTTTACAAAAAAATGACAGTTAATGTTGTTGCATTGATGCTTGGTCTACCAAATAGAGGGTTGCATTTCACATTTAATAGGACCCCTATAGCTAACTACGAGAAAAAGGATTTGGCAGCAGAGTTGTTGCGACTTTCAGAGCCAGAATGGAGTGAAGAGGTTGATGCTCTAAGGGTTCAGGCCCTTGTAAAGTATGTTCTATGCAAGCTATTTTTCCCACTTAAGATAATGAAGATACCTAGATGTCTACATACATTTGGAGGAGTTAAAAAAATATAACTGACCCGAAGCAGTTCATATATTTTTACAGTCACAAATCTGTGAATTACGTTATGCAGCCTCCAAAAGGGAATCTAAAGAGAGTTTGGGGTACATGGAAGGTTGCTCAATCCTCTTGGTGGTGAGACAAAGATCAATGTTAGCATTAATTTTAACTACTAAATGTTTTGTTTAATGTTAAATTTCATATGTGGATGTGTGATTTTATGAGTACACCAACTTTCTATCGGTTGATGACGAATTAGCGAGGCCGTGGCTTTGTCGAAGGTCTCCAAAGTTTAGGTTTTCTAATAAATTTTGTGCAGAATTAAGTGCAAAGTTATGCGCCCGCGGGAGGGTACAATAATGTTAGCCTATTAATTATTTAGATTAAATTGCAAATTGGTAAATATTTAGAAATGACCATCAATGTATTCTAAAGGTTAAGCAGTCGTTCGAGAATATATTGCCAGGTGAGGAGCTTTTATTAGGAGCTGTAGCAACATCAGACAGCGATTTTGAAGTGTCCGAGAGCAACCAAGAAGAAATGAAGGACCAAGTTTGTGTGGAGGAGAAAACAGATAAACAAGAATTAAAGAAATATATGAAAAGAAAAGTAGAAAGGTATTTGGCAAAATTAGAGGAAAACAATAAAAAGAGAAGAAAAAATACGGAGAGGGAGAAGAAGAATTTCTTAATGAACAAAAAAAATAAAGGTAAAGATAAGGTAAAGATAAAGGGGAATATTGAAGTTAAAAGTAGGGAGAAACATGAGGAGAAACTAGGGGGAAGAAATGGAAAGGTTTGTGGATCGAATTACTTTAGAGATAATGGTTGTGTCGAAAAAGATTCATGATTTTGTAGCGGAAGAGGTGAATAAATTACGTGGCGATATATATAGTAAGATTGATGCAATAACTACCACCATTTTAGATGGCCTCAATCGCCCCCCATCACGTACATATGAAGAACCAACAGTCTCCCATAATTCTACACCTATCGGCTCCAACCACTCTTCACCGTATGAAGAGCCAAATGATAATGATCATGTCAACCAGCCATAACCTAATATTTGTGATGCTTTGGTGCTTTGTCCTGATCCTTCAAATAAGATGGAGAGCGGTAGAAGCTTGATAAAAAAAATTAAAGGGCGATGTGATCGGAGAAAAAATTCTAAATTTCCTTCCTCAACCTCTGAATTAACATATCCAGGAAGGTCAAAAATTTCCAAAGCAAAGCGTCTAATAATAGGCCACGTTAGGGAAACGTTCCCTAGCAGGTTATAATTTTTAACATTTTCTTCTTTTTTGTCAAAGCTTTTGAATTTAAAATCACTAATTTTGTAGTTTAACTTGTTAAACCTTTTGTGCATAAATAGTGTGGTGATTCAAGTAGGTAATATTGTTTTGTATCGATCACAAATTGATGATCTACTAGGAAATGGGTGGATTAGTGATGCACACCTGGATGCTTACAGCATAGTGCTTACAGTACAAAAATCAATTAATCCGTTAAAATTTAAGCACTTCTTGTATGTGTCTCCAAATCATGTTGTTAGTATTAATTCTCCATTTTGTGATGTGTACATACCTTCACCTTATGTTTAAAGGCTTGATACAGTACTTACATTTGTTATGCAGAACCTCAAAAGAAGCAAAATGGCTGCTAAAGCACTGGTCAACCACATCATCAATAACTCGGTGATGTACGCAGAATTTTTTCTTATCCGCGTACACCATACAAATCATTGGGCTTTGCTGGTTGGTAACATAAAGGAGGAGTGTTGGCAATACTATGATTCGTTGTATAAAATTTCAAATTGCAACAAGCTTCGGAAAGTGGCACGAAAGTTTATTAATAGATCAAAATTGTAAACATTTTGTTAAAACCTTTTTTATCTCTTGCAGATAGATTATTTTGAAGATCTAGGTGAAGAACTTCCAGAAAACATACAAGAATGACTGATTTTCTATGTTGCTGAAAATCCAACGCAAGATAGCTTAGATGATTGTGGCGTTTTCGTTATGATGTATATGAAGACAATTGTTGCGAACAAAAAAATTGATTGGACAAAGTATCAATTTTTGGGAAAACAAATGGCAAAGATACGGGCAGAAATTGCATTAGAGATATTCAAAGAATTTCCTGACAAGATAATGAGTGAGTGGTTTTTGGTCAATAGAATAATTAGTTTTCATAAATAATAGTTTTTAAATACTCAGAATGCTATGTTAGGCAAATAAATAAGTGTGGTCTGTCATTTTCCACGTAGCGTTGGTTTAAACCAATAAGTGGAATATGACTGGATTTCAGAATTACCCACTCAATCTGCGGCAATACGACCGTAATATTGTTTAATAAGCTCGTTTTGGTAGAAATACGGCCGCATTTCAGCCATACAGCATCATTCAGATAGCTGATCATGTTAATCTGCTAAACTCTACTTCTCAGATACTTATTTATACATTTCATTCAATATTTGACAGGTCGTTGAAGAGGTATGTTCGTTGAAGCTCGAGATAGGTTGATTACAAGGATTTGTCCAAGAAGATGTATAGAAATATTTCCTTGGACAACTACTAAGATGACAATGACTTTGATAGTTATTAATTTTGGATTTTAAACTAATTTAGAACATTAATTTAATTGTATAAAGTATTTACTACATTAGTTACAATGGTTTATGCGTAGTTTTGATTGCAATGAACACGTGTATTATGATATTGCAGCTTACTTCTGTATTTAAATAGCTGAATAGTCATTTCTCACTGCATGATATCATATTCAAAACTAAATTCTGAGTATTTATGTTGTTCGGCTTGGTCAAAGCCAAGATACCGTCGTATCAAGTTTTTTCAGAGATGTATTTCATCAAAACTAGGGAGTTTTGTGTAATAAAATCCGATTGAAATTATTTTACTATGGATACTAGTTTATTCAGATAGGATAAAATATGAATACTACCGTATTCAGGTCATATTAAAACCAAACATAGATGAAATTAATAGCTTTAAAACATAACAACTAATTACTTTAACAAATAGTTCACCATTTGAAGACATTAGGAGTACATGAAAAGTTAAACGGTATGTTAATAGATAAGTCGTCATTTAGCGAGAATTCGTCGTTCAAATCACCATTTGGTGGTGTGGGGTTCGAATTTGAACCAACATCGCAAGAAATATCCATAAAATTATGCTCCTTCCGTGGCCCACAAAAATCAACTGTAGCCAACACCTTTCCTTTAGCTACACGCGACTTCTCTGTTTGACAATTGTTAAAAGATAATAGTTAATTCCAAAGTTATTCAATGCAAACAAAAATAAATTTTGTAATCATACTTGTTTTTTTGGAGGTAGATTCTCAATAACTCTTCAAACGTGCCTTAGGGGCTCCTTTTGGTCGCATAGATTGAGGATCTTTCAAAACACATTTGGTCATCTGTAACTTGTCAACAATTCCCTTTTTCTTTTTTTCATCATTGTCAACCATATTTTCTAAAACTTCACCAACATCATTAATTACATTCACCGTGTAGTCCTTTGCAATTTGACAATTTTCAATTCGTTGACATAAGTCATAGGTGCACCGCATCATATGATTTCTGAAAATTAAGTTCGACTCATAGTGGTTTGAGGTTGTCGGGAGTGCAAATTTGTTTCCTTTCTTAGCTTGCATTGTAAATCTCCTTAATATGTAAGTTGGTTGAATATTTTGTACATTATGAAAATTGTAAACCCGCAAAGCATGCTCACACAATAAACCTTTTGTTTGAAAACCTCTACAAGAGCACTCTATATCATTGCTCTTCGTGTCTATTATCACAATCCACTGCTTGTCAAGACCACAATTATCGGTAAGGCGTGTGTTGTATACAATTGTATCTTGGTCATATATTGATTCCTCGGCCACGAGCAAACTAACTACACCCTCCATAAAAGTATGCTCAAATATTGAATATATTTTTTGAGTATATATTTTTGACATTTGCCTAAGGATCAAGCAATTATTGAATTTTAGAGAGATGGAACCTTGTTCGCATTTGAAGTGTTCCTCGTGTTCCCTCCTTCGCCAACCGTCAATCAGTTTTTCCACACCAAGGAAGCATTCGGCTAGTGAACTTGTAGCCTTTGAACACCCGTAAAGACTATGATTTGCAGATTTACTACGTTGGATAGATAAAATGCCGATATCAAATACGTACTTATTAAAGGCAGTAGACCACTTCTTCTTAATGTTGTAAAGATCACTTAACCATCGGTTGTCTTGCAAATTTCTTTGGGTTAGCATTTGGCTCTAATATAGCTCAAACTCCAATTCAGTGTCACATTTACTCATGCACGTATAAAATAAAGACCTAATGTGCTTTTTTTTATTAAAAGAAGGTACCTTAGACGGTGTTTTCTTCGAAATATGCCACTGACATAAGCGATGACGAGTAGAAGGGAAGACCATCTCAATAGCAACTTCCATTGCCTGATCTTGATCTGTGTAAATCGTGATTGGTTGCTTACCTCCTACAAACTTTAGGAAGACCTCAAATACCCAACAGAAAGATTCTATCATCTCATGTGCTACAAACGCGCAACCAACAAAAACATTTTGTCAATGGTTGTTTACTGATATAAAAGGAGCGCAAGCCAAATTATATTTGTTTAGCTTGTAAGTGGTGTCAAAAATAATTACGTCGCCAAGACATTCATAATCCAATTTGCCAGCCCATCAATCCAAAAGAAATTATGCAAGCGGTTCATTTCATTTGTTTGTATATCAAAAGAGAACATGTTATCTAACAACTGTCTTTCCTTAAATATTTCCAATAATTTAGCTGCATCTCCTATTTCGATGAGCGCTTTTCTTTCCTGTTGCACAAGTTTATATGCATCCCCTTTCATGAAGCCTACATTATGAACACCACCAACTTCTCCTGCCATGAGATTGAACGTGCCAATAGTTCGTATTCCAACTCCGGTCATATTCTTAATCAACATTGCCTGACCATCAGATACATGGCGATGAGATCTCAACAAATGTGCATCTTGTGGTAATGTCAAGGGATGATTGTGCTCTTCAATAAATTTAAGCACCATCCAGGTCTTACCGTCTTTGTCGGCAGTGAAGTGTAAGCAAGCTAAGCAACCTGTCCTAGTATCGCTCTGGCGGAATTTCTTCTGCACATCAGTACACGACTTCTGAATCTTAAACCCTGCTTTTGAGCAAGAGAACTCACGTCCCTTGAGGATCCGTGTATGGGTACAGTAAAATACATGTTGCTTTCGCAGGCTGAACCCCCATTTAAGAGCATATTCTGAGTACATTTTGTAAGCCTCCTCCTCTGAATGAACCGTGGGAAACAATAATTCCTCTTTGTGCACATGCAAATATGATGTTATAGAGACACGCGTATACTACAGAAATGAGGTCGTATTTCGGACAATATGACCATATCGTAATATATACGGTGGGAATAAGATAATATCATACGGTTTTCAGCTCCTCCTTCGGTGGAGAAGGAATCATGTCCTCCTCCTTCGACTTCTCGAATGATAGATTGTTGAACGACATACCAGTATACTAAGCGGACGGAAGTTGTTAACTTGTGTTGCTATGGAAGATCTCCCTCGCCACCAGATTAAGTTGGAAGTCTTCTTGAACCTCGTAAGTCTTGGCTATAAAAAAAAACGATTTCGGTCAACGTTGTCGATGATGAAACCATAAAAAAAGGGAGCTTGGAGTTTGAGTTCGCCGACGGCAGGGCTCAGCTATTTCCGCATTTACGGACGGAGTGGAGTTACAGACCAAAACATAGTCAGCTTGGAGTTTGAGTTCGCCGGCGGCAGAGCTATGCTATTTTCGCATGCTTCGAGGTAGGGGGATCGCTAGTTACTAGTTGCCTCAGCTGGACATTTGCTCTGCAGAGTTCAGCTGGGGGTAGGGAGAACGCAAGACCCTAAAAGCGAAAATAGGAGCGAGAAAACGTAAGGGCAAAAGAGGAAATTGAGAATTTATAATATGCACAAAACATTTGGTACGTAGAAAACAATTTGTGCAAACAAGAAAGGGAATTGTTGTGATAGCAATCCCCAAATTTAATACATAAAACACAAACTTACCCGTTTAAATGCCCGCAACAAGCGCAAAAATGTACCACACGTCTTCCCTCCTAATTGATCTCGGCGCAAAATTTTTAGACGAATTCGGTTCGATAAATCGCCCGGCTTCACACGCAGCCGGGGAAAAACCCGGAACACAGTAGCAGTTGTGCTCTGTTTCGCTTACCCAGCGAGCGCCCCCTTCCTTCGCTTCCTGCAGCCGGACGGTCTCCCTCCTCGCCCCGACGAGCTCTAGGTCGTGGTTTCCTGTTCCCGATGTCTACAACCGATGTGTTTTTCTGGCCCGCCCTACAACCACTGCCAGTGCCTCCTACGTCTACTTTCTCCGAGTCATACTCCTCCCCGCAAATCCTTTCGTCCACCTCCGAGTCAACAGAAGCCCTTCCCGTTCCTTCCACTCACCGGAACCAGGCCCCAGCACATCCAAAAGCTTAAAAGGCCTGTTTGGTCCGTCTCCCTCTTGCAAATAGAGAAGTCCTTGCTCTCCATAGCCCTTAAAACGTCCCTTTTCTAAATCCTGAGAATCCAGTTGCTGCTACCGTTTCCTAACACTTATGCACACAAGGTATATCTCTCAGTTTATTTTCTTGCATTTTGTTCACTCTATATTTAATCTTATCTGAACTTTAAAAATTCATAGCTGACCACTAATTACAGTGGCGGAACTAGAAATTTGACTCAGTCCGGACACATTTATTAAAAATTTAAGATAAATCATTAAATGAAATAATACATCTGACCAACTGAATATGCAAGATTTGTGAAAATTTATATGCATCTAGTTTGTGAAAATTTGCTATCATCTAAACATTTGAACATGCAAGTATTTTGAAATTATACAAACATGGAACTTTATTGAAGTTATTTCAGATTATTCTTTTCTAAATTAAAATTTTGGAAATTCCTAAATCTCATCATTTTTTCATTTTTAAAAGGTTGATATGAAACCTGAGTATTTGATTTAATTAAAGTAGTAGTTCTAATCTGAATGACTCACAAATATCAGATCACAATTACTAGACTTCATCATAATTTTAAGTTTCATTGCTGATTCAAAATCATGGGAACCTGGATGAATATTTAGTTTAATTAGATCAAGTGGCACTACTAGAAAATTGACTTTTAGCCAGGGCAAATTCCCGTGGCTAAAAGTTCAAAATTGTGGCAAAAGACTTTTAGCCACGGACTGCAGTGACAAATGGGCGTGGGCAATACGAGCGTGGCAAAAAAGTATTTGTCATGCTCTTTCTGTGGCAAATACCCTTTTTCTATGACTTTTTGCCACGATTTTAGACTTTTTGCCATGATAATTTGACTATTTGACACGGCAAATGGCCGTGGGCAATACGAGCATGGCTAAAAGTCAATTTTCTAGTAGTGTGGGTGGTTCCAAAACACTTTGAAACTAACAGAATCAATACATATATAGCTTGAGAGTGAAACAAAATAGTTCTAAGGTTAATATATCATATCATTTTTATGTCATAATTCATTTTTTTACTTATAGAATTAAATAAACAAATGTCTAAATTGGCAGAGTCAAAATTGACTGAATAAATATTTTCATGTCTAATACCAGATAACACAATAATGTTTTTATTATTGGTAATAAGACATACGGAATGGTTAAAAGTTACCTGATAACCTTCATCACATAGCTGGCTTATGCTAGTGAGGTTATGTTTGAGACCCTTGACATATGCTACCTCTTTGGAGGTAACTGCTCCAACTTTGATTTTTCCATATCCTTTGGTTTGCCCATAGTTGGAGTCTCCAAAAATCACTTTGGGTCCAAGCTTTGCCTTGTAATTGCTTAAGTTGGCCTTGTTTCCTGTCATGTGCTTGGAGCACCCATTATCCAAATACCACTGTTCTTTTATGCTTGGATAGCCTTGTACCTGCACAATAGAAAATAAACTAGTTATTCTTGACCCAGACTACCTTGGGTCCTTTTGTCTTTCCACAAAAATCTAAAATGTAAGACATCTCAGGATGATCCTTATAGCCTTGTGGATGATATTTCCTTGGAGGAATGATCCACTCAGTAAAGGGATTTTTAGTATATTGAGAATAAGAAGCACGTCGTAAGGGCCCGGGTTGAGGAATCGAAGAATGAAGATGCCCGGGTTGAGGAATCGAAGATTCGAAGGCAAAGTCATCCGCTCCGCCTCGGCCTTCAGTCGCAAATCGCCACAAACTCGCAATCGCACGTCGTAAGGGCCTGGGATATTAGAGGAGAAATGACCAAGCACAACCTCTCTTCTAATTTCCTCCAAAACAAACCTAGGCATGTGCCCGGGTGTGTCTAGGTGTGGGTCCGCCTATTGCTAATTATCATAGAACCTATTTGTCATTAATTTGAAAATCTTTCTTGTTCATCTTTCATGTTATTATTGGGTTGGTTTGAAATTTCAAACCTTCAAATACCCCATATGATTCACACCTTCCTACCATACAAGAAAATCACCATTAACCTCAGTAATCAATTGATGGCCACTTACCCCCTTACTCCCCATCATCATTTTATTTAAAGGGGTTTGAGATTCAAAGCAAATACACCATAAAAAGGCCATAATCATTTCTTGGAGAGTGGCTGAGAGCGGAGATGCTGTGAGAGATGGTGCTGCGGTAGGCTGCACACAACAAGACAGCGGGTTGCATAAGCGTGACAATATCGAGTCTCTGTGGGGTTCTTTTTTTGGTGGTGGTGGGTCATCCGACGACGAAGGTTCGTTCTGATACGAACCTTGTGCATCCGTTTTACGGATTGTAGCCAATTTCATATTACCTTTTTGTGAATTTTTTGTAGTCCGAGTTTTGTTGCAGTGTATTTTTTGGGTTTGTATTTCTTAATTTGAGTACTTTAATTTATTGTGTTAATAAAATTATGCCAAATACATGTTTTCTTGGTTCTCTGCATTTACTGTGTTTGGGGATTGCGCTTTCGTGACCAGAAATCCGAACAAGCGGCATCAAAACAGGGTTCTGTGGGCGAATGATTAGACAAAGATTTGACTGCGGTGCTGAACGACTAGGTTCTCTTCCCATCCTTTCAGATCTGACCTTAAATTAATCAGGTCTTTTAATCGTGCCAGAGGACAGCTATGACAGGGAAGAATACGACTTTGGCTCGGTACTCGCTGGTGAAGTTCGATGACAACGAAAATTTTAGTCTGCGGAAGATTTAAGTTAAAGATATACCAGTTGAGCATGAGTTGATGCAGGTTCTACAAGGATGAGATAAATTGACCACTAAAGTGAAGGACGAGAAGTGGGTTGACTTAGATGAGCGTGTCACAAGTACCATCAAAATGTGCGTTGACGACAATGTACTCTTCAACATCGGCGTCAATGAGTCTGCAATCAAGCTTTGAGAGAAACTTGGGAGATTGTATCTGGCGCCAATTTGTTGACTACAAGGTTGATGTTGAAATGACTATATGAATTGAAGATGCAAGAGGATGACATCATGCTGAGCACTTTAATGTATTCAACAACCTTCTAAACCAGTTGAAGGTGGTTAGTACAAATGTGTAGGAAAAAGACAAGATCCTACTACTTCTTACCTCACTCTCGTCGTCCTTTATACACATGATGATCACGCTTCTGTATGAGAAGGATACAGTAGGGCTCGAGGAGGTCACATCGGCGTTACTACCCAATCAGATTTTGAAGGACCTTGCTCCTGGGGGTGAGCATATTTTGGCGGTAGATGGATGGGGGAGAGCGTTCGACAGGGGATTGAGAGGTGCACGGGCTCGGGCGGCTTCGAAGAAGACAGTTGTTTGTTACCTCTATAGATAGAGCGGTCACATCAGGAGAAACTGCCAGCAGCGTGCTCAGAGTTCTGGAACGTCCAATAAGTGAGTATGGTGATACTAAATCTGAGAGTGGAGAGTGATGGTCTTTTTACCATCACTGAGAGTCGTGACGGCTCTGATAAATAAATTTTGGATTCTGGTGCATCGCAACACATATGCTCGGATGCATCAATGCTCAGTTTTGTGAAGGTGATGACCAGGTCAGTCTATTTAGGTTACAGTTCAGGTTGTGACATCACGGGCGCATGGATGATAGACATACAGACGCATGATGAGGTGGTGCGAAGGCTTGCGGGGGTATATTTGGTGCCTAAGTTGCGTGAGAATTTGATATCATTGAGAAGCTTAGACTCATGTGGCTGCAACTTTGCTGCAAGAGAGGACCCGGTGAAAGCTGTACGATTCGATAGCTTGGACCGACTGATGGTGACCATGGTGCAAGGTGGTACGCCTATGATTTCTACAGGTGACATGGTGGATGGTTGAGGTGGTGTAGTGGATTCCCCTTGCGTGACTCGTCTTCGACGATTCATCTTTTGTTATCTAGGTGCGTCGACTTCCCGTAGGTGAACCAGAGCAGATATGAAGTCGACTTGCGATAAGTCGAATGTCGCCTTAGACTTGAGGCGGTGCTACGCGCAAACCTTGTGGTGGAGACCAGCCCAGATCAGGTCGACGCAAAAGTGCACGACGCCGCACCCGTCCGAACCTCTACCGGCTCTGAATTATTGCATTTTATTTGTGTTATTTTGCAATTTAATTTAGTTCACATTTTAATTTTGTTTTGCACGCCTGCGTGCGTAGCCATATTTGGAGCGTTATTCCCCCAAAGATATATTTATATATATCTAAATTGACACATATATAAATATAGATATAGATGGTTGTGCCATGAAGAGAAGCCGGTTCAACCCCTTCCCCAGATGGTCCATCTCGCTCGGCCAGAAGAAAGCCCCGCACGGCTGCTCGCAGTAGGGTTCAATGCCGCTCCCCGATTTCGGCGTTGCACCGGTACGCTAACTCCCGCATCCACGATCGCGCAAGGCCGCCTCCTCCACGACCCCAGCAGTTGGCGTCGGTTGGAGGTTTCGAGCTCTCTCCTCCTATTTAATGCCCTAAGAAGAAGGAGATGGGGAGGACGACAGAGAAGAAGAAGGAAGCTTGTGTGAGGTATTCTGGAGAACTCTAGTTACTTCCTGTTTCCATGAGGAGTTGAGTCGATTTCTCCGCTTCTGATTGTTTTCCTGTGTGAGAGCTTTGGGAGGAGATAAACAGTAGGAGAGATCTGTTTTTTTTTTGGATTTACCGTGAAGAGCAATGTTGGTGAACTGATTTCCATTGGAGTTCGTTTCTTTTTTTTTCTGCTGTTCTGTCTCGACTTGTTGAAGCTGCACAATTCCTGTGCAATTGAATGGTAATTTCGGTTTGGAGTTCTGTAATAGACTATTGATTGTGTATGGGATTGCTTCCGTGAGATTTGATAGTGGTTGTTGGATTGCTGTGTGATGTTTTCCGTGACCAGTTAGTGGAGATTAGATTTGTTGTGTGTGCTCCCCTGTGGTGATAAAGATGATGAACAATAACATTAAAGTTACTGTTCATAGTTATGTGCTCTTGCTGTAGGAATTGAATGAGACCTGAATCCCTGTTTGCTACTTCGATTGAGAGTAAAGGTAACCCTCCTGTTTGCTTTTATTTTGTTAGAGACTTCGTGGAGCCACCTTGAGTGATTGAGATTTCGTGGATCCATTTTGGGTGTGTGAGCAAGCGAGAAATTAGGTTGTTAGTTTTTGGCCTCCTTGCACTAGTGAGTGTTTGAGATTTCCGTGGAACCACTTAGTGTGAGAGTGAGCAAAATTATTCTGTGGTGCCCTTGCGCGATAGCGGCCGACCTCAGAGCGGGAGATCGAAGGTGACGAGGAATTCCTCGCGGGATCGCCGTCGACTTCGATTGCGGAAAGACGCCTCTTTCCGTGGGTACCTTGTTCCTTTCTCTTCCTTTGTGTGTATCTAAATTTTCTCTTTAGGATATTAGATTCTTGTGGGTTTTCGCCTAGAATTTTGTCAGCGAACGCTACGTCGAAAACTCCAAACGAAAATGTATTTGGAGTTCACGATTTCCGTTTGCTACAACAAGGGGAACGGAATGAAAGTTGCGAGCTTCCTTCCCCGGATCTAGAATTGAACCAAATTTCAAGAAAATTCATTTTTAAAACAAAATAGTAATTTTGTGCTTTATAAAACCTAGTTGCTTAATTTCTCAAAGTTCGTGCAACACTCGCTCAATTTTTATTTTTGTAATTGCATGCATTTAGGGTTCCTAGAAATAGTCGACAGGCGTGCGAACCCTACGCGTCGTCCTGCATCAATTTGGTATCAGAGCTAGGTTGCGAAATTTTTCTAAATTTCGAAATCCGCCCTGCGTAGAATAGGAACCCACATAGCATTTTAAGTTTTCAAAAAAAAAGAAGTTTTATTTTATTTTTAGCATAATCATCATCTTAATTGTGTGTTTGCATGCATCTGCGTAGTGGTAGGTTAGTGAGTATGAGTTCACCACATCACACTCTGTTGAAACCAGCAACTGGTCTCTTGAGTTCGGACCCACTGGGGGTGTAGCCGATGCTTATTTCTCCCTCACTAGACTCTCTTGACGGTGGATGCTGGAAACGGAATAGACCCAAGGCTGAAGCGAGGAGGTCCCGCCACACACCCGGAAGATCTTAGAGAGCTTCCCCTCCTAAACCAAAGCTCAACCAGGCACCTTGGAGGACACTGACTGCCCACCAAAACTAGCCTAGAGGAGAGGATTCTCTAAAAATCGGATCTCCTCCAAGGTGCCCTTAAGGGTCTATTTATAGTTTTCCAAGGCTGGTCTGTAAATAGCCTGAATCCGCCTTTTAATTTTACTAACCGCACCCCAAATTGGTCTGCTGACAGCCAAACTCCGCTGTTCCGAGGGGCTATTTGCAGCCCACCAGGGGTATCCTGGTCATTTTCCCCTCACATCCATTTGGGCGAATGGTCCGTGAGGGCACCATTCGCTGGGCACCCGCCTGTCTGGGCGAATGCCCACGCTTCTGGGCGAGTGGTCCCCTGGCTGGGCGAATGCTCTCACTTCTGGGCGAGTGGTCCGTGAGGGCACCACTCGCCTAGCGTCTTCTTTCCTATAGCTTACCTCCACCATCTTGAGGGCATTTTCACCTCACTTAGCCTGGGCGAGTGACCCGGCGAATGATCCGGACGACCCAGGTTTCGCCAGTTGGCTGGGGGGGCCCACTCGGCGAATACGGGTTGTACACAATCCCCGCTCTTTACGAGTGGTTCCTGCGATCGTAAAGAACAGTCCAACCCTGTATTCGGTGAGTGCCTGCTGACTGGATCCATGAGATTCCGTGGGTCCCACAGCCACCTTATATATATATCCTCATGTCAGGTTTCCTTGGACCACTCTTCTCATCTCGGCTCGGAGTTCCTCCACTTCCCAATGTCTTTCCACAAACCTTCTGCGAAACCACTCTCGCGAGAGATGATCGACCGCCTAGCTGCGGCCCAAGCTGCGACTGCCCCCAGAGCATCCAAATTTGCTCCCTGGCTAATGTCTAAACGGGATCCGAGCGCCCCCTATGTCTCGCGTCGAGCCAAGATGATTCGGCTGAATCGTCAGAGAGGCGAGACTGCTTCGGAGTCTCCGGCGGATACTCCACCGACGGATACGCTGGCGGATGCCCTTCCGGACCCCGCGGTGCTGGTATGAGGATTCTTCTTGTCTCCATTTGGTTCCTGTCCCTTACCCTGCACTCATTCCGACCATTCGCAGGGGGCTTTGGTACCTGAGGACGGCCATGGGGCCGTTCTGAGCAGCGTGGTGGTGCCACCTCCAGCGGACGAGATACCTCCTCCCGATTCGGATCTTGCTCCTCCGCCTCCTCCTGGGGAGACTGTACCCCAATCTCGTGAGTTGTGAACCTTCTCGCTACTCCCTTTTATGTTGTCGGCTACTAACCACTATCTTTTCGCAGCCCTCATCACTAGCGTCCCGCTGCGGGACTCCATTCCTCCCAGTCCCCCTGCTCAGGTGAACCTTTCTGCCACCGCGAATGAACGGAGGGTCTCCCCTGAGCGAGAGCTGGATCAGCATCTCTGTGCTGATGACCGTGCGGAGGCTCCGGCCCCTTCTTCACAGCCTTACCGTCCAGGAAAGGGAAAGGTCTTACCCCCCGCCTGGCTGTTTGGGACGCACCCGCATTCGTCTCGTCCTTCGGGTCACCCGGATCCCATCCCAGGTCAGTTCACTCACCCGCCTCTATTGCGCTCGCATACTTTATCACCGCTAATCCTAGTTGTGATTCCGCAGGCTATCGAGAAGCCTCCCCCTTCGACTCCTACTACGAGGGGGGAGAGGGAATGCTCTCGCCTCTCCCTTCCCCTGGGGATCTCGCCGACTTCCTGGGTGATTCCTCGGATCACGCGACCCTGAAGGATCGGATCTCGGAGGTCCTGGGGAAGCTTATCCATATCCAGCGAAACGTCGCCGGTCAGGTGGATGAGGTGCGGCTGGGAGTCACACGGGAGCTGAAGGACCTTCGACGAAGTCACTCGCATCTTCTCGCGGCGGTGGAGCGGCTGGGGGGTGAAGGAGGGGAGTTTTCTCCTGCAAGGCATGCCGCGCGAGCCCGGGACCAACTCCACCTTGCTTCCCAGGAAATCACCAGTATGCTCGCGCACTACCGCCCGCGAGCGCCCGCGGAAGCTGGGTCGCGAAAGCGAGGTCGGTGGGTCTGGGAGGAGATCTGACCTACCCAACGTCCACCCCTCTTGTTGTTTTCTTTTCTTACATTATGCTGCGAATGTCGAACGTTGTTTTTATCTGTAATAATTTTTCTATGTTTTGCGAATGCTTCTTTATTCATTTTTCGTATCTCATAATTCTGCTTGGGTTTTGCCGAGTGATAACTTATAGCCGGATGCTCTTCCAACTTCGTTGCATAGCTGCGGAATGAATAGACATAGGGCATTTGCCATTAATGGGCGAGAGGGACTGGCTCGGGCTTCGAGGTGTCGGGAGGGCGCGATGGCTATCCGCACACCCGAGGTCTCGAAAGTCCAAACGCCGTTTAGTCCCTCTATAAATAGGTCTCTCAACCACCGTATTAAATACCTAACCATCCGCTTCCTTTCCCTGCGCTAGCACTCGCGCTTCTTCCTCGTCTGCTGCTCCTCTTTTCTTCTTCATTCGCAAAAATGGGCGGCGATGCGGAAGGCAGAGCTAAGTGCGCCAGCGCATTCGCCAACCACGTCTTCGATTCCTGCGACCTCTCTGAGGAGGCTTACCTGACTGCCGTCGCCGACTACGTCCCGTCGGGTTTCGAGGCGCGAAAGCCCAGGCCGGATGAGCGCCTGAATTCCGTCTCGCCTTGTGCTCTCGCGATCCCGCTAGAGCACTTCGAGGTGGGGTTTCGCCTACCGATCTGGCCGGAACTTCGCCAGACCTTCAGATACTATGGGGTCGTGCCCGGCCAGCTCAACCCCAACTCCATCGCCATGCTGGTCGGGTACGCGAGCTACCTGCGAGAAGAGGGGATCGAGTTCTCGCTACCCGTCTTCCGCAAGCTCTATACCTTCCGCTGCACCCACGGTATCTCGTTCTTCTCGGGACAGAGCCCCCTAAAGCACTACGGGCTCCCGAACAAGAACCATGACTGGGTTCGCCGCTTTATTTTCGTAAGCGGGAACCTAGGGAACACCCTCCTCGCGCCGGTGCAGGAGGAGGAGTCAACCTTCCGCCCCCCCGACCCTAGGGGGGCACGAGGCCAAACTCCACCAATACATCCTGGAGCACGGGATGGATCTCGTCCACCTTCGGCGAAATGTCAACTCACTTCCACCCATTCCGCAGGGCGAGGGTAAGTGTTCGAGACTTCATTCGCTTTCGCCTTGTAATTTTTACATCATTCGCTAGAACCGTTTGTTATATTATACAGGTGTGCGCCATTTCCCTCTCCATCCGCCGCGTCCTTCCGGATCTACCCTCTCTCTCGCACAGGCCGCCGCGGATGCCTGCCGGGAGGAACCTTCTTCCTCCAAGCCTGGCGGGAAGAAGCGCAAGCCAGCGGCGCCGACCCCTTCCACTTCCAAGAAATCCAAAAACCCCCCTTCCGCCAAGGGGAAGGGGGTCCTGGGCGAGACCCTCGCGGCGAGTGCTCAGATCCAAGCATTGGGGACGAGTGCGCCAGGAGAGACCACCCCTCGCGTGGGACCGTCGTTGCTGCCGCCCCCACTTCCCAGGGACCATCGGAACTTCCCCAGCGGCGAGAAGTACATGGACCCCTCGGGGGCTCCTTTGGTCAAGTGGGACAGGAATGCGAACCGGGTCTCGCTCTCCACCCTCCATCCGTCGTGGATAGAGAGCGACCTCGCTAGCGGGGAGGCTTACGCCATCGCGTATGCCCTCTATGGCCGAGAAGACGCTGAAGTATACGATGCCGAGACAACCCAGATTCTCGCCCATGAGAGTGCCAGGGCCATGCTGAGGGCGCTCGAGCTCGCGCACATGTCTTCGCGCCGGAGTATCAAACTGGCGCGGGACTTGGCGGCGGTCGAGGAGTCCCGGTCCGTTGCTTCTGCTGAGGCGATGGAGCTTAGGACCAAGCTGACGGCTGCGGAGACCCTTCTCGCCAACCGCCCTGTCGCAGAGGTATGTATGTTTGCTCCCTTCTCGCGAATGACTTGTCGCCGATTGACAAACTTTGTTCTTACCAACTTTGCTATTATTTTCAGGATACCACGGTTGCCGAGATGCTCCGTGCTCGGGTGGCCGGCCTTGAGGATGAAATCCGTCTGGCCAAAGCCGAGGTCCAGCGATTGCGAGAGGCTGGTGCATCAGCACTCGACCCGGGGAGAGGGGGCCATTTTTATCCCCATCACGAGTTGGAGCAGCTGATGCAAGAGAACGCGCAGAATGCCGTCAAGCATGCGCTGCAGGTGCTGAGGCGAGCGGGATACCTGAAGGCGGAGGCCGAACGCCTTTCCGCTCGTCAAGTCGTCCCCGAGCTTTACATCCCAATTCCCTTTCCTGAGGATGACCACGTCGAGCCGCGAGAAGACGCCCTCGTCCCAGACTCTGGCGAGAGCGGCGGATCTTCAAGCGAGAAGTCTGTTGATCCTTGAGAAGGGCTTCTTGTATTTCCTCTTTTTGTGTTTATACTTTGGATTGTAATCTTGAACCGGCGAGTGCTTGTAAAAGATGTACTTCATTGATTACACTTTGCGTTATTCTCAGCTTTTTTCTCAATCGCCGCCATACCTCGTTAGGCTCATTAGGACGTCGATTCTTCTTATTCGCCGCCACACCTCGCTAGGCTCATTAGGACGTCGGATCGTGATGCGACTGTCTTGGCCATCCCGCGAATGCTCGAAGATGACTTAGGTCGGTCGCTCCCCTTCGATCTCTCGCTACCAAGTGAACCTTACCATTCGCGTATCACGGGGTTTCGCTTAAGTAGTCAAGAGAGAGGGGTGTGATCCTCTCCCCGGCGCGTGATCTATGCGAATGCTCTTGAGATCATCTCTTGAGAACTGAGAAACAGCCACCGAGTGAGCCTTCGGACCTGCCAGCTAGATGAGAGCCTGGACAGCGGGTCTGCTCGGGGCCATCCTCTGGAACATAGAACCTGCCACCGAGTGAGCCTTCGGACCTGCCAGCTAGATGAGAGCCTGGACAGTGGGTCTGCTCGGGGCCAACCTCTGGAACATGGAACCTGCCACCGAGTGAGCCTTCGGACCTGCCAGCTAGATGAGAGCCTGGACAGCGGGTCTGCTCGGGGCCAACCTCTGGAACATGGAACCTGCCACCGAGTGAGCCTTCGGACCTGCCAGCTAGATGAGAGCCTGGACAGCGGGTCTGCTCGGGGCTAACCTCTGGAACATGGAACCTGCCACCGAGTGAGCCTTCGGACCTGCCAGCTAGATGAGAGCCTGGACAGCGGGTCTGCTCGGGGCCAACCTCTGGAACATGGAACCTGCCACCGAGTGAGCCTTCGGACCTGCCAGCTAGATGAGAGCCTGGACAGCGGGTCTGCTCGGGGCTAACCTCTGGAACATGGAACCTGCCACCGAGTGAGCCTTCGGACCTGCCAGCTAGATGAGAGCCTGGACAGCGGGTCTGCTCGGGGCTGACCTCTGGAACATGGAACCTGCCACCGAGTGAGCCTTCGGACCTGCCAGCTAGATGAGAGCCTGGACAGCGGGTCTGCTCGGGGCCAACCTCTGGAACATAGAACCTGCCACCGAGTGAGCCTTCGGACCTGCCAGCTAGATGAGAGCCTGGACAGCGGGTCTGCTCGGGGCCAACCTCTGGAACATGGAACCTGCCACCGAGTGAGCCTTCGGACCTGCCAGCTAGATGAGAGCCTGGACAGCGGGTCTGCTCGGGGCTAACCTCTGGAACATGGAACCTGCCACCGAGTGAGCCTTCGAACCTGCCAGCTAGATGAGAGCCTGGACAGCGGGTCTGCTCGGGGCTGACCTCTGGAACATGGAACCTGCCACCGAGTGAGCCTTCGGACCTGCCAGCTAGATGAGAGCCTGGACAGCGGGTCTGCTCGGGGCCAACCTCTGGAACATAGAACCTGCCACCGAGTGAGCCTTCGGACCTGCCAGCTAGATGAGAGCCTGGACAGCGGGTCTGCTCGGGGCTAACCTCTGGAACATGGAACCTGCCACCGAGTGAGCCTTCGGACCTGCCAGCTAGATGAGATCCTGGACAGCGGGTCTGCTCGGGGCTAACCTCTGGAACATAGAACCTGCCACTGAGTGAGCCTTCGGACCTGCCAGCTAGATGAGAGCCTGGACAGCGGGTCTGCTCGGGGCTAACCTCTGGAACATGGAACCTGCCACCGAGTGAGCCTTCGGACCTGCCAGCTAGATGAGAGCCTGGACAGCGGGTCTGCTCGGGGCTAACCTCTGGAACATGGAACCTGCCACCGAGTGAGCCTTCGGACCTGCCAGCTAGATGAGAGCCTGGATAGCGGGTCTGCTCGGGGCTGACCTCTGGAACATGGAACCTGCCACCGAGTGAGCCTTCGGACCTGCCAGCTAGATGAGAGCCTGGACAGCGGGTCTGCTCGGGGCTAACCTCTGGAACATGGAACCTGCCACCGAGTGAGCCTTCGGACCTGCCAGCTAGATGAGAGCCTGGACAGCGGGTCTGCTCGGGGCTAACCTCTGGAACATGGAACCTGCCACCGAGTGAGCCTTCGGACCTGCCAGCTAGATGAGAGCCTGGACAGCGGGTCTGCTCGGGGCTAACCTCTGGAACATGGAACCTGCCACCGAGTGAGCCTTCGGACCTGCCAGCTAGATGAGAGCCTGGACAGCGGGTCTGCTCGGGGCCAACCTCTTGAACTTTTAGGATCTCTCCTGCGAGTTGTAGCATCATTTTTATACACATAGTTTAAACAAAATGTTTTTATTCAAAAACCGCTGTTGCTACATGGTATTAAGGATAAAAGCGTTTAAGGTCGTCGCCACTCCATGTGTGGCTGAGGAGTTGGCCCTCCACATTCTGAAGGCGATACCCCCCCAGACTTTAGTGCTTCTTCCACGACATAGGGGCCTTCCCAGTTGGGGTTAAGTTTTCCCACCGCGGCGGATCTCCCAGCCGCGTCGACCTTCTTGAGTACCAAATCTCCCTTCTCGAACTGCTTGATCCTGACGTGCCTGTCAAAATACTTGGCCATCCGCCGCTTGACCTCTTCTTGATGGATGGCTGCTCGATCCCGAGCTTCTTCGATGAGGTCGAGGGAGAGCCGCAACTCCTCCTCGTTCTCGGCTCTCCAATCTTCCTCTCCATTTGCGGCGACCGTTACCCGTGGTGTCGTAATCTCGAACTCTATGGGGATGACCGCCTCGCAGCCGTGAGAGAGCCTGAAAGGGGTCTCTCCCGTGGCGGTGTTGGGGGTGGTTCTTAAAGCCCATAGGACCGAGGGGAGCTGTTCCACCCAATTGCCTTTGAGATTTTCCACCTTCTTCTTGAGCAAGTTCACGATGACCTTGTTCGCCGCCTCTACCTGCCCGTTGCTCCTGGGATGGTGGACGGACGCAAACCTAAGGTCTATCCCCAGCTGGCCACAGAAGCTGATGAATTCCTCGCTTGCGAACTGCGGTCCATTATCCGTGACTATGGCCTGCGGAAGCCCATGTCGACAAATGATCTCCCCCCATACGAAGTTGCGGATTACCTGGGAGGTGACCTTAGCCATCGCCTTGACCTCCAGCCACTTTGTGAAGTAGTCAATCATGACTAGGAGAAATCTCCTCTGCCCACTAGCCTGGGGAAAGGGTCCTACCAGATCCATTCCCCATATGGCGAATGGCCAGGGCGCCGTGATACTCTTCAGCCTCTGAGCTGGCATGAGCTGAAGCGGGGCGAACATTTGGCACTTCTGGCATCTCTTGGCGAAGGCTGCCGCGTCTTTACTTAGGGTTGGCCAGAAGTACCCCTGCCTCACTATTCTTGCCTCCAACATCCTGCTCCCCGAGTGGCTGCCGCACTCGCCGGAGTGGACTTCTTCCAAGATCCTTGGGACCTCTTCCTCCGAGATGCATCGGGCCAGGAGGCCCGAGAGGGTCTTCCGATACAAGTCACCCTCATGGAGCACGTAGTAGGCAGACTTATACCGGAAGCGCCTCTGGTCCGGAACTTCTTCCGGAAATTTTCCCGTTGCAAGGAAGGTGATGAAGGGATCCTTCCAGGAGGGCCGCTGTTCTACTTCCATGAGCTCTCCCTCTTCAATCGAAGGACGGAATAGGTCCGTCAGGGTCCCCCCGGCTCGAGGACCAGATTTTGCCAACCGATCTGCCGGGGTGCTCTCCTCTCGAGGGACGTGCCGGATGGAGAAAGTTTTGAACGTCCCCACGAGACCTTTGACTTTTGCTAAGTACCTCATGAGCACAGGTTCCCTTGTTTCGAACTCTCCCCTTATCTGAGAAGCTATTATCATGGAGTCAGTGAGGACCTCCACGTCATGGACCCCGAGCCCCCGGGCCAACCGCAGACCGGCGATTACAGCCTCATACTCCGCCTGGTTGTTGGTGATTGGGAAGTGTATCACTAGTGTCTGCTCTATCTTTACTCCGTGGGGACTCTCCAGCACCGCCCCTCCTCCGAGAGAATTCTTGCCCGAAGCCCCGTCCACCAGCGGCTTCCACGGAACATGACGAGGGGCTCCGTCTTCTTTCATCTCGGCCACGAAATCTGTCATGAAATCAACCACCACCTGCGCCTTCATAGATAATCGAGGGACAAAGGTAATGTTGAATTCACTTAGCTCTATTGACCATTTTGCGAGTCTTCCTGAGTGCTCCACTCCTTCGAAGATCTGGCGGAGAGGATGGTCCGTCACTACTTGGATCGAATGAGCCTGGAAGTATGGCCTGAGCTTCCTAGCTGCGATGACCAGGGCAAAGGCCAACTTCTCTAAAATTGGATACCTGAGCTCCGCTTCCCTCAGGACCCTGCTTACGTAGTAGACTGGCAGCTGCTTCTTGCCTTCCTCCCGAACCAGGACGGAGCTTACGGCCTCTGCCCCGACCCCGAGATATAGGTGTAGATCCTCCCCCTCTTTGGGACTTTGCAGTAGCGGAGCCTTGGTGAGTTGGCTCTTCAAGGCCTGAAAGGCCTCCTCGCATTCTCTTGTCCACTCAAACTTCCGATTGCCTCGTAGCGCTTTGAAGAAGGGGGAGCATTTTTCCCCTGCCCGGGAGAGAAACCTGCTCAGCCCGGCGAGTCTTCCGGTCAAGCGCTGAACTTCCTTGGCGTTCCGTGGCGACCCCAGCTCCGCTATAGCCCTAACCTTGTCCGGGTTAGGTTCTACCCCCCAGGGGGTGAGAAGGTGCCCCAGGAACTTCCCTTTGCTGGCACCGAACACACACTTCAGGGGGTTCAGGCGCATCTTGTACTTGCGTAGGGTGGCGAAGGTCTCCTCGAGGTCCCGGATGTGAGAGCTCACACACTTGCTCTTCATCATAAGGTCATCCACGTAGACCTCCAGGTTCCTTCCCCTTTGCTTCTTAAATACCCGATCCATCATCTTCTGGTAGGTTGCTCCTGCATTTTTCAGCCTGAAGGGCATCATCTTATAGCAGTAGCATCCCTCCCTGGTGATGAACGAGACATCTCTGACGTCCGGGGGATGCATTCTTATTTGGTGATAACCTGAAAAAGCATCCAAAAAACTCATCACAGAAAAACCGACGGCTGAGTCAACCAGCGCGTCGATCCGAGGCAAGGGATAACAATCCTTAGGGCAGGCCTTATTTAACAATGAAAAGTCCACACACATACGCCAGCGGCCATCGGCCTTTTTTACCATTACGACATTGGAGACCCAGCCTGGATACTGTATCTCCGTTACAAAACCTGCTTCGAGGAGTTTCGCCACCTCCTCGCGGATCGGTCCTTCGAGCTTGTCAGCTATAGTCCTTCTCTTCTGCCGGATGGGGCGGGCTTCTGGATCGAGGTTGAGACGATGGCAAGCCACGTCCGCCTCGATGCCCGGCATGTCCGCTGCGCTCCATGCGAAGATGTCCATGTTCTTCTGGATGCACTCCAGCATCCTTCTCTGGTCCTCCGGGCCGAGGCCCCCGCTGATCCGCACCTTCTCCACCCTTCCCGCCTGGGTGGTAACCTCCATCTCTATCACCTCTTCTGTCGCCTCGAGCCGGGCTGGCTCTTCCCACTGGCCCTTTGCTTCTCGCCCCTCCTCCCGGGCCTTTTTTCCTGCAGCTCCTTCCGCCTCCACCGGCTCGACCTCCTGCTCTTCCCGAGCGACCTCCAACAACTCGACCTCCTGCTCCTCACGAGCGACCTCCATATTCTCCTCTCGGGCATCGCCCTCTCCCCTTACTTCTCTCTTCCCCACCTCTTCTCCTGGCCCCTCCGACCTCGCCATCTCTTCATCCATCTTCTCGGCATCCGCCATCCATGAAATGGTGTTGACGGCAGTCACGTAGCACTGCCTCGCCACCTTAGCGTCTCCTCGGACGCGGATCTGGACTCCTCCACTATGGAGCTTTAGGCACTGATGGTATGATGAAGGCACGCACCGGAAGGCGCTGATGAGAGGGCGTCCAAAGATAGCATTATAGCTGCTCGGAGCGTCAATGATGACGAACCGGCAATTCCTGGGGACCCCTCCCAACGTCACTTGGAGACCTACACCTCCCTCGACCTCCTTCCGCTCTCCCGAGAAACCAAACAGTGGTCCGTCGGAGGCCTGCACTCTCTTCTTCTCTACCTCCATCGCGTCGAAAGCTTTTTTGAAGATCACATTCACCGAGCTCCCGTTGTCCACCAGGATCCGAGAGACCGTGAAGTTTTCTATCGCCGTCTGGATTACCAGGGCGTCGCAGAATGGGTCTTCGTAATCTGGCATATCTTCTGAGGAGAAGGTGAGCTTCTCGGAGGGGGGTGGGGTCTGGGAAGTCGACGCGACGTCCCTTCGGAACATGGCCTGGAAGCTTCTCTTGCGAGAGGCCTCTATCCCAACCCCACCGTGAATCACCCCGATTCCCCCTGGTTCCTGTATCTGCCCTATCCTCACACCGGTCCTCCTCTGCCTCTGGGAGCACTTCCTCAATTCTGGCATGCTGCCGCCGTGGCTGTCCTCTTTCCCTCATTTCCAAGAACTCTGGGCAGGTGGCGATCGCGTGACCCTCTTCCTGATGAAAGTCACAGTAAGGCAACGCCACCCTGTCCTCTCTTCCAGCTCTTCCTCTTCCTCCTCTTGCTCCTCTACCTCTTCTCCCTCGGCCTACCGCCATGGCTTGCTCCCTCGGGGGGTGAGGGGGTCTGGGACCCTGCCTCCACCCCTGATTCACTCCTCCTGCCTCCCTTCCTTGGTACCTTTCATCCTGACCTCGCGCTGGTCCTTCCTGGTTCCTCCAGCCCAACCTGTTGTTGGGTTCTTGGTTCCTCCAAACCCGAGGTGGTCTTTCGAACCCCTGGCCCCTGGTCTCCTCTCGCCTTCTTCCCTCTGGCTGCCTCGCCTCGGGCTCGCTCATCTTTGCCAACCTCTTGTAGAATTCGGGGTTGGCTGCCTCCCCTTCAATCTCCTCCGCGGCTCTCTCCATCAACTCCTCGAAGGATACAGGAGGTCTTCTCTTCAGGTCCATCTTGAAGAACCCCTCTCGCAGCCCTACGATGAATGCCATCTGGAGGGCGAATCCCGGCACCTTCTGCACTAGGTGTATCTCTTCCTGGAACCTGTCCACGTACTTGGCCAGGGATTCCCCCTCCCTCTGCCTGATCTTGAAGAGAGCCTCCGCATCCTTCTTCCTCTTCTTTGACGTCGAGAAACACAGTCGGAAGCTTCGGCGCAGATCATCGAACGCATAGATGGAACCTGTGGGAAGTTGGTTAAACCAGTCCCTTGCTTTCTCCTTCAGGGTGGTCGCGAAGAGTCGGCATTGAAAAGAATCCGACATGGGAAGGATTGAAGTCATGTCCTCGAACCACTGCAGGTGCACAACTGGATCCTCCTTGCCGGTGTAGTAGGACATCTCCGGCCCACGAAACCCTTCTGGCACTGGGGCCGAGAGGATCATCTCGCAAAAGGGGCTCCCTTCCCCTGCTCGGCGAGTGGTCCTCTCGCGCGGGACCAACTCACACACCTCAGCACTCGCCGGACTGCTGAACAGCTGCCGTCCGGGGAGATCTCGCGCGCTTCCTTCTGCTGGCACCTCCTTCCCCGGCCGCTACCCTGGTGCGTTCTCGCCAATCTGCAAAGGCGGGACCACTGGGACCACCGGGGTCTCGCACTCGGTCCTTGCTGTGAGAACTGTCTGCAGGACCTCTCGCTTGAACTTCTCAAACATCTCCAGCCACTCCCCTGCCGCTGGTGGCTGCGAGTGACCTGAGTCAGAACCATTTCCTCCATCTCCCGTCATCGAAACTAGCTTGGGATTTTCTTTCACCGGCTACGGTCCACGCTCACCGCACCATAAATGTTGAAACCAGCAACTGGTCTCTTGAGTTCGGACCCACTGGGGGTGTAGCCGATGCTTATTTCTCCCTCACTAGACTCTCTTGATGGTGGATGCTGGAAACGGAATAGACCCAAGGCTGAAGCAAGGAGGTCCCGCCACACACCCGGAAGATCTTAGAGAGCTTCCCCTCCTAAACCAAAGCTCAACCGGGCACCTTGGAGGACACTGACTGCCCACCAAAACTAGCCTAGAGGAGAGGATTCTCTAAAAATCGGATCTCCTCCAAGGTGCCCTTAAGGGTCTATTTATAGTTTTCCTAGGCTGGTCTGTAAATAGCCTGAATCCGCCTTTTAATTTTACTAACCGCACCCCAAATTGGTCTGCTGACAGCCAAACTCCGCTGTTCCGAGGGGCTATTTGCAGCCCACCAGGGGTATCCTGGTCATTTTCCCCTCACATCCATTTGGGCGAATGGTCCGTGAGGGCACCATTCGCTGGGCACCCGCCTGTCTGGGCGAATGCCCACGCTTCTAGGCGAGTGGTCCCCTGGCTGGGCGAATGCTCTCACTTCTAGGCGAGTGGTCCGTGAGGGCACCACTCGCCTAGCGTCTTCTTTCCTATAGCTTACCTCCACCATCTTGAGGGCATTTTCACCTCACTTAGCCTGGGCGAGTGACCCGGCGAATGATCCGGACGACCCAGGTTTCGCCAGTTGGCTGGGGGGGCCCACTCGACGAATACGGGTTGTACACACTCCACCTGAACACCCTCAAGAGGTAAATTCGGAGATGCGTCGAATTGAACGCGGCCAAGCGAGTCGTGTGAACGAAGGGATGGAACCGCCTTAGTGGTTTCTACCTTTCGCCCACCAAATGGCAGCGTTAACCGAGAGTGTTTATCAAGTGAGGGAAGGGTTTGAAAACCTTAGTGTTAGGATGAATAGTTTAGAAGTACCTCCTCGAGTTTCAATGCTGCCTCCAATTCGAGATGAGCATTCTGTTCGTCCACAGTACGAAGCCCCTCCACACTATGGAGAGAGGTCTACACTTAGGAGAAATCCTCTATTTGAGGAAGAGGGTCGAAACCCTATAGATAGGCATGAGTTTGCGGGTGATCAGGGTGGGAATTTTCCAAGAAATTTTCCTGAACCCCAACGAGGGCCTATATTAGGCGTGCGAGATAATTATCAGGAGAGGCCACATTATGACGTAGCGAGAGAGGAGCGACCTCGAGACCATCATCGGCCTATACCGTCTATGCATCTTGATGATCGCCCTAGAGATTGGCATCGACCGCCGCCCCCACGGCGTCGAGACTATCGTGATCCTTACGATGATGATTACGACTTTCCTCCCCGGGATAGGCGACCGGATCTAACACGAGTGGTGAAACTTGATCCACCACTTTATGATGGATCTATGGATCCCAAAATCTTTTCGGATTGGGTTATTGACATAGAGACTTATTTTGAGTGGTATCGTATGACGGAGGACCAAAAGGTTCAGTTCGCCAAAATGAGATTGACTGGGCGAGCGAAGATCTTTTGGATAGGTGAAGAGCGTAGTCTAGAGAGGAATGGACGCCCTCCCATTACACTTTGGCCCCACATGAAGGCCATATTAGAGGAGCAGTACATTCCCCAGCATTACCAGTCCCGTCTACGAGACGAACTGACGTCTCTACGTGAAGGGTCCAAATCAGTTTCTGATTATTTAGCTGAGATGAAGGATCTTATGATTAGGTGCAACGTAGTAGAACACCCACGTGACACCTTATCCAAATTTAAGTGTGGGCTACGATCTGAGATCCGAGATGAGTTGATTCGATATGGCCACTATTCTCTCCCTGAGATCATATCTATGGCCATCGATATCGAAGAGCACCAGAAGAGGACCTCCCGGTTCAAATCTCAACCTAAAACGAATACTTCTTACAAGAAAGAAGAACATAAAGGTAAGGAGAGTGTGTCGAAGCCTACCTCGACCTACACCCGAGATCAGAATAGGAAGTCCCCCATGGGAACTGTGACCCCTTCACAGATCCGATGTTATGAGTGCCAGCAGATGGGTCATATTTCGAGGGATTGTTCCAAGAGGAAAGGCACGTTAGTGATTCATGAGGTGGCTGAGGAGGATGAGCATGTAGAAGAAGTTGGAGTCGAGAGGGACTCACACGTTTTGAACGACGAAGTGTACGGTACGCCTAGTGATGAGGAGATAGATCCCGGCGTTCTAGTGGTGAGATGCATGCTATCTACACCATAAGAGTCAGCCGATTATTGGCGGACGAACATCTTCCAGGCCTACTTTAAGGCTGGGGAGAAAGTGTGTCGTTTAGTAGTGGATAGCGGGAGTTGTATGAATGTGATAGCTGAGACAGCTCTAGCCCGCATGGGACTCACTGCTGAGCCGCACCCATCCCCATTTCAGGTAGCTTGGGTTACCAAGACTACATTATCGGTGACTAGGAGATGTTTATTGCCCATCACTATCGGTACATATTCTGATAAGATCTGGTGTTACGTTATGCCTATGGATGTGTGCCACATTTTACTTTGTCGACCTTGGTTATACGACCGAGATGTCACCATACATGGCAGGTCCAACACTTGCTCCTTTCTACTGGACGGGAAGAGAGTAGTGTTGACCCCAGTGCGACCCAAAGCACCGCCATTCCGCGCGAGTAGTAGTGCGAAAGAAGCTCTTCCTCCCACCGAAAGGAAGAGGACTCTTAGCATTATACGAGGTACTGAGTTCCATCGAGAGAGTTTTGACGGTGGATTTATTTATGCCTTAGTGGTTTTACAGGCATCTGATTTATAAGAGGTATATGAGTCTACTCCTATACCTACTAGGAGACTCTTAGAGGAGTTCCAGGACCTACACCCTGATGAGCTTCCGGCTGAGTTACCTCCCATGAGGTGTATTCAGCATGCGATAGACCTTGTTCCTGGAGCTTCCCTCCCCCATCTACTGCATTATCGATTGAATCCTGCCGCCCACGAGGAGCTGCAGAAGAAGATTGGAGAGTTATTAGATAGAGGCTTTATTCTCCATAGCCTTAGCCCTTGTGCGTTGCCTGCCCTCCTTGCCCCGAAAAAGGATGGTACTTTGCGTATGTGCGTTGACAGTCGTGCTGTCAACAAGATCACAGTGAAATATCGATTCCCGATACCCCGACTGGATGACATGTTGGACATGTTGATTGGGGCTACGATCTTCTCTAAGATCGACCTTCGTAGTGGTTATCATCAGATCCGTATACGCGAAGGAGATGAGTGGAAGACTGCCTTCAAGTCGAAGGATGGACTTTATGAGTGGCTTGTGATGCCCTTTGGGTTGTCCAATTCCCCTAGTACTTTCGCTCGGATGATGACCCATGTCTTCAGAACTTATATTGGGAAATTCGTAGTAGTTTATTTCGACGACATTTTGATCTATAGTTAGACCGAGAGTGAGCATTTGACTCACCTACGTACTATTTTTGAGCTCCTGCGAGTCGAGCGACTATACATCAATTTGAAGAAATGCATTTTTATGGCTGAGTCTGTTATATTCTTGGGATATATTGTGAGCTCCGCTGGCATCACTATGTACCCCGAGAAAGTCCGAGCGATTCGTGAGTGGCCTACACCTCAGAACATTCACGATGTCCGTAGTTTTCATGGACTAGCCACCTTTTATCGTCGATTCATTAAGAACTTCAGTTTTATTATGGCGCCAGTCACCGAGTGTACGAAGAAGAGAAATTTCCAGTGGACGTCATCAGCAGCTAGAGCCTTTGAGATCATCAAAGATAAGATGTCCACTGCACCTGTTTTGAGACTCCCTGATTTTAGTCACGTGTTTGAGGTATCCTGCGATGCCTCTGGGGTTGGGATAGGAGGAGTACTTAGTCAAGAGGGTCACCCCGTTGGATTTTTTAGTGAAAAGCTTTCAGGCCCGAAGCTGAATTATTCCAACTACGAGCGCGAATTCTATGCGATTGTGCAGACGTTGCGTCATTGGAGGCACTATTTGTTGCCCAAGGAGTTTGTCCTCCACTCCGATCATCAGGCGTTGCGTTATATCAATTCGCAGCAAAAGTTGAACCCTCGACAGGCTAAGTGAGTATCATATTTGCAGGAGTACACCTTCGTTCTCAAGCACTGTAAGGGAACGGAGAATAGGGTTGCCGACGCCCTTAGTCGAGTTACCCTCGTATTATCACAGATGCGTACTCAGGTGATAGGATTTGAGTGTATCAAGGATGACTATTCTAGTTGTCCCGATTTTAGCGGAATTTATGATGCGATACGCTCTGATCCCTTTCACAATGAGTCACATTACCTCATTCGAGACGGATATTTGTTTCGTGGAACCCGTCTGTGTATTCCCCGCACCTCGTTGCGAAATTTCATTGTATGAGAATTACATGGCGGAGGCTTAGGTGGACACTTTGGACGAGATAAGACGGTAGCCTTAGTAGAGGAGCGATTCTATTGGCTCGGGATGAAGCGGGTTATCGCACAGATTGTCAGTAGCTGCCGCACTTGTCAGGTAGCGAAGGGCAATAAACAGCCCGCAGGATTATACACACATTTACCGGTGCCCAGTATTCCTTGGGATGATGTTACCATGGATTTTGTGCTTGGATTACCGCGCACTTTTAGGAAGCACGATTCCATTCTTGAAGTGGTCGATCGATTTTCTAAAATGACGTATTTCATTCCATGCAACAAAACCGACGACGCCTCTCATGTTGTCCGACTTTATTATAAAGAGGTTGTCGCGCACCGAGGGATACCCAAGACTATCGTTACCGACCGAGATGTCAAGTTCACCAGTTATTTTTGGAAATCACTCTGGCGACTATTAGTACCAAACTTCTATTTTCGACCGCCTATCATCCACAGACCGATGGTCAAACTGAGGTTGTTAATAGGAGTTTAGAAAATTTACTGTGCTGTTTGGTAGGAGATCACCAGGGGAATTGGGATCTAATTCTTCCCCACGCTCAATTGGCTTATAACAATTCGAAGAATAGATCTACGGGTTTATCTCCCAATGAGGTTGTTCATGGTCACAATGCACGAGTGCCGTTAGATTTAGCCCCACTACCACCCACTTTTAGGACTAGCCAGTTTGCACACGACTATGCATTGCATTTGCATGACTTGCATAAAGAAATTGAGCGGAAATTGCATAGTTCTTATGATTTATACGCAATTCAAGCTAACAAGCATAAAAGAGCTACTTGTTTCAAAGTGGATGACTTGGTGATGGTTCGGCTAAATCCGGAACGGTTACCTTCGGGTACCGTAAAGAAGTTAGCTGAGCGTAGAACTGAACCCTTTCGAGTGGTCAAGCGGATTGGGCAAAATGCGTATGAACTTGAGATGCCTTCCGTTTGGGGAGCAAATCCGGTTTTTAACTTAGCCGATCTGACTTTATTCCACGATTACCCGCATGAATCTTTAGATTTTCCATTGCCTTCTCCTCCATTTGTTGCTTCTGGGTTGGGGAGTGCTAGTAAGGAGCCACATTCCGGACATACCGACACTCATTCAATTACTGACACACCATATGCAGTTCTCCCATTTTCCACTGACAGTTTTCAGGATGAGCGTGAGGCGCCAGGTGATTCTTTCATACCAGTTCCCAGAGCCGCTGATAGAGTTCCGCGACAGATATTGGTCCCCGAGCAGATATTGGATGACGAGACAGTGACCACTACTGATGGTGGTTTTCAGAGATATTTGGTTCGTTGGCATGGCAGACCAGAGACCGAGACCAGCTGGGTCTTGACCGAGGAGTTACAGTGTATGGATGCCGATCTTCTGCAACACTACCGGTCGGAACACTCACCAGAGATGAGTGATTTCGAGAGGGGGAGAGTTGGTGGAGACCAACCCAGATCAGGTCGACGCAAAAGTGCCCGACGCCGCACCCGTCCGGACCTCTACCGGCTCTGAATTATTGCATTTTATTTGTGTTATTTTGCAATTTAATTTAGTTCGCATTTTAATTTTGTTTTGCACGCCTGCGTGCGTAGCCATATTTGAAGCGTTATTCCCCCAAAGATATATTTATATATATCTAAATTGACACACATAAATATAGATATAGATGGCTGTGCCAACGAAGAGAAGCCGGTTCAGCCCCTTCCCCAGCCGGTCCATCTCGCTCGGCCAGAAGAAAGCCCCACACGGCTGCTCGCAGTAGGTTCAATGGCGCTCCCCGATTTCGGCGCTGCACCGGTACGCTAACTCCCGCATCCACGATCGCGCAAGGCCGCCTCCTCCACGACCCCAGCAGTTGGCGTCGGTTGGAGGTTTCGAGCTCTCTCCTCCTATTTAATGCCCTAAGAAGAAGGAGATGGGGAGGACGACAGAGAAGAAGAAGGAAGAGGTATTCTGGAGAACTCTAGTTACTTCCTGTTTCCATGAGGAGTTGAGTCGATTTCTCCTCTTCTGATTGTTTTCCTGTGTGAGAGCTTTGGGAGGAGATAAACAGTAGGCGAGATCTGGTGGTTTTTTTTGTTTTGGATTTACCGTGAAGAGCAATGTTGGTGAACTGATTTCCATTGGAGTTCGTTTCTTTTTTTTCTGCTGTTCTGTCTCGACTTGTTGAAGCTGCACAGTTCCTGTGCAATTAAATGGTAATTTCGGTTTGGAGTTCTGTAATAGACTATTGATTGTGTATGGGAGTGCTTCCGTGAGATTTGATAGTGGTTGTTGGATTGCTGTGTGATGTTTTCCGTGACCAGTTAGTGGAGATTAGATTTGCTGTGTGTGCTCCCCTATGGTGATAAAGATGATTAACAGTAACATTAAAGTTACTGTTCATAGCTATGTGTTCTTGCTGTAGGAATTGAATGAGACCTGAATCCCTGTTTGCTACTTCGATTGAGAGTAAAGGTAACCCTCCTGTTTGCTTTTATTTCGTTAGAGACTTCGTGGAGCCACCTTGAGTGATTGAGATTTCGTGGATCCATTTTGGGTGCGTGAGCAAGCGAGAAATTAGGTTGTTAGTTTGTGGCCTCCTTGCACTGGTGAGTGTTTGAGATTTCCGTGGAACCACTTAGTGTGAGAGTGAGCGAAATTATTCCGTGGTGCCCTTGCGCGATAGCGGCCGACCTCGGAGCGGGAGATCGAAGGTGACGAGGAATTCCTCGCGGGATCGCCGTCGACTTCGATTGCGGAAAGACGCCTCTTTCCGTGGGTAACTTGTTCCTTTCTCTTCCTTTGTGTGTATCTAAATTTTCTCTTTAGGATATTAGATTCTTGTGGGTTTTCGCTCAGAATTTTGTCAGCGAACGCTAAGTCGAAAACTCCAAACGAAAACGTATTTGGAGTTCACGATTTCCGTTTGCTACAACAAGGGGAACGGAACGAAAGTTGCGAGCTTCCTTCCCCGGATCTAGAATTGAACCAAATTTCAAGAAAATTCATTTTTAAAACAAAATAGTAATTTTGTGCTTTATAAAACCTAGTTGCTTAATTTCTCAAAGTTCGTGCAACACTCGCTCACTTTTTATTTTTGTAATTGCATGCATTTAGGGTTCCTAGAAATAGCCGACAGGCGCGCGAACCCTACGCGTCGTCCTGCATCACCTTGCCTCCTGCAGACATTGTTTCATGCAGACATTGCTTCATGTAGATGACGATGTTTCGTGCAGGTGGTGGTTATGAAATTCAGACCAAGGTTATGATTGTTGGGTCGGTTTGAAATTTTAAACCTTCAACTACCCCGTATGATTCACACCTCTTACCTACCATTCAAGAATAATCACTACCAACCCCACTAACCAATTGATGGCCACCTACCCCTTACTCCCCATCATCATTCTATTTAAAGGGGGGGGGGGGTCTAAGATTTAGAGCAAATACACCACGAAAAAGGCCATAGTCATTTCTTGGAGAGTGCCTGAGAGCGGAGGTGCTGTGAGCAAGGTTGTAAATAATGGATGTCAGCGACATGTCAGATTAAATTTTTAAATGTCGGATGTCAGAGACATGTCTGAGATATTTTAAAGTATTAGATTTTCATATCTTATAAATAAAAAAAATTATTTTTATGTATATTAAATATAATTATGTGTTCTAAAAAGAAAAAAATTAACATAACAAGTACACAAACAATGAGTCATGTATATCCCAAAATAAATTTGAAAAATAATTAAACTGAAATATTATAACTTGTATAAATCATTATATTGTAAAATACATTTAATATTATATAAGAATTTATTTTGTTAGTGCTAAATTTTATAACAAACAAAGATGATTTAAAAGCTAAATATCCTTGATTGATTATAAGTCTTTCCATGCTTAGTAAGTTTATGTTAAAATCATATAAATATCAACTAATAATTATGTTGAACTTTTTCGCATTTTTTGTGATATGAAATATGAAAAATATAGTGTGAAATAATTATATAAAATTGATTATAAGAATAACATATTAAAAGAATGAAACAATAATTCTAATTGATTTAAACATACATAATATTGTATATATATGTGATTTAGACATATATGCTAGACTGCTAACATAATATAAACTAAAATAGCGGACGATATGTTTAAAAGGCGTGTTGGTCGATATATCGAAAAAAATCGGATATGTCGGCCTATATATTACAAAAGAACAATCGATTTTTTTAGAAAAAAATATCATTTTACCTTCAAAAACGATATGTCGGAGGACATTTAAAACAGTGGCTGTGAGAGGTGGTGTTGCGGCAGGCTGCAATCAACAAGGCTGTGGATTGCGTAAGCGCAGCAAGACCGAGTCTTTGTAGGGTTATTTCTCCGGTGGTAGTGGGTCATCTGGCGACGATGGAGGTTCGTTCTATCACGAACTTTGTGCATCTGTTTTATAGATTGTAGTCAATTTCATGTTATCCTCCTACAGATTTTTTGTAGTCTGAGTTTTTTCTGCAGTGTATTTTTCGAACTTGTATCTCTTAATTGAGTACTGATTAAATTTTATTATGCTAATAAAATTGTGCAACGTGTGCATTTTCTTGTGACTCTTCATTTAGTTGTGTCTGAGGATTGCGCTTCTGTGACCGAAAATCCCAATAGTTATTATCCCTTGTGGAATGTTGAATCATGCTAATTTAGCGTTCGAATGTTGGTTTTTATGCGTATTTGCAACCCCTCTGTCACTTATCGCTTGATATTATTCGTGAAAGTCTCATTTGTGCCACATAATTTAAATTGATATCAAATTTATGATTTAATATAAAAATCCTATTTTGAGGGTTACATTTTATCTAAGGTTTTGCAGATGATGTGGCATGCATAGTTCTGAGTTTGACTTGAATTTATCCTTGAGTAATTTTTGTAGGTTTTCACAAACTTAATATTATAAATAAATTTTCTTGTATGGGTATCATTGGTAGAATTCATGCTCAATATATTTTTCTGCAGCATTTCTATTAATTCCTTTTTAGTGACTTGCTTACCATATTTGTTCAGAACTATAGGATTGTTTCTGTTGTTTAGATCCCTATGATGAATTGATGTTAACTTGTATTGTTTTGGTGGATAAATTGCATGAGGGCTGTTTAGACTTAGAGTTATTAGTTTTGAAGTTTTTTATATTGTTGTTAATTGTATACGTAAGTTTGTAAAGTTCACCTTGTTTATCTAATTTTTTCCCAAGATGGAACTGCTGGAATTTTAAAGGGACATAGTAAGATGGTGTCCACAGGAGCCATGAAGGAAGTGGAAAATACCATTGTTCAGAAGACCTTATGTTTTGAAATCAAATATGGTGTACCAATCTCAAATTTTGATCACTCAACAGAGAATTTTCTCGCTATCATGGACACCATTTTGGAGCTTTCTGGCGGAGCCAGTGAAGAGAACTTCGAGGCAAGTGAGATTGCACGGTTCAAGTCTCTGATTGTTTTTTTGAGGTAAAAGTTGTTCCTTACTCATATTTTACCAAGTAAATTGTTTGGTTAGTGAAGCTAGCGTTGGTGTATCTTTTAATTTTTTTTACAACTTATTCACATAATAAGAAGCCGATGCAAATGAATATAAGCCATCAAATTCTGCCTGTTTTCGTTGGCCCTGCGCCCATTCATTTTCCCCAAGCTTATAATATTTGGCAATAAGATATATCTATTATGTCTCAGTCCTGGGATTATTAATGCAAGTGATTTACGACTATAAATTGCAGGAGATGTCATTCTTAAATATTAATTATTTTTCACATTTAAAGTTTTTTCCCCTGGACCAAAATTCACTCTTTTATTCATTTAGTTCTTAATTTTTTTATTTACATGCTGCTGGCAAGTTCATTTTATTATTCCCTTTCACCACCCATAAATTTAATTTGATTTTAATTCATTCATTAAGGCGGCAATGCATGGTTGTAACTTTGCAAAGAACTTGTCATCTATGAATTTAATGCGATTGTTCAGTTTGGTTCCAATTTCAATTAATATTGTATAACATATACTCCAAACTTGTAAATATCATTCTAAGAATAATTCTATTATAAATTTTATAATGTTTTTTTAATTATTTGATGTAACCCGAAAATATGGAAATTGATTTTAAATTAATAAATTTGAGATCATTTTAAACTGAGCAACGATGCTCGACTTGTCGGCCAACAAAGTGAGATAATGAACTCAAAGTCGTATATGAATCGCACACGAGTCTAGCATTCAAATGTAATCAACAATTCAACACCATGAAATAATTCATTCATAAGCACATAAGTAAAAGATGAACAATATGACTTCATATTTATGACAGATAGGCACAACGATAATCTAAGGCAAGCAAGCTCCAAAATTATCAATCAAATAAAATTATGCATATCATTATAATAACATAACATGAGTGAGAGAAAGTTGAGAGGAATACCATAGTATCATGAATGCCACTCCAAAACCCGCAAAAAAGGGATCAGATTCTCTGAATATGGAAGGATTGGAGTGGTGGGGATCAAGTATAGTTGCTGGTAGAGAAACCAGGCCTATTAGAGGCCGGATGTGAGGAAGATGGGAGGGGGTCGCCTATCGGTTGGGAGGAATCTGGGGGTTCTAGGCGACAAAAAATAGGGAACTGGAGGTAGCTGAGGATGTCGGTAGTGCTGTGGTCGTCGAAAGCAGGAAGCACGGGCTAGGGCTCGATGAAACAACCTGTGGTCGACGAGGAAGTCGTCATCAAAATCCTGCGAGATTTCTGACAGCGGCATCGAGGACAGTCGCGGCTTGGAGGCAGAATTAGAAGGAGATGGAAGTTCAACTAGGCTATCGTACAAACTGGGAAGGTCTCCTTGTTCTCGATTATACCCAAGTTAAAGAATAGGAGGGGGGCTGGTCCTTTAATATGAGAAATATGAATATGAGACATTTTTTAATCAACAGAGGCTTTAAAAGGTATTAAAATAAGGGAATTTCAAGAATTTACAAATTTATGCAGATTTTGATACTCTTAATAATATAATTCCGAAAATTTAAAATTGGGTGTCTCATTTATAGTGTTTATCTTTGATTACTTAACCTAAAAATCTCTCTTTATATTTCATAATCTATAGTAAAATCTCGCTTTCTCCATTTATCATATTACTTAATTTGATGGATCATTTATTCAGAGTCTTACTGGACGATCTCCTCAATAAGCCATAACAACGAGCGCGATTGATGTGCGCGATACAAAATAACTCGTACGTGCGCAAACATAGACGACAACATTCGCAATAAAGAAATAAACGTGCACTAAAATATGCACGGTACATATGCAAATAAAAATATAGTAACAGTGCGATGATGAGTTGAAAGACCTCGATACCGTTGAGAATGTAATGTAGCCTGCAACAAGGAGGTCTGACGTTGATTTGAAAAATGCTCCACTATTGTCATGCTGCAAAATAACCAAGACCTGAGCAAACTCCTCCAGGCAAGTCTGAAAGGTAAATGGGATGTGGGAGACATTGGGCTGTGGTAGGTAGTGGGACCAAGGATGAATCCTTCCCTGTAGCTCATGACATGTAAGTAACCTCGATGCAGGAAACTAATCTCCTTCGAAAAAATATAACCCCCAGTGATAGAATTTTCCATGGGATTATAATTTTTTGAAGATGCTTGCATATTGTTAATTATAATTTTGTGCATATCGTTTAAATGATTAATAAAATTCAGAGTATCAAAGAGGCGGGTATCACAAAGTGAGAAGGAAAGGGGAACAAATAAACAAGGTACATGACAAACAAGCTTGATATGTGGAATCATCAAATCATGTTGCATCATAAACTCTTCTGTTAGATACCTACATATGTCTATTAGAACTAGATCAAACACCTTAATTTTATCATTCGATTGAGTCTGACGAGCGCCACAAAATTTAATTTTGTACCCAAATTTATCCTTTAAAATTTTCCAGAGAAAACACTTAAAGCTCGTGTCCTTATTACGAGTGAAATATTAAGAGTTTTCTCTATCCTAATAACGCGAATCCTCCTAATCATATCGATAATTTGACAATAGAGTTTGTCGGTCACATATATACTTAGAGGTTTTGGGGATGTAATGAGAATGCGATCATTAGATACAAAGTCAATATGATGTGATGAATCTAATGTCAAGGGCAATTGATCATCATGTCTAATGTCAGTTACTGAGGGGTATGTGGTTGCAATAGTATAGAAGAATTAGGAAATACCGAGGTCGAATCTGTCATTTAAGATGAGTGGCATGTCCTTATCACGTTCTTCTTCCTGAAGTAGGGGCTCAAGAAGAACCTCAACGGTTGAAGGTTGTGATGTCATGGGGACAAGTGGAGTTGCAATATTAGTAGGGATGGTAGGACGAGGAGGGAGAAGCTCTTATTCCTAGAGCTGGGGCTCAGACAGAAGCTAGACGACTGACGAGAGTGCTATGGTGGAGATAAGTAGGGCCAAGGTGCCCGTAGGGTTGGTAGGACATTGTGAATCTATGATTATAAAAGCGAGGGCAATGCTTAGACTAAAAAGAGATTTATTAGTAAACCTAAGTCCGTATTCCACTTTATGGGCCATACTAGAAACTTCATCTAAATCACGGTAATTGTGCAGCTCTAGTTGGTACCTAATGAAATAGTGTACCCCGTGCAGGTATACAGTCATCTCATCACTCTTGAATATCTAGCCTAAACTGAAGAAATAAAAATTCGTGAGTGTACTCGTCCACCGATAAATTCTTTTCCTGTACAATGTTTGGAGCTAGTCGGCAAAAACATAGTGCTTGCGCAACTCTGTTTTTAACTCAACCCAAGTAGCGACGAGAGATAACCATAACTTAACTCTCATGTGTTCGAACTGATTTCCACCAAACTAACACGGGTTCCTTGAGTTTGCATGCTGCAAATTCGACTTACCTACTCATGAGTACCTGACTCTAACTTATAAAATATTCCATATTATGGCATAAGTGTAGACATCCCTCGGGCTCTAAGTGTATATCAAAATCGCTCGAGTGTGTGGGCTCTAAGAGTTTGGGATTAGGGTTCTCTTCATGCGTGAGTTCGGGTGCTCGTCGTAAGTGTATAGGAGACTGCGTGTTGCTACCCGTGCCATACAATCCCTTTAGGTCGTGTCTTATATTAATGATGAGAGACTATCATTATTGATAAATTTTTCGTTTGAGCATTTAAATCTCCCACGCTACTCTCTAAATGACTCACATGATTTATCATTTTAAAATAATTTTTTTAAAATATTTTAAATAGCTGAATATTTTAATGAGAAAAAATATTCAATTTTAAAATATTTTAAATAACTAAATTTTTTAAAAACTTAGATATATTATTTTCTTTAATGAGCAAAATAAAAATGATTTTTTTCTTCATAAACTCGAAAGAGCATAATATTTTCTTTAATAAAGATTTAATTGAAAATAATTTTTTAAATCTTTCAAAGTTAAATATCATTTTTTAAGAAATAAAAACAAACGGATTGTCTAAGTCACGATAGGAGGTAATCAAAAATGCTATAATACCATGATGGTTGTTATCCGTTGATGGTATAGCGAAAATGTTTGTTATGATGGTTGTGATCACTATTCGCTAAAGCCTTTTGAAATATTCTAGGTTTAGATTCCTAGCCAGTTAGCCTTCATGCGGAGTTGAGGAGTTTATATTCTCTGTTTTGGTGCTGCGAATTCAGGTATCAGAAAAACCTTGCCTTTTGGGATTGGTAAAGGACTAAAGGCAGGTATTGGTCCGGAACACATTTTTACGAACCGGCTTCGGCCAATGACCAACCATTCAAATACCTTCACAAGATTCCATACCAATTTCTAGCTAGAATATAAGATATAAATCAGTTAACTTTGGGATTCTTTCAAACACTCAGATGCTTTAAAGTCTCATGTGCCTCCAAATTTTCTTTCAATGCATGATCTAAGGACATATGCGCCCTTATTGTTTCCTCAAATCACCACCAACAATGCTATTAATGCACTAAATTGTTTATTATCCTAAAAATGGGAAGCTAATTACCAGCGTATGTAGTCATAAACTCATATTAGTGCTAACTTAAATCCATCTTTTAAGAATGCGACTATTTTTAACCTCCTTTTATTGATGTTTGTTCTTTGATTTTCAGAGAATGGAAACAATTTTTTTTCAGTGAATGGTCACCCTTCCATCACAAGTCAAAAACAGTCAACTTTACTTATCAGACTGAATCCGCTGAAGAAAAACATGCCATTAATGGCATAGAGTTGCCTCAATTTTCATCCGCAGCAGTTCCTAAAGTATGAAACAATTTATATCTTCCCATTGTTTATTGTAGCATAGTAAGAGGAAAATGTCTTTGATGATTATGCACACATTCTGATTTTTTTTTCATATTTCTATACATGACTAAGCTGATGGAGAAATTACCTTGCTCATCATCAACATTTGACAAGTACGTGGTCTATATTTTCAAGAAATTTACTGTTGCATGTAAGGATTTTTCATTTGTTAGCCTTATTTTTGTAAGACTAGCTAATCATTCATCACCTTTAAGCTTGATCTTTTGAAAAATACTACTTGGTGCATTCTGATATGGATCCCTGAGTGAGATCTCGTATCCGGCCGAGCAAGGGTGATATTGTGGAGGAGATTGGAGTTCCTCTTATTTGAGCCCGGAGGACTTATGGTGGTAGCAGTCGTGGGAGATGGGAGGAGCGTCGACATGGAGTTGTGTTGCTGCATGGAACAAATCCGACGTCATTGGATTTGGGAAGGGGTGTAGTATCGAGCCCTAGGTAGGACCGTAGTGGAGAAAAGAGAGAGAGAGAGAAAACCTTAGATAATAATTGCTTACCTCATTTCGTTTATGCTTCCCTCATATAGGGTGAGTCCCAATTCAATTCAAATATCCAAAATACTCATCACAAGGCTTAACAAATGTGAGTTGAATAAAACATTCATAGTTCATAGGAATAATAAAAATAACAAAAATGATACGAGAAGGCTCACTCAGTCATTCCGTGGCTTCGCCTGTCATTGGTATGTAGCTCCCTTCGTGGACCAGTAACATATCCCCCCTTTGAGATTAAGGGTTTGTTTAGGAGAGCGGTGGCAGTTGTGAAAAGAGTGGTGCTAAATGGAGGGTTGCAAATGGAGCTGTAGCAATCTGGTTGTTGCAAATGGAGATTTGTTTGGATGATCTCCGTTTGCAGAGCTGTTCAAAACAACAGCAACACTCAAGCCTTTATCCCACCATAGTGGGGTCGACTATATAGATCCTTTGTCGCCATTGCGCCCTATCTTTAATCATAGCCTCACTAATGCCTAAGTACATCATATCTTTCCTTATAGTTTCATTCCAAGTCTTTTTTGGTCTACCCCTCCCCCGTTTAACCTGTCTAGTGACTAAACTCTCACAACGCCTAACATGTGCCTCTAATGGTCTCCTATGTACATGTCTGAACCATCTTAAACGAGCTTCTCACATCTTCTCTACAATTGGCGCCACTCCTGCCTTATCCCTGATACATTCATTCCTAATTTTATCCAGTTTCGTGTGATCACACATCAACCTAAGCATTCTCATCTCCGCAACTCCCATTTTTTGCTCATGTACACCATTCACTGCCCAACACTCAGAACCGTAGAGCATTGCTGGCTTAATTACAGTACGGTAAAACTTGCCTTTAAGTTTTAATGGTACTTTACAATCACATAAGATACCAGACACGCCTCTTCACTTCAACCAACATGCTTGGATTCTATGTATCACATCTTTATCTACACCTCCATCTTTTTGAATTATCGATCCCATATATTTAAAGCACTTACTGCGGGAAATATCTTGGTCACCCAATTTAATGACGGAGTCATTTGACCTTCTTGCACTACTAAATTTAAGCTCTATATACTCCGTTTTTGTCCTGCTCAACCTAAAACCCTTCTTTTTTAAAGTGTCTCGCCTAGATTCAAGTTTCGCGTTTACACCCTCGCGCGTCTCATCGACCAAAACAATATCATCTGCAAATAATAAACACCAAGGTATTGCTTATTGGATATGTCTGGTGAGCTCATCTAAGATAAGGGTAAAGAGATAAGGGCTTAATGCTGACCCTTGATGTAAGCCAACAACGATAGGGAATTCTTGTGTTAATCCTCCTGATGTCCTCAACCCAGTCACTGAATTTGTATACTTATCTTTGATTACGTCAATGTATGATACATTTACACCTTTCTTTTCTAAGACTCTCCACAAGTCCTCTCTTAGAACCCTATCATAAGCCTTCTCCAGATCGATAAACAACATATGCAAATCTTTTTGTCTTTCCCGATAGTTGTCAATGAGTCTCCTCAAGAGATGTATAACTTCCATGGTTGACCTTCCTGGCATGAATCCAAATTGATTCTCCTAAATGCTTGTCTCTCGTCCAACTCTTCGCTCTATTACTCGTTCCCATAGTTTCATAATATGACTCATTAATTTAATTCCCCTTTAATTGACACAATTTTGTATATCTCCTTTGTTCTTATACAAAGATACCAAAATACTTTCTCTCCATTGGTCTGACATCCTCTTTGTCTTCAGTATTTTATTGAAGAAACTTGTAAGCCATAAAGTTCCTTCCCTCCCTAAGCATTTCCATACTTCAATGGGTATATCGTCTGGCCCAACCGCCTTTCCATTTTCATCTTCTTCAGAGCGTCATCTATCTCTGATGCTTGAATTTTACGATAAAAAGTTATGTTTCTATACTCCTCCGATTTACTTAACTCTTCCAAGTTCAGTTCATTGTCTTTTCCTTCATTTTATAGTTGATAAAAGTATCTTTTCCATCACTCCTTAATAGCCACATCATCCGTCAAAACCGTATCTGATTCATTTTTTATGCATTTAACTTGGCTTAAATCTCTTTTCTTCCTCTCTCTCTAGCTCGAACAATTTTATATATATCACGCTCTCCATCTTTGGTATCTAGTCGTTTGTAAAATTCTTAATAAGCTTGACTTCTTGCTTTACTTACTGCATTTTTAGCTTCTTTTTTGACGACTTTATACTTTGTCAAGTTTTCATCATTCCTACAAACATATAATGTTTTGTAGCGCACAACCTTTTGACTCTCCAAGTACATTCTTTCCACTTATCCTTAAATGAGAAGACATAACATTCCTTATGACACTAGGATCAACACAAGGATCATCAACTAGTTGTTCTAAAACCGCTGTCTTGAAAACAACCTGTTTTTCCTTCTTCAAGTTCCACTACTGAATTTTTGGCAACACTTTTGTCTTTCTCTTAAAGTTACTATATTTAATTTGCATTTCCAACACCACTAGCCTATGTTGCGTTGTCAAACTTTCTCCTGGTATGACTTTGAAATCCTTACAAATCTCTTTATCCATTTTGCGAGTCATAAAATAGTCAATTTGTGACTTATTTTGTCCGCTTTTGAACGCAATTAAGTATTCTTCCCTGTTCATGTAGAACGTATTTGTCACAATTAGCTCGTGTGCTATGACAAAGTCTAGAATGATTCTTCCTTCTTCATTTCTTTCTCCATACCCAAATCCTCCATGAACATCTGTATAATCCGTATTCGTCTTCCCTACATGTCCATTTAAGTCTCCTCCAATGAAAATTTTCTCGCTTTATGTGATTTTCTTACCAAATCATCTAAGTCTTCCAAAAATTGTACTTTAATAGCTTCACTTAATACTACTTGTGGCGCATAAGCACTAATTACATTAATAGTTTCCTTTCCTACGATTAATTTAAGAGCTAATATTCTATCACCTTTTCTGCTTACCCCAACAACTCCATTCCAAGTAGTATCTACAATAATACCTACTTCATTCCTTTTTTTTGTGTACCATAATTTAAAACCTGAATTATCTAGAAATTTAGCTTTCTCACCCACCCATTTAGTCTATTGCAGACGTAAAATATTTATACTTCTTCTAATCATTGTATCCACTACTTCCATCGCTTTTCCCGTTAGCGTACCTATATTCCAACTTTCAAACTTAAGTCGATCATAAATCCTACGATCTACTTTTCTAGGACGCCTAATATATGGATGCCTAATATGCGAGGGCTCTTGCATATTTAACACTACACCCAAGTCCTCTTGAAGGTGCAGCGGTCCTTGCCAAGACGCCGTATTCGGACCATACGACGAGGACTCTTGCCTATTTAACACTACAACCAAGTACTGGAGATGTAGCGGTCCTTGCCAAGACGCCGCATTCGGACCATACGACGCGTTCCTTATGGGGAACAATCTAGCTTTAGCACAATTTCTCAGAAGATCCATATTCATAAGGGTGACTAAATTTTACGCTGGCCGTCTACCTAACACAACCCTCGCCATTTTTCATCCGGGCTTGGGACCGACAAAACATAATTTTTTTTAGTTGTTTGGCAAAACAACGGTATGAGGTTTATGTTAAAAGAAATTGCTCAAAAAAAATTGATGAAGTTATGCATCACACTTATCTCATCAACACCTACTTGCGCGCTTCTAACATGATATGCTTTTGCTCTGACATTGGAATCTCCCACAAATGTCTAATGTATATATTTTTCAATCAAATATTACTATATTCTGAGAATTTATCTACTATTCCACTCAAAAACTCTCATGGAGAAAAGATTAATAAAAAAGAAAAAATTGGTATTTGCTTAATTAAAAAAAAGAAAGAAGAAATAGCTCAGTTTTTCTCCTCCACAATCCCATCTCCTTGAGAGCTTTCTGGATGTTCTTGAGGCTCGGCAAGGTGGATCCGAGGAAGCTAGCGTTGTATATGGTTAGGAAGGGCTCGTTGTCGATTGCGACGTACCAGATAGTCAGGCTGCAGTTGTGTATGTACTGGTAACATTCTCCTTGACCCAATTCTTCGCGTTGTCGTATTTGCTGCTCATGGCGTAGAGCTGGTCGTTAAGAATGCCGACTGTGACGTCCATGCTGGTGTGGTGGAGGGCGGAGAGGGTCCATGAATCTGCGTCGAAAAGCTTCACCTTTGAGATGCCGCTGTCCTTCCATGAATCCGCGCCGACGACAATGTTCATCTTGGAGGAGACGCGACGCAGCGACTGGAGGTGGATGGCTCCTATCGTGAACGGCGTATTTCCCTTAAGTCCGTAAACGTGAGCGTTCCCACCGGAGAGCGGGAAAACAAACGCCAAAGTAGCTCCCGTCTCCCGAACTGTACAGAGACGAAACTCCTTAAACAAACCCTAAGCTTGTCTTCAAGCTTGTCATCCAGCTGTGGCGGTAGATGCACCAAGGGTGCCGTTGGGGGTGGACCAACAAACATCCTAAGCTTTGAGACATGGAAGACGCGTGAATCCGTGCGCAAAGGAGAAGGCCAGCTTGATGTTGCAAAGTGTGAAGAACTCCTTTCAAAAATGACATGTGAAGACCTTATCGCAGTTCGATATGACACTCTTAGGAAGGTCATGCAAGCGAAACATCTGCTCATAGAAAACTCCAGCGACACCTTCTGTCTGAGATGTCAACCCAAAGCTATGAAATGTGCTCCCTTCGAGAACTTGTCCACAACCACCAGGATAATAGACTTGCCTTTCGATGGAGGCAATCCCTACACAAAATCCATATAGGCGACAACCCATGTATGTGTCGGAACGGGAAGCTGTTGGAGAAGATTTGTTGGAAGAAGGTGATCAATCTTGTTGCGCTGACATGCAAAACATGCTGCATGAATTCATGAACTCTTAGCCTGAGTCCCTTCCAATAGAAATCCACTCGGATGGGTTGATGTGTCTTGTGGATTACCCCTCCATGGGTGCCCTCCATTATAACAATAATGGTGGTGGAGCGGGGGGTCAAGTACAATCGTCCCTTTGGGCGCCAAGTGAGAATCTCTGAGGTCGGTTGAGAAATGGAGAAGAGTGCATTTCTTTGATGATCCCATTTGTACAAGGCATCTGTGACGCGGTTCAAGGCCCCCACTTTGTACTCGACTCAGAAATTAAAATCCAGGAGTTTGCTAACCTAGGGTTGCTGAGTTGCGACACTGAGGCGCTGCTCAAGGAGGTACTACAAGCTAAAATGATTGGTTCGAATCAAGAGTTTCTGCCCCCAAAGGTACGGTCGTCAGTGCTGTACGGCTTTGGCCCAGCCTATCAACTCTTGCTCGTAAGTGGGAAACTTCCGGTGGTGTATGACTGTTGACTGAAATTAGCGATCGAGTATCTTGCCTGTTGTTGTACCGCACCGCTCTCCTGCTCCGAGGCATCACACTCCACCTGAAATTCCTGAGTGAAGTCGAGTAAGTGAAGAATATGGGCGGTGATCAAGGCGTGCTGTGTAACATCCCGACTTTGATAAGGGGTCTAGCCGGTTCAGTTGAACCCTTGGAGGAACCTAGGCCGGGTCATCAGGCAATCATGACCCGACCTTCACCACATAGAGGTGATCATTTAGAGAAATGACTGTTTTGGGTAGCATCGTGCTTCGCCACAACGTCAAAGTTGTTTATTGAGCATACATGCTCCGGGTTGACTTCTATCAGTTGCGTTAAACTCGTATGGTCGATACGAGTGCAACGAAACTCGTTTCGTTCCAATCCGAGGTCATTTGGTGAAAGTGACCGTTTTGAGTACCGTAGCGTGTCACGACGACGCAGTTTTAGAATATGGAGCATACGTGCTCCGAATCGACTTCTGCAGTTGAGTTAGACTCGTATGGTCGATACGAGTGCAACGGAGTTCGTTTCGTTCCGATCCGAGGTCATTTGGTGAAAGTGACCGTTTTGAGTATCGTAGCACGTCACGACGACGCAGTTTTAGAATATGGAGCATACGTGCTCCGATTCAACTTCCGTCAGTTGCGTCAGACTCATATGGTCGATACGAGTGCAACGGAATTCGTTTCATTCAATCCGAGGTCGTTTGGGGAAAATGACTAGTTTAAGTAATATCGAGCGTCGCAACAACGCCATTTTAGATTAATGAGCAAACGAGCTCCGAATTGGATTCTGTCAGTTGCGTTGAACTCGTATGGACGATAAGAGTGCAATAGAATTTGTTTCGTTCGTTTCTGACGTAAATCGAGAGAGTTGACTGAAATAAGTTATTTGAAGTTACATACTGACTCAAACAAATATTTATGAGTGAACAGACTTGGAGTCAACCTCGGATGATTTTGTTAGCATCAGATGATTGACACGAGCGCAGCGACACCCTCGATACATTTTTTTTCCCACACCTGTTATGGAAGCTATGATTATACAAGTATGTGTTTATATATATATACATATATATATATATATATATAAAATAAAGAACCATTGCCTTAATCCAAACAGCAGCTTGGCGGAAGGAAAACCACGGGCGGAAGGAAAACCACGGGCGGAAGGAAAACCATGGGCGGAGGAAATGGGAGAAGAAGCTCACCGGTGGAGGAATCAGATCTCCCTCCTGGCTGGAGGCACCGGATTGGTCGGACATGGCCATAAAATGGGCGGCTCATCTCCTCTTCAGAACTCACGGCAAGGTCTCCTTCCCCCAAATCTCCCTTCTTCCCCTTCCTGTGTTCTCCCTCTCATGGCAGAAAATCTGCCTCTTTTTCTGTCGCTGCCCCTTTTTGCTTCCTTGTTCAGTTGTAGATTGGAGTTGAACTACTCCAAATCGAATGAAGGTTGAAATAATGATGAGACTCATGGCTCTTGGGAGCAAGTTGCAGCAACCCATGAGAAGACCCCAAGCACCCCAGATGGTAATAGTTCACCTCATTCCAGATTTTCAATAGAAATGAGATCGGAAGCTTTTACTATGGCAAGAAGGTTAACTCTCTCTCTCTCTCCAACTCTGGAAATCTCTAACGCAGCTATAATTAGTTGTAGACATTTAATTCATACTCAGGAGAAACTGTTGGGGTTTAACTTTTTCCTAAGCCTCCTTAAAGACTACTTTTGATATATTTCAGTCATGAAAAGGAATTAGTTTGTTTCCAGGAAAAGAATTCTGAGGTGGGGTGTAAGTGATTGATTCAATTACATAATTGTTTTCTTTTCTTCTTCTCTTACTTATCTCTTCCCAGATGGCTTCGTTTGGGCGCGACATATTTGCTCCGGTGGTTTGGTCAAAACGCCATTATCATGGAATGTATGCCTGGCAAGGCAAAAGTTATGACTGCTATATATTAAATAAACTATTTATGGGCTTAAAATACATGAATTGTTTGGAGGGGCGGCTGATTGTCATGGTGGCTATTTACTGGTGCCTAGTTTCAACCAGTTATATTACATTCTCTTATATTGCAAATCACATTTGTGGAAGTTTCGAAGGATCCCCATCTATACTTCTTGGTTGTCGAGCTCCACAGGGGATTGATGCCGCCAGCAACTATATTTTATATATACTTCAAGCTCGCTGCTTCCTCACCGGCGATCACTAGTATTAGTAGTAAATCTCTCTCTCCCTCCAGTACAATCTTCACCATGCTTTGACTAAGCTTAATTGGTTTGGGACTGGCTGGACTGTCAAGTTTTCATTAGTTTGACATTTTAACTCATAGCAGATGAGGTCGGTTGGGTTGGGTTGAGCCAGTGGATGCTCGAAGCTTCGGATAGATGTTTCCTAATATAAATTGCATTTCAATATTTATATTTCTGTTGGGGGACCCTTCGATTGGGATTCAAGATGTTTGGGAGGCTCCTCTTTCTCCTTCAAGGTTCATGGAGAGAGCTTGATGCCTCTACTACTCTTATTTCTTTCTCTCTCCCCTACCCCATCTCCTCCTCTCTTCTTATTATGGTTTGGTTTCCTTTACTCCTTTGGCCTTGGTTCCATGGAATTTCATTATTTATGATCTAAAGCAAAGGTTAACCTTGTTAAAGATGGTTTAGGTTGGCCCATAACTGATTTCAGGAGATTAAGTCGAAGTGGTGGAAGAAAAAGATTTGATGTTACATTTGTCTTACTATTGACACGACGCTAATTTCCATTCTCTCCTTCCTCACGAATTGGTGATGAGAAGAATGCAACAATCCTTGTTGAAATGAAGAGATTCTGGTGGAAATTGGAGCACAAATTGCTTTGCAAAGAGGATAGCTCGAGTCCAAGCAACCTGTGCAAGCTCTACCCATCTTCCTCCCTATGTTGGTAAACTCTAATCTAACTTTGTGCATGTTTCTTTAAGGTTGGGGAAGGGTTGTTGATTTCAGTTAGAGTGTAGACGAGATTCTTGCTAATCCCTTGAACTGAACTCCCTTCTCGTCTTTTCTGATTACCTGATACATTAGTTTACGTTGCTTATATGGAGGAAATTTGAGTTATACTTTAGAGAACCTTGAGTCAGCTTCTGCACTTGTCATCCTCTACACTTGTCATCCTCTGTATCACCCAGTTGGGGTAATAATATGGGGGCTGCTATGCTTTGAACCAGTTGGGCGTTTCAATTTTATTTGGGCTGCTATGTATCATCCAGTTGGAGTTTTAAATTGGGGGCTGCTGTTATATGTTTGACTTGGGGCTGCTGTTATGAAATTAATTTGGGGGCTGGTTCTTATTAGTCTAATTTGGGGGCTGCTGTTATATGTTTTGAGTTGGGGCTGCCTTTGTATACACTCTAATCGGGGGTTGCTGTTATATGTTTGACTTGGGGCTGCTGTTATGAAATTAATTTGGGGGCTGGTTCTTATTAGTCTAATTTGGGGGCTGCTGTTATATGTTTTGGAGTTGGGGCTGCCTTTGTATACACTCTTATCGGGGGTTGCTGTTATATGTTTGACTTGGGGCTGCTGTTATGAAATTAATTTGGGGGCTGGTTCTTATTAGTCTAATTTCGGGGCTGCTGTTATATATTTTGAGTTGGGGCTGCCTTTGTATACACTCTAATCGGGGGTTGCTGTTATATTGTCTAATTGGGGGGCTGTTATACCCGACCCCAGCCCGCTCTATGCATAATCCTAGACCTATCAGGATTATGTTGTGGCTGTTTTATAGGGGTTTTAGTGAGGCTGCTGTTATAGTGCTATTTGGGTTGTTTCTTTCCCTTGGGGGCTGCTTTATTCACTTATGGTTCTATTAACTATATACATATATTTCACTCTCCTTTCTCTGTCTGTGCAAACTTTAATATGTATATAAATAGTTACATATACTCATACATATATATGCTCGTGCAAGGAGGCTTCACAGAAGAAGGCGGATGAGCATAAGGCTCTGGTACAGCTTCTGTATGCTTCATGTGCCCTTACTCTCCCGCTAAGAGCTTTATATATAAGTTTGAATTGAAATAAATTGAGAAGGAAACGAAGATCGTATCTCTCTCTCTCTCTCTCTCTCTCTCTCTCTCTCTTATCCAGGAAAGATTTTCCCCTTCCCTTGAATTTTGGTTCCTTACTATTAAAGGTGGAGTTGGTGCCACCATCACTAATTTTGTGGTAGAAGAATTTTTGAGATGTCACCAAATCTTTATGAAGTTGCTAAAAAAATTGCCTCCTTATTATGCTAACAAGAACATGAATTGTTGAGAAGTTGAGATCTTTTCTTATCATGCTAACATGAATATGCTTAGATGAGAGATGAGATTGCTGCCACAATACCAACTCTTGGGGCTTCACCTGAGGAAATATATGAGCATGAGACCAAGGTACAGTTCTTTCAAAAAGGTTCCTTATTTACTCTTGAATTAAAATGGGTATCAATGAATTGCTCCTCAATACCCTCTTTCTCTCTCTCCCTCTCTTCCCCTGTTTATACAAGTTCCAATACATACACTTATATGTATGTTTACACATAGGAGGGTCTATCTTGGGGCTTCACTTGAGAGGTTAGGAAGTTTACTTCGGATAGCTGTTATGCCTCCTTTCCCTCCCATGTTGTTAAGATCAAATTTATCTATATTATCATTCATTGATCTTATATGGAGATAATTGTGCAAGACCAATGCTCTGGATGCTGAATGAAGGAAGCATGGTTATGTGCACATAAATCAAAATGGATTCTTGAGTCTGCCCTCTCTGATGTCTTTGGCTTTGATTTGAGGGCATGATTCCGCAGCAAACGTGACGGTATAGGGGGCCACTATTTCAGTGGTAATCTATGAGCAGCCACTTTGTGCATCTATTGTCAAAGGTTCGGTCTTTCTCCTCTGAGAGAAGCCACTTTGGGCATAGGGCCAAAGATTAGGTCTGTTTCCAATCTTCCCCCGCCCATACCCCCAATGATTGGGGACTATATGGGTTCTGTTGTTGATCTTATATGGAGATAGAGTTAAGGGTTGAAACTCTATAGTGCAATTGGTTCAATTTTGCCGAAATCAGCAAAGGAAACCTGAAGTTAGATTTCTGCTCAAATTTCAAAACGGAAATGTGTCTTGCAAGATATGATCAAATATTATTGATCCCACTGAAAGAATTCGTAAAGTGGTGAAGGAATGGAATAACTATGGGAGTTGATCACCCATAGTTTATTATAATATACACTGTCTGTATTCGTCTTAATTCCATGCTCTCATATTACCTACTACTTCTTGTGCCTACAAATAAACATAGAGTTTTCAAGGGACTTGGGCTTGATCGCCAAGCACCGAAATGATCGACGAAAGTCTACATGAATCCAATTGTGCCTTATGTGGCCAGCTTGGGTTTGATTGCCAGCCGGATTAAAATAGTGGTATCTTCTCGGATGAAGATACGGTAAGCTTATAAAGAGTTTATCTTCTCCCCTTCTACTGAGTTCTCGGGTGGATATATTGCTGATCTTAAAGAGTGTCTCTTTTCTTCTCTTATGAAAATAGTTGCCTTCGAGAAAATAATTCCTACGGGAATATAACGTTGCCTTCGAGGAAATAATTCCTACGGGAATGATATGTTGCATTCGAGAAATAATTCCTACGGGAATGAAATGTTGCCTTCGGGAAATAATTCCTACGGGAATTAAATGTGCCCTCGGAAAATGTGCCTCGGGAGAATGTAGGATGACCGATGAGTTTTACTCTAAGGCAACCCGCACGACGGATGGTCTGGGAGGGCAACCCGTGCGAAACTAATAGAACTACGTGGGTCTGAGACCGTAAGCAGGACGATACGGAGTACGTAGGCGGTGGTCGTGAGAAGACTACCTCGGCCCAATAAGACTCCAGATATCCCCTCCCTTATAACTGCTATATTATGTTTGTTTGTTGGTAGGGGTTGGATTCTGTTCGTGGTTCTAATAACTTGTCTTTAGTACATGTGACAGGTGCAGATGAAAGACACACCCATGTATGGATGAAGCACAGAACAGGCTACGTCAGGTTCAAGTAGTTAAGTCGCATTCTCTTTTGTTGTGCCCTATCTCATGATATATATATTGGCTATGAATCATTGATTAATAGGTCTAAATGCGGCGGAGATATTGCAATTACCCATACGGGTCTTGAGTTGAGGTTTCTGTGATGATTAGTCTTCCGCTATGTGCTATAAAGTGCACTCTTTGATGATGTCTTCCGCTGGAACTCGCTTTCTTACTCTGTTGGTGTGTAGTGACTTTCGCTTAACACCACCCCTAGGCGTGACAACGGAGTGTTCAAGGAAAAGGGTTGGAGAAGCTAGTACCTTCACCCTTCGGGGTCGCTTTGGCGTCGTGCTAAATGGTGGTGTGTGATAAGATCCCCCGGTCGGACCGACGATTTGGGAGGGGGGGGGGGGTCTTACATGCTGGAGGGCCTTGAATGCTCCCATGGTTGTTTCTCCCCATACAAATGATTGTTCTTCAGCAGGGAAACCTGGGGCTCTGTAATCGTGATGAAACGACAATATAGCTCGTGAATCTTCTCAGGGTTTGTAGATACCCCTGTGCTATGCACGACATGTTTCAAGTATGCCACCCTATCCCAAAGGAGCATTTGGTCCGCTTCAGAATAACTAATGTTAGCAAAAGAACACTGTGCAGATACTCAAGATATGCCACCCAGATCTTGCTATACACCAAAATATAGTCAAAGGATACAAGTATATATTGACACAAAAGGTCCTTGAATACCCATTCATCAACGTTTGGAAGGTAGATGGAGCATTAGTGAGCCCGAAGACCATCACTAGGAACACAAAATGCCTGTTATGGGCCCAGAAGGGGATCTTCTCCACGTTGACAGGGGCCATGCATTCCTGATGCCACCCCAATCACATATCTAGCTTGGAGAAGAAGCGAGCCCCATAAAGCCCGTCTAGTAACTTTTTTACCACAGGTATGAGAAATACACCCTTGACCTTTTTCACATTCAATTTATTGTAGCCACGCAGAACTGCCAAATGTCATCATTCTTGTGCCCTGCAGTGGCACTAAATCTCATCCTTCTGGAGGAAAGGATACTTGTATGATCTTGAATCCTCCAGTGGTTGTAGGGCCTTGAATGCTCTTGTGTCTGCTTCTCATATAAATGAGTTTTTCTTTAGCAGGGCAACCTAGGGCTCTGCAATCATATTGTAGCTTCAGATGAGATGATAATACAACCTATGAGGACCCAAAATCCATGGAGTTCACGTGGGGACTGAGAAATTATCCAAACGACCACCCCTTAAAGCTTCTCAGGTCTGCAGACACCCCTGCGCTGTGAATAACATGTCCCAAGGCCACCCTATCTGCCCCAAAAGAGCATTTGACCCACTTCAAAAATAACTAATTTTGTCTGATGAGTTGAAGAATGCTGCGCTGGTGCTTGGGGTATGCCTCTAGGTTTTGCTATACGCCAAAATATTGTCAAAGAATACAAATGCATATTGAAACAAAAGGTCCTGGAATACCCCATTCATCAGCGCTTGGAAGATAGATGGAGCATTAGTGAGTCCGAAGGGTATCAATAGGAACTCAAATGCCTGTGATAGGTCCGAAACTTCTCCACGTCGGCAGAGGCCATATGTACCTAATGCTACCTCAAGCACAAATCCAGCTTGGAGAAGAAGCGAGCCCCCATAAAGCTCGTATATCAACTTTTTTACCATAGGTATGACAAATTTTTCCTTGACCGTTTTCACATTCAATTCATTGTAGTTCACGCAGAATCTCCATGTGTCATCATTCTCGTGCCTTACACTGACCTCATTCTCATCCTTCTAGAGGAAAGGATACCTGTACGACCTGACATATTACCAGTGTAGTGCCTAGAAGAAGATAAATGTGATGGTCTTGGCGATGAGGCGAGGGAAGCCCGCATGATAGTAATAGAGTGTTGCTGAACTCCAACAGTAATTTATCCAACCTTGTGTGGTCCGGACCCCTGGCCTCCAAATAAAAACACTCCAATGAAGCCTTAGGTGTGCAATCTTGCCACTCGAACGTCTCAACGCCCTACTGTACCATCACAATGAGACGATCAAAGTCCCACGCCAAGGGTCTCAAGGTACGCAACAAATGTACGCCCAAAATTGCCTCGAAACCCTAGAATGTGACGCCAAGGAAGCCAACAGACGAACAATGTCCCCTACTACTTTCAGTACTGCATAACAATTGCCAGGACATGCCATCTTGTTGTCATTTTCCACCGCCACATTAATATGGGTATGTGGAGTCACTGCGAGCTGAAGGCGCTGAGCGCCGTGCTCGCTGTAAACCTATGCGTGCTCTCTGTAAACCTATGCGTGCTCTCTGTAAACCTATGCGTGTTCTCTGTAAACTTATGCGTGCTCTGTGTCCATAAAAGACACTATCGAATGGGCTGCAACAATAATCAACATCTGGATGGTGTGATCCAACTCCAGTCCTACATGACATGGAATGAAATCTCGTGGTCTTTGGGATCATCCTCCTCTTCGCACAACATATGTGTGCACTGAAGCCCTTGGGCATCACGTCACCTCCTCAACGACCACTATAGTGTCGGTCCATCAGCAAGCACTTCTCGCGGACCCGTGAGAAACTCATGGTGGAGGTGAGATTCATAGAGCTTTCGAATTCCACATCCACCCGGAGGCAGTCATGAAGGCCCGGTGTGTACATTGGCACTGGTATTAGAGACTAATAGATGGGGCCCGAACAACGAGGACTTGAAATTTCTCCAAATATTCGTCGATGTAACCTGTCTGCTTGAGGAAGACGAGATCACCAATGTGATTACTGCGAAGAGGCGACCTAAAGTGTAGGTTGCATATAATCATAAGTCCTCTCAAGTCAAGTACGGTTGCTCCCTCTACAACTGTGTAAACCAGAGCTGGGCGAAGCCTATGAAGTGTGAAAGTGCACAGTGTGTCTCTGAGAATCCTCTAGAGGGGGGAGGGGGGGTGAATAGAGATTTAAAATTATTTCTATTCTATTAGTGCAAATACAATAAAAATCTAAGTATTATGCTCCAACAATTCCTCACACAGAATAAAACAGTGCAGTCAAGTAAAGCAGAAAAACAGAAAAGCAGTAAATGAAATGGACAGCACAGAAATTGAGCAACTAGAAGACACAACTTTTATAGAGGTTCCCCAAAATGTGGGTAGTCCTCTCTTCTATCACCTGGTAGGAATGCACCAATTGTGCCTGAGTCTTTTGACAAGGACACTCTCAGAACCACTGATCTTTTGATAAGGAGATCATGAACCAACCAGATCTTTTGATAAGGAGATCTTGAACCACCAGATCTTTTGATAAGGAGATCTTGAACCACTGAATCCTTTTGAAGAGGGATTCTTAAAACTCTTTTACAGGTGAGAATGAGAAGGATAAAGAAGGAGGAGGAAGAATTCTGTTCTCAGAATTCTTATGAAGCCCTGTCTCAAGAAACAACTTCTATTTTCTTCTATTAGATCTGCTAGTGATAAACTCCTGCTTATGATTGTGATGATTTGCAGGAGCTATGATTGTCAGATCTTTTCTCTTGTTTCTGATCAAATTTTGGCTGCTATATGATTGTGATGATGAGCAGCCTTCAGTTGTTCTGCAGTAAGAGATGGAGAGCAGTTGTTCGTTCTTCTCTGTGTTTTTCTCTATTAGGGTTCCTTAAGGAGGAAGAAGAAGATGGAGCCCTAATAGAAAACTGTTAGCCGATTATGTTAATTGCTCTAATTTTCTCTTTCTGCTCATGCCTTATATTGTCCCCCTTTGATTTGAATTTGTTTTCCTTTTCTGGTAAGTCCTGAAAATGTATTTTTCCTTGGACAATTTCTCTTTCTTTTCTTCTTTAACTCACGACCCGTCTACCAACTGTAAGCTTGTTTCCAAGAAAGCTTTTCTGCCTCTTTTAATTCTTTTTTCTATTTGAGGCAATTATTGAGTCGTTGGAGAACGGTTTTCAGAGTTGTGGGCCATGAGAGAGGGTCCAAAATGACAGCTGAAAAAGTTTCCTTTTCAGACTGTATTCGACGTAGCGTCGAGTTCTCTTCCTCTCTTATCGACGCACCTTCGAGTTCTTGTAAGAGCATCTTCAAATTCATCCTTGCTCTGATTGAACTCTGCTAGTCGACGTTGCGTCGATATCTTATCGACGTAAACGTCGAGTTGAGGACATGGTTCTGGACTTCATTATCTGCGTCGAGATGAAGTCGGCGTTGCGTCGACTTTAGATGGCTTCGACAGATACTTCCTTCTACGTTGAGTTGAAGTAGAAGCTGCGTCGACTTCTCAAGGTACTTCGACAAGTTCATGGCCACTACGTCGATATCTATTCGACGTAACGTCGACTTGAATTACTTCGACATAAGGGTTGAACCACTTGGACTTCTAGTCAGAGTAGCGTCGACAATAACTTGATGTTGCGTCGAATTCTATTCGACGCAAATGTTAACTTTGCCCAAATTTTGCTTCTCTTGATCTGGTCTTCACACCCTAAGTTGAGTGTGACATCCTAAGACATCTAATGACCAAATTACCCTCACTATACAATGGGTAATTCAACCTAAGAGATAAAATCACTTTTTAAATGATTTGTTAAGTTAAATCAAAGGGGTTTTCCCAACAATTTCCCCTTATTTATCTTAACAAATTTTACAGATTGTTCAAAGAGATTTTACACATTCCTTTGCATAAACAAACATACATACAAAACAGCATAGACATAAGAAAATGACAGACTGTTTCACAGGCCATTTCATTCAATTGTCAAGAAATATATAGATATCCACAGTTGTTTTTCAGGAACTATAAAACTTTACAAAGTACCTCACCGCTCCTTCTCAGGAGTTCTTCTTTTCCTTGAAAATACTTTTACCTTCCTTAGAGCAATGTTCAGAGGCTCATCATCTTCTGTAATAACATCTTTGGGAGGCTCCCCCTGAATCTCTTCAGCCTGCTGGGCAGCTTCATGAGCAATCTTAGCTACTTCATCTAGCAGATTTTCATTCTGAATCTCCCCCACTGCTGTACTTACAACTGCCATCTCTATATCCAAATTCCTTTGAACATCTGGAGCAGGCTCCCCCTGAATATCTGGGAGCTCCCCCTGATCTGCTGCATCTGTTTGCTCCTCATTCAGCTTTTCTGGGAGCTCCCCCTGATCTGCAGGCTCCCCCTGGATCTGTGCATTTTGGAAGGTGGTCACTTTGTCAGGAGCAGGAGCTTTATCAGCATCATCTTTACCATGGCCACTCAAATCTAGGACATGTCTTTCTTCCTCCAAAATGTTCTCCCCCTTCTTAACCTTGCTGTGAAGAGAGGTTAAGAATTCTTTTGTGACCATAGAGGAAGACACAGTTCTTGAGGCTTTGGAAGGATCTTGTAGAATCTAATAACACAGCCTCCATTTGGGAGTACTTCCTGTCAAATTTCTTTGCTTGGGAGGCCACCATGTCTGTAAAGGTAGAGGAGGCAAGGCCAACTGCTTTGGAGATGATTTGCTCAAGATCAATTGTGGGGATATGAGAGGTAGATGGAGGAGGTGATGGAAGGAAGTCTTCTTGGATGGGGAGAGAGCCTGGTAGATTTCATGTGAGATATGAATTGATGGTGGTGGAGGTGGAGCAAAATGAGAATCTGAGGTAACAGTGGATGGTAGGGATTGAAGGATTTGCTACTGCTGCTGTTATTGTTGAAACATCATCCTGAGGGTGAACTGGAACAGTGTCCAGTGGAGTTGGAGAGGGAGACGGATGAATATTATCCCTTAGGGGATCTGGTATTTGCCTCTTAGAATTTTGAGGAGGAGAGGGAGGAGGTGAAGGTGCAGACTGACCAGGCTTTAGAATCTACCTGGTCCACTTGGAGAAGATTCCAATGTTGATCCTTTTCCCAGGAGGAATTACAACTCCTTTTGATTTGCAGATACTTGGGTAATGTTGGAAGAGCACTTGACTCATGATTCTCATATAAGCATTTTCTTTATGGGCATACTTATGCCCAATCATTCTTAGGAGTAACTTCCCCCAGTTTATATTTTTCTTAAGAACCAAGGCTCCCATAATTTGAAGCTGTTGCTTTGAAACAACATCATGTGCTGAAATTTTACATAACAACACTTTCCCTACTATATCTGCCAAGAACCTGTGTTCTTCCCCAAGATTAATCTTCTTCAGATTGATGGGCTTGTCCTTTTTGAACCGCATCAGTTCCAGGGCCCTCTTGATCTCATCCCCTGTTAATTTATCTGGCTCATTCCCTGTTAGAAGATCATAGGTTTGATTCAGTGACTCCTCTGTTATCTGTACATTTGTGTCGTACACTTTTCCCTTATGAGAACCATCCTCTCCTATCTGAACACTGTCTTTAAACTCTGTCAGTTCGATATCCAAGATCTTGCATCTTGAAATAGGCCAAGAATGACCTTGAAACTTTCGGCCGCTGCACTGAAAGAATCAATATCCACATCAAATCCTGAGTTCACTTTTGGTGGAGCCATCTGATTGTTGTCACCTGCAATCACAAAGAAAAACGAGAGAGAGAACAACACAGGAGAGCTGGAGAATAAGAGAGCAAGAAAGCAAGGAGAGGAAAATTCGAAAGCGCAATAATCTCGACGCTGTAATTGTTTAAAAGGAGATGAATCACTGCAACTTAGGGTTTAGGTCGACGCACCGTCGATAAAACTTATTATTTGGCGCGCAAAGCTGTGTCGAGATTGCTTCTAGAAGCAGGCCTGCGCGCGCTGTTATATCGACGTTGCGTCGACTAGTATTTGACGTAACTTCGAGATAGTTCAGCGGTTCTTAAGTCGACGTAATCCTGTCGACGTTGCGTCGATTTCCAATCGACGCTACCTCGACTTTGAGCAGCGACCATTGAGTCGACGCATGCGTCGATATGAACTTGACGATGCGTCGAATTCTATTCGAATTACCCACTCTGAGTGCTTCTTGACGCTAACGTCGAGTAGAAGTCGATAGTACGTCGACTTCTATTCGACGCACCTATGAGTGAACAGATCCATTTCCTTAGAAAATTCTTGCTGTTTTTCTCAACAATTATATTTATTGAAAATAGATTATAATATCAATTTTATAAACTTTAAGGGAAAATTCAAGGTAGAAATCACTCCCTTGGATAAAGTTTATTTCTTATTCATGACCTACATCTTTCTTCCCACTCCATTTTCTCCTGAGTGGGACCCTACTTTACCCTGCAAAAGGAATTAAAACATTAGAAGGAACCCAGGTTACCTTGGGCCCTTTGCTTTTACCATTGTAGGGTTCAATGAAAGAATAAAAGGGTCTTTCATGATACCCTTTTGGATGATAAGAAATGAGTTTTCCAAACCTATTATTTTGATACTTGAAATGAGAGTAGAATGTATCTAAATAAAAAAGATCAACAGAGTGTTTTATTACCCTAGGTTTTGATTTACCCTTTTGGTTGAGGTTATTTAATTTCTCTACTTGATTCTTGCCTAAGAGTTTTTCTTTCTTGTTCAGATTTACATTGTTAGGTTCATCTATCCTATCTGGATAACTACCAGCCTTACCCTTGGATGATGTATTTTTCTCATTGGGTTGGTACTCACTAGGTCGAACAAAGGACACTGGATTTTTCCAGACAGGTTTCCTAGGTGCTTTTGTGCTAGTGGAGGGCTCTGCTCCTAATCCTAGGTGATTAAATCTCATAGAGAGATTTTCTGTGATGTTTTGAGCTTCTGACTCCTCCCATTGAGTGAGTCCTCAAAGGCCTTTGCCTTTGCTAGCTCTTCTTTTAATTTTATGTTTTCCTCTTTAAGTTTAATCAATTCTGATTCTTTATTATTAACTTCATTTGTTAGATTTTGATTTCTTAGGTATATTTCATCTTTCTTAAGGTTTTCTAATTCTGTCCTAGCTATGTCTAATTCCCTTTCTACCTTAAGATGATTAATGCAGAAATCTTTAAAACATGATTTAAAATCATCTGAGCTAAAATCAAACTCATCAAAAACTGATACCCGTTCCTCTTCATCATCTGATGACATCCCTAGTGCCATCATGCAGGCTGCTTCTGCTGCTGCTTCATCATCACTTTCAGATGATGAGAAGCTTAATTCTGCTTCAGAATCACTCCAGGTTTCTGCAATGAAACCCTTTGCTTTCTTCTTGTCCTTTCCTCTGAAGGACTTCTTCTTCTCCTCTTTGTTGCTACTTCTTTCCCTTTGCTCTTGTGGGCACTCAGAAGCAATGTGCCATAGTTTGTTGCAAGTGAAGCAGATAATCTCCTTCTTTGGAGTTTTATCATACCTGGGCCTTGAGTCTCTTTCTCTTCTCCTTGAGTCTTCAGTCTTGACCCATTTCTTAAATCTCCTTGCTAGGAGATTTAACATCTCATCTTCAGGAGTAGAGGGCTTTCCTCAGTAGCTTTCAGAGCAAGGCTCCTTTGGATATGAGCTGGAGTAGTTTCCCTTTCTTCTGACTCAGCCCTGTTCTTCAGTAGCATCTCATATGACTTAAGATTTCCTAGCAAAGCTTCAGTATAGATTTCTTTGTGGCACCTTGACTCTCTGATTGCCTAAATTCTGGAATCCCATGAGCTAGGAAAGCACACGAGTTTTATCATTAATTTCAGTCAAAGATATCTCCTTGTCCAAGCCTCTGAGCTCATTAATGATAATGCTGAATCTGCCATACATATCAGCAACAGATTCATCAGCTTTCTTTTGAAAGTTCTCATACTGGGAAGTCTGGGATATGAGAAGGGACTTTCTGTCATTTCTTTCATCAGAGCTGCCTTCCACCATTCTGGTGAGAGAATCCCATATATCTTTTGCTGATTGACATTCAACAACCTTCTGGAAAATGTCATCTGATATTGTTGACACCAGAATATTCATGGCCTTGGCATCACATGCCTTGACCTTCTTCTCAGCTTCTGTTCATTCATTTCTTGAGACAACCTCAGTTGTTGAAGATTCTTCTGCCTTTTGTCTGACTGGAGCTGGAGGACCTGTGAGAAGAACATTATAAATGTCTTCATCAATGGAATTCATATAAATCCTTATTCTGGCCTTCCAGAGTGTGAACTTATTCAAGTTACACACTGGGGGTCTTGTAGAAGCATAATCCTTAGAACTCATTTTCTTTAAAAAATAGATTTGAAATAAAGAAATAAGTGTAGGAGGTCTTTTTGATCAAGGTGTTAACCTTTTAATGATCAACCTCCCTCTGATACCAATTGAAAGTGTACATTGTGCCTCTGAGAATCCTCTAGAGGGGGAGGGTGAATAGAGATTTAAAATTATTTCTATTGTATTAGTGCAGATACAATAAAAACCTAAGTATTATGCTCCAACAATTCCTCACACAGAATAAAACTGTGTAGTCAAGTAAAGCAGGAAAACAGAAAAGCAGTAAATGAAATGGACAACACAGAAAATGAGCAACCAGAAGACACAAAGATTTTATAGAGGTTCCCCAAAATGTGGGTAGTCCTCTATTCTACCACCTGGTAGGAATTCACCAACTGTGCCGGAGTCTTTTAACAAGGAGACTCTCAGAACCACTGATCTTTTGATAAGGAGATCATGAACCAACCAGATCTTTTGATAAAGAGTTCTTGAACCACCATATCTTTTGATAATGAGATCTTGAACCACTGAATCATTTGGAAGAGAGATTCTTAAAACTCTTTTACAGGTGAGAATGAAAAGGATAAAGGAGGAGGAGGAAGAATTATGTTCTCAGAATTCTTATGAAGCCCTGTCTCAAGAAACAACTTCTATTTTCTTCTACTAGATCTGCTAATGATAAACTCCTGCTTATGATTGTGATGATTTGCAGGAGCTATGATTGTCAGATCTTTTCTCTAGTTTCTGATCAAACTTTGGCTGCTATATGATTGTGATGATGAGCAGCCTTTAGTTGTTCCGTAGTAAGAGATGGAGAGCAGTTGTTCTGTAGTAAGAGATGGAGAGCAGTTGTTCTGTAGTAAGAGATGGAGAGCAGTTGTTCGTTCTTCTCTGTGTTTTTCTCTATTATGGTTCCTTAAGGAGGAAGAAGAAGATGGAGCCCTAATAGAAAACTGTTAGCCGATTGTGTTAATTGCTCTAATTTTCTTTTTCTGCTTATGCCTTATATTGTCCCCCTTTGATTTGAATTTGTTTTCCTTTTCTGGTAAGCCCTAAAAAAGTATTTTTCCTTGGACAATTTATCTTTCTTTCCTTCCTTAATTCACGACCCATCTACCAATTGTAAGCTTGTTTCCAAGAAAGATTTTCTGCCTCTTTTAATTCTTCTTTCTATTTGAGGCAATTAATGAGCCGTTGGAGAACGGTCTTCAGAGTTGTGGGCCATGAGAGAGGGTCCAAAATGACAGCTGAAAAGTTTTCCTTTTCAGACTGTATTCGACGTAGCGTCGAGTTCTCTTCCTCTCTTATCGACGCACCTTCGAGTTCTTGTAAGAGCAGCTTCGAATTCATCCTTGCTCTGATTGAACTCTGCTAGTCGACGTTGCGTCGATATCTTATCGACGTAAACGTCGAGTTGAGGATATGACTCTGGACTTCATTATCTGCGTCGAGATGAAGTCGACGTTGCGTCGACTTTAGATGGCTTCGACAGATACTTCCTTCTGCGTTGAGTTGAAGTAGAAGCTGCGTCGACTTCTCAAGGTACTTCGACAAGTTCATGGCCACTACGTCGATATCTATTCGACGTAACGTCGACTTGAATTATTTCGAGAGAAGGGTTGAACCACTTGGACTTCTAGTCAGGGTAGCGTCGACAATAACTTGATGTTGCGTCGAATTCTATTCGACGCAAATGTTAACTTTGCCCAAATTTTACTTCTCTTGATCTGGTCTTCACACCCTAAGTTGAGTGTGACATCCTAAGACATCTAATGACCAGATTACCCTCACTATACAATGGGTAATTCAACCTAAGAGATCAAATCACTTTTTAGATGATTTGTTAAGTTAAATCAAAGGGTTTTTCCCAACAAGGTGGAATGATGCGACACCTATCCATTCTTCCCATGGAGTGCACTGATTGACAAAGAACTGTTCGCAGTGCATAAGCCAAACTAAAGTCCTCACGGCCGTCGAAGAGGGGAAAGTCCATATTCGTGTAATAGAGAATTCCTTGCTCTTCTGACTGATGGCCAAACGAGTCGGGCTGCTGCGGCACAGGAAGGTTGTTGTGGGAGGAACCGAAGGGGGTTGCGGTGCGGGGCCATGCTGCCGAGGCGAGTTGCGAGGGCCTCTAGTATGGCGATGTTTGTAGCCACCGTTTTCTAAAACATTTCTATCATCTGGGCTAAGGTAATGCCTCCCTCCTCCATGTGGATAATGGTGACTTGATGGAAAAGAGAATCAGGCGAAGGAAGAAGCCAGACACTGCTCAGTTCCTTGAGCTGGATGAAGACAAGCCCATGATCTGGACCGTTGGTTGGCTGCTCGAAATCGAGCTAGCGGGGCTCGAAGTCGATGCCTGGAAGGCTTGCGGTACGAGCAGCTCGAGCAGAGGCATGGACGGGTTTGTGCGTCGTACAACGTTGCCGTTGAGTGAAAGGAAGGGTCGTGAGCGCCGAGGGGCGGGTGACTCTGATACCAAGTTGATACATATACTCAATTGAGATTTCATATGCGGCTGATCAATAGTGAAGCCGCAGAGCATATTGAAATTCCACTTCTTTGAGCCCGAGGAACGTATGGTGATAGCGGCTATGGCATAATTTGTGTGTGTGTGTGGTGGGGGGGGGGGGGTGTCGACTTGGAGCTGTGTTGCAACGTGGAGGAGAATGGGGGACCTATTTTTTCATTCATGCTTCCCTCAAAAAGGGTAAGTCCCCATTCAAGCCAAATATCCAAAATGTCCTTCACTAGGCTTAAGAAATGTGAGTTCATTCACAATGCATAGAAAATAATTAAAATAGCGAAGATGATATGAGAAGGCTCATCCAGTCCTTGCACGGGCCCATCGTTGGTATAGCTTCCCATCGCTGACTCGTAGCACATTTTAAGAATTCTTATTTTATCTTTCAATATTAAGGTCAATATTTTGTTATGTGCATGAAACTTGTAGCATAAGACCCAACAAGATCAATTAAGAATCTAATACATAGTGATGGGGATCATGGTTTGCGGGTGGACCAACCTTTATCAAAACTTGCACGAGTCTACGTACGAAGAAGGAAGAGTTAGGATTGTCGTATGAACGATTTTGGGCCAGTGGTCGCGTTCAGAGCGACGGTGGGATATTTGTATGTATTTTTATTTTATGTATCAGTAAGGAGTGATGTTCCGGACTATCCCGACTGTTCATAATAGTTTCTATGTCTATAAATAGGTGTCAAAAGACGGATTTCCAGGCATTACAAAATTTGGACAATTTTTCGAATTCTTGTGATCGCTCTGCGAGATGTCGATTTTGTGGAATTCTAGGTGTCGAAGCCTACAACACCCTCCTCCCTCCATTTGGGCAGCCAACACCACCTCCGGCAATCACCACCTCTAGACCTATCGGCGACAACTCCCCCATCTCCCATTACCCGCTATCTCCATATAACTACTTCAACCACCAATAACCACTCCTATATAACACTGTAACTGTCAATTAGTGCCCTATTTCAGTAATTACCTCATGTTCTCAAGTTTAACTGCCCACTTTCCACCGAGAAGCCACTAACTAATGCCCCATAATCCTCAATCAAACCAACAGAGACTTCCCCTCCATCCTGAAAGTAGAATTGTGCCTCTTACTCACCCATCACAGGTTCTTGAGTGCCAAGTGTCGGCCTGAAATTCTCCATAAGCCTTGCCTCTCCTCCCCAACAAAGCAACCACTCCACATGTCCTCAAACTCCATAATCGAACTCCGGACACCTATATTCTCCTGCCGATCTTCCAAATATACCCAAAATCCCTACTCCCGAGCTCTTGCAACCCACTCCAAAACTCAACCAACCCTGAAATCTGCATGGAATCACCATCAAGTTACTGTCCACTCCCAAATCAGCCACAATTCAGGTCTTCTGGATTCCTATTACTTATGTAAGTTCTTGTTTGTTGTTAGTCTTATTTATTGTTGCATATTTGGTGAACAATATGTTATGGGTCTTCGTTTAAGATCTCTTTCGCGGGGGAAGTCCCGTAGAGGATCGGTGCTGACCTTGCGAGATCCTCTCGAACCTATTGCTTCGGAGAGGTAGAGACGGAGGAGGAATGGGAGGGTACGACGATCGGCGAGAGCGTCGCTGGAGTTGGCGAAAACGGGAGCGAGCGGCGTCGGCTAGGGCGTCGGGTAGGGAGTCGGCGTGCGCTTTCCGTGAGATAGATAGATAGATAGTGAGAGAGAGAGTTAGAGAGAGAGAGTTTGATAATTGATTTCATAATCCCATCCAAACAAAACCCACCCAACCATATAACCAGTTGAGCCCAATCCAAACCAAGGTTTTTCCAAAATTCAAAATACAAACCCAAATTAAAAGATACAAGCGGGAGCATAAAATAGATGACTAGGCGGTGTGTGCAGAGGCACGACGCTTTTAGTTGATCCCCCAAAGTGGGTCCGTAACATCTCCGCCCGCGTCGTCATCAAGCATGTCCTGGAGCTGTGGGGGTAAGCGGACCAAGGGTTCCGGAGGTGGCACCCCCATGAACGGCTTCAACTGCGAGATGTGGAACACGTCATGAATCCAAGCCTCGGAAGGGTGGTGGAGACGGTATACCACCTATCCAATGCGCTCTGAAATCATGAATGACCCGTAGAACTTGGGCCCCAACTTGTTGTAGGAACTCTGAGCTATGGTTGTCTGTCAGTAGGGGCGGCGTTTAAGCCACACCCAATCTCCTGGAGCAAAAAACCCCCTGTTATAGGCAGTCTCTATGCGGGCCTGAGCCTGAAGCAGCCGCTCACGGGCCAAGACGAGGACCTGGTCACGAGTGGACAACTCAGTATCAATCGTGGCCTCGTGGGTGAGCGGGAGGAGGCGCTGGCGTAAGGAGGCAAGGCGGATCACGATCATAGACCAGTCAGAAAGGCGTGGTCTGCAGGGCCGAATGGTAGGAAGTATTGTAACAATACTCCACCCATGGAAGCCACCATGCCCAATCCTTGGGGCGGTCCCCGGTAATACAACGCATGTACATCTCGAGTGTCCGATTGACCACCTCCGTCTGACTGTCCGACCGCGGGTAGTAAGTTGAGGAGAGAGCCAATTTGGTGCCACATAACTCGAATAACTCCTGCCAAAAGAGGGAGGTGAAAATCTTGTCCCTGTCGGACACTTTACTCTCCGGGATGCCGTGTAGACGAAACACCTGGTTGAAGAAGATGCGGACCACGACGTCCCCTACAATAGGGCAACTCATCACCATGAAGTGCGCGCCCTTGGACAGGCAATCGACCACCATGAAGATAATGGACCGGCCCTTCGAAGTAGGTAACCCCTTAATGAAATCCGTAGATAGGTCGGCCCAAATTTGTGTAGGGACGGGAAGAGGCTGGAGCAACCCGGCTGGTAGGAGGTGGTCGGCCTTGCTGCACTCGCAGGCGGGGCAAAGGGCGTTGAAGTTTTGGACCCCCGTTTGAGTCCCTTCCAAAAGAACTCAGCTCGAATCTGCTGAAGGGTCTTATGAACCCCCCTCATGGGTGGTGCCGTGGAACCCCGTCAGAATATCCTGAATAAAGGGCGTGGTGGCTGAAAGATAGAGGCGATCCTTGTACAGGATGAGGCCGTCCTGAACTGTCCAATGTGAGGCAAACTCCCCTCAATGCGGGGAAATAGCTCACGTAGAGCAGATGTGTCTTGAATCTCCCTCTGTAAGCGCGGCGAATGGTCGAGGTCGGGTAAGAAATATCCAACAAGGATCCCTCCAGATGGTCACGGCGGGAGAGGGCGTCGACGACCCGGTTTAAGGCCCCCGCTTTATACTCCACACAAAAGTCAAAACCCAACAGTTTACTGATCCAACGCTGCTGCGGTGTAGTGATGAGGCGCTGCTCCAATAGATACTTGAGGTTGAAATGATCGGTGCGAATAAGGGGTGCCCCCATAAGTACAGCTGCCAATGTTGGACGGCTTTGGCCAGTCCAATTAGCTCTTGCTCGTAAGCCTGCAACTTCTGACGATGAATGGTGGTCCGACGACTAAAATATGCAATCGGGTGGGTCCCCTGCTAGAGCACCGCACCGCACCCCTGTCCGGATGCGTCACACTCTACCTGAAACTCATGGTCGAAATTCGGTAGGCACAGCACTTGGGATGACACCAGGGCCTGCTGAAGAGCACGAAAAGCAGTCATCGCTACGTCCCCCCACTCAAAGGGCTGTTTCTTCAGGAGGGCAAATAATGGTGCTGCAATAATGTTGTACCCCTGTATAAAACGCTGATAATAGCCTACCAGGCCAAGAAAGCCACGAATTTCCCACTGATATTGGGAATGGGCCAATCCATCACGCCCTGGATCTTGAGGGGGTCAGCGGACACCCTTGTACTGTAAACCACATGCCCCAAATAGGAGACCCGGTCCGCCCCAAAAGAACACTCGACGCGCTTCAAGAAAAGACTAAGTACGGACTAACAGAAAAACTTCTCGATGGTGTAACGTCCTGGTCTACTGCGGGTGCGCTACAGGTCTGCAGACCAGTGACCAACCCATCTCCACGGTTCTGATCGGCCGCAACCGCTAATTCCAATGGCAGGTTGTTGAGGCCGGGATTTGAACCCCAGACCTCCTGGATAAGGGAGAGCTCAGTTGGTGATGAGGAACAGTTTAGAGCTCCCTTATTCAAGAGGTCTGGGGTTCAAATCCTGGCCTTAACAACCTGCCACTAGAATTAGCGGTTGCGGCCGATCAGATCTGTGGAGATGGGTTGGGGTCACTGGTCTGCAGATCTGTAGCGCACCCACAGTAGACCGGGGCGTTACATAAAAAGTGCAGCTCAGTTGGTGATGAGGAATAGTTTTTTTTATGTAACGTCCCGATCTACTGTGGGTGCGCTACAGGTCTATAGACCAGTGAACCCAACCCATCTCCACGGATCTGATCGGCCGCAACCGCTAGTTCCAGTGGCGGGTTGTTGAGGTCGGGATTTGAACCCCAGACCTCCGGGATAAGGAATAGTTTAGAGCTCCCTTATCCCGGAGGTCTGGGTTTCAAATCCCGGCCTCAACAACCCACCACTGGAATTAGCGGTTGCGGCCGATCAGATCCGTGGAGATGGGTTGGGGTCACTGGTCTGCAGACCTGTGTAGCGCACCCATAGTAGACCGAGACGTTACAGATGGTGGCCCAGATGGGACTCCCAAGTATCGTTGTAGACCAAAATGTCGTCAAAGAAAATAAACACGCAACGACGTAACAGGTAATGAAATACCTCGTTCGTAAGGGCCTGTAAGGTGGAGGGGGCGTTGGTGAGCCCGAAGGGCATCACTAGGAACTCGAAGTGGTCGTGGTTGGTGCAGAAAGCTGTCTTCTCCACATCCTCGGGGGCCATGCGCACCTGATGGTACCCGGAGCAAAGATCCAGCTTGGATATTAAGTGGGCGCCATGCAACTCGTCCAGGAGTTCCAACACGACCGGAATGGGAAACTTGTCCTTCACTGTCCACGCATTCAGCTAGCGGTAATCCACGCAGAAACGCCATGCGTCATCCTTCTTGTTGACCAACAAGACTGGAGAAGAGAAAGGGGACACGCTGTGGCGGATGATGCCCTGCTGCAGCATAACGTCAAACTGTCGCTCAATCTCGTTCTTCTGCCGAAATGGGTAGCGGTAGGGGCGAACCACTACGGTACTCGACAGGAGGCAAATATGGTGATCCCGGCGCCGAAAGGAGGAAGACCCGTCGGGGCTGTGGTAGTGTTGATGTACTCCTGTAAGAGAGCCTCGAGGTCGGAGGGCTCGGTCTAGTCAGTACAGGCGAGAAAAACCTGTCGGGTGGTAGTCGTCGAGCGGCCCTACCACACCGTATGGTGGGGGTGACGCCCTCAGGTCATCGTCAGTGTGTCAAAATCCCATAAAAGCGGTCCCAAGGTGCAGAGCCAGCGGACTCCTAGCACGACCTCAAAACCCCGCAGGACGATCACATAAAAGTCCACGTAGGAATGGTAGCCCTCCACCACAATCGGCACCGCGCGGCAAAATCTAGTGCACGTCATGGCCATGCCATTGGCAACGGAAATTCAGAGGCTCAGACGGGTCGTAACCAGCAAGTGAAGCTACTGCGTTGTGAGGTTGCTAAGAAAACTATGTGTACTTCCCGAGTCCATAAGAGCAACTAACTGCTAGCCCTCTACTGAAATTTGTAGCTAAATCGTATCCCCTGACTGATGTCCCGTCATAGCATGAATAGAAATCTCAGGATCTCCCAGGTCCTCGTCCCCGATGTCCTCATCAGAGGGATTCTCCACCTCAAGCTTGAAAAGGCGCTTGTACCTATGTCCACGAGTGAAGGCCTCATCACAATTGAAACAAAGGCCCTTGGCCCGGCGGCCCGCCATCTCTTGAGGGGAGAGCCGCCTAATGGTGGACGGTCGGTCCTCCTCCTTTCCCTTGTCCGATCCAGTGCTAAGCGTAGAAGTAGGGCCAAAACCTCTAAAAGGACTGTCACCAGATCGACGTCCCAAATGCAAGCGGTCCATCAATAGGCGTTTCTCAAAAACGCGGGATAAACTCTTGGCGGTCGAAAGCTCCTGAGGAGACTGTAACTCCACGTCCAGACGAAGTCTCTCGTGGAGGCCCGCTGTGAAGGGCACCTGGTGTGACGTTGGGACGGTTGGGGTGCGAGAAAGGAGAACCTGAAATTGCTCGATATAGTCATCAATGGATCCCAACTGTCTGTGAGATATGGGATCTCCATGGGGATTCCCGCGAAGGGGAGGTTTGAAGCGAAGGGTGCACTGCGTTTTGAAATCTTCCCAAACCAACAGGGGACGCTCGACGGAGCTGTGAGAACCACAGCTGCGCGGAACCCTTGAGATGAAAGGATGCAATACCAAGCCAATCCTCTTTCGTGTGCGATGGATTGTAAAGAACTGTTCGCATCACGTGAGCCACGTGAGAGGGTCCTCCCGACCATCAAAAAGCGGGAAGTCCATCTTCACCAAGCAAGGAAAACCGCCTCCTTATGCTCGCGGTGCCGGAGATTCATGTACCGTTTGCGACGAATCTGAAATGGCTCGCGGAGCCGATGGTGACGCGTCCGACCGAAAAGCCTCGATGTGGGTCTTATTGTTGGCCACCATCATATACTGAAAGGATTCCAAAATCTGGGCCAAAGTGAGCCCTCCCGTGTTCCCGTAGTCCATGGTAGCGGGTTGAACGAAGGGCGAAGGGTAGGGGGAGTGGGCAAAATGCTCGTGCTGTCCAATAACAGAGGAAGACCGGTGGTAGAGGCCCCCAAGAGGACCGATAATCTCACACGAAGTGGAGGGAGGGCGGAACCTGGTGCGGATCGAGCTGGGAGGGGCTGAGAAAGGCAGTCGGCAGCTGAAAGAGGAGCGGCGGACGGCGGTGAGTGTAATGGAGGAGCGGTGGAGGAGGAGAGCTCTGATACCAAGTTGTTACGGACCTTCGTTTGAGATCTCGTTCGTGAGGGAAGGAGAGAGAAGTTGTAACGACCCAGAAGCCGACATCCGATCGGGACACCGTCCACCGATCTAGACTCAACTGGCCTCGCTACCGGGCTGCACCCCAAGCACCCCAACCCCTCTCCAGCCCACTGGCGGGTTGTTGGTGGCCACAACCTCCCTTTGATGAGACAAACTCGATAGTCAAGCATGCTCCCAGGAGGTCACCCATCCCAGAATTGCTCCAACCCAAGCACACTTAACTATGGAGTTCTTGTAACGACCCAGAAGCCGACGTCCGACCGGGACAATGCCAACCGATCTAGCCTCAACTGACCTCGTTACCGGGGTGCAGCCCAAGCACCCCAATCCCTCTCCAGCCCTGCTGGCGGGTTGTTGGTGGCCACAACCTCCCTTTGATGAGGCAAACTAGATAGTCAAGCATGCACCACGGGGACTTCCCAGGAGGTCACCCATCCCAGTACTGCTCCAGCTCGAGCACGCTTAACTATGAAGTTCTTTCACTTCTCATTGATGAGAAGTGAAAGATCTTTATAGTTAAGCGTGCTCGGATGTGAGCAATTTCGGGATGAGTGACCTCCTGGGAAGTCCCCGTAAGGGCGCTTAACTGGATCACTTCTCATCAAAGGGAGGTTGTGGCCACCAACAACCCGCCAGTGGGCTGGAGAGGGGTTGAGGTGCTTGGGCTGCAGCCCGGTAGCGAGGCCAGTTGAGGCTAGATCGGTGGACATTGTCCCGATCGGACGTCGGCTTCTGGGTCGTTACAGAAGTCCCGTAGAGGATCGGTGCTGACCATGCGAGATCCTCTCGAACCTATCGCGCCGGAGAGGGGTAGCGACGGAGGAGGAGGAAGGGGAGGGTACGACGATCGGCGAGAGCGTCGTTGGAGTTGGCGGAAACGGGAGCAAGCGGCGTCATCTAGGGCGTCGGGTAGGGGGTCGGCGTGCGCTTTCCGTGAGATAGAGATAGAGAGAGAGTTAAAGAGAGTTAGAGAGAGAGTTTGATAGTTGATTTCATAATTCCATCCAAACAAAACCCACCCAACCATATAACCAGTTGAGCGAAAACCAAACCAAGGTTTTTCCAAAATACAAAATACAAGCCCAAAATTAAAGATACAAGCGAAAACATAAAATAGATGACTAGGCGGTGTGTGCCGAGGCGCGGTGCTTGTAGGTGATCCCCCAACGTGGGTCTGTAACACAATCATATTATTTTGTATGTTAATTCGTATTTGTTTGCTCAAAACTTGTTCCACTTACTGTGTTTTTTCGCTTTCCATAAATTGAAGCACTTTTATTCCAATTTGACTAGAACTTATTTACTTATCTAGCGTTCAAACCTCAGTTGTGATCGTCTGTGCACTTGTGTACTAATTTCAAAATTTATTAATTAATCGTTGGATAATTTCTTGTGCATTGCCATCATTTAGAGTTTCTTAGAGCTCCTTGGAGCAGTATATCATCACTTCACATTCATTTTATGGTACATAGAAAACTCACTTGTAGAGTATATCGTCCATTATCATGGATTGACTTTATTTCTAAAGCACAACACATCTGCTGAACACCAGGTCCAAACAACTAAAACGTCAAGGGATTGTGATTTAAAAATGTAACCATTCATTGAAAACTGCATTCAAATGGAAGGGAACATTTGCTTATTGCAACTCTTAAGACTATTAAAAATGAAGTTGAGTTGTTTATTCAGAAAAAAATGTTATGGTTGGAAGATCATTTGCATTAAATATCATATGCTGTAAACCCCTTAACTTTTTTCCATCTTTTATATTTGCACTATTATTTATATTTGCACTATTATAACTAGCTAGTTTGTTTTTCCAAGTGATCTTCAAAGTTGATATTTCGTAGAGGAGAATATTTAAAACTGTAGCAGTTGCAAACATAGACAATTGATTAATTGATTTGATCATGAATTTTTCTCTTCATTCTTTCCTAAAGCAATAGAGACTTGGGTTCTTACTGGCTTTAACTTCTTTCTATAACCATGCACTTTTCTCTCAATTTCCCTTATTTCATTGTTAGCGCTACCAGATGAAAGTTCTTTTAATCTCCTTTTTACATATATGCTAGTCGAGAAGATATTCACTTTTTAGACTTCTTTATAGGTATCAGTTGTGAATGTTGCTTGTAGGTACCATTAATATTCCTGTTCCGTCATTATTTTTTTATGCAGTCAAGGTACTCACTGATATATAAGTTTCTTCCTAAAGAACCTTGCCTGCTGTTCATTCTCAAATATTTTGCCAGGCTAAGATATGGATATATTGTAAAATTGATGTAACATTGTTGCAGTGATGATTTTCTTTTGCACGTTGGAGGATCTGTTTGGTCCCTGGATTGGTGTCCCAGGCTTCATGAAAACACTGATGGGGATGTTACATGCCAGGTAATTCTTAATTGCTCAAATGTAAACATGCTTTTTTTTCTGAAGCAGACTATTGAGATTGCATTAAGAGTATGATTTTTTAGTTTAGTGTTCACCACATATCATCTTATTTTGCGAATTATCTTTCATGCATCTGGATCTGTAGTATCTTGCTATTGCTACTCACCCTAATGGTTCCGAGTACCATAAGATTGGCGAACAATTGAGTGGAAGAGGTTTTATTCAAATATGGTGCTTCCTACATTTGGATGATAAAGAGGAATTGCTTAATTCTGTTCAACATTGCATAGAGAAAGGTAACACAGAGATTAAGGACTCCTATGTACCAAGAAAACGTAGAGGGAGGCCTAGAAAAACTCCAGTTACAAAGACGCCTATACCCAGAGGAACACCAAGGAAACATCCAATTTCAAGTTCTAATGGGTGTGCAATTACCCATAACGTGTGTTATCTGAATGAGCAAGAGGAAGTACTTCTTTGTAATGACACTCTGATGCACGACGAATATTCTCAAGTCTATACTCATGATTCGAAGGCCAATGGCTTACCGAATCATGTAGAGGATTGCAGGGAAATTGTTGTTGTAACTGAGAATTCAGTTCAGGAGAAGTCTTCCATTTCTGAAGGCATTGCTCTACCGAAGTTGATATTATCTCTTGCTCACAATGGAAAAGTTACTTGGGATATGAAATGGAGACCTTCTGATGCAACTCATTCAAATAGCAGACACCATCTGGGCTACCTTGCTGTCGTGTTGGGTGATGGGTCCTTGGAAGTGTATGTTACTATCCGTTGCTCTGATTTTCTTTCCAGTTCCGTTCGTTTGCACAGAATTGAGGCTTTGAAATTGGAGTTGAAAATCCAATTCCGATGAAAATGAACCTCAAGTTCTAATTCTAGCGCCTCAATTCCGTCTAAATGAACAGACCGCTACATGTTTTAAGCATTAAAAGATACTAATCCATTATTTTCTTGTCGTCATATTTGGTATCCAACTTTTATGCACAGGTGGGAGGTTCCGGTGCATGGTTTGGTTAAGCACTTGTACGCTACTTGTAAGGAGGGCGCCGATCCTCGTTTTTTGAAACTGCAGCCTGTATTCAGATGCTCAAGAATAAAATTTGGAGACAGACAAAGGTGATATTATTTGGATGTTTTACCAAATTGGCTTTTGAATTATTCTCAATCATGCGTTCAATGATGCTAACTTATGGATACAAAAGCATTTTTCATTTAGATATCTTCTCCTTTTGCATGCAAATGTGATTTACAGTCTGGCGTTTTTTGAAGCTAGATATAATATAGAAATATAATGTTGGTCAGAAATTTATGGTCTGATATAAAGTGTCGTTTAATAGTGCAGTTCTCCTTTTAAAAATATTCTTTAGTTACAAATTAGGCCTATCAACCATTTCCCTTCCTACAATAATGTCGTTTTATTGTCATTATTTGGTTGGGACGCATTGCACAAAATCCTTAAGTTAACAAATTTCAAATAAGTGTGCAGGTGTCTAGTACTCAAAGTAGCTGTGAACTAGTGGAAGAATTATGAATCAAAAGAGTTACATTAATGATCAATATTAATGCATTTCTTAATTTAGTCATAATGGAATGCTCACTAAAAAATATTCTAACGAGATAATTTTGTTGTGTATGTTTTATATATGGAGTAGTCCTAATATTCTCAATAGTTTTGGAGTAAGCTAAGACCAAATTTTGAAAGACAAGGTCTCTCGAGCAGTAGAACAATATCTAAATTCATGGTATGTAATTTTCATAAACGCCAAAATTATATTGATAAGTGATCAAATACTGAAGCATGGTACATGCAGGTTTCTTTGCTCACTTGTACTAAGAAAGAGATAATAATGATATATTGATATTAGGTATGTGGTTTAAATTATCTCATGATAATATGACACACACACTTATACTTGCAGTTGTGCATGATGCTCCCCCACGTGTAGTATTCTCCAGTACCATCAACCTCGCTTGATCTAACATCGACTATCGAGTGACATCATGCACACGCTACACACAGGGGACTTCATGTACGACTGCTAGAATTCTCTATTGCAGTATAATAATACATTAATTTAATAACATATTAAATGTTTGAACACTGATAATGCATTTAATATTAAATTTTATTTAAGTCTTATGATTCTGAAAAAAAATATGAAATTGACTGAAATTATTTGAAAATTTAAGCAAATTTAAAACAAAATTAATTCAGAACTATAACAACAACAACACTCAAGCCTTTATCCCACTATAGTGGGTCGGCTATATGGATCATTTGTCGCCATTGTGCCCTATTTTAGTCGTAATCTCACTAATGCCTAAGTACATCATGTCTTTCCTTATAGTCTCATTCCAAGTCTTTATTGGTCTACCCCTTCCCCGTTTAACATGCCTAGTGACTAAACTCTCACAACGCCTAATAGGTGCCTCTAATGGTCTCCTTTGTCATGTCCAAACCATCTTAGTCGAGCTTCTCGCATCTTCTCTGCAATTGGTGTCACTCCTGTCTTATCCCTGATACATTCATTCCTAATTTTATCCAGTCTCGTGTGTCCACACATCCACCTAAGAATTCTCATCTCCGCAACTCCCATTTTTTGCTCATGTGCACAATTCACTGCCCAACACTCAGAACCATAGAGCATCGCTGAACTAGTTGCAGTACGGTAAAATTTGCCATTTAAGTTTTAATGGTACTTTACGATCACATAAGATCCCTGACGCGCCTCTCCACTTCAACCAACCTGCTTGGATCCTATGTATCACATCTTTATCAATACCTCCATCTTTTTGAACTATCGATTCACTGCAGGAAATATCTTGATCACCCAACTTAATAACGAAATCATCCGTCCTTCTTGCACTGCTAAATTTAAGCTCCATATACTCCGTCTTTGCCTTGCTCAACTTAAAACCCTTATTTTCTAAAGTGTCTCGTCAAGATTCAAGTTTCGCGTTCACCCCCCATGCGCCTCATCGACCAAAACGATATCATCCGCAAACAATAAACACCAAGGTATTACTTGTTGGATATCTCCGGTGAGCTCATCTAAGATAAAGGTAAAGAGATAAAGGCTTAAAGCTAAACCTTGATGTAAGCCAACAATGATAGAGAATTCCTGTGTTAATCCTCGAAATGTCCTCACCCTCGTCACTGCATTTGTAAACATATCTTTGATTACGTCAATGTATGATACATTTACACCTCTCTTTTCTCAGACTCTCCATAAGATCTCTCTTGGAACCCTATCATAAGTCTTCTCAAGATCGATAAACAACATATGCAAATCTTGTTTTCTTTCTCGATAGTTGTCAATGAGTCTCCCAAGAGATCCATAACTTTCATGGTCGACCGCCCTGGTATGAATCCAAATTGATTCTCCGAGATGCTAGTCTCCCGTCTTACTCTTCTTTCTATTACTCGTTCCCATAGTTTCATGCTATGACTCATTAATTTAATTTCTTTGTAATTAACACAATTTTGTATATCTTCTTTGTTCTTATACAAAGGTACCAAAATACTTTCTCTCCATTGGTCGGACATCCTCTTTGACTTCAACATCTTATTGAAGAAACATGCAAACCACAAAATTCATTCTTTCCCTAGACATTTCGATACTTCGATGGGTATATCGTCTGACCCAACCGCTTTTCCATTTTCATCCTCTTTAGAGCATCATTTACCTCAAATACTTGAATTTTACGATAATATACTATGTTCCTATACTCCTCTGATTTACTTAACTCTTTCAAGTTCAGTTCATTGTCTTTTATTTCATTATAAGGTTGGTAAAAGTATCTTTTCCATTGCTCTTTAATAGCCACATCATCCGTCAAAACTATATCTGTTTCATCCTTTGTGCATTTAACTTGGCTTAAATCTCTTGTCTTCTTTTCTCTAGCTCGAGCAATTTTATATATGTTACGCTTTCCATCTTTGATATTTAGTCGCTTATAAAATTCTTCATAAGCTTGGCGAATTTTATAAGCGACTTGATACCAAAGATGAAGTGCGTGACATATTAAATAAAAAATTAATATAAAATGAATGATTACTTTTACTTTAAAGTAATACATCATTTTTCATCATGTTACTAAGGATATATATTAAATATGAAAAAGTTTGGGGTTTGGAAAGTCTAATGTTTCACCAAAGTGAATTTTCCCCTATAATATAGTAATCAGTAATATGACCGGCTATATGAGAGATTATAATGCAATTGATATTACAACGAGGCACGACACATGTAGAATTCCTTGTTCAACTCTATGAAATAATGAGATAATAATGATCTTAGGTAAGGTTTCTCAAGGTTATTTCGTGATTATGAGAACATCCAATAATGTTGTGTCTGTCTCTCTTTTAGGTAACACGAGTTACTAAAAATTAACTTGAGTGTGGACAAATGAGATGCAGGGTCAAAATTATGAATGACAGTGCACACAGTGATTGTTAGGAGAGTGTAGGAGTAAGCCTTTGAAAGTGCACAGTTTAACCTCTGAGAATTCTCTAGAGCGGGGGGGGGGGGGGGTGAATAGAGTTTTAAATCTCTTACACTAAATGCGCACACACAATAAAAACTTCTAATAACTATGCAATCAGAAAACCAGCACAGAATAAATTAAACACAGAACTGCAGAAATATTAAGGGAGACAGCACAGAAAATCACAACACAGAAGAGACAAGTTTTATAGTGGTTCCCCAAAATATGGGTAGTCCATTCTTCTACCACCTTGGTAGGAATGCACTATCTAGTGCCTGAGTGTTTTGATAAGGAGACTCCCAGAACCAGCACTGAGTCTTTTGATAAGGAGACTCTTAGAACCACTAACAGAGTCTTTTGACAAGGAGACTCTTAGAACCAACTACTGAGTCTTTTAATAAGGAGACTCTTAGAATCACTGAATCCTTTGGAGAGAGATTCTCAGGACTCTTTTCTCAGTTACAGAATAAGACAGAAAGAAGAAGAAGATGTAATGAAGGTGTTTCTTCTTTTTGAATCCTCCTGCAGTTAACTGAGGATTCTGTCACTTGGTATTCTTCAGGATTTGTTTAGAATGAACCCTTGCTTGAGGTAGAAAAGAATGCAAGGGTTATGAGCTTGTGATCCTGATGATCTCTGTACTCTTGATGACTTCCTGCCGTAAGAGAAGAAGAAGCAGTAACCTTTTTCTTTTTCCTATACAGAGATGTTCTCTTCTTCTATCTGGGAGAGAGCTTGAGGAAGAAGAAGACATAATAAGATTTGTTGAGATCGCTAGTTGTCTTCCTCCTTCTGTACTTATTCTATGTCGAATAGTATTTGAATTTGTTTCCTCTTCTGTTCTCTATTTAGAAGGAATGTCCACTGGATAATAAATATCTCTTTCCATTTCTGTTCACGACCCGTCACTCTGAGTTTGAATTACATCCAAGAATGTCTTTGTTGTTTCTCTGGAGTGCTCTATTCCATTCTTGGCGATAAACGACCCGTTAGAATTCAAATCACATCCTTGGATACCTTCTGGAACAGCATCAGAAAAGGACAACAGAAAATGTTCTATTTCTGTCTATATTCGACGTAACGTCGAATTCATTTTCCTTCTAATCGACGTACCTCTGAGTTCTAATAGAAGCTGTTTCGAATTCCTTCTCAACATTGAATAAACTCAGATATCGACGTTGCGTCGAATCCTTATCGACGTATCCGTTGAGTTGAAGACTTGGAGTTTGAACTTCAACTTCTGCGTCGAATTCAAGTCGAAGTTGCGTCGACTTTTGATATTACTTTTACTGGCTATTCTTCTGCGTCGAGTACATTTCGACGTTGCGTCAACTTCACTTGATACTACGACTAACAGTCTGAGTTACTTCTACTTGTATTCGAAGTTGCTTCGACTTTCAGTCGAAGTTGCGTCGACTTCTATTCGATGCAAATTTAACTCAACTGAATTTTATGCTTATTTTGGACTGGTCTTGACACTCTAGTGTGAGTGTGATATCCTAGGACATCTAATGACCAAATTACCCTCTCTATACATCATGGGTAATAAATCCTAGATTATAAAATCACTTATAGATAATTTGTAAGATAAATCAAAGAGTGTTTTTCCTATCAATCTCTCCCTATTTATCTTATCAAATTTTACAAATTGTTTAAGTGATTTCAAACATACTGAAACATAAAATTGAATACAAACAAATATACAAAGAACAATATTGTCATATTTGAATAGAAGCACATACCATATAATAATAAGCTTCCAAGTAATCAGATTGTTTTTCAATAACTGTATCCTCCTGATGATATAATGAAAATGATTCATATTCACTGAATACCTGTACTGTACTATTCTTTGGGAGGAGTTTTCCTTTTTCTTGAGAAGAACTGAGGTGTCACCTTTCTGGGTGGAAACACCAAATGCTCATTCTCCTCTTCAACATCCTTAACATCCTTCTTACCATCCTCTTCTGCATCTTCTTGAGCAATGTCCTCTTGAGAAATATGTACAGCTTCTTTAGCAATATTAGTAACAGATTCTAAGAGCTGTTCAGTGATGATAGGCTCCCCCTGAGTTATTGCAAGAATTTCTGTAGTGAGAACTGCTTCCTGTGCTGTTGTAAGATGCTCCCCCTGATTTAGTGCATTCTTTTCTGGAATAGTATCTGGAAGTACTTTGTTGACTACTGTGATCTTGTTAGGATCTCCTGATTCCTGAGCAAGATTATTATCTTCAGGGGCAGGGACTTCCTCTTCTTGAATGATCTCCCCCTTCTGAACCTTACTGGCAAGTGAGGTTAAGAAACTTCTAGTAACCCTAGAGGAAGATATTGCTGCCCTTATTGACTGAACAGAGTCCCGTGACTCTTTCAACTCTTTCTCTATTTATGAATATTTCCTGTTAAACTTTCTTGCTTGTGTGAGCAGTAGATCAACAAATGTCCCAGCGGCTAGCCCCACTACTTTAGGGATAGCTTGGTCAATGTCAAATGGGGGTGTGGACTGGGAGGTAGAAGTAGGATGTGTTTTAATAAAAGATGTTGATATGATAACTGGAGGAGGTGATGAGATATGAGCTTGTACTGAGAGAACAGGATGGATGACTGTGAGGTTTTCTTCAAGAAGAGTGACAAATGGTTGTTGTTGAGCAGTGAGAATCTGAGGTGTAGGCTCTGGTGTTATATCATGTAGACTTGACTGGAAGTCTTGAAGTGGATGTTCATTTGTGTCATCTGATATGACATTCTCAAGATCCTGAGAAGCTGGTGCTGGAGATGGAGGAGGAGAGGTTGGAGCATGACCGGGCTTCAAAATTTGCCTGGTCCACTTGGAGAAATGCCTATATTCATTCTCTTACCAGGAGGAATGGACACTCCTTTTGACTTGCACACCATTGGATAATGGTGGTACAACACTTGACTCATTATTCTCATGTATGCATTCTCCTTATGTGCATTCTTATGGCCAATCAACTTCAGGAGGCATCGCCCCCAATTTATTTTCTTGTCAAGTACTAAGATTCCCATTATCTGCAGCTGGTGCTTAGTGATAACATCATGTGCTGAGATCTTGCATAACAACACCTTTCCCACAATATCTGCTAAAAATCTGTATTCTTCAGACACATCATTCTTCTTCAGATTGATGGCCTTCTCCTTACTGAATTTCATTATTTTATGTGCACTGGTTATCTCTTCCATTGTCAGTTCATCTGAGTCACTACCTGCTGGTAGATCATAGGTGTGACATAACATCTCCTCTGTGATATTGATATCATTTCCTGTTATTGTTGTCTAGAGTTTTAATTAATTGTCTGGTCTCAGTTATTTGAAAATCACTAGGTCTAACAAAGATAACTGAATTTTTCCAGACAGGTCTACTAGGGACTTCTGTGCTGGTAGATGGGTCTGCTCCTAAACCAAGGTGCTTAAATCTCACAGAGAGATTTTGAGTAATATCCTTGAGTTTTTGACTCCTCCCATTGAGTGAGTCTTCAAAGGCTTTTGCCTTTGTAAGCTTTTCTTTTAGTTTTGAGTTTTCATTGGTTAGATTAGTTATTACTGTTTCCTTTTTATAGTTTAGATTTCTCAAATTATAATTTACAGAATACAAATTATCTTTTTTAAAATCTTCTAATTCTTCCCTAACTATTTCTATTTCTTTTTGAACTTTAAGATAATCATTACAAAATTTCTTAAAATAATTTTTAAATTCTTCTGAATAAAAATTAAAGTCATCAAAGAGACTTACCTGATCTTCTTCATCATCTGATGAAGCCTCCAAAGCCATCAGACAGACAACTTCCGCAGCAGTTTCTTCATCACTCTCAGATGAAGAGGAGCTTAAATCAGATTCTGTGTTACTCCAGGTTTCAACAATGAAATCCTTTCCCTTCTTGTTGTCCTTTTTCTTGAAGGACTTGTTCTTGTGCTCCTTATTATTGCTGCTCCTGTCCCTTTGCTCTTCAGGACACTCAGGAGCTATGTGCCCTAGTTTTCTGTCAGAGAAATCTCCTTATCCAGACCTTTTAGCTCATTAAGAATAATGCTGAATCTCTCATGCATTTCAACAATACTTTCTTCAGCCTTCTTCTGAAAGTTCTCGTATTGGGATATGAAGGGAGTTTTTGTCCTTTCTTTCATCAGAACTTCCCTCAACCAATTTGAAAAGGGATTCCGAGATTTCTTTAGCTGAGTTGTAGTCTGCTACTTTCTGGAAAATATCATCAGACATTGTAGAGACCAGAATGTTCATGGTCTTGGCATCACATGTTTTCTGCTTCTTTTCGCATCTGTCCATTCAGCGCTAGGCACAGTTTGCTGTGTCACAGATCCACTGACATCCTTTCTTACTGGTGCTGGGGGGCCTGAAATAATGACATCAAAGATGTCTTCATCAATAGAGTTCATATATAATTTTATTTTTGCCTTCAAGAGTGTAAACTTATTAATGATACATACTGGTGGTCTTGTTGATGCATAGTCCTTAGACTCATTTTCTAAAAATAATTTTACAATATAAAAATATGAATGAGAAGATCTTTTGATTAAGGTGTTAGTCTTTTTTATGATGAACCTCGCTTTGATACCAATTGAAAGTGCACAGTGTAACATCCGAGTATTCTCTAGAGGGGGGGTGAATAGAGTTTTAAATCTTTTACACTAAATGTGCACACACAATAAAAACTTCTAATAACTATGCAATCAGAAAGCCAGCACAGAATAAATTAAACACAGAAATGCAGAAATATTAAAGGGGACAGCACAGAAAATCACAACACAGAAGCGACAAGTTTTATAGTAGTTCCCCAAAATGTGGGTAGTCTACTCTTCTACCACCTTGGTAGGAATGCACTATCTAGTGTCTGAGTCTTTTGATAAGGAGACTCTCAGAGCCAACCACTGAGTCTTTTGATAACGAGACTCTTAGAACCATTAACTGAGTCTTTTGACAAGGAGACTCTTAGAACCAACTACTGAGTCTTTTGATAAGGAGACTCTTAGAACCACTGAATCCTTTGGAGAGGGATTCTCAGGACTCTTTTCTCAGTTACAGAATAAGATAGAAAGAACGAAGAAGAAGTAATGAAGGTGTTTCTTCTGTTTGAATCCTCCTGCAGTTAACTGAGGATTCTGTCACTTAATATTCTTCAGGATCTGTTTAGAGTGAACCCTTGCTTGAGGTAGAAAAGAATGCAAGGGTTATGAGCTTGTGATCCTGATGACCTCTGTACTCTTGATGACTTCCTGCTGTAAGAGAAGAAGAAGAAGCAGTGGCCTTTTTCTTTTTCCTGTACAGAGATGTTCTCTTCTTCTATCTGGGAGAGAGCTTGAGGAAGAAGAAGACAGAATTCGATTTGTTGAGATCGCTAGTTGTCTTCCTCCTTCTGTATACTCATTCTCTGTCGAATAGTATTTGAATTTGTTTCCTCATCTGTTCTCTATTTAGAAGGAATGTCCACTGGATAATAAATATCTCTTTCCATTTCTGTTCACGACCCGTCACTCTGAATTTAAATAACATCCAAGAATGTCTTTGTTGTCTCTCTGGAGTACTCCATTCCATTTTTGGCAATAAACGATCCGTTAGAATTCAAATCACATCCTTGGATATCTTCTTGAACAACATCAGAAAAGGACAGCAGAAAATATATTTCTGTCTGTATTCGACGTAGCGTCGAATTCATTTTCCTTCTAATCGACGCACCTTTGAGTTCTAATAGAAGCTGCTTCGAATTCCTTCTCAGCATTGAATAAACTCAAATATCGACGTTGCGTCGAATCCTTATCGACGTATCCGTCGAGTTGAAGACTTGGACTTTGAACTTCATCTTCTGCGTCGAATTCAAGTCGAAGTTGCGTCGACTTCTGATGTTGCTTTGACTGACTCTTCTTCTGCGTCGAGTACATTTCGACGTTGCGTCGACTTCACTTGATGCTACCACTAACAGTCTGTGTTACTTCTACTTGTATTCGAAGTTGCTTCGACTTTTATTCGACGCAAATTTAACTCAACTGAATTTTGTGCTTATTTTGGACTGGTCTTGACACTCTAGTGTGAGTGCGATATCTTAGGACATCTAATGACCCAATTACCCTCTCTATACAACATGAGTAATAAATCCTAGATTATGAAATTACTTGTAGATAATTTGTAAGATAAATTAAAGAGTGTTTTTCCCAACAACCTTCTTTCTAAGGTAAAAATGATTGTAGGTTTATTTTTCTTCGTATATATAAAGCATAAGGATTGCTAATAAGATGGAAGGTTGCATTTATTAGCTAGGGATATGAAAGGAAAATGATAGATCAAAAGACAATTGTCTAGACATTGTGCAATGGTATGCATGCAAATTAGAACTAAACTGTTACCGATCTACAGGCGGAAGACCCCCCGTGACAAGTGTACACCCGAAGGCCGCGTGAGCCGGAGGGGACTCACGTCACAGATGAACCGGGCGATGCTCACGGTGCAGAAGGACCCGAACCGAACAGTTCGGGATGACGTTTTTAATTCAGTTTTTATTATTATGTATTTGTTTAATGTTGTATTGGACCCTTATTATAAGAGGGTGGACTTTGGACTTTGTTTGGATCTTTGGATCAATCAAGTTAATTGGGGGCTGCTCCCTCTTCCTCTCTTCCTAACCCTATTTCTTCTCTCTATCTCCTTCCCCTCCCCACCCTCTCCCCGACGACCGGCTACCTCCTTCATCGACGATATCCATGTACAAGGGTATTAAGTGGTCCGACCTCCGTCTCCGCCCGCCCTAGCGCCGCCGGATCAAGGTTCTCCGTCCATTGCTCCGAACACGAGTCTCCACGCCGTCGACAACCTCGAAGGAGCGGATGACACCCGCGCCAGGCTCGACCGTCACGATGACCGGCTCGACGACTTGCAGTCCACCGTCGACGCCATCCTCGCCGGTCAATCGCTTATCCTCGGACTCCTCGACGCCCTCACAACCCCGCAAGCACCCCCACCCCTAACGGGATCAACATCTTCGACCGACGCGGGCTCGATTCTGGGCATGCCGCCACAGCTACAGCCCACCGCCCCATCCCCGCCTCCCATCCGTTCCGCCCTCACCCTAGACATCCCCTCCTCCGACGTGGATCTCATGGGCTTGATCGCGCGAGCCGAGCAATTTTTCGATCTTCACCTCACCCTGCCAGCGGAATGAGTAGGCACGTCCGTCGTCGGTCTCGACGGTTCGACGCTCCACTGGGCGCGTTGGTTCCGCCAAGTGCAGCATGCGATCTCGTGCAACGAGTTCAAGCAAGAGATGATAAGTCGCTATGATTCCCGCTACACCGGCTCCGCCGTCGAGCGCCTCTGCAGTGCCCGTCAAACGACATCCGTGGATAGCTACATCGATGAGTTCGTTGCACTCGTGACACAAGTTCCGGGCCTCCTGCCCGATCACTATTTGGGGTTCTTCCTTCAGGGCTACTGCCCAATATTCGCTCCCGCATTCGGACGCATCATCCTCAAACAATTTTCGAGGCTTTGGAGCTTGCTCGTGCGGTAGAAGTGGATCTTGGTAACCGCCACTTTCAACCCACCAGACACATCGCTCCCTCACAATCAAGCCAACCGTGACATGGCTCCGCGACCACCGCCGGTTGGGGGCGGACAACCGGGGCGCGCTGAACCCCATCACCGTTTTTCCAACAACAATTACAACGAACTTCGTCGCAAGGGATTGTGCTTCCGTTGCGGTCAACCGTATTCACCGCACCATGTTTGTACCGTCAAAGAGTTTCACGCCCTTTTCGGTGATTATGCTCCCGAAATCACTATGTCCGATTTCGACGACCTCGATATACATGCGGATGCCACTCCAATAGAGACCGACTACGCGACCCTCAATGTGTTGGACCTTCCTTTCCATTCTGTGGGCGGCCTTACCGGACTCCGGACAATGAAGTTGACCGGAGTGCTTCTCGATCGGCCCGTGATTGTGATGATCGATAGCGGCGCAAGCCACAATTTCATTTCGGCGCAATTGGCGCGGGACCTCGCCCTTCCGATATCACCTTCCCGGACTTCTCCGTTTGCTTGGGAGATGGTCGCCGACGGCCGACTTTGGGGCAGTGTTTGGAGCTGACTCTCCGTGGGGCTGGGCACCCTCACGACAGACTTCTATGTGTTTGAGATGGGCTACATCGACGCTATTTTGGGCGTGGCGTGGCTCCAAACCTTAGGGGATGTCCGCGTGAATTGGACAACCATGACTATGCTTTTTCAACACAAGGGCCACCCTTGCCGTTTTGTGGGCGACTCGACTCTACTTTGCTCCCCGATCTCCTTCCGAGCTCTCACTCAGGTGACGGAAGTGGACTTCTCAGCTTGGCTATGACCCCTCCAGACGGAGCCACATGTGTCCTCACCCGTGGCCGCGGATTTCCAGCACCTCCTAAAGGATTTTCCCAATATTTTTGCCGCACTAGAGGGTCTCCCACCAGTGCGGCTGACCGATCATGCGATTGTCTTGCAGCCGGGTACGGCAGCCGTTTCCGTCCGCCCTTATTGTTACGGCCTTACGTGCCCAGAAGGAAGAGATCGAACGCTTTGTGCGGGAAATGTTGTTGGGCGGCTTCATTCGACCCAGTGCTAGCCCGTTTTCTAGCCCGGTCCTACTGGTTCGCAAGAAAGACGGTAGTTGGCGATTTTGTGTTGACTACAGGGAGCTCAACAAAGTCACGGTTCCGGATAAGTATCCCATTCCAGTAATTCAGGAGCTACTGGATGAGCTTCACGGTGCCGCCTACTTCACAAAGCTTGACCTCCGGGCGGGCTACCATCAAATCCGGGTCCGACCGGACGACGTTCCAAAAACGGCTTTCTGGACACATGACGGTCACTTCGAGTTTCTGGTTATGCTGTTCGGACTTACCAACGCCCCAACTACCTTTCAAGAAACAATGAATGATATCTTCCGGCCGGTACTACGCAAGCATGTGCTCATTTTTTATGACATTTTGGTGTTTAGTCGCTCTTGGCAGGAACACCTACAACATGTTCGCCATGCATTCGTGACACTTCGGCAGCACCATCTCGCCGTTAACCGTAAGAAGTGTACTTTCGACACGACGACAGTGAGCTACTTGTGCCACACCATTTTGGCCGACGTCGTTGCCATGGATGAGGACAAAATTCAGGCGGTTCTTCGATGGCCGACACCCACGTCCCTTTGGGACGTTCGCGACTTCCTCGGCCTCACCGGGTACTATCGACGGTTCATCAAAGACTACGGCGGGTTGGCCCGCCCCCTCACCCAGTTATTGAAGCTTTCGGAGGACGGGCCGTTCTCGTGGCCCCGGCTGATATGGCCGCTTTCGCCGTGCTCCAAGCCGCCCTGGTTCAAGGACCGGTGTTGGCCATGCCGGACTTTCAGCAACCCTTCCTGGTGGAATGTGACGCCTCCGGCACGGGCGTCGGTGCCGTTCTGATGCAATCCGGGCAACCTATTGCTTACTACAGTCGTGCTTTCTCGTCGGCAATCCGGAGCCGCTCAGCTTATGAAAATGAACTCATGGCTCTTGTCCTCGCGGTCCAGCATTGGCGCCCCTATCTTTTGGGCCGTCCCTTCGTGGTTCGGACCGACCATCACAGTCTTAAGATAGCAACCCCGACGCAACAACTTTGGGTGGCCAAATTATTCGGGTATGACTTCACCATAGAATTCCGCCCCGGTAGGGCGAATCGGTCGGCGGACGCTCTATCTCGGTATCCGCAAGCTCCGGAGCTAGCCGCCATTTCGCGGCCGGTGTGGGACAACGCGGCCTCCATCCAGCGGGACGTCGAACAGGACCCCCATCTGGTGGCCATCAGACGGCTTTTTTGGCAAACCCGGAAGCTCACCCGCCATACTCGCTCATCGGAGGCCGCCTATTCCACCGGGGCCGCCTCGTTCTTTCCGCCACATCATCCAGTATACCGCGACTATTAGAAGAGTTCCACTCCACTCCGTCCGGCGGCCATGCGGGTGCTTTCCGTACCTATCGCCGATTGGAGGCATTCCTTTATTAGCCTCATATGCTTCGTCAGGTGAAGGCCTACGTGGCGGAGTGCCTTCCGTGCCAGAAGGCGAAGTACGAGACAATGTTCCACAACGGCCTACTTCAGCGCTTCCGATTCCGTAGCGGATATGGGAGGATATCTCCATGGATTTCATCACTCATCTGCCCCGTTCGAACGGTTTCGATTGCATCTTGGTGTCGTGGATCGTCTCACGAAGTATGCTCACATTATTCCTCTCCGACACCCTTACACGACCGCTACCGTGGCCGACAATTTCATCGCCGAGATCGTGCGACTACATGGATTCCCTCGCTCTATCGTGAGCGACCGCGACCCTCTATTTCTCAGCAGCTTTTGGACCTCACTATTTCGACTGCAGGGCACGCGCCTCCGGATGAGTTCGGCCTATCACCCGAATTCTGACGGGCAGTCCGAAGTTCTCAACCGATGTTTAGAGTCTTATCTTCGTTGTTTCATCGACGAGCGGCCAGGAACTTGGTCCAAATGGCTGTGTTTGGGCGGAGTATTCTTATAACACAACATATTATCACGTGACAAACACTTCACCATTCGAAACTGTGTGTGGTCGCCCGCCACCATCGGTGGTCCGACACCTTCCAAGAGAGTGCCCCGTGGCCAGTTTGGCGGACCATCTCCAAGATCGTGACATCATCCTCGACAGTTTGAAGCACCATCTTCGACGGGCCCAGGCGAAGGTGTTATCCTTTGCCAACCAGAAGCGCCAGGATCTCTCCTTCCAATTGGGGGAGAAGGTGTTTATCAAGCTCCACCCATACTGCCAGCTCAACGTTGCGCGGTGACTGTGCTCGAAGTAAGCACCGCGCTTCTACGGGCCTTTCAAAATCATCAGCCGCATTGCAGCCGTGGCGTACCGGCTTCGTTTGCCCAGCAGCAGCCGCATTCACCCAGTTTTTCACGTCTCCCAGCTCAGGCGGGTGGTAGGCGACCACCCCACCACATACCACATTCCGTCCGACCTCGACGACGCCAGCTCCAAACCATTGTACCCCGAGGCTATCCTCGGTCGGCGACACTACTTACCCGGGGTCGCCCACTCGGAAGAGATCCGCGCCGCTTGGCGCCACCGTCCGGCCAACGACGCTACCCGACTCCTTCGGGATGATTTTCGCCATCAATTTTCGGACTACTGCCTTGAGGACAAGGCCAATTTTCCAGATGATGGTATTGTTACCGATCTACAGGCGGAAGATCCCCCGTGGCAAGTACACGTGAAGGCCGCGCGAGCCAGAGGGGATTCGCGTCACAGATGAACCGAGCGGTGCTCACGGTGCAGGAGGACCCGAACCGAGCGGTTCCCGAACCGAGCGGTTGCGAACCGAGCGGTTCCCGAACTGAGCGGTTCGGGATGACGTTTTTAATTCAGTTTTTATTATTATGTATTTGTTTAATGTTGTATTGGATCCTCACTATAAGAGGGTGGACTTTGTACTTTGTTTGGATCTTTGGATCAATCAAGTTAATTGGGGTCTGCTCCCTCTTCCTCTCTTCCTAATCCTATTTCTTCTCTCTCCCTCCTTCCCCCTCCCCCTCTCTCTCTCCCCGACAACTGGCTACCTCCTTCATCGACGATATCCCTGTACAAGGGTATAAGAGGGTATTAAATATGAAAAAGTTTGGGATTTGGAAAGTCTAATGTTTCACCAAAGTGAATTTTTCCCTATAATATAGTAATCAATAATATGACCGACACACGTAGAATTTCTTGTTCAACTTTAAGAAATAATGAGATAATAATGATCTTAGGTAAGGTTTCTCAAGGTTATTTCGTGATTATGAGAACATCCAATAGTGTTGTGTCTGTCTCTCTTTTAGGTTACACGAGTTACTAACAATTAACTTGAGTGCGGACAAATGAGATGCAGGGTCAAAATTATGAATGACAGTGCACACAGTGATTGTCGGGAGAGTGTAGGAGTAAGCCTTCATTCTAAGGTAAAAATGATTGTAGGTTTATTTTTCTTCGAATATATAAAGCAGAAGGATTGCTAATGAGATGGAAGGTTGCATTTACTAGCCAGGGATATGAAAGGAAAATGATAGATCAAAAAGGCAATTGTCTAGAAGTTGTGCAATGGTATGCATGCAAATTAGAACTAAACACATGGACACTTAATCAGAATGAATGAAAAAACTGATTTGTAAAGATGAGATCAACTCAGTTTCGGCTAGGTTCATGATTGTAGAGTTACACGGAAAAGAGAGAAAAATAATTTTTTTTATTAATTTCTCATGCAAAGCATACATGGTTATAAGTATTTGACATATATAGGAAGGAGTTGAGTCTAAACTCCATTGTAAGACGTGAGACTAACACTTAAGGATATAATGGGCTCTAACTGGGCCAATGAATTGGGCCTTTGTACAATTTCTCTTAACACTCTCCCGCAAGCTGGAGCATACAAATCGTAGGAACCAAGTTTGGACAAGAACTGAGAATATAGTGGACGCGGTAAGACCTTGGTAAGAATGTCAGCAATTTGTCCAGCAGCAGGAATATGTCTTAATTCCAATTTCTTTAGTTGAACTTTTTCCCGAATAAAGTGACAATCAACTTCGATGTGTTTGGTATGTTCATGGAACACTGGATTCTTGGCAATATGGATAGCAGCTTGACTGTCCCAAAATAAAGTGGTCGGAGAGGAGAGTTTGACACACATGTCTCTCAGAAGGCTTTCCAACCACGTAATTTCCAACCACGTAAGCTCAGAAACGATAGAGGCCATTGATCAATACTCAACTTCAGTAGACGAGCGTGCAACCACAGATTGCTTCTTGCTTCGCTAGGTAACAAGGTGTCCACCAAAGTATGTGCAAAATCCACTTGTGGAACGACGATCATCTAGAGAGCCAGCATTGTTAGCATCAGAGTAGACAATGAGAGATAAAGAAGAGGAGGGCTTGTATACAAGCCCTTGTTCAGGAGCAGTCTTCAGATATTGGAGGATGCACTCAATTGCTTGGAGATGAGAGATCCATGGAGCATGCATAAATTGATTAACAACCCCAACAACAAAGGATATAGGTCTTATAACTGTAAGACAAATTAGCTTCCCCACAAGATGACGATAGTACTCTGGGTTTGGAAAAAGTAGATTAGAGTCAGAGGTATGAGCGCAGAGCTTGTGATTGACATCCATAGGTGTGTCAGCGGGCTTGCATTTAAAGTAGCTAGCGTCATGAAGATCAAGACAATACGTCCATTGAGATAAGACAAGACCATCAGGACGCCGGGCTACCTCGATACCAAAAAAGTACCAGAGATTTCCCAAATCTTTGGTCTGTAATGTAGAGGCCAAATGCTTCTTTATCATGTGTATACCGTTGAGGTCATCACCCATAATCAAAATATCATTAACATACACCAAAGTATCATTGTGCCTATTGGGCGTTGACGAGTGAATATAGATAAGTCGTCTGAGCTTCGAGTAAACCCAACATCACGAACAACCCGACTGAACTTGTCAAACCAAGCCCGAGGAGTCTGTTTGAGACCATAAAGAGATTTCTTGAGGTGACATATAAGAGACTCGCCCGTGGTCTCAAACCCGTGAGGCTGTTACATGTAGACATTCTCAACGAGATCGCCTTTCAGAAAATCATTTTTGACATCCAATTGATGTAACTGCCACTGTTGATGAACAACCAGGGAGATCAAGACAAACAATATTCAATTTAGCGACGAGTGAGAAGGTCTCGTCGTAGTCGAGGCAGTGTTGCTGAGTAAAACCATGAGCCGCAAGACGAGCTTTTAAACGTTCAACCGTCCCATCCGGACCATGCTTGATGGCGAAGACCCACCGACGATCCACTTACAACCCACACATGTCTGGCTAGGAGGAAGAGGGACAAGATCCCAAGTTGTTGGGAAAAACTCCTTTGATTTAACTTAACAAATTATCTAAAAAGTGATTTTATCTCTTAGGTTGTATTATCCATTGTATAGTGAGGGTAATCTGGTCATTAGATGTCTTAGGATGTCACACTCAACCTAGGGTGTCAAGACCATATCAAGAGAAGAACAATTTGGGCAAAGTTAACAGTTGCGTCGAATAGAAATCGACGCAACATTGAGTTAATGTCGACGCTACTCTGACTAGAAGTCCAAGTGGTCCAACCCTTCTGTCGAAGTAATTCAAGTCGACGTTACGTCGAATAGATATCGACGTAGAGGCCATGGACCTGTCGAAGTACCTTGAGAAGTCGACGTAGCTTCTACTTCAACTCAACGCAGAAGAAAGAATCTGTCGAAGCCATTTGAAGTCGACGCAACGTCAACAACAATTCGACGCAGATGATGAAGTTCAGAGTAAAGCTTTCAACTCGACGGTTACGTCGATAAGATATCGACGTAACGTCGACATGCTGACTTGAATCAAAGCAAGAATGAATTCGAAGCTGCTCTTACAAGGAATCGAAGGTGCGTCGATAAGAGGGGAAGAGAACTCGACGCTACGTCGAATACAATCTGAAAAGGAAACCTTTTCAGCTGTCATTTTTGGACCCTCTCTCATAGCCCACAATACTGAAGACCGTTCTCCAACGGCTCCTTAATTGCCTCAAATAGAAAGAAGAATTAAAGGAGGACAGAGAAGCTTTCTTGGAAACAAGCTTACAGTTGGTGGACGGGTTGTGAATTAAAGAAGGAAAGAAAGAGAAATTGTCCAATGCAAAATACCTTTTCAGGACTTACCAGAAAAGGAAATTAATTCAAATTAAAGAGGGACAATATAAAGGATGAGCAGAAAGAGAAACATAGTGCATTCATCACAATCAGCTACAGTTTTTGAATTAGGGCTTCCTCTTCTCCTTCTTCCTCCTGGAACCCTAATAGAGAAAACTGAGTTGAAAAACAAGAACTGCTCTCTCTCAGTCAAGGATCTTCTTCTCCTCAACACAATATTGAAGAAAGATCTACAGAAGAATATACTCTGCTCAGAGAAACAACTGCTGCTTCCTCATCAATATTATATAGCAGCAGCACCATTATAAGAGCAGAGAGAAGAAGGATCTAGAGCTTACAAAAACCCTAACAATCATCACTATCATAAGCTAGGGTTAATCTAATACAGATCCTGAAGAGCACTCAAAGAACAACACCTCAAGGATTGCTGTTACAGAATTCTGAAAAACAGATTTCTGATTCTTTCTTCTCCTTCTTACTCTTCTTTCCTTACACCTCCTGTAAAGAGTTTTGAGAATCCCTCTTCCAAAGGATTTAGTGGTTCAAAATCTCCTTATCAAAAGATCTGGTTGGTTCAAGATCTCCTTATCAAAAGATCTGATTGGTTCATGATCTTCTTATCAAAAAATCAGTGGTTCTAAGAGTCTCCTTATTAAAAGACTCAGGCACAGGTGGTGCATTCCTACCAGGTGGTAGAAGAGAGGACTACCCACATTTTGGGGAACCTCTATAAAATCTTTGTGTCTTCTGGTTGTGAAATTTCTGTGCTGTCCATTTCTTTACTGTTTTCCTGTTTCATATTTCAGCACTTGGTTTTATTCTGTGTGTGGAATTGCAGAGCATAATACTTAATATTTTTATTGTATTTGCACAAATAGGATATAAATAGTTTTAAACCTCTATCCACCCCCCCTCTAGAGGATTCTCAGACACTGTACACTTTCAAAAGTTTGATTGGCCCAGAGAGCAGCCATTTCCTCATCCATAGCTGCAGACACCCCGGATGCTGAAAAGCCTTTTGCAGAGAAGTAGGGGTGGAAATAGAAGACAAACAAGTTGCAAATTTGTGAAGCACCAGAGACAATCAATGCAATGAAACGTAATTAGACATGGGGTGAGCAGTGGAAGTCGGTGCCGGATCAACAGGTTGCAGAGCATCATCAGTAGAGGGTAACTATCACAGAGCATCTGAACGAGGAAGACGACAAGTGTACACATGAAGAGGAGGTGGGTTGAAGGGTTTGGTTTCCAGAATGGGATGGAGAGGAGGAAGAGTAGAGTGGACAGGAACAACAAGGCGCGATAGTATATGAGGTGCTGGAGAGGCTGTAGGTGAGGAGTGAAAAAGATGGTCTTCAAGGAAGGTCACATCTGCATACATAGCCTTTCTGAGTTTGGGAATATCCAACGTACATATATTTGGTAGATCGGGGAACAAGCTTGTCTGTAGTGGGGCCCAGGCAATGCACATAACAGACATAACCGAAGACGCGTGACATCACGGGAAATGGCGGTGTGGATGGGAAGAGAAGACTGAAAGGAGTCGCAAAATTGAGAATAGATGAGGGCATGCGATTGATGAGATAACAGGCGATAGAAACCGCGAAGTTCCAATAAAGCTTGGGAACTGCATTTGAAACATAAGTGAGTGAGCAACTTTAAGGAGGTGACGGTTCTTGCACTCAGCTACGCCATTCTGTTGGGGTGTATAAGCACACGACATTTGAAGGATGATATCGAACTCAACACAGATTTTAAAACACATGACTCGTATATTTGCGCGCATTATCGGTACGAAGCGCTTTTATAGAGCTAGAGAACTGTGTACAAGTCTCTGTAATAAAGACACGAAACACACTAGTTCAGAGCGATCGCGAAGTAAGTACAGCCAAGTCATGTGAGAGTAATCATCAATAAATATAAGAAAATAATGATAACCAAAAATACTGTGTTTATAAGGTCCCCAAATATCAGAATGAACTAAAACAAAATGAGCACTGCTCTTGAGTACAATGAGGGGGAAAGAAGAACGATGCTGTTTACCGGAAATACAAGACTCGCAGGTGAAGTCGGTGAGGGATAGATCTGGAAGAGCTTTCTTGAGGATCTGGAGAGGAACATGCCCGAGACGCTGATGCTAATCAACAAAAGTAATGGAGGAGAAAATTGTGGGGGAAACGTTCAGTGTGTAGAGCCTGTTAGACAGTCTCCCTTTACCAATGATATTTTGCGTCTGTCGATCCTGCACAACAGAGGAAGAGGAATAGAAAGTTATAGAGCAATCAAGTTCTTGAGTAAGACGACTAACAAAAAGAAGATTAAAATGAGACCCCAGAACATGAAGAACCAAGTGAAGAGAGAGAGATGAAGTTATGGGCACAACGCTAGAGCTGCAAACTGGGGTGCTGTCCTCATTGGCCACTATAATGAACTTAGGATACACAGAGTCCAAGTACTGAGTAGGCTTCTATGGAGTAATATGATTTGTGACGCCGGAGTCCACAATCCAAGTTGGACGATGGGAAAAACAAGAGATACCTTCATTGGAGATAGACGCAACAGATCCAGAAGAACGACTGATCATCCCCTGAAGATGCTGGAGCTGGGTGCGCAATGTATCAATATCTGTGCGGATGGTGGAATGAGCATCAACCAAAATGGAGACATGTTGTTGTGGAGGCACACCATGCTTACGATAACAAGTGGCCTCAAGATGATCATCCTGACCACATAAGTACAACTGGGACAAGTTCGACCATTGCGACCCCTGACCCGTGAGCTGGTGCGAGCCCTACTAGCCGGTGGAGGAGCGGGGTGAGCTGCATAAGAATGTTGGAGAAGAATTGGAGAGACAACCCCGAGAGCATCGGGGAGCGGTGTTACATTTAAAAGCATGGAGCACACATCCGAGAGGGAGAGAATGGTGAAAGAAAAAAGGATATTGACACGGACGCTGCGGAGATGAGGAGGGACACGACCATTATCATGGCGATGCCAACAACTTCTTTCTGGGCACGTTGGGCGGCGAGATACGTCGTGGAAGACTGATGTTTAATTCAGGCCTTGACAAGAGTTTTAGACCTCGCAACAAAGGAGGTTAGGTCGCCATCCACTCCTGGTTCAAGAGACTGGAGGTCCATGAAGATGTCAAACAGGTGTTGCAAACTGTTAGCTTTATTAGCATTAGGTTAAATATAATTATGTAACCACCTCTTATATAAGAGGCTCTATTCACGCTAATAATATAATTTTCCGCCCGTTTTCACGGTTCGTCAACATGGTATCAGAGCCGTGACCTAAAATCCCGCCTCTCGCTCTCGCCTACTATCTTCCACCCGCCGCCGCTCCTCGCCGACTTCCTGTCTCCCTTCCGCATCCAACCCTAACCCTCCTCTCTTTCTTCTTCCCGCACAACGGCGGCTCCGTGCATCCCGTGCGTCGGCAAGACGGCGCTGGCCGATGGGATGTCCACCGGAGCTCCGCCGGTCCGATTGACCTCAAACTTTAGGAAAAGTTTCACTTTCGCATGTTTCTCACTCTACTGATTTTTTAAGAGATTCCAACGGTTGTCTGTCCCCTAGATTCAGATCTCGTGTTTTTTGGTCCAATATGAGGAATGCTTCTAACTCTCAAATGAAGTCATATCTCCACTCCGCTCTTTGAAGAAGTGTTCTCCGTTCCTCTCCACCGTTCTCTTGGAAGAGTTCCCTTTTTTTACATGTCGGAAGTGACGGATTTGGGTGCCTCCATGACCACCGTTGGATCTACCCAGGCTGGCTTGGATCACAACTTCTCTCCGATCACTACGATCCGGCTGGATGATACTAATTATCTCTCGTGGTCTCGCTCCATTACTTTAGCCTTAAAGAGTCATCGTCTCTTTGGCTATATCAGCGGTGCCACAGTGCTCCGACTAAGGACTATGCAACTTGGTCTCAATGGGAGTCAGAAAACTCTCTTGTTATGTCCTGACTCACAAATTCCATGCAGGAATCAATTGCCCGAAACTACCTTTTTCTCGACACTGTTGCAGATATCTGGAAACGTGCTGAGGCTACCTATTCCAGGAAGGGGAATGCAACCTAGATCTACCAACTGCGTCGCAAGATGTTTCTTCTTCGCCAGGGCGATCGCCCTCCTTCGGCTTACTATAATGAGTTTACTCAACTCTATCAAGAGCACGACCACTTTGACTCTCTCGTCATGGTCTGTAATGTGGATGAACTCTCACCGCGGGCTCACGTAGACCGCAATCGGGTGTTTGAGTTTTTTATGGGTTGCACAAAGATTTTGATCAAATTACAGTCCAGATCTTGGGACGTGTCCCTATTCCTTCGCTTCCTGAGGTTTACAACATTGTTCAACAGGAGTTTGACTGTCGACAGTCTTGGAATACCACCACTATTACTGAGGGATCAGCTTTGGTTGCTCATCAACCCTTTTTTGGAGGTCATGGTTCTCGTGATTACAAGCATAAACCTACAAATAAGGACCATCTTACTTGCGATTATTGTGGCAAACCTCGTCATACCCGAGATACCTGTTTTAGTCTACATAGATTTCCTCCTCCGGGGGGGGGGGGGGGGGGAGGGGGGGGGGGGGGGGCTTGTCATCACGTGGTGGCCGTGGCCGTTGTAGAACTCCAGGGAGAACCTATCACTCTGCTCATCTGACCGAGATTCCCGAGAGTAGTTCACCAGGAGTTGTTTGCCCTACTCCTACTTCTCAGTCATCCTCTTTTTCTACTGAAGAGATGTTGGCTCTTCGTCGTATGATGTTTGTCCTTACTACAGAGCCCGTCACTTACTCCACTGCTCTTGCCCCACTGGTACTCCAGGTGTCCATTCTGCTACTACTCATCCTTCTACTCATTGGATTATCGATTCCGGAGCTACTGATCACATGAACGGATGAACTTCAGGTTTTGTGTCATATTCTCCTATTTCTGGACAAGATAAAGTGAGCATTGTTGATGGACCCTTCTCAATTGCTGGAAAAGGATCCATCCCTTGTTCTTCTCTTACTTTATCTTATGTGCTTCATGTTCCAAATTTCACCCGTAGTTTGCTTTTTGTGAGTCCTTTGACTAATTCTCTTCAATGCTCAGTTACCTTCTTTCCTTCTCATTGTGTTTTTCAGGATCTGAAAATGGGGAAGATGATTGGCTCTGGTAGCATGCAGGATGGTCTGTATGTGTTTGACTCCTCCACTGGGTCTCCTCCTCCGCGAGCTCTCCACACGTCGCAGACTTCCGACCTGCTCACCTGGCATCGTCGTCTTGGCCATCCCTCTGTTGCTACCATGCACCGTTTATTTCCTTCTTTTTTTTTCTGCGTTTTAAAAACATTGTTTGTGATGTATGTGCTGTTGCTAAACATCACTGTAATCCTGTTCATCATGTTTCTTTACCTAGTATTACCCCGTTTCATATCGTTCATACTGATGTTTGGGGCCCCTGCCCCGTTGCTTCAATTTCTGGCTGTTATTGGTTTATTACTTTTATTGATTGCTTCTCTCGCATGACGTGGTTTATTTGATGAAAAATAAAAATGAAGTTTTTTCAAATTTTCAAACCTTTCACAAAATGGTTTCTACTTAATTCTCTGCTACTATCAAAATTCTTCGCAGCGATAATGGTCGGTAGTATTTCAACTCCCCCTTTGCTCACTATTTTGCCGATCATGACATTCTCAATCAAACATCATGTGTTCACTCCCCTTCTCAAAATGGGGTCGCTGAGCGCAAAAACCGCCACCTCTTGGAAATTGATCGGTGTTTACTTTTCTCAATGAATCTCCCTAAGTTTTATTGGGGTGATGCTATTCTCACAGCTGCCTACCTTATCAACCGCTTGCCATCTCAGGTTTTGGGCCATCAAACCCCTCTTATCACCTTAGGGGTTACCCTGACTTCTCTCCAACCGAAAACGTTTGGTTGTGTTTGCTTTGCTTGAGTCCATTCTCCAGGTCGGTCTAAACTTGACCCCCGTGCTCTCCGATCTGTATTCCTTGGATATTCGCCTACTTAGAAGGGGTATAAGTGTTATCTGTTGGGTTTTCTATGGCGTCATATCAGATGTGCGCAGCGGAAAGAAAGAAACAAGAACAACCCGAAACAGTTGCAGGACCTTGCGATTTCATAAATCTAGAAATAAAAGAGCAACACATTGCAATATACCTGAAGGGGATTGAGTCAACACTCAATCAAGATGCTCCAAGGTCTGATTCCAAATGCCGAACTCCGAGTTTCAAGTACTGAAATGGATCAACACCTCTATAGGAGTGCACACAGTGAAGAAGAACCCCACAACTCTTGTCCAACAAGATCTGGGATGGAGGAAGAATGCCCTCTGCGTCTCCCACGAACTGCTAGATTCGACGACAGGGAGAGGCGCCAGCAGCGATCTCGCGGAATGCGGAGACCTATGCGGAACGCTTCCGCTTCGGCTCTAATAGTCTTTTTGAAAAGGATTATTTTTTTCCCAAACCTAATCGCTTCCTGTTTTATACTCAAGGCATAAAACACATTATCCGCAGACCAGAGACTTAATTTGAGTTAAACACGTATTGTCGAAACAATTTGACGCAACGTCGAGTACAAGAATTACGTCGAGACAATCTCGACGCAACGTCGAGCACACTGCGTCGAGACATTCTCGACGCAGCGTCAAATATAACCTGTCTGTCGAGACAATTCGACGCAACATAAAGTCCAAGACTTGCGTCGAGACAATCTCTACGCAACGTCGAGTACATCACGTCGAGACAATCTCGACGCAGCGTCGAGTACAAGACTTGCGTCGAGACAATCTCGACGCAACGTCGAGTACACCACGTCGAGACAATCTTGACGCAGCATTGAGTACAATTCGACGCAACTCCAATCAGTTATAGGATTGGTCCTTCACTCATATCCAATATGAGTAAGATCAACCCAATCCTTCATCCAACTTCTCCAACACTCTTATGTGCGACCATATAGGCTCATATTGCGTTGACAGTAAGACTAACTGGTTGATTACTTTGAGATTACCTTGGGAATACCAACAGTCTCCCACTTGATCACAAAATATCAACAAAAAGCCTCACAAACAATGAGCGACATCTAACAATACATCATTGCTACCCAAGCAATAAGTGTTCATAACTCAATAAGCCTGTTCTGACTAATGTTTTAATGTTATCAGGTCCCTTTGCCCTTTACATCCGGATAGAACTAGAGTCATGGACCGTGTCACCCTCGTAATTGTTCAATCCTAGTTTCTTGATCATGAATAGACTGTCTGAAATTGGTGAACTCAATATACCATATTGATTCGAACAAGCATGACCATGCATTTCTCAGTCTTATTCCATCAAGGGGCCCTTGGATGTAACTTCTGTCATATAGGAGGACAAATCACATATCTGTCTATACATAAACATCAAAATGAATCGTAGCATACCCAATAACTACCGTTATCATCAACCTTCTTCATGGAAGACTTTTGATGACATCAAAGTACGCTCTTCCTCACTTGATGAATGCTGCGACCTCAGGTCAAAGAACCACAAACACCAATACCATATGAGACCTACTTGTGACACATTCATATAACAATCCACAAAGTAGTCTCATGGTGGGTCTGTCCAGTACAACTTGTTCACTAACAAGTACCCATGTGATGACTTGATATCACAATATCATGACCTTTGAAAACCAGACTATTTAAGAATGAAGCTTCTTACAAGCATATACCCTTCACATTCAAGTCACACACTTGAATTCCTATGGAAGCGAACATTCGAAGGGCATTTATTATGCTAATTATTCTATGATATAGAGATAGTTGACATAATAAAAGAACTTGCCATAAATGTAAAGTGAAATATAAAATACTCTATTCATCACATGCATAACAACCGACACAAATATAATCCACAAGATTCCCACTAGAGACGATCATTCAGGTATCTAATACCCATTGATCTAGTATGACCATCATGCTTTCTCTATGCAAGAGGCTTCGTTAGTGGATCCACAATATTCTCTTCAGTCGGTACTTTGCATATGCTCACATCTCCTCGATCGACAATCTCTCGAATAAGATGGAACCGCCGTAGTATGTGCTTGGAGCGCTGATGAGATCTAGGTTCCTTTGCTTGGGCAATTGCACCATTGTTGTCACAGTAGAGAACTACAGGGTCAACAAATGCTAGAAACTACATCTAGCTCGCCGATGAATTTCCTAATCCACACAGCCTCCTTCACCGCATTCGCTGCAGCTATATACTCGGCCTCTGTCGTAGAATCGACAATTGTCTCTTGCTTGGAACTCTTCCAACTTACAGCTCCTCCATTAAAGCAAAATACAAAACCTGACTGGAACTTTGAATCGTCCCTATCAGTTTGGAAGCTAGTATCCGTGTAACCATTTACAACGAGCTCTTCCTCTCCACCAAACACCAAGAACATATCCTTAGTCCTTCTCAAGTACTTTAGGATATTCTTGACTGATACCTGCTTGTCATGCTCAAAGCATATGAGACATCGGGTCGAGTACATAACATTGCATACATGATTGATCCAATTGCCGAAGCATATGAAATCAACTTCATGCGGTCCTTATCTTCCAAAGATTTAGGGCATTGGTCCTTAGAGAGACTCACGTCATGAGACATGGGTAAGAATCCCTTCTTGGATTCAAGCACACTGAACCGTTTCAGCACTTTCCCAATGTATGTACTTTGGGTCAAACCCATCAACTTCTTTGATCTATCTCTATAGATCTTAATTTCAAGTATATAAGTCGCTTCTCCCAAGTCTTTCATAGAAAAACAGTTCCCTAGGTTGTTATTAACAACTTGCAGAGTTGGAATGTCATTCCCGATCAACAGTATGTCATCTACATATAGTATCAGGAAGATAACTATGCTCCCACTAATTCTCGCGTAAACACAAGGCTCATCTTCGTTTTTGATGAAACCAAACTTTTTGATTTTCTCATCAAAACGGAGATTCCAACTCCGAGAAGCTTGTTTCAATCCATAAATGGATCGATTCAACTTGCATATTTTAGTGACTTCATTTGGAGATTCAAAACCCTCGGGTTGTGTCATATACACTTCCTCAAGGAGGTCTCCATTTAGGAAAGCCGTTTTGACATCAATTTGCCAGATCTCGTAGTCATAATACGCAGCAATAACAAGCAGAATTATGATGGACTTAACCATAGCGATAGGGGAAAAAGTCTCATCATAGTCAATACCATGAATTTGTTTGAAACTTTTAGCCACTAATCGCTCTTTGAATGTCTGTACATTCCCATCCATGTCGGCCTTCTTCTTGAAGACCCACTTGCACCCTATGGGTCGCACCCCTTCAGGTGGTTCCACCAAGGTCCAAACTTGGTTTGCATACATGGAGTCCATTTCAGATTTCATGGTGTCATGCCACTTCTCGGAGTCTGGTCCATTCATTGCCTCTTGGTAGGTTGCAGACTCATCATCATGATCCATTAGCAACACATTACCTATTTGAAACACGAGAAATCCATCTCTCAAACTCAAATCTTGGTCTACCGGATCTACGTAAGACCTGTGTTTCTTGAGCAGACTCCCCAGCTACAACTGCTTGTAGTCCTTGTTCAGGTTCCAATTCAGGTTCGTTTTCAATTTGTGATTCTTGAACTTCTTCAAGTTCTACCTTTGCAGTCTTTCTGGATAAGAACTCTTTCTCCAAAAATACGTCAGTCCTTGCAACAAACACTTTGCACTCAGACGGCAGGTAGAAGTAATATCCTTTGGTCTTCCTAGGATACCCCACTATATAACACTTATCCGATTTGGGTTCCAGCTTGTCAGACATTTAACGTCGTACGTATGCCTCACAACCCCAAATTTTAATGAAAGACATACTAGGACGCTTCCCAGTCCATATCTCATATGGTGTCTTTAGAACCGTTTTCGTTGGAGCACGATTTAAAGTGAAAACAGCAGTCTCTAGAGCAAATCCCCAAAAAGAAACGGGCAGATCTGCATGACTCATCATCGATCGCACCATGTCTAACAATGTACGATTCCTCCTCTCAGAAACACCAATGTGCTATGGTGTTCTAGGTGGAGTGAGTTTTGATACAATACCACACTCTCTCAGATGATCACAAAACTCATGACTCGGGTATTCGCCATCTCGATCAGATCAGAGTGCTTTAATCCTTTTTCCCAGTTGGTTCTCTACTTCATTCTTAAACCCTTTGAACTTTTCAAAGGTTTCGGATTTACACTTCATAAGATGTATATATATCCGTATCTACTGAAATCATCAGTAAATGTAACGAAGTAGTAGTACCCACCTCTAGCTATAGAACTCATGGGTCCGCACACATCACTATGTATGACACCAAAAAGATCATCAGCCATCTCACTACAACTAGTGAAAGGGGCTTTCGTCATCTTGCCTAATAAACATGACTCGCATCTCTCAAATGATTCATAATCAAATGAGTCCAATAGTCCATCTTTATGGAGCTTGGATATGCGTTTCTTATTTATATGGCCTAAACGACAATGCCAGAGATATGTAGGATTGGAGTCATTAGTTTTTAGTCGTTTTGTATTTTCTATGTTATAGATTGGATGATTTATGTTCAAAACATATAAGCCATTAAACATCTGAGCAACGTCATAACAAACATCATTCTTATAAATAGAACAACAATTGTTCTTAATAATAAAAGAAAAACCATTCATGTCCAAACATGAAATAGAGATGATGTTTCTAGTTATAGCAAGAACAAAATAACAATTATCAAATTCTAAAATATGCCCAGTGTGCAAGGAAAGACGGTACAATCCTACGGCAACAGCAACAACTTTTGCTCCATTTCCAACGCGCAGGTCCACCTCTCCTTTACCCAGCTGTCTTCTCCTTGTCAGTTCCTGCACATTTGTACAAATGTGAGAACCACATCCGGTATCCAATACCCAAGATGAAAGAGCAGGCATGTTAATTTCTATAACAAAAATACCTGAAGTGGAAGTCACACTTCCCTTCTTCTTCAGATCTTCGATGTAGAGGGGACAGTTCCTCCTCCAAATCTCCAATGCCCTGTCTTACCGCAGTGGTGGCAATTCCCCTCTTTAACTAATCCCTTCTTTTTCAGCGTAGAAGATTTGGGATCAAGGCAAGACTTAGGTCCCACCTTAGTCTTCCTTAATTCCTTGGCCTTGCCCTTGCCTTTATGCACCATCAATATGGGGCTAGCAGGCTTGGTCTTCTTCATGTTGTTCTCGGCAGTTCTTAACATGCCTAGGAGCTCGGGCAATGTCTTATCTATCTCATTCATGTTTTAGTTCAAGACAAACTGCTCGTAACTGTCCAGCAACGATTGCAGGATCAGATCAGTAGCCAACTCTTGGCTTAAAGGAAATCCCAGTCTCTGAAGGTTCTCAATGTAGCCAATCATCTTGAGTACATGAGTTCCCACTGGGTCCCTAGCTCCCATTTTACACTGAAATAAAGCCTTAGTGATGTCGAACCTCTCTTGCCGAGTTTGCCCTCTGAACATTTTCTTCAGGTGCTCGATAATTTCAAAGCCACACATGGTCTCATGTTGCTTTTGAAGCTCAAAGTTCATGGTAGCGAGCATGAGGCATTCGACATCTAGGGATTCATCTTGATACTTCGTATAAGCATCTTTGTCGGCATGAGACATATTCCCGGTCGGCACAGGGAGGGGGGGGGATCATCTTCCAAGATATAGAGTTTACGCTCTTGCCTTAGAACAATTCTCAGGTTTCTATACCAGTCAAGGAAGTTAGTCCCATTGAGCTTGTCCTTCTCAAGGATGGCTCTCAGGGACAAGGTGGAGTGAGATCCACTTGCCATGGAAGTTCTACAAAATTATGCAAAATTAATTTCCGTTTTATATTTCAAAATACATTTTATTTAATAAGAATTTTTATTAAATACTCCACTATTTTATTCAAATTGATAACCCTTAATATCAATTCGGAGAGGTTAAGCGAGCTACTCTCTTAGTGGACAAGATTCATCTTTCACCAACACAACGAGTCCGCTTTGGCGTTCCTCTCATAATGCGGTTATTTAGGTAGACAACACTTGCCAATTGCATTAGTATGCAACTCTTATATAATTGGTGAATAACTATTTATTCGCATCCATCATATGGTGCATGCCAACCCTATGCCTGTAGGCACTCAACCTTTGAGATCACCTAGTTAAGTTGTTCCCGATGTCGACAGTGGAATATCACAATTATCCGCTCGCACCCTTACCAAGATAGATTGATGCACCTTGCTTTGACAGACCCACACTTCATCGATTGAGGCAGGAAGAGTGTCATCCATCAGAAGACATCAGCATACTTAATATTTAATAAGAGATTTTATTAATAAGCGATTAACAATTAATCAATGTGCACATTCACAGAATTACAACATTCACAAACCAAATACATCCCAGATGTGCACAAAAAGAAATATCAACACTTTGATAACATAAATGGGCTAAATCCGAGTATTTAGAACACTTCTAAACCTTCAGATTTACATGCATTGGACACAGACAAAAACAATTCCACTTATGCAGTAAACAAGCTCGTCTCTCAGTGTCAGATTCAAAATCTAAGACATTTGGTTTCACAAACCATTTTGAGGGACGGTTACTGCAAAGGAGAATCAATGAAATCGCAGCGCAATCACATGCGTTCCTGGCGGGGTTCCAAGGAGCTGCGCCCCTGGCGGTGGTCTCGCTGACCGATCAGCGAGCGGGGTGAATGGGCAGTGCCCCTGCGGGATGCGGGGCAGAGCCCCGACGAAACTTTCGAAAACCACCACCAGAAACCACTCAGAAAATACATCAAAATGTACCAGGAAGAAATCCAGATATTTAGAACATTTCTAAACCTCTGATTTACACGCACTGGATCGCCAACCTCCCTCTGATACCACTGTTGGGTTTTCTATGACGTCACATCAGATGCGCGCAGCGGAAAGAAAGAAACAAGAACAACCTGAAGCAGTTGCAGGACCTTGCGATTTCATAAATCTAGAAATAAAAGAGCAACACATTGCAATATACCTGAAGGGGATTGAGTCAACACTCAATCAAGATGCTCCAAGGTCTGATTCCAAATGCCGAACTCCGAGTTCCAAGTACTGAAATGGATCAGCACCTCTATAGGAGTGCACACAGTGAAGAAGAACCCCACAACTCTTGTCCAACAAGATCTGTGATGGAGGAAGAATGCTCTCCGCGTCTCCCACGAACTGCTAGATTCGACGACAGGAAGAGGCGGCAACATCGATCTCGCGGAATGCCGAGACCTATGCGGAACGCTTCGGCTTCGACTCTAATAGTCTTTTTGAAAAGGATTATTATTTTTTCCCTAGGAAACCTAATCGCTTCCTGTTTATACTCAAGGCATAAAACACATTATCCGCAGACCAGAGACTTAATTGAAGTTAAATACGTATTGTCGAAACAATTTGACGCAACGTCGAGTACAAGAATTGCGTCGAGACAATCTCGACGCAACGTCGAGCACACTGCGTCGAGACATTCTCGACGCAGCGTCGAATATAACCTGTCTTTCGAGACAATTCGACGCAACATAAAGTCCAAGACTTGCGTCGAGACAATCTCGACGCAACGTCGAGTACATCACGTCGAGACAATCTCAACGCAGCGTCGAGTACAAGACTTGCGTCGAGACAATCTCGACGCAACGTCGAGTACACCACGTCGAGACAATCTCGACGCAGCATTGAGTACAATTCGACGCAACTCCAATCAGTTACAGGATTGGTCCTTCACTCATATCCAATATGAGTAAGACCAACACAATCCTTCTTCCAACTTCTCCGACACTCTTATGTGCGGCCCTATAGGCTCATATTGCGTTGTCAGTAAGACTAACTGGTTGATTGCTTTGAGATCACCTTGGGAATACCAACATTATCATCCCCCAACTAAGCGAATATTTGTCACGACGGATATTACATTTTGTGAATCTGACCCTTATTATGTGTCCTCACTTCAGGGGGAGCCTATACCTACGGAAGAAGTGAGCTCCCCTACTATCTCCTTACCGATCCCTCCTCCATACTTCATTTCTCCATGTACTTTGCCTAATTCCGGGACTCTCAATCAGGGGGAGTCTCCCCATAAAGAACAAGAATTACAGGTATACATCAGACGGAGTAAAGGTCCTAACATACAGGCTAATACCACTCTACCAGTCTCAGTCCCAACTCCGTCGTCAGACTCCTCTGAACTCCCCATTGCCCTTCGTAAAGGTATCAGATCTTGCACTCAACATCCCTTATCTCATTATGTTTCTTGCGACACTCTAACTCCTTCACATAAAGTCTTTGTTTCTTCTCTTGCGTCTGTTTCTATTCCCTCCACATGGCAGAAGGCTCTTGGGCATCCAAAGTGGAAAGAGGCAATGATTAAGGAAATGACTGCTTTGGAAAAAGTTTATACATGAGATTTAACACACCTCCCATACAGTAAGAAGACCGTTGGATGTAAATGAGTGTTTACCGTGAAGTAGAACTCTGAAGGTTTGGTCGAACGTTTCAAAGCAAGGTTGGTGGCAAGGGGATATACTCAAACCCTAGGTATTGATTATCAAGAAACTTTTGCTCCTGTGACAAAAAAGGAACTATATATGAGTGCTTCTATTATGTGTTGTGCGCAAGGGTTGAGAACTTACTCAATTGGATGTGAAGAATGCATTTCTTCATGGAAATTTAGAAGAAGAAGTATATATGTCTCTTCCCCCTTGTTTCTTTCCTTCTGGTTCTGAAGGGAAAGTGTGCAAACTAAAAAAGGCCCATTACGACCTGAAGCAATCACCAAGGGCTTGGTTTGGTCGCTTTCACAAAGTCACGATCTCTCTTGGATACCGACAAAGTCACACCGACCATACTTTGTTTATAAAATAAAGGGATACCATGTTAACCGCCCTCATTCTCTATGCTGATGACATTGTCCTTACAGGAGATGATGTTGAAGACGTGAAAGCTTTGAAAAAGAATTTGGCTAAAGAGTTTGAAGTAAAGGATCTAGGAAAACTTAAGTATTTCTTGGGATTGAAGTTGCTAGATCCAAGCGGGGTATTTTTCATCTCTCAGAGAAAATATGTCCTCGATTTGCTGGAGGAATCCGGGATGAGTGGGTGTAGACCTACTGATACTCCTATGAATGTCAACCACAGTTTTGGAAAGGATGATGGAGACTCCATTGAAGATGTTACTGGTTACCAACGTCTTGTTGGACGATTAATATATCTATCCCATTCTCATTCTGACATAACTTATGTTTTGGGGTTGTTAGCCAGTATATGCATTCTCCAAAGGTGAGACATCTCGATGCAGCTCATAAGATCTTGAGGTACTTGAAGACATCGCTAGGCAGAGGAATCCTCTTCACTCCTAATGAGGAATTGAAAATTGAGGTTTATACCGACACAAATTGGGCAGGGTTTGTAGAAGACAGACGCTCTACATCTGGGTATTGTTCATTTGTTGGTGGTAACCTAGTTACTTGGAGAAGTAAAAAACAATCCGTCGTCTCAAGGTCTAGTGCAGAGGTCGAATTTAGAGCAATGACACATGACCTATGTGAGGGATTGTGGTTACGTTTTCTCTTGCATGATTTAGGACTAAATAAGGACAATCCTATCTGAAAGTGCACAGCTAACCTCACTAGAATTCTCTAGAGGGGAGGTGAATAGAAATTTAAAAATACTTTGTGCAATTATATATATATATATATGTGTAATAATCACAGATTCAAGCTTCCCACACACCAACAAGAATTAAACAAGTAAAGAAGAAAAATAACAAGAAGAAAATCACAACACAACACAAAGAAATATAGTGGTTCCCCAAACTTTGGGTAGTCCACTCTTCTACCCCCTTTGGTAGGAATTCACTAACTTGCACTGAGTCTTTTGATAAGGAGACTCTTAGAACCAGCCTGAGTCTTTCGATAAGGAGACTCTTAGAACCAGTCTAAGTCTTTTGATAAGGAGGCTCTTAGAACCAGTACAACTGAATTTTTTGAAGAGAGATTATAAAAACTCTTTTACACAATTTGAAAATGAAATAAGAATGAGAAGAAGAAGTATGACAAGTAGAAGAACAGAAGACAATATATGTAAGAAAGAATCTTCTTCCTAGCAAGAAGATTAGAAGCACAAGTATAGTGAATATGATCTCTTTTCTATAGTGAGAAGGAGATTGTAAGCTTTTCTCTCTTTTGTGAGTGCTTTCTGAGTTTGCAGCAGAATGACTTCAGAAGGAGGAGAAAATGAAGGCTTTTTCTTTGCTGCAGCACACTATCTCTTTTCTCAGCTTTCTCACTCTTCACTTGGGAGCTCTTCCTCTTTTTCAAATGTATATGGTGGATCACTTGTTCTCATTCTCTGCCGACCTCCTTCTTATTTATAGCTCTGTTTAAAATATATTGCTAAAGGAGAATAATCAATTAGCAGACAGAGAATTAGAAAGAGATTAGAGTTTCCATAATCAATATTTCTGTAGAAGGAAAGGAATTCATTCTGATTTCAAATAATATCCATAATGATCTTAATCAAATTAGCCAAGAATCAAATAGAAGGAAAAGCTGATTCAGATCGACTATAAAAGAACAATATCATTCCATAAAAATCAGATCTACAGAAAGAAGGAAAGAGATCTGGCGTGTTTTTGAATTTCTTATCGACGTGCGTCGATTACTATTCGACGTGAACGTCGACTTCATCCTGGCTGAACGTCGAGAGGAGAATAAGGAAGGTGCGTCGACTAAGGGGCACGTCGACAAAGATTACGTCGAATTCTTCTTAGAGTTACTTCGACTCATTCTGAGAGAAACGTCGACTATATTTCGACGTTGCGTCGAATACTATTCGACGCATATTTACTTAGCCTAATTTTTCATACTTAGAATTTATATTCTACTCATTTCTAGGGGTTAAGATAAATCATTTCCCCAACAATCTCCCCCTATTTGTCTTAACCCTATTTAGAGAGAAATTGTATCAGTATTTAATCAACTCAGCAAGACATTCATATAAGTTAGAAATATGTTAAATAATCAGAAGAAGATAGAATAAGAAATTATATAAACAAATTTCATGTTCAGTTGACTAATCAGCATTGAAGCATAGACAATTGTTCAAATAGAGTTATCATCATTGTTCAGGGGTTGGAGGAGTTTTTCTTTTCCTAGTGAATACTTTTGTGGGTTGCTCCTTCTCAGTAGCAGGTGATTCCCTCAGCTCCCCCTGAGTCTCAGTAATTTGCTCCCTCTGAGTCAAAGTAGTTTGCTCCCCCTGGGATGGAACTTCCTTTGAGCCTTTTACTTCTTTTTCAGTTTCTCTTTCATCTCCAGCTCCAGTTTTAACTGCATCTAGCTTCTGAGCTCCTTCTTCAGCCATCACAGTATCAGCTTCATTTTCTTTCTCTCCTTCAGCCTCAGTTTCCTTTTCAACTTCATTTTCTGCCCTACATGCCTCCCCTTGTAATAGAATCACTTGTTGAGTAGCTTCTCTTGCTATATTGAGTACCTCTGTTAGGTGCTCTTCACTATGTAGCTCAGGTACAACTTCATTCCCAATGGTCTTGAGCAGTGCAAGACTATCAGTTTTTGAAGTAGGAAGAGACTTGTGAGAGAGGGATTTATGACTGGAGAGCTGCTCTTCATCTAACCTCTCCCCCTTCTTGACCTTCTTAGCCAAGGAGGTTAAGAAAGACCTGGTGACCTTAGAGGAAGAGGTAGAGGTCTTCAGTCTTTGCACAGAGGCACTGACCCCATCTATTTAGGTTTGCATGTGCAAGATGGAGGAATGAATCTTGGAGCAGTGCCCATCCAACATTGCTTGGACTCTTTGGGCTGTGGATTGGATACACTGAGTGATGAGGGTTTCGGTGGATGGAGATGGTTCAAAATGTATTGGAGGAGGAGTCAATGGAGGAGGAGGTGTTGTATGTGATGAAGGTGGAGGGGGACTGTATCATTTTGATGAGGTGTATTGGATGGAGAAGGTGGAGGAATAAAGGAGGGTTGAGCAGGTGATTGAGTTGGTATTTGTGAAGGTGTGGATGATGGTGGTACAGAAGAGATGTCTGTATGAGGAGGAGGAGGAGGTGAAGATGGATGAGCAGGAGAGTTGGGAGGAGATGGAGTCCTTTCAGGAATGACACCAGCTTGAGAATTTGCCTGGTCCATTTTGAGAAGAGAGCTATGGACATCCTCTTGCCAGGTGGAATGGGGATTCCTTTTGACCTACATAGGTCAGGGAAGGAGTGGAAGAGTACTTGACTCATAATTCTCATGTAGGCATTCTTTTTGTGAGAGTATTTAAAGCCTATCATTTTGAGCAGGCAGCTTGCCCAATCTACCTTCTTCTTTAGCACAAGGGCCCCCATGATGTTCAGTTGCTGCTTGGGCACTGCATCATGGGCAGAGATCTTACATAGTAATATTTTCCCTACTATGTCTGCCAACAGTCTATACTCATCAGAGAAGTCTATTTTCTTCAGGTGGATTGGTCTATCTTTGGAGAACTTCATGGTGATTAACAGATTCTTTATTTCATCAGGGGTAAGTTCCACAGGTTCATCACCTGATAGGGGAATTATTTTAGTTATTCTTTAGAAAATGATTTCCTTTTTCTATTTGAACAAAGATAATATTGGATTGTACCTGATGGTAGATCAAAGGTGGTCCTAATGTGTTCTGCAGAAATTGAGACAGGTGCCTCATGGATTGTTCCCGTGATTTCTCCTTGTTCAGATACCTGAACATGAGTCATCAGCTCTGTGAGTAGTCTCCAGGAGCTTGCATCTTGTGGAGATGAGCTTATCCAGACCAGCTTCAGTGAAGAGAGCTATGATGCTCTTATAATTTTCTGCGGCGGCTTGGAAGGATTCGAGGTCAATGTCGAACCCAGAGTTTATCTTGGGAGCCATTGTAGGTCAGTGAGAAAGAGGAAGAAATGACTGGACTGAGAGGTAAGATGGATGAAAGATGCAGAGTGCGAGAAGATTTCTAACTGAATAGTCTATTTAAGTCAGGTGAAACGTCGAGATGAGACACAATTCGAGGCATATTCGGTACTACAGTGGATGTGACCGAAAATATTTTAGTATTGCCGCTCTTTTTCATGAACTCGACGTTACGTTGAGTGGAATTCGACGTAAGCGTCGATACAGTCTGAGGTAAGATGTTAGGGTTTCATATCGACGTATACGTCGATTGAAGTCGACGCATGCGTCGTTTTAAGTTATTATTGATAGTTATCGACGGTGCGTTGATTATAAAATCGACGTGACTTTCATTTTCCTGAAAATTTTTGGGTTTTCCCTTGAGAGATTATTTCTTCCTGCTCCTAATGTTTTCTAAGACAGTCTTGGACTAATTTTTATAATCAATTAGATTGATTGTACCAACATTGTTTGGCAATGTGGCCAGTTTTATTGCAGATATAACATCTGACTATCTTTAGATTATGGGATTTTGAGTTTAGAGTGGGATAGTGGTGTTGATTAGGATAAACATTTTGATAAGGATAAAAATTTTGGTTTGGATAAAAGTTTTGACTAGGATAGAAATTATGATCAGGATGAATGGGTCCTGAATGATGGTTAAGATGGAAGGTTTTTGGAGGATGGAAGTGTTCTGTCTTTATGTTGCTCTGAGTTTGTATGCGTCGATATCTATTCGACGTACGTTGATAGTTGCGTCGATTTATACTCGGTGCTTTCTCCAGATTGCGTTGATCTGGAATTGATGCATGGAAGAAGTTGCGTCGATTTAAAGTCGACGTACTTTTATTCAAGCGTCGAGTTGAGGTCGAAGCATTTGAGAGATTGCGTCGAGTAGAATTCAACGCACTATCATTCATGCGTCGATATGAAGTCGACGCAATTGTGTTTTCACAAATTTTATTTTTCCCTTTTTCTGATTTTATTTCTTTATGAGTTGTTTCTCTTGGCCTAGTTGCCTTCTCAGAAGGAGTTTGAGAGTCATCAGCTGAATAGTATGATGTTTCATCAAATTGGTTTATTTCCTTGAAGTCTTCTCCCTTATTTTGTGAGTCTTCTTCTTGGTTTGTTGATTTGATGGGTTTAGTAAATTTAACAGGGCTCATCCAAGCAGGTTTGTTGGATGGAATTAGACTAGCTGAGGGATCAGCTCATAGCCCAAGATTTTTATGTCTTCTTGTTTGTTTTTCTGTGATTTCTTTAAGTGTTTTGCTTCTCATTTTTATTGATTCTTCAAAAGCTTTTGCTTGGGATACCTTATTCTTAAGAAGCTGGTTTTCTATTTTAGCCTTCTCTATTTCTTTTTCTCTGATGTTAACCCTTAACTCATGATTTTTAGAACAAGTATCCTTTATAATTCTCTGGTTTTTACTGACATTAATTTGTTCTTTTAGATTCTTAATTTCTTGTTTAGCTTTTAGTTGATCTAAACATAATCCTTTAAAATCGTTTTTGAAATCATCACACAGAAAATCTATGTCATCAAAGATGCTTACCTCATCCTTATCCTCAGCTTCCTCTATGAGAATAAAGCTATTTTCTTTATCATCTTCAGAAGAGATGCTTCCTTCTGATTCTGTCTCACTCCATGATTTAGTACCATGTTCTTCCTTTGAGCTTTCAAAAGTCATTAAGCATATGTCTTCTTGCTTAGACTCTTCATTGTCACTTTTGGATGAGGTGCTGTCCTCAGAATCTGTTTCACTCCAAGCTTCTGCAATGAAGCCTCTTTCTTTCTTCTTCCCATTTTTCTTGAGATCTTTCTTTTTCAGATCTTTCTTCTTCTCAGTATTTTCTGGACATTCTGGTGCAATGTGTCCAGTTTTCCTGCAGGAGTAACAAATGATTTCTTTAGTAGGAGTTTTATCATACCTTGGTTTTGATTCTCTCCTTCTAGACCCATCTGTCCTGACCCATTTCTTAAATCTTCTGGCCAGGAGGCTGAATAACTCTTCTTCAGTGACAGGGGTCTCTTCTTCTGTTGCTTTCAAAGCAATGTTTCTATCTTTTGAGGAGGTTGGAGTGATTCCTCTTCTTTCCTTCTCTTCTCTGGTTTTCAGCAGTTGCTCATAGGATTTGAGTTTTCCTAAGAGGGCATCTGTTGAGATTTCCTTTTGTCCTCTTGTATCTCTTATTGCCCATATTCTTGAGTCCCATGGACTTGGGAGACTCATTAATAGTTTGTCATTGATCTCTGTGAAAGAGATCTCTCTATCCAGGCTCCTTAATTGATTGATGATCAGACTGAATCTGTCATACATCTCAGATATGCTTTCTTCATGTTTCTTTTGAAAGTTCTCATATTGGGAGATCAATAGAGCCTTTCTATCTTTCCTTTCATCAGCACTTCCTTCTACCATCTTTGTAAGAGCCTCCCAGATTTCTTTGGCTGATTCACAGTCAACAACCTTTTGAAAGATTTCATCTGAGAGGGTTGAGACAAGAATGTTCACAGCTTTTGCATCACATGTTCCTGCCTTCTTCTCTTCAACTGTCCACTCAGCCTTTGGGACAAGTGTTTGAGTCACTTCACCACTTGAGTCTCTTCTATAAGGCTTGGGAGGACCTATCAAGATAACATTAAATAATTCTTCATCAATAGAATTCATATAAATCCTAATTCTTGTTTTCCAAACTGCAAACTTTTCAAGATTGCACATTGGTGGTCTGGTGGAAGCATAATCTTTGATTTGTGTCATGTGAAAAATAATTTTTTAGAAATATATATATATATAAGAAGTAGGATCTTTTTGATCAAGGAGTTAACCTTTTTAGATCAACCTCCCTCTGATACCAATTGAAAGTGCACAGTTAACCTCACTAGAATTCTCTAGAGCGGGGGTGAATAGAGATTTAAAAATATTTTGTGCAATTATATATATATATATGTAATAATCACAGATTCAAGCTTCCCACACACCAACAAGAATTAAGCAAGTAAAAAAGAAAAATAACAAGAAGAAAATCACAGCACGACACAAAGAAATATAGTGGTTCCCCAAACTTTGGGTAGTCCACTCTTCTACCCCCTTTGGTAGGAATTCACTAACTTGCACTGAGTCTTTTGATAAGGAGACTCTTAGAACCAGCCCGAGTCTTTTGATAAGGAGACTCTTAGAACCAGTCTGAGTCTTTTGATAAGGAGACTCTTAGAACCAGTACAACTGAATTTTTTGAAGAGAGATTATAAAAACTCTTTTACACAATTTGAAAATGAAATAAGAATGAGAAGAAGAAGTAGGACAAGTAGAAGAACAGAAGACAATATACGTAAGAAAGAATCTTCTTCCTAGCAAGAAGATTAGAAGCACAAGTATAGTGAATATGATCTCTCTTCTATAGTGAGAAGGAGATTGTAAGCTTTTCTCTCTTTTGTGAGAGCTTTTTGAGTTTGCAGCAGAATGGCTTTAGAAGGAGGAGAAAATGAAGGCTTTTTCTTTGCTGCAGCACACTATCTCTTTTCTCAGCTTTCTCACTCTTCACTTGGGAGCTCTTCCTCTTTTTCAAATGTATATGGTGGATCACTTGTTCTCATTCTCTGCCGACCTCCTTCTTATTTATAGCTCTGTTTAAAATATATTGCTAAAGGAGAATAATCAATTAGCAGTCAAAGAATTAGAAAGAGATTAGAGTTTCCATAATCAATATTTCTGTAGAAGGAAATGAATTCATTCTGATTTCAAATAATATCCATAATAATTTTAATCAAATTAGCCAAGAATCAAATAGAAGGAAATGCTGATTCAGAACGGCTATAAAAGAATAATATCATTCCATAAAAATCAGATCTACAGAAAGAAGGAAAGAGATCTGGCGTGTTTTTGAATTTCTTATCGACGCGCGTCGATTACTATTCGACGTGAACGTCGACTTCATCCTGGCTGAACGTCGAGAGGAGAATAAGGAAGGTGCGTCGACTAAGGTGCGTTGACTTTATTAAATGCGTCGACTAGAAGTCAGAGGTACGTCGACAAAGATTACGTCGACAAAGATTACGTCGAATTCTTCTTAGAGTTACTTCGACTCATTCTGAGAGAAACGTCGACTATATTTCGACGTTGCGTCGAATACTATTCGACGCATATTTACTTAGCCTAATTTTTCATACTTAGAATTTATATTCTACTCATTTCTAGGGGTTAAGATAAATCATTTCCCCAACACTATCCGGCTGTACTGTGACAACAAAGCTGCAATCAGTATCGCCAACAATCCCATTCAGCATGATCGTACTAAACATATTGAAGTGGACAGACACTTCAAGCAGAACATTGAGGAAAAATCATTTGTATTCCTTTTGTTCATTTAGAGGGACAATTAGCTGATATTCTTTCTAAGAGTCTGGCGGTGAATGTTTTCTGTGGCTTCATCTACAAGTTGGGCATGAGGAATATAACATGCTCAACTTGAGGGGGAGTGTTAGCTTTATTAGCATTATGTTAAATATAATTATGTAACTACCTCTTATATAAAAGGCTCTATTCACGCTAATAATATAATTTCCGCCAGTTTTCACGGTTCGTCAACACAGACTATCCTTGCCAGAATATAAGGAGTGAAGTTCATCACATATGGCTTTGCCCGTCTCATGATACATGACCATGCGATATGGTTCACTATCCATAGAGTCAGAATCCATGATTGGACGCGTCCATCATCGCAGAGTCATTCCTCGGTGGGCTCAGTAGGTTGTGCCTTAGAAAGATGACAAATGAGCCCTTTGGTCTGGAACACGTTGTACCGAGTATACCCACTCGACAAAATTCTTCTTGTCACTAAGAGAGATAGTGGCGATCCGAGCTCATGTTGAACTTCAGGGAGAGTAGTCACGGCACAGGCCGGAAGAGACGAGGCATCATTCAAGTCCATGACCGACAAAGAGAGAGGAGAAACCGCGAGGGTAGAGGAAGGCATCAGAAAGTGAGGCGAGCACTGGCAAGAGGCCGCGGAGTCGAGGCAACTGTGTTGCAGGCAGTCTTGGCGCGACCAGGAGAATTTCTGCGGATAGAAGAGGTTGCAGGTAGATTTGGCGCGGCCAGAGGAAGCACTGCGGGCAGAGGAGGCGCGACCAGACGAGCTCTGTCTTCAAAGGATGCTCTGCGGGCAGACTTGCTGCAGCCAGAGAATGTGCTGCGGGCAGAGGAATGCTGCGGGCAGATTTGGCGTGCAAAGGAGACGCGGCCAGAAGATGCCGACGGGCAGAGGAGGCGCGACAGACTCTCAGGAGACACGTACAGATAACAAAGTTTCCAGGAGAGGACCCTGTGCGGATACATTGGTCACGACAGGGGATCAACGAGCTCATCGAGAGAGGAAGCAGGAGAGCGCGGTCTTGACGAGCTCAGGAGACACGGGTCCTGTTGATGCAGTTACGAACATGTGACCGTGAGGGGGCCAGCGATCACAGAGACAAGTCCGCACGAGGGGGAATCGACAAGGCTGCACGAGCAGGAGGTGCGAGTAGGGTGGCGAACATGAGGAGAAGCGGACTCAATGCAGCGGGTTCGCAGAGCGCGGGAGCTGAGGCAAATTGGCACGAACTCTGGCAGACAGGAGGGGCGGCGATGGGTCCCAGCAGGCAGCGTGAAATCTTATTAATGCAGCACAGGGGGGTTGGGGACGAGAGAACCACGCAGAGCTGATAGGAGAGTTGCGGTTAAACTGAGCGAGTCCGCTGGAGGTGCGGAAAAGGTGAGAAAAAAATGTTTTAGGATTCGTATTGCTTTGATACCATGTAGAGTTACATGGAAAAGAGAGAAAAATTAAAAAAAATATTAATTTCTCATACAAGGCATACATGGTTACAAGTATTTTTACATATATATATATATATAGGAAGGAGTGGAGTCTAACCTCCATTCTAAGATGTTGGACTAACACCATGATGCAATGGGCTCTAACTGGGCCAATGAATTGAGCCTTTGTACAATTTCTCTTAACAATGATAATGACTTATGAGAATTGAGCCTTTTCTTTATTGATTTAGCGTGGAACTCATTCTATTAATATATAGAAGATAGTAATAATTCAACTGACTTATAAAATATGAGATATTATAATTAAGCTGAAATTGCATTTTATTACTAAAGCACAAATAGTATTTTGTTGAGTTTTGAGCAAAGTGTTATCTTTTACATATTTTTCTCTAAAGCATTCATTTTTTATAAATTTATAATGCTTTTTTGGAAATGCGTGATCTTATTTTTTTTAAATGTTTATTGCTAAATAGGTGAAAGGGGATCGATGGATTCACTTAGTTAGGGGCCTGAAAATTGAAATGGTTATTTCATATGGTGCAATTTAAGCACTAGCTTTCATATCATCTTAAGTTTTAACCACTTAAAATACATGTTAGACATACTTTCTAGTACGACAATAACACTAGGATTAACTTTTCATTAATTTAATGAGATCATGTATATGGTTATTTACACTAAACTCCCCTGTGAGTTTGTTCGATTACCTGGGACTTCTCCCAATTCTGAAATCACCAAAATCTCCCCTCCTAGGTTACATTGTCAGATTTATGGCGAAAGTGCACTCGTAATGTATGGGAGGGGTGTCTTGTAAACGTGAAAAACTCATAGGGAAGGTTTTAGTAATTTCAAAATGGGAATAATAGGTTCCAATAATTACACAAATTTACAGGGGAGGTTAGTGTAATTAACCGTAAGTTTTTTTGTACTTTGGTTCCAATGAGTTACCTAATTTATCTGACTTCTAATCATAAATTTGTGATGCGACATAGACTGTGATGTCAGTTATAATGAGTTTGTGTACATTTCGATATCTGCCCTGTCCAGAGAGGATGTTGTGCATAAATTTTATAATTAATTTTATTTATTGAATAACATGAATTGAAGAATTTTAAGAATTCAATTAATTTTTTTATATTAAAGGAGTTCCAAGCAGGTTGGTTGAAGTGGAGTGGCACGTCTGGTATCTTATGTGATCGTAAAGTACCATTAAAACTTAAAGGCAAGTTTTATCGTACTGCAATTAGGCCAACAATGCTCTACGGTTCTGAGTGTTGGGTAGTCAATGGTGTACATGAGCAAAAAATGGGAGTTGCGGAGATGAGAGTGCTTAGGTGGATGTGTGGTCACACGATGTACCACCCCAGGCTTCGCTCAAGCTGCTTCTCGAGAAATGAAAGGCATGGTCAAGCTACTTCTCGAGAAACAACTACTTCTCGAGAAACAACTACTTCTCGAAAAATGCAGGGTCTAGCAACTTCTCGAGAAACAGCTATTTCTCGAGAAGTGAAGGCAGGGAGTTCGACGAAGAGAGAGTTCAGAACCGTCGGGCAGTGAGTTGGTTTCGTCGAATGGAGTTCGACGAAGAGCTAGCGCCGGAGTTCGACGAACGGAGTTCGTCGAACGGAGTTCGTCGAACGGAGTTCGACGAAGAGCTAACGCATAGTTCGTCGAACGGAGTTCGACGAAGAGCTAACGCATAGTTCGTCGAACGGAGTTTAGGGTTTCAGGGAGTTCTTCGAACGGAGTTCGTCGAAGGGAGTTCGACGAACGCGGGCGTTAACTGGCGGAACCTGTTCCGTAAGTAGCGTTTCCTGGACGCTCGATCTGTTTGGATCTTGATCTTACGGTCTAGATAAGTGCATCCTAAGGTCTTATTTAGGGCAGAGAAGTTCTTTTCTCTTTTCGGGAAGTCCTTTGTGCTTTTGGAGGCGTAGAAGAGAGGAAGGGTTTGGAGGAAGAAGAAGGCTAGATCTGCCATTGCTGGAGCACCGGAGCTCCGTTCGCCGATCCGAGACCAGATTCGTGGAGAGGACTAGAAGACGCTTCTTTCTATCCGTGCCTTTCAACCGATCCATGGCGAGTAAAAGAACTCTTAGGGTAACGACATCTCTCCTCCCGGTTTTAGGATGCGTGCATGACATCTATGCTTTTACTTTCTCTTTTCTGAAATTTATGGCACCAAATCTCTCAAATGAGAGGGGTTTGGGTCGCCTTGGTTCAAGAAGAACCATCGGGTTGATTGAGTGCGTCCCCGACATGATTTTGCACTAGAGATCCGCTTCGTTAGTGGATTAGGCATTGTGTGTGAAGCCGAAATCGTGACCGGTGGTCCGATTCGGTGATGTTGCGTAACATGCATTATAGGGATTTTGTTAGAAATCCGATAACGGCGAAAACGTCGTATGTGTTGCCCTTATGTTCGTGTGAGAATGAACGTTGGTTTGGAAATGGTAATTGTTATGTGTATGTTAAGGCGTGGTTTGTCTTTGTGGTCGGCTAGCTAGCCCGTGAATGCTTGGATTCATGTGGGGAGAGTGTCCCGACAAGACAAGTCCCCTTCTGGGCTAACTGACAAGAACCAGTATGCTGGTGCGCCCGTTGGCAAGATGAGCCATGTAAGGGGTGAGGTCCCAGTGGAGTTCTTGGCTTTTGGTTTAGTGATTGAGGCGAGAACAAGTATGCTGATGCGCCCGTTGACAAGATGAGCCATGTAAGGGGTGAGGTCTCAGTGGAGTTCTTGGCCTTGGGCTTACACGCCCATGGGGGAATGATAAGTACCCTTGGTTTGTTATGAAATGTTGATGTGTGTTGTTATGTTAGAAGCATACACGCCATAGGGTGCCTTGGGTGAAACCCAGGTTTGTATACATGCTGTATTGCTAGATCCCCTTACTTTTATTACTCAACATAGAAACGTGGATGATGCTTGTGACACTCATGTTTGTCATGTTTATGTTAATATTGTTTATTACATTTGCATACGAAGTGCTGACTTGCAGGGTGATGTAGTTCCCCGGGGTCCGCTAGGACGGCCGGGAGGAGGGGTGTTGTTACACCGTTGTTGGTCAGCTAAAGATGACCCTCGTTATACCGCTCTTTGTGATTTGGATGCAGGGCAAGGATCACAGGCTGGACCTAGCTCGCCGGCCAGTAAGGCCTAAGCTTCATGAAGTGCTCTTTTCATGCTTTCTTGTTTGATTTGATGTCTTTACCTGTTCCGGCTTGCATGCCGAGGTAGCTTAGGATTGTGATAATCTGTTGGACATTTTATGCCCTGTTTTGTCTTGGGTATGAGTTTTGTAAGGCCTTAAGGCCGTAGTACTCCTATGTAGATGTGGACAACTTCTGTGGTTTATTTTATTGTTTCCGCTGTGTTGGTTCTGAGTTTTGAGATGGTTAGATCTATATCACTTTTTAATACTAAAGCTGTGGCGATTATATACTGTGGGGTCCCAGCCGGACCTATATTATATAGTAATTGCAGGGGAGATGTTACAATTTGGTATCAGAGGGAGGTTAGCGTCCTTGCGGGACCATGAGTGTCCTTGAGTTCAAGTCTTGCGAATAGAGTTTGATTCGTTTTTCCTTGCTTATGCTAGGATGGTGGCGACGATGCGGGGACGTCGAGGCGTCAAGAGGAGCCGTCGACAAGCAGTGCAACGGCCCCAGCCCTTGTGAATATGGGTGTGTCCCTGACAAACTTTTGTCGTATGCTAGCAGAGGCAATGATGACGGCTCAAGCTGCGGCAATGCCACAGATTGCGACGCCTGTTGTGTAGGCTGCGACTCCTGTTACTCCGGTCACTGTGACGCCGGAGGTGGGAGTAAGGCAGGTAGAGACGTTAGCCGAGAGAGCAGTTGGGCAAGGAGATCGTCAGATGAAGTACTATCTGAGTTTCCATCCTCCGACGTTCAAAGGAGTTAGCACTCCGACGGACGCCGAAGATTGGTTGGCGAGAATTCAGGAACTCCTGAAAGCGGCCGAGACCCCAGAGGACAAGCAGTCCCAGTTCGCAGCGTTTATGTTAGAAGGCGACGCTAAGCTGTGGTGGGTGAATCATAGCGGTCGTCATTTCCCTGGACGTGCCCCGTCCATGGAAGAGTTCGGGAATGCCTTCCTGAAGCGCTATATCCCCTCTTCGACGAGGTTAGCCCTTCAGCGACAGTTCTTGCACTTGGTGCAGCGCGAGAAGACGGTAGGCGAGTACTTGCAGGAATTTACTCGATTGGGTCGTTACGCGGGAACGACCATGACAGACGATGAGGAGAGGGATAATCTCTTCTATCAGGGTCTGAGAGAGAATTTAAGGCAACCTCTGATAGCCTTAAAGAATGCGGGGTTCAATGAGTTAGTTGAAGCTGCTCGAACTTTGGAGAACGATATGGAGCGAACCCAGCGCCGCAAGGGCTTGGCGGCAAAGCAGGGAGAAAGTAAGCCATCTCAGTCTCAGGGGAAGTCTGAGAAAAGTTGGTGGAAGAAAAAGCCCCGTCCTTCTAGGACTGGCGAGAGGAGCAGTGTGACTTTTGGAGAGTTCCGTCCCAAGGTTCCAGTGACATGCTACAAGTGTGGCAAAGTGGGCCACATAGCTCGGGTCTGTTTCGAGAGTGGAGTTGAGCCAGAGCAGAGGCAGGAGCAGTCGGTGCGTTCCGGTCCTAGTGTTGGGGAGAAAGGGAAGGCGGCGGAGTCTAGTGCCTCCCGTTTCCCTCCTGTGCAGCCTAGAGCGTACAACCTCGGGCAGCAGGAAGCGATTCGTCAACCTGACGTGGTGACAGGTACGAAAGTTCTAAGTTTCGTTTAATAGTTTTAACCTGTTTGCGACATTTCATAGTCATTATATGCGTGTTAGGCTTCGTGCTAGTGTCTGGCTACCCCTCTAGAGTGTTGCTCGACACGGGAGCGTCACACTCTTTTCTCGCGGAGAGTTTTATCCGGAGGATCGGTGTTGAGACTGTTGAGGCAGAGGCAGAGCTTAGTGTGCGCATGCCGAATGGGTCTTTCATGACCACTGGAAGGAAATGACGCATTGTGCTGAGGATTTGCGAGTGTGATTTCTAGTTGGTAGCAACAATTCTACCACTAGCCGAATTTGACATCATCCTGGGGATGGACTGGCTTGCTGAGTAGCGAGCTAGTATTGACTGCCTGTTGAACGTGGTGACCTTAAGGAGTGAAGGAAGAGCGGAGGTCAAGTTCGAGGGCCTATGCGGAGTGGCCTGCTCCCTGATTTCTGCCGTGCAAATGGTGCGTGCGGTGAATCAAGGAGGTGAGGCATTTGTCGCTTTGTTGGAGACTCACTCCACAAAGTTGGCGATCGGAGAAGTGCCAGTGGTGGAGGAATTCGAGGATGTGTTCCCTGAGGAGCTTCTGGGAGCGCCTCCTCAGCGTGAAATCGACTTTTCAATTGAGTTGGTGTCGGATGCAAGGCCGGTGTCGCGTCCTCCGTTTAGGATGGCACCGAAGGAACTGGCCGAGTTAAAGGTGCAGTTGCAAGAGTTGCTCGACCAGGGGTACATTAGGCCCAGCTCCTCACCATGGAGTGCGCCGGTGTTGTTCGTTAAGAAGAAGGATGGTAGTATGCGGCTGTGCATAGACTATCGCGAGTTGAATAAGTTGACCATCAAGAATAAGTACCCGATTCCGCGAATCGATGATTTGTTCGATCAGCTGGTTGGGTCGACAGTGTACTCCAAGTTGGACTTGAAGTCGGGTTACTATTAGTTAAGGATTCGAGAAGAGGATATTCCTAAGACGGCGTTTGGGATGAGATATGGTCATTTTGAGTTCTCGGTGATGCCGTTCGGTTTGACGAACGCGCCGTCAGTGTTCATGGATTTAATGAACCGAGTGTTTCGACAATACCTGGATTCGTTCGTGGTGGTGTTCATTGATGACATCTTAGTGTATTCGAAGTCGAAGGCGGAGCATGAGTCTCATCTGAGATTAGTGTTGCAGACATTGAGGGAGAACCAGCTTTATGCGAAGTTCTCGAAGTGCGATTTCTGGATCGGGAAAATGGCATTCTTGGGCCACGTGATTAGTGGAGATGGGGTGGCGGTGGATCCTGCGAAGATTGAAGCCATTAGAGATTGGCCTGTACTGAGAACCGTGGCGGAAGTCTGGAGTTTCCTTGGACTAGCCGGTTATTACAGAAGGTTCGTTGAGAACTTTTCGCGGGTGGCTTTGCCCCTCACCACTCTTACCCGTAAGGACCAGTAGTTTGTGTGGAAGCCGGAGTGTGCCCGTGCGTTCGAGACCTTGAAGGAAAGATTGATGTCTGCTCCAATCCTAAGTCTTCCTAGTGGGACTGAGGGATTCCAAGTTTTCAGCGACGCGTCAGGGTGCGGTTTGGGTTGCGTGCTTGTGCAGCATGACAACGTGATAGCTTATGGGTCGAGGCAGCTAAAGCCTCATGAGAAAAATTACCCCGTCCACGACTTGGAGTTGGCGGCGGTAATTTTTGCGTTGAAGTTGTGGCGGCACTACGTGTATGGTGCGAAGGTTGAAATCTTCACGGACCACAAAAGCTTGAGGTATCTTTTAGATCAGAAGGATCTTAATATGAGGCAGCGTAGGTGAGTCGAGTTCCTTGGGGACTACGACGTAACGATTCAGTATACGCCAGACAAGGCCAATGTGGTGACTGACGCCTTGAATAGGAAGTACTCTGGGCATGGGAATTGGATAGAAGCGCATGACGAGCGGTTGGTGCGAGAGTTTGACTCTCTTGGCATTGTGTGTGTGGCTAAGGGTGAGTCCAGCGCAGCTCGGCTGAACTGGATCGAGATGCAGTGTGATCTAGTAGATCGAATTCGAGAGGCAATCAATGCAGACGAAGAGTGTCAGCGATTGGCATTGGAAGCTCAGCAAAGCGAAGGCAATGTGTTGGAGATGGTTAGTGGACTTTTAAAGAGAAAAGGAAGGGTGTTTGTCCCTCGTTTTGGCAAGCTCCGTGAGGAGTTGATGTTTGAGGCTCACTTCACGAAGTACTCCATTCATCCAGGAAGTACGAAGATGTACTTGGATTTGAAGAAATCCTTTTGGTGGCATGGGATGAAGCGGGATGTAGCTTTGTATGTAAGCCGGTGTCAGACGTGCGCCTTAGTGAAGGCGGAATGCCAAAGGCCGGGTGGATTCTTAAAACCTTTTCATATCCCCGAGTGGAAATTCGACGACATCTCCATGGATTTTGTGCATGGTTTACCTCGATCGCGGCAAGGTAACGATGCGATTTGGGTGATTGTGGATCGCCTGTCCAAGGTAGCCCACTTCATTCCAAATCGGAAGGACGATAGCGTGGAGAAGCTCGTGGAGCTTTATGTTCGAAACATTGTGCGGTTGCATGGAATTCCAAAGAGCATCATTAGTGATCGCGATGGACGATTCACGTCCAAGGACTGGAGGTTAGTGCAGCGAAATTTGGGCACAAAATTGAAGTTTAGTACCGCGTTCCATCCGCAGACCGATGGCCAAACGGAGAGAACGAATCGTACGATGGAGGACATGTTGAGAATGTGTGCTCTCGATTTCGGTAAAAGTTGGGAAGACCACCTCTTCATGGTGGAGTTTGCCTACAACAATAGTTTCCAGGCGAGTATCAAAATAGCGCCATACGAGGCTTTGTATGGAAGGCGGTGTCGAACGCCGATGTCTTGGATAGAGGCGGGAGACACCCAGTTGTTAGGAAAAGAAGTGGTGGCAGACGCTTGTGAGTTGGTGCGAACGATCCATGAGCGCACGAAGGTTGCTCAGGATCGGCAGGCAAAGTATTTTAATGCGCGCCACAGAAATGTGGAGTTTGCGGTGGGCGACATGGTCTACTTGAAGATCAAGCCGTTCAAAAGCGTTTCGCTAATTCGACGACTCAAGAAATTGAGTCTGAGATACTTGGGTCCGTTTAAGGTTACAGAGCGCATAAGCGAAGCGGCCTATCGGTTGGCGTTGTCCGTAGAGCTAAGCGGATTACATGATGTATTTCATGTTTCAGTGCTGAGGAAAGCATTGGTGGAGCCGGAGGATGTGATTGTCTTCGACAGTTCCTGTAACCGAAGATCTGATGACGATAGTTCGTCCGGTTTGCGTGGAGGATTTTGAAGTCCGGCGGTTGCGGAACAAAGAGGTCAATCTGGTGAAAGTGCGTTGGGATAATTGTGGACGAGACGAGTTCTTGTGGGAGCGAGAGCAAACAATGCGGGATAACTTTCCGGAACTGTTCGTTTCAGGTATGTGTTAGTTGTGCTTTTGTTAACGTTTTAAATTTCGAGGACGAAATTCTTTTAAGGGGGGTGGATTTGTAACACCCCAAGCTTCGCTCAAGCTGCTTCTCGAGAAATGAAAGGCAAGGTCAAGCTACTTCTCGAGAAACAGCTACTTCTCGAGAAACAGCTACTTCTCGAAAAATGCAGGGTCAAGCAACTTCTCGAGAAACAACTATTTCTCGAGAAGTGAAGGCAGGGAGTTCGACGAAGAGAGAGTTCAGAACCGTCGGGCCGTGAGTTGGTTTCGTCGAACGGAGTTCGACGAAGAGCTAGCGCCGGTGTTCGACGAACGGAGTTCGTCGAACGGAGTTCGACGAAGAACTAACACATAGTTCGTCGAACGGAGTTCGACGAAGAGTTCGACGAAGGGAGTTCGTCGAACGGAGTTCGACGAAGAGTTCGACGAAGGGAGTTCGTCGAACGGAGTTCAACGAAGAGTTCGACGAAGGGAGTTCGTCGAACAGAGTTCAAAGGGAGTTCGTCGAAGGGAGTTCGTCGAAGGGAGTTCGACGAACGCGGGCGTTAACTGGCGGAACCTGTTCCGTAAGTAGCGTTTCATGGACGCCCGATCTGTTTGGATCTTGATCTTACGGTCTAGATAAGTGCATCCTAAGGTCTTATTTAGGGCAGAGAAGTTCTTTTCTCTTTTCGGGAAGTCCTTTGTGCTTTTGGAGGCGTAGAAGAGAGGAAGGGTTTGGAGGAAGAAGAAGGCTAGATCCGTCATTGTTGGAGCACCGGAGCTTCGTTCGCCGATCTGAGACCAGATCCGTGGAGAGGACTAGAAGACACTTCTTTCTATCCGTGCCTTTCAACCGATCCATAGCGAGTAAAAGAACTCTTAGGGTAACGACATCTCTCCTCCCGGTTTTAGGATGCGTGCATGACATCTATGCTTTTACTTTCTCTTTTCTGAAATTTATGGCACCAGATCTCTCAAATGAGAGGGGTTTGGGTCGCCTTGGTTCAAGAAGAACCATCGGGTTGATTGAGTCCGTCCCCGACATGATTTTGCACTAGAGATCCGCTTCGTTAGTGGATTAGGCATTGTGTGTGAAGCCGAAATCGTGACCGGTGGTCCGATTCGGTGATGTTGCTTAACGTGCATTTTAGGGATTTTGTTAGAAATCCGATAACGACGAAAACGTCGTATGTGTTGCCCTTATGTTCGTGTGAGAATGAACGTTGGTTTGGAAAGGGTAATAGTTATGTGTATGTGAAGGCGTGGTTTGTCTTTTTGGTCGGCTGGCTAGCCCCGTGAATGCTTGGATTCATGTGGGGAGAGTGTCCCGACAAGACAAGTCCCCTTCTGAGTTAACTGACAAGAACAAGTATGCTAGTGCGCCCGTTGGCAAGATGAGCCATGTAAGGGGTGAGGTCCCAATGTAGTTCTTGGCTTTTGGTTTAGTGATTGAGGCGAGAACAAGTATGCTGATGCGCCCTTTGGCAAGATGAGCTATGTAAGGGGTGAGGTCTCAATGGAGTTCTTGGCCTTGGGCTTGCACGCCCGTGGGGGAATGATAAGTACCCTTGGTTTGTTATGAAATGTTGATGTGTGTTGTTATGTTAGAAACATACACGCCATAGGGTGCCTTGGGTGAAACCCAGGTATGCATACATGCTGCATTGCTAGATCCCCTTACTTTTATTGCTCAACATAGAAACGTGGATGATGCTTGTGACACTCATGCCTGTCATGTTTATTTTAATACTGTTTATTACATTTGCATACGAAGTGCTGACTTGCAGGGTGATGTAGGTCCCCGAGGTCCGCTAGGACGGCCGGGAGGAGGGGTGTTGTTACACCGTTGTTGGTCAGCCAAAGCTAACCCTCGTTATACCGCTCTTTGTGATTTGGATGCAGGGCAAGGATCGCAAGCTGGACCTAGCTCGCCGGCCAGAAAGGCCTAAGCTTCATGAAGTGCTCTTTTCATGCTTTCTTGTTTGATTTGATGTCTTTACCTGTTCCGTCTTGCATGCCGAGGTAGCTTAGGATTGTGATGATCTGTTGGACATTTTATGCCCTGTTTTGTCTTGGGTATGAGTTTTGTAAGGCCTTAGAGCCGTAGTACTCCTATGTAGATGTGGACAACTTCTGTGGTTTATTTTATTGTTTTCGCTGTGTTGGTTCTGAGTTTTGAGATGGTTAGATCTATATCACCTTTTAATACTAAAGCTGTGGCGATTATACGCTGTGGGGTCCCGACCAGACCTAAATTATATAGTCATTGCAGGGGAGGTGTTACACACGAGACTGGATAAAATTAGGAATGAATGTATCAGGGATAAGACAGGAGTGGCACCAATTGTTGAGAAGATGCGAGAAGCTCGTTTAAGATGGTTCAGACATGTACATAGGAGACCATTAGAGGCACCTGTTAGGCGTTGTGAGAGTTTAGTCACTAGACATGTTAAACGGGGGACGGGTAGACCAAAAAAGACTTGGAATGAAACTTTAAGGATAAATATGATGTACTTGGGCATTATTGAGGCTATGATGAAAGATAGGGCGCAATGGCGACAAAGGATCGATATAGCCGACCCCACTATGGTGGGATAAAGGCTTGAGTGTTGTTGTAAAGGAGTTCCAAAAATTGAAATCATGAATACATTTTAGACGTGAAAGAGATTCAGTCTTGATGGTTAATTAGAGCCATTCTTTTACATTGTACATTTCTTCAATTCTTCTCTCTTTTTTTCTCTTATTAAACTCATGCTTGGTTTGTTTGTGTATTGTACAAGAGATCCTAATTTTGTATGCTTGGTCCTCTTTGTTCGATGGTAATGTGACGTAGGACGAATCTATAGGCGGCGGAAAATCCGCGACATAACCCTACATGCTATGCAAATCCGACGGCGTGAATCCAAATTAGATAATAAATTTAAACATCCCACGCGCAATTAATTCATGGCAAAGCACAAATAATTTTATTAGGGCAAACAAGCTTAGGCTTTCCTCCGCGTGGAGGGTCAAAGCAAGAGCGCGCGGCGAATAAACCCTGCAAATCACAATAATAATCTACAAACAACTACTATGCAAGATATTCAAAACAGGTACAAGATCCCATCCAATATAAATATGCTGAAAATAATAATCCAATACAAATAAGACTCACAAAGTAGTGGGCTGATCCGAGGCAATGAAGAATTCGGGTCCGGGTATGTAGATCGGCGACCGAAGGAGGAACCGGAGGCGTGACGGATTGGTGATGGCTGTCCACGGTGGAAAATGAGGAGATCGGGCCGGAAATGGATAGATCCGGCCACTAGAGAGTAGATCCGGGTGGGGGATGGATAGATCCGGTGTATGATAGCGGATCCGGGAAGTGAAGTGGCGTATGGTGGAGGGAATAGCGGATCGGGAAGCGAGAATCCTAGATCTGGACTGATCTAGAGTTTTTTTGAGTAAAAGGAAGGTGGATCCACGAGGGGAGGGCTGGAGGTGTTCGGTTAGGGCTGGAGGTGGACGGTGGGGCTGCTGGAAGGGAGATGGGGGGGCTGGCGGGTGAAGGGAGGGGCTGTGGAGGCGGGGCTGGGCTTGGAAGAGGGTGGCGGCAGTGGGCTGTTGGTTGGAAGGGTGGCTGGAGGTGGCTGGACAGGGGATGGGCAGCAGGAGGAGGAGCGGCAGTGGGCTGTAGGCTAGGAGGAGGGGCGGCAGTTTGCTGGAGGAGTTGGGGAGGCCGGCGGTGGAACAGGGAGGGGGGGGGGGAAGGGAAACCTTATAAATGAATAGGAAATTTCATTTTTGAATAGTACCCGTGAATGGAAAATGGGAGTTCTGGACAGCCTTCTGGACAGCCAACCGTGGCTGGTTTTGGTGGGGGTTTGAGGGTGGCGGAAAGGGGTTTTGGAGGGGGAGGAAGGAGGCAATGGATGAGTAGTACCTTGGGGAGAAGTTTGAGCACCTAGGAGTCGTCACCTAGGGTTCCACGGCGTCGGCACCGCGGGTTGATCGCTGGAATCCGGGAATACTTTTCACCAAATTCTGCAATGTCTCAAATCAGCCCCCTAAGAGCCTATTTATAATTAAAACCAAAACTAGGGCATCCCAATCAACGGCTATGATTGGCCGGATGGAAAACCCCTAAAATAAAACAATAATAAGTCCAAATACATAAACCAATATATCAAATTGATTCGCAACGCGAATCCGAACACATCTGCGGAGTCCGATCGTCGATCCGGGCACGCCATATATGGTAAGTCGCCAAATCAGCCCCGAATGGGCCCAAAACTCGTCCTCGTCTCTGCTCCGCATCAATCTCCCCGACTTGAAAGAATTCATCTCCCGATGAATTGGGATCGGAATTCTCTCGATGAATGCCAGGTACAACTCGAAGAGGTCCGCCAGAGGTCGTCCAAGTGTCGTCGCTGAAAAGTGGCCTCGTCGATCGACTCTCCCCGACTGAAAAGCTGTCATCTCCGGTAAATGGAGACAACCGTACTGAAGTCGAAGCCCAGGGGTGAATCGATCACGCTCTGCTGCAAGTACCCAGGTGTCACCAACGTATGTAGTAGGAATGCACTGGTGGAATCTGGTCTCCATGAAGCTCTCAACGCTCAACTCACGAGTGGTGGATCCCGGTGCGATCAGTGGCGCCGTAGGTAGAACCAAAGAAGACGAGTCCCCAGGTGGGTGGGTGTCAGAAGTGGGTGAGTAGTGGTGGCCATCAGACGTGGGTGGGCTATGAGGGTGGTAAGGCAACGGGAGTGGAGGTGTGGGCGGCTGGAAGTCCCCACTGCTTGGGTCCACATACTCGCGAGGCTCGTAGTACGGCATCATATCTTCAACACTAAATATCAGGTGGATACCCATACTTGCAGGGATATCAAGATCGTAGATGCTTGCTTCGATCCGTCTCATGATTATATAGGGATCCATTCGCTTAACGCTCAAGCTTTTAGCAAGCCTCGCACGGAGCCTCACAACGCAGATTCTCACCATCACCTGCTCGCCTTCATGAAGTACCTGCACTTGCCAGTGAACATCCGCATGTGATTTACAAGATTTATTACCAACATGGATTATTCGTCGGACCGACTCATGACACACATGTAAACGATGAACAGACAACACAACAGACGCATACAAATGATGACGAAACGACTCAACAGACTTATGCAAATGATGAAGAAACGACTCAACATACTCATGCAAATGAAACATGACCGACACTACATACTCGTTATGGGAAAGGCTAATAACTACTTGAAAATCTACCAAAGGAGGTGGTCTATCAGGAGGCTCTCTCGGAGGAGTGTAGAAAAACTCATCTCGTGTGTGACGAGTGCTCAGTTTATCGTGAGACAACTATACTCAAATACGAGCTCATAAAGGTCCAAGTGTCTCTCAGGGAACGTGACGCGTTAGGGGGTTCACCAGGAGGTATGTAAGAAAAGTCATCGCGAATGCGACGACCGCCTAAGTGAAAATCATGTGCACCGACCAGAAGACGTGGCTCTATAGTGTAGTGAGTGTCCCCGAAAATAAAGAGCTCGTCGGGTGGGTCAGCAGGTGGTGCATCCCAAAACTCAGCGAGAGTGCGATGTGTCAGCAAGTGGTGCCCTAAATATTGGATGTTCCTCATAATATCCATCCTCTGGGGCAAGGTCAGGGACGATAATGGAAGAAACACCACTAACTCGAAACTCGTAAACAAACGGCTCACCTGAATCGCATCCTCACCAGGATGTGGTGGCTCAACAAGGGGGTTGTCATAGTATTCGTCACTAGGGTCATGGTCCTCCAGATGAGTACCATCGTCAGGGGTAGTGTCCCCGTGAATGGATGAAATAGCCACTTCGAGATCAACACCAGGCTCTGGTCTCTCAGTCGTGATGTGACTCAAGGTAACGACAATGAGAGAGCGACATAGATCTACGCTCAAGAATGGGTCTGTGGGTGCGGTGTCAAGATGTGAGTCCAGGGTAGGGGTGCTAATCAACCCATGACATGCCAGAGGTGGTGGTGTGGGTAAGGGGCACGACACCATAGGCTCAAGAGGTCGCTCAGGCTCACTCTCAGTCGAGGTCACGAGAGACGGGTCAAAAACAAGGGATAGGTCACTCACTGGGCTAAGCACCTCACTAGGGTGAGAGCAATCCGTATCAGGTATCACTTCTGCCATGTCTGACGGAACAATGGTAGGCAGAGTGGTGTCCTCGGTGTGGGAGGAGCCGTACAGCAGAGGTCAAAGTGAGGATCCAACCGACCAGCTCTTGCGGATCTTAACGACTGTTCGTAACGAAGGGCAAGCTGATACGTCTGCTCGAGGGACTTCGAGCTATGATAAACCACCTCAGTACGAATGTTTGATCGAAGGCCAGACCAAAATCTGCAAAAGGTCATGGCTGGGGCCTCTCGGATATCGCTCCTCACAACTAACTCATCAAAGCGATCCCTGTACTCAGCGACGGACATGGATCCTTACTGAAGGGAAAATAATTGGTCGAGCAAGCGACTCCGATACGACGAAGGCAGATACCTCTGACACAATGTACGCTTCATGTCCACCCAACTAGTGACGCGATGTAGACGGTCTCGCTCGCGTGTCTTCTCAACGCTAGCCCAATATGCCCTCGCCTGATCTAAAAGTCTAAATTTCGCAAACTTGACGCGACGCTCACCGAATACCTCAAAATGGTCAAGATAATACTCCATATCCACGAGCCAATAACTGAAAGACTCGGGACTCGATGAGCCGTCAAAGGAAGGGGCAGCAGTACGAAACTGACTCTCAAGATCTCTCTCGGAACGACAATCCTCATAATAATCATTCCTAAGGTAACTGAGTCGTGTCGAAGGATCGACACGATCCACTCGCGTGTACGGATAAGAACGACAACAGCCATCATACTGATCGTCTCTAGTGTAGTGGTCTCGTGTCGGTGGGTCAACACGATCTCTAAAAGTGGTGTGCTGCGATCGAGAATAATCGTCGTAGTAACGTGAAGATCTCCCTGACGGGGCTCTGTGAGAGCGGGTGCTAGTGGACTCGAGAACTCCAAAGTGAGGGGAGGAATAATCGTGATAATCGTGACACCTAGACATAATGAAAAACCTATAGACTCTACGACTGCGTATCGAAAAATGCGCGCAACCTAGCCTCTGATACCAATTGACGCAGGACGAATCTATAGGCGGCGGAAAATCCGCGACATAACCCTACATGCTATGCAAATCCGACGGCGTGAATCCAAATTAGATAATAAATTTAAACATCCCACGCGCAATTAATTCATGGCAAAGCACAAATAATTTTATTAGGGCAAACAAGCTTAGGCTTTCCTCCGCGTGGAGGGCCAAAGCAAGAGCGCGCGGCGAATAAACCCTGCAAATCACAATAATAATCTAACAAACAACTACTATGCAAGATATTCAAAACAGGTACAAGATCCCATCCAATATAAATATGCTGAAAATAATAATCCAATACAAATAAGACTCACAAAGTAGTGGGCTGATCCGAGGCAATGAAGAATTCGGGTCCGGGTATGTAGATCGGCGACCGAAGGAGGAACCGGAGGCGTGACGGATTGGTGATGGCTGTCCACGGTGGAAAATGAGGAGATCGGGCCGGAAATGGATAGATCCGGCCACTAGAGAGTAGATCCGGGTGGGGGATGGATAGATCCGGTGTATGATAGCGGATCCGGGAAGTGAAGTGGCGTATGGTGGAGGGAATAGCGGATCGGGAAGCGAGAATCCTAGATCTGGACTGATCTAGAGTTTTTTTGAGTAAAAGGAAGGTGGATCCACGAGGGGAGGGCTGGAGGTGTTCGGTTAGGGCTGGAGGTGGACGGTGGGGCTGCTGGAAGGGAGATAGGGGGGCTGGCGGGTGAAGGGAGGGGCTGTGGAGGCGGGGCTGGGCTTGGAAGAGGGTGGCGGCAGTGGGCTGTTGGTTGGAAGGGTGGCTGGAGGTGGCTGGACAGGGGACGGGCAGCAGGAGGAGGAGCGGCAGTGGGCTGTAGGCTAGGAGGAGGGGCGGCAGTTTGCTGGAGGAGTTGGGGAGGCCGGCGGTGGAACAGGGAGGGGGGGGGGGGGGGGGGAAGGGAAACCTTATAAATGAATAGGAAATTTCATTTTTGAATAGTACCCGTGAATGGAAAATGGGAGTTCTGGACAGCCTTCTGGACAGCCAACCATGGCTGGTTTTGGTGGGGGTTTGAGGGTGGCGGAAAGGGGTTTTGGAGGGGGAGGAAGGAGGCAATGGATGGGTAGTACCTTGGGGAGAAGTTTGAGCACCTAGGAGTCGTCACCTAGGGTTCCACGGCGTCGGCACCGCGGGTTGATCGCTGGAATCCGGGAATACTTTTCACCAAATTCTGCAATGTCTCAAATCAGCCCCCTAAGAGCCTGTTTATAATTAAAACCAAAACTAGGGCATCCCAATCAACGGCTATGATTGGCCGGATGGAAAACCCCTAAAATAAAACAATAATAAGTCCAAATACATAAACCAATATATCAAATTGATTCGCAACGCGAATCCGAACACATCTGCGGAGTCCGATCGTCGATCCGGGCACGCCATATATGGTAAGTCGCCAAATCAGCCCCGAATGGGCCCAAAACTCGTCCTCGTTTCTGCTCCGCATCATAATGTCTCCTTGTAATGACTAAATTCCTCGTGACATTTTTTTTCCTCGTGACATTTTTTTTCTGTTCATGGTTTATTTTGTTGCATTTCATTCTCATTGCTTAAGAACTGATCTCACCGTATATTTTCTTATGAAAATTTTTTTAACTGCATTTGTGCTTCCATTATATCCCTAGTATGCATTTAATTTTTAATCATCAACCTTTTTGTTGTTGCACACCTCACTAACTGTTCATTTTACAATGTAGCATTCCTCTTGCATTGGAGTGGTCTCCTTCAGCCGCTCGTGATTTGATTTTAGCTGGATGCCATGATGGAACGGTAAAATCTCTTTCATTCATTCCATTATGGATATTAAGTTAGTTTATTCTAATAGATTGCTTTGTGGTATTACAAGTACTACCAAGTTAGTACTTGCTATAAATGTTGTATGTACATTGGGTATCTTCAATTATTATGTCTTAGAAGTATGTCGTGTTGTTGGGTACAATGCAAATCCTAGTCTAGGTCTGCATGTGGCTACTAGAAACCTTCCTTACCAGTGGCCTAGATTATGCATTCTTTGTGTTATCAAGCCTATTATGTTAGCAGGTTAAATGATGAATTGTTTCCCTTTTGCATTCAAACTTCCATGAATGAATGAAGCAGAACAACTTGGGTTTCAAAGAAGCTGGTGGTTCTCAAAATTTGTGTTAAATCTTTATCGAATGGATGAGATTTCTCCCAGGCTTAATATAAGTACCTCGCTTCTTTCTCTTCTCTTGCACGTAGCCATTTGCATTCACAAAGTTACAACTCTTGCGTCTCAGCCAGTGAATATATCTTTTTTGTTCTTCTTCAATGTCACTATGCTCCTCTATCTAACAGATATTTTCATTATGCGTGTCCATTGTAGGAGCGGATATTACATTTAGTAATGTGCTCATAACTACTCTATAGCTAATTTTCCTTTGTTTGTTAGTTTTTTTTAATCTTTTTTTATTACCGTGAAAAGTTGTTGCCAATGAAAGAAAAGAGCTAACTAGATTTTATTCATTTATTATAAATTAATTGAATTAATTTTTTTACAATAACATCTTGGTAATTTATCACTACTTTGACTATTATTTAATTGTAATGCGAAGCTAACGTTGAACTATAATATTTTTTCAAAACAAATATTTTATGATTATTTTTGTTTTATAAGTATCAATACTAGAAATATTATATTATTTAAATAATTATTAAATTCAGAGTTATTTCATCATTGAGGTTGTACCCCCGATCTCTCAGACCTTGAATCTTTTTTCTTCAGTTCAATGTCTGGAGTTGTTCCTTAAAAAGGTTAGTTGGAATAAAACTTTGTTATTTCTTTTCTTCAGGTTTCTCTGTGGAAATTCGCTTCACAACTTTCCTCCCAAGGTGAAAAGAAGTTACTAATTGATATGGTGATTTCTGTTTTATTTTACTCAGAAATAAGTTATTTGTTGCATTTTTGATGTATAAGGTTATTAGATTATTTAGGACTTCAATGTACACCATCAAAATTTACTGGAAATTCTATTTAAACTTACCTTCTTAAACCATCTTATTGTATGTCAGCTAATAAAACTCTTCATTATTTCATGATCTAGATACGAAGCCGTTGTTATGCTTTACTGCTGACACTGTTCCTATAAGATCTCTTGCTTGGTCTCCAGAGGATAGGTAATTTCAATGAACTTAATTGTGGTAAACTTCACAAAGCATATTGGTTTATAAACATATTATATTTAGTCTTCTATGGAAAAAATCCGGTGTATTTATATGTAGAATCTTTCTTATTATAATCATTACATATTCTGAGGGGAAAAACTTTATAGTATGAAACTTGTAAGTGAATTTAATTGTGCATCACTTTACAATATATAAAGCATAATCTTCATCAAGGAATATGAATAATGATTCTTTCATGGACATAGGGTACATGCTGTGTAGTTAGGTTCTTAGGAAAAGGCCAAAAGGTTATTTAACGCATGATAAGGCTATAGGATTCAATGCTGATCTAATTTTATATGAATGCAGACAAACACACAATTAATGAACAAGTTAACAACTAATTCTAATAAAATGCACGTAAATGTGTCAATTATACAAAATTAAAGTGATAATGGGAGCAAAGTGTATGTGCGATCATGCGATTCACACTGAATAAACAAGACATGTAGAACTTCAGAATGGGTGGCTAGCTAGAGGAATGGAAAATGGAAGGATGAAACTGAAGAGGGGGAAAGTTGTGGTGTCGATGCTTGCTAAAATGTCTGTTGGGGGTTTCAGATTGGGCTGAGAAGGTATTAAGGAGTCTCTGATTGTATTGGGAAGTGGTGGAGGGGGCTCAGTTTGCTGGGGAAGAGGATTGTAACTGCTGGACGGGGCTGAGGAAGGTGGGGTGGCATGGGATGGCTGTGAGGGGAAGGAGGAAGGTATTGTAGCTAAATTGATATGGTCAATAGGTAGTTAAATAACTCTTGTGATCATGGCTTTCCTTGGAGGAATACATGTTGAACATCAGGCCGTATAAATGGTTAATGAAAAGCTGCTCACAAGTGACAGCCTAAGAACCACTCTGGGTTTTTTCTCCCTGCTTGAACGGAAGGTTGCGGTGGGGAGTCGATGTTGGGAGCAATTGGTGGCTAGATATCGGAACTGTTGTGGTCGGCGACGGTGCAGAATTAGGTAGAGACATGGTCAATTTTATAAATCTTTTTTATTTCACTAGCTTGAGTACTACATGACGTATCAACTCTAATGTATGTGGGTCTTTCTTTACAACTTCTAGTCTACCTTAGCTAATTCATTCCCCCCTCTCACATTTCTTCTTTCTACCACACATCTAGATTTCACTATATATGTTATTATCGAAGTTTATTTTTTATTACCTTATCTTCAATATGCGTACCCTCCCTTCTATTCCTTTCACATTCCTTTATCTACTCAGTTTATTTAGGTTTCACTATATATGTCCTAACCATCAAAGTCATTTTTAATCCTATATTCAATAGGTGCGCACTGACCATATTTCCAATATTATCATTTGTTATTTGCCAATATCCTTTAATATTTCGTACAAATTCAACTTAATATACTCATTTTTATCGCAGTCTATGTAGCACGATGATGGAAATGGGATACGGGATACGATACGAAACAGATACGGGAAACGTGATTTTAAAAAAATACGGATACGGGAAACATTTTAAATTTTTTTAATTATTTTAATATAAGTATTAGAAGGGGAGCCTTGACGCACCCGTTAAGGTGTTGCCGTGTGACCTTGAGGTCACAGGTTCGAGTCCTGGAAGCAGCCTCTTGCAAAAATCCAGGGTAAGGTTTGCCTACATTTCACTCTTGTTGTGGGACCCTTCCCCGGACCCTCGCTGCGCGGGGAGCCGGGGATGCCTTGTGCACCGGGCTGCCCCTTTTTATTTTAATATATGTATTAATTAATATAAAAAAAATATAACTAGCAAACTAAGGTACACAATATCCTTCAATTAATTTTAATTAATATAAGTCTTAATTTTATACAGATAATCTTAGTAAAACCCCCTCTATATTCCTTCCGTTAACTTGTGTCATGCATGTTACTTTGTTTAATTGAATTATACAGATATAATAGCAAATGCATCAGATGAAAACGTGTTGCAATTTGCAAATAGAAATTAAACTTGTATCGTAAATTTGTTTAATAGCAAATGCATCAGTAAAAACTAAAAACCCCTCTATATTCCTGTTACTTTGTTTAACTTGTGTCGTAAATTTTGTACAAATATAATCGCAAATGTATCAGATGCAGCAAACGTGGATCATGGAGAGACTACATGATATTAGTTAAAGAATAAAAACATTTGCGCAAATGTGGATGCAGTAAACTGGAATTAGATGCAGCAGAAGAAGAACCCTAACAGTAATAGGAATCAAATGCAGGAGAAGAAGAAGAAATAAAATGCGGAGGAGAACTTAGTCAACTCACCGGAGAGGAGGGTTGCAGTGGGATGCGGTAGATGTCAGAAGCTTTCGGCGCAGATGCCGGAGGCTTTCGACGCAGAGATGTCAGAGAGCTTTCAACGCAGAGATGCGGGAGATGCCGGAGGCTTTCGACGGAGAGATGCCGGAGAGCTTCGGCGTAGAGATGCGAGTGGGAGAATGAAACCTAAATGTTGCGTGAAATGAATAGGGCGCGTGAAATGAATACGCCGCGTGAAATGAGGGGTCCGCACGGGATTCTGAATTTAAATTTTTTATTTATTTAAAAGATACGTTTCTTTGCGTTTCAGTTACGTATTTCTGCGTGATTCCCGTATCTGATACACGATCGAGCCGATACGCAGATTATTTTTAAGTATCTGCGCTTCGTAATGCAGTCAACTTCAGTTTATTTGCCTCTTTGTGGTCCAACATTAAAAATAATATATCATATAATACCAGATTTTTGTTTTATGAAATATACCGTTGGAGATCAACTCGTTCGGAGTACAAGCACCAGAGGCCTGTCAAAGTATATTATCGCCATCGATAGCATTGGGATCGTCATCCGGACAATCAGAGTCCTTCAGCTTGTTAGTTTTCATATTTTTATGTACTTATTATATTTTTTGAGATGTAGTTTGGAAATTAAGCTGAATTGCACGATCGGACTATCACAGCTATCGAAAGATTTAACTTGACTTCCCCCCTTCTAACTCTACGTGTATTTATATCACAATATACACGTAGAGTTAGGTTTGCATTCCATCCTATAGCCTCGTTATGTGTTAGATTGGTATCAGAGCTGCAGGTTTAGGGCTTAGTATATGTTACACAGTGGTAGAGCCTATAGGTATGTCATGATAAATTCAAGTAAACCCCACACTCTAAGCGACTAATTGGAACATGGAAATGACAAATACAGATTTGTAAACACTCCTATTTGATTGGATTGGTTGCATGGATGTTTGCTTCCCTTAATCACATTGGCACTTGCCTTGATGGTGTTAGTAGCCATCCAGGCACGTTGACCACTAAAGTCGACGATTTAGAAGCTCTTAGAGATCGGGCCATGCCACCCCTCATCAGCGAGACCTGACTTGATTCCCCATTGAGCAGTTAAGAAAGACTTGTTGTTTCAACTCAATGGGGCTCACCCATCACCGCTTCTCAAGATCTTTAAAGGATAGGTCACATACTCACATCTACATTCCAATTAGGAGAAGCTAGGAACTCAAGCTTGTACTACATGAATGATCAAAAAGAGAGACAATGATGTTGGAACCTAAAAAATGGGAGCAACATGAGGTTTTCTTAGGTTACCCACCGAAGAACTATATTTCCCAAGCATGCTTAACTATGAAGTTCTAATGGGGTCTAGTACTTTGGTGTTGTTATTGTTGCACTAGTTAGAAAACATGAAAATTAATCTCATGCATTACATCCCATGACATGACTACCTAACTATCAGTGTTATATTGGCCATACCATCATTTTGAGTACATATCAGAGTGAGTTGTAAAAAAAACTCGATTTTGGCAGCAAATCTACATGGTTGCATGATTGGATGTTCTTGAATTCCATGTCGTCATAGTGCAAGTACGACACTAACTTGGAGGGCATGCTCCTCCTCTCTCCATATTCTAATAGGGTAATTCACACATGCATGTCAATTAGGATTGTGAGAAAATGCTGAAAGAACATAACAATCTTATTTATTTATGTAAGAAACATACAAGAATATGCACACATATTTATAGTTTTGAGGAGCGACACCACAAATCATATTTATAATGTGGGATTGATCTATGCAAGATAAACGAGACTCCTAATGGGTCATTGGAGGAGAGCTTTTGTATTGGGCTTCTATGCATCTCTTTTCTTCTATACTCCCTCGTAAGTTGGAGAGTACATATCGTAGTCTCAAAGCCTGAAAACAAACTGCCGATAAAGTGGATGAGGCAAGGCCTTTGTGACGATATTAGAGAGTTGGTTTGCAGCAGGAACATGTCAAAGATCACCAAGATCAATAAGAAGACTCTCCAACTAAGTAAGCTCGAAAACGGAATAGACCATCGAACGATACTTAACTTCCACAAATGATTGTGCGATAATCGTTTGTTTTTTGCTCCGCCAAGTGACCATATGCCCGCCAAAATATGTGTAGTAGCCGCTTGTAGACCGACGCTCATCAATGGAGCATGCATACTCCATATCATAGTAGACAATCAACGAGAGGGACGATGAAGGCTTATACACAAGCTCTTGACCCAGAGCGTTTTTTAGATACTGAATGATCCGCTCAACTGCTTGAAGGTGGGATGTACGAGGATCATGCATGTACTGGCTAACCACTCCAACATTGAATGAGATACCTGCCCAAGTTACGTTCAGATAGATAAGCTTGTTGACCAGTCGGTCATAGTACTCCAAATTAGGTAGGAGAGGATTCGAATCAGACTTGTGAGCATATGACTTGTGATTTTCATGCATGTGTGTTTCAGTTGGCTTACAACCCAAGAATCCGTTAACGTGTAAAAGATTTGTGCAATACTTCCGTTGAGATAATACTAGCCCATCATTCCATCGAGTCCTCTCAATACCTAAAAAGTATTTGAGATGCCTCAAATATTTGGTATGAATGTGTGAGGCTAAGTACTTCTTGATCATGGAGATACCATTCAAATCATCACCAATGATTATGATATCATCAATATACATAAGGAGAATCACAATTGCATCTTTGCGACAATATGTAAATAAGGAGAAGTCCACCGAGCTCCAAGTGAAACCAAATGCCTGAATCACTAGGTTATTTATCAAACCATACTCGAGGAGTCTGTTCAGTCCATAAATAGATTTTCTTCGGTGGCATACAAGAACCTCTCACATGGTCTCATATCCAGGAGATTGTGGCATATAGACAATATCATTCAGATCGTCATTAAGGAATGAATTATATATATCAAGTTGATGCAACTACCAATGGTGATGAGCTACCATAGAGATCAATACCCTCACAATATTATACTTAGACACTAGAGAGAACGTCTCTTCATAGTCAATGTCATATTGTTGAGTAAATCCACGAGCCACAAGACACTTTTAAGCGCTCCACCAACTTATCTGGACGTTCTTTAACTGTGAACACTCATTTACATTTGACCGTGGACTGTCTAGGAGGATGGGACACCAAGACCCAAGTCTTATTGACTCATAGTGTCTTCATTTCATCATCCATTGCTGCCCACCACCCCTAATGTTGGAGAGCCTCATGTACATAATAATAAGTGGAAATAAAAACAAGGAACACGCCAACATGTGAAGGTTAGGAGATAACTGCTGAAAGGAGTCACAATGAGAAATTATGTGAGTAGTAAATGAGCATGGGGTCCTCGTGAAGAGCTGTGGGCGGATTAGTTGAACCAGGGGCGTCACTGGTAGGGGTGACTGGCTCGGGGCATTCTGTAGAGTATGCCAGTGAGTATACATACCAGTGAGTATACATATTTAGAGGAGTTGTCAGTATCACAATGGTTGGTTGACAGTCAATACAGACATTGGTATGCAGGGGGGACATGTAATGTTTTGTTGGGAATAGAAGTGGAATAGAAGGGTTGATCTTCAAGGAGATAACATCAGCGGATGTCATAGTTTTCTGATCCGTGGGAGAATAACACATATCCCCTCTGAGTTCGAGACTGCCCAATAAAGATATATTTGGTAGTTTGTTGTGTTAACTTATCTAAAAGAGGACTAAGATGATGAGCAAAACACACACACACCTCCCAAACTCGAGGAGTTAGGGAGAAGGGAGATGTGGATGTAAATAGGATGGAGAAAGAGCTCGCAAAGTTCAGGACAGTCGATGACATGCGATTAATTAAATAACATGCAGTAGTGACCGCGAAGTTCCAATAGATATCTGGCTACCTCAAAAAGATGGCGGTTCTTCTGCTCTGCGGGTGTAAGTTCTTGATGAGTAATACCCAAGTTGCTGCAGGTATCCTGAAATTTGTGACTAATGTACTTGCGAGCATTATCCGCCTGAATGATTTTGATATTAGTCTTTAGTTAATTGCAAGTTTATGTGATCAATGAGCGATAGAAATGTATTATTTTGGTTCGATCGCGAAGTAAATGCACCCACGCCATGCGAGAATGAACAACTATAAAGGTAGTAAATAGTAATATCCAGATAAATCAAATGCTTTCTTCTGAGCCCTCTAGGTTACCAGATCAAGAGTAGAAGGTTGGTGTTGAATCCAGGCCTCCATGAGAGTCTTATATTTTTCCACAAATGGCGTCAGATCGCCATCCAGACCAAGTTCAACAGTCTTGAGGTCCCAAAATAATTTGAACAAGTGTTGACGACCATCTTTCCTAGAGTAAATAGACTTTAGTTTGTCTCACATAGCTTTTGCAGTTTCATGGCGTATAGCCATTCGATATTACTCACTTTTCATAGAGTTCAATATCCAGGAATGGACTCAACCATCCCGAAGCCATTGCTCAATAGGCTCTGTTGGGGGTCTCGAGTCAGATAATGGAGACCCTTATTCTGGAGTACTCGACACATCGAGTGGACCCGCTCAACAAAGTTCTTTTTCCCAGTATGGGAAATAATGGTGATCTTCAGCTCATCTCTGCCCTATCTTTAGTCATAATCTCACTAATGCCTAAGTACATCATGTCTTTCCTTATAGTCTCATTCCAAGTCTTTATTGGTCTACCCCTCCCCCATTTAACATGTCTAGTGACTAAACTCTCACAACGCCTAACATGTCCCTCTAATGGTCTCCTTTGTACGTGTCCAAACCATCTTAGTCGTGCTTCTCGCATCTTCTCTACATTGGTGCCACTCCTGTGTTATCCCTGATACATTCATTCTTAATTTTATCCAGTCTCGTGTGTCCACACATCCACCGAATCATGAGGGGAAAAATGGTTGGAACATGAGGACTTCATATGTGATCACCCATCCCAATGCTAATCTCACTCGAGCATGCTTAACTATGGAGTTATGATGGAACAATGACATTGTGAAGAATTTTTTTTTGGAATACGTGGACTTCATAGGTGATCGTCCATCCCAATACTAATCAGCCAAGCATACTTCACTGTCGATTTGGATTTAACGCGTCTCACATATTAGAGAACACGAGAAAATTCCTCTTATACATTACAACCTGATGCATGATCTCCTTTCATAAGACCATCATCATTTATATCTCATATTATAATTTTTCAAGGTATTTACACCTATGACACCTAATATTCTTTAATCATCCATCACTATTGGCTTGTAATGAGCAATTTCACATTAATTTACATTTCATGCTTTTTGAATAACTCAACTACCAATAAAAACAAATGTAGACTTGATATTAATTGTTGATAGTCGTTGACTATTGTATTACATTTGAAATATCTATTTTGAATAACTCAACTACCAATAAAAACAAGTGTAGATTTGATGTTAATTGTTGATATACCCATAATGAAATTGGAACTCTTTGGTCACTTTAAATTATTTCTACTTGTCACTTCTCTTGATACAAATTTTATATTCAACATACCTTACATTCATACTTTTTTTTAGATGATATTGCAAATGTTCAAGGTAATGGACTATTATCTTTTTGTGTTCTTGTTAACCCTATAATTGCAGCTGCGCCTGTGGAAGCCGTCCCTGGTTCCTTAATAATTCCTTGTGGTGCTAATACATGGGATACTTGGCACATTAATAAACCACTTATGCATAATGTTATTGATGTGAACTTGTTCCCATAGTCTCATTGTGCTCGAAACTATATTTATACCATAGTTGTATTCAATTTATTATTTATCTTGGAGATGTTTCCTTATGAATGCTACTGCACAGATTTTTTTAGAATCTTTAATGTTTTAACCTGTGAAGTTACTTGTATGCATGACTAATACTATATTATATTATGTAGTGATACTGAATGCTCAAACTTAATAGTGACTGCTGGACATGATGGCCTGAAATTTTGGGACCTACGGTATGAATGCATAACAATTGTACATTCAGAAAGAAGTTTCTTTGTTTCTTGATTTACTTAAGTGATTCATGCTCTAACTTCTTAAGTAATTATTGTAGTTGCTGCTAACACTACACTTTTATGTGATGTAGGGTAGGCTGTGCCGTGAACTCCTAGAATGCAATCTAGTGAGGTGCAGGGGCTGATTTAAGTAGATCTTTAACTATATGCATGTGACACACATGGCTTGGCGCAAGTGATTAATTTCAACAACAAAATATTATAAAATGACATGCAAACGTTCATAAACAAGAATAAGCAATTTCGTAAGGCTTGTGGCGTGGCTTTCCTCCGCACGGAGGGCCAAAAGAAAGCGCGCAGCGATTCAATCCGTCCTGCAGTTAGAGATATCACGAGGCGAACAATAATAAACCTTTTTATTCCAACAAACAACAGATAACCACCACAGAACAAAGTCTAATACCTTCAACAGTACAAAACACCAAACGAATAATCTGAAATAAACTTAGGACTGCAGTAAATCAGGCAAAACTGAAATTATGGAGGTAAAACGGAGGTTTCCGGGTGATGGGAGACTAGATCGGATAAGGGGGAAGGTGGATCCACGAGCGGGGAAGGGTGGGCTGCGGGTACGGGTGATTTAGGGCTGGATCGGGAGGTTGGAACTTGGAGTGGACGGATCTGCCCGGGACAGGACAGATCCTGCGGGTTGCGGGATGGATGAGGGGGGCTGAGGTGGGGCGGCTGCTGGGCGGAAGGCTGGTGGCGGGTATGGATGCTGGCGGCGTGGGTGGCTGCGATCAAGGGGGCGGCAGGATGTGTGGAGGGGGGGGGGGGGGGGGAAAGCCGGCGGCTGTGGCCTTGGACAGGAAGGGGCGGACAGCAGGGTGCTGTTTGGGAAGGTTGGCGGCGGCACTGTTGGAAGGGCTGGCGGAAATGGAATAGCAGGGGGGCTGGCGGCAAGATATGGAGGAGGATATGGAGATGAGAAAACAAAGCACTTACCCAAGGAATCGTCACCAAGGGCTCCACGGAGTCGGCACCGCGGAGGGGATCACCGGAAACAAGGAAGAGGCTTCTCCTAATTTCAGCAATGAGATTTCCTGCAGCCCTAGGATATCTATTTATAATAAAACAACATTAGGGCAACCGGAATCGACGACTATGATTGGCCGGCGGTTCCGATGCCATAACTACATGAAATAATAACCAAAATACAAAATGTCTTATATGAAAATAAATCAAAACAGCGAGCCGGACGCGTCCACGGTGGCGGATCGCCGGTTCGGTCAAGTCCGTCTGCGAGAATAAACGAAGGTGGGGTCCGCCTTGCGCCGAATTGCGCCTGATGGTCCCCCATCAACTCCCCCCGACTGAAAAGCCTTCATCTCCGATGAATGGAGATGATCATACTGTAGTCGAAGTCCGGGGGCGAGTCGGTCAAGCTCAGTAACTGCAATCCAAGTATCGTCGGAGAAGGAGTGTCCACGCCAGCGAACCAGGTAGCGGCACACGAGGCCATCCACAGAGGGGACGTACTCGTGCGCAATGATCTCAGTAATGTGCTCGTCGAACAATGCTCGAGGAAGGTGATCCGGTGAAATCGGTGGTGCAGGCGACGGAGCCAGCGGGGACGAAATCTCGGGAAAGCTAGGATCAGTGGTGGACTGGGTGGTGGGAGCAGGCAGGGGTGGCATGGACCGAGTGGTGGGAACAGGCTGTGACGGTACAGGCTCAGGGAAACGGTCAAGGTGGGGGTCAGGATACTCGTGAGGTGCAAAGTATGGCGTCAGGTCCTCAACATTGAACACGGGGTGGATACCCATGCTCGTAGGAATATCTAGCTCATAACCATTCGGCCCGATCCGTCTCAGGACTGAGTAGGGACCGAATCGCCTGGCGCTTAACTTCTTAGCAGACCCCCGGGGGAGCCTCTCGGTGCGGATTCTCACCATCACCTTGTCACCCACCTGAAAATGTTTTTCTCGTTTATGTTTATCCGCTTGTTCCTTATAATATTCGTTGCTTAGATTAATTTTGCGCCTAACCGACTCATGCAACTCATGCAAATGACGCGTGAAGGACTCGGCGGACTCACTAGGTCGAGACTCAGTCGGGACAGGAATAAGGTCAATAGGTTTCTTAGGATCATAGCCTGACACTATGTGAAATGGGCTTAGACCCGTAGTCCTATTGATGGAACTATTATATGCAAACTCTGCCACGGGAAGCACCGAATCCCAGCTAGCTATATGCTCTCCCACCATAAATCGCAGTAAATTTCCTAGACTCCTATTTACTACCTCAGTCTGACCGTCCGTCTGAGGGTGATATGCCGATGAAAATTTCAGGGTCGTCCCGGTCTTTCGCCACAGGGTCTTCCAGAAGTAACTGACGGACCTCACGTCTCTATCGGACACAATGGATTTCGGTAGGCCGTGTAGTCTAAAGACGCCACTAACAAATAAGGCCGCGACATGGGGTGCGTTCGCAGTCTTACTGCAAGCAATGAAATGGGCCATCTTAGAGAACCGGTCGACTACTACGAATATAGAATCATGCTTCCTCTGAGTGCGAGGAAGCCCGAGTACGAAATCCATGCTGATGTCCTCCCAGGGGCGATGGGGAACAGGTAGGGGGGTGTATAAGTCGGTATTCTGTTTCGTTCCCTTGGCCGTCTGGCAAACACGACAATGTCGGACGATACGAGCCACATCCTTCTTCAGGCTCGGCCAATAGAAACGGTCCTCCACTAAAGCAATCGACTTGTCCCGCCCAAAATGACCGGCGGCACCTCCGGCATGTAACTCCCACACTAAATAATCACGGTACGAGGTGTTGGGCACGCACAAGCGAGAGCCCCGAAATAAGTACCTATCAATGATCTGGAATCCCTCAATGGGCTCGGGTGGGTCCTTCGACAGCGCAGTGTATAAGTCAGCAAAATCAGGACAAGTGGGGTAGTCTAAGATCAGTCTCTCGAAACCATCCACCTGGGCCCTCAATGTGTGTAGTAGAGAGACTCGACGACTGAGAGCGTCGGCGGGTTTGTTCTCAACACCGGCGCGGTGTTTGAGAACGTAGTGGAAGTCTTGCAGATACTCTACCCACTTCGCGTGTCGGTGACTCAATTTTCTCTGGGAATCGAGGTAGCGTAAGGCCTGGTGGTCGGAATAGAGCACAAACTCTCGGGGAAGGAGGTAGTGTCTCCAATACCGTAACGACTGGACGATAGCATAAAATTCCCGATCGTAGTTCGAGTATTTTTGCTTGGCTTCATTCAGCTTCTCACTAAAGTAAGAAACTGGGTGTCCCTCTTGACTCAAAACTCCCCCGATACCCACACCTGACGCATCACAAGCGACCTCGAAAGCTCTGCCAAAATCGGGGAGTCGAAGAACGGGAGCGGACGTTAGCTTGTCCTTAATCTCTTCAAATGCGCGAGTGGCCTCGGCGGTCCACTGAAAATCTCCCTTACGTAAACAGCTAGTAAACGGGGCCATGATCGAGCTAAACCCCTTCACGAATCTCCTGTAAAAGGTCGCAAGTCCGTGAAAGCTACGGGCCTCATGAATATTCGATGGCGTGGGCCACTCGCGGATGGACTGGACCTTCTCAGGGTCAACAGACACGTCTGAGGAGGAGATAATGAACCCCAGAAAGTGTACTGACTCGGATAAGAAAGAACACTTCTTCATATTGATAAATAGTTTCTCCTTTCGGAGAATGTCGAATAGGAGTCTCAAGTGCTCAAGGTGCTCCGACTCAGTATGACTGTAGATCAGGATGTCGTCAAAGTAAACGACTAAGAATTTGCCCATATAGGGCCGCAGAATATGGGTCATGACTCGCATGAACGTGCTCGGGGCATTCGAGAGCCCAAATGGCATGACCAACCACTCGTACAGACCATCTTTGGTCTTAAACGCCGTTTTCCACTCGTCTCCCTCGCGAACTCTGATCTGGTGGTACCCGCTGCGGAGATCGATCTTTGAGAAGATCTGGGCTCCAGACATCGTATCTAATAGGTCATCCAACCGAGGGATCGGGAAACGGTACTTCACAGTGATCTTATTGATAGCTCTACTATCAATGCACATGCGCCAACTGCCGTCCTTCCTAGGGGTAAGAAGGGCGGGGACGGCACATGGACTCAAACTCTCGCGAATAAACTGCTTCCGAAGAAGCTCGTCAACCTGCCTCTTGAGTTCAGCGTGCTCAACCAGATTCATTCGATAATGTGGCAGATTTGGGAGCGAGGTCCCCGGGACTAAGTCAATGGCATGCTGGATGTCCCGCAGAGGGGGTAACTCATCAGGGAGCTCCTCTGGCATAAGGTCAACGAACTCGTCCAACAACGGTCGGACAGTAGGGTGAAGTTCAGATGTAGGGCAATCAGGTGCCATGGTGGCCGCCACTACATACATAATCCCAGCATCAGTGCTGTCCCTCAAAAACTCACTGCATCGCAGAATGTGCAGGGGTTTCGACGCACTCGTACTAACAGAAGGCTCAACCCGACCCTTTGGCCGCTCTTTGGGCTGGGTTGGGGATAACGTGATCTTTCGCCCCTTGTCATAAAAGACACACGTGTTCGAACGACCGAAACACGTGACGTCACGATCAAAGAGCCAGGGGCGGCCTAGCAGGACGTGGGCGACATCCATGGGAATGACATCACACCAGACCCGATCCTCAAAGGAGGCTATGCTGATCGGGACGAGGCATCACTGGGTGACTTGGATGGCCGTTTTGTCGACCCAGATGACACGATAAGGGTTTGGGTGAGGCTCGGCCTTCACCTGCATACGATCTAAGCCCTTTTGGGCCACGATATTCACGCAACTTCCACTATCGATAGCAAGCTTGCAGGGGCCGCATGCGCTAGGGAAGTACGTGTAGAAAATGGTAGTACGACGCCAATCCTCGTCGGCACGTGGGGCGTGTAAGAGGAGCCTGACCACTCCCAACTCTAAGGAACGCTCGGCGTCACTTTCCCAACCCTCCTCAACGGCGGCTGCGATCTCCTCAACAGTCTCCTCGGCTCCCTCTAAACCCTGCTCCTCGTCCTCCACCAACAGATTCCGCGTGGGGCACTGTGCCGCCACGTGTCCTCTGCCGGAACATCTATAACACTGGATACCCCCAGAGCGCGGGCCATCAGTAGCAACGGCTTTGCTCCTCGTGTCGAGTGGGGCACGTGGAGGTGCGGCCGTGGTGGCCTGGGGTGGAGCGGGTTTCCTATAGGTAGATGACTCGGTCCTAGAGGGATACTGCTTCGTGCTGGACGATCGGAGGTACTGCTCGTACTCAAGGGCGAGCTGGAATATCTGATCCACCGTCTCGAGGCGGTGTGGGATCAGCTCTCTACGAATCTCAGATCGCAGACCGGCCTTAAATCTAGCTGCGGTGGCAATGGGCTCCTCCGAAATGTCGCTCCTGATAACAAGCTCATCAAAGCGGGCCATGTAATCAGCGACAGATAACGTGCCCTGCCTAAGGCTCTGCAGCTGGTCCAGTAACTGGTCCCTATGTGAGGCTGGGATATATTTCTCCTTCAACCTATGCTTCATGTCGTCCCACCGGGTGATGGGATAGTACCCGTCTCTCTCGAGGGACCTCTCAACGCTAATCCAGAATACCTTGGCTTGCCCAATTAACTTCATCTTGGCGAAGCGAACGCAGCGCTCGTCACTTATGTCGTACCACTCAAAATAATGGTCCATATCAAGGAGCCAATCGCTGAAGGCCTTCGGGTCCAGGTGACCATCGAAGGAGGGTGCGTCGAGGCGTATACGCCGGGTGACGTCGTACTCGAACTGGTGACCACCTCTGCGGGGTTCTGGGTAGTCCTCATAGTATTCGTCTCGGGCATACTCACGTCGGGCGGGAGGGGGTCCTCGCTCTCGTCGGCCAGGGCCGGGATAGTCATCTCGTTCGAGGTCACGGCGACCAAGTGGTGGTGTACGAACCCTATAATCCTGAGGATGGGCTCGGGGTCTGTCACGCTGGGGTGGGTACCTATCATCATCATGATCAGGCCGACGTGCTGGAGCGGGACTCCGACGGAGAGGGTCACGGTGGTACTGCTCAGGGGGAGGCCGAACACCCCTATGACGTGGTGGAGCACGGGGCTCGGGACGAATAGGGATTTCGGGCTCCTCCTCACGGGGTTCCTCTTCTTGGGAAGGTGCGTCACTCAAAGTTTCTAGGCGCCCTAGTCGGGTATTCATCTCAGTAATGTCACGACGGACGCCTTGAAACTGGGTCCCCATGGTGTCTAGGCGATCGAGGACTAGCCGTTGGAATTCGGCAAGAGATGCGCCGGAGTTCGAACTGTTTGTCCGCTCATCAGTAACATTTGGGTCAGACATGTTGAATCTATAAGGCCTACCACTACGGAGCATAGACGTGGCCCAAACCTTGGGCTCTGATACCAACTGATGTAGGGTAGGCTATGTCGTGAACTCCTAGAATGCAATCTAGTGAGGTGCAGGGGCTGATTTAAGTAGATCTTTAACTATATGCATGTGACACACATGGCTTGGCGCAAGTGATTAATTTCAACAGCAAAATATTATAAAATGACATGCAAACGTTCATAAACAAGAATAAGCAATTTCGTAAGGCTTGTGGCGTGGCTTTCCTCCGCACGGAGGGCCAAAAGAAAGCGCGCGGCGATTCAATCCGTCCTGTAGTTAGAGATATCACGAGGCGAACAATAATAAACCTTTTTATTCCAACAAACAACAGATAACCACCACAGAACAAAGTCTAATACCTTCAACAGTACAAAACACCAAACGAATAATCTGAAATAAACTTAGGACTGCAGTAAATCAGGCAAAACTGAAATTATGGAGGTAAAACAGAGGTTTCCGGGTGATGGGAGACTAGATCGGATAAGGGGGAAGGTGGATCCACGAGCGGGGAAGGGTGGGCTGCGGGTACGGGTGATTTAGGGCTGGATCGGGAGGTTGGAACTTGGAGTGGACGGATCTGCCCGGGACAGGACAGATCCTGCGGGTTGCGGGATGGATGAGGGGGGCTGAGGTGGGGCGGCTGCTGGGCGGAAGGCTGGTGGCGGGTATGGATGCTGGCGGCGTGGGTGGCTGCGATCAAGGGGGCGGCAGGATGTGTGGAGGGGGGGGGGGGGGGAAGCCGGCGGCTGTGGCCTTGGACGGGAAGGGGCGGACAGCAGGGTGCTGTTTGGGAAGGTTGGCGGCGGCACTGTTGGAAGGGCTGGCGGCAATGGAATAGCAGGGGGGCTGGCGGCAAGATATGGAGGAGGATATGGAGATGAGAAAACAAAGCACTTACCCAAGGAATCGTCACCAAGGGCTCCACGGAGTCGGCACCGCGGAGGGGATCACCGGAAACAAGGAAGAGGCTTCTCCTAATTTCAGCAATGAGATTTCCTGCAGCCCTAGGATATCTATTTATAATAAAACAGCATTAGGGCAACCGGAATCGACGGCTATGATTGGCCGGCGGTTCCGATGCCATAACTACATGAAATAATAACCAAAATACAAAATGTCTTATATGAAAATAAATCAAAACAGCGAGCCGGACGCGTCCACGGTGGCGGATCGCCGGTTCGGTCAAGTCCGTCTGCGAGAATAAACGAAGGTGGGGTCCGCCTTGCACCGAATTGCGCCTGATGGTCCCCCATCATTGTGTCTTCATCAAAAGTACCTTTTTCTAAAATGTTGACTCCGAAAAAGTTTTATGCCACATTCTTTAAACAAATATGTAATGATAATAATGATTCATGGAGCTCATCACAAATAATTCGGATAAGGTTTATTGATGGCATTAGCTGCATCGCTCTGAGCACACACATCAGGATTTGTTCGGGGTCAATTCACGCTATTGACAGTTATATGATCGTCATCCTAACGACCGGAACTTGGAGATGCGATCAGCTCATCTTTTCCCTTATTTTTATGTAAAAATTTTTATTTGTATATTCAAATTTAGGGTTAATGTGGCAATCATGTAGTTTGGGTTCTTCATGATTTTTAACCTAAATCTAGATCTTTAAATACTTTAGCATTAGGTCATTTGAGGGTTCAAAGGTTTTAACAAATAACAAAATCTCTCGGTCATGTGGAGTGCACCACCCAGTGCCAAAACGAGTGTATCTCCCCTTCCGATCCCAAGTGCAAAATCTTGACCCATCACCGTTGCATCCATTGATTCCATCCGACTACTTTCTCGCTAATGCAAACTTCTCCTTCCGCAATGGTTGCATCCAACCAGCATCAAATCAATCAGCTTTCACCTCATCTCTTCCTTCCCGTGCCTTCCTTAAATGCTGCTTGCGACCTCTTCTCCTCAATAGCCGCTAGCTTCTTCGCCACTCCCAACCATGGAACCACCTCCTTGACATTCTCTGATCCCTCTACTCCTTCCTAGCCCAGACCGTCACCTCATTCCTTTACCCTAGCTGCAAGAACCCCTCGTCCCCAGCTGCAAAAGTCCCCCATCCCAAACCCACTTGAGCCCTACTCTCTTCAGCCATCCCCTAGCTTACTTCACCCCTTCCCACCACCACTTGCCCTATTCCGGTTGCTGAAACAATCCCTTCACCAAAGTTCCCCAAAGCACTAAATTCTCTACCGATACCACCACAAACTGCACGCCCTCCCCTACGTGTCCTTCCATCCCTACCCTAATCCACATTATTTCACTTCCTCCCCGGACTCCATTGCTGGATAAGTCTTCACATTATTTTCATTTCCGGTAAGGATGTACTTTGTTTTTTTGAGATTCAATTTGAGTAGTTGCATGTTTCCTTTTCTGTTGACCTGTAATTTTATTCGACTTATATTACTATCATTATTTGTTATCCTGATAAATTCAATTCTGGTTATTTGTGTGAGTTTTAATTTCATGCTATTTAATTATGGTGCGTAGGACTCTTTCATGTTGACACATATATGATCATTGTGTTAGACTTAGTTATTTGATATCTTCGGTTTGATGTCTTCCCACATTTTTATTTTATTAGCAGAACGGGCACATGGTTTCTCGTGCACAATATTTGGTCGGCGGCACTAGTACTTGGACTATGTACAATGTCTTGCGGTGACAATACATTTATCTGTCACACGGTTTTCTCTCCCTTTTTATGTTTTTTAATATGGTGTACTTCTCTATCATTTTATAATTTTTTTGATTTTATTCTATGTTAGTTTTTTACTTTAGTTTACTATATTTAATTTAATTTTATCTCAAAGTGCATATCAATGTGATGGTTCCTTTGCTATGTAATTAAAATATAAAAAGTTATTGGATGATCACGTTTAATTTGACGTGGTTAGGGTCTTTCTTATTAATAGTAATAAATGTAGGTCATCTTCTATACCTATAGACTTTTCTCGCATCATTTATGATGATGATGATGCATATGATATGTTACAATATTTTTTTGTTCTTTTTCTCCTTTTTTGGATAAAATTTTAGCAAGTGTAGATTTAAAGTTTCTCTCAATATATCTTATTTTCTCTTTTGTTGCTAGTGATATAAGTTTTAGCACACTGGTCATATTTTTTGTTCTGTTAATTACTTAGGCATTTTAAAAAGTTCTGCAAATATTTGGATTTTGTTGTGATTTCTAGATTCAAATTTTGACATGCTCCCCTTTCTTCTGTAGTGACCCCTATCGTCCTCTATGGGAGTTTTCTCCAGTACAGAGAGCTGTGCTAGGTCTTGATTGGTTGAAGGATCCCAGGTAACATTAAATTATATTGTGTAGTACCTAGTTATTTTTAAATATGACCATAAACTAATTTTACGACTATAATATGATAATATCTGAAACATGTCAAACTATCAATGGAGCACCATAAAATATTATATTATTTGAATTGTTGGCACAAAAATTGTATCTCTAAGACTCACACTTAAAAGAGACGGGGGGAAACTGCGGAGTGCAGGTTACTTGGGATGAAGGATGCCGGAGGAGAGATCCCTGAGGGAAAAACTGCTTTGATTGATCTCAAAAATGATTACAGAGGGGTCCAAAATAGGTTAGGGTGAGAGGTAGAAAAGCGACAAAATTCGAGACTGGTTGCACATGTCACAAGCTGGAGGCTCGAAACAAAAGTCTATTTTCTGGTACCCCTATCCCTCTATTTATAGACGCGGGGGCCTGCCCAAACGGGCAGGTCCAAAAATTACGCGTTGTCCGGGGTACAAGAGAACCGGGGCAGAGAAGGGAGGATACAGGAGGTGCAAATAGCAAAAAGGAAAGAAAAACCAGACCGTGAGGTCTCGCGGTCTCGCTGGAGACTGGCCGCCTGTGACTTAGGAATTCTGCCGGAGAGGAGACAGGCAGTCTGGGCGGTCTCAGAAAATCGAGACCGCCGGGAATGACAATTCTGATCGAAAAGGAGAGGTCGTGGACTTCCGGGAAAACATGATCCCCGCACAGTTTCAAGTTTCGCTGGAACTTCGGAAATGTTCTCTTTGACCGCTTAGACCGCGACCGTCATAAATGTGGGAAATTCTATAAATACTGCTTCAAGGCTTCGGAGTCCAGAACTTTCTGGAAGGAATTGCGAGTTGGTGCTTTCAGCGATCACCCTTTTTCAGACCGCAACGAGCTCTTGACAATGGACATGATGTCAGTACTAGCCCAGCGGGCGAAGACCAGAAATTTGCCAAGGGCAACCTCTTCGAAGAAGAAGGTTGATGGAAAGGAGACCGCAAGCTCCAAGAAGACGCTGACGGTCAAAGCTTCCAAAGCCTCGGAGAAAACAGATGCCGCGAAGGAGATCGTCAGCTCTCCTCCAGAAGGAAGACAACCAGAACTAGTAAAGGATGGCGCGGCCTTGGCGGTCTCGAACACCGTTATGTCGACCAACTCTTCAGAGCCTCGTAAGTTGAATTTCACCGATCTCACCATCACTTTTGACTGCCACAAGTCGGTTGAGGCTCTCAACCAGACCGCTGTCCGGTCTGGTGAGATTGCTTCCACTGAGGCCATCAAAGCCGAGATGCAGAAGCAGAAGTTCTCAGCTGAAAAACTCAGGCAGAAGATCGCGGATCAGCAGGGAACTGCAAGGGGAGTAAAGAGAAAGGAGACAGATCTTCCTGTTCAGACTGCCAAAAGAAAAAAAAAGAGTGATGAAAGTAAAGAAGTGATCGCTTTGGTCAAGGCGACCACCCACTTCCTGAAGAAGGTGGTCTCGGGCATCCTGCCGTGGATGCATCTGAAAAGGTAAGTGACCGGGCCGATCTCTCTTTTCCTCCTGTGGTCTCAATATCTTCAAGGGGAGCGGACTCAAAGTTAATAACTTATCTTGATGACGATTCTTCTAACGATCTTGTATGTTCGGTCTCACATGTACTTGATCCCTTCGAGTCTGAACGGCTTCGGGAGATCGCCGAAGAGCGAGATCAAATCACTGAGAAGAAGGCCGCAAAGGAAAAGGTGATGAGTCCCGATTATATAGGGTTTTTCGGACTCATCTGGGTCTATTTTCTCACTCGTGCACTACACTTTTAGTTGTAAAACGCTCATATTTGTCTTGGTTAGAATCACTGTTTTAAATGTCGGCCGACATGTCGGCCGACATGTCCTGTTTGAACCAAAAACGACTTGCATAATGAAAATATAAAGGTTATAGCGTTTTTCATTATGTCGGACGACATAACCGATTAAATCCGCTATATCGCCCGCCGCCGATATTTAGAAATGTTGCCGACATTTCTAAATGTCGCACGATCAGAGATTTCTCTCCGCTTATTCTCCGTCCTCGCCGCTGGAAGGGTTTTTGCTGGGTTTTTTCTCATTTTATTGATCACACATTTCCGAGCATATGAATTATACTTGATTTTCACTTGTCTCCTTCCAATGCTTTCTTCTTGCATGCTTTATGTATGGAGTATCAGTTGCGTATTTGATTGCTGAAATTTATTTCATCAAGTTTTGTCATTGTCACAAAGCCTACCACATTTATTCTTAGTTTTGTACAGTTAATTTGCATGTTTATATGGAAGTAAACAAACTTTATTTAATGCAGATTGATATCTAATAGTGTTTGTTGTCATTTCCCTTTTCAACAATGAGGAAGAATGATAAAATAATTTTCAATCTTTAAGTGTTTAAAAATGAAAATAATAAATAGAGCTATACATACAATGAAAATAGATACATGGTTAGAAGATAATGGTGATTGAAGATAGATTTGAGTATTTTGGAAATAATACAACTAAGTCGAAAATGTGTCCATTGAGTAAAACATATTATTGTAGCTTATAAAGCTAAGATAATATGGTATAACTTATAATATAAATATTTTTTAAGAATCTGACATATTAAAATGTCCCCGACATGTCTCCGACATCCGACATCTAAAAACCCAATCCGACGTGTCTCCGACATCCGACATTTAAAACCTTGGTTAGAATTGTACACTTAGTGCACTGTTATCGCCCATCAGGGTGTGCAATTGCACATTCTGTGCTGGGGGTATGCCTTCGGGGGCTCCCCATGCTTGGGTTTTGAATGTGTGCAGGTGGATTGTGCCCATGAGCTGAGCATTGCAGTCTGGGTAAATCGCACGACCGTGCGATTATTGTTGACGTTCATCGTGCGTTTTCCTTAACGCACGATTGAATCCAATCGTGCGTGAAGGAAAACACACGACCTACCTGGAAGCTGGCAAAATCTGAACAAAAACGCACGACCTTCCTGTAGCTCCAGGCGCTTTTCATCTCTTTAAATCGCACGATTCAAACGCACAGTTGTGCGTTTTGATCGCGCGTCTCTTAAATTTAACGCCTCTATTTAAGCCGCAGGTCTTCGCCCTAGAATCGGATCGAACTTCTTATCCGCCTGTGCGAGCTCTGCTCCGCCTTTTCTTCCCCCGTTCCCTCACCACCCACCATTTGGAGGTGCTTCAGACATATTTTTTGTCTCAAATCTTCAGCCGGAGTATCCTCTCGGCCTCTTCCATCGTTCGGAAGCATTCACGCTCAATTTCGAGATATTCCTTGCTACACCCTTGGAGTTCTCCGGCGAGATCGTGGACAAAAGCGATTTACGAAGAAGACGGGTCAACTAGAAGGAAGTGACAACTCCTCTCCGTACCCCGGACGTCTGTCGTAGACCGAGCTCAGACAGGGGATTGACAACCCTTGATTCCGACCGTGAATCCCGGCAAGACTTTGTGCTTTGGTTGTAATCTTACCTCCTTGTTGTTTTAGCTATTTTATGTGATTTGAGTAGTTTGTATACTTTCTTATGAACGATGTCCATGAACCCTAATTATTATTAGTGTATTTTGCCATGTTCATGTGATTGTTTTTGTGGTTCATGTGAGTTCAGGAGCGCCCTCATTCCATCCTCCATCCCGCCATCACGTTTGTGTGCCGCACTAGCAATTGCTAGTGGCGTGCTTGTTGACGAGGTGCTTGCGACCCTCATTCCGCCGGTGCGACTCACTCCATCCGCAAGCCTACTCGTCCATCCGCCTAGCGAAGCAGTGCATAGCAGCCTGCATAGTTTCCATCCGCCCTGCGAAGCAGCGCATAACGGCCTGAATAGGAGTAGTTTAGTTCTTTCTTTTATTTTCCACAAACCAAATCACCCCCTACGCATTTCACCCGACCTAAAGAACTTCAATCTCAAGTCCTTCCTCGATAGATAGCTCCACCTTACTATGTTCCTTTGAGATCGATACTTGGGGACGTACTCCCATTTTATATTACTTGAACAATCGGTACACTGCCGTGTCGTGCCGCTGTCTTGCTACCGCCTATAGCAGTGTGTGAGATTTACGCATCAAAAGGCAAGACAAAGAGCAGAGGCCGAGAAGAAGGAGAAAGAGGAAAGAGAGGAAAAGGAAAAGAAAGAAGAAGAGAAAGAAGGCGGAGAAGGAGAAGACAACGTTGATCGCTGCAGAGAAGAGGAGAAAAGAGAAAGAGGTGGAGCTGGAGGAGGATAAGAAGGCCGACGGAGAGAAGAAGAAGGATAAGAAGAAAAAGAAGACCGCTGAGGAGAAGACGAAGAAGGAAGAGAAAAGAAGGAGGAAGAAGAAGGGGCCCAACAACTCAATAAGGAGAAGACCGCACTGTCTGCCGGTCTGACGGAGCTTTCTGTCGACCAGGACGCTAAGCTGAACAAAGCAGCGGCAGACCGCTCGGCATCTGTCTCTGCCCTGCGGACTGGTAAGGTGAAGATGATCGCGAGACCGCCAGACTTTCTTCCTCGGCCTGTTTTTCGACCTAAATCTCTAAAAGAGCGGCGTGAGATCGTCATCATTGAAACAAATGACATTCTTGTCAGCAATGCAGAATTGAAAAGAAGAAGAAAAGAATGAGAGAGGTCGCAAAAAAGGGAGTTGGAAAGAATGAACCTAGAAGGTTTTAGAGGGTCAGACCGCCTTTTGCTGACCACAGATCCCGCGGTCACAAAAAATGTTGAAAATGCTTTACATGACTGCGGTCTCGATTTCTTTCCATATATACTCTCTACACGATCTCTTTCATTTTCTGAGTTGTTATAATTGAGCTAATAGTCCTCCTCTTTTGATCGCAGATGTTATGAGGTCGAGTCGATCCCTGAAGAATAGGAGATCCCGCGGAAGTTGGAAATTCCTCCACAGCTCGCGGACATTCTCAAATCCATCTTTGGGGATGTCCGCACTATGCGGGCTCGGGACGATCAACTCCGGGCTCAGGTCACTGACGTCGAGGAGAAGTTGCGCGCTACCGAGAGGCGATCCCGCGAGGAGTGCGATCTGAAGATTGCCGAGCTCACCAGGACACTCCGGAGAGCTGAGAAGGATGCAACTATAAGGGGAAGGCCGCCGCTCTGACTGCTGAGGTCGCATCATTCAGGGTCGGTCCTGGTCAAATGACTATGAGACCGGGGACTTCTGACGGTCTCCAAATCGACTTCAGAAATTGTCGTGGTCCCCTGGAGCAGGTGGACAGAGATGTAGAAGATTCATCAGGCTGCGATGTTGGCAAATCAAAATTTGGCCACCGCTCTGTCTGCTGCCAATGAAATGCAGGACGTCACAATCTTTATTGGAAGAAAGCGTCAACCAAGGAGATAGATTTCCATTCTTAATTTCATGCGGTCTCAAGATAATAATTTTGAATAATTTGAACTTCTTGTAATATATGTGTTGACATTCTGATTTCCTTTATATGCGATCTCTGTGATGTTGCGATGCCGATCTCTTTGATGCTGTGATGCTTATCTACTTTTTCCTTTGCATATTTCTGTCTTGCTGCTTGAGATACTGCGGTTTAATTTTATTAAGACCGACTATACTGCTTGTCATTTCTCTCAAGTTATGCAGGTTCAGCGGTCTGCAAAGCTTACTAGGCGGTCTCAGAAAAAGTCATCATTACGAAAATATCCCTTGGTTTCTATAAATAACTGACCTTAGAATCTTCATTTCATACTTTTTTGAATGCGCCCAAAGCACTGGTCTCAGCGATCTCAGAAGATGGTGTCCGCTTGAGGTATCACTGCTGAGATTTTCCTTGACGCAGATCACAAGCCCTGCAGGCTTTCTAGAGATGAATATGTGGCTTTTCTGGAGAAGCATATGATCCAGAATCAGATCGTTGTCAGGTTACCTTCAGAGGATGAAGGTTTAAACTTTGGCGCGGAGAACAAGTACGTCATCCCAATCGATCACTTCGATTACGGTCTGGCGTTTCCTCTCCCCTGGGAATTTCTGGAGGTGATGGAATTATGGGATTGTGCTCGGCCAGCTGCCGTCATATTCCATCGGTCTCATGTCTGTCTTTATCAACTACTTGAGATCGACAAGAATAAAATTCACCATGACATTGTTCCGCGCGACCTTCACTGTGAAGTTGCTGAAGGAGGGGAGGAAGGAGTTCAAAGGGCTCTTGTACTTCTCCTGCAATGGTATAAAGGTGTTGAACCTCCCCAACAAGATTCCCTTCTGGACTGAGAGATTCCTAGTCTTTGAAGGCGATCTCAGCGGTCTCAAATCCACACCGATTCGCCGAGGAGAAGGGGTTTTCTGCAGACCCAAAGTTATCTTAAAAGAGGAGATCAAGCTTCTGGTTTTCCTGGCGGGAAAGCGCTTCGATCTCCATCACTTTCTAGCGATCTGGCCTGAGATCGCCGCAGTCACTCCAGAAGAGAGTAAGAAGCTTCCCGTGGTCTCCTGCGATCTCACTATTGCTTTCCTTTGATTTTTTCTAACTGTTTTCTCTTCTCAGCGACCTTCGCGGTCCCCACAATCGATCCTGTGGCGCCGCGGCAAAAAAGAGTCAGGAGAGGGAAGCAACTGAGCCCGCTGAAGAGTCAGAGTCTGCTAGCAAGCCTTTCCCTCTGACCGGCTTTGGCAAGAAATTGAAAGACAGTAAGGGGAAGCCCCTCCTGAAGTGGAATGCGAAGGGCAAGAGTGTGAAGGTGTCTACCGCCCTTCCTCTCTAGAGCGGGAAATTGATGCGTCACGCCCACGGGATCACCTCAGTGCTCTATGGAGAGAGCAACACTAAGGAAGCATATAACATGGAGGCCGAAATGCTTCCTGACCTCGCTGCGCAAGCGACCGTTAGGAGCACAGTCTTAAATCACCATATGGGGCGATCTCTCCGTATGACCCTGAAAGATATTGACATCCTGCAAGACGAACTACATGTAAAAATACTTTACCTGCGGTCTCCCATTTTCTTTTCTGTGATCGCGCGGTCCGATTCACTTTTCTTTTGCAGAAGTCCAAGAAAGAGGCTTATGATATCGAAAATCCTGACTTCCAAAAAGCCATGATGAAGCACATGAAAATTGCGTCGGACACGACGATCAATAGGCTTCGTGAGTGTGGCGGTCTCTCCTCCGAGTTCCAAAAAGTAGAATTCGCCGATCTCTTCCCTGAGATGGCGAAAATGATAGAGGAAGAGTCGGTCACGTATCCGAGATCGCTGAGGATGTAGACAGAGAAAGCGATCAAGCTGCCGTGAGCAGGAGCCAATATGTCCTTGGCGATAATATGAGTTCTGTTGTGGCCTCAAGTTTTGGATCTAAGATTCCGCGAAGAAGCTCAGATGATTCTTCAGAAGAGACCGATTCTTCATCATCAGAAGAGTGGTCTCCGAAGAGACTGAAGAGTGATTAAAAAACCGGGAATTTTGTATGACAACTTTTCTTTTGTTCACTTTGAATTGAAACCGCCGGCTTTGAGACCGCACGAGCTCTGTACTTAGAGTAGAATGAAATGAAAAGAAAATATTTGCGTACCTTTGTTTGTCTTTTGTGAATGAATATATCTCTTATATTTAAGTAAGCTTATGTCGGTCTTTAATTGGCGATCTTATCATAGTCCCTAATGAAGAAAAATCGATCACAATAGGTAGCAGTCGGTCTCTGGACTTGTAGCAGGAGAATGATCATCCTCATTATATGTGATCTCATTTTTAAGAGAAAAGGTTTGCATTCGATCTCAATGCTTCAAACATTGCTGAGTTTGAACTGGCAGCTATATAAGAGAAGATACCATATAATGACTTATATTCAGAGAGCATCTGATAACCAATAATGGCGGTCTTGTGCTCGTCAGACCGCCTATAACAATATGAGAAGTATTAAACATATGAAATCGCTTCATTATGAAATAACTCTAAGCGTCAACTGCTTATAAATGGCGATCTCCAGCCTTTGAAATCTTCTGCAGAGATACCAAATCATAATAATTCATAAATGATGATTCCCGAACATTGCAATCCACTTAGAATAATTTTTAAGTAAGAGATGAATGGCGGTCTTAAATAACCCACACCGCCTCTTTTGTGGATAGTACAATTGAAAAACATGGATGAACTTTTATTAGAGATGGATAACTGGCGATCTCCACTTTTCCAGACCGCTCCTTAACAGAAGAGATAGAAGAGAGATCTCAAGGATGATCCCATATACTCCTGATTTTTTGATAAAAAGATAAGTATAAGAAGGTTTCAGGCTGCGGTCTCAATTTTTTCAGACCGCCCATAAGAATAAACATTAGAGAAGTCTTCTGTTGATGATCCCAGATATCTCAAACCAATTCTTAACTGAAGAATGTGTTTGAACAACCCTATTATTGATTTGGGCTAGGATCACTATCTGTTGACTAGGACTAAGTTGACCCCAATGTATAGTATAAGGGTCAAGGTTTTAGGCTAATAGAACTTAAGGAAAAGTTCAATTTCTGCGTTCGACGAACTCCATCCTGCGTTCGACGAACGACATGCTCCTCCGTTCGACGAACTTGGCAAGTCTCAGCGGTCGACGGTTTGTTCAGTCTCAGCGGTTGATGAACTTCAGTCTCAGCGGTTGACTAAGTCTCAGCGTTCGACGAACCTCTCAAGTCTCAGCGTTCGACGAACTCAGCTCTGCGCTCAAAGAATAAGTAACAAGATGCTCAGATCGACGAACTCAGTTCTTCCAGGCAGATTTAAGCAGTTTATGTTTCAGATCGACGAACTCCAGATTGTGTTCGACGAATTTATTCAGATCGACGAAATTTCTATTCAGTTCAGTATTTCAGAAGGATTATTTTTATTCTATTCTCTGAACTCAGATTATCAGCAACGGCTCTATTTATTCCAGATAAGTCAAGGATATTATCTTTCCTTTTTATTTTATTCCTTTCCATTCTCTTTCCGAGAAAATATCCGTTTGGCGGAAAAGGATACATTAATTAAAAAGGAAAAGGAATTAAATATTGGCTTGCAGTTCCAAGAAATAATCCTCCTGATTATTCTATTCCTTATTCAGAAGATTTGAATTTCAAATCAGAGATATATTATCAAAGGAATAAGGAAGAAGAAGATATACAGTATTATTACATTACAGTAGTACAGCAAGATAGAAAAAGAAAGGAAGGAACTGTCGAGAGAAAGATATACAGAAAGAAAAAGAAAAGGCTTTCAGATCTTCATCTTACTCAAGCAGCACATCTCATTTTCAGAGAACAACAACAAATATTCTCTCAGTTTTCTGCTGCAAGTTTTAATCTTCAAGAGCAACAAACAATCTGAGAAACCTTTGTCTCTCAGATTCATCAGCTATCAAAGGAATATCTACATTCAAGTGAAAGCTCCATCCTCAACTGTCAACCATTTCTATCAAACAGGGGGAGCTTTACATCAACACATTCCACTAGTCTTCTCTCAGATTATTGACAGAGAAGTACTTCATAACCCTCTTTATCCCCTCTTGTACAAGGTTCTAACTCCCTTCAAAAGTTAACCCCTTGGTGGCAGGGCACCTGATCAAAAATTTGTGGTTGGTTTGAGCACCTGATCAAAAGCTCATTGGTGTTTGGACACCTGATCAAAAATCCATTGGTGATAGGGCACCTGATCAAAAACCTAGTGGAATCCTACCAAGGGTGGTAGAAGAGTAGATGTACCCAGGTTGATTGGGGAACTACTATAAATCCTTGTGTCCTCTGTGTTTGTATGATTTTCTGTACTGTGCTGTGCTTTGTTTTTATTTTGTTTTTATAACTTACTCTGTTATACACATATAAATATCACTATTTTAATTCTGCTATAAAAATAAATGAAAAACTTTTTAATACTCTATTCACCCCCCTCTAGAGTGACTTTAAGATCTAACTTCACTTTCAATTGGTATCAGAGGATTCATCTGATATCAGAGGACTTTCAATTGGTATCAAAGGTCTTCTGTTGATGATCCCAGATATCTCAAACCAATTCTTAACTGAAGAATGCATAGAGAAGACCCAGTTGGCGGTCTCAGATGCTCCAGACTACCCCTTTATAGAACAGATAACCAAAAAACCCTTGACGGCGGTCTTAAATGTTCCAGACCGCCTCTTAACATAATAGATAATCAAGAATTATAGGCGGCTGTCTCAAATGCGCCAGACCGCCCCTTAATATAATTATCAGAAATCCCGTAAACTAGCGGTCTCAAATACTCCAGATCACCCATTCACAGAAAAATAGAAGGCTGAGTCATGAGATAGAGAAGAAGGGGTGTACAATCCGAAATGATCAAAAGGGCAGGTGTGGTCATGCTGAAAAGCTACACTGACATTGCTTTTCTCAAGAGATCATTAAGGTTGTAACACCCTTAGAAGAGAGGGGACCTTGACGGTCAGAGACATACAAATCAGAATGATCAAAATGGTAGGTGCGGTCATGCTGAAAAAGTTACACCGACATTGCTTTCCTTAAGAGATCTTTAAGATTGTAATACCCTAAGAAGAGAGGGGACCTTGACGGTCAGAGACATACAAATCAGAATGATCAAAAGGGCAGGTGCGGTCCTGTTGAAAAAGCTACTCCGGCATTGCTTTCCTCAATAGATCATTAAAATTGCAATACCCTAAGAAGAGAGGGGACCTTGACGGTCAGAGGCATACAAATCATAATGATCAAAAGGGCAGGTGCGGTCCTGCTGAAAAAGATACACTGGCATTGCTTTCCTCAAGAGATCATTAAGATTGTAATACCCTATGGGGGGGGGGGGGAGAAAAGAGGTTTACAACTCAAAATGATCAAAATGGCAGGTGCAGTCATGCTGAAAAAGCTACACCGGCATTGCTTTCCGCAAGAGATCATTAAGATTGTAACACCCTAGCCACACGAGGGCTCAGGCGACGGTCATAGATGCTCCTGACCGCCCCTTGGCTATCTTTTAACCAACGAGTATTCGAGGATCACAAAGCAAAATGATCAGTAGGGCAGGTGCGTTCATGCTGAGAAGCTACACCGACATTTCTTTCCCTGGGAAGGATCATCAAGACTGTAATGATGTCCTGTAATGCATGACAGAGCTGGACATTCACCTAGACCTCCCTTGATGCAGAGGTGTGTCAGATGTTAGCAAGGACCCGATATCCTAAAGTTCTTCCGCACGAGCTTGGCGAGCTACTACTGCACCTATGCGAAATCTCCCCGCTACCTGTGGTCATGGTAGATTTACATCTCAACTTCAAGTCGAGGGGGCATCAAGTAGGACCCGTTGATGTCTCACTTGGTAGGATTTTAGCCTTGATAACAATCTATCTCGATGCTTCCCTTTCAATATATGGAGTACAATATGTTACAACATTATCAGAATACTTGCAAGAAGAAGAAAAGCAAAGGAGTGAAAATACAAAGTTTTCAAGAAATGAAGCGCTTCAGATCATCTCCGCTCCAAGTATGTGACAACTCTCCCCCTTCATAGGTCTGGAGACGATAATCACTGTTCTTGAGCACTTCTTTCACAATGAATGATCCTGCCAATTTGGATTGAGCTTTCCAATTGAGCCAGATCTTGTTGCTGCATCCACCTTCTTGAGTACTAGATCACCAACAACAAATTCTTTGACTCTGACATTTTTATCAAAGTACTTGACCATTCTTCTCTTCACTTCCTCTTGCCTTATTGTTCCCGCATCTCTTAGCTCTTCAATGTGGTTGAGGCTGCATCTCAACTCTTCATCATTTCCTTCCATCCAACTATCTTGATTTTGTTGCGAAAATAACACCCTTGGACTTCTCACTTCGAACTCAACTGGAATGTGACCTTCTGAACCATGAGATAATTTGAATGGAGTCTCTCCAGTAGCTGATGTTGGAGTTATCCTCAAGGCCCAGAGTACTGAAGGTAACTGTTATGCCCAATTGCCTCAGAGATTTTCTACTTTCTTCTTCAGGAGGTTTATTATTAATTCGTTAGCAGCTTTTACTTGCCCGTTACTTTTCGGATGATGTATAGAAGCGAACCGCAACTCAATGCCAATTTGATCACATAAATTTATTAGTTGTTGAACTGAGGAACATTATCTGTGATAATTGCCATTGGAACTCCATGCCTGCATACTATCTCTCCCCAGATAAAATTCCTTACAATTTGAGTAGTGGTTTTAGCCAACGCCTTTGCCTCAATCCACTTGCTGAAGTAATCGATCATTACAAGAATAAACCTGTGTTGTCCACTAGCCAAAGGGAAATGCCCGATCAAGTCCATCCCCCAAACTGCAAACGACCATGGAGTTGCTATTGACCTGAGCTGCTGAGCTGGTTGATGCTGTAGAGGAGCAACTTTCTGACATTGAACACATCTCTTTGCAAACTTCTCATCGTCCTTTCTCATTTGCGGCCAGAAGTAACCTTATCTCAGGATCCTTTTTTCCGAAGTCCTAGCTCCCGAATGGCTGCCATACTCTCCAGAATGAACCTCTCGAAGAACAACTGAAATCTCTTCCTCAGAGACACACTTTGCCAATGGTGAGAGAAAAGTCTTCCTGTAGAGTACTCCTGCAACAAGATAATAGTAGACTACGTTCAGTTTAAATCTTTCCTTATCTTTTACCGTCGGGTGGAACTCCCCAGTTGAGCGGTAGAGGGTGAATGAGTCCATCCAAGATGGGCGTTGATCTGTCTGCATAATTTCTCCCTTTTTTATAGCTGGATGAAACAATTTTGAAGTGGTTCCTCCTGAAAGGAGACCAAATTTTGCCAATTCACGCGCTTCTGCATTCTCTGCCCGTGGAATGTGTTGAATAATGAAGCTCTTGATATTACCTATCTCAATCTTCACTAGAGCTTGGTATTGCTTCAAAACGTGATCTTTGGTCTCAAAGGTTTCATTTACTTGAGATGCCATCACCAGAGAATTCGTTTTGACTTTAATATCTTCGATCCCCAACTCTCTTTCAAATCTGAGACCGACGAGCAAGGCTTCATACTCTGCTTGGTTTGTTCATCGTTGGGAAGTAGAATTTCAAAGCTTGGTCCAACCTAACCCCATTTGGGTTAATCAAAACAACTCCAGCTTCGGATGAGTTCCTCCCCGAAGCTCCATCGACAAAGACTGTCCAAGCGAGAGGTGTTCCAACCTCTTTTCCGAGTTAACTTCCGCCGCGTCAACCATGAAAGTTGCCAACACTTGGGCTTTGATTGCTACTCTGGGAATATATGAGATGTCGAATTCACTGAGCTCTATTGCCCATTTCGCCAATCTACTTGAATGTTCTGGCTTCTCCAACACACTTTTTAACGGGAGATCGGTGACAACTTGAATGGAATGGGCTTGGAAGTAAGGTCTTATTCTTCGCGCCGAAGTAACAAGCATTAAAGCCAACTTCTCAATGATCGGATACCGGGTTTCCGCATCCTTCAAGATCTTACTCACGTAGTAAACTGGGAATTGCCTCTTTTTCTCTTCTCTAACTAGCACAAAACAAAGAACATTAAAGCCAACTCCAAGATATAGGAAAAGATCTTCTCCCTCTCTCGGGCTTTGGAGCAAAGGAGTTGACGTTAATTGCTTTTTGAGCGGATTGAAAGCATCGCCACACTCTCTTATCCACTCGAACTTAGCTCCTCCACGAAGGGTTGTAAAGAAGGGAGCACTTTTATGTCCTGAGCGAGAGATTAAGCGACTTAAGCCTGCCATCCTCCCACCTAAATGCTGAACTTCCTTGGAGGATTTTGTAGGTGACATTTCTAGGATCGCCTTCACCCTATCAGGATTTGGCTCCAACCCCTCCGGAGTTAGAAGATGACCAAGAAACTTTCCCTTGCTTGCTCCGAAGACCCATTTCAACAGGTTCAACCTCATATTGAAGGTCCGGAGAGTTGCAAACATTTCAATGAGATCGTTAAGGTGAGCAGAGAATGATTTACTTTTTATTAGAAGGTCATCGACATAGACCTCTAAATTTCTTCCTTTTTGGTTTTTGAAAACGGTGTCCATCATTTTCTGATAGGTAACACCGACATTCTTTAGCCCGAAAGGCATTACGAGGTAGCAAAAGCATCCGTCATTCGTGATGAATGAGGTTTGAGGGATGTCGGGCTTATGCAATTCTTATTTGATGATAGTCGAAGAATGCATCTAAGAAACTTATGCACGAATACCCAATCGCGGAATCAACTAAAGAATCTATCATAGGCAAGAGGTAACAATCTTTAGGGCAAGCTTTATTGAGTTTGGTAAAGTCGACACACATTCACCACTTTCCACCGGCCTTTTTAACCATTACAACATTCGATACCCAATATGGGTATTGAATTTCCTGAATAAATTTGGCCTTAAGAAGCTTTTCAACCTCCTCCCGAATTGGTTGAGCTAGGGTCACCGCCACCACCCTCTTTTTTTGCTTGATGAGAGTGAAACTTGGATCGATATTAAGATGGTGGCAGGCAACATTGGATCAACTCCTGGCATGTCGTCTGCTGACCAAGCGAAGACATCCAGATTCCGCAGGAGACAGGAAATGAGCTGTCTCTTGTCAGCTTCAGACAACTCTGCATTGATTGAGAGCTTCTTGTTCTCATCTTCCTTGCTGATAGGGACGACTTGAGTTGCTTGGGCAGGTTCCAAGCGAACTCCGTCTTTGACTTCATCTTTCACGATCTCTTCCACAACTTTTGCATGGCTGGAGACTTGAGGTGCTGGGGAGATCTCAGCTACTCTAGGAGGAGATGATTCGGTCTCATTAACCGTCTTCACATAGCATTCCCGAGCTTTCCTCATATCGCTTCTGATCCGGTACTGTTTGCCATTCAAGGCAAACTTCACGGCCAGGTGGCAGGTGGAAACCATCGCTTGATATTTATTCAGAATCGGGCTCCCAAAGATTGCGTTGTAGCTGCTCGGAGCTTCAACGACTATGAACCTGACTAGCTTTGTAATACCTCCAAGCGTCACCGAGAGGGTGACGTTTCCTTCCACCTCCTTCTCCTCAGAAAAGCCGTAGAGCGGCCCTTCGGTGGAGAGAAGAGTCTTTCCAGTCTTTAGGGCTTCAAAGGCTGGCTTGAAGAGGAGGTTCACCGAGCTTCCGGTGTCTATCAAGATATTCTCCACGATATAGTTCTCTATCACCGCCTTGATGACGACCGCGTCATTGAAAGGATTGACGGTTGGAGGAAGGCCATCCTGCCCAAAGGTCACCGTTCCTCTGGCTGGGGCAGAAGAAGAGGTAGCAGCGACCTCTGACCGGTAGGCTTTTGCGAGACTAGCCTTCTTGGAGGATTCCAGCCCTGCTCCTCCGTGGATGCAGAAGAGGTAGCCCAAAGCACCCTCATCATTTGCATCCGCGCACTCGCTCAGATAGCCAACGTTGCCGAGATGGCCAACGTCATTCACCTCCTCGCACTCCCAATGAACTTCTATTACCTCCTTGCTCTTGGAGGTCTAAGCTTTAGACGAATCTCCATTCTGGACCAGCTCTTGCAACTTTCCTTCCTTCAGGAGCTTCTCCACCAGCAAGCGGAGAGCTCTGCAGTTCTCTTTCAGATGTCCCCTCTCCCTGTGATGCTCTCAGTAGAGGGAATGATTCTGGTCTTGGGATCTGATTGCATTGGGGCGGGCCTTTTCTAGAAGGGCTGCTTCTGGAGCACTTGAACCACCTCGCTCATAGAAATGTTGAGCTCAGTGAAGGAATCTTGAGAGTCATTGAAAGACGGCTGAGAAGAGGCCGGGAGAGGCGGCTGAGCAAATTGAACCTGATGATCAGGTGTCAATTGTGGAGTTGGAGTAGTCGGGATTAGCAACAGAGGTCCCTTGGGCTGGAACTGCTGATGCCCCTGATAGGGACGATGGTGGCGGAAGTTCCTCCCCCTCTGAGCAGGAAGTTGGAACTCTTGACGTGGTGGCTTTGCTGATTGCTGGGCTGGAAAGAAGCCAGCAGAGCCCTTCTGGCCGGCTCTGAACGTCAGGTTAGAAACATAGTTGGGGTTGATGATCTCCCCTTCTATGAACCGATTTGCAATACTTATCAGCTCTTGATAAGAGCTGGGCTCTCTGGTGGTGACCTCAAATTTGAGGGGACCTTCCTGAAGACCATTTACTAAGGCCACCATGTAGAGCGAGGGATTGGCGTCCCTTATTCCAAGGATCTACCTTTGGAAACGATCCACGAAATGAGCTAGAGTCTCGCTTTCTCCCTGCTTGATCCTGAAGAGGGCTGCATGGTCACTCTTCCTCTTCTTTGAGGTGGCGAACCTCAAAAGAAGCTCTTGCTTCAGAATGGCAAAGCAGGAGGTAGACTGGGGAGGTAGTTTGTAAAACCACTCCCATGCTTGCCCATCTAAAGAGGTGATTAGAAGTATGCACCTCATCGTGTCTGAGAGAGACCTCAGAGCGACTGCAGATTCAAAAGCTTGGAGATGAGAGACTGGGTCACTCTCTCCGATAAACATGAGTAATCTTGGCTCTCTGAAGCCGTTGGGAATTGGCTCCCAACGAACTTTATCAGTAAAGGGGGAAGGCTCCTCCGCTTCAAAAGCATCGGAAGGAGCAGGAGGGGCAGCAACAGGAGCTGGAGGATAAACATAATTCTTCTGAAAATTCAAGGCTCGGGCTGGAGGTCCCTGAGCTGCCACTCTGAAGAAAGCATGACGGGCTGCAAACTCCTCTCCCTAAAACCGCAGGGGAGATGCGAGCTGAGGGGTCGCGCGGTCAGGGGTGTGACCGACGGTCAGAGGATCAGGGGTGGCGACCTGATCAGTCTGAGGGAGAATCCTTTGGGAGATCGCAGAAAGGAGTTGGTTCATGGACTCCAACTGCCGGGCGGTCTCACGGCGGGACTGCTCGAGGCGGGCTCGAAACGAAGCTCAAGGGCTTCCAGGGAGCTCGCGCTACCTGAAGGGGGCAGACCATCGACGAACTGATTAGGCTGATTCTCGCGGTCTGACATCTTGTCTGCCCGCTGGTTCACCTACACACTCCGAATTTGAAGGTCGCGTGTTCGTTATGTTGGCACAAAAATTTTACCTCCAAGATTCACACTTAAAAGAGATGAGGGGAAACTGCGGAGTGCAGGTTACTCGGGATGAAGGATGCTGAAGGAGAGATCTTTGAGGGGAAAACTGCTTTGATTGATCTCAAAAATGATTACAGAGGGGGTCCAAAATAGGTAAGGGTGAGAGGTAGAAAAGTGACAAAATTCGAGACCGCTTGCACATGTCCTAAGCTGGAGGCTCAAAGCAAATGTCCATTTTCTGGTACCCCTACCCCTCTATTTATAGACGCGGGGGCCTGCCCAAACGCGCAGGTCCAAAAATTACGGGCTGCCGGGGTACAGGAGAACCGGGGCAGAGAAGAGAGGATACATGAGGTGCAAATAGCAAAAAAGAAAGAAAAAATCATACCTTGCGGTCTCGTTGGAGCCTGGCCGCTTGTGACTTAGGAATTCTGCCGGAGAGGAGACAGACGGTCTAGGCGGTCTCAGAATATCGAGACCGCCGGGAACGATAATTCTGACCGAAAAGGAGAGGTTGCGGACTTCCGGACAATGAATGACACCTGAAAGTAGTAAGTTGCTCAAGTGCACCTCTTATTAAAAGATTTTACTTATTATCATTACATATTTGTTTAAAGAATGTGGTGTTATACTTATTTTGCATGTTTTTTTCTTTTGATATTTTGCCTATAATCTGCTTTAATCTAAAAGCCATCTCTTATTAAGCAAATTAAAATAAAAACATGGGTGGCTTAAATAAAGTTTACTTTGTTTGCTCCGTTAGCATTTTGTGGCTCTATTGAGCCAATTCTCAATTCCTTGTTTTGCCTTAATTCATGCAACTTCTTCCTTGACACTTTTTTCCATCCTTCTATAATATTAATATTTTATCATGCAAATGATGGCAAGTAAAATATGTAGCTGAAAATATTAATGAGGAGCAGCTTATCTATTATTCTCGATCAAATCTGAGAACATTACTGAATCTTTACAGATGCATTATGAGCACATATGAAGATGGTACCATGAGGACACTAAGCCTGACCAGGATAGCAAATGACACGCCTGTTACTGGTGAACCGTTCTCTGCAAAGCAGCCTGGAGTGCACTGTCAGTCATGTTCGATGTTTGCGATATGGAGCGTCCATGTATCTCGTAGCACTGGTATCTTTTATCTTATTATAATTTCTTGTGCTGTAATCCCCCCCCCCCCCCCCCCCCCCCCTATTTCGTCTTTCTCCTTGAATGCTTAACGGAGGGTATACCTGGAAATTCACTTGCATTGCGGAGTTAGAAAAAACATTTTTTTATAGCAGCTTATTGTTGATTTCTATGTAACCATATTCTCAAAATCTTATGCAACCCCTTGACGTTGCCTGAGCATTAGGTAAACCACGTAAGTTTTTTATGTCGTGTGTGTGATTATGTGTTTTGATTATTTTTTTCTTTGCTCAATTCTCTGTAAGACCTTGCATGCTTTTATGTTTTTAATCAACCATCGCACTAGTATAAGATTGTTTCTATTAACCTACACTCAAAAGAGACGCCGCTCGAGTCGTCTGACTTTGCTACATCTATCAGACGACCAAATGGTCGCGAAAGAACATGGGTCTATATACACCACTTCCAGTACCACACCAGCCATGGGTGGACATCGGTATGGAATTTGTGCTCGGAATATCTTACACCTTGCATAATCACGATTTTATCCTTGTCGTTGTCGATCAATTTTCCAAAATGTCTCATTTCATTGCATGCAGCAAGACTGCCGATGCGTCACACGTCACATCATATCTTTCAACTTCACGATCGACCCATTGGAACCGCTCGAAAATTAAATGTCAAGCGAATAGGTTCTTGCTTGATTATCAAAAGGATTGGAACAAATGCTTATGAACTAGATATTCCGCAGAGTATGAGAATTTCACATGTATTCAACATTGAAGATTTGACTCAATTCTTCGAGCCACACAACTATATGTACCATTTGCCACCGGCCACCTCAGCTCTTCAGGCACAACCTTCACCTACTACTTCACTATAGCCCCAGCTCTCGCTTACTACTTCAGTACATCCCCAGCCATCGTCTACTACTTCACTACAACCCCAACCTTCGCCTACTGCTACACACTCCCAACCTTCGTCTACTTCTCCTACACACTTCCATCTTTCACCTACTACTTCACTACAACCCGAGCCTTCGACATTGATTGATCATCCAGCTACAGTCCCAACTTTCCACAACAGTACCACTCTCCGACACAGGCTTCACCTTCCACAGACACCACACTTTTTGACGTCATCATTGAGATCGTGGCCCATGAGTTTGTATTAGCACCTGACAGGTCCGATACTTGGTTCATTGGCAGGGCCGCACTTTTATCGACGACACATGGATCTCCGCAGTTGAACTCGAAAGACTGCCCCAGCCCTACGACGACAGTATGATCATCTCCATTCTTCGGAGATGAATGCTTTTGGGATGGGGGGAGTTGATGGGGATGGGATCATGCAACACGGCCCTTGAGGGTTTACTCGTGTCGACCAAGGACCCAGTGATGATTGAGACCGCTTATCACGAGCAAATCACTGATCAAAATATTTTATGTTCTTTATATTTTTTTCATATTCATTTTATTTGTTTTTGTTTTTGTTTTGGGGGTTACAATGAATGAAGACTCATGACCGTTCATTGTCTCTCTCTAGTCTATAAATAGGGTTAGAGGGATCCATGAATGGCTATTGAAAGGTAGAGCAAAGAACGCCTCATTATGATCACTTAGTGCCGAAGCCGGAATTTCAAGTGGGAACCTTGGACACTCTCCTCTCTCCCCCTTCCCAAACCAGCTGAATGCCCCATTTGTTTTCCCCACTACCCACAACCGACCACCCCCTCCTTTCTTCTCCTTTACCCTTCCCTTGGCCGGCCTCTTTTCCCCACTCCCTCCACCATCAACAACTGGCCATATCCCTTGCCTCCACAGCCGTCCACCTTCCCTCTCCCCACACACTACTAACAGCCGACCGCCTCCTCCCACTCCCATAAACCACCAGCTGGTTTCCTCTCCAACCTCTCAGCATACTCCTCCGAAACCAGCCACAAAACCCATCCCATTTCCCTCCACTTTCTGCTTTCCGTCGAACGACGGAAACCTCCTCCGGCAACCTCCGTCAAGCCTCCATCACCACTCTAACGCCCTTCATTTTCAGTTTTTTGGTGATCGTCAAAAACCACCTCCGGCCAGCCACCACCCTCCCACCACCATCATAACTACCATATCACCTCCCCACTACCCCACTATCCCATATCACCTCCTAAATTCACTCTACCCCTCCCATTTCTCCACTTCCCAACTATTCCCATACTTCTCTCATTTTGAAGCCACTCCCCACATCTCCAACCAAGTGCCCCCCTCCCACACAACTTCATCCTACAACCGGCCACAACCTCCCATAGCTGCCCGTGAGTCTCCTATCCTCCAGGCCCCCTTTCTCCACTGTTTCGGCTCTGTCCAGGAACTAAACTGCTGCCTACTTCCTGGCAACTCCTTGCAGCCTACCAGAATTTCTCCAATTCTGTCCCTCCAAACCTCCACTACTCTGCCAATTGTATCGAGAGGTCTCTCCCAGAAATTTTCACCTCTCTGCCCCCTCCCTGAATGCGGATTGCTGTCCAAAATTGAATCTGGACTGGAAATTCCGCCTCCCCTCCTTGTCAGCCAGCCCCCTTGTTGTCCCCGTGTGCTGCCAGCACCTCTTGGACCTTCTTTCCACTCCACCACAGCCTCCTCTCTACCCCCTAGCTGGCTGCGAGTCTCCTCCAAACCCCTCCACATCCCTAGCCCATTTCTGGCTGCCCCAAACAGACCACCAGCCCTTCCCAGCAACTGCTTTCCCTCATCCAGCCTAGCAGCAGTCCAATCCAGCAGTTTGGCTTCCTGGGAAACCAGATCCAGCCTTATTCCCTCATTCCGGCTACTGGAGACTAGCCAGATACCCGCCAAGCTTTCTATGCTTTAGTTTTGTAAGTCTTTAAGTTGGTTGTCATTTATTTTTGTTTTGACTTGTGTGTTCATTCTCTACTTGAGGTGGTGTCTACTTGTATTATTTGTTACCACGTCTTTTGTAACTTTGTATTATTAAGTTATTTGATTGCGAGCTTTCTTGCATTTATACAACTTTACTTGTCTTCTTGGTTGTTAAGTTTTAACTACTGTGACCTATCTAGTATTGTGATTTATAAAAAAGAATCATTATTGAAAGTTAAATCGTCGGTTTTGAGTCTACATTTAGAAACCACCCCTTAACCTCTATAGGACCATCCTGCGTCACTTGTTTTGCCTTAATTCATGCAACTCCTTTAGTGACACTTTTTTACATCCTTCTATAATATTAACATCTTATCAAGCAAATGATGTGCAAGTAAAAAAAATGATATGCAAGTAAAAAAAAATGATGTCCAAGTAAATATATATATATACACACGAGTGACAGTGCACGGCCCCACGTGACAGTACTCGGCCCGCGCCCGACGGGCTTCGCCCTTCCCCGGCGGGCTTCGCCCTTCCCCGGCGGGCTTCGCCCTTCCCCGGCGGGCTTCGCCCTTCCCCGGCGGGCTTCGCCCTTCCCCGGCGGGCTTCGCCCTTCCCGGCGGGCTTCGCCCTTCCCCGGCGGGCTTCGCCCTTCCCCGGCGGGCTTCGCCCTTCCCCGGCGGGCTTCGCCCTTCCCCGGCGGGCTTCGCCCTTCCCCGGCGGGCTTCGCCCTTCCCCGGCGGGCTTCGCCCTTCCCCGGCGGGCTTCGCCCTTCCCCGGCGGGCTTCGCCCTTCCCCGGCGGGCTTCGCCCTTCCCCGGCGGGCTTCGCCCTTCCCCGGCGGGCTTCGCCCTTCCCCGGCGGGCTTCGCCCTTCCCCGGCGGGCTTCGCCCTTCCCCGGCGGGCTTCGCCCTTCCCCGGCGGGCTTCGCCCTTCCCCGGCGGGCTTCGCCCTTCCCCGGCGGGCTTCGCCCTTCCCCGGCGGGCTTCGCCCTTCCCCGGCGGGCTTCGCATCTTTATAAATTCTGCATTATATTATATATATGATTTATTATAAATAAATAAATATATAACATATATCAATAATTTTATATGTAATATCTATATATAATTTATGTATTTTATAAATTTTATATGTAATATATATATATATAATTTATTATAATTTATGTTTTTTTTATAATTTATGTGCACATAAATCAAAATGGATTCTTGGGTCTGCCCTCTCTGATGTCTTTGGCTTTGATTTGAGGGCATGATTCCGCAGCAAACGCGACGGTATAGGGGGCCACTATTTCAGTGGTACTCTGTGAGCAGCCACTTTGTGCATTTATTGTCAAAGGTTAGGTCTTTCTCCTCTTAGAGAAGCCACTTTGTGCATAGTGCCAAAGGTTAGGTCTGTTTCCAATCTTCCCCCGCCCATACCCCCAGTGATTGGGGACTATATGGGTTCTGTTGTTGTTGTTGTTGTGATTATACGTTTTTTTTAAATCCCGATCGGAGCCTTCCCCCCTTTGCCGTCCGCCGCTGCCGCCGGAGCCACCGCCTGCCTGACCGGAGCCCACCGGCGAGGTCGCCGGACCCCGGCGAACCTGCCGGGGTTAGTCCGGCACCCCGACAGGTTCGCCGGGGTCCGGCGACCTCGCCGGTGGGCTCCGGTCAGGCAGTCGGTGGCTCCGACAGTGGGCGGCAAAGGGGGGAAGGCTCCGATCGGGATTTCATCGGGTATAGGAATTTCTGCAAAGCCAAATATGGCTATTCGCAGGCCATGTAAAACCGAATATTGCTATTTGCAGCCCAGATCGTCATGATCCTGAGATTGAATTTGTGGTTCTAATTTGGCCTCAAGATGGGCCGAAATGTATTTCTTTATATAATTTATATATATATATATATATATCTTTATTATATAAGGGAATATAGCATTCTCCATGCTCTTACCATAGATTTAATCTCAGTCGTCCAAAATTTCCGCCGCCTCCTAAAATAAACTGTGGTTTCGGTGGTTCGTAAACAACCGAAATAACCTCTCCATCCCTCCGCCACAACTCATTCTCGGTCGCTCACGCTGCTACTCCACTCCGCCTTCCTGCATTTCCGCCTCCCCTACAACAGACGACGAACCAGGCTCTCCCCTCCGCATCCCCTTCAACTGGCGGCGATCAACTAATACCGAATCTACACACCGCTCCACTCCATTTACGCTGCAGTCCCTCTTCGTCTTCCGAAAAATACGACTTAGGTATGTTCGCTCTCTTCTACAAGACATGCCCTCTTCATCTTCTCCAACTCCAGCTTCCTTCATTTCTTCTACAGTCCCTTGCATCTGCCTCTGGAAGCTCCCGCCAAAGCCACCAGGCCCTTACTTCCTCCAGCGATTAACCAACAATTTCTGCTGTTAACCAGCGATTTACACCTTCAAACACACTTCAACTTCAGGTATGTTCTGAAATTTTGTCATAGTTCAAGGGTTAGTGTCGTTCAAGGACAACCCAATGGTAAACTTCAGGAACGTTCTGAAATTTCACTGCTTATTCTATATTCTATGATTTCTATTTGAATCATATGGAAATCAAATGAAATTTTATAAATATGTAAGAGCTTTTCCATAGACCCGCTATTATGTTTTGGTGAGAAATAGACCTCCTATACTTTAGTAAAATAATCTGCCTGAATCTGTCCTCTACTCAAGTATCCTACTGGACTGCCCTCTTCGTGTTTGTCAAAATGCCCAAATCATAACGAAATGTTCTTTTTTGCTTCTTAGCACTCGGTGTATGTATTTGGAGAATATATACGATCTACTGTATATTTTTTTTATTTTTTTTATTTGTGCATTTGTTTGAATATTAACTTCAAGTTCTGTAACAAAATGTTATATGCGCCCTCGCAAATAGTAGAAAAGGTAGAGTAAGATGGATTGAAATCAGAAGATGTGCTAGAATTATATTTTAGACTTCGACATTTTCTTAGCTACCTCAATATTTTCCTATACGGTTTCTCTATGTTGCGTGTGCTTGATATATGCATTATGCCACATATCGACCTTACATATCAAGCATGACGATGCATTATGCCACATTCTCGAGTTAGGCTGGGAGGCAAAAAAACTCATGCCTGAGTTTAAATGCATTTGGATGGGTAATTTTTTTGGTTGTAAAAATGTCATGTTGTGGTTTGTTAGATAATTTATTCATTTCTCAAATTTCTAAGATTTATTTTATACCAATTCAGAAGACTCAAAGTTTTGTCAGCATATTAAACATGATTTCAGCATATTAAACATGATTTCACCCCTATTAAGCTTATATCATTAATCATGATTTCACCCATATTAAGCTTATATCATTAATCATGATTTAACCCATATTAAGCTTATTTCTTTAATCATGATTTAACCCATATCAAGCTTATTTCTGTAATCATAGGATGCCACCCCTACCTCTCATTCCGACAGCAAATCCTCTTCAATCGCTCCAACGTTGCCTTTCAATTCGTTGCCTCCGCCGGCAATTGAAGCTGCTACCGCCTCCGCCATTCTAAGCCCTAGCCTTTGTCGTTGCTTTAGCCGTTTCCGCCGCCTCCATAGTAACCCGTTGCTCTTCGCCGTTTCCACCACCTGCATTCCGTTGCCTTCACCGTTTCCGTAGCCTCAATTCTGTTGACTCCCATTTTTTTGTTTCCGTTGCCTGCATTTTAGCCTGTTGCCAGCACCGCCGCCTGCAGTGTCAACCTATACATCGGCTGTCTGCAATCAAACATATTGCAATCGAACATATTGAATGCCGCCGCCTTCGTCGAATGTCGCAACCTCCGCCGAATGTCGCCGCCCCCGCCGAATGTTGCCGCCCCCCCCCCCCCCCCCCCCCGAATGTCGCCGCCCACGCCGAATGCCGCCACCTCTTCCGAATGTCTCCGCCTCTGTCGTATGTCGCCGCCCCCGCCGAATGTCGCCGCCCCCGTCGAATGTCGCCGCCCCCGCCGAATGTCGCCGCCACCGCCGAATGTCGCCGCCACCGGGGAATGTCGCCGCCCACGCCGAATGTCTCCTCCCACGTCGAATACCGCCTCCCCTTTTGAATGTCGCCGCCCCCGCCGAATGTCGCCTTCTTCGGGCCGTAGGCCCGTGCCTATCACTTATATATATATATATATATCTTTAACTACTGTATACAAGAAGTTGCCTTTGGTGCAACATTCAAAATTGCCAAATATAGCCTCATTCTTTTATTCCAATGACTTAACATATATTATGAAAAAAATGGAAATTTATAAAATATAATGGCTATTTGTGTAATTCCACTATATCCCTATAATAAAAATAATGATGGAAATTCATAAAATCCAAAAGTTTTTTAGTAGACCTACACCTACTATGGTAGGTTATCATTAGACCTAGGTTATCATTAGAGCTACTTTAAAATGATTTTTTGTTAAAATATAAATATTTTTGAAAAAAAATATTAATTAATTTTTTGTGCGGTCATTTTGAGTACTCATATGTATATGTTCCGACGGGGGCGGGCGAAGCCCGCCGTTGCCGGCCAGGTACTGTCGCGCTTGGCAATAGGTGCGGAGCCCCGTGCCTATCACTCGTGTGTATATATATATATGAGTAGCTTATCTAATTATTCTCGATCAAATCTGAGAACATTACTAAATCTTTACAGATGCATTATGATCGCATATGGAGCGTCCATGTATCTCGCAGCACTGGTATCTTTTAGCTTATTTATGATTTCATGTGTTTATATGCCTTGAATTCTAATTTGTTTGGAGCAAGTTTAGACGACCCCCCTTTTCGTTTATGTATACATTGGATTGTATTTTATTTCGGCTTTCTCCTAGAATTTCTTAACAGAGGGTATATCGGGAAATTCACTTGTATTGCGGAGTTATAAAGAAAACATTTTGATAGCAACTTATTGTTGTTTTCTTTGTAATCCTATTCTCCATAGTGAAAATCTCATGCATCCCTTTGAGTTAGCCCCAGCATTGGGTGCACCATGTAAATTTTATTTGTCGTGTCTGATTATGTGTTTCAATTATTCTTTTTTCTTTGCGGAATTATCGGCTAGACCTTGCATTGTTTTCTGTTTTTATCAAACAAACATTAAGGATTTGTTATGGTCGTTATTTCGTGTCTGTTCAGTCGGATGCATAAGGTTTGAGTAAGTGCATTAAAATGAACTCCGTAGGAAACTATTTATTTATTTGTTTATCTACTTTAGTTTTAATCAATCTAACCATCAAAGATATTGCCTAAATGTTTAAAATGCTTGTTTTTTTTTCATTAATTATTTCATCAAATTGAGAATTTAGTCATTATTTTGTTTAATATTTTATTAATTCAAATTTTATTATGTAAAACAAAATTTTAATTTATTATTTTGACTATTTGGTGATTGTTTGCTTCTTATTCTCAGTTCAACATGGATATAAGTTTTCAGCATGCATGTCTTCATTCTTATTTGTATTTATCTTAATTATTATCTTGATGATGTATTTATATCCATTATGCTAATCTAATTTGCTGAATTTGTTTGTGAATCAGGTCTTGCTGCCTACTGTAGTTCGGATGGTTGCATTCGGTACTTTCAGGTAATTAGTTTATTTTATTGCAACAAAGAATATTTTTGTTGGAATAAGGTCTATTAATTTCTTGCATAATAATAATATTATAATGATAATAGTTTATTAGCATATCTAATTATGCCTTTATATGCAAATTTGCATTCTCTCTTAACAAATTTTAGGGTTCTCTCCCTCTCTAGCTTACGTCGAAAGCCGTTGACAAAGATGCAAGTCGATATCGTATGCCGCACTTCCTTTGCGGGTCATTCGTCGATGAAGGTTCAACTCTTGGGATCAATACCCCCGTGGCAACTACTCCTTTACCTAAACAACTGTTGCTAGCTTCAAAGGCGACTCATGAGGCAAGACGAACAGATTCGTCCGCATTAGGTGTGGATAAAATAAAGAATCTTAATTGCTGGGGAACAAAATAGAGATTTTTTTGGCTAATTTTCTTTCATGCTTTATTCAGCTCTATATTGTCCTGATAATAATGGAGCAAGCAAGAATTGCAACGAGACGAAGTTAAAAGAAGGCGGAAAGATTGCGAGTTTTCCTCACAAGAGCGTGGCTGTGCACAAGGTCAGATGGAACATGAATAAAGGTAGTGCAAGGTGGCTATGTTATGGCGGTGCTGCCGGCATCGTACGGTGCCAGGCTATCCCTCCTAGATCTAACAATTGGAGTTAGCTATGGCATGGATTTGTTTTTTTATTTATTTTTATTTGTCCATGTTCCATCACTAATCTTATGTAATATATTATTGGCAAAACCTTAGTTTATTTAGTTTAATTGTTAGGTTTTATGTTGATAAGAACCCTTTTGTTATTATTGGGACTGCAGAATGCCTGCCATTTGTGGATTATGATCATAGAAAATGATTCCAGATGCCGATCATGAAAAATGAAATTACGATGATTTTAAGATTTCGGGCTTAGAATTTATGGATTATTTTGATTTATTGTCAAAGGTTAGGTCTTTCTCCTCTGAGAGAAGCCACTTTGTGCATAGTGCCAAAGGTTAGGTCTGTTTCCAATCTTCCCCCGCCCATACCCCCAATGATTGGGGACTATATGGGTTCTGTTGTTGTTGTTGTTTGATTTAACAACAATCATCTTCTTTTTTAGATCGTTTGATCACCTATATCACTGTTGCAAATTTGTAGGTGCGGAAAAATTTGCTGCAGATCTTTTAATCACCTTTAGTTTATTTTAAAGAGATTGGCAATCGTACAATGTTCTCGCTTAAGGCTCCGTTTGTCGCGGCGTGGCGTTTTTTCTCCGATGAGCTTGGAGAGAAAAATCAATCTCATTGAATGCATGTTTGGCATGACAATGGTTATGATCGCCGCCAAGAAAATATTACTAGTTTTGAACATAAAGTGGATGAGGTTCCTTAGGTGAGGTGGGTGTTTTCGAACAATGGTTCATAACCACTGCTTTCATGACCGCCACTTCAGGTGTCTCAATACAAAAGCCACAGTTACGTAAAGCAAGATTTGTATGCAAAAGGGGTGAAATCAGGTGAAAGGTGTAGCAGTTGGAAATTTCAATTATGGTCCGTTTGATTGTACAGAGTTGACGTTTGATATTTAGTCTTTTGTTAGGCTAAATAATAAGAAATTTATTGATCTCTTCGTAAGTTTTCTAAAAAATTTAAGGATGATCTAAAAATTTTGTGAAGAAACTTCCACAAATATTTGCAAACAATTTGATGACCTTTATTTTTCCAATGACGCTGGTAAAGATTTTTGGAAATTCAACAGCAAACTGTTGATGGGCTTTCTGAAAAAGAATGATTAAATGACTATTGTTTTTCTATGGGTCTATTGTGATGGCCTACTGCCTCTTCTCATTGTTTCGGCGATTTGATTTGTACTTACTGAATCGTGAGAATGATAAGCGATTGTGGAAAATATATATAAGCATGGGAGTGTCATAATTTATTGAATAATTCCTCAATCCGAGGTAGTGGGTAATTGTTTTCGCTTGTTAACAGGTTGAGATCCTGGTAGTCGATACAGGGCGGTGAGTCTCGCCCCTCTTCACAAGCAAAGCTGGTCCCTAAGGAGAAGCGCTTGGCTGGACAAATCCATCGTCGACAAGCTCTTATAACTTCGCACGAAACTCTACTAGTTCCTTTGGTGCCATCGTGCAGGGTGTTCGAGAGACGGGTTGAGTCCAACGACTAACTCTACCTTGAAATCCAGGTCTCGAAGAGGCGGAAGTTCGAGCAATTTTGGGGGGAAGACTTCGGGGTAATCCCGAACTACGGGTACCTCTGACATCGCTCGCTGATTATCTGTCATATCAAAGTATATCATGTAGACTTCTTCTCCCTGCATCGTTGCCTTACAACTTGAATTGGCAATAGAATCATTTGGGAAACTGATTGTATTCATCTAATGATAATGATTTGGTTCTCAGATGGGTTGACTTTCCAGTAGTAGATACAAGGGAGGAAAATTTCGTCCTCCTTCATAAACAGACCCACCCTGGAGAAGAGCTGGACCGACAAATCTAGTGTCGACAAGCTCTTGTAGCCGCAGGCAAAACTCTGCAAGTTCCTTCGGTGTTATCTTGTAGGGTGTTCGAGAGATAGGTCGATCTACAACGACTAACTATATCTTGAAATCCGCGTCACGATGAGTACATGGTCATCTCTCACCGATCATCTGCTATCTCGAAGTATGTCTGTAGACTTCTTCTCCCTGCATCGATGCCTTGACAGCTTGAATTGGTGATAGAATCATTCGAGAAAATGACAATATACCTATAATGATAATGATTCAATCTTGGATGGGTGATGTGTAATCTCTTTTGTCTTGCAATTGATCTGAACGACGTACACGATCAACTAGTCCATGTTCAGAATCAAATCAAAATCTGAGATTCTTAGGTTGTCATGATAATCTCAAGGTTCTCGTCGTTCAAGCATACCATGAAGGCGCACTTATCAGACGAAAGCATTTCTGAACCATCAGGAAACTGAACATTTAAGGATAGTCCAGTGAAGTGTCTAACCCTGACTAAATCTAGTATGAAATCTTGGGACACATAGGAGTGACTAGCCCCATTGTCGAACAATGTCCATGCTGATTAATCGCTTACAGTTAGGACACCTAAGGAGGTATAGTGTTATTGTTTGATCTATGCTAGGCTCACGAGGTTTACAAAGCAAAGTGTCATGTAAAAAGTCCAATTAAAACTTAAAATAAACATACCAGTCACCACAATATGCGGTTCATGACCTTGTTGAAGATCGAGAGCATATGCCTGTTGTGTTTCTTAATAAGGGTTCCTCTGCTCGGGTTTTCCCTAATAGGCACCACCACAAACTCTACCTCCACCCCCATTGAATTGCAGGGAGTCCTTAACGTCCATTTTCGTTGGGCACTGGGCTCTCACATACCCAGGATGGTGGCATAGGTAGCAATTTCATATGAAAATTCCAGATATCCCTTTTGGAGCCTATGGTGACTGTTATGGCTCTACAGGTGGTGGTCGATGCTCTGGTCTCGGATTTTGATGACCGCGACTGATATTTCTCTTTCTTCCTTGGAATATGCCGCATTCGGGAGGTGTTCTCTTTGATTTGTATCATAATCATTGGTGTTTGAGGCCGAGTCTCAGATGTTCTTTTCCTCCTTTGGACTGTGAGTTGCTCCGCCTTCAATGTTTTTGCCAACTGTGCAATGTTAGCAAAGGTAGAATATGTCGCCATGATAAGGTGTTAGGTAACAGTTCACCGACAACCATTTCCTAAGGTGACCACCTGGAGAGCTAAAGCTCCACTGGACATTGTGATGTATGAGCACCGACATCACACATATCTCTATCAGGTATGAAATATTTCCTTCTTCTAGTAGATGATTTCTCACACTATATGTGAGTTTTCCTTTTAAAGCAAAAAATAAAAAGTTCTTCGAGAAATTCTCTCAATTTATGAAGAAAGCTGAGATACAGTTTGAGAGAAAAAATCTCATCAGAAAATATCATGAGGGGGAAGTTCTGCTATGAACAACTTATCAATTTTTGCAAGATCCATGAAATCGGAAGAAACACCATTGTTAGTTGGATCCCACAACATAATTGTGTATTAGAAAGGAGGAATAGAAGCATTGTTGAAATGGCATGTGGTCCATGATTTATGATAAGCAACTATCAAAAGAATTTTGGGCTAAAGTAGTCCAAATAATAGTCTATCTGCTAATAGATCACGAACAACGATATTACAAACATCCACACCATATAAAGCCTTGTTTCAAAGGAAGAGATCAATCATTTTAATTTTTTGGATCTCTTACTTTTCCTCATGTACCAAAACAGTGCAGGACAAAGCTAGATGAAAAACTGTAAAATGTGTATTCATTTGATATAGTTTGGAATCAAAAAGATATAAAGTATATAATCATCATACACTAAAATTTGTGATCGCAAGAGATGTTACCTTTGACGAAGAAGGGAGATGGAATTGGAATGAAGTCCTTCCAGCTACCCTGCAATCAGCTCCTCAACAAGAAATGGTCGAGGATGAGGATAATCCTTTCTCTCATGACTCCTCCCAGAACCTTGTGAGAAGTGATATTGAAGACTCAGAATACCACCGTGAGGTTTATCATCATCGTCAAGCCCCAAGAAAACAAGATCACTTGTGGAACTATATGAGACTGTGATGTTGCATTTTTCTTATCCGAGCCCAGAAATTATTCAGAAAGCAACCATTCTTCAGGGGTTAGAGCAATGAACGAAGAAATAAATCCATTGAGAAAAATGGACCTTGGAGCTTGACAGAAATGTTGGAGTTGGGGAACACTTCCGACTCTCTTGTTTCTCACACCGGGTTAGCCCACGTGAGCTTAGAGACGTCGGAGCGTGACTCTCTCCGATGACTGAAGTACCAGCGAACGCGGGGGTCCGGGGGCGGCGAGCCCCCGGCGGCCAAATTTCGGATTGTGATATCCGGGTGTGCGGATATCCGGGTTTCGGTTCCGTGGCCTATTTAAAGGCGTGTAACCCGGATCTTGGGTTAAGGTTCTTCTCAGCGGTTTTCGGCTGAGGGTTTTGGAGGCGTCTACGAGGAGTTTCATGGAGAGGCATTTCCGGCGGTGGTTCCTCCGTTTCTTGGCCAAAGAGAGGGGTGCGAGGTAGGATCGGTTTTGATCCTTGTAACCTTGTGTGTTTTGTAATCTTTTTGGTGAATACAAGAAGGTGAAGCGGAGGCGGGATAGGGGACGTAGCCCAGTTTTAGGTGAACCTCTTAAATTTGTGTGTTCTCTGTGATTTTTTCTTTGTTTTTCGTTCGAATCTCTCTTCTCGGCACCCCTCGTTTTTCTACATTTGGTATCAGAGGGAGGTTAGGGTTCCTGGCAATGAGTTCTGGTGGAGTGCGGACCGAGATAGAGAAGTTTGATGGAAGTCGGTTTGACCTATGGAAGATGAAGATGGAAGATCTATTGGTTGATTGTGATTTGTGGGGGGCAGTAACAGATTCACCACCGACCGACAAATTGACTTCAGAGGCGGCTACGGCCTGGACGAAATCCGATCGGAAAGCCAAGGGTTTGATTCGGTTATTCCTTGCAGATTCCAACTTAACAAATGTAATGGAGGAAACTTCGGCCAAAGGTCTATGGCGGAAGTTGGAGTCTCTCTACCAGAGTAAGTCTCTGGTGAATAAATTGTTACTGCGAAAGAAGTGGTACAATTTGAAGATGCAGGAAGGCGATTCTTTCTCAGAACATCTGACCAATTTCAACACTGTTGTGGGTCAGTTAATCTCTATTGGTGAGAAAATCACCGATGAAGATAGAGCCATTACACTACTATGCTCGTTGCCGGATTCTTGGGACAATGTGATTGTTGCCATCGGGGGCGATGGAGAGAAGGGGCTCTCAAGTGAGTCGGTGTGTGCTACTCTACTATCTGAGGAGACCAGGAGAGGAGGCTCTGAGAAGGCTAGCAAGGGCGCATTGAGTGTATCCAGATCCCGCCCTCAACGAAGGGATAACAAACAAGGTGGTTCTCGAGATAAGTCTCGGGGTAGATCCAAGAGCAGGGAGAAGGAGAAGAAGTCTATTCGGTGCTGGAAGTGTAATGAGGATGGACACGTGAAGTCTCAGTGTCCAAACAAGGCCATTCAGAAAAAGGAGGCAGCATCAACTTCAGGTACAAAGAAGGAGACTGATGGCGGTGACATGTACATCGCTGCTGCGTGTGTTGCTCAGAGAGACACAGATCTGTGGTATGTTGACACGGGAGCCTCATATCACATGACCCCTCATAGACACTGGTTCTGTGAGTATGAGAGGTTTGATGGTGGTGACGTCATGCTAGGAGATGATACTGCTGTGCAGATGTTGGGCGTGGCAAGGTGATGCTGAAGTTGTCAAATGGGATCATAAAGACTCTTCCGAACGTGATGCACATTCCGGGGATGAGCAGAAATTTGGTCTCGGTGGGATCTATGGCGGATGCAGGGGTGTATTTCAGTTGTGACAAGCACACATGCAAGATGACTAGAGGGGCAATGGTAATTGCCAACGGAGTTAGACATGGGACACTGTATAAACTACTTGCTGATACAGTGGTTCCAAGCGGGGCACTTATCTCTGAAGGCCAGAAGAATGATCAGGAGGAGCAGTCCAAGATATGGCATCATCGGCTTGGGCATATCAGTGAGAAGGCGATTTCGATCGTGGCATCGAGTCAGATGGTGGATGGTGTGCCGAAGTGCACCACAAGCTTTGGGTTCTGTGAGCATTGCCTACTTGGCAAACAGAACTGGGTTAGCTTTCATGGAACAGGCACGAGGGCAACTGGATTGCTGTATCTGATACATAACGATGTGTTTGGGCCGACTCCGACTCCATCTCTTGGCGGCGTAAGGTACTATGTATCTTTCACTGATGATCTTTCACGATATTCCTAGATCTATTTTCTCAGGTCCAAGACAGAGGTCCTAGACAGGTTCAAGGACTTCAAGAGCCTGGTGGAGAACCAGTTGGAGAGAAAAGTGAAAGTCCTTCGTTCTGATAACTGAGGTGAGTACTGTTCTGATGCTTTTGAGCGGTACTATACTGAGCAGGGTATTGCACGGAAGAAAACTACACCTTACACTCCAGAGCAGAATGGAGTGTCGGAGAGGCTGAACAGGACATTGATGGAGAAGGCCAGGTGCATGCTCAGTTGGGATGGTTTGGGGACGGAGTTCTGGGCTGAAGCAGTGGCTACTGCTAACCATCTGAAGAACAGGTCCCCTACTTCTGCAGTGGAGGGGTGTACCCCCTTTGAAGCCATTTTCAAGAAGAGGCCGAATCTGTCTTACGCTCGTGTGTTTGGGTGTGATGCCTATGTTCACATCCCAAAATAGAAGAGGGGAAAGCTTGATGTGAAATCTGAGAAGTGCATCTTTATGGGTTACAAAGAAGGTGTCAAGGGGTACAAGCTTTGGAGCTCGGTGACCAGGACTGTGACGTTCAGCAGAGATGTGGTGTTTCATGAAGTCAGTCCACAGGTTAGTACACAAGTTAGGAAGACAAAGGCTGCAGACGAGGAGACAGTGGGTAGGAGAATAGAAGTTGATTCTCAGATTGATGCTCAAGGGGCTACTACTGTTGGTGCTGAATCTGATTCCGAATTAGACGATCAAGAGACCGTGGACATTGATGTTGGGTCAGAAGATGAAGTTGATGATGTTCCACTTCTGAGGCTCTCGACGAGGGAGAGAAGGGCACCACTCTGGTATTCCCTTAGTGCTAGTGGGGCACATTACTGCCTTAACATGCTTGGTGAAGATCCCATTTCTTCCAGGGATGCTAGATCATGGGCTGATTCGAATCAGTGGGAGCTTGCTATGGTGGATGAAATGGATTCCCTGCGGAAGAATCAGACTTCGAGTCTGTGCAAGCTACCAAAGGGGAGGAAGGCCATTGGATGCAAATGGATCTTCAAGCGGAAGGTGAAGGCTGATGGAACTATGGAGAAGTACAAGGCAAGGTTGGTTGCAAAGGGTTTCTCCCAAGTTGAAGGTGTGGATTATGACGAGATCTTCTCGCCGGTAGCAAAGCTGACGTCGATCAGATTGGTTCTCTCTATTGCGGCGGCGCATGATTTAGAGATTGAGCAAATGGATGTGAAGACGACGTTCCTTCACGGGGATCTGGAGGAGGAGATATACATGAGGAAACCAGAGGGGTTCGAGGCCAAGGGAAAAGAAGATCTGATGTGCAGGCTGAAGAAGTCCCTTTATGGACTTAAGCAGTCTCCGAGGATGTGGTACCAGAAATTCGACACCTACATGCTGGAGTTGGATTTTGAAAGGTCGAATTCAGACCACTGCGTGTACTTCCAGAGGAAGGGAGAGCATTTTACTTTCTTGACACTTTATGTTGATGACATGTTACTGGTGGGAAATAGTGTCAGGATGATCCAACAGGTGAAGAAGTTACTCTTGGCCAAATTCGAGATGAAGGATTTGGGTCCGACAAATGTGATCTTGGGAATGCAGATTTCCAGAGACCGGAGCAAAAGGAAGCTTTGGTTAGGGCAGCAGAGGTACGTCGAAGAGGTGTTGAAGAAATTTAACATGGCTGACTGCAAAACAGTGGGAGCCCCTATGCCAGTTGGGAGCAAGTTGTCTGCTGAGATGAGCCCGAAGACACGTGGAGATCGAGGACATGACGAATGTTCCATATGCTAGTGATGTTGGGATCTTGATGTACGCCATGGTTTGTACCCACCCAGACATTGCTCAAGTTGTGGGAGTGTTGAGCCGGTATATGGCTAAGCCCGGGAAGGAGCATTGGAATGCTGTGAAGCGTGTATTCAGGTATTTCGCGGCACCTAAATTTTTTCTATCTGCTTTGAAGGTGCTGGTGATAGAGGAGTCCTAGACGTGGTTGGGCACATGGACTCAGATTGGGGTGGTGATTTGGATAGCAGGAGATCTACCAGTGGGTATGTGTTCACACTGTTTGGAGGTGCTATCAGTTGGATGAGTCGGTGGCAATTGTTGGATCTGTAGGCGCCCTTAGAGAGGGGGGGGGGTGAATAAGGGTTTTAAACATTTGTATGATTATTAAAGAAAATAAATCTCTATTGCTACCGCCAGCGGTAGTGTTACCGCTCGACGTTAGTGACAGAGAAATTAGCTTTCAGGTTAAGACAATGAAAATCAAAGAGCACGAATCATAGGTGAAGAAATAAACATATTTTCATCAATCATCAAATCGAAATACATATGTTTACAAAAACTTTTCCAATAACGCTTGGAAAGAGGCGACAAATGAAAAACTCTTTTTCGTTTTCTATACCGACCCTTCTCCCAAGGACCGGTTGGCTTTAGCCTGTCTCTCCCCGGACAAGGCCTCAAGCCGCTCTAGCCAATCTATCACCAGAAAGGCCTCGAGCACCCCCTTGATCTACTCCCTAGACCTAGTCGCCAACACAAGGCGAATTACTCCCTAAGTCCTACCCAGACCAAGTCGCCAACACGAGGCAAATTTCCCCCTAGTCCCCGCAAGGCCCCAGTCGTCGTGTGGCGAATTTCTCTACCGAATAAAAGATATAAAAATATTACAAATGAAAAAAATAACAACTAAAGACAAACTCCCTCTTAGGTTGAACTCAAAGATCTTGTAGACGGTGCGCCGAAGTAATCCTTTGAGTTGATGCGTGCGACCTTCTCATAGAATAAGCGTGTTGGTTCTTTCTTCGAGTTCCTTACGTTCACGAACGTTGACGGAGTTGTCTTGGCTGCTTCTGAAGGCTCCACGAGTGCTCTGAAATAAGGCTTCAATTCGTTCTGCAACAACCCCGCATAATGGAGGAAGCACCGCTCTTTAAATAGATTCGACAGCTACCGCCTGCGCTAGTACTACCGTCCCGCGATAATGACACGACGGGCACAGGATCGTGGCAGTTAAGGCAACTTCTGAGCGCAAACGGTTGTGACAGCCTAGCGTGCCGCGGTAACACTATCGCCCCGCGATAGTGCGATTTCCTTCCTTCAGCCAAAATCTCTTTCCAAATTTGCCCCTCAATCAACTGCAGACGGGATGTTTCCAAAAGCTACCGCCGGGCGTTAGACCTAGCGCGCCGCGATAGTACTTGCCAAACATAGCGACCCGTCGACATTCCTTTTTCTCCACTTTCCTTTTTGTCAATAGTTTCCATATATGCTAACGTCAGCATCAGTGCTAACGCTCCGCGGTAGGTCATTTCGTCGGGCGCATCTTCGTCGAGCTGACCTCAGCTTTCGTCGATCTCAATCTGGTTCGTCGAACGGAAACTTGTTTTCGTCGATCTCAATCTGGTTCGTCGAACGACATCATTTTCTTCGAACACCATTTTGTCTTTCGGACGCTAGCGCCAGCGTTAGCTCTAGCACGCCGCAGTAAAGCATGCGGCGCGCTATTGCCTAAATATGTGTGCCAGGCTATTGCCTAAAGTGGCTACCGCCCGACGTCTATTCAAAGAGCGATCCTCCTCCTCTTAGCGGTGCTGATAGACGAAGAATAATAAGCTACCACTCCTGAACTTTCACGTGAGCCTCCTCCTTGCAGTCAAGAGAACTTCATCGATGCTCATGAATGCTAAGAACTTGAAGATGGTTCGATCGCGATGACAACATCTTCAAGTTCATTTTTTTAGGGAGTTCTTCTATGTTTTAGTTTTTCTTATTGCTGATTGTAATTATCATTATTATCGGTACAAAAATCCGCCCTTGTTGGCGACTAGGGCCTTGCAAGGACTAGGGAGAACTCGTCGCGTGGGTGTGGCGACTAGGTCTAGGGTTAGATCTAAGGGGCAGATTGAGGCCTCATCTGGGGAGAGATAGGCTAGAGCAAACCGGTCCTTGGGAGAAGGGTCGGTATAGAAAACCCAAAGTGTTTTTAGGTACGCCTCAATTCCAAGCATCATTGGGATCAAATTTTGTAATCATTCTTACAACAATAATATTACAGCTTTTCTCTAGTATTGATTCATTCTCTTTGATCCTTGAAATCTAAATGAAAAGGGAGTTCTCTTCCACTAACGTTGAGCGGTACCTCTACCGTTGGCGGTAGCAACAGAGTCTCCATCTCTCTGCTTTGAGTACTAATGTATTGCAAAAGTAAAAAAAGCAGTGTCTTGAGTGAAATAAGTCATAAAATATATTCAACATATATCTAAAATTGCACTTAAGCACAAAAGTTTTTAAAACTCTTAATCACCCCCCCCCCCCCCCCCCCCCCCCCCGCCACCCCTCTAAGGGAGCCTACAAATCCAACAAGTGGTATCAGAGCTAAGTTATTCCAAAATGGACTAACAACCGGGAATAATGGCGCTCCATGATCTCGCTTTTCAGGAGGGGCAAGGGATAAGTAGACCTCCACTTTTCACTAGATATGATTACAATTACTGGAGAACGTGCATGCATTATTTTCTAATGAATTTAGATTTAGATGTATGGACTTAGGTAAAACAACTCTACACTACTCCTACATATGTAGTGGGAGATGTAATCATGGAAAAGCCTAGAGATAAATGGGATGATGGGGATAATAGTAGATGCAAAAATAATGCTAAAGCAATGAACGCACTATTTTTCTCTTTAGATAGAACTGAATTCATTCGAGTTAGTGCTTGCGAAATTGCTTACGATATCTGGAATTTATTATAACTAACTCACGAAGGTACTTTGCAGGTTAAAGACTCAAAGCTATTCCAACTAGAGTCAGAGTTTGAAAGGTTCAGAATGGATCCAGACGAGGATGTAGACTCGATGTGCACTCGCTTCACTAAGATCATCAATGCCTCAAAGATACTCTAGAAAACCTTCTCGAATGGTGACTTGGTGAGGAAAATCCTTCGGTCACTCCCTCTGAAGTACAATCTGAAGGTTATGGCTATCTCTGAGTCACATGATCTAAGACGACTCCATATTGAGAGCCTCAGTGGGAATCTCAAAACTCATAAGGTGGAACTCAAAATCCAAGATGAAGAATACAACAAAGAATCGAAGAAGAAAGTCTTGGCTCTATAGTCAAGAAAAGAGGGTGATGATGACGAGGAGGATCAAGAAAGTCTTTTTGTGAAAAATTTCACAAAGTTCATGAAGAACTCGGAAAGAAGGAACACTTTCCGTAAGTATTTCTGAAAAGGCTCATCATCCAAAATGGAGAAAAAGGAGTAAACAAACGACAATGACGACCGACCTCCACCAGAGTGCTTCCATTGTAGGAAGATCGGGCATATATGATGTTAGTGCCCAAAGTACCTGAAAGAACAAAAAGAAATGCGGCACAAAGAAAAAGAAAAGGAGAATGTTCTGAAGTCGGCAACATGGGATGACTCTTCATCCGAAAGCTCGAACGGCTCTACTTCAAGAGACGATGAAGAGGCAAATATGTGCCTCATGGGAAGAAGTCAAGAATCTTCGAAAGATGATTGCATTGTCCAAAGTGACACTGAGGTACTTCCTTCTTCTTATGAAGATATCTATATTGAATATATGAAAACCTGCAAATTCTTCAGTAAAAGTCTAAAAGATCTTGATCTATTAAAAACTGAAAATAAAATACTTTTAAAGCAAAATCAAAAGTTAACTAAGGAAGTAAAATCTTTGGGAAAAGAGAAGGGTTCTTGCCAAGAGAATGATCACATCTTGGCAAGTATAAAAGAACTAGAAAACAATCTTTCTAAGGCTCTCTCAAATATTGAATCTCTTACAAAACAAAAGGGAGACTTAGAAAGAAGCTTAAAAACTCTCTTTCTCAAATTGATAATGGAAAGAAAATTTTTGCAAATAGGTGTGGAAATCTAGTAAAAGAAAATACTCTCTTAAAATCCCAGATCCATGACTTGAGCATGCCTATAGAAAAATTCAAAGTTGGCCAGAAGACCCTTGACATGATTTTGGGCAACCAAAGGCATGGAAGTGCAAAATATGGGCTTGGGTATGACTCTGGAAGTTACCGCCCGGTGATATCTTTTATCGTTGGTGGTAGTAATAGAAGTATTAATTCTTACATTAATAAATCAACAATGTTTTCTGATGGTTCCCCACCCTCCAACAAGAGTCCAAAGAAAATTTTTAAAAAGGTCTCAACCCTTTGTGTCTTGTGCTAAGTGCTTTCACTTTGGACACACCATGGACTCTTGTAGGATGAATGAATGTGTACTTTCAAGCAAGTATGTGTGCATAAGGTCTCCAACTACTCTATGGGAGGAATCTCTTAGGTATCCAGATCTTTAATATCATCTTCTTTTTATGTGTCTTGGCAGGCTTAGGAAAAGGAGGACATGTGGTATTTGGACTCAGGATGTTCCAAACACATGACGGGCGACAGCAAAATTCCTTAACCTCACAAAGAAGAAAAGAGGAATGGTGACTTTTGGTGACAATGGAAAGGGAAGAATCTTTGGCAACGGTACAGTGGGTAACGACTCTTTTTCTATTACAAATGTTTTGTATGTAGAAGGATTGAAACATAACTTAATCATTATTAGTCAACTGTGCAATAAAGGTCTTAATGTTTTATTTGAATCTTCTACAAATTTGTGTAAAATTATAAATCCTAAAACTAATGATATTGTGCTCACTGCACCAAGAACTCAGTGTCTACTTGATTGCTTTTCATGATCTTTCACGTGCCTAACTAAAATGTCTAATCTCAAAAAAAAAGAACTAGAATTATGGCATAGGCATTTTGGTCACTCTAGCACCAAGTTGATTTTAAAGTTGTCAAAAAATAATATAATAAGAGGTTTGTCAATGCTTAATGGAAACATATCTTCACTTTGCCCACCTTGCCAAAAAGGAAATTTTCTAAAACCTCATTTAAAACTAAAAATGAAATTTCTACCACTAGACCCTTACACTAATTCACATGGACCTATTTGGACCAATTAGCACTTGTAGTCTAGGAGGTGGAAAGTACATGTTTGTGTTGATTGATGATTATTCTAGATTTACATGAACATTATTTCTTACCTCTAGATCAGATGCTTTTTCTGAATTTACAAAATTATGCAATCGTATTCATAATGAGGTAGAATTAAAAATTAAATGCATTCGCTCGGATCATGAGGGGAATTTGAAAATAAAAATTTCACCGCTTTTTGCAATTATCTAGGGATCAAGCACAAATTCTTCGCTCCACGCACCCCTCAACAGAATGGTGTGGTGGTGAGGAAAAATAGAACCCTTCAGAAACTTGCACGCACTATGTTTTCCGAGTATGGGTTGCCTAGAATGGTGTGGCAGTAAATACCTCTTGCTATGTAATAATTTGAGTCATGCTTCGCCCAATTTTAAAATTGACTCCATATGAACTATACTACCAAAAGAAACCTAATGTATCTTACTTTCATGTTTTGTGGTGTAAATGTTTTATTTTGAACACCAAAGATACCTTAGGAAAATTTGATGAGAAATGTAATGAAGGAATTTTTCTTACATACTCTTTAACTAGTAAAGCATATAGAATATACAATAAAAAAACTAAAAAGGTTAAAGAGTCTATTCATGTTAGGTTTGATGAACTTGCTGCTTGTCTAGATCCTAATATTGCAGGAAAAGAAGAGGAACCCCTTTCACCCTTGGAGCATGAGGATGATGAACCAATTAATGTTGATAAAGAAATAGAGGAGGTGCAAGAAGATTTCGTGCCTCCTAGCGTGCTTAGATTTACAAAAGATCATCCAAGGGAGCTTATCATTGGAGAACCATCAAGAGGTGTAATGACATGTTCTTCCATTCATGAATCCTTTTCAAATTTATGCTTTGTTTCTGAAATTGAATCCAAAAATATTTCAACCGCTTTATATGATGAACTTTAGTTTATTACTATGAATGAAGCGCTAAATCAATTTGGACAAAATAAGATTTGGAAGTTAGTAGAAATATCATCTAATCACACGATTATTGGTGTAAAATGAATATTTAAAAATAAATTAGATGGAGATTCTAGAATCACTAAGAACAAAGCTAGACTAGTAGCACAACAATATTCTCAATTTGAGGGGGTAAACTGTGATGAAACATTTGCAGTTGTTTCTCTCCTTGAATCTATTAGAATTTTTCTTGCGTTTGCGAGTTATAAAAAGTTTAAACTATTTCAAATGGATATCAAAAGTGCTTTCTCAAATGTGGTCATTAATGAAAAGTCTATGTTGAACAACCCCCCAGTTTTATAGATGAAAAATTTCCTTATCATGTATATAGTTTAGAAAAAGCGCTTAATGGTTGTTTAAATCAAGCACCCCATGCATGGTATGAGTGGCTAACATCTTTTTTATTAAGCACGGTTATAAAATGGGTAGTGTTGATAATACACTCTCCATTAAGCATATTAAAATTGATTTGATTATTTTACAAATTTACGTTGATGATATTATCTTTGGAGCCACAAATGAAGAATTGTGTAACGAAGTGGTACAAGTGATGGAAAACGAATTTGAGATGAGCTTAGTTGGAGAACTCACATATTTTTTAGGTTTTCAAATCTCACAAAGAAATGATGGAATCTTTATTTGTCAAACTAAATATGTACATGATATGCTAAAATGTTTTAGATTTGGAAACTTAAAACTTGTTAGTACATCAATGAGCGCATCACTAAAACTAGGAGAGGATGAAGCCAGAATTTCAATTGATCAAACTTTGTATAGAGGAATGATTGCTAGTACACCAATGAGCACGTGTCATTTCTTAGGACATTCACAAGTTGCATGCTCAAGTAGAAAACAAAACTCGTTTTCTCTCTCCACCACCGAGGCTGAATATATCGCACTAGGAAGTTGTTGTGCACAAGCATTATGGATGACTCAAACCTTAGAAGACTTCGGTGTTCATCTAACCAACATTGAACTAAAATATGACAATAAGAGTGCTATTGACCTAACAAACAACCTTGTTCATCACTCAAGATCCAAACACATAGACATGAGACATCACTTCAATAGGGATCACATAAAAAGGAACATGTTCATGTAAATTTTATAGGAATTGAATCCCAACTTGCGGACATCTGTACCAAGACTCTACCTGATGCACGATTTGCTTTACTTAAGCTAGAATTGGGGGTTTTGGATATCTCAGCTTAACAACTTACAAAACCCGCATATTGTGTGTATTCTTGTCTGATTTCTTTGCTCTAATACATAGCCCCTACACTGAACAATCATAATATGGTAAAAAAAAATCACAAACACACATTTTTCTTGGAAACACGATCTCTGTTACTAACCGCGCTGCAGTAAGTGTTACCGATTGCGGTAGTATAAAATGCTGAATTTGCTATTTATTTTTCAAAGCTTTGTATTTATATTCATTTCCTGCTTTTTCTCTAATGTCTAAAAACAATAAGAAAATCTGTTGGGAAAAACCCTCTGATTTAACTTAACAAATTACCTAAAAGTGATTTTATTCCTTAGGTTGAATTACCCTTTGTATAGTAAGGGTAATCTAGTCATTATATGTCTTAGGATGTCACACTCAGCCTAGGGTGTCAAGGCCAGATCAAGAGAAGCACAATTTGGGCAAAGTTAACATTTGCGTCGAATACAAATCGACGCAACATCGATTTAATGTCGACGCTACTCTGACTAGAAGTCCAAGTGATCCAACCCTTCTGTCGAAGTAATTCAAGTCAACGTTACATCGAATAGATATTGACGTAGAGTCCGTGGACCTGTCGAAGTACCTCGAGAAGTCGACGTAGTTTCTACTTCAATTCAACGCAGAAGGAAGTATCTGTCGAAGCCATCTAAAGTCGACGCAATGTGGATTTCATCTCGATGCAGATAACGAAGTTCAGAGCCATGTCTTCCACTCGACGGTTATGTCGATAAGATATCGACGCAATGTCGACAAACAGGCTTCAATCAGAGCAAGAATGAATTTGAAGCTGCTCTTACAAGGAATCAAAGGTACATCGATAGGAGAGGAAGAGAACTCGACGCTACGTAGAATATAGTCTGAAGAGAAAACCTTTTCAGCTGTCATTTTGGACCCTCTCTCATGGCCCACAATACTGAAGAATGTTCTCCAACGGGTCCTTAATTGCCTTAAATAGAAAGAAGAATTAAAGGAGGACAGAAAAGCTTTCTTGGAAACAAGCTTACAGTTGGTGGATGGGTCGTGAATTAAAGAAGGAAAGGAAGAGAAATTATGCAGGGAAAATACCTTTTCAGGACCTACCAGAAAAGGAAACAAATTCAAATTGAAGAGGGACAATAAAAGGCAGAAGCAGAAAGAAAAACAATGAGCATTCATCACAATCGGCTAAACTTTTTCAAGTAGGGCTTCCTCTTCTTCTTCCTCCTGGAACCATAATAGAGAAAACAGTGTGAAGAAAGAACAACTGATCTCCCTCTCTTAGAACAGAACAACAGAAGGCTGCTCATCATCAATATTATATAGCAGCCAAAAGGAAGAGAAAGGATCTAACCATCTTAGCTCCTGCAAATCATCACAATCATAAGCAGGAGTTCATCATCAGCAGATCCAGTGAAAAGAATAATGAAGTTGTTCTTGATACAGGCTTCATAAGAATTCTAAAAAACAGAATTCTTCTTCCTCCCTCTTCTTATTTTTCCTTCTCACTCCCAACTGTAAAAGAGTTTTGAGAATCCCTCTTCCAAAGGATCCAGTGGTTCAAGATCTCCTTATCAAAAGATCTGGTTAGTTCAAGATCTCCTTATTAAAAGATCTGGTTGGTTCATGATCTCCTTATCAAAAGATCAGTGGTTCTGAGAGTCTCCTTGTCAAAAGACTCTGGCACAGGTGGTGCAATCCTACTAGGTGGTAGAAGAGAGGAATACCCACATTTTGGGGAACCTCTATAAATCTTTGTGTCTTTTGGTTGCTTATTTTTTGTGCTGTCCCATATAATTTATATTTATGTTACTGTTTTTCTTGCTTTACTTTTCAACGCTAGTTTTATTTTATGTGAGGAATTGTTGGAGCATAATACTTAGTGTTTTTATTGTATTTGCACAAATAGGATAGAAATAATTTTAAATCTCTATTCCCCCTCCCCCCTCCCCCCCCCCCCCCCCCCCCCCTCCTAGAGTATATCTCAGGGGCACACTATGCACTTTCAATTGGTATCAGAGGGAGGTTGATCAGTAAAAGGTTAACATCTTGATCAAAAAGACCTCATACACTTATTTCTATATTACAAATATTTTTTATAAAGAAAATGAGTACTAAGGATTATGCTTCTACAAGACCCCCAGTGTGTAACTTGAATAATTTCACACTTTGGAAGGCCAGAATAAGGCTTTATATGAATTCCATTGATGAATACATCTATAATGTTCTTCTCATAGGTCCTCCATCTCGAGTCGGACAAAAGGCAGGAGAATCTTCAACAATTGAGGCTGTCCCAAGAAATGAGTGGACAGAAGCTGAGAAGAAGGTCAAGGCATGTGATGCCAAGGCCATGAATATTCTGGTTTCAACAATGTCAGGTGACATTTTCCAAAAGGTTGCTGAATGCCAATCAGCAAAAGATATCTGGGTTTCTCTCACCAGAATGGTGGAAGGCAGCTCAGATGAAAGAAAGGACAGAAAGTCTCTTCTCATATCCCAGTATGAGAACTTTCAGAAGAAAACTGAAGAATTTGTTGCTGATATGTATGACAGATTCAACATTATCATTAATGAGCTTAGAGGCTTGGACAAGGAGATATCTTTGACTAAAATTAATGATAAAATCCTCATGTGCTTCCCTAGCTCATGGGACTCAAGAATCTGGGCAATCAGAGAGTCTAGGTGCCACAGAGAAATCTCTATTGACGCTTTGCTAGGGAAGCATAAGTCATATGAGATGCTTCTAAAGAACAAGGCTGAGTCTGAAGAAAGGGAGACTACTCCAGCTCCTATCCAAAGGAATCTTTCCCTGAAAGCTACTGAAGGAGAGCCCTCTACTCCTGAAGATTTGATGTTCAATCTCCTTGCAAGGAGATTCAAGAAATGGGTCAAGATAGAAGACTCAAGGAGAAGAGAAAGGGACTCAAGGCCAGGTATGATAAAACTCCAAAGAAGGAGATTATCTACTACACTTGCAACAAACCCGGGCACATAGCTCCTAAGTGTCCACAAGAACAAAGGGACAGAAACAACAAAAAGGATGAAAAGAAGAAGAAGAAGTCTTTCAAAGGGAAAGACAAGAAGGGAGCCAAGGGCTTTATTGCTGAAACATGGAGTGACTCAGATGCTGAATTAAGCTCATCATCATCTGAAAGTGATGATGAAGCAGAAGCAGCCTGCATGATGGCACTGGGGATGCCATCAGATGATGAAGAGGAACAGATATCGCTATTTGATGATTTTGATTTTAGTTCATATGATTTTAAAACCTTTTTTAAAGATTTATGTATTAATCACCTTAGGGTAGAAAGAGAATTAGACACATCTAGAACTGAATTAGAAAACCTTAAACAAGATGACATATACCTAAGAAATCAAGACTTAATAAATGAAATTAATAATAAAGAGCTAGAATTGATTAAACTTAGAAAAGAAAATATAAAGCTAAAAAAAGAGCTAGCAAAGGCAAAGGCCTTTAAGGACTCACTCAATGGGAGGAGTCAGAAGCTCAAAGACATCACAGAAAATCTCTCTATGAGATTTAATCACCTACGATTAGGAGCAGAGCCCTCCACTAGCACATAAGCACCTAGGAAACCCGACTGGAAAAATCCAGTGTCCTTTGTTATACCTAGTGAGTATCAACCAAGTGAGAAAAATACATCATCTATGGGTAAGGCTAGTAGTTATCCAGAAGGGATAGAAGAACCTAACAAAGTAAATCAGAATAAGAAAGAAAAACCCTTAGGCAAGAATAAAGTAGAGAAATTAAATAACCTCAACCAAAAGGTTAAAGCAAAACCTAGGGTAATAAAACATTCTGCTGATCTTCTTTATTTAGATACATTCTATATTCATTTCAAGTATCAAAATAATAGGTTTGGGAAACCCATTCCTTATCATCCAAAAGGGTATCATGAAAGACCCTTTTATTCCTTCATTGAACCCTACAATGGTAAAAGCAAAGGGCCTAAGGTAACCTGGGTTCCTTTCTGATGTTTGAATTACTTGTGCAGGGTAGGGAAGGGGACTATCTAGGAGATAGTAAGAAAAGGAATAAATAATTAAACTTAATCAAGGGAGTACTACTTCTTTTAATTCACTTGTTATCTTTATAGTTCATAAAATTATTATCATACTCTATTTTCAGTAAATATAATTGCTGGGAAAAACAGCAAGAATTTTCTAAGGAAATGGATCTGTTTATTCATAGGTGCGTCGAATAGAAGTCGACGTACCATCGACTTCTACTCGACGTTAGCGTCAAGAAGAACTCAGAGTGGGTAATTCGAATAGAATTCGACGCAGCGTCAAGTTCATATCGACGTATACGTCAACTCAATGGTCGCTGCTCAAAGTCGAGGTAGCGTCGATTGGAAATCGACGCAACGTCGACAAGATTACGTTGACTTAAGAACCGCTGAATAATCTCAGAGTTTCGTCGAATACTAGTCGGCGCAACATCGATACAACAACGCTCGCAAGACTGCTTCTAGAAGAAATCTCGACACAACTTTGAGCGCCAAATAATAGGTTTTATCGAAGATGCGTCGACCTAAACCCTAAGTTGCGGCGATTCGTCTCCTTTTAAGCAATTACAGCATCGAGATCATTGCGCTTTCGAATTTTCCTCTCCTTGCTTTCTTGCTCTCATGTTCTCCAGTTCTCCCGTGCCTCTCTCTCTCTCTCTCTTGTTTTTCTCTGTGTTTGCATGTACCTTCAATCGAATGGCTCCACCTAAGATCAACTCTGGGTTTAACATCGATATGGACTCATTCGGTGCAGCGGCAGATAGCTTCATAGCCATTCTTGGCTTGTTTCAGGAAGCTGGCCTAACCAAGCTTATCTCCACAAGATGTAAGATTCTAGATGTAGAAATTACAGAATTCAAGGACAGTGTCCATGCTGCATATGATGGGTCCCTTCAAGGGACAATTTTTGGACAAGCTATCAGTATAACTGATGACATTCTCTCCCAAACATTTGATCTACTTACTTGGAGTGACTTAGAAGAATTGACAGGAGAAGATACAAAGAATATCCTGGTGATTAGGCAATTCAAGAAAGACGGACCTATAAATATGCAGAAGATCGACTTGGCAAAAAAGTACAGGTTCCTGGCTGACATAGTTGGGAAGGTTTTATTGTTCAAAATCTCAGCTCATGATGCAATTCCAAAGCAGCGGCTGCAGATTATGGGCACTCATGTCCTCAAGAAAAAGATAAACTGGGGGAAGTTACTTCTGAGAATGATTGGGCACAACTACGCCCACAAAGAAAATGCTTACATGAGAATAATGAGCCAAGTGATCTTCCAACACTATCCAAGCATCTGCAAATCCAAAGGAGTTCCCATACCTCCTGGTAAAAGGATAAATATTGGGATCTTTTCCAAGTAGACCAGGCAGATTCTAAAGCCCGGTCAGTCTGCACATTAACCTCCTCCCACTCCTCCTCAACAGAATATTCTTTCAGATCTCCCAAGGGATGATGTTCATGCACAACCCTCTCCTCAACAGCAAAATCTTCAGTCCACCTCATCCACTGCAGTTGCTGACTCAACCCCTCTCATTCCATCTCAACAATAACAACAATCTTCTTCAGCGAGTCATTTCCTCAAATTCCCCATCAGCTACCATCCACATTAGCTCCACCTCCACCACCACCAATTCATGTCTCACCTGAACCTACCATGCTCTCTCCCCTATCTAAGAAGACTTCCCTCCATTATCTCCTCCATCTACCACACCTATCACTTCAATTGACCTTGAGCAAGTCATTTTAAAAGCAATAGGGCTAGCATCTAGCACCTTTGCTGATCTTCTGGCTGCTCAAACAAGAAGATTTGATAAAAAGTACTCTCAAGTGGAGTCTGAACTCAAGAATTTCAAAAGATCTATACAGGGAATCAAAGATTTCGTGTCCTCCTCCCTAGTGTCAAAGGAGTTCTTAACCTCTCTTATCAGCAAGGTTATGAAGGGGGAGAATGGTCAGGAGGAGGAAAGGACTGTTCCAGAGTTTAGTGGCCAAGATAAGTTGAATGATGATGCATCCCTTGTTAAAGTGACCATCTTTCAAGGTCCAAATATCCAAGGGGAGCCATTTCCAGAGCATCCATAAGGGAATGAAAAAGGAAATGAGCCAGAAAATCAAGTAACTAATCAGGAGGAGCTCCTATCTACTCAGGGGGGAGCTTATTGACAAAGAGATGGAAGATGTACATTAGTATCTGGCAGATGAGAGGGAGCTCCCTAGTACACCTCAAGATACAACCCAACAGCAAGGTGGAGTAGTGGCCCAGGGGGAGCATCATGCAGAGGATTTACTGGATGAAGTGGAAAAGATTGCCAAGGAAGTTGTTGACTTTGCTGAGCTGAATGCACACAATTAGGGGGAGCTCCTCAATGACAACATTGCTGAAGAAGCAGAAATGTCCCATGAAGATGGTGAGCCTCTGAAGATTTCTCCAAGGAAGGTTACTCCAAAAGTATTTTCAAGGAAAAGAAGAACTCCTGAGAAGGAGCAATGAGGTTCAGGTACTCTGTAAAGTCTTATAATTCCTGAAAAATAGCTATGGTGATCTATATATAGTTCTTGACAATTGAGTGAAATGGCTTGTGATTACAGTCTGTCATTTTCTTATGTTTATGATGTCTTGAATGTATCTTTGTTTATATAAAAGGAATGTGTAAAATCACTTTGAATAATCTGTAAAATTTGTTAAGATAAATAGGGGAGATTGTTGGGAAAAACCCTTTGATTTAACTTAACCAATTACCTAAAAGTGATTTTATTCCTTAGGTTGAATTACTCATTGTATAGATAGGGTAATCTGGTCATTAGATGTCTTAGGATGTCACACTCAACCTAAGGTGTCAAGGCCAGATCAAGAGAAGCACAATTTGTGAAAAGTTAATATTTGTTTCGAATAGAAATCGACGCAACATCGAGTTAATGTCGACGATACTCTGACTAGAAGTCCAAGTGGTCTAAGCCTTCTATCAAAGTAATTCATGTCGGCGTTATGTCAAATATATATCTACATAGAGGCCATGAACCTATCGAAGTACCTCGAGAAGTCGACGCAACTTCTACTTCAATTCAACACAGATGGAAGTATCCGTCGAATCCATCTAAAGTCGACGCAACGTGGATTTCATCTCGACGCAGATAATGAAGTTTATAGCCATGCCTTCAACTTGACGGTTACGTCGATAAGATATTGACGCAATGTCGACAAGCAAGCTTCAATCAGAGCAAGAAAGAATTCGATGCTGCTCTTACAAGGAATCTGTTGGAAATTGCATTCACAATTACCTTGATTTGTGAGAAGTCACCCTTAAACTAAGATTGAATTGCTTTTGTATTTGATATGCTTTTCTAGTATTGTCTTGCAGATTATCATGGCTAAGTGTAAGCCAATGTCAGGTCACAATGGGTCTGCAAACACAGTTTCATAAAATGTAATCCCTCATTATATGAAACATGGTGATGACTCATGTGTGATCTCACTATTGGGGTACACTTCTTTTTCAAGACTATTGAAGACTTTGGAGTGCGGCTGCTGCATGTGTTCAAGAGAAGAAAAGAAATTTTTGTAAAACAAATTTTTCCTAAGGATATGTCTCGAGAGATCAGACATGTCTCGAGAGATCGTGGTTGTCTCGAGATATCTTAAGTCTGAAATTTTTGTAATGTCTCGAGAGATCATCGAGTTCTTGAGACATCCCTTTCCTGCTCTCTCTGTTTCATGTCTCGAGAGAACCCTTATGTCTCGAGAGATCACTCATGTCTCGAGACATCTGTCCGTAAATTTCTAATTTCGTTTTTCTCTGTTCTGACGGATCGTGATCGCCCCTCTTCGTTTCTAACGGCTATTTTGATGCTTTTAAGATCGTGTTAACCCTTAATCGCTCCTCTCCATATATAGAGTTGCTCTTGGGTTATTTTAAAAGAAGTTTTTACTAATCGTTCATGACCTAATCTCTCTCCCGATCAAAAAGGACGTGAAAAGCACCGCTCGCCGTCGCCTACGATTGGAGATCGTTCTTCTCATTGAAGTTGCCGATTTCTTTCAAGAAGGGTTCGATTGATCCATACTCAGGTTCTACAATCTCTATTGGATCATTTCGGATTGCCAAAGACAGATTTGAAGGATCGTTGTTCTTCCTCATCGTTCTCAAAAGCCATTCAAGAAGAAGGAAGAAAACGCCACTGTTATTCAGATCTGGTTTAGTATTGTTCAAACCCTTTTCAATCTATTGTAGGAGTTGTTATCTCCGAGTTGTAGGAGTTGTTATCTCCGAGTTGTAGGAGAGGTTGTTCTCCGAGTTGTAGGAGAAGTTTTCTCCGAGTTGTAAGAGAGGTTCTCTCTGAGTTTGTAGGAGTTTGACTCCGAGACTGTAGGATCGCTCTTGATCCGAGATTTAGTGAGTAGTCAAGTCTAGCTGTGGTGCTAGATTGGCGAGGCCGGCAGTGGAGTACCCAAGTACGGGGAACCACTATAAATTCCTGGTGTTATCTGTGGCTGTGATTAATTTTGTGTGCTGTGCTTTACGTTTAATTTTTAATTCCGCAAAAGACGTAGAGATCACCTATTCACCCCCCTCTAGGTGATTTAGGTAGGCAACTAGATACTTCAATTGGTATCAGAGGGTCGTTGTTCGTTGCTAGGTTAACACCTTGAACAGGATCCATCCTTCTAGTTGCTAGTAAGCCATGGATAGAGTCAAGGAATCCTCTCTGAAATTGCCCATCTGCACTAAGGCCAACTTTCCTATGTGGAAGGAAAGAGTCCGTTTTTATATGGAAGCTGCAGATCTCAGAATCTTCCAAGTTGTGGAAGAAGGTCCCCATGTGCCAATGACCGCTTCGTCAACAAATCCTACTGTTCAGATACCTAAGAAAATGATGGATTTGACTAAGGATGAGATAACTCTTGTTGCTCTTGACAAGAAGGCTAAAAACATAATTGCAAGTGCAGTGGACGATTCCATGTTGCAAAACTTAATCCACTGCAAATCAGTCAAAGAGATGTGGACATCCTTAATTGTTCTAATGGAAGGTACTGACGAGGTAAGAGAAGATAGAAGGTCTCTACTTAATCAAGAGTACGAGGCGTTTAAGCAGAATAAGAAGGAGTGCATTGCTGATGCGTACGAAAGATTCTTCAAGATAGTCAATGGTTTGAGGAACTACGACAGGGAGTTCACAAACGGTGAACTAAATGACAAATTCTTGCGTTCCCTAACGAAAGACTGGGATAGCAAAATTGTTGCTATTAGAGAGTTTGGAAAACTGCCAAGTCTAGAACCTCAAAATCTGTTCGGGAAGCTGTTGTCTCATGAATTACAAATGAACATCCGAAAGTCTGAAGAGGATGTAAATCGAGCTTCAAGCAAAGAAAGAACCTTAGCTTTGAAGGCAGAGAATTCAAAGAAGAGCAAAGCAGTGATACCGATCAGAGAAAAGGAATCTGATATTGAAGAAGAATCGGAAGCCAGCTCCTCCTATTCCGAACTGTCTGATGGGGAGTTCTCTTTAATCTCCCGTCAGTTTAAGAAACTGCTGAACAAGCGGAGGCACATGAACAACAAGCCGTCCTCCTCGGATCATAAATATTCTCGTCGTGATGGCGAATATCACAGGAAGGGCTCAAGAAATAATGACAGGTATAAATCCAAACAGAACAAACACATTTCTTCTGACATTATTTGCTATTGTTGTAATAAGCCAGGGCACATGATTGCTGAGTGTCCCTATAAGAAGAAAGAAGGTGGAAGAAAAGAAGACAAGAAATCCACTCATGGAAAGAAGAAATCAGATAGAAGCTTCGTCGCTAAGAAAGCCAAAACTCTGAGCGACAGTGACTCCGATGAGTCGAGTGATGAAGAAGAAGCTTACTTCGGTCTGATGGCTATGTCTGATGATGAAGAAGCACCCCCGTACACCGGAAAGGTAAATGATCACACTATCCTATCTGATTCTGATTATGCTTCGGCTGAACAAAAGGATAACCTCTCAGACGATGAATCTGAGCTCATGTCTCAATATACCAAAATGCTCCAAAGCTTTGACAAGTGCCGAAAGGTTGTCAAAACTCAGGGTAAGGAGATCATGGCTCTCAAGGAGGTGGAATCTAACTTGAGAAAAGAAGTTGAAGAACTTTCTTCTCTCAAAGAGGAAGTCCAAGCCTTGAAAGACAAGATCAAAAGCTCGGAAGAGACTCTTGCCTTGAGAGATAATTCGATAAAAGTCTTGGAGGAACAGCTTGCGGCTGAGAAGAAGTTGGTTGAAGCATTCTCTCAACCTAAAACTGTTCTGCCAATTATTGGTACTTTTACCACTAAGGCAAAAGGAAGCGGTATAGGACATGAAGCTAGTACTAACAATTCTTCAAAAAATACAATTGCTAAGAAGAATGGTCTGGTTGCTAAGAAAGCTACTACCAAAGAAAAAGGGAAAGCTCATCAAGAGCCTGTAGCATTCAAGAAAGTCATATTCCCTACGAATGCTTATGATTTGGAGAGTTCCTATGGTCATTTCACACGACCAATTCCTTTTTCACCTGTGAATGATCATAAGGAATGGGCTCCTCCCCGAAACTTTGGTGATAGTGCTTTTCAAGCACCCTATCAAGAGATTAATCGGAAAGGGTACGGTCCATTTGTTCATGGTCCGAGTGCTAAGAAAGCACCAAAAGTGAATGCTGTTGCACCAAAGCCGAAGAGGACAGTACCACCTTGTGTGTGTTGCCCCCATGAGGCATCCTCATCAAAAAGGGCTACTCCTGCAAGAGCTAACGTTCAAAAAGTTAAGCAGGAGAGTGTAAAGAGAAGGTACAACAGATTCGACTGTTGGTGCTGCGGTAAAATTGGTCATTTTGCCGTTGATTGTTGGTTTAATACAACGTATACTAGGAGACCACAAGTGAACGTTGCAAGGCAGACCACTCGCAATGTTAACATTTATCGTGGTGCTCAACTGACACGGGACCAAGGACCCAAATCTGTTTGGGCTCCTAAGGCGAAATGATTTGTTTTTGCAGGTATGTCCAAAGGCCAATAAAAATCCAATCTGGTACTTGGACAGTGGATGCTCTCGGCATATGACCGGGACAAGAAGCCTTTTGCAAAACTACATTCCAGTTGCGAACGGTCCAAAAGTTATTTTTGGCGGTTCAGACAGAGGAATAACTAAAGGCTATGGTATGATTTCTAATGGAAATGTATCTTTTTCCGATGTAGCTTATGTGGAAGGATTACAACATAATCTGATAAGCATAAGTCAACTTTGTGATAAAGGATACATTGTTGATTTTCATAAAGATAAGTGTTTGATAAAGTCGGCTGAAAATCATGAAACGATTTTATCAGGCATTCGCTGTAGAAACATATTTTGTTTAAATTTTCTTTGTATATCATCTTCTACACCAGTATGTCTTTTGGCAAAAGATAGTGCATCTCTTGTTGACCAATGACACAAGAGATTAGCACATATAAATCTCACAACTATTAATAAATTGTTTTCTCAAAACTTAGTGCGAGATGCACCAGATGTTAAGTGCATTAAAGATAGACCTTGTCATGCATGTGTAAAAGGCAAGCAAACAAGAGCTACCTTTAAGAGCATTATTGGCAAAGATTCAACCAGGTGTTTATACCTACTTCATATGGATTTGTTTGGTCCTTTGCAAATTAGAAGTTTAGGAGGAAAATCCTACACATTGGTTATTGTAGATGACTACTCTCATTTTGCCTGAGTATTCTTTCTGAAACACAAGTCAGATACCTTTAACACTTTCACTAGTTTTGTCAGGCAAGTCCAGAATGAATTTAACTGTTCGGTGGTCAAAATCAGAAGTGACCATGGTACAGAATTTGAATCTGGAGCCATGACAGAATTCTGTGAAAGCCTCGGTATCTTTCATGAGTTTTCCTCTCCTCGAACTCCACAACAAAATGGAGTAGCTGAGAGAAAGAATAGAACACTTATTGAGGCTTGCAGAACCATGTTGAGTGACTCTTCACTACCTGAATATTTCTGGGCTGAAGCTGTCAATACTGCATGCCATGTGCAAAACAGAGCACTCATAAACAAAAACCATGAAAAGACTCCTTATGAACTTCTAAAAGGCAAGAAACCGACCATTTCTTATTTTCGAATCTTTGGTAGTAAATGCTTTGTGCTAAACAATGGAAAGCATTACAAAACTAAGTTTAGTGAAAAGACCTTTGAAGGTATTTTCGTAGGCTATAGTAGCCATAGTAAAGCTTATCGTATTTTTAATAAGAAAACCCTGGTGGTAGAAGAATCTATTAATGTTGTATTTGATGAGACGAGCATGCTTCAAAGCAGCTCCTCTAGCATTTCTTCTGTAGACACAGGTTCAAAGTTGCAGGACTTAAGCTTGGATCAGCCAGTTGAAGAAAATTCTCAACACTTCATCAAGATTCCCCCAATAACAATCTATGAAGAAGATCATCCTGATGAAGAGCCACTCCAAGTGGAGGAAGATACTCCAACAGTAGAAGAAACTCCTATTGGTTCAAATCATGCAAGGAACCTCGGGCTACGACACATGAGGGATCATCCAGTTGATCAAATCATAGGAGATCCTCATGAAGGAATAAGAACAAGACGAGGTACCATTAACGAAAATATGCATTTAAGTTTTCTTTCGCAGGTCGAACCAAAGAAATTCCAAGAGGCAAATGAAGATCCATCCTGGATAATTGCTATGGAAGAAGAATTGAATCAGTTCAAACGATGTAAAGTATGGACACTTGTTCCAAAACCAAAAGACAAAAATGTCATTGGAACAAAGTGGGTGTTTAGAAACAAGCTGGATGAAGAAGGAACAATCATAAAGAACAAAGCCAGACTTGTAGCTAAAGGATACAGACAAGAGGAAGGCATCGACTTCGATCAGACGTACGCTCCAGTAGCAAGGCTCGAAGCGATCAGACTCTTCCTTGCTTATGCTGCTTTCAAGGGTTTCACCGTATATCAAATGGATGTCAAATCCGCGTTCCTAAACGGAGATATTAAAGAGGAAGTATACGTTGAACAACCCCCAGGTTTTGTTAATCCTGATCATCCCAATCATGTTTATTTATTACAAAAAGCGTTATATGGTTTGAAACAAGCTCCTCGAGCTTGGTATGAGACGCTGTCTAACTTTCTTCTTGAGAACAAGTTCACAAGAGGAAAGATAGACAAGACATTATTTCTTAGGGAAGTAAAAGGCAAGATTTTGCTAGTGCAAATCTATGCCGATGACATCATATTTGGCTCTACGGATGATAACCTCTGCAAAAAGTTTTCTAAACTTATGCAAGGGAAATTTGAAATGAGCAGTATGGGTGAGCTGAAATATTTCTTAGGACTTCAAGTGAAACAGTCTGAAGATGGAATCTTCATTTCTCAGACAAAGTTCACTAAGGAGTTGATTAAGAAATTTGGAATGGAGAGTGCAACCTCTATGATGACTCCAATGAGCTCAGCTACGTCTCTGGACAAGGATGAGAAAGGGAAACCTTTTGATGAAACCAAGTACAGAAGCATAATTGGCTCATTGCTCTACCTTACTGCCAGTAGACCTGATATAATGTTCTCTACATGTGTTTGTGCTAGATATCAGGTGAACTCTAAGGAATCCCACTATACCGCTGCAAAGCGAATTTTGAGATACCTTAAAGGCACACCAAATCTTGGCTTATGGTACCCAAGAAGTAATGATAGTGAACTAATTGGTTTTTCAGATGCAGACTTTGCAGGTAGCAAAGACGACAGGAAAAGCACTTCTGGGACGTGTCAATTCCTCGGAAGGAGACTTATTTCCTGGAGTAGCAAGAAGCAGAATTGTGTTGCAATATCAACCGCCGAGTCGGAATACATTTCTGCTGGCAGTTGTTGCGCACAACTTCTCTGGATAAGAAATCAACTTCAAGACTACAACATGAAGCTCAAAGACATTCCTATGTTTTGCGACTCTTCCAGTGCAATTGCTATCGCAAATAATCCAGTCTCTCACAGTCGGACAAAGCACATCGAGCTACGATATCACTTTATCCGGGAGCATGTGGAGAAGGGTGACATAAATCTGAGTTATGTCCCCACGGATAAGCAAGTTGCAGACATCTTCACGAAGCCACTGGATGAGACCAAGTTCTCTTTCTTCAAGACGGAACTTGGAATGCTCAACATGGAGTAATGGTCAAGTCAATCAAGACCTTGGCGACAGGAAGTTCTCTTTTGACAGGTCATGTCTCGAGACATAGGTCATCACTCGAGACAAGAAGCAGATCTCAAAATAAAGTGATGTCTCGAGACACGGTGTATCTCTCGAGACATAGGTTATTTTTTTTGGAATCCAACCGTCAGGTACGCGCTATTTCCCTTTTATAATTTTCGAATTTCCGTAAAATCAAAAAAATATATATATATACGAAATCGGAAAACTTGATGTTCACGCGAGTCATCTCCCGAGACCTCCTCGACCTTTCGTCTCCCTCTCGAGCGACGATCGTCTGCGACCGGTCTCAGTGCTGCGGTGGTTCTCGGTGATTCTTCGTTCAACATTCCTCCCTCCATCTTGCTGCAATGGCTCCCTCTCCTCATCCGAAAATTGGAGTCGGCAATGAGGTAATTCGGTTAGGTCTTGCAAGTTTATCCGATGAGTTCCATACTCTGTTTTGTATGCTTGATGCCGCTGGTCTCACCTTCGTTCTCGAGCATCCTTGCCGGATTTTGTTTGAAGAGGTTGAAGAATTCTTCATCAATGTGAAGCCAATCAAGGAAGGAAGTATGTTGATCTCCTTCGTTAAGGGTATCAAAATCAAAGTCTCTCCAGAGACTCTCGCTAAATATTTGCAGTTGTCTGAAGTGGAAGCTGAAGAAGAGCTAGTTGACACTGATTGGTTGACTACAACAAGGTTCTGTGGTCTTGATTCAGATTTCTCTACAGTTAAGAGGAATAAGTTGAATGTTGTAGGGAAGCTCCTGCTGGACATTATCTCAAAGGCACTTTTCTGCAAGACAGGCTCTCAAGGACATGTGTCTGAAGAGATGTTTATGTTGATGATTGGCATTGTTACTGGAAAGAAGAGAGATTGGGCCTCAATCTTATTCTCAAATATCAAAGCTTGCATAAACACTCCTAACTTTGCCCGGATCATCTCACTGTTTCTAAATCAGTTTAACCCTGCTATTTTCAACATGTCCAAAGGTACAGTTATCCATCACCTTAAGAAGATCGATGTCAGCTCCTTGCAGAGATGGGACATTCGTATCAAAAAGCCGGAAATGGCTGGTGCTCCTTCTGAGGGGGAGACTCTTAGATCTGCAGTTGCAAGAGAAGCAGAAACTCCAGCTCCTTCTTCTGAAGATCAAGCACCCTTGGTAAGATCATTGCCACTTTCCTCTCGAACTCGCTCTAAAGCTTCAGGTCGTGCCAAGCTGCCAATCCGTTCAAAAGCCAAAGGTAAATCCTCATCAGCTCCAACAGAATCCCCTCCAGTATCTGAAGAGCACAGTCCCGGTGGCCAACAGGCAGGGTCTGGTGCTGATTTTGTTTTTAACATAGATGATGATGATGTCATGTCAGTTCATGAATTGTCACCTCCCCTAGTACATGTTGAGGGGGAGTCAGAGTTTGACACAACCAAGAATGCTCCAGATGAGCTAGGTTGTGCAGAAGATTCTCTTCTAGGAAAGATTGAAGCACTGCTCAAGAAGCAGAGTGCACAGTTTGAAAATTCTTTGACAACTGTTCACAGGAAAATTGCCTCAGTTGAAAGTGAACTAGGCAGAGAGTTAGCTAAGATAAAATCCAATTATGAAAATCTCTCTGATTTGATGAGCCTAGGGAGCAAGCAAATTGATCATGCAACTGAAGGTGTAGGCACAGTGTTGACTCAGACTGTTATACTGACAAAGCTTCAAGAATCAGTGTCTGACAAGGCTGAAGCCAATACATTCAGAATTGTTGATGAAGTCGGAAAGTTCAAAGATGATACTCTCCAAACCCTCTCTGTAGAAGTCAGAAAGGGGGAGGAAAATATAGTAGCTAAAATGACAGATTTGATTGAAAGCTCCGTTTCTGCTCTTCAAAGCTCATGGAATTCTCAGTTTGAGCAGTTCTCTTCTAGGATGATGAAGCAAGTTGCTGATATTAATGCTTATTCATTCAAAACAGCAACGTGGCTTCATAATCAGATTTTTCCTGAGTTGGCGATTGATCCAGATGTTCCTGTTCCTCAGTTTTCTCCCAGGCCAGAAGAACTACTTGGGAAGGCTCCTATTGTTGAAGAACAATCAGATAGGGCTGGGACCAAAGGAAAAAGAAAATTTGGTGAAGGTTCTTCTGCCAGTCGATCAGTTCCTAGTTCTAGCTCTACAGGTCAGTGCAAAGCTAAGGCTGAGAAAAGTTATCCAGAAATCTGGAGCCCAGTCTCAAAAGACATTATTCTTGAAACCTACAAGTTAGTTCATGAAGGTAAGATGAACAGATCTGAATGCTACAGCTCTCAAGAATGGGAAAAACATGAGACAGCTCAAAGGAAGCGAAGGATTCATTTCAGAGCGTTTGGTTATAATAATGCTGATGCTCCGGAACCTCCTCCGTTTTACCATCCCAAGCCTCATGCCTTTTTCTCCAGACAAGAAGAAAAGAGGAAAAGGAGGTCTTGAAGGATGATGATGATGATGCTGACAAGACATATTTTGTTTTCATTATGATAAGTGAACATCAAGTCTTCTGAACAATTCAAATTTAGATATATATATATTTGATGTTTTGATGTTCTTTACTTTTTCATTTCTATATCTTTGTGTAGTGTAGCATATTTATTCTTTAACTACTGTAATTCAACTTAGTGTACAGGGTTCTGACTTCTACAAATAGGGGGAGATTGTTGGAAATTGCATTCACAATTACCTTGATTTGTGAGAAGTCACCCTTAAACTAAGATTGAATTGCTTTTGTATTTGATATGCTTTTCTAGTATTGTCTTGCAGATTATTATGGCTAAGTGTAAGCCAATGTCAGGTCACAATGGGTCTGCAAACACAGTTTCATAAAATGTAATCCCTCATTATATGAAACATGGTGATGACTCATGTGTGATCTCACTATTGGGGTACACTTCTTTTTCAAGACTATTGAAGACTTTGGAGTGCGGCTGCTGCATGTGTTCAAGAGAAGAAAAGAAATTTTTGTAAAACAAATTTTTCCTAAGGATATGTCTCGAGAGATCAGACATGTCTCGAGAGATCGTGGTTGTCTCGAGATATCTTAAGTCTGAAATTTTTGTAATGTCTCGAGAGATCATCGAGCTCTTGAGACATCCCTTTCCTGCTCTCTCCGTTTCATGTCTCGAGAGAACCCTTATGTCTCGAGAGATCACTCATGTCTCGAGACATCTGTCCGTAAATTTCTAATTTCGTTTTTCTCTGTTCTGACGGATCGTGATCGCCCCTCTTCGTTTCTAACGGCTATTTTGATGCTTTTAAGATCGTGTTAACCCTTAATCGCTCCTCTCCATATATAGAGTTGCTCTTGGGTTATTTTAAAAGAAGTTTTTACTAATCGTTCATGACCTAATCTCTCTCCCGATCAAAAAGGACGTGAAAAGCGCCGCTCGCCGTCGCCTACGATTGGAGATCGTTCTTCTCATTGAAGTTGCCGATTTCTTTCAAGAAGGGTTCGATTGATCCATACTCAGGTTCTACAATCTCTATTGGATCATTTCGGATTGCCAAAGACAGATTTGAAGGATCGTTGTTCTTCCTCATCGTTCTCAAAAGCCATTCAAGAAGAAGGAAGAAAACGCCACTGTTATTCAGATCTGGTTTAGTATTGTTCAAACCCTTTTCAATCTATTGTAGGAGTTGTTATCTCCGAGTTGTAGGAGTTGTTATCTCCGAGTTGTAGGAGAGGTTGTTCTCCGAGTTGTAGGAGAAGTTTTCTCCGAGTTGTAAGAGAGATTCTCTCTGAGTTTGTAGGAGTTTGACTCCGAGACTGTAGGATCGCTCTTGATCCGAGATTTAGTGAGTAGTCAAGTCTAGCTGTGGTGCTAGATTGGCGAGGCCGGCAGTGGAGTACCCAAGTACGGGGAACCACTATAAATTCCTGGTGTTATCTGTGGCTGTGATTAATTTTGTGTGCTGTGCTTTACGTTTAATTTTTAATTCCGCAAAAGACGTAGAGATCACCTATTCACCCCCCTCTAGGTGATTTAGGTAGGCAACTAGATACTTCAGAATCGAAGGTGCGTCGATAAGAGAGGAAGAGAACTCAACGCTACGTCGAATACAGTCTGAAAAGGAAACCTTTTCAGCTGTCATTTTGGACCCTTTCTTATGGCCCACAATACTGAAGCCGTTCTCCAACGGCTCCTTAATTGCCTCAAATAGAAAGAAGAATTAAAGGAGGACAGAAAAGCTTTCTTGGAAACAAGCTTACAGTTGGTGGACGGGTCGTGAATTAAAGAAAGAAAGGAAGAGAAATTATGCAGGGAAAAATACCTTTTCAGGACCTACCAAAAAAGGAAAGAAATTCAAATTGAAGAGGGACAGTAAAAGGCAGAAGTAGAAAGAAAAATAATGAGCATTCATCACAATCGTCTAAACTTTTTTAATTATGGCTTCCTCTTCTTCTTCCTCCTGGAACCCTAATAGAGAATACAGAGTGAAGAAAGAACAACTGCTCTCCCTCTCTTAGAACAGAACAACAGAAGGCTGATCATCATCAATATCATATAGCAGCCGAAAGGAAGAGAAAGGATCTGACCATCTTAGCTCCTGCAAATCATCATAATCATAAGCAGGAGTTCATCATTAGCAGATCCGGTGAAAAGAATAAAGAAGATGTTCCTGATACCGACTTCATAAGAATTCTGAAAATAGAATTCTTCGTCCTCCCTCTTCTTCTTTTTCCTTCTCACTCCCAACTGTAAAAGAGTTTTGAGAATCCCTCTTCCAAAGGATTCAGTGGTTCAAGATCTACTTATCAAAAGATCTGGTTGGTTCAAGATCTCTTTATCAAAAGATCTGGTTGGTTCATGATCTCCTTATCAAAAGATCAGTGGTTTGAGAGTCTCCTTGTCAAAAGACTCAGGCACAGGTGGTGCAATCCTATTAGCTGGTAGAAGAGAGGACTACCCACATTTTGGGGAACCTCTATAAAATCTTTGTGTCTTCTGGTTGCTTATTTTCGGTGATGTCCCATATAATTTAAATTTTTGTTACTGTTTTACCTGCTTTACTTTTCAGCACTAGTTTTATTCTGTGTGAGGAATTGCTGGAGCATAATACTTAGTGTTTTTTTTGTATTTGCACAAATAAGATTGAAATAAATTAAAATCCCTATTCACCCCCCCCCCCCCTCTAGAGTATATCTCGGGGGCACACTGTGCACTTTCAAAATCTATAAAACAAATAAAAATCAAACAAAAAATGTTCCCTTTTTATATCAAAAATCAACAACAAATTTGAAAAACAAACTAAAATCACAAAAATATGCTTTCATTTTTTATTGTCTTTCAAAATTCAAAATTTTATAAGAAAAAACTGATTTTTAAGTTTCAAGGATGATTATGTTCATCTTTTTAAGATTAAAATACAATGTCAAATTCTAATTTCAAGTATCTTAAAACATTATTTTGTGTCATGCCTTGAACATAAACTTGTAATGTGTAATGAAATGGATTATAGAAATCATATGTAGGATTGCTTAACATGCCTCTAAGTATGAGTAATGTTTTATATTTGATAATGGTTTACTCACTCACATCTTTGATAATCTACATATGACTTTAATCTTACTCTTGCATGATTGTGTAGCGTAACAACTTAACATTGTTAAATGAGTGATTAGTTTACCTGCACCACAATCAAAATCTCTTTCATGCACCCATATTTGAAGAAGTGTGTTAATTCAAAACTCTATATTTGAAAAAACAAGTGAATTCAGAGAACTTTGTCACCAAACTAAAATTCAAATGAATAAATGACAAAGATAACTCCACCAAGCACTACTCACCCTCCTGATAAGTCTTAATGAGCATTGTGAGGTTAAGCACCTTATAGAAAATTGTAAAGTGTATTGTGCAAACTCTTTTATACAATGCTTCTTCTTGTACACTCGAATCACACAAAAAATAATCAAAGAAAACTTAATATATATGATCCCCCAAGCACTACATTGCACCCTGATAAGTCTTAATTAACATTGTGTGTGCAGGGCACCTTAGTAGTTATACTTTTTATCTGCATTGAAATAAAATTTAGCTCTGTGGGTAGAAGTTATTCTAAAAAAGCATTTTCAATAATGTTGTGCTTATTCCATTATACATGTGTTTTGATTAAATCATGTGCATACTCTTATCAAAAAACATTATTTAAACACATCATTATCTCATGTAAAACTCTACTCATGAGTATTGGACTCTAATGCATATCTACATTTTTTTCTAAGCTCTTTAGTAGATGCACTAGATAACATTGCATGATCTCTAAAATGTTTAAGTCTACTTGAATTTTGAATTTAAAACATTGTATCCTTTTATCTTGCCTTGATAAAGTGAATCATGTTACCATTCTTTGTGAACTTATTTTCCGCTATGCCTTGTATACTCAATATTGATGAATTTATTATCTAAACAAGTGTTATTATGTTTTGATAACCAGTGATATTTGATCTTGATCTTCAATTAATAAACATCTATTTTCTACTAGACTAGGACTCTTACTCATTTTCTATGCTTCAAAATCTTCTAATAATGTTTCTTTACAAAATCTTTCAACATGTTTTCCACTATATTACTACTTGTAAACTCGATCATGACGATTTTTTCAAACAAGTGGTCTTATTTCTAAACTAATGGTACCTCACACTTCCAAATCAACTTTTTTTACTCATCAAATGGTATCACTAAGTGGCCAATCTATGTTATGCACATTCCCGTCTCTACATTAAACCTTAATCGATATCTTTTCTCTCCACCCTCTTTTGATAATACCAAAAGGGGGAGAATAACATTGAAAGAAACTCACACTTGATGGGAGTAAAATAAATAGGATGATTTGATGTAGAGGGGCACTCATATAGGGGGAGCATATGCATTCTATCACACTTATCCTTCACTATAAACACTTATCTAATATGTGCATGTTTTCTTTCTAAGAGGATTTGTTATTATCAAAAGGGGGAGTTTGTTGGAACATGTTTTCCACATCTCTTGGTTTGAGAATAACAAATCTCATTGTATTTGATCATACTTGTCATGTGTTTATAGTGTGCAGGAACTTCAGCTCTCAAGCCTCTATGAATACAAAAAAGAAATAAGATGATCCTCTATCGTAACGACGCTCTATTTGCTATCGCGGCGCGCTAACGCTAACGCTGGTGGTAGCTTCGACATATTTGGAAATATCGTCGAGAAGGAAACATCATCGAGAAAGGATTGTCGATGGGAATCAAATATTGAAATTATTGTCGTGGCGCGTTAAGGCTAACACCCAATGGTAACTTATGAAAGTCCAGCCATCACACTGCTGATTGAGGAACAAAAGAGGAAGGAGATCCGACTGCTAGGAAAGCTATAATGATAATGTGGCGTGTTAGCATTACCGTGGAGCGGCAGGAGGGACTACCAAATTTGGAGCAAGAATGTTTCCTAATATGACTCAATCAATGTTTCAGCCTATTGCCTAAAGTGGATACCGCCCAGTGGTAGCACTACTGCTGGCGCTAGGATCCGAGTCAATTTAAAGAGTGATCTTCCTCCTCTTAGCGGTGCTGATACATGGAGAATAACAAGTACCACTCCTGAACTTTCGTGTGAGCCTCCTCCTTGCAGTCAAGAGAACTCCATCGATGCTAGTGAATGATAAGAACTTGAAGACAGTTCGATCATGATGACAACATCTTCAATTTCATTATTTAAGGGAGTTCTTCTATGTTTTAGTTTTTTATATTGTTGATTGTAACTCTCATTATTATTGGTAGAGAAATTCGCCCATGTTGGCGACTAGGGCCTTGCAAGGACTAGAGAAAATTCATCGTGTGGGTATGGCAACTAGGTCTAGGGTTAGATCTAGGGGACAACTCGAGGCCTCATCTGGGGAGAGATAGGCTACAGTCAAACGGCCCTTGGGAGAAGGGTCGGTATAAAAAACCAAAAGGGTTTTTACGTACGCCTCAATTCCATGTGTCATTGGGATCAAATTTTGTAATCATTCTTAAAACAATAATATTACAGTTTTTCTCCAGTATTGATTCATTCTCTTTGATCCTTGAAACCTAAACGAAAAGGGAGTTTTCTGCCACTAAAATTGAGCGGTACCTCTACCGCTGGCGGTAGCAACATAGTCTTCATCTCTCTACTTTGACTACTACATCGCGAGATGTGAAAGAGTTAATAGCAGACTGTAGGTATGCAGTAAAAGTAGATAGGTGTGATTCAGTAAGGGGTTGTAGGTATAATGTCTTGCAAAAGTAGAAAGCAGTGTCTTGAGTGAAATAAGTCATAAAATATTTTCAACATATATCTGAAATTGTACTTAAGCACAAAAGTTTTTAAAACTTTTATTCACCCCCCCCCCCCCCCCCCCACCCACCACCTCTAAGGGCGCCTACAGATCCAACAGTTGGCACCAAAACCAACAAACCGAGAAATAATAGGTCTGAAGTAGATCTATAAGTTAAAACAAAATGAAAATGGTGACATTCTTAAATATAAAGTCAGACCTGTCGCAAAGGGGTATTCCTGATGATACATATTTTGACTTAAATTATTAGAGCAAAAATAAGTTTTAACTATATAAATATATAATTTTCTCCTAAATATATATTAATTTGCTTTCTTTTTATATTTTTTTCGTTTCTAATAATATTTATGTTCTTTTCTGCAGGTTTTTTGAAGTTTTGTCAAAACATTATGTCGAGACCGCCTTCTCGCCGATCAAAATTCTATCATGTTGATATTCATGTTGTTGCCCGCCAAGTTGCATGCAAAATCCCACTGCGGGATATCGTCTTTGCTACCATCTTCACTCGACGCCATTGCCGCCATGCCGCACTCAAGATCGTCGATTTCATGCAGTCTGGCCACTTGGAGCTCATGCAAGCCGCCACCTTACCACCACAGCCATGCACGTGGATTCAACTCAACATGCAACTTTCATGCGGCTATTATTTTTCATGTTATTACAATTCTATAACAGCCCGCCAACTCATCAACATCCATCAACCATCCGGCCATTATTTCATTCCATGCAACCCGTTCATATTTTTACTATCTCATTCACGTGGATATTAAATCATCATTCACCATTATTAACTTCCAAGAGGCTGCCAACTTTTTATTAATTCAAATCAATATAGCTTCCACCTCATTAATCCAAGCCGCCACTTTCATTTCTCCATGCTCACAACCGTTTATCTCTAACTTCAACTCCCTCCACCACTTAAATTCTTCCAATCAATGTGTCGTTCAACCCATTTACATTCCTCCATAATAATGCAGCCACTTTCATTTCTCAATACAATAATCGTCCACTTTAATTCCTCCAAGCAATCGGTTCATTTCCTCTCCACTACATGCATGCAGCCTTCCTCCTCTTCATGAAACCTTTTCCACTTCCCCCTAGCCGAATCTATATGTCCCTTCGAATTCTTGGAGCCACCACATTTATTCTATCATCTAGATTCATCCCCTATAGTTAATGTTTTAGGGATGATTCTAGATGATTTCTCATCTATATAAGGGCAAGGATATGGGAAGCATAAGGGGAGACGAAGCATAGGAAGAAAGAAGATAGAGAGATCTAGAGTGAACCACTTGTATTTTAGAGATGTTTTTGAGAGTTTTATCTCTTCTTTCCTTTTCATAAATTGTAGTGGAACTTTTTATTTCGGTTTGTTTTTAATAATATAGTTGTATCGTTTTTAATTTTGCAATTGTACTTTTATTCCCGTATCGATGAAAATTTTTGTTTCTCATCTTAATATTGTCTCTACTCCTAATATGGGCAATTAAATCTCTGCTTAGTGCTTGATTGGTTAGTATTGGGATGAGGATTTAATCATAATCCAACGTCTCTAATTTTTAAAGCAACGTTTCGATTTATTTCTGATTAAAATTTAGTTGCGAGTTTATATTGCTAGTATATAAATTTCGTTATCTGGTTGGCGTTCTAGTGGCCCAGGGCTCATGGATTCCATAGATCTCTCAAAAATAAAAAGCTAATTGTATTTTCTTTGAGAATTGGAAATATAATTTCTTTTGGAATTTCGGATTTATCTTTCATGCGATTTTAATTTATTTCAAATTTAAGAGATTTTAATTGAAGTATTATTAAAATTGGGCGGTGGTCGTCTCTAGTGAGCCTCCCTCGTATTTTTCAATACTCCAATCGAAATAGAATTTTAAGAATTAGAACGTATCTTTTGCAATAGGATTCACATAAATGCTTAATCAAGTACTAAGTTTATTTTAATTCGTGAATTTGTCGCTCTAGCAATTTACAATTTGTTGCCTTTAATTTTCCAAAACAAATTCAATTTTCCACCGATAAATTAATAGAAATTTTGCGTGAGTAAGATTACTCGACGGGCCTCAGGCAAATATGACATCATTTACTATATTTCGATAGGTATACTTGCCTACAACGGGATATTAGTTGGAATTATTTTTAACTCGAAAAATTTCTATCAATTCCCAGAAGCCAGTACAAACTATGATGAATTATTTACCCTCAAGCAAGGATGACAACAATCCGACTCATTCTTTCCATTGCCGCTCAAAACCATTATCATATATTCCAACTAGATGTAAAATCTGCATTTTTGAACGATGAATTTGCAGAAGAAGTGTATGTATATTAGCCGCAGAAATTTAAAGTCAAAGAAGAGGAAGGAAAAGTATACAAGCTCCACAAAACCTTATACAGACTAAAGCAGTCACCGCGTGCATAACACCATAACATTAATGCAAATTTCATGCGTGAAGCTTTTTCCCGAAGTCCAAATGAGCCAATTCTCTACATTAAATGATAAAATGAAGACAAAATTTGTGTAAGCCCGAATGTGATGATCTAATTATCACTGACACCAACATTGAGCTAATAAGAGAATACAAGAAAAGATGAAGAGAAATTATGAGATGACCGATCCCAGATTGTTGAGGTTTTTCCTAGGACTTCAGATCAAACACCTTGAGGGCGGCATTTTTCTATCCCAAGAACTCTATGTTCGTTCACTTCTAAAGAAACACCAAATGGAAAATTGCAATCCCATTGTTACTACAATGTCCATCTCAAAAAAACTCAACTCCAAGACATAAGAAGAAGAAGATAGATAAGAAGGCATATATGAGCTTAATTGACTCCCTAATTTATCTCACAAACTCGCGGCCAGACATTGAAAACTCAATCAACATTACTGCCAGGTTCGTGAGTTATCCTTCAAAGGCACACTTTGTTGCTGCAAAGAGGATTATGTGCTACCTGCAAGGAACATAGCACTACGGGCTTCACTACAAGAACAAGTAGGACAATAACCTAATAAGATACACAATCTTTGAAAGAATAAGGATATATACAACCTAGAGTGGGTGAATAGGTGTTGCCACTTTTTTTAACAGTGGATTTAAAAATAAAGCACAAAAGAAAGCAACCACAACATAGAGAACACAAATATTTATAGTGGTTCCCCAAGATGAGTACGTCCACTTCCCCCTACTCCTATCTAGCAGCGTGCAAGACTCAGTAAAACTCCTTCAAACTCAGATCTACTACCTGATATCTTACACCTCAGAGTACAGAACTTGTACCTCAGGAACAACAATAAGTTCCCTACCTCAGATCCCAAACACAAGATCTTACAACTCAGAGTACACAACTCTTACAACTCAAATTCAACATTGAATCCTAACTCAGGCTCACGTAGAACCCTACACTCAGATCTCAAAGAGATCATACAACCGAAAGTTCAGTTTTGTTTAAAGAAATACAAATAGACACAATAAAATGTTTCTCGTATGGATTGAGTCTTCATAGGCTTCTAAGTAGATAGCCTTCACTGGCTCAGCCAAGATCTTGATTGAATCTTCTTTTAAAAAACCTGGATCAGACTGAACTTAAGATCTAAGAACATCTTTGCTCTGAAATGATTGTGGATGAAGAACCTGGAGCAAGCTAGGAGAACTATGTGATTCTTGAATAAATCTCCTTCAGGTTCTTGTTCTCAGACTTTGAAGATCTAGTCGACACAACCTTTTGTTTTTCTGATGAGAGCATTGTTCTATTGCAACTGACACTTCAAATGCTCAGAAGATCTGTGATTCTTATGATTACGATTACGATTTGTATTTCCATCTCATATCTTATCAGTATTTATAAGAGAGTCAGCTCTTAATCGTTGAAACTAGGAATACTTTTTGTCAGAAATCTCTTTCCTTAAAGGACTGATCTGATTGGTGCAATCGGCGACATTAGAGATTTGAATTTCTGTGACTTGAACTGTCTTGACGACATTTGCATTGTCTCGGCGATATTTGATCTCTTCTCGACGACATTTGAGTCTTCAAGTCGATACTAGCCCTTTCATACTTTGAGTTAACTTCTAATAAGATGTAAAGCCATCAAGCCAATAAAACCTTATCTCAATGATACTTGTGGTCTTCAAGATGATATCTGAATTCAACATGAACACTATATTTAAGCCGATTGTTAAGCTTATTAAGATGACATTTCAACTTATCATGTTGATAAGACTTAGACTTTAGATCTGAGCTTTTGTTTTGGCAATAGGGGAGCCATATCTAGACGATATGGACTTAATCATTCTAAACTCATCATGCTTCTGAATTGTCGTGCAAACTTCTCGATGATAATTGACTCGGAGTAATTTCATCTTTAATGAAGGACTTCCAAACGATATTCCTTTATCGCCACGATTTTTACTTAGCGTGAGACCTTCTCTAAGAAGATTTTTAGTCATTAACACGATGTGTATATACTCCAGCTCTGTCAAGATGATAATCATCATGTTGATCTTCTTCAAGATGATATTTGTATAATTGATCCCTGTAAAAGTGATATCGTCCTGAACTGTGTATTATCAAGATGATATATAGGAGCTTGAACTGCCTTTCCTTGTCAAAATGGTTTGACTAAGATTGAATGTCTTCAAAATGATGTTGGGATGGTCTCGACGACATTTCCAACTTATCAAAATGATATTGGGATGGTTTCGACGATATTTCAAACTTATCAAAATGACATTATACTTAGAATAATTCTGTGAAATAATTAACTCTTGAACACTTACTGATCTCTTGACTCACTGAGAATGATTTATATGATTTCATAATGATCATACACATACCAAACCATATGATCATCAAATACAAAATATATTTATCCTTGACTTGAAGACTTCTTCAAATTAGGAACATTGTGGGCAAGGTTCCCAACAATCTCCCCTTATTTAAAGAAGTCAGAACCTCAATCAATGATAAATTACACTTAATAAATAATAATCAAGAATATTACATATAATGATGATTGACACAGTTATGAGGTAACATCCAAAATTGCATAGATAAGTTTCAGTCAAATATGTAAATAGGTAATTAAACTACATTTGCATTCATCCCATTTGCATCTAATCTTTTAAGAGATCTTCTTCTTTCCTTCAACTTTCTCCTTCTACTTTTGCTCTTGGCAGCCATCTCTTCATCTGATAATCTCTGCTTCCTTCTTTGACTTGACTAAGCTTCAAATTGTACAGTTTCAGAAGTATGCTTAGCATAGGGACTTGCAGATCTTTGGGGCTCTGAAGGTTGTACAGGTTCATACACTATGGGATTGAGTCCAAGGGAGTGGTGAAGTTCATTTACTATCCATAGGGCTTGATCACTTCCAATCTTCTTCCTCTTTCTGACTTCTTCAACAATGCTTTTCTTATTGTCATTTGTGCATGCTTCCAGCTTCTTAGATAGAGTGTCATTGGTGAACTCTATAATGTTCACACACCTGTTCATGATTATTTTTAATTGTCAGTTATTCTTTTAGTGATCCAGTCAACTACACTTTCCAAGTCCTCTTGGACAGCCAATCCAGTGAAGGTTGCTTCCTCAACCTCTGGAGTAGGGAGTTCAGTGTGAGACTCTCCCTCAATAGCAGAAGTATCTTGTTTCAAATCCTCAATATCTTGGACTGAGAACTCCCTCAGAGTCTCCCCCTAAACTAGAACACCCATTTCAGCAGCAGTGGTAATTTATGTAACATCTTCACTGATAATTTCTTCAGGAACTATCACATCCATGGCAGTAGGTTCATCAGACTTTGGCACTTCAACAACCAAGGGCTCTCCCAATGGTTCTGATACTTGTTCAAAAGCAATTCTTTGAATTCCCTCCCCCCTTAATGTTTGTAGGATTTGGGTCAACTACAGGCTCATTATTCTCATATGAGCTTTCTTCTGAGCTAGCTTCTTACTCAATAAGATGAACTTGTCATTGTGATGGGTGTCCCCCATGCGGCTGTTTAGGGTTTAGGGAAAATGTAGTTTGTATCCTAGTTTTAAATATTTGACCTATTTATATATTCTGTTTTGGAATGTCAAGATGCGCGTACCTGGATACATATACTTACAAATTTGATCCAAGATTCAATAGTTGTGATGAAGGATCCAATATATGCTAATATTTGTGTGTCAAAAGTTCAACACGATGATATAGATTGTGTGTCAGTTTTATAATCCATCGACAAGACTTCTATGTCATTTTGAATGCTCGTCGTCAGAGATAATACTTAGAAATTTCCTGCATTTTCGCATAGACTTTTTGCAAGTACATTGTTAACATCCACGTACACAATACTTGATAGATATGAGCATCTAAATATGATGGAACAATATTGAAAACGTGTGAATATTAATACACTTATTCTAGATTTAGCATGTTAAGCTTAAATTTACAGAAATTGATTTTTTCTTCATCAAGAGGCTTTGAACAGATATCTGCCACTTGTCTGTCAGTGGGGATATACTCAAGACAGATATCTTCCTTTTCAACATGCTCCCTGATGAAGTGGTACCTTATTTCAATATGCTTAGCTCTGTTGTGTGATACATGGTTCTTATTGAAATTGATCTAGATGAGTCACAGTACATTATTGTTTTGCTGATCTTGATATTGTAGTCTTCTAGCTAATGTTGTATCCAAAGTAGTTCTGCACAGCAACTTCCAGCTGAGATGTATTCTGACTCGACAATTGAAATGGCAAAATTGGTTTGCTTCATGCTGCTCCATGAGATTAGTCACTTGCCTAAGAATTAGCATGTGCCTGAAGTGCTTTTGCAATCCTCATTGCATCCTGCACAATCTGCATCTGAGAACCCAGTCAGTTTAAAATCATTACTCCTAGGGTACCATATGCCAAGATTAGATGTGCCCTTAAGGTATCTTAATATCCTTTTTGTAGAGGAATAGTGAGATTCATTAGGGTTCACCTTATATCTAGCATTGACATATATAACAAACATTATATCTGGCTTATTAGCAGTCAAGTAGAACAGAGAGCTAAAAATACATTTGTACATGATTTTATCAAAAGGTTTCCCTTTCTCATCTTTGTCAAAAGATACATTTGCTCACATGGGATTCCTCATTATGGAGGCACTCTCCATTCTAAACTTCTTTATCAACTCCTGAGTGAACTTAGCCTGAGAGATGAAGATTCCATCTTCAGACTTTTTCACTTGGAGGCATAAGAAGTACTTTAGCTCTCACATGATAGTCATTTCTAATTTCTCTTGCATCAAGTTGGCAAACTTTTTGCAAAGGATATCATCTGTAGAGCCAAATATAATGTCATCAACATATATTTGAAATAGCAATATCTTGACCTTAATTTCCCTTGCGAATAATATCTTGTCTATCTTCCCCCTTGAAAATTTGTTTTCAATGAGAAAGCTGGGCATGGTGTTATACCAAGCTCTAGGTGCTTGTTTCAACCCAAATAATGCTTTTCTTACAAGGTAAACATGATCAGGGAAGGATGGATTAATAAAACCTGAGGGTTGTTCTACATAGACTTCTTCCTTCAGATAACCATTAAGAAATACATACTTCGCACTCATTTGGTAGAATTTGAATCTCTTATGGGTTGCATATGCAAGGAATAATTTGATTGCTTCAAGTCTGGCTACAGGTGCAAAGGTTTGATCAAAATCAATCTCTTCTTCTTGCATGTATCCCTTTGTAACTAGCCTAACTTTGTTCTTGATGATTACACCATTTTCATCCATTTCATTCATATAGACCCATTTGGTTCCAATCTATTTTGTCCTTGGGGTCTAGGAACCAATTTTCGTACTCTACATCTTTTGAATTGGTTTAATTCTTCTTGCATAGCTATGAACCAAGAGAAATCTCTATTTGCTTCCTCAAACTTCTTGGGTTCCATTTGAGATAAGAAGCTTAGGAACATGGCTTCATTCTGCACTATACATCTGCTTTTAACACCTTAGCTTGCATCTCCAATAATTAGATTGTTTGGGTGATCTTTCAGATGTCTGATGGCAGTTGGTAACCTTCTTGGAATCTGTGTAGCTTCAGTTTCAGCCTGCTGAACTTCTTCTATAGATTCTTGTACTTCTTCTAGTGACTGATTTTGTTAAATTTTTAAAGTGGAAGTGGAGTGTCCAGGCAGTCTATTTTTGGAGACCTGTTGTAGCTTGCCGGTTGTGCCCAAGTGTTCCTGTTCTGGTTTAGACCGGGCGGTCTAGTACTGGAGGTAGCTTCGGCGGTCTAGTACTTCGGTCTACTTGAGATCACTCTAGCGATCTATTGTGGTTCTGTTCTTATGGGAGACCGGACGGGTTGTATGAGCCTGGTTCTGGCGGTCTATTCTTGATCTAGTCAGATGCTCATATGGTTCTTCTCCTATAAGAGACCGGGCGGTCTGTCGGTATGATATTTGCGTGTTGTCTTCGTTGGACAGACGTTTAAGTGCAATAAGGTCTTATTGAGACCGCGCGGTCTGGTTCTGGAGACCGCGAGTTCCTAATATGGAAGGTGACTGGATCCCTCGTGGGTGGTGATGACATCCGTTCATTTGCCTATAAATAGGGGTGCAGGGGTAGCCATTCATAAGCAAGAACTGTAAGAACTAAAGCTCGGATTGTTTGTGCTGGTCTCATTTTTGAGGTCGCGCGGGTTAAAGTTGTTGACCGGTTTGTTGTGTTCGCAGGTTAGGCTGCCAGCAGTCTACCGTCAGCATTCTTCCTTCTTTCTAGCTCTGAATAAACCAGTTCGCTAGCGGTCTTGAGTGCGGTCTTGAGTGCGGTGGAAGGCGGTCTTGAGTGCGGTCTTGCAGCAGTAAGCAGTTCTTCTTCAAGTGTTCGCGGGTTGCTTCTGTGATCTTGAGACCGTGCGGTCTGGGCGATCAAGAAGTGCAAATAGGGTTTGTTTTCAGCAGTGCAATAAGCAGCAGTTCGTGTGGTCGTGATTGGCGGTCTGGCAGTTTGGAGGTCAACGACCTCTCCTGTTCGCAGGGTCTCAGGGAAGCTGGCGATCTTGCTGAGTTTGAGCGGTCTGGGCGGTCTCAGCTTTGTAGTCTCCAGATGCTTGTTGTGTTGCTTGTTCTTCTCATCTAAGTTTGCTCTTATAAATCATGTCTCGTCATGTATGCAATGCATTGTAATAAGATAGTAGTCAATTGAGATTCTCTTGTCCTTCATTGTCACTAGTTAACTGGTTTGAATTGAATTGGGGTCTTCCGCTGTGTCTTCGATCCATCTCTGAAATTTTAACATGGTATCAAAGCTAGGTTCGAAGCAGTGATCAGCCATGGAATCTTGCTTCAGTCTCTGAAAGGCTGTTAATCAGTGTGATAGCAATGGAAGGAGGTTATACAAGAGGTCTGGGAATTGAGCTCCTTACGCAGATTAACTTCAAGAAGTGGAAGTCATGCATAGAGAGCTATCTTCTTGGCGAAGATTTATGGGAGGTAGTCAGAGGAGATGATAGACAAGCTGTTGTAGCTACTGAGGGGAATGCTGAGAAGGTCAAAGCTTGGAAGTGAACGAATGCTAAGGCAGAGTTCACTTTAAAGCGTGCTATCATTCCGGAGCTGTTTGAGCACAAAATTGGTTGTAGGTCAGCTGTTGATATTTGGACAGCCTTGGATGGCTTGTTCAATAAGAAGAACGTAGCTCGGCTACAGTTTCTTCAAAATGAGTTGGCAAAAGCAACTCAGGGAAATATGTCCATTTCAACTTTCTTCTTGAAGATGAAGAACTTTTGCACGGAGATATCAGCTTTGGACCCGGATGAACCTATTTCAGAAGTAAGGCTAAAGAGGCCATAATCCGCATCTTGCGGAGCGAGTATGTGGCATTTGTCACTTCTATTCAAGGTTGGGCAAATCAGTCATCGTTGCTAGAGCTGGAGAACTTGCTGGCTTCGCAAGAGAACTTAGCAAAGCAAATGGCTGGGATATCTATCTCTGGAGGAGAAAGCAAGATTCTATACTCGGGTAAGAAGAAGAGATGGGACAAGAAGAAGAAGTCATCTGTTAAAGATGGACCAACTTCATATCAGTAAGAGAGGAGTAATACTCCTAAACGTGATGGGAGGAAGAAGGAAGGGCCAAGGTGTTACAGGTGCAATCAGCTTGGTCATTTCAAGAGGGACTGTATAGTCAATCTTCAAGCAGGGCATGCTGCGGGAAAAGAAGAGGTTGCTTCCAATGCAGGAGATAGGTGGAGTGATGGAGTTTTTATGACGGGCACTTGTGATCGGGCTTTAGCTTCCATCAACTATCAAGATGATTGGATTGTGGACTCGGGTTGTGGTCATCACCTAACCGGAGACGAGTCAAAGTTCTCTTCTTTGCAGACATACTCAGGTAATGATGTTATCATTACTGATGATGATATTATACATATAGTTGAGAAGGAGGGTGTAGTTTCTTTAAACAGAGATAGAGGTCCTCTTAAGTTGAAGAGTGTCTATCATGTTCCGGGGATGAAGAAAACCCTCTTCTCAGTGACCAACGCTATTGATGTTGGCTATCACGTTCTGTTTGGTCCAACATAAGTGAAGTTTCTTCGAAATGTGTCAGCGTTGAAGACTGAAGTCACTCATGTTGGAAGACGGGTGAAGGACTTGTTTGTGTTATCTACAAGTTCCTATGTTGAAAAGATGAGGACTAATGATAGCGCTGCTATCTGGCATGAAAGACTTGGGCATATTGGGATGGATAAGCTGAAGGCTATGGCGAGAAGAGGCCTTGTGAGAGGCTTTCCTGGTCTGTCATCTTTCGGTGAAGGTCATGTTTGTGCAGGTTGTCAATATGGTAAGGCTCATCGCCTTCCATTTGACAAATCACAAAACAGATTCAAAGCACCATTGGAGTGTATTCATGGTGATCTGTTTGGACCTACCAACTCTGCCAGTCTTGGAGGCAACAGGTATATACTAGTCTTGATTGATGACTTCACTAGATATACTTGGGTATATTTTCTGAAGGAGAATTCTAAGGCGTTTGAGTAGTTTGTGGATTTTAAGGAGCTAGCGGAAGGTCAGCTTAACCTGCGGATCAAGAAGTTCATAACAGACAATGGAGGGGAGTTCATTTCCAATGCGTTCTTCAACTTTTGCAGAAAGCATGGCATCCAGAGAGAGCTCTCTTGTGCTCACACTCCACAATAGAACGGAGTTGCAGAGTGAAAGATCTGTCATCTGACGAAGACCTGCAAATGTTGGCTTCATGCCAAGAGTATCCCAAAGTCCTTCTGGGTAGAGAGAATGTCTTGTGCAACTTATGTCATCAATCAGATGCCTCTTAGTCCAATCAACATGAAGACCCCACATGAGTTGATGTTCAAGATAAATCCTACGGTGGAACACCTTCGAGTGTTCGGATCTACCTGCTATGTGCATATTCCTGATGCCCTTAGAATGAAACTAGATGCGAAAGCAAGGAAGCTAGTCTTCGTCAGTTATGATGACCGGAAGAAGGGTTGGAGATGCATGGATTCAGAGACACGGAGAGCTGTGGTCTCAAGGGATGTGGTATTTGATGAACTAACATCATACTAGGGTAGCTCTTATGTTGAGTTACAAGATAGCAGGTTGGATGGTGGACCAGAAGAAGCTGCAAGGGATGTTCTGGTGGAGTTGTCTGTTTCTCCAGGTGCTCCAGTTGCTTCTAGCTCTTGGTCAGGTGCTTCAGGTTCTAGAAGCAGGGGGAGCAAAGCTCCAAGTATGCCTGAAAGTAGAGCTAGTCCAGAAGTTGCAGTGGAAGAGGTGGATCTGAGTAAATCTCTGAGGAGGTCCAAGAGGACTATCATTCCAACAGATCGGTATACAGGGGGAAACTTGGTGAGCTTCGTCTCATGTTTTTTCGCAGGTCCCATGGATGAGAGAGAGTCATCTTGTTTTGAAAATTTCGTTGGAGTCAAAGAGTGAGAAGATTCCATGGATGAAGAGATGGATGCCCTGAGGAAGAATGAGACTTGAGACTTGGTGCCTAAGGTCGAGGGTGTTACTCCAGTGACTTGCAAGTGGGTTTTCAAGTTGAAGAAGAAGGATGATGGTAGCATTGAGCGATACAAGGCTCGCCTTGTATCTCGAGGATTCTCTCAGAAGTATGGGGAGGATTATGATGAAACCTTCAGCCATGTTGCCAAGATGACTTCAGTTCGGGTGGTGATCGCATTGGCGGCTTGCCAAGGGTGAAAATTTAAGTACCAGATTTGAGCATTGACTATTGCTAGAGCATCCTTTGGTTTAGTAAATGATCGTCGACGTATTTACATTTATTTACCGTCACATCAGAGTTTAGAAGCATGATTAAACGTTGACTTAAAGTATTAAAAGAATGAAGATGTCATGAAATTAGGGGAATCAATATTACCCAAGCCATAAACATGTCATGATCTTGGGAGACAAGTCTAATTTCTAATTACAAACAACTAATAAATAAGAGTACCAATGTCACGTGTACAATGATTGTGAACCACAGGAGAGTAGACCCAGAGTGTTAGTAAGGATAGGGTATTAAAGAAATTGACGGTGAACGTGACGATGTACTCACCGGATCGAGAATTGTATACTTACAAAGACATCATACTATCGATTATAGGGCTTGATTGAGTTACACACTCGCCTTGCGGATGTGTAAATTCACTTCAATCTATGTCTTCCCTCCACTACTTGTACCACCATCAATTGAGAATTACTTAAGACCCCCCCCCCCCCCAGGGAGAAGATCTTGGTTACGGGCATAGTAGGATTTAACGAAAGTGCACTTCGGAGAAAAACTGAGGATTCGGCAATGTGAACTAGACCTACCATTTCCAATATTAGCCGGGAGCCATACTGCACTAAAAATACTAAATCATCCAGGTATAACCTGAACTCTAACTCCCGTAGACCCAACCTAAATTTCGGGGACGAAATTGTTTCTTCGTTTATTGGGATTTGTAACATCCCCAAAACAACCAGACCCCTGAGTTGCATTTTGTCATGACAAGGTCAAGACATTGCTCTAAGAGGCCAAGATGGCCTTAAAAACTAAGGTGAATAGGCAAAAATCACTTTGGTGTGCATTTAGCAAGTTTTGATGTCCTAACTTAAAGGTGACCAAAAGACTCCAACAAATCAACATAACCTCATCATGACCCCAATGACCATCCAAGGAGGTGAGTAGACCACTAGGGACCCCTGGGGGTCAACCAAATTGGTCAAATTGACCAAAAGTCAACCTTGAGCTATACTAGGTCAAACCACCATAAATAAGGGCAATTGAACTCCAAATGATCAAATTGGACCCACCCTCATATGGCATCCTCCCTAGGGGACATAATGGACCCAAAAGCCCCATCCAAGGGCCATCAATTTGGGGAAATTGGGCCAATTTCTAAAAAGCCCCAAATTGACCTAAATGTGCTAAAAGCCCAAATTGATCTCCAAGTGACCAAGTGTGATCAAATTGATCACGCCTAAACACTAAGGGGAGTAAATGAGACCCAAATGAACCAAAGTGCACAGTCAATTTTGGGATATTAGGGCAAAACCACCAAAAGGCCCAAATTGCCCTGATAAGCAATTTTGTGCAATTGAACCCCATTTGACCTCACCTTGACTCAATCTCTCTTGGAATAGACCCATGAGGTCTAAGGCATCAATTTGGAAAAGTCACATTGAATGTGGTGGGTGTGGGTCAAGTTCAAACCCAAATTCCCCATTTTAGCCCAAATGGGTCAAGTGAGCCCCAAACCAAGCTAAGTGGGCTTAACCCAACTCCATAGCTCAAGAAGATAGCCCACATGATAACCAGCCCCCAGCCATCTGAAAATTCGAAATTGGGATAGAAATTGCACATGGAGCTAGGCTTTAATGGAGGAAGAGGACAAGGGGAGGCAAAAGAGGAGAGAATAGGGGATGGGTGCCAAATGGCATCCCAATTCCTTTCCCCATGCATTGCTTTAGGCAGGGGAGTTACTTCCCCTCAGTATGGGGCAGTGGGCGGAGGGTTCTGGTAGGCTGAGAGGGGCGGCAAGGAGGCTGGCCGAATCCTCCATAATGGCAAACAGCCATATACCCCCTCTTGCCCTCAATTCTCCTCACCATCACCTTCAGAAGGCTGAGAGTAGTCGAGCTGGTACCTTGGAGTGGAGAAAACGGTGCCGGATCAAGGAATTAGGCAGGACCGCCGGAGCTCGCCGTCACCATGTCGCACAGCCGCAACACCCGCCGCCAAGCCTCACTAAGGCACGATTTCTCCCCCTCTCCCTCTGTGCTAGTCATCTAAGGTCTTAGCAAGGGCAGTCGGGCTCAATTGAGCCGACAGCCATGGGAATTTTCCCTTCCGAAATACGTTTGGGCTTCCTCTAGGGATCGCCGGAAACCACCACCTCCGGCCACCATTCCACCGCCAATCGACGGCCAACCCCTCGACGGAGGTGGTGGCGGCGGCAGATGGCCGGGAGGGTGGTGGTTGGCCGGGATCAGAGGCCGTTTCCTCTGGGCCGTCGGCTAGAGGAAGGAGATGAAATCACAGCCGTTGATTTCGTCTCCTTGATCTCTATTGGCAGACCAAGCTTTTCTTCCTAGAAACATGCAGTGGTTTGCATGCAATTTTTTAAGGCCTTAGAGGCCATATTTTCAAAAAATGGCAGAGACAACTTTGGTAGCCCTATGAGTTTACTTTCATTTGCCACTTGAATCGAATAATTTGGTGCAGTGTGGACACCAGGGCACTCTTTTTCCTAGGACTGCTCCTTGTGTAGGACAGAAATTAAAAATGCTATAACTTTTAAATGGCTTAACCAAATCCCTTGAAATTTCTACCATGCATGCATGGTATGATGACAAACTTAGGGTTTAAATTTGGAAATTTTTGAATGTATATCCATTTAGATATTTCATTTATTAGCAAAAGTGAATAATTGGTATTTAAGGAGTTATATAACTCTAAACACCCCCAAATTTGGGTGGTAAGCTCTCTATGTTTATTTATATCTCTGGTAGAAATTTGAGGCCATTTGGCCTTGTGCATGTTTGGTATTTCTCTTTCACATGCATGCAAGTAGTGTATGGTGAAAATGGGGTGCATTTAGTATAAAGGTAAAGTTTGTAGAATCTCTTTCAATGGCTCCATACTTGGCAATGAGATTTTGTCCATGCATGTGATATGAATGAATGCATCACTTTTAGGTGTGTTGGAAATTGTGGGCTCATAATATCTAGGTTGTTTAATAGTCCCACTTTTGGTCACATTTTGTTATATGTGTAAATGTACCTTGTATGTAAACATTGTATACTACCTTGCATGTTGATATCACTTTGGCTAGGATCATTTATGGAGAAAATAATCAACATGAATATGGTAGCCCTTTAGGTTACCTTTAAAATGCCACAGATTTCATGCCATTTGGATAAGTGTATCTCTTTCTACATCATTTTTGGTGTGGCATGTCTATAATAATGTGTTGTTGTGTAAAACATTTTGTACAGCACTTGTATGTTGAATTCACCTAGGTTAAACTCAATTCTGGAGATTGTAATCAACATGAATATTGTAGCCCTTTAGGTTACCTTTAAAATGCCACTGATTTAATGCCAATTGGATAAGTGTAGCTCTTTCTACATCATTTTTGGTGTGACATGTCTATAATAATGTGTTGATGTGTAAAACATTTTGTACAGCACTTGTATGTTGAATTCACCTAGGTTAAACTCAATTCTGGAGATTGTAATCAACATGAATATTGTAGCCCTTTAGGTTACCTTTAAAATTCCACTGATTTCATGCCATTTGGATAAGTGTAGCTCTTTCTACATCATTTTTGGTGTGGCGTGTCTATAATAATGTGTTGCTGTGTAAAACATTTTGTACAACACTTGTATGTTGAATTCACCTAGGTTAAACTCAATTCTGGAGATTGTAATCAACATGAATATTATAGCCCTTTAGGTTACCTTTAAAATTCCACTGATTTCATGCCAATTGGATAAGTGTAGCTCTTTCTACATCATTTTTGGTGTGGCATGTCTATAATAATGTGTTGCTGTGTAAAACATTTTGACAGCACTTGTATGTTGAATTCACCTAGGTTAAACTCAATTCTGGAGATTGTAATCAACATGAATATTGTAGCCCTTTAGGTTACCTTCAAAATTCCACTGATTTCATGTCATTTGGATTCTTGTAGCTCCCTCAGCACCATTTTTGGTGAGACATGTACAAAAAGTGTATTTTGTTAAGTTAAATAAGTGGTAACAGAACTTGCATGTTGATTTTACTTAGGTTAAGTTCACTCCTGGAGTTGTGATCAACATAAGTATTGTAGACATTGAAGTTACCTTTAAGATGCCCCTGACTTCATGTCATTTGGTCAAGTACAACTCATTCTAGGCCACTTTTAGTGAGACATGTATAAAAGTGTAGTTTGTGCATTTAGTGATATGGACTCATGCAAATGCTTTGAAGATTTGCCCATTCCATGATTATGATATCAACCACCTCTAGCTAAGAATCCAACTCATATGCATGAGTGGATTTCCCTGAGCTTCAAGTTGAAGTTTTGGACTTAAGAGTATAGGGAAAATTGGGGTACATTTAGCAAGAAAGTAATAAATGATAAATAGAGACAAATATACCTTACTTCAATTATGAGACTTAGGATATGGTGTTTTTAGACCAATATTGTGCTATAATAATTTTCCCGGAATTTAATGAAGTCTTAACATAGCACTTGTAATGTAAACCCTTATACGCACACCAAAGGTAATAGATGATAATTAAGGGTAAATACTTCTTGGAATTATATGAGACTTAGGATCTGGTGTATTTAGACCAGTATCATGCTATGGTAGCTTTTCCAGAATTTATTGAGGTCATAGTCTAATACCTGATGTGTAAATCCCTATTTGCACCCCCTTTATGTTAAGTAGAAATTATGGTTGTATAATTCTTGTAAAAATGCGAAACCTGGGGTTTGAGGTTTTTAGACCGATATTGTGTTACAGTGAATTTGTCAGGATTTATGGAGATCGTTAGTTGACACTCGATGTAGAAATCTCTATTTGCACATCTCCTATTTTAATAGAAACTATGAATCTTATTCCCTAGAAAATTTATGAAGTTATGATTTGAGGTTGTTAGATCACTACTCGTGGCGAACCTATGGTAATAATTGGAACTCATTTGGATATGATGTGATCAAGATCGCACATAGGAGTCAAATCTAGCTCAATCTTATTTTGGTCTGCGAATGGTAAAACTGACTTATAAGATTTAGACCACCATTGCCCTTCACACACAAAGTTATTAACTCTTTGAATATTATGAGGACTCAGATCATTAGGGAGAGCATCTCTAAGGCCATCTCGGGTTATAAGGAAAGACTAGTGTAGTCTAGCGAGCGGTAGGCTCGTAGTTTAAATATAAAACTAGTATAGTCTAGCGAGCGGTAGGCTCGTAGTTTAAATATAAGACTAGTATAGTCTAGTGAGCGGTAGGCTCGTAGTTTAAATATAAGACTAGTGTAGTCTAGCGAGCGGTAGGCTCGTAGTTTAAATATGAGACTGGTATAGTCCTGCGAGCGGTAGGCTCGGGTTATAAGGAAAGACTGGTATAGGCCTGCGAGCGGTAGGCTCTGGTTATAAGGAAGGACTGGGAAAGTCCTGCGAGCGGTAGGCTCGGGTTATAAGGAAGGACTGGGATAGTCCTGCGAGCGGTAGGCTCGGGCTATAAGGAAGGACTGGGATAGTCCTGCTAGCGGTAGGCTCGGGTTATAAGGAAGGACTGGGATAGTCCTGCGAGCGGTAGGCTCGGGTTATAAGGAAGGACTGGGATAGTCCTGCGAGCGGTAGGCTCGGGTTATAAGGAAAGACTAGTGTAGTCTAGCGAGCGGTAGGCTCGTAGTTTAAATATAAGACTAGTATAGTCTAGCGAGCGGTAGGCTCGTAGTTTAAATATAAGACTAGTGTAATCTAGCGAGCGGTAGGCTCGTAGTTTAAATATGAGATTGGTATAGTCTGGCGAGCGGTATGCTCTACTTTATAAATGTTGATATAGAATTGCGAGCTGGAGGCTCGGTAGTAAATGGCTAATAAATGTTGCTGGTGTGTAAGATGTGGTGGGTCTTCGGTTCTATCTTAGTCGTCACACCGACAGCAGTTCGTTGACTCGGCAGTGCTAGTGGTTTTATTGGGGCCAGGTTGTTTTACTGCGCGTCCGACGGGACGAATTCCCTAAACCCTGCCTGGCCAATTCAGTTTAGTACGCAGGAGCTCGTGAGTACCGGGTACCGGTATCACAGCGTACGTTTGGGCCTATGTCTGGTAGTGTGACTTACCCACCTAGGTGAGGAGACGCCCGCTCCTCTGCCACCGTTTGACCACGACGGGAGGTGCCCGAGAGGTTAGCTACCTCCGAAAAGTGGGAACTAAATGTCTGTACGTACAGAGTCGTGTGAGTGTGTTGCATGTGTATGAAATAATAATACAAGCATTGCATCATTGCATTGCACCTCATAGCATAGCATTTCTGCACAAACTAAGACCTCATCGTATAAATTAGTGTGGGCTCTTTTATACGATGAGTTTACTTCTTGTCAGATCCCTTAGCTTATGTGCTTTTGTGTGTGCATATAAGTTAAGGTTACTTTCGTAGCTGCTCCTTATTTATACCGCTCTTTTACTTATACTGCTCTGTTACTTATACTGCTTCTTACTTTTGCTTATATACATACTCCTGCTATGGTAGATATATTTTCATTACTTGTTTAGTACCTTTATACTTGCTAGTCTCGCCACTGCCACCTGCTTTTGATTTACCCTTTGATGTCCTCTGCTTCCTCCTTCCACACGGTGCCTAGGAGTCGCGGGGGGAGGCGGGGACAAAATCGGCTTAGTCTTTATGACTAACGGTCGGTTGTGACCGTAGGTACACGAGGTGATGGAGCCCCAGAGAAGAGGAGACAGGACACGAGGAGCTTATGTCGCGCATTACTTCTACCACAAGACAGGTGTTCGAGAGTCGAGAGTTGATTAGCTTCCGCATAGATGTATAGTGAGAAAGTTTATATACTTTGCTTGGATTTGTACCGGGCTTAAGCCCTTTTTCTCTTTTACTTCATTTCTCATCATGGACATTGTAAGCTTGTAATCTATATACTTAATGTGATTTGTGGACTTGCTGCTTCTATTACTATGAATTGTGGTTGGCCTGGATGATGTTGATTAGCGGGCAGGATCGGCGTATTATGGCGGGGACCATTGGGTGTAATGGTCTCGCCGCAAGACGGTGGTTCTGGGCGGTAAGACCCGGTTAAAAGCAAAAAAAAGAGGGTATTACAGTCTCTACCACAGAAGCGGAGTACAAAGCTTTGGGTTTGGCAAATCAGGAAGCCATCTGGCATAGAAGGCTTGTGGAGGACATTCATAGGGAGGTGCGAGGTCCTACTCTGCTTCGGGGTGACAATGAGAGTGCCCTCAAACTGGTGAACAATCCAGTTTGTCCTGCATGAACCAAGCACATAGAGATTCAACATCATTTCATTCGGGAGAAGGTGTTGGAGGGATCTCTTATGGTTGAGCATGTGCAGAGCAAGGATAATGTCGTGGACATTTTTACGAAGCCGTTGTCGAAGGGACCATTTGATTGGTTGAGGAGTCTACTTGGGCTGACTTACACTTCCCACTTCAAGGGGGAGTGTTAAATTTTTGAAGTGGAAGTGGAGTGTCTGGGCTGTCAATTTTTGGAGACCGCAGAGACTGTGCGGTTCGCACGTGCTCTGGTGTTGGCGGCCTGTTGTATCTTGCCGGTTGTGCCCAAGTGTTCCTGTTCTAGTTTAGACCGGGCGGTCTAGTACTGGAGGTCGCTTCGGCGGTCTAGTACTTCGGTCTGCTTGAGATCACTCTGGCGGTCTGTTGTGGTTTCGTTCTTATGGGAGACTGGACGGGTTGTATGAGCCTGGTTCTGGTGGTCTATTCTTGATCTGGTCAGATGCTCATATGGTTCTTCTCCTATAAGAGATCGGGCGGTCTGCCAGTTTGATATTTGCGTGCTTTCTTCGTTGGACAGGCGCTTAAGTGTAATAAGGTCTTATTGCGACCGCACGGTCTGCTTCTGGAGACCGCGAGTTCCTAATAAGGAAGGTGACTGGATCCCTCGTGGGCGGTGACGACATCCGTTCATTTGCCTATAAATAGGGGTGCAGGGGTAGCCATTCATAAGCAAGAACTATAAGAACTAAATCTCGGATTGTTTGTGTTGGTCTCATTTTTGAGGTCGCGTGGGTTAAATTTGTTGCTGGTTTATTGTGTTCGCAGGTAAGGCGGCCAACAGTCTATCGTTAGCATTCTTCCTTCTTTTCAGCTTTGAATAAACCAGTTCACCAACGGTCTCGTCTAGGCGAACTATGTTTTGAATTTATTGGTCTGTTTGCAGCGGACTCAGTTGATCAGGCGGCCTTAAGTGGTCAGGCGGTCTTGAATGCGGTCTTGCAGCAGTGAGCAGTTCTTCTTCAAGTGTTCGCGAGTTGCTTCTGTGATCTTGAGACCATGCGGTCTGGGCGATCAAGAAGTGTGACAGGGTTTGTTTTAGGCTGTGCAATAGCAGCAGTTCGTGCGGTCTGTGATTGGCGGTCTGGCAGTTTGGAGTTCAGCGACCTATCCTGTTCGCGGGGTCTCAGGGAAGCCGACGATCTTGTTGAGTTCAAGTGGTCTGGGCAGTCTCAGTTTTTTAATCGTCAGATGCTTGTTGTGTTGCTTGTTCTTCTCATCTAAGTTTTCTCTCATAAATCATGTCTCGCCATGTATGCAACGCATTGTAATAATATAGTAGTCAATTGAGATTCTCTTGTCCTTCATTGTCACTGGTTAACTGGTTTGAATTGAATTGGAGTCTTCTGCTGTGTCTTCGATCCATCTCCAAAATTTTAACATAATTCTCTTCCTCATCAACCATGTCTGGTGGGGTAGACTTATTGACTTCTGTTTTATCATCAATGGTTAACTCCTTCATCTTTAATTCTGAACCTGTAGCATTAGAAGAACTAGACTAGCGCTTATGTATCAGGCTAGTCTCATCAAATACACCATGGATTGATTCTTCTACAACTTGGATCTTTTTGTTGAACACTTTATATGCCCTATAATGGCTGATGTATCAAATAATGAAACCCCCATATCTTTTCTCAGTAAACTTAGTTAAATAAGATTTCCCATTATTCAGGACATATCACTTGCTCCCAAAGATTCTAAAATAGGATAAGGTTGGTTTTTTGCCTTTCATCAGTTCATAAGGGAGTCTTCTTGTGATCCTTGTAAGATACCTTGATATTTGCTTCAATCACAGGATGCGTTAACTGCTTCAGCCCAAAAGTATTCAGACAATGAAGTGTCACTTAGCATTGTTCTACTAGCTTCAATTAGGGTTCTATTCTTTCTCTCAGCCACTCTATTCTGTTATGGAGTTCTGGTATAAGAGAATTCTTGTAAGATACCTTGATATTTGTAGAATTTATTCATTGCTCCAGATTGGAATTATGTGTCATGGTCATTTTTTATTTTGACCATGGTACAATCCATCTCATTCTGGATTTTTTTGACAAAAGACACAAAGGTGTCTAGAGTATCATACTTTCATCTAAGGAAGAATACCCATGTGAATCTAGAATGGTCATCAACTATCACAAGATTGTAAGACTTCCCTCCCAAACTGTGAATTGATATAGGACCAAATAGATCTGTGTCCAATAGATATAGACACCTAGTAGAGTCCTTATGAGTAATGCTCTTAAAGGTAGAACTTGTTTGCTTGCCCATTTGGCATGCATGACATAAGCCATCTTTAATGCACTTGAGATTGGGTCCATCCCTAACTAGGTTTTTTGAGATTAACTTGTTAATTGTCTTGTAGTTCAAGTGAGCTAGTCTCTTGTGTCATTGTACACGGAGAGACTCCTTTTCATTTGATACTAGACATATAGGTGCAGAAGAATCTAAACAAATGAAATTCAAGCAATACACATTTCCACTCCTAGTGCCTATTAAAACTATCTCAGGATCAATAGAAATTTTGATCATACACTTATCCTTGTGGAATTCAATGACATAGCCTAAGTCACATAGTTGACTTATGTTTATGAGGTTGTGTTACAACCCCTATACATAAGCTACTTTTTCTATTAAAACTATGGCATTAGTAATCATATCTTCGCCTTTTGTTACCCCTCTGTCTGGTCCACCAAAGATTAATTTGGGTCCATCTTTCATTGGGGTATAGTCCTTTAGTTGGCTTCTTGTTCCAGTCATGTGTCTGGAACATCCACTGTCCAAGTACCATATTGGCATTTGATTGGCCTTTGGACAACCCTGCAAAATGAAATTACCTTACCTTAGGAACCCAAATAGGTTTGGGTACTTGGTTCTTATTAGTCCTAATCACAGGATGCGTCAAAACAACATTGTTGGCAAGCCTTATATTCTTTGCCCTAAGCACTGTTGGATTCAACCAACAGTCTATGACAAAGTGACCAATTTTGCCACAACACCAGCATTAAAATCAATTGTACCTCATTTTTTTGAGTCACCTTCTGAGTGGAGTGAGGATGTTGATGAAAGAGTAGGCATCTGCATTCTTAGCATTTCTTAGATAAATCTTGTGGTTGTGTGCATGATGGAAGGTGGGTTGCACAGTCATATGATTCATCTTAGGGATAGGCATTTGAGGAATAGTCTTTCCCTTTCCTTTGATTGTTGGTGTTGTAGAGTTAAACACAATTGATCCATGATTTTTCAATTGGATTTCCTCATGAGGTGCCTTAAAGGCACTCAGTCCAATGTCTGCTTTATTCCTTGAGTTATATGGCTTAGTTCCAGTAGTAGAGCACTAATTGGATAGAAATCCATAGGAGAGATCATGATCACAGGTGTTGGTAGGCAATATGACCTTTTGAAAAACAATATGATCTTTGGTAGTCTTGCCCTTGTCTACCTCCTTAGTATATCATACACCACCTCTATATGTTGTAGAAAAACTATCAATAATTGGCGGCATAGTTTGTGGTTTGGAAAACCTAGCCACATGTTTCCTCTCAATGAGGTGCTTATCCTCAAGATCTTTGAAGATCTTGTTCTTCTGACATAGTGTATCAATTTGGATCTTTGAGATCCCTCTTAATTTGCTGAGTTCACCACTCACTTGAGCTAGCTTCTCAGCTTTCTCAAGGAGTTCAGATTAGCAAGCCTGAGGGATTGATGAGACCGATATTTATAGTGTTTTACGGACTCATCTGGGCTAGTTTTCACTCGTGTGTACTACACTTTCAAGCCATATTAGCTTGTATTTCACTCACATTGGCTTTCACTCTAAGTGCACTCTTTAGGCCCATTTTGGTGTGCATCTGCACTCCATGTTGTTGGGGGTAAGCACATAGTGCTCTCCAACCCTTTTTCTATTTCTAGATTGAGCTGGAGGGGTGTTCCCAGCTGTGTGAGTTATGTGTGCATTGTTGTGCAGGTGGATGGATTGTCCATTTTGCCCAGATTTCATGTCTGCATAAATCGCACGGTCGTGCAGTTCCTTCATGCACGATTGCTCTGATCATGCGTGGTATTCTCTGGTTCAAAATGGTGGTTTATCCTTGATCGTGCGATTTGTTCACGCAATGGCAGTTTTCCCGTGTGTGAAGGGAACGCATGATACCCTGTTGAGTACAATTTTTAGAGCTATCTGGATTTTCCCGTGCATTTTGACGCATGGTCGGCTTCGATCGTGCATGAGTAAAACGTGCGGGTGCTTCTTCTTCTTATTCTTTATGGGCTTCCTCCTTCATTATTATCGCACGGTCGTGCGTTCGACCATGCGTGACCTTTTTTCTTACTGATTACTATTTAAAGCAGAAATTTTTCCCTTTCAAGGGGATTGCAGACCAAGCTAGCCATTTCCACTCCAGCTCTGTCATTTTCATCACTCCACCACCGCCCACTCTAGGAGAAGCTCCGACCATCATTTTCTTACAAATCCAACGCTAAAGCTTCCTCCGATGCCTCCTCCATCATCCTCGAGATCAAAAACTCCATTCCAAGATCATTTCTGCTGCATTCAAGGGTACTCCGGTGAGAGCTAGCTTGAGTTATTTCACGAAGAAGACGGGTAACGTGGAGGAAGGTGACGGCTCCTCTAAACCTCGGATGGCAACTGAAGACCGAGCTCGAACGAGGCTTGACAACCCAACGATTCCGGCCGCGAATCTTCAGCGAGTCTTCGAGCTTGGGTTTACACTTTCCCCTTTGTTTTGCTGCAGTTATTTATTGTGGATGTATGTGTGTTATGAATAATGCTCATAAACCTTAGTTATTGTTAATGTTGATTTCATATTTGTGAAATCCCTTGTGGTTTTCTATGAGTTGAGGATCGCCCCATTCCGCCATCCATTCCATTGCTGCGTTGTGTGTTGCACTAGCAACTGCTAGTTCCGTTCTTAGTGACGAGGTGCTTACGACCCTCACTCTGTCGGTTCCGAATCTTCCATCTGCAAGCCTTCTGATGCGCGAATCTAGCACACCGCTATAGGCGGTAGAGAGACTGCGGCACGACACGGCAGTGTACCGATCGTTCAAGTAATATAAAATGTGGGAGTGAATCCCAAAGTATCGAATCTCAAAGGAACACAGTAAGGTGGAGTTAACTATTGAGGAAGGACTTGAGATCGAAGTCCTTTAGGTCGGATGGATGCGAAAGGGGGTGATTTGGTTTGTGGAAAATAAAGTAAAAAAAACTAAATCAACTACTCTTATGCAGGCCTTGAGCGCACTGCTATGCACCGCTTCGCTGCGCGGATGGACGAGAAGGCTTGCGGATGGAATGGGTCACACCGGCGGAATGAGGGTCGTAAGCACCTCGTAAACAAGCACGTCATTATCAATTGCTAGTACGGCACACGGAACACTCACACCACAATCACCACGAAAGCACACCTCAAGCACTCATAAGCATGAAAACATTTCATAATATTTGACAAGAAGTTCAACAAATATAGAGTGCAACATCATCAACATACAAGAAACTAACTACAATCATAAGGAGGAAAGGAGGAAAATCTAGATATGCAACCACATCCAGAGACTTGTTGGGATTCACGGTAGGAATCGTCGGGTTGTCAATCCGCGTCCTAGCTCGGTCCACAACTGCGTCCGGGGTCTAGAGGAGCTGTCACCTTCCCTCCAATATACCCGTCTTCTCCATGTCACGATCTGGCCTCCACAAAACTTGTGTACTCCTTCCTCGGTTGATGAGAGTACTGCTAGGATCTCTCCCTTGAAGTGTTTGGATGATGCGAGGTGGCCTCGGGTAAAAGGGGGAGGAAGAAACCTTCAAAAACGGAGCTTTCCGCCCTGACGGCGGAAGAAATCGCGGAACAGTCGGGGCTTGAAAACCTAAAAATCGCAGCTTAAATAGAAAGAGTGCAGAATTTTGTTCATGCACGACCGTGCGTTTTAGAAATGCACGACCGTGCGTGAACAAAATAAAACATAATATTTTTTAGACAAAAGAGGAGCTCGTGCGTTTTACTCACGCACGATCAAAACCGACCGTGCGTAAAAATGCATGACCAAATCCAGAATGCGCCAGTTGTTACTTGTGCGACCGGTTCACTTGTCATGAACGCATCAAGTTTTTGGCGCCGTTGCCGGGGACTGCAACGTTGTGTGATTTTTCCTCTTCCAGGAAATTATTATAAAGATTCGTTGTTTTTATTTTTCTTGTTTGTTGTATAAGTTTATGCAGGGGCAAGGCCCTGGTGATATGGTATCATTCGATCAAGAAATAGAGGGGCGTTGCGTGCGTGTCGTCGTGCTGCTGTCGCTATGGATGATAATGTTAACAAAAATGGAGTTAATCTCGGGGGAAGAATGCGCCAGTTGTTGGTCAAGCGGGTGATGAAAATGAGGTTGCCCGGCGAAGGCCCAGAACAATGCGAGACTACACCACTCCCACTGTTGGGAGTGTGTATTCGGGTTTTGTTCCAGCCATCATGAATAATCAATTCGAGATAAAGCTAGCTATCCTGAATATAATCTGAAACACTGCCCAGTTTTCTGGATTGGCAAGTGAAGATCCCTGTTGAAATCAATACTTGGTCTCTTGTGGAGTTCGGGGTCCCAAAAAAGCGGTGACCTCACACTTACTTCTCTCAAGGGAGAGCGCTAGACTGAAGGCTTAGGGAACTAGGAACAGGACCAAGGGCTCAGCGAGGAGGTCCCACCACACACCCGGAAGGTCTTTGAGAGCTTCCCCTCCCAAGCTAATGCCGAGCTTGGGCACCTTTAGAGGCACCCTTCTCCCACCAAAGAAATCTAGGGAGAGAGTAGCCAAAAGTGAAGTCCTCTCAAAAGGTGCCCCTTGGTCCTATTTATTGATTTCTAAGCTTGGTCTGCCAATAACTAGAATCTGGCCTAAGAGATTACCACAATACCCCCAGGTTTGGCCTACCAACAGCCAAATCCCGCCATTCCAAGATGCTAAACGCAGACCCCTCTAGGGCGGGGCGAGTGGGGGTCGGATGCCTCCCCGCTCGCCCCCCTTTGGGGCTGGGTGAGAAGGGGACATGCCGTCTCCCTTGCTCGCCCCCTACTGGGGCCGAGAGAGCAGGGGGCAGGCCGCCTCCCTCGCTCGCCCCCCTGTTGGGGCCGGGCGAGCAAGGGGAAGGCCGCCTCTCGTGCTCGCCCCCCTTCCTGGGTCCTCCCAGAAACTCTCTTGCTCCCCTCCTTGCCTGGGACAGTGCTAAAAAATATTGGGCCTAAAGTCATCTTGGGTCCCCAGGGGCCCACTCGGCGAATACAGGGTTGTACATAATCCCTGCTCTTTGCGAGCGGGTCGCACGTTCGGAAAGAAATGTCTAACCCTGCATATTCGGCGAGTGCCTCCCTGAGAGGTCAACCTGCCCTGCCGGCTAGCGAGAGCCCGGTCAGCCGAACCACCTCGGGAGAAAAATTACTTAGCTTCCCTGAGAGGTCAACCTTCCCTGCCGGCTAGCGAAAGCTCGGTCAGCGGAACCACCTCGGGAGAAAAATTACTTAGCTTCGCCGAGAGGTCAACCTGCCCTGCCGGCTAGCAAGAGCCCGGTCAGCGGAACCACCTCGGTAGAAAAATTACTAAGCTTCCCTGAGAGGTCAACTTGCCTTGCCGGCTAGCGAGAGCCCGGTCAGCGGAACAACCTCTTGAGAAAAATTACTTGGCTTCCCCGAGAGGTCAACCTTCCCTATCGGCTAGCGAGAGCCCGGTCAGCGGAACCACCTCAGGAAAAAAATTAATTAGCTTCCCCGAGAGGTCAACCTGCCCTGCCGGCTCGCGAGCGCCAGGTCAGCGGAACCACCTCAGGAGAAAAATTACTTAGCTTCCCCAAGAGGTCAACCTGCCCTGTCGGCTAGCAAGATCTCGGTCACCGGAACCATCCCAGGGCTAAGTACTTACCTTCCTGCCTCCGAGCGATCCTCGGCCCTGCCAGCTTGGTGGGAGCCTGGCAGCGGGCCTGCATTGGGGCTAAGTACTTACCTTCCTGCCTCTGAGCGATCCTCGGCCCTGCCAGCTTGGTGGGAGCCTGGCAGCGGGCCAGCATCGGGGCTAAGCACTTACCTTCCAGCCTCCGAGCGATCCTCGGCCCTGCCAGCTTGGTGGGAGCCTGGCAGCGGGCCAGCATCGGGGCTTAGTACTTACCTTCCTACCTCCGAGCGATCCTCGACCCTCCCAGCTTGGTGGGAGCCTCGCAGTGGGCCAGCATCGGGGCTAAGTACTTACCTTCCTGCCTCCGAGGGATCCTCGGCCCTGCCAGCTTGGTGGGAGCCTAGCAGCGGGCCAGCATCGGGGCTAAGTACTTAACTTCCTGCCTCCGAGCGATCCTCGGCCCTGCCAGCTTGGTGGGAGCCTAGCAGCGGGCCAGCATCGGGGCTAAGTACTTACCTTCATGCCTCCGAGCGATCATCGGCCCTGCCAGATTGGTGGGAGCCTAGCAGCGGGCCAGCATCGGGGCTAAGTACTTACCTTCCTGCCTCCGAGCGATCCTTGGCCCTGCCAGATTGGTGGGAGCCTAGCAGCGGGCCAGCAGCGGGTATAAGCACTTACCTTCCTGCCTCCGATCGATCCTCGGCCCTACCAGATTGGTGGGAGCCTAGCAGCGGGCCAGCATCGGTGCTAAGCACTTACCTTCCTGCCTCCGAGCGATCCTCGGCCCTGCCAGCTTGGTGGGAGCCTAGTAGCGGGCCAGCAGCGGGGCTAAGTACTTACCTTCCTACCACCGAGCGATCATCGGCCCTGCCAGCTTGGTGGGAGCCTGGCAGCGGGCCAACATCGGGTCTAAGTACTTACCTTCCTGCCTCGGAGCAATCCTCGGCCCTGCCAGCTTGGTGGGAACCTGGCAGCGGGCCACCATCGGGGCTAAGTACTTATCTTCCTGCCTCCGAGCGATCCTCGGCCCTGCCAGCTTGGTGGGAGCCTGGCGCGGGCCAGCATCGGGGCTAAGCACTTACCTTCCTGCCTCCGAACGATCCTCGGCCCTACCAGCTTGGTGGGAGTCTGGTAGCGGGCCAGCATCTGGGATAAGTACTTACCTTCCTGCCTCCGAGCGATCCTCGGCCCTTCCAGCTTGGTGGGAGCCTGGCAGCGGGCCAGCATCAGGGCTAAGTACTTACCTTCCTACCTCTGAGCAATCCTCAGCCCTGTCAGCTTGGTGGGAGCCTAGTAGCGGTCCAGCATCAGGGCTAAGTACTTACCTTCCTGCCTCCGAGCGATCTTTGGACGTGCCAGCTTGGTGGGATCCTGGCAGCGGGCCAGCATCAGGGCTAAGTACTTACCTTCCTGCCTCCGAGCGATCCTCGACCCTGCCAGCTTGGTGGGAGCCTGGCAGTGGGTCAGCATCGGGGCTAAGTACTTACCTTCCTGCCTCTGAGTGATCCTCGGCCCTGCCAGCTTGGTGGGAGCCAGGCAGCGGGCCAGCAGCGGGGCTAAGTACTTACCTTCCTGCCTCTAAGAGATCCTCGGCCCTACAACTTGGTGGGAGCTTTGCAGCGGGCCAGCATTGGGGCTAAGTACTTACCTTCCTACCTCTGAGCGATCCTCGGTCGTGCCAGCTTTGTGGGAGCCTAGTAGCGGGCCAGCAACGGGGCTATGTACTTACCTTCTTGCCTCCGAGCGATCCTCGGCCCTGCCAGCTTGGTGGGAGCCTGGCAGCGGGCCAGCATCGGGGCTAAGTACTTACCTTCCTGACTCTGAGCGATCCTCGGCCCTACCATCTTGGTGGGAGCCTGGCAGGGGGCCAGCATCGGGGCTAAGCACTTTTGAAAGCTTTCATCACATTAGTCATCATATTACATGCGAGAAAAAACTATGTATGAAAGTAAACCATCGTACTACATGGTCTTAAGGGTAAAAACGTTTTTGGTTGTCACCGCTCAGCTCAGGACATCCCTTCTCCATCTCCTACTCCCGGGCATGGTCCTCCTCGATCCCCACCAGTTGTTGTTGTTGCTGCATCGGATCCCTTGTCCCCCTTATTGCCAAAAACTCAGGGCAGGCGGACATCGCGTGACCTTCCTCCTGGTGGAATTCACAGTAGGGTAATGCCACCCTATCCCCTCCTCTTCCTCCTCTTTCTTCTTTTCTGGCTCTCCTCCTTCTTCCCCAGCCAATCGCAATGGTTTGCTGAGGCGATGGAGGGGGTGCCCTCGGTCCTTGCCTCCACCTTGGGTGGTCGGGCTTCTCCCCTTGGAAGTTCCCCTCTCCTTGGTCAAACTTTCTTTCGGGATCTTCCATGCTCCCTCCCTGCTGCCTTGCCTCTGGCTCACTCAGCTTGGCCAACCTTTTTGCGAACTCTACGTTGGCCTCCTCTCACTCAATTTCTTCTGACGCCCTTTACATCAATTCCTTGAAGTATAAGGGGGTCTTCCGCTTTAAGCTCATCTTGAAGAACCCCTCCCGCAGCCCCACTATGAAGGCAAGCTGGAGGGTGGACCCTGGCACATCCTGGATGAGTAGGACCTCTTCCCAGAACCTGTCCATGTAACTAGTCAGCGACTCCCTTGGCTCTTGCCTAATCTTGAAAAGTGCCTCGGCATCCTTCTTCCTCTTCTTCAACGTCGAGAAGCGCAACAGGAAACCTCGACGCAGATCCTCGGAGGCATAGATAGACCCCACTAGGAGCTGGTGGAACCAGTCCCTCGCCTTCTCTTTCAGGGTGGTGGCAAAGAGCCGACACTGGAAGGCATCTGACATAGGTCTGATTGAGACCATGTCCTCAAACCACTACAGGTGCAGAATTGGGTCATCCTTGCCGGAGTAGTAAGACATCTCCGGCCCCCTGAACCCCTCTAGAACCAGGGCTAAGAGGATCAAATCACAAATGGGATTTCCCCCCCCCCCCTGGCTCGGCGAATGGTTCGCTCTCGCAGAGTCGGCTCGTAGACCTCCACGCTCGCTGGGCTACTGGATAGCTGCCGCCTGGGGAGGTCTCGCCAACTTGCCTCCGCTCTACCCCCTTTTGTGTGGGGCGAGTGAGGGTCAGATGCCTCCCCGCTCACCCCCCCCCCCCCCCCGCCCTTTGGGGCTGGATGAGTGGGGGTCGTATGCCTCCCCGTTTGCCCCCCCCCCCCCCCCCCCCCTTGGAGGCCACGCGAGTGGGGGCCGGATTCCTCCCCACTCGCCTCCGTCGACACCTCCTTCCCGAGTTTCCGGCCGGGAGCGCTCTTGCCTATCTACGGGGGAGGGACTTCTGGTGTCTTACACACGCCCCTCGTGGCGAAAGCTAACTGTAAGGTCTGCAGGACCTCTCGCTTAAAGTTTTCGAACATTTCCATCGTCACCTCTTTCGCGGATGGCTGCGAGTGTGAAGACCCTTTTTTTAAACCTGGGTCTTATGCCCAGAACCGCTGCATTGCGGTGACACCAACACACGGGAAGGTCGCAACTACAAAGCGCCGATCCTGCCGGCCATATCGATCACAGAAGAAGAAAAGTATAAAAGAACAAAAAGAAGTTCAAGTCCACAATCACATGCTATATATAATAAATGTCCACATGGTATAACTGAAATAACAAAGTTACAATAATAAAGGGCTCATGCCCTATACATCATGTCCTCACTACAAGATCACTCACGGAAGCTAACTATTAATCACTCACTGATCCTGAAACTTGTGCTTCTGTACTAGACTGGCCCACCTCCGTCTGCACCGGCCTCTGGTACTGCAGCATCTCCTCGGTCCCCTAAAATGATAAGGTCCACCGACCGTTATTCAAAAGACTAAGCCAATCCCCCACCCCTCCCCCGGTGACTCCTAGGCACCGTGCGGGAAGGATGAAACGGAGGACATCAAGGGGTATAAACAATAGCAGGTGACAGAGGCATAATCTATAGGGAATGTTTCTACAACTACACATATGTATATAGATAATTGAAGCAGTAAGTAAAACAGGGTAAAGAACAAGTAAGGTGCAGTAAGTAAAGACATCTATATAATAGAAAAGTAACCATTGATTTATAGGAATGCCCATACATACCTATAGACCAAGGGGTCGTTTAGCAAGGCCTAACGTATAAAGAGTCCCATAACTAATTTATACGATAGGGGTAGGGGTTGAAATGCAATGTTTATGCCATGACATGCAGAGTTATGCAGTTTATGCTATGTTCACACAAGTGCAACTCACACACCTTGACTCTATGCGCACAGACCTTTAGTTCCCCCTTTTTGGAATTAGCAAGACTCCCAGGATACTCCGGTAGTGGCAACGGAAGTGGTGGGTTGGGCCTCGCCCACCTCTAGGTTGGTATTCACACTACCTAACCTAGACCTATCGTACGCCTCAACGCAAAACCATGGAGCATCTGCGTACTCTTACTGGCATGACCACCAGAATTTTATGGCTAAGTGCAAATTCCACACTTGCCGAGTCAACGCATTGACGTCGGTGTGAACGACCGTCCAATACCAAAGACCCACCACCTTCATGCACATGCAAACAAGTTCTACTATATCCCGAGCCATAAACTCCCTGGGCTAACCTGTCTGTCATCATAACCTTCCGGGCCAACGGCTCGCTGGACCAACCCGTCCGTACCAACAAGCATTACTGAGTCACAAGCTCACCGGACTAACTAGTCCGCTGCTTCAACCACCGAGCCTACCGCTCGTACAACCAAACCAACTAACCTCCCATAACTACGGGGTGTGGGTGTGTGCGTTATTAAGTTAATCTTGTATATCAACTTATCCCTACAATTTCTAGTAAATCTTGGACTTCCCGAGGATTACCCTGTTAGGGGCTCGCTACGGTACTAGGAGCTATACTGGGATGACACCCCAAAGCTCCCTTTCCAAGGTACTTAATTTTATTGGTAGCTACCCGTAAGAATACCCTTCTTGTCATTTCTCTTTAATTACCCCTAAGCATTTTATGACAGGCTATGGGAAAGACGATCTTTCGTCAATCCCGAGCATAGCTTTACCCTTAACTCACCAAGCACACCCTCATCACCTAAACTCTTTTTGGTGACCTTCAATCTCTTCAACCTGACCATGTACACCAACTACATGCCACTTCCACTTGGTAGGCCCCTAAATACCCAAGTTTCACATTTTTACTATACGCAGACCAAACTAACTATATGAAGCTAATAAGTAGAAGTACTCCAAATATTAATCCTCATGACACAAGATTATTACTGGAGGGTTATCATGACATTATAAGACTAACTCCAGAGATTCATAATTTTCCTTGACATTTTAGCATTTATTTAAATTTCTCCAACATTTGCCAAATATGAATATGAGCATGAAGTGTAAGGGATTCTTATGATATGACTCTTTTAAAATTATGATAAATCTATCATGCCAAAATAACAGTAAGTACAGTTTGTCACAATTTTACAATCAAGAATTGTCCTCTAATTATAATATTGACTATTTAACCAAAATTAGAAATTAAAGAAGCAACCTCCAACAATATTTGTCCAAATATTATAGGAATATTACCAGACATTTATATTGATCAGAAAAGTTCTCAGGACAAATTTTAGAATTTATAAAGGCATATTAACCACATAAATAAATATTCCAAAGAAAATCTAATATGAGTATGTTGTGAAGTAGCCTACTGATAACAACCTCCAAAAATTATACAAAAATTTACAGAGATTCCTAGTGCTCTGAAATGTCCTATTACAAAGTTGCACATTTTTCCAGAGAGTTTTGGAGACTCAATTATATTTCTTAAGATTAAGGTAAAATAAGTGCCTTGTGAATGAAGTGCTGGTTAAATCACCTAATTAATTACACAAAAATTACCAGAGGTCCATCATATGATTATAAAGGCACTACCAAGATTTCATCACCATCCAAGGCCATTTGAACATGTAAATATCTCTTCTAAGGAATTTCCCTAAAGGGGTTATGGCCTAATATAGGGGAAATAATACTCCTAAAATTTCCTCAAAATTCTCTAGAGCATAATCACACCCCATGATCATATCTCCTAAATTCCATGGCCATTCTAAGGCTTTTGACCACATGGCCTTCACAAGGTTCTATATGCACCCCAAGGGGTAAAACCAGGGTCCTAGGGCATATCCACCTCTACACCACCCCATCTTACTCATGAAGGTGTTTTAGGTAATCCTAAACCAGTGGCCAAGGTTTCAACTCATGGTGATGAGTTTTGACCACCATACCCCAAGATAAACACAATGCCCTAACTTTGACCCAATTTGACCTAACTTGGGTTGACAAATTACCCAACCAAATCAGTCCCAATTTGGCTGAGATTTTTACTAGGGTCATGTGATAACCCTAAGAAGTACTCACCAAAATTTGGAGGGCATTGGAGGTTATTTGACTCAATAATTAATTAATATTTGATTTATGAAATTATTACAAAAACCTTAGAAAAAGGTTCCCCTAAAATTCCCATCTTTGGGTATGATGTGTGGGTAGGTGTAGATATCCTAGGTTTTAAATTTCAAGGCCATACCATTTACCAATAGAAAGAGATTCAAGAATTTATGACTATCTTACCCTAGTGACCAGTCCTAGAAAAATGACTCCACGGGGAGCTATAGTGCCCCTATTGACCTGAAACAAATTTTCGCTTAATCTAGACACCAAGGGCTACAACATTTATGTTGGGCACTTTTCCATTTGATTGGTCCTAGTATTTTTAATAATTAAAATGAAATACTGCATGAAGTATAACAAAATGTGTTGGACGAAATCCGTTCTGTGAAATCCGTTCGACGAAATCTGCGGTCGATGAAATCCATTCTGCGTTCGACGAACGTCACGCTTCAGTTCGACGAAATTACTTCCCAGCTCGACGAATTCAGTTCTCCAGCCAGTTCAGCAGATTATCCCTCAGTTCGACGAACTCCAGATTCAGTTCGACGAACTCCAGATTGTGTTTGACGAATTAATTCAGTTCGACGAACTTCCAGATTCAGTTCATCGAACTCCCGATTGTGTTCGACAAATTATTTCAGTTCGACGAACTCTAGATTCAGTTCGCTAAACTCCCGATTGGGTTCGACGAATTATTTCAGTTCGACGAACTCTACATTCAGTTCGCCGAACTCCCAATTGGGTTCGATGAATTATTTCTGTTCGACGAACTCTAGATTTAGTTCGCCGAACTCCCGATTGGGTTCGACGAATTATTTCAGTTCGACGAACTCTAGATTCAGTTCGCCGAACTCCCGATTGGGTTCGACGAATTATTTCAGTTCGACGAACTCTAGATTCAGTTCGCCGAACTCCTTCTCCAGCTTAACAATCTCTAAAGGGCCTCACTTTCAAAATGAAATAACATCATAACATAATCATTTAAATCTGCGAATAACTGATCACGGCAGATCCGACGGCTCATGGTCATCGTCCCCGATGGATGGACGGCGCGCGACAGCCCATCCTGGGCTTCTTTGTGGGACGATTTCTTGGCCACATGTGCCTCTTACCGGCAGGCCAATGCCACCACCACCTCTGTTTAGGTGGTGGCCGGTGATAGGGGGTGGTTGGCCGGCCGGAGGTGGTCAGAATTGGGGTTTAGAGGAGGGGAAAGAGAACTCAAATCGAGCCCTTTCGGAAGCACGATCCGAGACCAATTGAGCTCGGATCAAGCCCCAAATTATCATAAGATCTAGCACTAAGGGAGAGGAGGCGGATCGGATCTGTGTGGGGGCTTGGTGGCACGAATTCCGGCGAGTCGCCAGGGCCTGAGGTGGAAATTTTGGCGCCATGTCGATCCTAGCTTATGGTGCTTGATTCCATTGGGGAAGGTGGGGAAACTCTTCCTCTTCATCCACTGAAGGTGTTATAAGGTCTAATTGGGGGAGGGGAAGAGCCAAATTATCAATCACCATTAATGGTTAATTTCGGCCAACTGAATTCCTCTTGATTCAGCCCCCATGTGAGCAGGAAAAACCCCCAAACTTCATGTAACAGCCAGAGGAGATGAATCTCCATCAATTGGGAGATCAATTGGCCTCCCTTGGCCATGAATGCCATTAATCCTCCTTTTTTCTCTTCAAATTGGGGGAAACTCCCAATTTCTCTCTCCTAGTCACCCCCTCCAGAAATTGGATGGCATTCCATGTAATTTCAGCCTCATGAGACTAGAGTGTCACTTCAGTTGGGCCTAGCCCAAGTGGATTGAACTTGAGTTTGCCTTTTCCCCTCTTTTTGGTCAAGGCTGACCAAGTGTTGACTTGAGGTGTTGACTTGGTCAACTGATGGGTTGACTGGTCCAAGTGGTGTGTCTTGAGTCCCTTGACATCACCCAAAGTTGTTCGAGTCATGGTGGTGCCCCAATTGGGCCAATTTATCCAAAAGGTGTTGGTTTGACCAAAACAGAGCTAGAGTTGACTTGGGTCAAATTGGCCAAATTGGTGGCCCCATGATGGGTATTTTTGGTCCATTGGGTACCTAGTAACCTTATAATGGTAGGGGAAAGGTCAATTGGGCATGGTGGGGGTCAATTGACCCTAATTAGGCTACTTTGACCAATTTGGGGTTAGGGTTGACTTTGGTCAATTTGCCTCTTTGGTTGACCCCAATGGGTCCTTGGTGCTCTAAGGGGACACCTAAAGGGTTAGGTATGCTATGGTGGGGTCAAAGGGTCAAGGTGAGGCCCTTAAGTCCAACCATATGCTTGTTAACTGGAAATTACTATTTGCAGACCACTATGGTTTCCTTCTTCCTGGCTAAGGCTAAGTGGTCTCTTCAAGCTTCCTAGGGTTTTGTCATGACCTAGTCATGACAAAACCACTCTATGGGTCTAGTTGTTTGGGGGATGTTATAGAGTGGTCATAGTCGGATCCATCTCCTCCACCTCTAGTCATGGAGCTCAGCTTGAGATTTTCTGTGCTGATCACTCTCCACGCTCACTGCACCATAAATGTTGAAACCAATGCTTGGTCTCTTGGGGAGTTCGGGGTCCCAAAAAAGGGGTGACCTCACACATACTTCTCTCAGGGAGAGCGCTACACTGAAGGCTTACGGAACTAGGAACAGGACCAAGGGCTCAGCGAGGAGGTCCCACCACACACTCGGAAGGTCTTTGAGAGCTTCCCCTCCCAAGCCAATGCCGAGCTTGGGCACCTTTGGAGGCACTCTTCTCCCACCAAAGAAATCTAGGGAGAGAGTATCCAAAAGTGAAGTCCTCTCAAAAGGTGCCCCCTTGGTCCTATTTATAGATTTCTGAGCTTGGTCTGCCAATAACCAGAATCTATCCTAAGAGATTACCATAATACCCCCAGGTTTGGCCTACCAACAGCCAAATACCTCCATTCTGAGATGCTAAACGCATACCCCCTTTGGGGCGGGGCGAGTGGGGGTCGGATGCCTCCCCGCTCTCCCCCCTTTGGGGCTGGGCGAGAAGGGGACAGGCTGCCTCCCTTGCTCGCCCCCCCCCCCTACTAAGGCTGGGCGAGCAGGGGGCAGGCTGCCTCCCTTGCTTGCCCGCCTACTGGGGCTGGGCAAGCACGGGGCAGGTTGCCTCCCTCGCTCTCCCCCTACTGGGGCCGGGCGAGCAGGGGCAGGCCGCCTCCCTCGCTCGCCCCCTACTGGGGCTGGGCAAGCAGGGGGAAGGACGCCTCCCTCGCTCGCCCCCCTGATGGGGCCGAGCGAGCAGGGGGCAGGCCGCCTCCCTTTCTCGCCCCCCTACTGGGGCTGGGCGAGCAAGGTGCAGACCGCCTCCCTCGCTCGCCCCCCTATAGGGGTCGGGCGAGCAGAGGGCAGGCTGCCTCCCTCGCACGCTCGCCCCCCCCCCCCCCCCCCCCCCCCCTCCCCCTACTGGGGTCGGGCGAGCAGGGGGCAGGCCGACTCCCTTGCTTGCCCCCCTTCCTGGGTCCACCCTGAAACTCTCCCGCTCCCCTCCTTGCCTGGGGCAGTGCTAAAAATTTTTGGGCCTAAAGATATCTTGGGTCCCAGGGGCCCACTCGGTGAATACAGGGTTGTACAATCCCCATCTTCACTTAAATGAGTTTTCGGAAATATGCTGAACATTTCGGTATGCCGGCATAGTTGACGACACTGTGAAATTAAGATTATTCTCGTTCTCCCTCCATGATAAAGTAATGCATGGCTTTATACTATTCCACCGGGCACAGCGACCACATGGGAGTTGCATTCATCCAAATTTCTGGCGAAGTTCCACATAGTGGACAAAATCGTGAACAGTAGGCGAGAGATTGCAACCTTCCGTCAACATGATCAGGAGACCCATGCGGAAGCTTGGGAAAGATTTATGGAACTCCTCTGGAAGTGTCCTCATCATGAGTTGCAGCCCTGGAATCTAGTGGAATGTTTCTACTTTGCAATAGACCCTAATTATAGGGCCATGATTGATGTTGCTGTCGGTGGAACTCTGCGAAATCACACCCTTCATGAAGCATTGCGGATCTTGCAGGACACCGCTACCCATAGCTCATTTTGGACCGCAGGGCGGAACACCCCACAGAATGCAAGAGGACTATTTTAAGTAAACACTTCTGGTCCACCAGCGGAGGCAACACTGTCACCATATGAGAGCATAGCATTGCTGAAGAGGCATGCCCCCTGGCTCCGGTGTTGGCCATTTCGTGGCAAGGGCGTGGGAACCCCGGACATCACACCTATGAATGCCCCACGGGTGAAATCTCCTCTGATTTTTCTAATCTAAATGGGGAGGAAAATGTTAACTATATTAACAATCAAAACCGCACAACACCTTTTTCTAACACATATAATCTGGGTGTGAGAAATCACCCAAACTTTTCTTGGAGCCAAAACACTACAGGCCAAAGATGGCAACCGGGCCAGCATCAATTTGATGCTCAAGCGTCCGGAAGCCAACCGAGGCCGCCTCTACCCGATTATAACTAAGGTTTTCCGGTGCAAAGGAAAAACACTTTAGAGAACATGATGGAAAAATTTGTTGACGTGGCCCAAACTAACATGGCCAACCAAACCGCCTCAATGAGAAATCTGGAGATGTAATTGGCTCAAGTGCTCTCTGAGCGAGCTCAGGGTGCCCCTAGCATGACGGAAAAGAATCCTCGTGAGCAGGTAAAGAGCCTTGTTGTGTCGGATGGTTGCCACGAGGGCAATATGATAGTAAAATGTGTAATCAATAATGTTGAAACTACTGCCCTTTGCCACACTAGATCATCACGCAATGTTCTTGCATTGCAAGATGTTGAAAAATTCAACTGTAATTTTACTGTTGATGATCGGACATCTTTAGTCCTCGCAAATGGAACAGTGGTGGAAACTGAAGGCGAGATCCGGGAGGTTGAGGTCATTCTTGATGGAACTTCTGTCGTCACAAACTTTCAGGTATTAGGCCCCATGGAAAATAATTCCAAGCCTATTTTTGGTGTCGCGTTCCTGAAGGAGTGTGGCGCAACTCTTCACATTGCCAATGGTTGTATTACTTTGTCATCCAAAGTGACAAACCACACTTTACCATCATCAATAACCAACGACCTCAGTACTTTTGATGTTATTTCTGATAAGTCTGTGAGTGAGGAAGACTGCAGGTTCGATGAGCTTGAGTTAACTATAGTCGGGGAGAAGCTGGAAAGTGAAGAAAATGTCGATCCGGAAGAAGAAAGATTGGAGATAGTGAAGAAGTTCATAACTGAAGGAGAAGATACAAGGAAAGGAAGCGGGGAGACCGAGAAGTTTGATGCTAAGGCAGCATGCCAAGCAAAGAACTCTTTACATAACTCTATCAAGTGTGATTCAAAGTGTAAACAATTAAAATAGGTTCATTGGGCGGGTCTATCACCTGCGGTGGGTGAAGAAATGAAGCCCCTAGTTGCTCCTAAGATGATAAACTTTGATTCTGATCCAGCACATTGTGCCCGATGGCGCTCTACTTCTGTGGATAAAGTTAAGCAAGAAAGAATACTTTGCGCTGCTTGTTTTGCCTCCCTCCGGCACGAGAAGGAAGATGTTAGGGGCAAGGGAGAGACATCTCCATTGATCCCTAAATTCTTCACCTCCTTCCCATCTCGTGTGGCTGGGGAGAATCATCACAAATCAGCATATAGTTGAGTCGTGACAGAGTCTCCGGGCTTTTGTTGCTGCTATTTCAGTTTGCTTTTGTTTTATCTCTTTAGTGTGCTTGTGTGTTTCTTTTGGTAATTTATTGGACAATTGCAAGAACTCTCTTTATGTAATGCTAATGCATGTATTTGGTCCACCTTAAGGACGGTTAACAAAAGGGCTTATGGGAGACGACCCAATTTTGCTGCTTTGTTTTTGTTTCTACATATGTTGGAGATTCTATTATTGTAGGAGTGGCGACTATGGTGGCATACATATAGAGCTGGATTTGAAGCTTAACGCCAATCTTCTGGTATGCTCATTGTTGAGCATGGGGTAACCTCTCCTCCTACCTCCTTTTATAATTGAAGTATTACATTCTGTGATGCTTAGATTTAAGTCTGGGGGAGAGTAGCTTGTCGGTACCCACGTGCACGTGCACATGGCACAACATACTAGAAGATATAATTCATTTCAATCATTTATTTGTTCATATTCATCGCACACCACAAAACCCACTAGAGAGCGCACTTAATCGTAGGCGCGTAACGAGTCTAACTCGTTTCTTTTGTATGGTTGGGAAATTGTTGTGCTGGCTTAGGATTGTGAGATGGAGTAAAATGTTGGCTCATGTAATGCTCTAGTCGAGTACTCACATCTTGTATAGAAATGTGTGTAGAATAAATTTTTCTTTATGCTCATAATTTTGTACTCTTCTAGGTGCGTAATAATTGTTTATTCTACTCAAAAGTGGTGATTCCAGTGTGGATCCAACGGTAGCGTAGGGATGTGTGTAGACGGTTGCTAGGTTTGTTTTGCTCGAGTCGGAAGGAAGAATTATCTTTCTCGGTGGCTAAGAAGTTTCCCCAAGCGACTCTTAAAACATTGGTATAAGTTAGTTCAGTGCGTGCGTGATGTAGGCCTTCATTTTGGCCAGGTTGAGCTTTGTGTACCTATCCTATCATAATCCTTGCTAGCCCCTTTGTGTCTACCCCGTCTCTTGATTCAGCTCCACTTTCATTTCATCAAAGCCTAAAAACTAATCCCAGTCGCACACCCAATCCGAGCTCTAGTGTTTTATTATTTTCAGTTGAGGATGTTGATGAGGTGTATTTCTGTGAAAATGCGGTTGTGCTTCCTTGAAATTTTCACTGAAAGTGTTTTTGAAAAGAAAAAGAAAAGAAAATGTGATTGAGAAAAAAGTTTAATTGAAAATCTATTTTGTATTTGTATTGGGAGTAGGTGGTGCACACACCCATGTTTTCGGGTTCAAGTCTGGGGGTGTGGTGCACCCACGCTTTTGGTGGCTGCCTGGTTAGCTCTTTTACATGAGCTCTTTTGGGTTAGGTGCGTAAGCCTTCGAGTTTATCATTGTTTATCCTACCGCAACCCAAGCCCCATCTCTATCCTAAAGTCCTACTGACTCACACAATGAACTGAACTAGTGTCGTGGAGAGAGTGTAACCAGGTGAGCTTATGGTCACCGACATTGATGGATTTCAAAGGAGGTTGTTCCGAGTACCGATCTTGAGCAATACTCGCCTCAGCGATCAGTTTACTTTTTCCTACGCATGATCAGAAGATTCACAGAGATTCGACTTTTGAGTAGAAATAATATATAATTACGCTCTTAGATTGTTACAAACTATTTTGTATAAGTAAAAATTATTTCTATTGCATTTCTACGCGCGCGAGCATGCGACTCAGCATGGTACTCTGCATTTGCAATTGGTAAGCCAGCTATTCCTTTTTCTCATCCGCATAAGGGATGATTTTCTCGAGGTGAGCAAACGGTTATGTCTGGGGGTGTGATGAATCCAATATTTATAGTGTTTTACGGACTCATCCGGGCTAGTTTTCACTCGCGTGCACTACACTTTCAAGCCATATTAGCTTGTATTTCACTCACATTCGCTTTCACTCTAAGTGCACTCTTTTGGCCCATTTTGGTGTGCATCCACGCTCCATGTTGTTGGGGCTAAGCACATGATGCTCCCCAACCCTTTTTCTGTTTCTGGATTGAGCTGGAGGGGTGTTCCCAGCTGTGTGAGTTCTGTGTGCATTATTGTGCAGGGGGATGGATTGTCCATTTTGCCCAGATTTCATGTCTGCATAAATCGCATGGTCGTGTGTTTCCTTCACGCACGATCACTCTGATCGTGTGCGGTCTTCTCTGGTTCAGAATGGTTGTTTATCCCTGATCGTGCAATTTGTTCACGCACGGGTAGTTTGCCCGTGCGTGAAGGGAACGCACGATCCCCTGTTGAGTGCAGTTTTTAGAGCTATCTGGATTTGCCCGTGCATTTTTACGCACGGTCGGCTTCGATCGTGCGTGAGTAAAATGCATGAGCACTTCTGCTTCGTCTTCCTGGGCTTCCTCCTTCATTATTATTGCACGGTCCATGCACGGTCGTGCGTTCAACCGTGCGTGACCATTTTTCTGACTGATTACTATTTAAAGCAGGAATTTCTCCCTTTCAAGGGGATTGCAGACCAAGCCCGCCATTTCCACTCCAGCTCCGCCATTTTTGTCGCTCCGCCACCACCCACTCTAGGAGAAGCTCCGACCATCGTTTTCTTGCAAATCCAACGCTAAAGCTTCCTCCTCGGCCTCCTCCATCATCCTCGAGCTCAAAAGCTCCATTCCAAGATCATTTCTGTTGCATTCAAGGGTTCTCCAGCGAGAGCTAGCTTGAGCTATTTCACGAAGAAGATGGGTAACGTGGAGGAAGGTGATAGCTCCTCTGAACGTCGGACGACAACTGAAGACCGAGCTCGGACAACACTTGACAACCCTACGATTCTGGACACGAATCTTCAGCGAGTCTTCGAGCTTGGGTTTACTCTTTCCCCTTTGTTTTGCTGCAGTTATTTATTGTGGATGTATGTGTGTTATGATGATGCTCATAAACCTTGGTTATAGTTAATGTTGATTTCATATTTGTGAAATCCCTTGTGGTTTTCTATTGCTGCGTTGTGTGCCGCACTGGCAATTGCTAGTTCTGTGCTTAGTGATGAGGTGCTTACGACCCTCACTCCGCCAGTTTCGAATCATCCATCTGCAAGCCTTCTCGTTCATCTGCAAGCCTACTCATCCATCCACCAAGCGACGTGGTGATTGTGGCCCGCATAGTTAATTTAGCTTTCATTAATCACATATCTCATAACCAAATAAAAAACCCCCTTTTAAAACCATAGAAATCTTTATAATTGATTTCCCTAATGAGAAAATCATACACCTCAACTTGTAGTCCTTTGAGAACGATATTCGGGGGATCTCTCCCACTTTTATTGCTTGTGCGATCGGTGCACTTGTCGTGAACGCGTCAGGGATTCAATCTCCTCAACTTGTGCCTTGAGAAGATTTTTTTCTTCTTTTTAGAGCAACCAATAAGATACCATACCGATCCACTAGATCAGCTTCATCCTCGTGATCAGACTCAGATGAGAATGGTTTTTAGAATCTGTCTCATTACAATATTCTACTTCTGATTCAGAATTAGAAGCAAATAGGGTGCTCTGATTTGTACCTCAGTAGGTGAGTTGGACTCATCCTGACTTTCTTCTGACATAGCCATAAGCCCAATGTAGGCTTCTTCATCGGATTCTGAGGAGCTTGAGTCACTATCATGCAAGATTTTGTGCTTCTTTGCAATGAAGCTCTTCTTAGACTTCTTTCCTTTATGTGAACTCCTTTCTGTAGATCTCTTCCCTTCATTTCTCTTGGATGGGCATTCATCTATTACATGACCTGGTTTCTTAGAACAGTAGTAATAAATGTTAACAGATGAATGTTTACTCAGTTTAGAATCATACATGTCTTACTTTGTTTTGTGTATGGACCTATCATTGTTATGACCGGATCATCTGGAGTTGGAAAAAGATGGTCTATATTTGTCCAATATTCTTCTTAACAGTAATTTTATGAATTTTTGGAGAACAATGAGAGTTCTCCATCAGTCACCTCTGAACCTAAGGTGTTGGCCTAAGATTCTTCTTGCTCAACAACCCTCTCCATAAGTAGTAATCTTCTCTACTCCTTTTGGAGCTTTCATCATTGAATGCAACAGACTTCTCTTTGGGGTATGATCTGGAGGTTTCCTCCCTAGCCTTTCTAGTATTCAACTACAGTTCTTGGGACAACAAGATGCCAAAGAGAATCTGGGGCTCTATTCATGCCAGATTTCTCATTTCTCTGATGGCACAGATTTTGATATCTCATTCCTTTTTGATGGATCTTAAGAATTTTCATTTAGGTCATAATTAGAGAATTCCCTTTCATAAGTCCTGAGACCATTCACAATCTTGAAGAACTTCTCATATCAGTCTGAGATAGAGTCCTTCTTGTCCTGCCTGAAAGCTTCATATTCCTGGTTGAGGAGAGATTTTCTATCATCTCTAACCTCCGCAATACCTTCCATGTAGACTATTAGAGAATCCCATATTTCTTTTGTTGTTTTGCAATGAATCAAGTTTTGGAAAGTTGAATCATCCATGGCACTGACTAAGATGTTCTTGGCACTTTTATCTATGGTGGACAAAATGATTTCATCCTTAGTCATATCAGCATACATCTTTGGAACTTGCTAATTTGGATCAATGGTGGAAGCCTTCATTGGAATAAAAGGTCATTCTACAATTGTTATGAAAATCCTTGGATCGAAAGCTTCCATGAACAATCGGACCCTTTATTTCCATATGACAGTTTTCCTTTCTGCAGACTAGTAGCTTCATGGAACTTAATTCCTTGTAATCCTCTCATGAAGTCATGGTGGTCGGTAAATCCCTTGGCAGATCTTGTTCAAACTGTTAGGCTTCTTTTTGAATAATCTACCTCTGATACTAATTGAAAGAATAGAGATCTATACCACCTAAAGGGGGGAATAGGTGTTGCACTTTTTTTAGCAGTGGATTTAAAAATAAAGCACAAAAATAAAGCAACCACAACACAAAGAACAAAAATATTTATAGTGGTTCCCCAAGATGGGTACATCCACTTTCCCCTTGCGCCTATCTAGCTATTTCTTAACCTCGACAAAACTCCTTCAAACTCAGATCTACTACCAGAGATCTTACACCTCATAGTACAAAACTCTTACCTCAGGAACAACAACAAGTTCCCTACCTCAGATCCGAAACACAAGATCCTACAACTCAGAGTACACAACTCCTAAAACTCAGATTCAACCTTGAATCCTACCTTAGGCTCACACAGAATGTCACAACCCGCATTTTCCCACGAATTTAATACATATTATCAGAGCAAGGGGAAAATACGCGTCGTGATGTCACGTCATGCAGGAGACGACTACAGACGCTCAGGCAAACACTCCTTACGATAAATTAATAAAAGACATATATGTGTTTGGATTAAAAAGAGAATATTTCATTTTAGCTTAAGACCGCGTCCCTCGGTCCGGTGGATCATCTAGTCCACAAGTGAAAAACTATGCATAGTAGCGGAAAATAGGTTCATTTTAGCCTACATGAGCATGAAGATTAACATCCAAGAAATGATATGCATAAATCTATGTTTAGTATAGTAAGAAAGGAATTTCTACGATCTTCAAAGTATGTGACAATTATTTAAAATCATGATGTGCAAGAATGACATTTTTATACCAATAAAGTAACTAATGCATCCTAGCATAAAGCTTCCCAGAGAGCAAGTAGGTAAACAACCCGAAAGTAACATCAAAACTACTAGCAAGTAAACTAAGCATAAAAGCCAAACGGGCGCCAACAACTGACACGAACCCGCGGGAAAGAAGGAAAACATCCAAAAGAAGGCAACAACTAAAGAACTGCCCCTTACCCAGAAGAGAGGAAGGGCCTCAAAATAAAAACTGAACGACACCGCTCTAACTCCTGCGGCAGCTAAAGACCTGAACCTGAGACATTCATAAAAAAAGAATGCCTCAGCCCAAAGGGTGCAAGAAAACCAAGATTAGCAGCAATCAGAAATAAAAGATTGCAGAAAGGAGAACTAAGCAGATAAACATCAATAATCTTACAACAACTCGAGCGAGCTCAAATGAGTGCACTCGGTAAGAGGAAAAGCCTGCACCAGAAGGTAATAGCCAAAGCAATCAAAGCCAACCACGTGTCCGCCCGGCGGCTCAGAGGTGGTGGTTATACATATAATATCATAATACCCATATATAAGCATATATGTTTATAATAACTTGAGACTGAACAGCTCGAGGGAAGAGCGTCCCCCAAAAGAAGGCACTGCGACGGTGGTATCTTCCACAAACGCCCGCAGCCCAAAAACCAAACAGGAGTGTTGCGGCGATGACTCCAATCCACCCAAACCAACAGCCCAAAAGAGGCACTGTGGCGGTGACTTTTAGCTCACACGCTCAACAGACTCACACATAGCACCAGAAGCAGGGGTGCATAATCATATGTATAAGTATATGTATATATATATAAGTATATAAATAAACCTCAGTGCAGGTCACCAGAGAACATTCAGAACATTAGACAACGAAGATCATGGAGATCAAGAACCACTCATCAAAACTATCCCGGAGAATTAGACAACATAGCATACCTAGCTCATAAATCCAACATATCAAGCAGAGGATGCCAGTCGGGGGAACAGGATTTCAGATAGTTGTAACCACAACTCAAGACGAGAGGATCAGAAAGCACCAGACTCGGCAATTAATCTATAGATTAACATTTAACTTACAACCCGGTCGAAGATTTTAGCAAGACGACATCATGCAAGGCTTGGTGTCGGAACAAGACGAAGGTAACTTAACACAAAGGTCAAACACCAGAACAACACTCAAAGGTCAAAAGAAAACACTTGGTGAGTCCCAACTTGACTCCCAACGAACTTCTCGTAACAGTACGATGAATAAGGCACGACAAGACACCATAAATGATCACTTTTCTGTAAGGATGAAATTGTCAATGATTGGAACGGGATCCTAACTACCCTTCTTCATGGAGGATTGGTGATGGTACAACTCCCTTGTACAATATGATTTACTTCATGCACGCTGGGTTTACTGAAAACGATTGTTTTAAATCTAATCAAATTCGTGAAGGTGTGATAACAAGACAAGAAGCACTGGAAAGAATTGTTAAAGAAAATGTTCTGTGCTTTAAAGAAGTAGAAGAATTATGGGGTATTCATTGAATTAAAAGATGGTATTGAAGGACTTGATCACTCAAGTGAAACTAGCTGGGTAAAAATCCAATCAGCACCCTAAAAAAAATCTAACTATAGGACAAGAAGTACAATTTAAAATTTTAGAAGTTGATACTATTAAACATAGAATATCTTTTAGTATAAAACCATGCCAAGAAAATCCTTTAATTGAGTTTTCGCGTAATTACCCAGTTGGCAGCATAATTAAAGAGGTACAGATAAGAAATATATAGATCTTAGATTTTACAAATAACTAAAGGAAATTAGAACTCTTTCAGAATAATCACTGAAATGAAATGCTAATAATGCCGCAGAAGCAACGCCCTCACTAGGAACCAGAAGTAGCCCCAGAAGCAAAAACGGATACTCTTCAGGCAACAGGGGGTAGTCTACAATGTCTAGGGCATTACTTATTCACAAGAGGCCGAATGGGTGAGAAAAAAAACTATTGATATGGCAAGCTTTGGAATAAGGATCTACGACCATTATGATTGCAAAGTGAATGAGCAGCAAAAAGTGCAAAGGAAAGTATTGTTGCATTGACAACCAAAAAGGAAATGGTTCTCTTTTAGGAGCATGCTGCTAAGATCAGCAAACATGGACTTTTCTGGTGGACAATCGACAGTAACAACCACAATCAACAAGCTCAGTAACAGTGGTACTAAGCTCGTCAATGGTGGAGATGGTGATAGCGGTGGCATGGTCTTTGACCAATGGCTAGCAACGAAAAAGGTAGAGAAGATCTCGGAGGCCTAGAGAGAGGATGGAAAGAGCTCCAGCTTCTAGAGGAAATGAGATGCCTTTATTCATTCCATCAAATGCTTATATATAAACTTGAAAAGGAATCATAATACTAATAAATAGGAAAGAATATTTGAACTCCATTGATCCATTCAAAGAATCTAAAAAAAAAACATTAGAAAGTTTCAAAATGAAGACCCTTGCAAGAGTGGTCGACGGCCAAGTAATTTTTGGTTGATTGGTTCTTTGTTTTGATTCTTATCACATAGTTATGAGACTTGAAGCACTAAATAGGAACACCAAACATTAGGAATCCTGAATGTTTTGAGTAGCAATGGATAGTTGAATTGACAGATATCTAAAATTCTAGAAAAAATAAACATCAACAAAACAGGCCTTAATGAACTATTTTCAAGAGATCAATCATTGAGGTATTTGGGTGCATTATTCTTCATAACAAAAATTAAAATATAGAATTCATTCTTCCCACTCTCAATAAGTTTACCTAAGCGGCAACCCAAAGAATACAAATTTTTTTTTTCAAAATTTGGACAATAAAAAATCAGCTAGTGCAGTGCCAGCTGAAACAACCACTGTAAATCAAATATCAAAAACTCAGCTACTTAAATATTATAAAGAAGTAGGTGATTTACCAAAATGACGGCAAAAAATCACAATGGAAAATAAATTACATGAATATGCTGTTCATCCCACTAAATGGCATTTTGAATTGCTACCATTTACAAATTATATGATTAAAAACATCTTCTCAAAATCAATAACTGGAAAATCACGAATCCTAAACCATCTCAAACAAGGGACGAAGGGGGAAGAAGGAGAGGCGGTTTTCTTGCCTGAATCGGAAGCCGGCGCCGCTTGCCGAAGCGAAAACCACGACCGGGAGGCCTCACAACCACCGCCGACGCCAACGGGAACTCTCTGCAACCCCGCTCCGGCGACGAAAACAAGCCCCGCCACGCCAAGGATCGGCTCAAACACGGCCACACACACGACGAGCACGGCGAGAGCTGACCAAATTTACGATCCGGCGATGAATCCGAGCTATCGAGCTCCCTCGACGGCCAACGGAAGGAAGAGAAACCTCTTTCTCTCGCGAATTCCTCTGGCTCGATTTACCGGGAGGAAGAGGATGAACGATAGAATAGAAATAATAATATATATAAATAGAAAATGGAAAAGGATATTTATATATATGATATATGCAAACAAAGATGAGGAAAAGGATTAGAGCAACTAAATAATAATAAGGATATTAATAATAAGAATGAGAAAAGAAGGGCCGAATCAACGGTCGCCGAAACCAACGAAAAATGCACCGAAGACAAATGTCGGCGCTACAAATCCAACGGAGAAGGCGGAATCAAAATCCGACGAGCCAAACTCAAGATATAAATTTTTGAAGATTGAGGCGATGATAAATAAACAAATCTTCGGAAAATCACCGGGGCTCTAAAAATGCTCGGATCGCAACGAAACTTCGACGAGCCTCTCTAAAATTAAATAATTTAATTTCCTAACGTAAAATTTTCCAAATCCGGCACACTCCAAAATTTGGTCGAATATACCGAACGAACGCAAAAATGCGCAAACGACGGCGCACCGCTAACTTCGCACTAACGTAACGCCCTTACGAGAAAAATGACGTCAAAGAAAGATTAAAATAATTCCTGGAAAAACAGGGGCGTTACACAGAACCCTACACTTAGATCTCAAAGAGATCTTACAACAGAAAGTTCAATTTTGTCTAAAGAAATACAAATAGACTCGAGAAAAATTTTCTAGTAAGGAATGAGTCTTCTTAGGCTTCTAAGCAGATAGCCTTCACTAGTTCAGCCAAGATCTTGATTGAATCTTCTTTTAGAAAACCTAGATCATACTGACCTTAAGATCTGAGAACTTCTTTGCACTAAAATGATTGTGGATGAAGATCTTGGAGCAAGCTAGGAGAATTAGATGATTCTTGAATAAATCTCCTTCAGCTTCTTGTTCTCAGACTTTGAAAATCTTGTTGGCAACCTTTTGATTTTCTGATGAGAACATTGTCCTATTACAGCCGACAATTTGAATGTTCAGAAGATCTGTGATTCTTATGATTAGGATTACGATTGGTGTTTCCATCTCATATCTTATCAGTATTTATAAGAGTGTCAACCCTTAACCATCAAAACTAGGAATATTTAATGTCAGATATCTCTTTTCTTAAAGGACTGATCTAATTGGCGCAATCGGCGGCGGCAGAGATTTGAATTTCCGTGACTTGAAATGTTTCGACGACATTCGCATTATCTCGACGATATTTCTGTTGGTGTTTTCAAGGTGATATGGAAGTGATCAAGCATTTAGTCTAACTGTCAACGCGATATGAGTCTATGGGGTCACACACAAGAGTGTTTAGAGAAATTGGAGGAAAGATAGTGTTGGCCTTGCTCATATAGGATATGAATGAAGGACCAATCCTACGACTTATTGGAGTTGGGTCGAGTCGACTAAATGCTCAACAGGTATTATGAATATTGTATGGAGTATGTTGGCAAGTTTTTGAGAATGTCTCGACGAAACTTATCTCCATTCGTCTAAAGGGTTCATCGAATGGTCTCGACGAAATTAGATCTACTTGACGAAATAGTTCTTCGAAATGACTCGACGAAATATGTCAATTCGTCGAAATGTCTCGACGAATTGGATATTTTCGCAAGCCAATTTGTCGAATGGTATCGACGAATCAGATATTCTCGACAAATCTATTCACTGAATTATCTCGATGAATTCGTCGGATGGTCTCGACAAATTAGCTTTACTCGACGAATTCTATTTACTCCATTTCTGTTCTTGGGTGTGCGAAGAGCTTTTCTCTCTCACTGGGGTATAAATAGATCCCAATTTTATGCCCTAGGAGCAATCCTTTCTTTTGCAATTTTGAGAGAGACGAAGAGTTTCGACGGAAGAGTTCCGATCGGTCGATCCCGCCGCCGCCGTCGCCTCTCCCTGTCGTCGGACCTAGCAGCCCGTGGGAGACGTAGAGGGCTCTTCCTCTCTGACCTAGTTCTTGTGCGACAAGAATCTAGGGTTCTTCAATGCTCGTGTGGACTCCCGTAGAGGAGTCGATCGATTTCAGCGCTTGGGACTCAACAACCGTTCTTCAGGATTTCTTTGTGGATCCCGTAGATCTTAATATTACTCTAGAGGGGGGGTGAATAGAGTATTAAAACTTTTTCCTTTAATTTTATAGCGGAATTAAATTAGTGATATATATGTGTATAGAGTAAGTGATTTAAAAAACTAAATAAAGATCACTTGATGAAGCATTGGTCATTTTCTTTTGATTCTTCTTTATCTTCAGAAGAACTTGATGAAGACTCTGACTCAGTTTCACTCCATGATTCAGCTACAAATCCTCTTCCCTTGTGTTTGTGCTTATGGGAGGAAGACTTGCTGGAGTGCTTCTTGTCTTCTTTCTCTTTTCTCTTTTCTTTCTTCTGGTTGTCTGGACACTCTGGCAGAATGTGTCCAGGTTTCCTGCAGCCATAACAGATAATCTCTTTAGAATTTGACTTATCATACCTTGGCTTTTCTTTGGATCTGGAGTCCTTCTTTCTGAAGTCCTTTTTAGCCATTTTGTAGAACCTTTTGGCTAGAAGGCTCATGAACTCCTCATCTCTTGGAGCCTTTTCTTCTTCTTCAGTAGCTTGGAAAGCTATATTCCTCTCCTTCTTGGATCCTGAAGATGAAGTTGATTGTTCAGCTTCTCTGGTTTTGATGAGCTGCTCATAGGACTTGCGTTTGCCTAACAAGCTCTCAGTTGAGATCTCATTGAGGCTTCTGGCTTCCTTGATTGGCCAGATCCTAGAGTCCCATGTGTAAGACGCCCCCCCCCCCCCCCCCCCCCCCCCCCCTCCCCAGACTGAACCGGGTTCAGGGAGGGGGATCTTACTGCCCAAAGAGGACTACCCAGCGCTTTCCGGGTGGCGACGTCCCACCCTCTCAAGCGTTGAGCGGTCTCTTTGCCAGGCACAAGAATCATCACAACACATCAGAACGTACAGCGGAAGCAATCGAAATAAGAAAATATAAGCATGCTGATTATATTACATATTTAAATATGGCCGGGGCCTATCGTTTTACAAAATATTGCCTCGAGGGCTACATAGTCTAAAACAAAAGGGAGCCCTAGGCTAGTCCTTATACTCTCGAACTCACGTCTCTGAAGATAGGGGCGAGGCTGGGGTAATCGAACGGGCCATCTCCAAGGTTGGTATATCATCCTGTGGTGCCGGGGCTCTTTGCTGTCCCATCTCCTGTGATTGGTTATAAGAAATAACCGTTAGTCACAGAGCTAAGTGATAATGCTAAATCTAGTTAGTTTAATTAGGTTATTTTTAGGTTATTTACTCTTAATTTTTGCTTATTGTTGTTTACCTAAATGCAATTTTGGTTCATTTTCCTATTTTTAGTGCTAACTTAAGTTTTCTGAATTTTCAGGTCATAAATGCAAAATTTCCTAAGTCACGCCCTAGGTCACGCCCGTGACCTAGGGCGTGTAAGTTATTGTTTCCAGTTAAGCTGCTGCCACCATAATTCAGAAGATCTGGTCAGACACGCCCAAAGTACATGGCCGTGACACACAAGTCACGCCCGTGACCAGCCCGTGAACAGCTCAGATTCGACCAGCTGACCACCGAATTGGTCACGCCACTGTTACACAGGCGTGCTTCCAGTCACGCCCGTGACTGCCACGTCAGCCAGCCGCCAGCGCCCATGATCGTCGTCAGCGCCCATGACCGGACTAACCACCGAAATGGTCACGCCCTCAGTCACGGGCGTGACCTAGGGCGTGACCCATCAAATCGCGTCAGAATCATGCGCCGAACCTGATCCAAGCCGCAGAATTGATTAAACAATGTCACGCCCCTAGTCACGGGCGTGACTGAGGGCGTGACCGAGGCAGAAAAATTTCTATAAATTGAAATGACCTCCAAGCTTTCCCCATTCAGTTTTTGGCAGAGAGAACTGGTGCTACTACTCTATTTTCAGTGATTTTCGTGTTATTTTATTCTCTCTCTCTCTCTCTCTCTCTCTCTCTCTCTCTCTCTCTCTCTCTCTCTCTCTCTCTCTTATTTTAATGCATTTCCTTTTCTAGTTTTCATATGAATGTTGTAATGCCTTTGTAATTTCCTTTCATAGTGTATTACTAATGCTTAGTAGGCTTTCCATGCAAATGCAATCTCAGTTGAACTTTTGTTTAATAAAAATTGCATGTTTTTGTTCTCTTAAAATCTTCATCATTTCTCTCTCCTACCCCTCCACCATGAGTAACTAAATCCTCATAGTACTCGATCTTAATGATCTGAGGATGAGTTGATCAAGTTATGATCCTTTAGTCTTCTTTCACTTTCTAAAGTTTTGGGCCTTAAATTTACTCTTAATTAAAATTAAGTGGAGCTATATTATCGATGTATAGTCCACACCTTTGCTTTCATTCTTGGCTAGCCGAGAGGCCGATAGTTTGAAGTGAGCACTTAAGAGTAAAGAGAGTTACACACATTTCTCGAGAGAGAATGACGTAAATCTCCTGGATTGGAGTCAAACCCAATAGCGGGGTTCACCACTTAAAGCGAGTTTTAGGTATTCGAATACGGGACGAGAGTTCGGTCTGATTTTCCTAAACTCAGTTGGGCATATCTTCGAGAGAAGCATGTTCAAACTATAGGAACCCCCACGGTAAGCTACCCTTACTTTATTAAGTTTTAAGTTTGCTTTTGAATTTTGATCAACTTAAGCCGAAGTAAGTCAAGATCGAGTGCTATTTCTTAATCATCGTTTAGCCGTACTTTTAACCAGCTTTTATTTCAACTTAGCAGACAAAAGCTTCCAAAAAATTATTAAGATAAAATAATAGTAATTCGTTTGAGTATAAGTAATCAACGGTTCTCGGATTTTAATACGACACTTGTGTTCCTATACTACAGTTCGATAGGTATACTTGCCTTCTCGGATTGCTAGTTCGGATTTTATTTCGTGCAAGCGGAATTTTAATCATCAAGTTGTTGGCGCCTTTGCCGGGGACTCGCATTTTGTTGATATTTTGAAAGAACGAATCTATTACTTTTATCACCTCTTTTTTCTCTCCTCTTTCTTGAAAAACAAAATTAATTCAAAAAAAAAAGAGACCTTTTATTTTTCGAATTTCTCAATCTTATTTTCCCTTCTCTCTTTCTAGTTTATGACCCGAGCGAATCCGTCAGAACTTGTAGACTTGGACCAAGAACTTGAGCATACTCTTCGGAGAAAATCGCAAGTTCAAGATCCTACATTCCAAGAACTGGCTGAGGATTCGGAGTCGGTTGTTAATATGGGCGAACCTAACCAAAATGAAGTCCCCAACATGGTTGCGGCCCCTGAATGGACTATGTCCCATTATGCAAGGCCTAACCTGGAAGGGATGGAAACTAGTATAGTCCGCCCTGCCATAAATAATAATAATTTCGAACTAAAGCCAAGCATAATTCACATGGTGCAGCAATACGTGCAGTTCGACGGATTACAAGATGAAGATCCGAATGCACATATTGCTAGCTTCCTTGAAATCTGTGACACCTTCAAAATAAATGGTGTTACGGATGATGCAATTAGGCTAAGACTCTTCCCATTTTCTTTAAGAACAAAGGCTAAGCAGTGGTTGTCCACTCTACCTAGAGGTTCTATCACCACTTGGGCCCAGTTAACTGAAAAATTTCTAACTAAGTATTTTCCACCTGCGAAAACTGCTAAGCTTAGAAATAATATTTCTTCTTTTTGCCAAATAGATTCTGAAACGCTATATGATACCTGGGAAAGGTATAAAGAATTCTTAAGACGTTGCCCTCATCACGCTCTGCCTGTATGGTTACAAGTGCAGACGTTTTATAACGGGCTAAATCAACATACTAAGCAAATGATAGACGCTGCTTCCGGTGGTACCTTAAATAACAAAACCCCGGAAGTCGCTCTTGAACTATTTGAGGATATGGCCATGAACACCTATCAGTGGAATGTGCCAAGATCCCGCCCAAACAAACCTGCAGGTATGTACGAAGTGGATAACGTCTCCCAGCTGGCACTACAAGTGGAAATGCTTAGCAAAAAGATATCTGAAATGAATGCTCCTTCCGCACCTCAGGTTTGGGAATTCGCAAAAGCCACCTCCGAACAAGCTGATTACGTAGGCAATAGAAATGCTTATAATAATTATTCTGCTTCTAATTTTCATGCACCTGGTTTTCAATTACCGAATAATTATAATCCTGCGCTGCGTAATCACCCGAACTTTTCTTGGAGTAATCCTGCAAACACAACTCGTCCGCCTCTACAAAATGAATTTACACCACCTCCACCCCCTGTTAACTTTCAAAAACCTCCATCTTTGGAGGAGATGTTTTCAAAATATATAAGTACGAACGAAGCAACCATCCGGAACTTAGCCGGATCCGTTAAAAATCTAGAAAACCAAATCGGGCAGCTCGCCAAAATAATATCCGAGCGACCGCCCAGGACTCTTCCCGCTAACACCGAGCCCAACCCGAGAGAGCAAGCGAAAGCTGTAACTCTTCGGAGTGGGAAGCAAGTATCCGGTCCGGTTAGCGAAGAGCCCGAGGCAAGATCCGCCCCTATTTTAAAAACACCACTCACTCAAACAGATTTTATCACTCCACCTCATATTTTCAAAAACAACCCCGCCCCGCCTTATCCTTCTCAACTCAACACGGAAAAATTAGATGATCAATATCATCGCTTCCTGGAAATGTTTAAGCAAATACACATCAATTTGCCCTTCCATGAAGCGATATCACAAATGCCCAAGTACGCTAAGTACCTGAAGGATCTTCTAACTAATAAGAAAAAGCTAGAAAATCTATCGCACGTAACTTTAAATGCTGAGTGTTCCGCCGTCCTAACAAATAAATTACCGAAAAAGGCTAACGATCCGGGTAGTTTTTCTATCCCGTGCCTCTTTGGTGATCTATTTGTAAAGAACGCGTTGGCCGACTTAGGAGCAAGCATCAACTTAATGCCATTCTCCTTGTTTAAGAAGTTAGGAGTGGGCACCCTTAGCCCCACACGTATGAGTATACAACTAGCAGATAGGACGATAAAATATCCGCTGGGAATTGTGGAGGACGTGCTCGTAAAGGTAGACAAATTCATCTTCCCGGTGGATTTTGTCATTTTGGACATTGAAGAGGATGTCGAGGTTCCCCTAATCCTTGGCCGCCCCTTCCTTGCCACCTCCCGTGCTATCATTGATGTGAGTAATGGTAAGCTATTCCTCCGAGTTGGAGATGATGAAGTAACCTTCTCCATAACACCCTCTATGAAAAATACCCTAGAAAATGACGATTCGTGTTTTTTCTTAGATGTGTTAAGTGAAGACCCTTCTTTTTGTATTTCTGAAAATGGTTCTTCTTCTTTTTGTTCATCTTCAAACACCTCCACTGAAATATTACAAGAAATGAAAATGGCCATTGCTCCCGCCCCCTCAAATTTTCAAATTAAATCAAAAAATTTTGAAGAAATTACTTTTGAAAAAGAAAAGTCTTTCAAATCTTCATACGAGGAACCTCCCATATTAGAACTTAAAGAACTACCCAATCATTTAAAATATGAATTTTTAGAAAAAGACTCTAAGTTACCAGTAATAGTGTCGGCCCATTTAAGTGGATCTGAAAATGCCAAATTGCTAAAAGTTTTACAAAAGCATCGCCAAGCAATTGCTTGACAGATTTCTGATATTAAGGGCATAAGTCCATCTTTCTGCATGCACAAAATTCTAATGGAAGATAATTCACATAATTCTATTCAACCTCAACGCCGATTAAACCCAAACATGAAAGAAGTAGTAAAGGGTGAGGTCGTGAAATTATTAGACGCAAGAATTATCTATCCAATTTCAGATAGCAAATGGGTAAGCCCCGTTCAAGTAGTTCCTAAAAAGGGAGGTATCACGGTAGTGTTAAATGACAATAATGACTTAATCCCAACACGGACGGTGACTGGGTGGCGTATGTGTATTGATTATCGCAAATTGAACGACGCCACCCGCAAGGACCATTTCCCCTTGCCATTCATCGATCAAATCTTAGAACGATTATCCGGCCATAGCTTTTATTGTTTTCTCGATGGTCTCTCGGGCTACTTCCAAATTCCCATCTCGCCCGAGGACCAGGAGAAAACGACGTTTACTTGTCCTTTCGGCACCTTCGCCTATCGAAGAATGCCGTTTGGCTTATGTAATGCGCCGGCAACATTTCAATGGTGTATGTTGGCCATTTTTGACAAGTACGTAGAAAGTATTATGGAGGTATTTATGGACGACTTTTCCGTGTTTGGTGATTCCTTCGATTTTTGTTTAGAAAATTTAGAAAAAGTGTTAGAACGGTGTGAGGAGACCAATCTCGCCCTGAACTGGGAAAAATGTCATTTCATGGTACGGGAGGGATTGGTTTTAGGTCATAAGATATCAGCAAGAGGAATTGAGGTCGATGAAGCAAAAATAGAAGTGATCGAAAAACTGCCACCGCCAACCAACGTTAAGGCCATAAGAAGCTTTCTAGGACATGCCGGTTTTTACCGGCGATTTATAAAAGATTTTTCGAAAATTACCAAACCCCTCACTCATCTTTTAGAAAAAGACACTCCATTTATTTTTGATGATACCTGCTTATCTGCTTTTCAATTAATCAAAAATAAGCTAATAAATGCGCCAATTATGATAGCTCCAATCTGGGACCTTCCATTCGAAATCATGTGCGATGAAAGTAGCTTTGCGGTGGGAGCCGTTTTAGGACAACGTATATCTAAAAACTTCCACCCTATTTTCTACGCAAGTAAAACACTTACATCCGCGCAAGAGAACTATACCACAATGGAGAAAGAATTATTAGCAGTTATTTTTGCATTCGACAAATTTCGACCTTATATTACGCTTTCAAAAATTATTGTTTTTACGGATCACTCGGCCCTCAAATATTTACTTTCTAAACTGGATGCCAAACCACGCTTACTTCGCTGGGTCTTACTCCTCCAGGAGTTCGACTTGGAAATCCGAGATAAAAAGGGGGCTGAGAATTTGGCCGCGGACCATCTTTCACGATTAGATAACCCGTTTATTGAAGATTTAAATGAACAAACTTTTAATGATTATTTTCCCGACGAGAAGTTATTATCAATCAACACTACTCCTTCTCCTTGGTTTGCAAACTTCGCCAACTACTTAGTAGCTCGAGTCCTCCCAAAAGAATTTTCCTATCAGCAAAAGAAGAAATTCTTCTCTGACCTGAAGAATTATTTTTGGGAGGACCCGTATCTGTTTCGAGTTTGTGCAGACCAAGTAGTAAGGAGATGTGTTTCTTTCGAAGAAGGACAAAATATTTTCAAACACTTACACGAAGGACCGACTGGTGGGCACTATCAAGCAAATCAGACCGCTCACAAAGTGCTAAGTGCAGGCTTTTATTGGCCTAGCCTTTTTAAAGATGCCCAATCTTTTGTGAGACGGTGCGATAGCTGCCAACGGGCCGGAAATATCTCAAAAAAAAATGAAATGTTGCAAAATTATTTCCTCGAGTGCGAAGTTTTCGACCTTTGGGGAATTGATTTTGTAGGTCCTCTTCCTTCTAGCCATGGTAATAAATACATTTTAGTTGCGGTAGACTACGTGTCTCGATGGGCAGAGGCCCAAGCTCTTCCTACCAATGACTCCCGAGTCGTTATTATTTTCTTAAAAAAAATATTTTCTCGATTCGGTACTCCTAGGGCCATCGTTAGCGATAGGGGTTCGCACTTTTGTAACGCACAATTTGCAAAAACACTTTTAAAATATGGCGTTACACATAAGCTTTCAACTGCTTACCACCCTCAAACTAACGGCCAGGTCGAGGTAGTGAATAGAGAAATCAAACGTATTTTAGAAAAAACTGTTTCCACCTCACGTAAGGACTGGTCACATAAATTAGACGATGCTCTATGGGCTTACCGAACAGCGTACAAGACCGCCATCGGTTGTACACCGTATCGGTTAGTATATGGGAAATCGTGCCATTTATCGGTCGAATTAGAACATCGTGCTTTCTGGGCCCTTAAATTTTTAAATTTTGATCCCCACTCCATCGCCGATCTTCGAAAATTCCAACTCAACGAACTCGATGAGTGGCGCTCCAATGCGTATGAAAATAATAAATTATATAAGGAACGAACGAAATGCTTTCACGATAAAAATTTAAGGCACCCGAAAACATTTAAACCAGGCGACCAAGTATTACTTTATAATTCTCGTCTACGTTTATTTCCTGGAAAGTTAAAATCTAGATGGTCAGGTCCTTTTAATGTAAAGGAAGCTTATCCGTATGAAACTGTTTTGATATCACACCCAGATAAGGGTGATTTCAAGGTTAATGGGCAGCGTCTAAAACTTTATTTTTCTGGTGACAATGTTGACATGGACAGTGAAAAACTTCTTTTGTCTGGACTGTAATAATTTGGATTAACTTTTGAACTATATTCTTTTAGTCGAGCTCAAACGACATTAAACAGAGGGCGCTCTTGGGAGGCAACTCAAGGTTTTTAAAATTTGTTGTTTTAATTTTTCTTTGGCCCTGGGCGGCTCCGATACTCTCAACTTCGGCGATCGTCTGCTTCAACATTGCTGATTTCAAGAAAAATTCAAGATGATATTTCATGAAGATTCAAAGCGCCAACAAGGGGGAGCGGCATCACACATCCTTTCAAGCCCATAAATCCAGGGAAGTGCCTGTTTCAGTTTTTCAGTTTTAATTTCTTTTCTTAGTTACCCCTTCCTTCACTCTCCTTTTCCATTGAGGACAATGTCTATCGTAAGCTTGGGGGAGAATGTCTTCTTTTCTTTTCTTTTCTTTTAGTAGTCTAAATTAGATTTTGGTAAAATCAATAGTACCCCTTGCTTTATGTTTTGTTTTTCCCAAAATATTTTATATAGCCTTAGTTAATTTCAAAAATTTCTAATCCTACTTTTAATTATGTTTCACAAGTAAATTGTTGACTCATGTAGTGTTCTAATTCTAGGTAGCATGTTAATCTGAAAAGTTTTTTCTAAAATCTTGTACTTTCCTTATTGTTTTCTCTTTTATCTTCTTTACTTTCGTAAAAATTCTTCATCCACTATTTTCCTCTTCATTTTTAGATATATTTTGCAAGGTTAACTTTTGATCTGTGTAGTAAATGTGAATAATCCTAGACGCTTATTATTCTTATTTTCAGGATAAGTTCATTAGTCTTTATTTAATATCTTGGGCTTACTTTTTTGAAATCCTTCAAAACTCATGCTTTAAATAAATTTAGAGAGCAATGAAAATGATTTAGGCCATTTTTTTTAAGTTTGAGCCTTCATGCCAACCCTTAAAAAGAAACCCTTTGTTAGCCTCTTTTGAGCCTTTTCCCATGTTTTATTGTCACCTCCACTTATCAAAATTTTCACCAAAGCCAAAATTTCCAAACCTATTTGAATCACACTAACACTTTGAGTTTTATTTAAATTTCTAAAAGAGTGTGATTGGTTTATTGCATGGAGATCTTCAAAGAAAAGAATTTGCTCAAAAAGAAGATATTTTAAGCATATTTGTATTAGTTATCTTTGCCAAAATTTCAAAATAAATAAAAAAGATAGCTATGAAAGAGAAAGAAAGAAAATATGCTATATGCTTATAATGAAGGATTGCCTCTTATCATTCATATCGAAAATTTTATAAAACTCATGTTTATGGTTTAGTGTGATTATAGCAATCACTTTTATCTTCGATTTCCATTCCAAATCATATGCCTAAACCAAACATTTCGGTCCTAATAAAGTCCTCTTGATTCATGCTCCTAAATTTGCTTTAGCTAAGTAAAGAAGAAAAGTAGAATAGTTAAGTCTTGGGTATGAATTTAGATCCTTGTTCTTAGAATGATATAATTATAATTTGTCTCTTAGGGTTTAGTAACAATTCAATGCACTATCTCACTTGTTACTTTGCTCAATTTTATTTTAAAACTTTTTAGTTAAAATTTTGGATGATTATTTTTTGTTAGTAAAGGGTATAAAAATTAAGCTTAAATAAAGTACTTATTTTAGGTTTCCTTTTCACTATTCTCCCTACTTGGAATTTCGCAAGGTACTCGTGTTTAGCATAATTAAATCTTTTTGATTAGTCATTTTGTTTTATTAGCTAAGCATATTTCTTTGCTTGGGGACAAGCAAAGTGTAAGCTTGGGGGAATTTGATAATGCTAAATCTAGTTAGTTTAATTAGGTTATTTTTAGGTTATTTACTCTTACTTTTTGCTTATTGTTGTTTACCTAAATGCAATTTTGGTTCATTTTCCTATTTTTAGTGCTAACTTAAGTTTTCTGAATTTTCAGGTCAAAAATGCAAAATTTCCTAAGTCACGCCCTAGGTCACGCCCGTGACCTAGGGCGTGTAAGTTGTTGTTTCCAGTTAAGCTGCTGCCACCATAATTTAGAAGATCTGGTCAGACACGCCCAAAGTACACGGCCGTGACACACAAGTCACGCCCGTGACACGCAAGTCACGCCCGTGACCAGCCCGTGAACAGCTCAGATTCGACCAGCTGACCACCGAATTGGTCACGCCACTGTTACACGGGCGTGCTTCCAGTCACGCCCGTGACTGCCACGTCAGCCAGCCGCCAGCGCCCATGATCGCCGCCAGCGCCCATGACCGGACTAACCACCGAAATGGTCACGCCCTCAGTCACGGGTGTGACCTAGGGCGTGACCCATCAAATCGCGTCAGAATCGTGCGTCGAACCTGATCCAAGCCGCAGAATTGATTAAACAATGTCACGCCCCTAGTCACGGGCGTGACTGAGGGCGTGATCGAGGCAGAAAAATTTCTATAAATTGAAATGACCTCCAAGCTTTCCCCATTCAGTTTTTGGCAGAGAAAACTGGTGCTACTACTCTATTTTCAGTGATTTTAGTGTTATTTTATTCTCTTTCTCTCTCTCTCTCTCTTATTTCAATACATTTCCTTTTCTAGTTTTCATATGAATGTTGTAATGCCTTTGTAATTTCCTTTCATAGTGTATTACTAATGCTTAGTAGGCTTTCCATGCAAATGCAATCTCAGTTGAACTTTTGTTTAATAAAAATTGCATGTTTTTGTTCTCTTAAAATCTTCATCATTTCTCTCTCCTACCCCTCCACCATGAGTAACTAAATCCTCATAGTACTCGATCTTGATGATCTGAGGATGAGTTGATCAAGTTATGATCCTTTAGTCTTCTTTCACTTTCTAAAGTTTTGGGCCTTAAATTTACTCTTAATTAAAATTAAGTGGAGCTATATTATCGATGTATAGTCCACACCTTTGCTTTCATTCTTGGCTAGCCGAGAGGCCGATAGTCTGAAGTGAGCACTTAAGAGTAAAGAGAGTTACACACATTTCTCGAGAGAGAATGACGTAAATCTCCTGGATTGGAGTCAAACCCAATAGCGGGGTTCACCACTTAAAGCGAGTTTTAGGTATTCGAATACGGGACGAGAGTTCGGTCTGATTTTCCTAAACTCAGTTGGGCATATCTTCGAGAGAAGCATGTTCAAACTATAGGAACCCCCACGGTCAAGCTACCCTTACTTTATTAAGTTTTAAGTTTGCTTTTGAATTTTGATCAACTTAAGCCGAAGTAAGTCAAGATCGAGTGCTATTTCTTAATCATCGTTTAGCCGTACTTTTATTCAGCTTTTATTTCAACTTAGCAGACAAAACCTTCCAAAAAATTATTAAGATAAAATAATAGTAATTCGTTTGAGTATAAGTAATCAACGGTTCTCGGATTTTAATACGACACTTGTGTTCCTATACTACAGTTCGATAGGTATACTTGCCTTCTCGGATTGCTAGTTCGGATTTTATTTCGTGCAAGCGGAATTTTAATCATCACTAAGTAGAAAATACATCCCCTCCCCGGATCCATATCCAGGGGGCGGCTAAAGGATAGAAATGAAATAGCCGAAGCAAGGTAGAGGGTTAGCAGCAGGTAAACATATATATCCCCGTATATATATAGGGCCTCCCGCCCTAAAACTCGTAATCGCGTCGTATAGTAAGTACACAACACTATAACGCGCAGACACGCACACACAGGTATTCAAACTTGTACGCACACAAAAGACCCTGTGTCGACACAGTTTAGACCACTTTATTTCAAGCAGGGGAGCTAACCCCGCGGGCCTCACCGATGTGGCCGTCGGTGACAGTGGCCAGTCTTGCCACTTCTGAATGTAGTCGTACCGTATCATTCAGGCCCTCCTGTACAACTTGGTGTACCAACTGGATGCGAGCGACATCCGGCGAGCCGATTTGTAGGCCGACCATTGGAGGCAAAACTGCAGGCTCGGAGGGTAATAACCCGCTGTGCACATCTCCCTGTCGCCATAAGTCGTCAACCCACCCGCACCGGTACGAACGGTCTGCGAGCGTGACCAACCCGCCACTCCCAAACAATTTTCACCCTCTTTATATAAAAACAAGCACATAAGTTACGTGGCAATTCTACTCGACCGGTCACACGACCTCTGACCGGGAGGATTAGCGGGCTCCTTGCTTGGGGCTAACCTGGGAGGAGGGACTCAACTCCGGGTTTTCCCCAACTAAGGTCTCGCAGAAGGGAGGATAGCACCGCAGGGTTGTCACGACAGCTCTGCGTCAGCAGATGAATTAGGCCGAGAGCAGGGGCCATAACACTAAGCAGAAATGTAGGACGAAAGCAGAGGCCATAATAATAAGCTGAAAAGTAGGCCGAAAGCAGAGGCCATGGTAATAAGCTGAAAAGTAGGCCGAAAGCAGAGGCCATGGTAATAAGCAGAAAAGTAGGCCGAAAGCAGAGGCCATGGTAATAAGCAGAAAAGTAGGCCGAAAGCAGAGGCCATAATGATAAACAGAAAAGTAGGCCGAAAGCAGAGGCCATAATGACAGGACCAGTGCGAGACTGGATTTAAATGAAAGTACGGGAAGTAAGTGCGGGGGACCAGTGCGAGATTGGATTTAAAGGAAAGTACAGAAAGTAAATGCGGGGGGGGGGGGGGGGGGGGGGGGGGACCAGTGCGAGACTAGATTTAACGGAAAGTACAAAAAGTAAATGCGGGGGGGGGGGGGGGGGGGGGACCAGTGCGAAACTGGATTTAACGGAAAGTACGGAAAGCAGTAAAAGCATAAAAGAAAGGGTTAGTAGTCCAATCACTCCGTAAGAGGAGGCTTCAATCGTCGACTTCGATCTTTTATTATTGTCGCGGTGGGGTTAAATTTCGGCGCCGCGCCGCGATTTCGTTCCAATTTTCGCGTCGATATTCCGACCTTAGTCGATTCCTTGGATAGATACGCATAATTTTTAATAGACATTGAAAATTATGCGTCGAGGGGGCGCCGATTCATTTCGATGAATTTCGCTCTTTTTCGGGCGTTTATTTTCGCTTGTAAAAGCTTTTGGAGGACCAAAATAAGAGGTCACACCTCCCAAGTTTAATAGTAGTTGTGAAATACCTTTAATTAGAGCCCTTAATTTTTGGTGATTTTTGCGAACTTATTTGGGCGTTTATTTTGTCAAAATAAACTTTATAAAGGGTTTTAAAAATATTAAATCTTTTCCTAAAATTTCCCAAAAATTACTGGAGGTGCCCCTTGGAGTGGGGCACATTTTCCATTTAGAAAGTTTCCCCTGAAAATGCCCCAATTGCCCTAAAAAAATTAAAGTGGGGGAGGGGCTGTTTTGGGGTGCTAATAGAGAAAGGGAGGAGGCGCAGGGGTCTTGCACCATGCGCCTTCCCGCGGCCCCCACAGCGGATCCGCGGCGGATCCGCTGCGGGGGGCACATATGCTGAGGCGGGGGGAAATGGCGGGAGTTAAGGAAATAGGGGCCGCACGATTTTCCTGGGGGAAATCGTGCGGCTCCTGATTATTATCGGGAGGCGGCCGCTGCCGCCGCAGGGCAGCGGCCAACTGGGGCTGGCACCGCCCCCGGTCGGTGCGTCAGGGGTCAGCGACCATTCCGGTGGTGGTCCGGAGGCCTGGCGCCGCCGGCCACCGCCGGAATTAGAGCGAAAAGGGGGCGGGAGGCGGAGGCCTGCATGCACCATGCATGCCGCCGCGCCGCCGCCCCCGAGGGGAGAGGGGCCGGTGCCGCCCTCGGACGGTGCGCCGGGGGTCGGCGACCACTCCGGTGGTGGTCCGGCGGCTTGGCGCCGCTGGACCCCACCGGAAATTAGGGCAGGAGGCGGCGGGGAGGCGCGGCACAGCTTGCATGGGCCATGCAAGCTGGCCGCGCCGCCGCCTCCTCGGGGAGGGCCCTCCCTGCCACCCCAGGTCGGGGCGCCGGGGAGGGGGCAGACTTCTGGCGGGGGTCCGGCGTCCTGGAGCCGCCGGCCGCCGCCGGGGTTGGCGGGGTTCTTCTTACAGGAAAAAGAGGAGGGGGAGGAGGACTCGGGCGCCGCCGGGGCTGCGTCCTCCGGCGGCCCGGCCGCCTCCCCTTCGTCGGCGCCGAGGTCCCCGAGTGGGGACCTGCTCCCCCAGCACCACCATCGGCGCTGGGGTGGGGGGTGGCTTCCACGGCCAGCGCCGCCACCCGAGCAAGCTCGGGGTGGCGCTGGTGGCGCTCCGGCGACGGGGAGGGGGCGGCTTGCCTCCAGGAGGTAAGAAGGAGGAGGGGGCGATTTTACCTAGGGGTGAGGTGGGGCTCGAGAGGTGGAGGGGCGGTGGCCGGCCATGAGGAAGGAGGAGGAGGTGGCTCGGCTGGGTGGCTTGCTCCGACAAGGTGGAGGAGGAGGAGGCTCGGCTGGGTTGGTGGCAGGGAGAGGCTGAGAGGGAGAGTGAGTGGGGTAGGGGTTTGAGAGGGGCTGCCCCTTCCTTTTATAGGAAGGGGTGAAGCTCTCCCCCCCCCCCCCCCTCCCTCTCCTCCTTTTCCCCCACGTGGGGATAAGGGAGGGGGAGATATTTTCTCCCCCTCCCCTCTCTTCTCTCTCTCTTGCCCCCTTTTCTCAAATAGGGCTGCCCATTCATGGGTAGCCCCCTCCCTTGGGGGGCTTTCTCTCCCCCCCCCCCCCCCCCCCCCCCCCCTCTTTTACTTTAGCAAATTCGATTTTTTTTTTGGGGGGGGGGGGTGACCAAGTCAACTTAGGGCGGGGTCCTCCTTGGCCTCCGGGGTCCAATAAGAGTTGTCGGGGCCGATGCCGGGTTCGTGTGCTTTATATCTCGTGCGTTGCACTGAGGTGATCTGCATAGTACTAAAATGGCATACTCTCCATACAACCTTGAATCGAGGCCCAACGAATTCCGTTGCGCTCGTATTGTTCGTACGAGTTTACCAGAACTGACAGAAATTAATTCGGGGCTCGTACGGTCACCATTCATAATAATGAGGTAGTGGCGCGCTACGACACCCGAAATAGTCATTTTCTTCAAATGACCTCGGATCGAAGTGCAATGAATTCCGTTGCGCTCGTATTGTCCATACGAGTCTAACGGAACAGACGGAAGTCCAATCGGGGTTCGTATGGTCACTATTCATAATAATGAGGTAGTGGCGCGTTACGACACCCGAAATGGTCGTTTTCTCCAAACAACCTCGGATCGAAGTGCAACGAATTCCGTTGCGCTCGTATTGTCCATACGAGTCTAACGGAACTGACGGAAGTCCAATCGGGGATTGTTTGGTCACTATTCATAATAATGAGGTAGTGGCGCGCTACGACACCCGAAATGGTCGTTTTCTCCAAACGACCTCGGATCGAAGTGCAACGAATTCCGTTGCGCTCGTATTGTCCATACGAGTCTAACGGAACTGACGGAAGTCCAATCGGGGTTCGTATGGTCATTATTCATAATAATGAGGTAGTGGCGCGCTACGACACCCGAAATGGTCGTTTTCTCCAAACGACCTCGGATCGAAGTGCAACGAATTCCGTTGCGCTCGTATTGTCCATACGAGTCTAACGGGACTGACGGAAGTCCAATCGGGGTTCGTATGGTCACTATTCATAATAATGAGGTAGTGGCGCGCTACGACACCCGAAATGGTCGTTTTCTCCAAACGACCTCAGATCGAAGTGCAACGAATTCCGTTGCGCTCGTATTATCCATACGAGTCTAACGGAACTGACGAAAGTTCAATCGGGGTTTGTTTGGTCACTGTACCCTAATGATTTAGTTGCGGCACGCAACATTACTTAAAATGGTAGTTTTCTACTGCTCGGGCCTACTTTTATTGGGCTCACTAGGGTCTAGTGGCCCAATAAAAGTTGGGATGTTACACCATGTGCTGGGGACGCACATAAGGATCTCATCATTGACTTCATTGATAGAGATCACTTTGTCTAAGGTCTTCAGCTCATTAATTATGAGGCTGAGCCTATTATACATATCAGCAACTATTTCAGATTCTCCCTTTTTGAAATTCTCATATTGAGAAATGAGGTGGGATCTTCTGTCCTTTCTTTCATCAGCAGATCCTTCAACCATATTGTTGAGTGAGCTCCATATTTCTCTTGCTGAGGTGCATTCTACCACTTTTTGAAAAATGTCATCAGACATTATTTGTGCTAGAATGTTCATTGCTTTTGCATATGCACTTCTTTGCTTTTTCTGGGCTTCTGTCCACTCAGGTGGTGGAACAACATTGTTGTTTGCTGGTGCTTCAGCACTTGTTGTTGTTGTTGGAGCTGGAGGTCCAGTCAAAATCACATTGAAGATTTTCTCATCAATGGAATTCATGTACAACCTAATCCTTGCCTTCCATAGTGCAAACTTACTGAGATTGCACACAGGAGGTCTTGTGCTAGAATATTCTTTGTTTTGTGCCATGAGTTTTTAAGAAAAAATAAAACTCTAAAAATAAATTAAGATCTAATTGATCTTTGTGATTCAGGTGTTAGCCTGTAAAAAATCAATTACCCTCTGATACCAATTGAAAGTGCAATTGAGTATCAGTTGAAGGTGATTAATGTAATCAGCCTTGCTTTAATACCAATTGAAGGAGAGTTTAGATCTTAATATTACTCTAGAGGGGGGTGAATAGAGTATTAAAACTTTTTCCTTTAATTTTATAGCGGAATTAAATTAGTGATATATATATGTGTATAGAGTAAGTTATTTACAAAAACTAAATAAAAATAAATCAGCACTGCATAAGCAACACATAAATTCACAAGCACAAAGACACAAGGATTTTATAGTAGTTCCCCAATAAATCTGGGTACGTCTACTCTTCTACCACACTTGGTAGGATCCACTAGTTTTTGATCAGGTGCCCTAGCACCAAGGGATTTTTGATCAGGTATCCACACACCAAGGAGCTTTTGATCAGGTGCTCTAACCAAACCACGGGTTTTTGCTCAGGTGCCCTATCACCAAAAGGTTTACTTTTGAAGGGAGTAAGAACCTTATACAAGATGGAATAAAGGTTAAGAAGTTCTTCTCTGTCAATAGTCTGAGAGAAGACTCTAGTGGATGATGGTGTAAATCTCCCCCTGTCTAATCAAAAATCTTGACAGCTTGAGGATGGAGCTTTCTCTTGAATCAAATTATCTTCCTTGATAAGCTGATGAATCTGAGAGACAGATGTTCCTCAGATTATTGTTGCTCTATAGAAGATTTGAAAACTTGCAGCAGAAAGACTGAGAGAATGATCTTGGAGATGTTCTCAGAGAGTGAGATGCTGCTTGAGGAAGATGAACTTTTCTTTTTCCTTCTTGAATAATCTTTTTATATTAAAGCACAGATGTTCTATATCTCTGTGTATGTGTCTGTCTGTTTTCTTCCTGAGATATTATTTTTTTAGAGAGAAGACGACTGATTTGAATTTCAAATCTCTCTGAATAGGAATAGAATAATATGCAATAAATCTTTTCTTGGAACTTCCACTGATTCAGCCAATCTTAATTCCTTTCCTCTTCCATAATTAATGATATCCTTTTCCAATAAGCCAAACAACTATTTTATCTCGAGAGAAGGAATTGGAAAGAGAATAAAATCAAAACTCCAAAAGAAGAACAAAACTGAATCTGATAGATGAACTGAGTTCAGAGAAATAGAATAGCTGATCTGAACAGACTGAGAGAAATTTTGTCGAGCTCAGATAAGATTTCGTCGACCTGAAGGAAGAGTTCGTCGAACTGAACATTTGATAGAGATTCGTCGAACACAGACTGCAGTTCGTCGACCTCATTATAGAGTTCGTCGAACTGAAGAATTCGTCGACCGCTGAGCCGCTGAGTCGCTGAGGACTGAAGATCGTCGACCGCTGAGACTGGAGCAAGTCGTTCATCGAATGCAGAGAGATGGCCATTCGTCGAACCCAGTATTGAGTTTGTCGAACCCAAAAACTTAGAGAAATTTCTAAGTTCTAGCTATCTTATCAGCCTAAAACTATGACCCTTAGACTATACAATGGGGGTCAACTTGATCATAGTTAACACATAGTAATCCTAGCCCAAATCAGTAATAGGGTTGTTCCAACAAATGGTCTTGCCATTGAATTTAAATTAATACGTGTTGGCTCTACCAAAATGTGTCATGTCACGGTCGTAGAGCCAAGGGCGGCCTAGTAACACGTGACAAGCGTCCATCGAAAGGACATCACACCATACCTCATCAGCATAAGATTTGAATGAGAGGGGGACCAGGCATCGCTTGGTAACCGGGACGGTGATCTTGTTGATCCAAGCTACCTAATATGGGGTCGGGTTTGGTTCTGTGGTCAAGGATATACGTGCGACGGCGTTCTCAGAAACGACATTCACACAGCTACCACTATCGATAATTAGCTTGCAGAGTTTCTCTCCACTCTTAAAAATCAGAGAAAATATGCTTGTCCTCTTCCAATCATCTAACGGGCGAGGAGTGGTCAAGATACAACGCATCACCATAAGGTGGTGATCGTCCTCTAAATCACTTGGGACCCCTTCTGGGTCACTCTCCTCAGCAGCCTCGAATACGTAATCAGCAGGATCGGTAGTCGACTCTAATAAGGCTACGACCTTAGTCTTCGTTGGGCACTCAAAGGCATAGTGGCCTTGAATGCCGCAAGAGTAACATGTCGTGTTGTCCTTGCTCACCTTCCCTATGGGGATACGCTCACTCGCAGGATTCCTAGCGTTCCTAGCAGTGATCACGACAGACTTCAACTCGGTGGACCTAAACTTCACCTTATCTGGATATGTGGAGGAAGACGCTCCAACGGTGGACTTGTTCTTCGTGTAGGTATATCGGGAGTGGGCCTTCGAGGCAAGATGCTTTTCAATGTCAAGGGTGGCATTGAAAGTCGTGTTCAGGTCCGTGTGACCATAACGCAGGAGCTTCCTTTGAATATCAAGTTGAAGCCCCTTACGAAATCTAGATAAGGTGACCTCAGGAGTCTCTCTAAGATCACAATATACCATGCGGTCCTTCAGCTCTCCCATATATTCAGATACCGAATTTGAGCCCTGTCGCAGGGTGGCAAGCTCATCGAACATCTGTGTTCGGTGGTACGCAGGGACGTACTGATCGATTAGCAAATTCTTCATAACCGGCCAACCTATAAGTGGCACTCCTTGCCCGGCTCCTAATCTCCGCTCCTCATTCAGCCAATTAGTCTTCGCACGACCCGTTAGCTTCATCCTGGCAACTTGGACCTTTTGGGGGTCCATAAGGTTGTGTCATTCGTAGTAGCATTCCATATCCACTACCCAAGTAAGGAATACCTGGGGGTCTCCCAAACCATCGTAAGTGGGGGCGTCAATCTTAACGGCCCTAGTAATTTCGAAGCCACGCTCGGGGCGGTGATCTCGAGGGGGCACTCGTGGAGAGTCCCCATCGGAATCCGAATCATGGGCCTGTTGGCGCCGGTTGGGTTGCCCCACATTGACGGGTGGCGGTGGCGGCCCTCCTTGATTCAGAAGGATTTGTGCTAACATGGTCTTAAGCTCCGTCATATCGTTACGCAACCCCTCTATGGCTACAGCGTTGGGATCCCCGTGCTCATTCACAGCCATCCTAGACGATGATGGTGTGTTATACTTCGTTCCTAGCCTAGTGCGCATGTAGGTTTGGACAAAATAATGAGTGAATTTTGTAGTGTCGGATAAAAATTAAATTTTTTTTGGCAGAAAAATATTTTCGGGATGTGACTAAAAAGAAGAACCTCCAGAATTTTTGTTTTTATTTTTTGACGAAAAATAAAGATTTTAGCTTGCTATTCGCAGACCACCGAATTTTTTTTTTTTTTTCTAACTTAGTTTGCGCCACGGAAATGGATAACAAGGTTGTATCAATTGAGAAATTGACACGACCTGCTTTGATACCAAATTGATGTAGGGGTGCCCGTGGGTTGGAGATGCACGAACAAGAAGACTCACAATGCCTTTCACACCTAGATCTACCGCACCTACACAAGCATCTATCGTCGCAATACGTTTCACATCTAACGCAGCACATACACCACGAGAGAGGAATGATCGACTCTAAAATAACAATCGAAAGAGAGTCGGATTATTCCCCAAATTAACATAAAGGTTGCCAATCCTTTTGGAGAGCAAAATCAAGGCTATAGGCCAAGATCCGCTCAAGCAAATTGGACCTACCCGATCCAGAATAAAAGAGGTTCGATAACAACGAAATCAATTTCAGAAATTGCAAGCGGAGTATTTAAAAATCACGGATAAAACGGATGCTCAACCTCCACAAATCTAAAGAAAGAAAACACAAGATGGAGGGGAAGAAGTTACCCAACCCGGTTCCAACAAACACACAAGATAAGTGGGAGAATCACTCTCTCCACGGATCCACCGGCGTCACACTGAATGGGGCTTCAACCTTCTTCCTTGGAGTCACACCGAAGGAATCCACGTCGGAGGCACACTGAAGAGGGGTGGAGGGAGCAAACGTTGGCTTCACACCAACAAGGGGGGGTGGCGGCAAGGAGGAGGCTCCTCTATGGCCAAAATTATTACCCAAATATGGAATAATTTTATATTCACCAATATAAAATAAAAGTGCATAATAATTAAATAAAATTGGTCTTCAAGTGGGCTTAGCACGCTGCGGGCGGAGGTTGTAACGATGTCTTCCGTTAGCGTCAACATGGCACCTAGAATCTTTATGTCGTTGTGCCTCGGCAACCGGATCATCATCAAGTAGTGGTGGAGGGGACGCGACATCAAGGCTTGGAAGAGAACAAATGTTAAGGCAGAATTCACTTTGAAGCGTGTTATCATTCTGTTGTTGTTTGGCCACATAATTGGTTATAGGTCAGCTGCTGAGATTTGGACAGCCTTGGATGGCTTGTTTAACAAGAAGAATGTAGCTCGGCTATAGTTCTTGGAAAATTAGTTGGCAAAAGCAACTCAGGGAGATTTGTCTATCTCAACTTTCTTCTTGAAGATGAAGAACCTTTGCGCGGAGATATCAGCCTTAGACCCGGATGAGCCTATCTCAGAAGCGAAGTTGAAAAGGCACATAATCCACAGCTTGCGGAGAGAGTATGTGGCCTTTGTTACTTTTGTGCAAGGCTGGCATAATCAGCCATCATTGCTGGAGCTGGAAAACTTACTTGCTTCGCAAGAGAGTTTGGCTAAGCAAATGGAGGGGATGTCAGCCTCTGGAGGAGAAGGTGAGGTTCTCTTTTCTGGCAAGAAGAAGAGATGGGACAAGAAGAAGAAGTCATCTGGTAATGATGGTCCATCTACTTCATATCAGCAAGAGATGAGTTATGCTCCAAAGTCTGAGGGGAAGAAGAAGGAATGGCCGATGTGTTACAGGTGCAACAAGCTTGGTCACTTTAAGAGAGACTGCAAAGTCAATCTTCAGCCAGGGCATGCTGCAAGAAAGGAGGAGGCTGGTTCCAATGCTGAAGGTAGTTGGGGTGGTGGAGGTGCTTTCATGACAAGCACTTGTGTTCGGGCATTGGCTTCCATCAAATATCAGGATGATTGGATAGTGGACTCTGGGTGTGGTCATCACCTCACCGGGGATGAGTCGAGGTTCTCCTCATTGTAGACATACTCAAGTAATGATTTTATCATTACAGATGATTATACTGTGCATACAGTAGAGAAGGAGGGTGTTGCCTCTGTAGGCAGAGATAGAGGTCCACTCACCTTGAGGAGTGTTTATCATGTGCCGGGAATTAAGAAGAACCTCTTCTCTGTGACCAATGTTGTTGATGTTGGTTATCACGTTCTTTTTGGTCCAACAGAAGTGAAATTTCTCCGAAATATTTCAGCCGTGAAAGCTGAGGTCGCTCATGTAGGGAGAAGGGTGAAGGACTTGTTTGTTCTATCAACAAGTTCCTGCATTGATAAGATGAGGGCTAACGACAGCGCTGCTATCTGGCATGAAAGACTCAGGCATGTTGGGATGGATAAGCTAAAGGCTATGGCGGGAAGAGGCCTGGTGAAAGGTCTGCCTAGTCTTTCATCTTTCGGTGATGGTCACGTTTGTGCAGGTTGTCAGTTTGGTAAGGCTCAACGTCTTCCCTTTGACAAATCACAATGCAGATGCAAAGCACCATTTGAATGTATTCATGGAGATCTGTTTGGACCAACTGCCACTGCCAGTCTTGGAGGTAGCAGGTATATGCTGGTCTTAATTGATGACTTCACCAGATATACTTGGGTATATTTTCTATAGGAGAAGTCAGAGGCGTTCGAGAGGTTTGTGGAGCTCAAGGAGCTGGTGGATGGTCGGCTCAACCTGTGGATCAAGAAGTTCATAACCGACAATGGAGGGGAGTTCACCTCAAATGTGTTCTTTAACTTCTGCAGGAAGCATGGCATCCAGAGGGAGCTCTCTTGTGCTCACACTCCACAACAGAACGGAGTTGCAGTGCGGAAGATCCATCATCTGACGGAGACCTGCAAATGTTGGCTTCATGCCAAGAGTATTCCAAAGTCCTTCTGGGTAGAGGGAATGTCTTGTGCGGCCTATGTCATCAATCGGATGCCTCTCACTCCAATCAACATGAAGACTCCTCATGAGTTGATGTTCAAGGAGAAACCAAGCGTGGAATACTTTCGAGTGTTCGGATCTACCTGCTACGTGCATGTTCCTGATGCTCTCAGAACGAAGCTAGATGTGAAAGCAAGGAAGCTAGTGTTCGCGGTTATGATGACCGGAAGAAGGGCTGGATATGCATGGATCCTGAGACACGGAGATATGGTCTCAGGGGATGTAGTATTTGACGAGCTAACGTCATACCAAGGTAACTCTTTTGTTGAGTTGCAAGAAGGCAGGTCAGATGGTGGATTTGAAGAAGCTTGCAAGGAGGTTCTGGTGGAGTTGCATGTTTCTCCAGGTGCTCAATGTGTTTATAGCTCAGGGTCAGGTGCTTCAGGTTCTGGAAGCAGGGTGAGCAATGCTCCAAATTTGCCTGGAAGGAGAGCTAGTTCAGAACAGGTAGCTGAGGAGGTGGTTCAGAGTCAAGCTCTGAGAAGGTCTAAGATGACTATCATTCCACCAGATCGGTATACAGGGGGAATTTTGGTGAGCTTCGTCTCATGTTTCTTCACAGGTCCCCTGGATGGGAGAGTGTCATCTTATTTTGAAAACGCCGTTGGAGTCAAGGAGTGGGAAGGAGACATGGATGAAGAGATGGCTTCCCTCAGGAAGAACGAGACTTGGGACTTGGTACCTAAGGTTGATGGAGTTACTCCAGTGACTTGCAAGTGGGTTTTCAAGCTGAAGAAGGCTGATGGTAGCATTGAGCGGTACAATGCTCGCCTTGTAGCTCGGGGTTTCTCTCAGAAGTATGGGGAAGATTATGAAGAAACCTTCAGCCCTGTTGCCAAAATGACTTCGGTTTGGGTGGTGATCGCATTGGCAACTTGCCAAGGTTGGAAGATTTGGCAACTCGACATAAAGAATGCTTTCTTGTATGGCAAGATTGACAAGGATATCTTCATGGATCAACCACCTGGTTATGTTTCCGAAGAGCACCCAAGATATGTGTGTAAGCTTAAGAAGGCTCTTTACGGCTTGAAGCAGGCGCCTCGGGCGTGGTATGGGAAGATCGTAGAATACCTCCAGTTCTGCAGATATTTTTCTTCTGATTCTGATTCGATCTTATTCGTAAAGAAGACGGGGAGCTTAAGGTCTTGGTGCTGTTATATGTTGACGATATGATCGTCACGGAGAATTCTGAAGTAGAGGTAGCTAGACTCCTAGCTGATCAGTTAGCTATCAGATTTGAGATGAAGGACCTGAGGGAGCTCCACCATTTCCTTGGACTCGAAGTGGAGAGGAAAGAGGGTGGTATGCTTGCTTCCCAGAAGGGCTATGTTGATCGGATCGTGAAGAGGTTCGGCATGGAAGAGGGGAAGAGCGGCTCTACTCCACTGGACGTAGGAGTTCATCTTCGATGAGATGAGGGGAAGATTCTTTCTGATCCCTTGGTGTTCCGGGCTTTAGTCGGAAGTCTGATATACTTGACGATCACGTGGCTGGATATTGCTTATGCAGTTGGCAGGGTGAGTCAGTTTATGGCAGAGCCTCGGAAACCTCATCTTATGGCGGCTGGGTGTATTTTGAAGTATGTCAAATCCCCCTCGGATTTGGGTCTCTTCTATGGGAGAGATTTGGGCTTTTGCTTACATGGATACATGGATGCTGATTATGGAGAGATTCGGATGATCGAAGATCGACTTCTGGATACGTCTTTATGACGGGCTCTACAGCTATATCATGGTGCAGCAAGAAGCAAGATTTTGTGTCTGTCTCTACCACGGAAGCGGAGTACAAAACTTTGGCTTTGGCAGCTCAGGAAGCCATCTAGCTTAGGAGGCTTGTGAATGATATTCATGGGGAGGTGCGAGGTCCTACTCTGCTATGTGGTGACAATGAGAATTCTCTCAAACTGGTGAACAATCCAGTTTTTCACGCGCGTACGAAGCATATTGAGATTCATCACCACTTCATTCGTGAGAAGGTGTTGGAGGGATCTCTGATTGTGGAGCATGTGCAGAGCAAGGATATTATTGCTGACATCTTTACAAAGCCGTTGTCGAAGGTGTTGGAGGTTGTGTTCCACATCTCTTAGTTTGAGAATAACAAATCACACTATGTATTTGATCTTGCTTGTGTTTATAGTGTGCAGGTACTATAGTTAAATAACACTATGAACAGGATGCTGATTTATAATGATTCTCTGAAACGAGAGTTAATGCCCCGCGTTAGTAGTTAACGCTCCGCGTTAATATTTGTAACACCCTTCCTGTTACATAGAACATAGCAGTAGGTCTGGTCGGGACCCCACGCCATATTAAACGAATAGTAGGGTGTGTTACTGAATTAGTCTAAACAGTTAAGAATATAACCATCTCCGCACACAGAGTCGCATAACGAAAGCATTTATTTTATTAAGATAAAATCAAGCCACAACTTGTCCACTTCTCTACAGGGAATGAAAATACAGCAAGAATTGTTTATTACACTGTTTATATCAACTAAGTGGCTTACAAACATCGGCACGCAGGCCGGCCACACATGAAAATAGTAAATAACAAATTGGGCCTACGAGGGCCAGCACAGCACAGCACCAGGGGCTTCAGCCCGCTATTTCCCATTAGTCTCACCAGGACCTGTACAAACAAATCCACCAAAGAGTGGGGAAAACAAGCAACCGGTCAGCTTTAGCTGACCAAGACTATAACGACTCCACCCTATCCTCGGGGCGGTGGTACTCCTTCCCTACAGATAAGAGTTAACAGCATATAAACACGTATATCCGCAAACAACACCAGCGTAGGCAATCACAGTCATCCGCTTCATGCTCTCAAGGCACACTTTGGCATACTCCCCGAGTTACGCCTCCACGCTAAGCATTTTTCGACTTAGCTAATTACTTGAGCTAGGCCGTACACACAAAGTTCCCGCACTCTTCCATAGCCCGGTGCACCGAGGGGCGACCTCTTCACCACCACTATGGGCGGGTTCGGATCAGCTAGGCCCGTGGTCAATCATCACGATCAACTCTGCACGATGCGGGTAAGCTTTCACCTGTGCCCGTTTCTCAAAGTTAAGCCCTCCAGGCCCTTCAGCTTATTCTGCCACACACCTAGCCTCCAGGACATAGGTTGCGCAGGAACAAACAATAATCTTGTTGGGCGCTACCGCCGGCGCTAACGATAGCTCCCGGCGCTAGCAACAGAACCTAGTTCTGCCCGGCACTAGTAACAGAAGCTAGTTCTGCTGCCTCTTGAGTAACATTCCCAGAACTCATCATCTTTTGCTCACCTGGAGCTACAGCCGGTGCTACCGCTAGCACCCGGCGCTAGTAACAGAACCTAGTTCTGCTACCATTTTTCTGGTATTTTCTGGGAAACACCTCCAGAACCATTTACAGTACGAATCAGTACGCAGAACCCAAAAAATACAGCATATAGCACAGAGTCTTCTCCGGCACGCGATTAACAGGCATCACCAATCCAGACCAACCTGTCCAGATGGGCTTCACACAGCATGCATAATATCTGTACTTAGATTCCATATTTAAATGCAAATTATTATGGGAAAAACATCAACCCACCGGAAGAACCCATCTACTAATTAGTAGAAGTCTTCCAAATCATGCAAATCAATGGACACACATGTCCATAGATGTAGGGAGGAGAATCGTTACCCTCGACGTTTGTTTCGACGCCATAGATCTGCAATTGCTCCGGAGAGAACTTGTTGAAATTGCTTCCTCTCCACGGAGTCGATGATGGCACGCGCACCCCGGATCTCCTTCGTGGATTCCCACTTAGTTCAACGAACAACTAGCCCAATCCTCTGCTTCCTTGCTGAAGGAGAGAGAGAGAATGAAAGCAGGAAATGAGAAGAGAACCCCGAATTCGGCCTCTATATCATTTTTCCGCTAGCGCCGGCGCTAGCCAAGAGTCGGTACCGCTTAAGGACTTTTCTACCGCTAGCGCTAGCACTAGCGCTACCTCCCGCGCTATCAATCATCGACGAATTCACTTAGGTTCAACATGGTTCATCGAAACATATTCGTTGGCATGCTGCTCAACAATAAGAGCTACCGTCGGCGCTAGCACTAGCGCCTGGCGCTAGCTCCACAGCCTTCAACACCTTATGACTTCAGTACACTTGAAAAACTGGGGTCTTACAATTCTCTCCCCCTTATAAAAATTTCGTCCCAAAATTTATACAGTGCAAAGAAACATACAGATACAAAACTTTTAACTTGTACTTCAACGGAACCATTCGTGGAACTCAATACGCATGGTTTGCTTGTGCTCCCATGTAAGCTCCTCACGACTGCAGTTGTTTCAGCGGACTTTGACCATCTTGATCAATTTATTTCGCAGTTGTTTGACATCAGTGTCTTCGATGCAAATAGGCATGACCATCGTCTTCAGCCCATCATTGACCGGCACCTGACTAGCCACAAGCACTTGGCTACGCTCTGGTACAGCTTTCCTCAGCACCGATATGTGGAACACATCGTGCAAACCACTCAACTCTGTCGAAAGAGTGAGCCGATAGGCAGCTTCGCCAACACGCTCCAGTATCTCAAACGGTCCAAGGTATCTTGGACTCAGCTTTTTCAAGCGTCGAATCCTGGGCACACCCATGAAAGGTTTAATCTTGAGATATACCTAGTCGCCCACGGCGAACTCAACATTCTTGTGCTTGGTGTTGTAGTATTTTTCCTGCCTATCCTGCGCCACCAACAATCGCTCCCGGATTGTTCGAATAGTCGAATTTGCATCTTCGACTTCCTTCCGCTTAAACAACTTTGATTCGCCAGTCTCCGCCCAAGCCAAAGGATTACAGCAAGCTCTACCACCTCGAAGGGCGCCATTTTTATATTTGTCTGGTAACTGTTATTATAAGCGAACTCGGTCATGAAAAGATGATCTTGCCACTTCTTACCGAAGCCCAGGACGCACATACGGAGCATATCCTCCAAAATTTTGTTCGCACGTTCAGTCTGTCCATCCGTTTGAGGGTGGAATGCAGTACTAAACTTCAATTTTGTACCCAACAACTGGTGGATTAGCCTCGTATCTTTCGAAGTAAAGCGCCCATCTCGGTCACTTATGATGCTACGGGGCACACCGTGCAAACGTACAATACTATCAACATATAGCTTTGCTAATTTCTCCACTGAATCGTCCTTCTGGTTTGGAATAAAGTGGGCTACCTTCGTCAAGCGATCCACGATCACCCAAACAGCATCATTCCCACTCTGCGATCTCGGCAAACCGTGCACGAAATCCATCGAAATGTCATCAAATTTCCATTCTGCTACAGGCAATGACTTCAGGAACCCTCCAGGTTTCTGGCATTCGGCCTTCACAAGTGCGCAAGTTTTAAACTTTGCCACATAAAGAGCGATGTCCTTCTTCAAACCTGGCCACCAAAATAGCATTTTCATGTCCTGGTACATTTTTGTACTCCCCGGGTGAATTGAGTACTTTGAGAAATGTGCTTCGTACATCAATTCCTCTCGCAATTTTCCCACATTTGGGACGCACAACCGATCGTCTTTCCACATAAGACCGTCATCCAATACAAACTCTGCAGCAGACCCATCCCCAGTCTCTGCCAAGAAGCACTGCATGCTCGAATCAAGCTCCAGGGCCTGTCGTATCCTATCTGCAAGGTCGTATTGCACCTCCGTCAAGTTCAATCACGCACCCGCACTAGAACTCCTCTCCATACAGGAAATCTTTAAAGCTTCCAAGTCACTAACCAGACGCGAGTCATACATCTGAATCCAGCTGGCCTGCGCAGAAGCTCTTTGGCTCAAAGCATCTGCGACGACATTTCCCTTCCTGGGTATATAGTGTATCTCGAAAGTGTAGTCCCCCGGGAACTCCATCCACCTTCGTTGTCGCATATTGAGCTCTTTCTGATTTAGCAGATACTTTAGGCTCTTATGATCCGTAAAGATATCAACCTTCACGCTATACAAGTAGTGTCGCCACAATTTCAGAGCAAAGATCACGGCCGCCAACTCCAAGTCGTGGACCGGGTAATTCCGCTCATGCACTTTCAATTGGCGCGAGCCATAAGCTATCACCTGACCATTCTGAAGAAGTACGCAGCCTAAGCCGCTCCCTGATGCATCACTGTAAATTTCATATCCTTCTGTACCACAAGGCAAATACAAGATTGGTGTCGTGGTCAGACGACTCTTTAACTCCTCGAAAGCTTGTGCACACGCTGGTGACCAAACAAACTTCTGATCTTTTCTTGTCAATGTCGTGAGAGGAAGAGCAATCCGCGAAAAGTTCTCCATGAAGCGCCGATAGTAGCCGGCAAGTCCAAGGAAACTCCTGACTTCCGCTGCTGTCTTCAAAACGGGTCACTTCTGGATAGCAACTATCTTTGTCGGATCTACCGCGATACCCTCACCACTAACCACATAACCAAGGAACGCCACCGAGGCTAGCCAAAACTCACATTTGGAGAACTTGGCATACAGTTGACTCCGTCGCAGGGTCTCCAACACAACGCGCAAATGAATCGCGTGTTCTTCTTCAGATTGAGAGTATACCAGAATATCGTCAATAAATACGATCACAAACCAGTCAAGGCACTCTCTAAAGGTCCTATTCATCAGATCCATGAACACCGATGGTGCATTCATCAGTCCAAACGGCATAACGGTAAACTCATAGTGTCCGTAGCGGGTACTAAATGTCGTCATGGGAATGTCGCACTCCCGAATCCGCAACTGGTAGTATCCAGACTTAAGATCCAGCTTTGAATATACCGTTGACCCGACTAGCTGATCAAACAAGTCATCGATTCGAGGAATCGGATACTTGTTCTTCTCGGTCTGCTTGTTCAATTCTCGATAGTCTATGCATAGACGCAGACTTCCGTCCTTCTTCTTCACAAAGAGGACTGGAGCACCCCAAGGGGATGTACTTGGGCGTATATAGCCTTTCTATACCAACTCCTGCAACTGGACCTTCAACTCCGCCATCTCCTTTGGCGCAATTTGGTACGGAGAGCGTGGCACAGGCTTGGCACCTGGCACCAGCTCTATAGCGAAGTTTATCTCTCACCGAGGTGACGCCCCTGGAAGATCTTTAGGAAACACATCAGGGTACTCTGAGATAACAGGAACATCACTCAGACGGGGCTGAGGCTTTGCAGCCCCAACTAGCACAACACACAATTTTGTGCCCTGCCGAACTGCCTTGACTACTTGAACAGCAGACATCAACGTCTTGCTCAATCCACACAAACCAGCAAACTTAGTCGCACGCTCAGTATTCCTCCCCAGAGTGACCTCCTTTGAAGTGCAATCAATGTAGGCATGCTGCGCCGACAGCCAGTCCATACCAAAGATCACATCGAACTCCGAAAGCGGTAGTATCAGTGCTTTCAAATCAAAGTCTTGACTTCCGATTCATACCTATACCGCACAACCTTGATCCGCACACATAGAACACCCATTGTGCAACATCACATCTAACCTTTTCGTTATCATCATCGAAGGCAATCCAAGTTGTCGTATGAAGGCCTCCGATAGAAAGGAATGTGAAGCTCCCGTATCGAACAGTGCTCTCGCCGGACAATTAAATATTAGGACAAAGCCTAATACACGCAAGGTTAATAAACAATGCACAAGGTATGAAGTATAAAAAAAGCAATAAAAGCTATATACTAACACATACCTGTCACCACGTCACTCTGCTTTATGGCCTCCTGCTGGCCAAGATTGTACACCCTGGGCTGGGCTGAAGCAGCATGGGATGCAATTGACTCCACTGTCTTCCCTCTCTCTGTCGCATAAGCTGCAACTGCCTTCTTGCCGCTGTGACAGTCACGATAATAATGCCCCGGTTTGCCACAGTTATAGCAGATGAGTGGGCCCCTTCCAGTCGTCAAACCCAAACTAGGAGACTGAGCTGGCCCAGACGGTCTTGCTCTTTTCCTCCATCCGCCTCGCCCAGACTTCGCTGAGCTCAGTATTTTGAACTCTGGCTTCACCACAGCTAAATCCTTTCTGCTCTGGGACCGCTTCATATCCTTTTCCAGGGAACGAGCCGTATTGACCAGGGTCATAAACCCCTATGTCATTGGCCCCGACAGAAGGAACCGCAACTCTTCCCTCAGACCTTCATAAAAGCGATTAGTCTTCTGAGCTTCATCTGCAAAAGTTGCTCCTGCGTATCTCCCCAACCGAGTAAACTCGTGTAGATAGTCATCAATCATACTATCACCTTGAGTTAGTCGGTTGAACTGGTTCTCCATCTCAATCTGTTGAGCAGGTGGGAGATATCGCGCCAAAAACAATCTTGAGAACTCATCAAAAGAGATATCTGTCAGTTGCCTTCCTGCTAGCTGATACAACTCTAGCTCGTCCCACCACAGTTGTGCTTCCCCATCTAGAAGGAAGGTTTCCAATGTAACCTTCTGCTCTTCCTTCGTATTCGTGGACTTCAAGGTCTTTCTCACCCTTGATAACCAATACTCAGCTTGAGTCGAGGTTCCTGCCCCCGTGAACGTAAGAGGATGAAAACTAAGAAAGTATTGTAGCTGTTGGTCCGGAGCTCTTCGTGCCCTCACTGGCACTGGTCTTTCAACCACTAGTTCAACTGCTACAGACGGCACCGGAGCCACCCCTAGGGTAGGAGGTTATCCAGGGACATGCCCTCCAGGTGGTGCAGTGAACATAACAAACACCGCTTCAGCTATCATCCTCACTGTCTCAGCAGAAGGAGGAGTAGGCACCTCAGCTGGTACACTACTCGCAGTCAAACGCGGGGGTCGAGACGGCCCCGCTCCACTCCCAGCCGCCTATATATGTGCACAAAACACAATTAGCGACTAAGAGATAGCATGGAATAACAAAGGAACACATAAGTTCCATCACAAGGCTACAATCATACAGGTACTTCATTCCTAAAGTGGGCAGTTACTGGTTATTTACATGTCTTAACGATGACGCACACACGTGCTCACCACCCCTTAAAAGAATTTGACTACGAATTCAAACGGAAAGGGATCGAGACCCATATCTGATACCAATTTGTAACACCCTGCCTGTTACATAGAACATAGTAGTAGGTCCGGCCGGGACCCCACGCCATATTAAACGAACAGTAGGGTGTGTTACTGAATTAGTCTAAACAGCTAAGAATATAACCATCTGAGCACACAAAGTCGCATAACGGAAGCATTTATTTTATTAAGATAAAATCAAGCCACAACTTGTCCACTTCTATACAGGGAATGAAAATACAACAAGATTTTTTTATTACAATGTATATATCAACTAAGTGGCTCACAAACATCGGCACGCAGTGTCACAACCCGCATTTTCTCCGTATTAAATAATACGTCAGAGTAAGAGAAATTACGCGTCATGATGCCACGTCATGCAGGGGATAACTACAAACGCTCAGGCAGCTCTACTTTCACATTTTTCTTTAGGAAACCATGAACTTTATGTTTAAAACTTAATTTAAGTTTAAAGTTTTCAAACACCGTGTCCCTCGGTTTAATGGATCAACTAGTCCATAAATAAGAAAGTATAGATTTACGCAGCGGAAAATACATAATTTACTTTAATTTACCCTATATGAGCATGATAAAACTAACCAACATACTGATGATATGTAACTTCTAGATTTAGTATAAGTACAAAAGGTATCTTTTACGGGCTTCAAAATAAAATGATAATAGTTTTAAAAGAGATGCCATGTAGGAAGTATTATGCAGTTTTGTATATAAGGTAACTACCATGCATCCTAACATAAAACCTTCCCAGAGAGCAATTGCATAAATATCAAACACCGGTAGCAGCATAAATAACAAGAGCAAGTCTAATCAAAAAGAAAACTCAGGTTATGGGCGTCAACATACTGACACGAACCCATATCCTTAATAAGTTCTGAAAGGAAACAACAATCTACCTCTCCAAACGAGAGTAAGCAAAACAACTACAGCAAAACTGCAGAAAACAAAACTCTGTCAGCTCCACCTGCTACTGATCCGAACCTGAGGCATTCAAAAGAAAGGAATGCCTCAGCACAAAGGCAAGAAAAGACAACATAATCAAAGAGTAAGAGAAAACTCAACAAAAGAGGATTACCAACCCAACCAAGAATAGCTGCAAAACATCAGCAAATCTAGTAAAGAAGTATATATTAGCATCCATCAGTAAGGAAAGACTGGCACAAAATGCGGTCAAAATTACGTTGCAACAACGTCCAACATGAAAAGTGTCTAGTTGCCCAAGAAGTGAATCCCTATCCCATCCATAAAACAGTACTGAGGCGGAGGCATTATTTCCAACCAACCATCAGACCAAAACATCTGAGGCACAAAAGCACTATGGCGGTGGTTACAGCCCACCAACCAACAGTCTACACGTCCACGGAAGAACAAAAACAACAGGCACTGGTGGTGGCCACTTCGTCCACCCACAGTCCAAAAATAACCAACTGGGAATAGAGTTTCACAAAATCCTGACCAAAACAGACACCACAGAAAAACCCGGAAATAATTCCAAGAGAAACCCGACCTTACGGAGAATTCGTCGAAATGAAATCGACGAATCCAAGGAATATCGACGAATTCGTCGAAATACAATCGACGAATTACGAAGACAATCGACGAAAATCACTATCTAAGGCATTCGACTAATCGGCGAATCGGATTAACTATTTCACGAAAGTCTAGATCTATTCGAAACGAGCCTAACGCCATACGATGAATTCGTCGAAATGAATTCTGCGAATTCGACTTATCTGATTTAACTTACACGTAATCATTTCCTTGAATCATATGGTATTCGACAAAGTCGACGGAACCTAATCGACGAATTATGACTTAGAGGGAGATCGGCGAATTCGTATATTTTGACGAACTTGACAAAATACTTGACTACTCGGTCGGATAGAAGATTTTCAGCAGAAAACGATATATAGTGCATCTTGTCTAAATTAGATACGAGTAAAAACGGTAAAGAATGAACAATAACGCGGCAAGGGAGAAGAGTCCACCACTTGCCTCAAACCTTTCGAAGAAGACGGCCTCCAACGCGCTCCACGTCGCAGATCGTCTGCTAGAAAACCTTGAGGAACGATCTCTGAAACTTTTGGGACGAAAAAGAGGGTTAGGGCTACCTGCTCCAATCTCAGAAAACCACGAAACTCAAAATACTTACCGCACACACGAAGGGCTCGGCGAGAGCTTTCCAGATCTATACTCCGGCGAAGATTTCGTGTTCCGGAGCCCCGGTGGCGACGATCTGAAGGTTCACGGAAAGACGACTTTTGCTGGCTCGCAAAAAGACCGGGGAAGAAGAAGGTGAATAGGGTTTTTTTCGGTTCTTGCGGAGGAGAAGAGGACTATTTATACATATAATAAATGAGATAATAATAATAATAACAATAATAATAAAGGTAATTGCTGGGAGGAGAAATAATTCGTTTATAAAAAAAATCGTTTATAATAAATCGAATTTAAAAAAATTTATATTATTACCCAAAACTAAACGAATGCCGATTTCGACGAAATTCGCACCGTAGGTGAACGGCGGCGCTACGAATCCAACGGCGAAATTGGAATCAAAATCCGACGTACCGTTCTCGAGATATAAATTTCTGAAGTTTTACGACAATGGATAAATATACAAATCTTTGAAAATTCACCGAGGCTTCAAATTTGCTCGGAACGCCACGAAACTTTAACAATTTATTTCTAAAATTAAATAATCTAATTTCCTAACGTTAAATTTTTCAATTTCGGGTCGTCCCAAAAATTTGGTCGACTTGGCCGAACGGACGCTAAAACGTGCAATAACGGCGCACCGCTAACTCCGCACTAATGCAACGCCCTACGTCATAATGACATTATCAATATAATTAAATTAATAGCCGAAAACTCAGGGGCATTACAGCCACTCCCCCTAAAAAAAAGTTTCGTCCCGAAACTTTAACAAATAAATCGAATACAACATGTAGAAGCGAGAACTAAAACTACGGATGATAACTCTCACCAGAGGGATCTAGGAGAAAAGATGAGGATGAGATGTCCTCATAATAAATTTCAATTCTCAAGTCACACTCTCGACATCTTGGTTTCGCCAAAGGACTTTGACCATAAGAATTGTCTTCTTCCGCAACACTCGGTCCTGAGTCTCTAGAATACGAACAGGCTCTTCCATATAAGACAAATTAAGTTGCAACTGGGGCACCGGGTCAAGGACATGACGATCACTACGCACACACTTTCTCAACTAGCTCACATGAAATACATCATGAACACCTGGGAAAGAAGCGGCAACTCCAGCCTCTAAGTTGACACTCCAAAACATGTTTAGCTATATCATTCTTCATACCTGACCACCAAACAATCTGCTTCAGGTCCTTATACATCTTTGTGGAACCAGGATGATAAGAAACACTAGAGTCATGTGCTTCACTACAGATCTTTGTCCTAATATCTTCAATTGCGGGAATACAATACCTACCCCGAAACTTCAAGCTATTTTAATCATCAATTGAAAAATCTGGTAATTCCCTTTTCTCGGTTCTATTCCGGAGATGCTGCAAATCAGGATCATCCTTCTGATGCAGTCTTGTAAGGGTAATCCAAGAAGGCTCTTCAGCTTCTAAACTCGAAGGCGCGCTACTACTACCGACTGAGATATCCATCAGCATAAACTCCTCCACCAAGGATTGCACAGAAAGATTGAAGACATGCGCGGTCTTTCTACTCAGGGCATCGACCACCACATTAGCCTTACCCGGATGATACAAGATATCAACTTCATAATCCGCAACATACTCCAACCATCTGCGCTGACGCAAATTCAGTTCTTTCTAGTTAAAGACATACTTCAAAACTCTTGTGATCCGTACAAATCTTGCATGACACTTCATAAAGAAGATGCCTCCAAATCTTTAAGGCATAAATCACTGCCGCAAACTCTAAGTCATGTGTAGGGTAATTCCTTTCATGAACTTTCAGTTGTCTCGATCCATACGCGATCACCTTTCCTTCTTGCATCAAAACACAACCAAGATCAACGTGAGATGTGTCCACATATACGGCATACTCTACTCTTTCGGTCGGTAAAGCCAAAACAGGAGCGGTGCACAACTTCCTTTTTAATTCTAGAAAGGCTTCCTCGCACTTATCGCTCCAAACAAACGTTGTATTCTTCTGGGTAAGCTTAGTCAGAGGTGCCGACAGCACCAAAAATCCTTGCACAAATCTTCTATAATAACCCGCTAACCCTAAGAAACTTCTAATCTTCTTAGGCATTGTAGGCGTCTTCCAATCCAAAACAGCAGAAATCTTTGCTGGGTCTACAGAAATTCCATCCTTTCCCACTACATGACCTAGGAAAGACACTTGCAAAAGCCAGAATTCGCACTTACTCAATTTCGCATACAGTTTGTGCTCTCTTAGAGTAGACAATACTAAGCGCAAATGCGTAGCATGCTCCTCAGCACTTCTTGAATACACCAACACATCATCGATATAAACTACTACGAAATGGTCTAAGAAGTCTTTGACCACCCGATTCATCATATCCATAAACGCATAGGGTGCATTAGGCAAACCAAAAGACATTACTAAGAACTCATAATGACCAAAACGGGAACGAAAGGCACTCCGAGGGATGTCCGACTAACGAATCCCCAACTGATGGTAACCTGAACGAAGATCAATCTTTGAAAACACCGAACTACCACACAATTGATCAAATAAATCATCTATTCGCGGCAACGGATATCTGTTCTTGATGGTTACCTTATTCAATTCCCTAAAGTCTATGCACAACCTCATAGAATCATCTTTCTTTTTCACAAACAACACTGGAGCACCCTAGGGCGAAGAACTCGGCCTAATGAATCCACACTGCAACAATTCATCTAACTGGGTACGCAACTCTTCCAGCTCACGCGGGGCCATACGGTATGGTGCATTAACAATAGGACGAGTACCGGGTTCAAGATCAATAACAAACTCCACATCTCTCTCAGGAGGAAGACCAGGAAGGTTAACATGGAAAACATCAGGAAACTCTCGCACCACAGGAACATCCTCGATACACGGCAAACCACTAATAGTTTCTAACACAGAAACAAAGTAAGCAAAACAACCAGAATCTAAAAGTTTCCTAGCACATACCGCAGAAATAATCGGGGAATCCTGGCGCGGGAAGCCATACACACTCATGGGTTGACCGTTGTCCATCTTGAATTCCAAACGTTTAACCTTGCATTGGATAACCGCATCATATTTGGACAACCAGTCCATGCCCAAAATCACGTCGAAATCTTCCAGGTCTAGCACCTTTAAATCAGCAAAAGCTAAGAAGTTACCTAGGAGGATAGGGCAATTTTGTATACCCTGGTTCGACACCACGGAGTCGCCAGAAGGAAACTTAACGTGAAACACATCGCCAATCTGATCGAGGATCAAACGATGACGATCGACAAAAGTCCTAGCCACGAATGAGTGGGTAGCACCGGAATCGAAAAGGACACGCGCCCAATGGTTCTTCACCTTAAATTCTCCTATAAAAATCAGACACATAACTGGCTGAACAGAAATTGAAACTAACGATAAAGGCTAAGAGTTAAATTAAGGTCTAACCTGAAATAACTTGGGTGGAATTCTGCGCTTCTTCCCTAGTCATCACATTCAACTTGTCGTTTCCTCTATCCTGATGCTGCGGCTGCGGCGGCGGCAAAGCCTGAAGTGGCACTGGCTGTAGAGTAGGCTGGAAATGTGGGCATTTAGACTTAACGTGCCCCTTCTGTCCACACTGAAAACACACTTTATCTTTCGACCAACAATGGGCAATATCGTGCCCCTTTCGCTTACAAAAGTTACAGGTCAAATCTTCTCTGGGAGCGCTCTGAATTGTCGACACTTGCTGCTGCTTCTTGGCTCCCAGTCTCTTGAAGCATTTCTCGAACGGATGGCCAGGGCGACCACAGAAACTACAAACTTCGTCACTCCTTTTCTTTGGAGAAGGGACAGATACATTGGGTCTTTCCCCCTCTTCGACCTTTCTCTTATCCTTCCTCATCATCGCACCTCTGATCTTGGCGTTATCGATGGCCTCAACTTTCAGCGCAGCTTCTACTACTTCAGCATAACTTTCCAACCTATACGCGCTGGCAAACTGTTGGACGTCACTACGAAGTCCTCCGAGAAAACGCTTCACTTTTCCTGCCTCTGAAGCTACTAAATCTGGAGCAAATTTGCTCAGCTTACTGAATTCAATCTCATACTCACTAACCGTGAGTTGCCTCTGCTTCAGGTGCAGAAAATCATTCATCAGACGGTCTTGCTCGACCGACGGCAGAAACTTCTTTAACACCATTGCCCTAAACGACTCCCACGAACATCCATCTACAAGGCTTTCTCTCTCCCTGATCCACCAGCTCTTAGCAAGTCCCTTCAGCTGGTAAGCCGCGACCATCACCTTTTGGTCCGCAGAGATTCCTGAGTACGCGAACATCTCTTCAATGGCAACTAGCCAGTCATCCAACGCCATGAAATCAGCTCTTTCGTCATACGTAGGAGGTCCTAATCGCTGGAAATGCGATATGAAGTTCATCTCTGGTGGCAGCAGAACTGGATGCACTAAAGAAGCGGGAGGAATAGGTACAGTCTGACCCACTATAGGGTCCTGCACCACAGGCTGTTGCACGGCGGCTGCAGCCATCAACGTCTGAATCTGCGATTGTATCGCAACTAACTGCCTGGACAGAGCCTCATTACTTTGTCGCAGACTCTCGATCATAGCTTCACTCTGCGCATCTGAAGACTCACCCTCCGATTGGGGAGTCCACCTCGTCGCAACACGCCTCCGCGGCATAACTATAAATGTGAACAAATGGCCCATCAAAACCCTAGTTTGGAACTAGAACTACACAACTCAGCTCGAACCGAACATGAAAAGAAACTTGCTCTAGCTACTACCTTACTCTGTTATTTTATACAAATGATGTTATGCTTTAACTTAGGATGATATACTACCATCCTTTGACTCTTGTGCATGTCACATGGATGTATGAATGTTTAAACCTTCTTTTCAAATCATGTGTGTACGAGTGTCATCATGTAAATCTTTAGCTTGGCACAGGTGCTTTATGCGATGTCATGGTATGTATGGTGTGCTATGCATTCTAAGAAAAGCCTTAATGCATGTTATGAGCGGCGTGCGCATGAAATATTATGCACCCCATAATACATAATATCGCATGCAATGAAAAAGAAAAACGTGCTAATGGGCATCCATGTGATGATGGTTATGCATCCCATACTACATAACCGTCACATGTTGCCACCTATGGTGGATCCATATACAAACACATATTATGCATCTCATACTACATAATATGCCCCGTATACATCTTGTCATGCTATGAGTGTAGTGTTCATGCTTTAGCCAAGATGTACGGATGACACTTCGGTGTGTGTATGCAATGAGACAAGATAATTAACACCTGATCAGAAAAAGTTGTTCGACCAATTTGTCAAATAAACCTACCTCTGATACCAACTGTCACAACCCGCATTTTCTCCGTATTAAATAATACGTCAGAGTAAGAGAAATTACGCGTCATGATGCCACGTCATGCAGGGGACAACTGTAGATGCTCAGGCAGCTCTACTTTCACATTTTTCTTTAGAAAACCATGAACTTTATGTTTAAAACTTAATTTAAGTTTAAAGTTTTCAAACACCGTATCCCTCGGTTTAATGGATCAACTAATCCATAAATAAGAAAGTATAGATTTACGCAGCAGAAAATTCATAAATTACTTTAATTTACCCTATATGAGCATGATGAAACTAACCAACATACTGATGATATGCAACTTCTAGATTTAGTATAAGTACAAAAGGTATCTTTTACGGGCTTCAAAATAAAATGATAATAGTTTTAAAAGAGATGTCATGTAGGAAGTACTATGCAGTTTTGTATATAAGGTAACTACCATGCATCCTAACATAAAACCTTCCCATAGAGCAATTGCATAAATAGCAAACACCGGTAGCAGCATAAATAACAAGAGCAAGTCTAATCAAAAAGGAAACTCAGGTTATGGGCGTCAACATACTGACACGAACCCATAACCTTAATAAGTTCTGAAAGGAAACAACAATCTACCTCTCCAAACGAGAGTAAGCAAAACAACTACAACAAAACTGCAGAAAACAGAACTCGGTCAGCTCCACCTGCTACTGATCCGAACCCGAGGCATTCAAAAGAAATGAATGTCTCAGCACAAAGGCATGAAAAGACAACATAATCAAAGTGTAAGAGAAAACTCAACAAAAGAGGGTTACCAACCCAACCAAGGATAGCTGCAAAATATCAGCAAATCTAGTAAAGAAGTATATATTAGCATCCATCAGTAAGGAAAGACTGGCACAAAGTGCGGTCAAAGTTACGTTGCAACAACGTCCAACATGAAAAATGTCGAGTTGCCCAAGAAGTGAATCCATATCCCAGCCATAAAACAGTACTGAGGCGGAGGCATTATTTCCAACCAACCATCAGACCAAAACATATGAGGCACAAAAGCACTGTGACGGTGGTTACAGCCCACCAACCAACAATCTACACGTCCACGGAAGAACAAAAACAACAGGCACTGGTGGTGGCCACTTCGTCCACCCACGGTCCAAAAATAACCAATTGGGAATAGAGGTTCACAAAATCCTGACCAAAACAGACACCACAGAAAACCCGAAAATAATTCCAAGAGAAACCCGACCTTACGGAGAATTCGTCGAAATGAAATCGACGAATCCAAGGAATATCGACAAATTCGTCGAAATACAATCGACGAATTACGAAGACAATCGGCGAAAATCACTATCTAAGGCATTCGACTAATCGGCGAATCAGATTAACTATTTCACAAAAGTCTAGATCTATTCGAAACGAGCCTAACGCCATACGATGAATTCGTCGAAATGAATTCGGCGAATTTGACTTATCCGATTTAACTTACACGAAATTGTTTCCTCGAATCCTATGGTATTCGACAAAGTTGACGGAACCTAATCGACGAATTATGACTTAGAGGGAGATCGGCGAATTCGTATATTTTGACGAAATTGACAAAATACTTGACTACTCGGTCGGATAGAAGATTTTCAGCAGAAAACGATATATAGTGCATCTTGTCTAAATTAGATACGAGTAAAAACGGTAAAGAATGAACAATAACGCGGCAAGGGGGAATAGTCCACCACTTGCCTCAAACCTTTCAAAGAAGACGGCCTCCAACGCGCTCCGCGTCGCAGATCGACCGCTAGAAAACCTTGAGGAACGATTTCTGAAACTTTTGGGGCGAAAAAGAGGGTTAGGTCTACCGGCTTCAATCTCAGAAATCCACGAAACACAAAATACTTACCGCACACGCGAGGGGCTCAGCGAGAGCTTTTCAGATCTATGCTCCGGCGAAGATTTCGTGTTCCGGAGCCCCGGTGGCGACGATCTGAAGGTTCACGGAAAGACGACTCTCGCTGGCTCGCAAAAAGACCGGGGAAGAAGAAGATAAATAGGGTTTTTTCGGTTCTTACGAAGGAGAAGAGGACTATTTAGACATATAATAAATGAGATAATAATAATAATAATAATAATAATAATAATAACAATAATAATAATAAAGGTAATGGCTGGGAGGAGAAATAATTCGTTTATAAAAAAAAATCGTTTATAATAAATCGTTCGTTTTGATAAACGAATTCGTTTATATATAATAAATGAATTCGTTTATTATATATAAACGAATTCATTTATATATAATAATCGAATTCCCTTACTCAATATAACCGACGAATATACGAATATAGTATAAATAATTATTATTATTATAAAAAAATTTATATTATTACTCAAAACTAAACGAATGCCGATTTCGATGAAATTCGCACCATAGGTGAACGGCAGCGCTACGAATCCAACGGCGAAGATGGAATCAAAATCCGACCTACCGTTCTCGAGATATAAATTTCCGAAGTTTTACGACAATGGATAAATATACAAATCTTTGAAAATTCACCGAGGCTTCAAATTTGCTCGGAACGCCACAAAACTTTAACAATTTATTTCTAAAATTAAATAATCTAATTTCCTAACGTAAAATTTTCCAATTCCGGGTCGTCCCAAAAATTTGGTCGACTTGACCGAACGGACGCTAAAACGTGCAATGACGGCGCACCCCTAACTCCGCACTAATGCAACGCCCTACGTCATCAATATAATTAAATTAATAGTCGAAAACTGAGGGGCGTTACACGCAGGCCGACCACACATGAAAAATAGTAAACAACAAATTGGGCCTTCGAGGGCCAGCACAGCACAGCAGCAGGGACTTCAGCCCGCTATTTCCAGCTAATCTCACCAGGACCTGTACAAACAAATCCACCAAAGAGTGGGGAAAACAAGCAACCGGTCAGCTTTAGCTGACCAAGACTATAACGACCTCATCCCATCCCCGGGGCGGTGGTACTCCTTTCCTGCAGATAAGAGTTAGCAACATATAAACACATATATCCGCAAACAACACCAGCGTAGGCAATCACAGCCATCCGCTTCGTACTCTCAAGGCACACTTTGGCATACTCCCCGAGTTACGCCTCCACGCTAAGCATTTTTTGACTTAGCTAATTACTTGAGTTAGGCCGTACACACGAAGTACTGACACTCTTCCATAGCCCGGTGCACCAAGGGGCGACCTCTTCACCACCACTATGGGAGGGTTCAGATCAGCTAGGCCCGTGCTCAATCATCGCGATCAACTCTGCATAATGCGGGTAAGCTTTCACATGTGCCCGTTTCTCAAAGCTAGGCCCTCCAGGACCTTCAGCTTCTTCTGCCACACACCTAGCCTCCAGTACATAGGTTGCGTAGGAACAAACAATCATCTTGTTGGGCGCTACCGCCTGCGCTAACTGTAACGCCCCGGGTTTTTTTCTTATAATTATTTTTAATAAAACATATGGAATTAATAATAACTATTGGAAATTGAGTTATTAATTCAGGGCGTCGATGCGAAAAGACGTTACCGGTTTAGGAATCGTCGTTGTCGTCGTCCGGCGAGTTAATTATAAGCATGTATAAAAATTCATATATACATACTAATATAAATGTATACAAAAATTTCAAATACATATATTCATATGTGCATGCATGCATGAAATTTTTATAGGGTGGTTTTGTGTAGGGTGTGATATTTATACAATTATGTATATAGATGCATGTATACAAAGGGTATATAAAAGTTTGCCTACATACAAAATACATGCATGTGTAAAAGTTATATACATAAATTATAAACAAAGGATTTATATTAGGGCTTTATATGCCCTTGCTGGTGGAGTCGTATAAGTTTATATACTAGTTATGCATATACATATTATATACTCAAAAGTTTGCATAACTTTATTCATATTCATAATATACAAAATACATGCATATTGGATTGAGAAGAGGAGTCAATAATAGGGAGCACAGATTTTGGCTTGGAGAATTGAGCCACTAGGCTTCTTTCTTTCACAAGCTTCTCGTCAAGATCCTTGATGACCTTGTTCTTCAGGGATATGGTGCTCAGATGGGTGATAGTTATCCCCTTCAGATGGTTAATTTCCCTATACATTTGATTTATCTTGGTAGAAGATTCAGTGCATTCTTGTTTTTCCATCTTAAGGGAATCAATCTCTTGGGCTTGCCTCTTGGCTAGCTTTTTGCTCCTTTTCAGAGCTTCCAAGAGAGCATCATACTTGTCAATCAATTGATTGACATCCACCTCAGCTTCTGAATCACTTCCATCAATTGATGAAGGTCCTCCAGATTCTGGGCCAGTCTCATAATCAGAAGAGGATAAGGAATGAATTAATACCTGTTCATTTTCTGAGATGTTCTGACTGTCCTCCTCATCAGTGATGGCCATGAGGCCTAGTTGAACATTGTCCTCTTCATCCTCCTCTATATCACTATCTGAGTGTGATAGAGGGGCCCTGACTCTAACCTTGGCAGCAGGATAATCTCCATCTTCTTCTGCTGCAAACAGCCCCATGTAGGCTTCTTCTTCATTCCCTGAATCTGAAGTTGAGGATTCAGATTCACTCCAGCTTTTTCCTTTCTTTGCTAGGAAGGATTTTTCACCCTTCCTATCCTTTTGGTGATGGTGTTTCTTATCACCTTTCTCCTTTCTTTTGGCTGGACAGTTAGCTATGACATGTCCAGGTTTGCTACAGCAATAGCAAATAATGTTATTTGAAACATGTTTACTAGATTTGGAATCATACCTGTCACCCTTTGGGTGCTGTCTTTCAGGTTTCCTGTGGTCTTTCTTGGAGTGTGATGAGGAGGAGGGCTTGTTCTTCCATTGCTTCCTCCTCATCATCTTCTTGAACTGCCTTGAGAAGGCAGCAAACTCTTCATCAGAGGAAGAGCTATCTGAGGTGTTGATTTTAGATTTTTCAGATTCAGCACCTCTCCTTGGAGGAGACACCATCCTGCTCTTGCTTTTCTTGGAGCTGTCAGCTTTGAGAGCTACAGATTTCTCCCTTGCCTAAGCCCTTGCCTGAGGTGTCCTCTTCCTTTCTTGCAGACAACTTCATCTCATAAGAGAGCAGCTTTCCAAACAGTGTATGAGTGGGGGTCTCACCAAGCCTAACCACTTCCCTGATAACACAGATTTTTGTGTCCCAATCCCTTGTTAGAGATCTAAGGAACTTATCATTCAGCTTATAATCGGTAAATACTCTCTCATAGGTTCTCAGCTCATTGACTATTCTGAAGAACCTCTCATAGCACATAGAGATGCTCTCCTTGCTGAGCTGCCTGAAGGCTTCATACTCTTGGTTAAGGAGTGACTTTCTATCATCCCTCACTTCAGCTGTCCCTTCCATATATACAACTAATATGTCCCACATTTCCTTGGCAGTAGTGCAGTGTACTAAGTTTTAAAATGTGGAATCATCAATAGCATTAACTATGATGTTCTGGGCTCTTTTGTCCATGGTGAACAATGCAAGTTCATCCTTGGTCAAGTCATTGAAGGTCTTGGGCACTCTTCCTGTTGGATCTATGGTGGAGGCAGTTTGAAAGGTGAAAGGCCCTTGCTTTACAGTTTTGTAGATCCTTGGATCAGATGCTTCCATAAACAACCTAACCCTTTGCTTCCATATGCCAAAGTTTTCTTTGTTGCATATGGGCAACTTCATGGATCCCATCTCCTTCTGCAATCCAGAGGAAGTCATTGGATTGATAAGACTATTCCTTTATAGGATCTGGTCAGACAGTTATGTCCTTCTTGACCAACCTACCTCTGATACCACTTGATAGTTTATATATGAGTAGTCTTAAACACCTAGAGGGTGGGGGGTGAATATGTTTCTTTTATTTTAGGCTTAGTATTTTCTGAATTTAGGTTAGCAAATTATCAAGCATAGAAAGCACAAAGAGATTTATAGAGGTTCCTCAAGACATGGTGTATTGAGTAGTCCTCTTTCCCCCTTCACCTTTCTAACAATGAGTTAGACAAGGCCAACTTCTCCAAACTCAGCTCCAAGAGCCTACAACACTGATCCCACAGGATCTCCCAGGTTTTCCCAAACCGTACTATACCTCAGGCACAACAGCCCTACCTCAGAGGAATCCACCTCCTACAACTCAGACCACCTCCTGGTCCTACCTCAAGCTGACCGCTCAGCTCTACAACTCTGGCCAATCAACCATACACACTTAGGCAATAAAGCCCTACAGACTCAGAACCCAAAGGCTCCTACAAATGATATAATAAGGTTTACAGATTGAAGGAAGAAAAGATCTAGCTGATGAGTCTCAATTATATACACATTTTTGGACTCATCTAGGCCGATTATCTAGTCTATGCACTACACTTTATACATGTTTTCGTTCATATTTAATAGTCGTCTATTATTCCACGCTAAGTGCACTTCTAGGCCCGTTCTTGGTGTATTTTCTTGTTTATCTTCTTTACTGTCTTTCATGCTGTGTTTTGTGCCACTTTTAGTGGTTTTGATTAGTGTTATGCTGGAATAGGGGTCGTGCAGGTGTCCCCGGTACAAATATGTACAGGAACACTGCGCACGATCACTGGTTCTACTGCGCACGATCACTGATCGTGCGTCGCCGACCGTGCGCGTTCATTTGCAGTCCAAAGTTGCATTCGGAATTTGGTCGTGCGTTTTTACGCACGGTCGTGCGTTCGGTCGTGCGCTTTATTATTTTCTGTAATGTTTGTCTTGCAGGTTTTCTGGCACAGCGCGCACGACCACCAACTTCCAATTCGCACGACCACTGGTCGTGCGCCACTGCTCGTGCGCCTTGTTTTCTATAAATATGCAGTCCGCGAAATTAGGTCGGACGATCCAGTTTTCCCGCTTCCATACGCCAGTTCCGCGCCCTTTTAGTTGCTCCATCGCCGCCCACCTCCAGGAGGTGCTCCGGGCTTATTCTTCACGCCAATCTTGAGTCGGAGTATCCTCTAGGCCTCCTCCATTGTTCGTGCACCTCCAAAGCTCCATTTTGAGGGATTCCTTGCTGCACTTGTGAAGATCTCCGTTGAGATCGTTGCTAAAGAAGATTGACGGAGAAGACGGGTACAATAGAAGAAGGTGACAGCTCTTCCGGACCCCGGACAGTAGTTGGAGCCCGAGCCCGGACGAGGATTGACAACCCTAGATTCCGGCCGTGAACCTCCGATGAGTCTCCGTGCTTTGGTTGTAATCTCAACCCCCTTTATACTGTAGTATTGTTTTCCTTTATTATTTGGGTGTATGAATAATGTTTGCTAAACCTTGTTATGATATTTAGTATTTCATGTCTTTGTGAAATTGATATGTGTGGTTTATGCAAGTGAGGAGCGCCCCATTCCATCCTCCATCCCGCAGTCACGTTCGTGTGCCGCACTAGCAATTGTTAGTGGCGTGCTTGTCGACGAGGTGCTTGCGACCCTCATTCCGTAAGAGTACTCGTCCATCCGCCTAGCGAAGCGTGGCATAGCGGCCCGTGTAAACCATTCGCCTAACGAAGCAGCGCGCTCAAGGCCTGCACAGTTCGATTCTGCTTGCCTACTCGTCCATCCGCCCTTTCGAAGCAGCGCGCTCAAGGCCTGCCTAGTCTCCATCCCGCCAAGCGAAGCATTGCATAACGGCATTGCATAGGAGTAGTTGTAGTTGTTTTTCTTTATTTTCCACAAACCAAATCACCCACTTTCGCACCCATCCGACTAAAGGACTTCAATCTCAAGTCCCGCCTCAATAGTAAACTCCACCTTACTGTGTTCCTTCGAGATCGATACTTGGGGATTCACTCCCACATTTTATATTACTTGAACGATCGGTACACTGCCGTTTCGTGCCGCAGTCTTGTTACCGCCTATAGCGGTGTGCTAAGATTTGCGCATCACTAGCCTCCTCCTTCTTCTTCTTCTTCTTAACAACTGCTATTGCAGACTTGAACCAGGGAGGAGAAGTGCAGATCCAACTTGATTCTTCTTGATCAGCCCTTCAGATGTTGGACTTGATCTACTTGCTCTATCTTGAGATGAGTCAAGATAAACAAACTCTTTTCTCCTTGCAGCCTTGTGTGAGCTCATTGGCTGCCGACAATGGAACAGTATGCTTCTGCTTCTTTGTGTGCTGGAGAGTAAGATCAATAGCAAAAATTTGTTTGCTTAACCCTAACTTATTCCTTTTATACACCACTGACCCTCAACGGCTCTTAGCTGTCCTTCTGACAGGTATGGGAGTGATTGGTGGACCCCAATATGCATTTCTGTAGCTTGCGCAAAAAGCAGAACCCGCCAGTTCACTTTTGAATCTGTCTCAGCGGTTGGGCTGAGATGATCAGCCATCTCAGCGGTTGCTTCTGTCCCATCTCAGCGGATCCGCTGAGACAGACTGTTGTCTCAGCGGTTTCTTCTATCTGCAGCTCAGCTTGCCCAAACACCTTCTCAGCGGCTCCTGGTCTTGTCTCAGCGGTTCAGCTGAGATAGAGAGCTCGTCTCAGCTGATCATACATTACACCATGGTGTGCCCTTGTCCTGCATACTTATGAGATAGAAATAGGGTTTATCAAATACAACTTGTACTTAGCATTGAGTGTGAGGTCTCTTCAAATCAAGAGAACATTGAGGGTCATTTTCCCAACAAATTGCCTCCAAATCGTCATCACCAAAATTCCCCTCTGAACACTGAAAATGACAGAGGAAATGAAGTTTATTGCACCCTATGCAAAAAATCAAACCATCACAACTCTAAGTGCTACTTCAAGTGCAAACGGTGCAAGAATCCCACACATTTTGATAAGGATTGCTAGTTCAAAAATAAAGAAGATGCAAAGTTCACAGAAAATGGAAAAGAAGAGAAAGATGAAAAGTTGTTTTTAACTTGTAGTGGGAACAACACCACACCATATCAAATCTCCAAATGGTACATCGATTCTGGATGTTCAAACCATATGGAAAATAACAAGATGCTCTTTACTCGGCTAAATGATACAGAAAAATCTGTTGTTTATCTGGGAGATGACAACTTCCAACCTATTGAGGGAAAAGGGGATATAACTGTAAAGGGCCCAGATGGGAGAAACAAAGTGATCAATGATGTCCAATTCGTTCCCTCATTGGCTCAGAATCCGCTCAGCATTGGCCAGCTAATGTCCAAGGGGTACACTGTAACATTCCAGGACAACACCTGCAACATTGTGGACACAAGTGGCAATCATGTAGCTACCTCAACAATGTCAAGAAACAAAGTCTTTTCTCTCTCTGGAGGCACCCCATCCTACAGCTCTTGCAGTACTTAAACCCAACTTTGATATGATTCTGAAGAGGCGCACCCGTTTGGGACATCTCAACTTCAATTCCATGAAAACTTGGATCTGGGTTGCCAGAGCTTAAGATTCATCATTGCCAATGTGATACATGTGCAATGGAAAAATCTCGCCGCCAACCTTTTCCCCAACAAGCTCATCGATGCTCAAAGCCACTTGAGCTACTCCATTGTGATCTCTAGGGGCCATCCTCATCACCTGCGGTTGGAGGTAAAAAGTATTTTTCCTCATTGTTGATGGTTTTACAAGATACATGTAGATATACCTGATTGAACAAAAATCAGAAACACTATCTTGTTTTACTGAATTTAAAAGACAAATTGAGAAAGAATTGGGAAGCAACATTAAAGCTCTAATGAGTGATAATGGAGGGGAGTTTGTCTCACATGCTTTCCAGCACTTTTGCTCTATTAAGGGAATAAGACATGACTTCACAGCCCCCGGTACACCACAGCAAAACGGTCTTGTAGAACGCAGAAATAGAACTATTATGGAGATGGTTCGATCAATGCTCCTTCACAGAAGCATGCCAAAGGAATTCTGGGGAGAGGTTGTAAGCTCAGCTGTTCATATACTGAACCGTGTGCCAACCAAGGTAAACAACAACACAACTCCTTATGAAATGTTGTACAATAAAAAACCCCAAAATGGGACACCTAAGAACTATTGGTTGCATAGCTTTTGCCCACATACTTAAAGAAAGAAGGGGCACGCTAGATCAAACGGCCATAAAATGTGTTTTCCTGGGCTACTGTGAAAAAAGGAAGGCATATTGGTTGTTTGATCCAACCTCCCAGCAACTAATTATTTCCAGAGATGTAGTCTTTTTTGAAGAACAGGGTTGGTCTTGGGCATCAGACAAAGATACAGATCCATCTCCTTATAGCACGATTGAGCTCAACCCGAACCCCCTCCAAGTGCTACAAGAAGTACCAAATCCTGAAGAAGAGCTTGTACCTCAAGCCCCTGATTCAACTGAGTCATCATTGCCTTCACAGACTCGATCCCTTCAAGATATTTATGATAATACAAACATTGTGCTCTTCCACCATACCCCAACAAGTTTTGAAGAAGCTCTTAACCAAGAAGAACGGAGAAAAGCCATGAATGAAGAAATAAGGACAGCTGAGAAGAACAATACATAGTCTCTTGTTCCTAGGCCAGAAGACAAGCTTGTTATTGGGCTGAAATGAATTTTCAAGACTAGGTGCAATGAAAATGGAAATATAATCAAGCACAAAGCTCGCATTGTTGCTAAGGGATATACACAAAGGTTTGGAAGAGACTATGAAGATACCTATGCTCCAGTGGCTCAGATGGACACAGTAAGATTGCTACTTGCCATTGTTGCTAACAACAACTTTCTCATATATCAGTTAGACGTAAAATCAGCATTTCTAAATGAGAATTTATATGAAGAAGTTTACGTCGACTAACCTGAAGGGTACTCAAAAAGGGGAAGGAAACACATATTTATAAACTCCATAAAGCCTTGTATGGACTGAAGCGCCTGGGACTGACACTCCAATATTGCCACCTACTTCAATCAGGAAGGTTTAGTAACAAGCAAATTTGAGCCATCCCTCTTCATCAAATCTGATGCTTGTGGACACAAACTCATTGTTTGTCTCTACGTCGATGAACTTTTGATTATCGGGGGATCTGAAGACACAATACAACAATTCAAGTATAAAATGAAAGACAAATATGAAATGTCTGATCTGGGCCATATGAAGTTCTTCTTGGGCATGCAAATAAGGAAGCACGATAGCTCATTTTTCTTATCACAAGAACAATACACAATTGAACTCCTTAAAAAGTTCAAGATGTGGGAATGCAATCCCAGCCAAACCCCCATGTGCACAAGTACTAAGTTGTGCAAATTCAAGGAAGGAGACGAAACCACTGATTTGGACAATTATAGAAGCCTAATTGGGTCCCTTATTTACTCACTAATTCCGGGCCAAACCTGGAGCATTTTGTTAATATTCTATCCAGGTTCATGAGTTCACCAACCACGGTGCACATGGAGGTGGCCAAGCGCATTCTAAGGTACCTAAAGGGGACGATCTCTCTCGGGATTCTCTACACCAAGGATCTCGACCCATTGCTCACAGGATTCCGTGACTCGTATTGGGGAGGCTCGCATGATGATCGAAGAAGCACCAAGGGATATATATTCTTCTATGGCTCAAATCCCGTCTCATGGAGGTACAAGAAGCAGCAGATAGTAGCAATGTCTACAACAGAAGCAGAGTACATGGGAATCACCTCAGCAATATGTGGAAGGTGTGTGGATGCAGAGGATGATAGAAGAGCTCACTGGAAAGGAGAAGAAGACGATACTACTAAAGTGCGACAACATCTCAGCCATCGCACTATCCAAAAACCCGGTATTCCACAACCGCAACAAACATATTGAGATCAAATACCATTTCATAAGAGAAAGGTCGAGAAAGGAGAAGCTAGGTTGGAGCACTGCCTGGAGGAACTCCAGATCTCCGACGTATTCACCAAGCCCCTGCATCGAGGTCGCTTTATCAACCTCAGGGATGACCTAAAAGTTATCGTGCCGCCTGGTTCAAGGGGGATGTTGAAAATTGAACCCGCCGGCCTGATCTTAATGAAGCAATTGATTGCTGAAGAAGTCTAAGAGTCCGGTGCAACTGTTTTATCCCCTCTATTAATGCAATATTAATGTCTCTAACGATGTTTTGTATTCCTTGCTCCTTCACCTATAAATTAAGGGCGCTTATATTTGCAGCCGAAATCATTTAAATCAGGATTAAAACCTAGGAAATAAAACCTCTAATTGCCGCCCCTTTTAATTCATTCCCACGCGTGCCCTAACCAGCCCTTCCGCCTGACGCCTTGCTGCCGCCCGACGCCTGCTGCTGCCCCGATGCCGTAGAGCTGTTGCCGCCGCCTCCTCGAAGCATGCTGCCGCCCCGACGTCTCCTCGAAGCTGTCCCGACGCCGCCCCGTACTGCGCCCCAACGCCGCCCCGTGCTGTCGCCCCGACGCCGCCCCTGCTGCCGCCCTGACGCCGCCCCTGCTGCCGCCCCTGCTGCTGCCATTTTGAAGCCCTCCAGTTCTCCTATTTCGAAGCCTACCCAATGTGAGTCTCCTACTCTCTTAGATCTATGGTTCTCATAGTTTTAGCTTGAAATTTTTTAGGATTTTGTGATGTTTTCATTGTTTTTCTTGGAAAACAAATTTAGACTTTTGTGATGATTTCTTGAAAAAATTATAGGTTTAATTTTGTCCAAATTTTTCTAGATTGCAATGAGTAGTGATGAACAAAAACTTTTGACATATGGAGACATTTCTCAACAACCACATGTAGATGTTGGGCAACATTTTGTCACAAATTTGAGTTTTCCTAGCAAGGAAGAGTTGATTGAATGGACAAGACACATTGGTAGAGGTTTGAGTTTTGTGGTCATTATTTTGTGTGCCGACAAACTTGAGAAAAGAGCGAAACCTAGAGTTACTCATGGTTGTGATAGATATGGAATTGCACGAGCGAGCAAATATCCAAAAAATTTCATTAAGCAAAACCTAAGGAAATCTAGCTCTAAACGATGTGATTGTAAGTTTTCATTAAGAGGCCGTCGAGAAGAAGAAAATGAATGGAAAGTCACAGTAATCTGCGAGATTCATAATCATGATATGGTTCATTTAGAAGCACATCCATATGCCGGAAGATTAAACAGTTGCGCGCGATTTTCACAACAGTTTAAATTTTAATAAATTAAATTCAATGTTAGAGTACTAAAGTTTATTATTTCTTATTTTGTGCAGTTTTTTTTTTTCATTTTGGGTGAAGCCATCATTTTGGGAATATGTAATCGCGATTATTTTGAGAATATGTTATCACGATAATTTTGAAAAATCTGACTATATTTCGCTCTAAAATAACTATTATTATCTTCTATAATGGATTATAAATATAAGATTTTTTTTTATAAATTTTTAAAAAGGGGCTGCAAATATCCAAGGGCTGCAAATAGCTATTTGAGGGGCTGCAATATCAAGGGGCTGCAAATAGCTATTTGAGGCCTGCAAATAGCTATTCCGTTGGGTGGTGTTAAAGGCAAACCAGAATTGGCTATTGGCAAACCAATTTCTATGAGTTATTACGCGCCTTTTGAAAATACGCTTTGTACATGCATTTTTAGGAAAAATGTTCAACACGAAAGTTGTAGATCTCGACGAGATCTACAACTTTCGTGTTGAACACTTTTCCTAAAAATGCATGTACAAAGCGTAATTTCAAAAACATCGCTATAGTTACGATCAGGGCGACAATACGCCTTGTGCGTGCATTTTTAGGAAAAGTGTTCAACACGAAAATTGTAGATCTCGACAAAGCGTAGTTTCAAAAACATCGCTATAGTTACGATCAGGGCGACAATACGCCTTGTGCGTGCATTTTTAGGAAATGTGTTCAACACGAAAGTCGAGATCTACAATTTTCGTGTTGAACACTTTTCCTAAAAATGCATTTACAATGCGTATTTTCAAAAGGCGTATAATAACTCATAAAAATTGATTTGCCAATAGCCAATTCTGATTTGCCTTTAACACCACCCTTTTCCGTTCCCGTCGATTTCACGCTTCTTTATCCTTCCTGCACAAACTCATGGTTAACAGGAACACACACTAACTAACAAGTACGTCACGTTTATCGCCTGATTCGCCGTAAGTCTACTTTGCATAACGATGGCGGCGGTGGCGGCGCTTCATGAGCTGCCGATAGCCGCCGGAATCACTGGGATGGCAATCGAGGGAACCCCCTTAACGAGGCCGGTAGCCCTGATAGCGTGCGTGGTAATGGCGCTTGGCTATGTCCTTGTACTTTACGTTCCAACGTTTGTCCTCCGCCTACCTCCCTCGACGTCGCTTGAATCATTCTTAATTCGAAGATTCACCTGCGCCCTAGTCTTCTCCTCCGTTTCAGCGCTCGCCTCGGCTTCCCTCCTTGGAGTAAGCCCTCTATTGCTTTGCCCCTCTTCTCCATCTTTTAGTAAACCAGTGGAACTTATTTTCCCCGGCTTTCTTCATTTTGTTCCTCCAGATTGGAAGATTTAGGGATGTATCCGTTATGCTGAGCGTTTACGGCGTCAGGAAGGACCACATGGTAACCTACTGATCTGTTATCAGTGCTTTGATTTTGCTTTAAGTTTGAGAAAAATTCTTCCAACGTTTGATGTTGATGTGATAATTGTAAGTTTCTAACATTGCTAGGGTTTAATGTAAAACATTGTGCAGTGGCAGGCTCTGGTCTTTCCACTTTTCTTGTCCTCTCTTTTGTACACGGGTTCGTTGGTGTCAAAGTCGCTGTTCCTCCTCCATGGTTGGAGAGAACGTGCGGGAAACTCTTTCTTTGATCAGGATTTATGCAATATTTTTGTAGCGGCTGCTCGGATTTCCTTAGAACATGCATTGGCTTGTGTTCACAATATGGCGGCTTGGCGTAATTATGTGGTGGTCAGTATTACATGTGCTTGATTTGCTTGTTCATTTTAAATTCCTTTTTTTCGAAGCAATGCCATTTTTGACATGTCAAATGGTGAAAATATAATCACGTAGGCATGTGACTTAAATCAAGCTTGTGCAATTAGAAAGCCCCAACTATCTACTATCACGTCATGTCGTCATGCAACTAAAAATGTTTAGAGGTCAAAACCTATAGATGATGGGGGTGTTTTGAGAATGTAGTCCTGCAACAAGAAACTAATGCAGGCTTGTGCAATTAATATATATCATGGTCTCGTTCACCTATAACTAGTTGGTTTTTAGTTGTATGCATGTATTCTAATACCAGTATCAATGGCAAAAAGGGCAGTTTGGTGCACAAAGCATCCCCGCGCAGCGAGGGGCCGGGGAAGGGCCCCACCACAAGGGTGAATGTAGGCAAACCTTACCATGCATTTTTGCAAGAGACTACTTCCAGTACTCGAACATGTTACCTCAAGGTCACACGACAACATCCCAACTGGTGCACCAAGGCAAAATCATTAAAAATTCTGTCATATGTATTTTTTTGGATGTATAACTTATTGGATTTACAAAGGGTTTTGGACATTATATGTTTCAAATTCTGGAAGTATGGATGTGTTACGAGATTTCATGTAGCGCGTCGACATCTTGTCGAAGAGGTGGCCAGAGGTGGTGAGGAAGACAGAGATTGCAAGGCTTCAAAGAAAGAGAATAAGTGAGGTTCGTAGACGTGCTGAGAGGTTCCCCAAGGGAATTGCTCAAACATTAAATGTCAAGCTAATGGGTCCTAACACGATTATCAAAAGAATTGGAACAAATGATTATGAATTAGATATTTCGTAGAGTATAGGAATTTCACCCGTATTCAACATAAAAGATTTGACTCCATTCTTTGAGCAACACGACTACATGTACCCTTCGACACCTGCCACCTCATCTCCTTAGCCATAACCTCCGCCTACTACTCCACTACAACCCAAGCTTTCGTCTACTTCTACACAGTCCCGACCTACACTTACTACTTCACCGCAGCCTGAGCCTTCGACACTGATTGATCATCCAGCTACAGTCCCGATTTCTTCCACATCAGTATCACATTCTCCAACACAGGTTTCACCATCTACAAACACTGGATCGTTCTACGTCATCACTGAGATCGTGGTCCATGAGTTCGTACCAGCACCAGATAGAGTCTGATACTTGGTTCATTGGCAAGGACGCACTTTCATCAATGAGACATGGATCTCTGCAACAAAGCTCGAGGGACTCACCCTGGCGCCGATAGTACGATCATCTCCATTCTTCGGAGATGAATGCTTTTGAGACAGAGGGAGTTGATGAGGATCATGCCACACAACCCGTTAGGGTCTACCGGTCTACTCACGCGGACTTCAGGTCTGTTGACGATCTGGACCGCTCATCACGAGTGGATCACCGATGAAACATTCATTATTTTTTTTTCTCATTTTCATTATATTTTTGTTTGTTTTGGGGCTACACCGATCGGAGAATCATAACCTTTCGTTGTCCCTCTTTAGTCTATAAATAGGGGTAGATGACTTCATAGATGATTATGGAAAGTTAGAGCAAAGAAGACATTTTGATCACCCGATGCCGAAGCCGGAACTCCAAGTGCGAAGCCGGAACTCCAAGTGCGAAGCTTGGACATTGCTCCTTACCCCATACCAGCTGGCCACCTCATTTCCCCCACCTTACATTAGCTGTGAGCTATGTTGTTAAATGCGTGCCTCAGGCGCGCCTAAGGCTCAATGCTCACCAGGCTTAGTGGTTTGTGCCTTCGTGCGCCTTTTTGCGCCTTTGCAGCATAAAATGCATGTTTGAGTGTGATTTCTATTTTTTTTTTCAAAATAAAGAAAGAAATAATGTAAGAACTTAATAATGTTTGCATGCTTTAGTGTTCGTGAAACATAATCGAACGTTGAGACTTAGATATGATGCAAGTGACCACATTGATTCTATATTTTAAGAGATATAAATGATTGTAATGAATAATCAATGAGTAGAATAGATGAAGAATCTGAGCAAGAAGATGAACTGATGTTTAGTGCTGGTTTTTTAAAATGAATGTGGTTGCGCCTTTCCCTCATTAGACGCACGCCTAGGCTCCAAGACCCCTTTGCGCCTTTAATAACTAAGGCCGTGCGACATTCCCCAAGCCTCAACCGACCACCCTCTCTTCTCCCTCATCCTTTCCCTCCCACAACAACCAGTCTATCTCCCATCCTCCCACCTCCAACAACCGGCCTCTCCCCCTTTCCCACCTCCACCAGCCAGCCCCCTTCACCTTTCCCTACCCCATTAACTCAACCTTCCTAAAATTTAGGGCACTACACCTAAATTTCCTCCACATCTCCTATTCCTCCACGGGCCCCACTAACCCCTATACAAACTCACGTGATGTCTGCACCACCCTAAACTCTAAAAACCCTAAACCCTAAAACCCTGAACCCTGAACCGTAAAACTCTAAAACCCTAAACCCCTTAAAACCTTAAAACCCTAAAACCATAAACCCTAAACCAGCCCGCGAGTTTCCAAAACCTCCAGACTTCCTAATTCTTCTGTTTCGGTCCTGTCCAGGAACATAACCACTTGCCTGCTATCTAGGAAATTTCTGCAACCGCCCAAACTTCCTCATTTCAGCCCCCCTAAACACCCACTACCCCGCCAACTACATTGAGAGGTCTCGGTCAGCAATCTTCCCCTCTCGGTTCCATCCCTGAACACGGGGTTGTCGTCTATAATTAAATATGGACAGGAAATTCGCTTCTCCTCCTTGATAACTAGTCCCCTTGTTTTGATTGTGTGATGTCTGCACCACCTAGGCTCTCTTCCCACTCCTCCACAGCCTCGTCTCTATCCCTAAGCTGGCTGCATGTCACCTCCAAGCCCCTCCATAGTCCCAACCCATTTCCGTACGCCTCAAATTGCCACCTCCATCCCTAACAACAACTGTTTTCCCCCATACAATCCAACAACATGCCAACTCTAGTCTTAGTCCCTCATTCCGATCACCCGTGACATGTCAAATACCCGCCAAACTTTCTACGTCATAGTTGTGTAAGTCTTTAAGAGGATTGTCATTTATTTTGTGCTGATTTGTGTGTTCATTCTCTACTAGTGAAGCGTCGATTAGTAATCTTTGTTACCATTTTTCTTTTGAAAAAATACTGTACGTTTTCATTTACTTGAATTATTTGATTATGAGATCTCTTGTATTTATACAGTTTCATGCGTTTCCTTGTTTGTTAAGCTTTAACTACTGTGGTCTATCATACATTTGGATCATAAAAAAATTTATTGTAAGTTTAAATTCATCGAAATTGTGTGTGCATTTAGAAATTATCCATAGCCTTAATAGGACCTTGGCCTGCGTGAAGAAGTAAGTAGTGTTCTCATGAAAGTCAGCATCAACGTTTGTGAACTAGTGTTGAGTTAAATGATCATAGATCCACATCCTTACAAAGTATGGGGGTAACCAAGGAAGAAACTCATGACGCTAGGATATAGTTTGGATTGGGTTCAAGAGGAATGTACATAACTAACACGCTCAATAAATTATATGTAGAAAATAAAATGAGTTTTGGCTAGGATAGGCGGTGGATAATGTTGGTAAGTTATATAAGAGAGGTGTGAGGACACAATTGATTTGATAAATAGTTATTATGACTTAGGATTGCATTTCCCTATAGCTGACCTCATATGAAACTTAAGTTATTTGACAATACCAAGTAGATGCAATTCTTGCATTTTTGCAATCCTATTTTGCAGAGGACATGGAGTGTGATCATAACAAAAGGAGAGAAAGCAAGACTATAAATTCTAGGGTTTTATCAGAATGTAAGATTTTGATTGCAGAAGAAAAAATGGATTTGTATTTCTATTACCAATACTTGGTGAATCTTTAGACTGACACTTGGGGAGATTGACCTAAACAACCCTAAAGTATCATAAAAAGGTAAACAAAATAATTTAAATTTATGTGAGTTAGAACTGGACTCAGAATCCTAAATGTTTAAGTGAATTAATTAGAAAGGGACAATACAATGAGTAAAAGAGGGAAAAGAGACAAGCTGGTATTTTTACAACTCCATTGCATGCCACTTAAATTTAGGATGAAGGGAAATTAAGTCCTGAGGCTATGTAGGAGGAGGATCACCCTTTCGTACTAATAAGAAGTGTTACGAGACATCTGAGCAGATTAAGTAGTGGTCGTTTGGTTGTAGATTCCTCTAGCTCGAACTTCTCCATGAATCATTTTCTTTGAGTTGAGATATTGTGAAGTACAATGAGAATGAAAATTGTTATTGAGCAATATGAGTTTTAGTAATACATGTTTGTAAAATTGATTTTTCTTTAATGGTTGAACTGCATTAAAGTAAATCCATCCCAGATAAACCAGTAATAGCGTGCAAGGCAAGCTTGTAGATGTCGAATGTAGGCTTCATGTCTGTTTGAGTTTGAAATGTCGGATGCGGGAGATATATCAGAGATATTTTACAATGTTAGATTTTAATATTGAAATTTATTTACTTATGTATATATATGCATTTTTTTTGTAAATATGTACAATTGTACACATAATGAATGTTTATAAATTATGCAATAAACATGTAATAATATTATTATAATGTAGTAATAAACACAATAAACACAATTATATATATACATAATTAAATAATGAAGCAAGCGACTTCCCTATACTTTTATGATCATTTGAGGATCGATGACATTTGTCCAATTGTTCGATCTTAGTTGTAAACATGCAAAAAATACGATAGAAATTCAGTCATAAACATGCACAAATAAGATGCCCAACATGGATCATGCAATAGGTAGCAAGCATGCACACGATTAACACGAAATGAGAAGCCCAACAAGTTGTGAAAAAGATAAAACTAGAAACCAAGAAGTAGTATTTTAAAATAAACTCACACTACTATCAGAGGAGAAGAAGAGAAGAAGGTTGTACCAGAACCAAGCTATTAGAGCGTCAGAGGCACACAATCAAAGCAGAAGCCAAATACTGAGTCATTGAAACTAGGGCACAATAAAGAGGCGTCAAAATTTAGGGCTCAATAGAGAGTCAAAAGTTAGGGCACAATAAAGAGACGTCAAAAGTTAGGGCACAAGAAAGATAATGACAATATAATGACTAAAGATCACCAAGTGAGAGCGAGACAAGAAAGTCGCCGATGTTAGGCTTAGAGAGATGCAACAAAATATTACTGATTGGTTGCTTAAAAGAAGTGAATTTTTTTTTAATACTCATGCCGATATATCGGCCACAAGATATTGCTCGATATATAGGTAAAACCAATTTATCGGCGATATTTCTAAAATGACATTTTTTCTTAAAATATCGATGTCGTGGCATTTTCTCCCCAAAACGTTTAAGTCGACTGACATCTACAACATTGGTGCAAGGATTATATGAGAGTTGGGATGTAGGGAGAAGTCCTCGCATAACAATTTAGTAAGACGATTAATGGACATGATATTGACAAGAATCTACATCTACAACATTGGTGCAAGGATCATATGAGAGTAGGAATGTGGGGAGTAGTCCTCACCTAGCAATTTAGTAAGACGATTAATGGACATGATATTGACAAAAATCTCTGGTATATAAATAATGTCAGAGAGAATCAAGGAGAGGGTATGATGGATCACTCATTTCCCTGATATAGAATTGCCATGAAGAGTTGACATATTAAGGGAGGGGAATAATCTAAGGATACCTACCATATGGGAGGATGCACCTAAATTTAAAATCCTATTTGGATAACTATTGAGACAAAAATTGATAAATATGAAAAGATCGCATGAGATCTTGAGGATACATCTTACTCATCCTTAAAAATGGTGTCTACTGTCTAAGCTAGAGGAAACATCATAATCCATAGAAGCAGTATGTTAGGCAGTTGAGGGGTGATCGATGAAATAACAGGGATACAATCATGAGGTATGCTCGTGCCAACTTCCGGAGGCTGGTTCCTCCTTGAAGCTCCTCTCCAAATGAGAGTTCAAAAACCTAGAAGATAGAAGATGACCCTAAACTCCCAAGCCACCTCCTTATATAGGGAGGGAGGGGGGGGGGGGGGGGGGGGGGCTCACACCATTTACCTTAAGCATACCATTTAAAATAGGAAATACACTAATAATAATATGCATGCGCGTGCTAATACATCCCGTCAGAAAATCAACCTTGTCCCCAAGGTCGGAGCGCCGCCCGTCGTCTAGTAGCGATATGCCTGCGTGTGGGTTACTGCCGAGGTACTCGGAGCTCCGTCCGGCGGTGTATTCGTGAGCAGAAGGGCGTCAAAGTCGGCCGCACCGATCTCGTCCATGTCCTCCCCGATGAGGAACTGAAACTCCTTCACAGGACAATCACGACCAGGAGAGTAGGGTTACTTGCAACAAAAGCACAGACTCTTGCTTCGTAAGTCATTGTACTCCTGGTTGGAAAAGCAGTGAGTAGGGGTATGGCGGTTGTGGCGTGGGCCCATAATGGGTGGGCGAGGCAGAGGAGGTTGCGGTGGTGGATGTTTCAGCGGGGTAGGAAAATATGGTTGGTTGGGTGTTTTGGAGGGAGACGATGAAGAAGGAATGTCCCCGGACGTCGCGAGGAATTCGGCCTCTACTAGTGGGGAGAGGTCCATGACTTGGTTGACAGTTAACGGTTGGAGGGTGCGGAGGCGGGCTCGGATATGGGGCTGTAAGCCGTGCATGAAGTAGCCCAAGTAATGGTCGGGTGGAAGACCCGGGGCATGGGTGATCAATTCGATGAAGGCATCAACGTACGAGCCAATGTAGTCGGTTTGACGAACTCCGCAAAGGCGCTCGATCATGGAGCCGGAGTAGCGGTGATCATTCCGCTGAATGAGGGCCTCCGTGAGAGTTGTCCAGGTGAGGCAGGGAGAGGACTGGCGGAGCCAGGGGACCCAATGGAGGGCAGACCCTTCCATGCGGATAAGAGCTATGGAGACCTGCTGCGTCAGAGGAGTCCGGAGAATGTCAAAATACTGCTCGGCTCGGACAATCCAACCAAGGGGGTCAGTCCCGTTGAATGTGGGAATGTCGAGGCATGGGAGTTGCGGAGGAAGCACTCCCGCCAAAGCGGGTTCGTCGGGGGCCAATGTGCTGGGGATCCTAAGGCAGAGGCGGCAGTAGGCCCAGAGTTCTGGCCGGGTTGCAAGTTGTGGAGCATAGTCATAATCAAAGTGAACTGCTTGGCTTGGGTCTCGAGACGAGAGTTGATGGTGGTGAGGGCGTGTTCGAGGGCCTCCACACGGGATTCCATCGATTGACGTCCCTTTGGCATGAAGAGGGCCCGGGAAGAGGCGAAGCAGAAGGGTGCGTGTTATGAAAGCTGAAGGAGAAAGAGAGAACTAGGAGGGACTAAAGGAAAACTAGGGTTAGAGGGGAAGAGGAAGGAGAAATACCTTGTAGATAATACTTGCATACCCATCACCATGGAGCCACCCGGGTATAAATACCCGGGCAAGAGAGGGGCCGGCCGGCCCCTCCAAATGGGGATGAACCCGCTTGGTTCAGCCCCCACCGGACGGTTCAGAGAGTGGGGGCTGAACCTTCCGGTTCAGCCCCGTTGTTCGTTGCTCCTTTGCGCCGAGTATAATGACGCTCCGCAAAACGTAACGGGGGCGTAACATTCCCTTCCCCATCAAGAACCAGCTTGTCCCCAAGGTGGTAGTCGGGGTAGAGCGCCTTGAAATCCAAGAAATCCACCCAAGAGTTATGTGCTGACGAGAGATTCTTCCATTTGATCAAGAGTTCGGGGCGGTATTCCGTACCCCGGTGCTTCCACCTAAGCGTCACGACATCTTCCGGAAGTGGGCGTAACTCACCCGAAGGAGTAGCATCGGGTAAGAGAGTGCTGAGTTGAATATGAGGGCCCACCTTCCGCTTGAGCAAGGACACATGGAAAGTCGGATGAATGCGGGAGCCCTCTGGCAAGGCCAAAGTATAAGCCACCGGTCCCACCCTTTTGAGCACACGAAAGGGACCATAGTAGCGATGTGACAGCTTCTGATTGCCGCGATGAGCAACCGACAACTGCCGATAGGGCTGGAGCTTCAGAAACACTTCGTCACCCACCGCGAACTCCCGTTCCGTGCGGTGCTTGTCCGCCCGCGTTTTCATGCGATCCTGCGCGAGGCGAAGATTCTCCCGGAGGGTGATCAACATGTGATCCCGATCACGAAGAGTCCGCTCAACTGCCGGGATAGCCGTACTGCCCGGCTCGTAACTACCCAACGTCGGGGGCGGCCGCCCGTAAACGACCTCAAACGGCGTCATCCTGCTGGCGGTGTGATAGGACGTGTTGTAGCAATATTCGGCCCAATGTAACCAGTCCGGCCAACTCCTCGGCTCATCCATCACAAAGCAGCGAAGATATGTCTCGACCCCCCTGTTGAGAACCTCGGTCTGGCCATCCGACTGGGGATGGTGCGCGGTGCTGAAATGTAGGCGAGTACCCTGCAGCCTGAAAAGCTCCCTCCAGAACCCACTGACGAAGGTAGGGTCCCGGTCAGAAATGATGGCACGAGGAAGGCCGTGTAAGCGAACAATCTCCCGAGCAAAGAGCGCGGCGACAGACTCGTCGGTATACGGATGAATGAGAGCCAGGAAGTGTCCGTACTTAGAAAGTTTGTCAACCACCACCAATATCACTGACTTCCCCTTGGACTTGGGCAGCCCATCAATGAAGTCAAGGGAGACCGTGTCCCAAACATGCTGTGGGATCTCCAAGGGGACCAGTAAGCCAGCCGGAGAGGAAGTCTCATATTTCTGACGCTGGCAGACGTCACACTGCCGTACAAACTGCTGTATGTCCCGCCGCATACCAGCCCAAAAAACATTTGCTCGCGCCCGCTGCAGGGTCCGGAGCACCCCTGCGTGCCCTCCAGTCGGCGAAGAGTGAAACTCATGCATCATAACCGTCTTCCATGCTGAATCAGCGGGCACAACCACCCGGCCCCGATAATATAGCCGGTCATTACACAAGTGATAACCAGCAGCCACTGTCTCGCCCCGCTGCAAAGCCTCCACTAAGGGACGTAAGGAAACGGACCTCAAGACCTCCTCCTGGATATCCTCCAAGGAGTCCACCAACGGTCCCAAGATGTGAGCGAGAGTGCTCTCCGGTATGCGGGAAAGAGCATCCGCTACCACGTTCTCTTTACCCCGGCGATAGACAATCTCATAATCGTAGCCAAGAAGTTTAGTAACCCACTTTTGCTGCAGGGGAGAGGAAACCCGTTGCTCCAAAAAGTGTTTCAAGCTCTGGTGGTCAGTACGGATAGTAAAGTGCCGACCCAACAAATATGGCCGCCATAGAGCCACCACATGAATGATAGCCAGCATTTCCTTCTCATATGTGGACAAACCCAAGGTGCGTGGAGCTAGAGCCTTGCTGTAGAAGGCCTGCGGCCGCCCTGCCTGCATCAGCACCGCCCCAATGCCCACGCCGGACGCATCCGTCTCCAGAATAAACTCCTTAGTGAAATCCGGTAAAGCTAGAACCGGTGTGGTAGTCATGGCCTGTTTGAGGGCCTGAAATGCCCCCTCAGCTTCCTCACTCCAAGAGAAAGAATCTTTCTGCAGCAGCTGAGTCAAAGGACGAGCGATCTTCCCGTAATCCCGGACAAACCGCTGATAATATCCTGTAAGCCCTAGAAAACCCCGCAACGCACGAACTGTAACAGGGCGCGGCCAAGACTGCATGCCCTGAATCTTCCGTGGGTCGGCCCGCACCCCCTGGCCGGAGACCAAATGGCCTAAGTACTCCACCTCCTCCTGGCCGAAGGAGCACTTGGAGTGTTTGGCATAGAGCCGATGATGACGAAGTCGGCCCAACACCTGCTCTACATGGCCCACATGTTCCTCCCAATTGGCGCTGTAAATGAGGATGTCATAAAAAAAAATCAATACAAAGATCCGCAGGAAGTCCCGGAACATCTCGTTCATGTTGGCCTGAAAGGTGGAGGGTCCTCCCGTCACCCCATTGGGCATGACTAAGAACTCATAGTGGTCGTCATGTGTTCGAAATGCTGTCTTATGAATGTCCTCCTCTGCCATCAGAATCTGATAATAACCCGATCGTAGATCGAGCTTGGTAAACCTGTGTGCGCCATGCAGCTCATCCAGTAACTCTTCGATGTGAGGGATCAGAAAGTTATCCTTTACCGTAGCACTATTTAAAGCCCGGTAATCCACACAGAATCTCCAAGAACCGTCTTTCTTCTTGACCAGAATAATGGGGGCCGAGAAAGAACTTGTACTCGACCGAATAATACCTGCCTCCAGCATTTCGCGGACACTACGCCCAATTTCCGCCTTTTGAATATGAGGGTAGCGATATGGACGAATATTTGTGGGTTCGGCTCCCGCCTTGAGCGGAATGTGATGATCCCGAAATCGGGGCGGTGGCAAGGTGCGTGGTTCTTGAAAAACATCAGAATAGTCTGTCAGAAGTGACTGTAACTGAACTGGTACCTCAGATGATGCGGTGTCGTCTGCTTGAACTTCCCGGAGGACGGCCATCATCCGTCCTTCGCCGCCCAATCGCTGCATACTACGAAGAGAGATCTCATTGATGGGAGAAGATATGATTCCCCGTAGACAGAACTGCTTCTCCCCGTGAATGAACTCCATCGTCATATGCTCCCAGTCGAACGTCACCCGCTGCAACTGGCGCAGCCACTGCACCCCTAACACCATGTCTGAGCCCCGAATGGGTAATAGATAGACGTCGGTGCTTCCCACATAACCGTGTATCCGCAGCTCCACTCCCTTCATTACCCCTTCGCACTGCAGTTTGCTACCATCCGCTACCATAACCTGAAAGGCAACTCCCCTGTCGATCTCATGCCCAACGCGCTTGGCCACTGCTGGATGAATAAAGTTGTGGGTGCTCCCACTGTACACCAAGATTGTAAGCTTCTCCTGGGCGATCCGGCCCGCCAGGCGCATGGTAAGCGGAGGAGCGCACCCTTCGAGAGCATGTATGGAAACCCCGAACTCGGTTTCATCCAAGTCCACCTCCAACTCCTCCCCTAGAGCCGGCTTGTCATCCGTATCCTCGTGCAACATGAAGACCTGTATTTTCTGGCATTTATGGCCAGGCATAAACTTCTCGTCGCAGTTGAAACATAGCCCCTTCTCCCTCCGGGCCGCGAGCTCGCTCCACGACAGCCGAGTCACTGTCGGCTTGCTGCCGGTGGGCGGCTCCCGCCATGCTACTGTAACTGGGACCGCAGGTGGCCTGCTCGTAGTACGTGTCCGCTGCCTGTTGAACCTCTCCTCCTGGATACGCTCCAAAGTGATAGCCTGATTTAACGAACGAGGCATAAGCGCCTGCACTTCATCACGGAGATGCTCCTTGAGGCCTGATATGAAGCAACTAAAGAGTGTCCTCTCCGACCACTGCACCCGATTTGCCAACTTTTCGAACTCAGTGCGGTACTCCATCACCGAGCCTTTCTGTCAGAGTTTTTGAAGAAGGGCTTCAAAGTTCTCATATTCCAATGGTCTGAATCGGGCAGTAAACCCTTCCACAAATTCCCCCCACGACATGTGCTCGCGTCCCCTCATGAACCACTGCGTCCATTGGAAAGCGTCATCCTTCAAATGGAAGGACGCCAACTGCACCCATTGTCCTTCTGGCACGTCTTGATACTGGAAAAATAATTCGGCCTTCTGAATCCATTCCAAGGCATCACCACCACTGAACTCCGGAAAGTACATGCGGCTCAACCCTGGAGCCAAACGTGGTGCGCCATGACCTCCTTCCCGTCTTCCTGGATCCACTGGCTCAAATCCTCCATATCCTTGGTGTTGACCGTTTCCCCAAGGAGGGGGTTGTGGCTGTCCGCCCCATGCTTGGCCAAATCCGGCCATGCCCGGCGGCCCAAACCCACGGGGAGGAGGGAGAAGCCCCCCCTTTGCTGTCCCGCTAGGTTTGGAGGTCGCCGGAGCCCAGCCGGCTCTTCCCAGGCACGTCGAAGCCCCGCCGGCTCCGCCCAGCCCTGCCGGCCATGTCCTCGGCTCGATCCGGGTTCGCCGAACCCTCCGCATGCCGCATTCGGCGGAACCGAGCCCACCGGACCCAGCGCCACCGCCGCCGCCGAGCCTTGCCATCCTGCGCCGGCCTGGTTCCCTTCGCCCCTCACCCCGCCGTCCTCTGGCAGGCCCGATCGGGCGCTGTCCACGCAGTTGGGGCCCGTCCGACGGGATCCGCACTCGCCGATCCTTTTCCCGTCAACAGGGACTTTAACTCCTCCATCTGGGCCACCATCCGCCCTTCCATAGCCGCCATCGAATCCGTCAAGCCAACCACATTCTCTTCCAAGGTTTCAAGCCGTGAGGACTCCTCTTGAGTGCGAGTGGTCACCATGGCGGAGAAGAGAACACCTCTGATACCAAATGTTATGAAAGCTGAAGGAGAAAGAGAGAACTAGGAGGGACTAAAGGAAAACTAGGGTTAGAGGGGAAGAGCAAGGAGAAATACCTTGTAGATAATACTTGCATACCCATTGTTAGGAAAATGATTTCTCTTAACCCCTGAAAAAGAGTTGAATATGAATTCTAAGAAAGGAAAATCAAGGTTAAGTCAATATGCGTCGAATAGTATTCGACGCAACGTCGAAGTTGTATCGACGTTCCTTTCAGAATGAGTCGAAGTACCTTTAAGAAGAATTCGACGTATCCTATGTCGACGTAGCTCTGACTTCTAGTCGACGTATCTTGAGATGTCGACGCACCTTAGTCGACGCACCTTCCTTTTTCTTCTCTCGACGTCCAGCCAGGACGAATTCGACGCGTACGTCGAATAGTAATCGACGCACGTCGATTTCTATGATTAATTCAAAAATCGCTAGATCTCTTTCCTTTTATAAATCTGATTTATATGGAATCAATTTATTCTTTATAGCCGTTCTGAATCATTCTTTCCTCTAATAGATTCTTGGTTAAATTGATTAAATCCTTTATGGACATTATTTGAAATCAGATTGAATATTTTCCTTCTATGGATATATTTGTTATGGAAATTTCTCCTTCTTTCTAATACTCTGCATGCTAATTGATTATTCTCCTATAGTGTTATTTTAATGAACAGAGCTATAAATAACAAGGTGGTCGGCAGAGAGCAACAAGAAGTGATCCACCATATACACATTGAAAAAGAGGAAAAGCTCCCAAAAAGTGAAAAAGAGAGAGAATAGAGAAATTGTTCTGCAGCAACCATCAAGCATTCTTCTTCTTCTGCTTCTAAAGTCATTCTGCTGCAAAATTCTGAAAAGCTTACAATCTCCTTCTCACTATAGAAGGGAGATTTAATTCACTACTTCTTGTGTTTCCAATCTTCTTGCTAGGAAGAAGATTCATTCTTGTCTTAAATACTTCTTCTCCTTTTTCTTATTTTCATACTCACATACTGTAAAAGAGTTTTTAGAATCACTCTTCAAAAAATTCAGTTGTACTGGTTCTAAGAGTCTCCTTTTCAAAAGACTCAGTTGGTTCTAAGAGTCTCCTTGTCAAAAGACTCAGGGTGGTTCTAAGAGTCTCCTTATCAAAAGACTCAGTACAAGATAGTGAATTTCCTACCAAGGGGGTAGAAGAGTGGACTACCCAAAGTTTGGGGAACCACTATATTTCCTTGTGTTGTGCTGAGATTTCTTTTCTTGCATTTAGTTTCTTTACTTGTTTAATTCTTGTTGGTGTGTGAAGCTCTAATCTGTGATCACTACACCCATATATATATAATTATTAACTTTGCACAAAAATACTTTAAATCTCTATTCACCCCCCCTCTAGAGAATTCTAGTGAGGTTAACTGTGCACTTTCAATTGGTATCAGAGCCAGGTTTATCTAAAAAGGTTAACTCCTTGATCAAAAAGATCCTACCTCTTATTTATATATATATATATATATATATTTTTCTAACAATCATTTTTCACATGGCACAAATCAAAGATTATGCTTCCACCAGACCACCAATGTGCAATCTTGAAAAGTTTGCAGTTTGGAAAACAAGAATTAGGATTTATATGAATTCTATTGATGAAGATTTATTTAATGTTATCTTGACAGGTCCTCCCATGCCTTATAGAAAAGACTCAAGTGGTGAGGTGACTCAAACACTTGTTCCAAAGGCTGAGTGGACAGTTGAAGAGAAAAAGGCAGGAACATGTGATGCAAAAGCTATAAATATTCTGGTCTCAACCATTTCTGATGAAATCTTTCAAAGGGTGGTGGATTGTGAATCAGCCAAAGAAATTTGGGAGACTCTCATAAAGATGGTAGAAGGAAGTGCTGATGAAAGAAAAGATAGGAAGACTCTATTGATCTCTCAATATGAGAACTTCCAAAAGAAGAATGAAGAAAGCATCTCTGAGATGTATGACAGATTTAGTCTGATCATCAATCAACTAAGGGACTTAGATAGAGAAATCTCTCTTACAGAGATCAATGACAAATTGCTGATGAGTCTCCCAAGCTCATGAGACTCAAGGATATGAGCAATAAGAGACACAAAAGGTCAAAGGGAAATTTCAACAGATGCTCCCTTAGGAAAACTCAGATCCTATGAGCAACTGCTGAAAACCAGAGAAGAAGAGAAGAGAAAACATCCCAACCTCTTCAAAAGACAGGAACATTGCATTAAAAGCAACAGAGGAAGGAGGCTCTATCACTGAAGAAGAACTATTCAGTTTCCTGGCCAGAAAATTCAAGAAATGAGTCAGGACAGATGAATCAAGAAGGAGAGAGTCAAAACAAGGTATGACAAAACTCCTACTAAAGAAATTATTTGTTATTCTTGCAGGAAACCTGAACATATTGCCCCAGAATGTCCAGAAAATGCTGAGACAAAGAAAGATCTGAAAAAGAAAGATCTCAAGAAAAAAGAGAAGAAGAAAGAAAGAGGCTTTATAGCAGAAGCCTGGAGTGATACAGACTCTGAGGACAGCTCCTCTTCTAAGAGTGACAATGAAGAACCTAAGCAAGAAGACCTATGCTTAATGACATTTGAAAGCTCAAAGAAAGATGATGGTACCAACTCATGGAGTGAGACAGGATCAGAAGAAAGCATATCTTCTGAAGATGAAAGAGAAAATAGCCTCATTCTCATAGAGGAATCTGAGGATGAGGATGAGGTAAACATTTTTGATGAAATAGACTTTCAAAGTGATAATTTCAGAAATGATTTTATGGGAATGTGTCTAGATCAACTAAAATCTACACAAGAAATTAATGATCTAAAAGATCAAATTAATATGGCTAAAAATCAGAGAAATAGAGAGGCTAAATGCTCTAAAAATTATGAAGTGAGGGCTAATATCATAGAAAAGGAAGTTGAAAGAGCTAGAATAGAAAACCAGCTCCTTAAGGATAAGGTATCCCAGACAAAAGCCTTTGAAGAATCAATAAACATGAGAAGCCAAACTCTCAAGGAAATCACTGAACAATAAACAAGGAGACATAAAAATCTTGGTCTAGGGGCTGATCCCTCAACCAGCCAAATTCCATCCAACAAACCTGCTTGGATGATCCCTGTAAAATTCACCAAACCCATCAAATCAAACCAAGAGAAAGATTCACAAAATAAGGAAGAGGACTTCCTCAAGGAAATAAAACAATTTGATGAAACATTATATTATTCAGCTGATGACTCTCAAACTTCATCTGAAGAAGCAACTAAGCCAATAGAAACAATACATAAAAGAGCAAAATCAGAAAAAGGGAAAAAGAAAATTTATGAAGAAACAGTTGCGTCGACTTCATATCGACGTATGAATGATAGTGCGTCGACTTTTACTCAACGCAACCTCTCAGATGCCTCGACCTCTACTCAACGCTTGAATAAAAGTACGTCGACTTCCAATCAACGCAACTTTGTCCATGCGTCGATATCAGATCAACGCTATCGGGAGAAAGCGCCGAATATAAATCAAAACAACTATCAACATGCGTCGAATAGATATCGATGCACAATAATTCAGAGCAACTTAAATGCCTATCCTCCAAAAACCTTCTATAATTCCCATTCAGGATCCATTCATCCTAACCATAATTTCCATCATAATCAACACCTCTATCATAACTCAAATTATCACAAGAATAAGATAATCAAGTGCCATATATGTAACAAAACTGGCCACCTTGCCAAACAATGTTGGCACAACCAATCAAACTATCTGTAAAAATTAGTCCAAGACTGACTTAGAACTAGGAAAAGATAAAAAGAAATAAACACCTAAAATTCTTCAGGAAAATCAAAAGTCACGTCGACTTCTAATCGACGCAACGTCGATGACTCAACTCAATAAGTGAAATCGACGCATACGTCGATTACAATCGACGCATACGTCGATACGAAACCCTAACATCTTAACGCGGGCTGTATCGACGCTTACGTCGAATTCCACTCGACGCAACGTCGAATTCATAAAAACGAGCGGCAATGCTAAATATTTTCGGTCACATCCACTGAAGTACCGAATAAGCCTCGAATTGAGTCCCGTTTCGACGCTTCACCTGACTTAAAAAGTCTCTTCAGTTAGAAACCTTCACTACTCTGCATCCTTTATCCTTCTTGCTCCTCAGTCCAGCCGATTCTTTTTCCCTCTTTCACTGATCTACAATGGCTCCCAAGATAAATTCTGGGTTCGATATCGACCTCGAATCCTTCCAAGCAGCATCAGAGAACTATAAGAACATCATAACTCTCTTCACTGAATCCGGATTGGACAAACTCATCTCAACAAGATGCAAGCTCCTGGAAACAGAGCTCACAGAGCTGATAACTCATGTTCAGATATCTGAACAAGGAGAAATCCAGGGAACAATCTATGAGACACCAGTCTCAATCTCTGCAGAACATATTAGGACCACCTTTGATCTTCCATCAGGTATATCCTAATATTATCTTTGTTCAACTAAAATAGGGAAAGGAAATCAATTTCTAAAGAGTAACCTTATAAGTCTTCATCATTCCCCTATTAGGTGATGAATCTATAGACCTCACACCTGTTGAAATCAAGCATCTGCTAACCACCATGAAGTTTTCAAGGGATAAACCAATCCATCTAAAGAAAATAGACTTTTCTGAGGAGTATAGACTACTAACAGATATAGTAGGAAAGATACTACTATGTAAGATATCTGCCCATGATGCAGTGCGCAAGCAGCAACTGAACATCATGGGGGTTCTTGTATTGAAGAAGAAAATAGACTGGGCCAGCTGTCTGCTCAAGATGATAGGCTCTAGATATTCTCACAAAGAGAATGCCTACATGAGGATTATGAGTCAAGTACTCTTCCACTCCTTCCCTGACCTCTGTAGGTCAAAAGGAATTCCTATCCCTCCTGGAAAGAGGATGTCCATTGCCCTCTTCTCCAAATGGACCAGGCAAATCCCCAAGTCTGGTTCCATTCCTGAAAGAACTCCCTCTCCTCCTAACTCCCCTGCTCATCCATCTCCTCCTCCTCCTCCTCAAAGAGACAATCCTTCTCTACCACCATCATCCACTCAAATAGTCTCTACCACTCTCATAACTCCTACTCTACCTACCCCTTCTCAAACACCTGCTCCTCAAACAGCAGTTTCTCCATCTCCTCCTCCTCATACTTTCTCACCCATTTCACCTCCACTATCACCAATACCTCATACATCAACTAACCTTTCTCCACCCTCATCACCACCTCCACCACTCTCTCCTCATCATCAACCACAACATGAACCATCTGCATCCACTGAAGCCCTTCTTACTCATTGCATTGCAACAGCAGCTCAAACATTCCAAGCAATGCTGGATGAGCACTGCTCCCAAATTCATTCCTCCATCCTTCACATGCACACCCAAATAGATGGGGTCAGCGCCTCTGTGAAAAATCTGAAGACCTCTCTCTCTTCCTCTAGAGTGACCAGGTCTTTCTTAACCTCCCTGGCCAGGAAGGTCAAGAAGGGGGAGAATCTAGATGAAGAGCAGCTCTCCAATCCTAAATCTCTCTCTCACAAGTCCCCTCCTTCCTCAAAAGATAATAGTCTTGCACTTCTCAAGACAATTGGAAATGAAGTTGTACCTGAGCTACACTCTGAAGAACAAACAATAGAGGTACTTAATATAGCAAGAGAGGCTGCAAATCAAGTAGTACTATTACAAGGGGAGGCAAACAGAGCAGAAATTGAAACTGAAAAGGAAGATGTGGCAGTTGGGGAGAAAGATAAAGAAAATGCAACTCAGGGGAAGCTGGATACTGTTATGAATGAAGCTGGAAAAGAACAGCCAGATGCTGTGTTGACTGAAGTAGAAGCTTAGGAGTCAGAAGAAGTAGAAGGATTAAAGGAAGTTCCATCCCAGGGGGAGCAATCTGCTCAGGGGGAGCTAGGTGAACTTCCTACAAATGAGAAGGAGAAACCCTCCTCTCCTAAAACAGTAGTATTCAAGAGAAAGAGAAAGACTCCTCCTACCCCTCCTACCCCTCCTGAGTAATGTTTGAAAATAATACTAATTGATATGAATATGAAGTCTGTTTATATAATTCTGGAAAATTTGGTTATATGTTTTTTTTTCTTTCAATATCTTTTTTGCTTAATTGATATATTTTTTTTCTTTGTGCTTCACCAATGCTCTGGATGCTGAATGAAGGAAGCATGGTTATGTGCACATAAATCAAAATGGATTCTTGGGTCTGCCCTCTCTGATGTCTTTGGCTTTGATTTGAGGGCATGATTCCGCAGCAAACGCGACGGTATATGGGGCCACTATTTCAGTGGTACTCTGTGAGCAGCCACTTTGTGCATTTATTGTCAAAGGTTAGGTCTTTCTCCTCTGAGAGAAGCCACTTTGTGCATAGTGCCAAAGGTTAGGTCTGTTTCCAATCTTCCCCCGCCCATACCCCCAATGATTGGGGACTATATGGGTTATGTTGTTGTTGTTGTTGTTGATATATTTTTTTTTCTACAAATGCTGTGATGCTAGTACAATTTCCCTCTAAATAGGGTTAAGATAAATATGAGGAGATTGTTGGGAAAATGATTTCTCTTAACCCCTGAAAAAGAGTTGAGTATGAATTCTAAGAAAGGAAAATCAAGGTTAAGTCAATATGCGTCGAATAGTATTCGACGCAACGTCGAAGTTGTATCGACGTTCCTTTCAGAATGAGTCGAAGTACCTTTAAGAAGAATTCGACGTATCCTATGTCGACGTAGCTCTGACTTCTAGTCGACGTATCTTGAGATGTCGACGCACCTTAGTCGACGCACCTTCCTTTTTCTTCTCTCGACGTCCAGCAAGGACGAATTCGACGCGTACGTCGAATAGTAATCGGCGCACGTCGATTTCTATGATTAATTTAAAAATCGCTAGATCTCTTTCCTTCTTTTATAAATCTGATTTATATGGAATCAATTTATTCTTTATAGCCGTTCTGAATCATTCTTTCCTCTAATAGATTCTTGGTTAAATTGATTAAATCCTTTATGGACATTATTTGAAATCAGATTGAATATTTTCCTTCTATGGATATATTTGTTATGGAAATTTCTCCTTCTTTCTAATACTCTGTCTGCTAATTGATTATTCTCCTATAGTGTTATTTTAATGAACAGAGCTATAAATAACAAGGTGGTCGGCAGAGAGCAACAAGAAGTGATCCACCATATACACATTGAAAAAGAGGAAAAGCTCCCAAAAAGTGAAAAAGAGAGAGAATAGAGAAATTGTTCTGCAGCAACCATCAAACATTCTTCTTCTTCTGCTTCTAAAGTCTTTCTGCTGCAAAATTCTGAAAAGCTTACAATCTCCTTCTCACTATAGAAGGGAGATTTAATTCACTATTTCTTGTGCTTCCAATCTTCTTGCTAGGAAGAAGATTCATTCTTGTCTTAAATACTTCTTCTCCTTTTTCTTATTTTCATACTCACATACTGTAAAAGAGTTTTTAGAATCACTCTTCAAAAAATTCAGTTGTACTGGTTCTAAGAGTCTCCTTTTCAAAAGACTCAGTTGGTTCTAAGAGTCTCCTTATCAAAAGACTCAGGGTGGTTCTAAGAGTCTCCTTATCAAAAGACTCAGTACAAGATAGTGAATTTCCTACCAAGGGGGTAGAAGAGTGGACTACCCAAAGTTTGGGGAACCACTATATTTCCTTGTGTTGTGCTGAGATTTCTTTTCTTGCATTTAGTTTCTTTACTTGTTTAATTCTTGTTGGTGTGTGTGAAGCTCTAATCTGTGATCACTACACCCATATATATAATTATTAACTTTGCACAAAAATACTTTAAATCTCTATTCACCCCCCCTCTAGAGAATTATAGTGAGGTTAACTGTGCACTTTCACCCATCACCATGGAGCCACCCGGGTATAAATACCCGGGCAAGAGAGGGGCCGGGCGGCCCCTCCAAATGGGGCTGAACCCGCTTGGTTCAGCCCCCGCCGGACGGTTCAGAGAGTGGGGGCTGAACCGGAAGGTTCAGCCCCGTTGTTCGTTGCTCCTTTGCGCCGAGTATAATGACGCCCCGCAAAACGTAATGGGGGCGTAACAGCGCGAGTGAAGCGTAGCAGTGGGGTTGAGAGAGTAGGAGCCGGCGTAGATGCGGTAGCTGGCGGAGGAGCGCGGAGAAATAATGAAGCTTCGATGGTCTCGCATCGGAGCTTGGTCGGGCGCTGCGGAAGAAAGCAATGGAATAAGAGCTTAGCTGGATCTGGCGGACGGCTGAGAGGAGAGGAGAATGAGTCTGGTCGGGGCTGGCGGGAACAGAGGGGAAGAGCGAGCGGCGGTCTGGCGGAATCAATCGACGGGCATCGATTTGCGGAATCAATCGGCGCGTGCGGCGTGAGGGCGGAAGACAAACTGGAACGCTCGCGGTTGCTGGCGCAGGAGCTGGCTGGATCTGGCGCAGGATCGATCTGGACGACGTGATCGACAGATCGCTGTGGCCGACGGAGCGGAAACTGGCGGCACTGTGGTCGTCCGGCGGAAACTGGCGGTCGCGGAAGGGCCGTTGTTGACGCGACAGGAACGGCGTGAAGAGGAACCCGACGACACGCCTAGTGCAGGCGGGGTGGCTAGGTCGGACCAAATATTACGCGTAGGAGAGAAGACTTGCAGTAAATGAAATAACATGGATACAATCACGAGGTATGTTCGTGCCAACTTCCGGAGACTGGTTCCTCCTTGAAGCTCCTCTCCAAATGAGAGTTCAAAAACCTAGAAGATAAAAGATGACCCTAAACTCCCAAGCCACCTCCTTATATAGGGAGGGGGGCTCACACCATTTACCTAAAACATACTATTTAAAATAGGAATTACGCTAATAATAATATGCACGCGCATAACAATACAACAATGCTTAGGAGCGTGATTCGTTAAATTCCACCTAATAAAAGGTGGGTGGTTGTTATGGGCGTGACGACGCCAGTTATCTTCGTATCTTCAATTTTTATGTTATGTTATTTTGTGGTGTTAATTCTAGCGTTTTGGCCCATTGTCGTAAGCCCAAATGGGGGGCGTCGCGTGAACTTAAATAGTGCCCGGTTGGGCTTTGTTAGGAAGCAAGAAATTAGAACTTAAAAATCTCTCTCTCTCTTATTTTCCCCTCCTCCCTCTCCCTCTCTCTCTAACCCACGGGAAAAACCCGTGAGTCGCCCTAGCCGCCCCTCCTCGCTACCGCGCTCGATCGACGTCGTCTCCCCTTCCCTCGCGCGACCACGAGTGCCGACCGCCGGCTCTTCTTCTGGCGTTTCCTCCGCCCGCCCAAACCAGCGCCGCCCTTCCTGCGCGCCCTCCAGCTCCTCGAACGACTGTCTTCCGGCCATCTCCGAGCCCCACAACCCCTCAGCAACAGCCCCGGCTTCTTCTTCCTCCGCTCCCACGGCATCTGCTCCCATTCCCAGCCCCACAGCAACTGCCCCGCGCCTCTCCTCCTCTGTCGGCCTACTCCCTACACCACCGACTGTCGGTCCAGCCCTGGTACAGATGGGGGACAGTACTCCCTCGCTCGCGGAAGTCATGGCACTCTTCCAAACCATGTTTGCGACTCAGAACGCCAAAATGGACGCCCTCAACGCACGTCTGGATGCCCTACAAGGGGTGGCTTCTCCGCCCCTGAGCGCGGCCGATCACCCTTCGACAAGCCGTGTGGACTCCGCCGCGCCTCCAGGAGCGGACTACCCCGCCAACATTCGATCTCTCCGGATGGACTTCCCGATTTATGAGGGCCGTGAAGACCCTCTTCCTTGGCTCACACGCTGCGATATTTTCTTCGCAAACCACTGCACGCCGGAGGCAGAACGCATCGGCATCGCCTCCTTCCACTTACATGGGCCAGCGCAATTGTGGTTCACCCAACTTATGCGCGAACACCCCCACACTTCATGGGCGGACTTCAGTGCGGCCTGCACCTTAAGATTTGGTCCTCCTCTACAGGGCAACCCACTCGGCGATCTGGTGAACCTCAAACAGGACGGCTCCATTGACACCTATCTTGAACAATTTCAACTTCTTCTCTCTAGGGTGACGTCAGTCCTACCAGAACAACAAGTGCACCTCTCCACTGCCGGCCTCCATGAGCGTTTACGTTGGGATGTGGAATTTCTGCTGCCACGTGATCTCAACACGGCTATGAGCCTCGCCAGGGCTTGTGAACGGCGACTGCTATTAGATCGTCCACCTTTGGGACGTCGGGACTATCAGGGCGCTCACCCTCCAGCCAATTTCCCGCCAAGCCTCCACTCTGGGATGATCCTCCGCGACCTACTGTCCGCCGCCGTTTGTCCAGCTCGGAAATGGCCGCGTGTCGTGAGAAAGGCTTGTGCTACAATTGTGATGAACAATTTACACCGGGACATCGTTGCAAATGCTTATTCTGGCTCGAAGTAGATGATCCTCCCAGTGACGACGAGGCAAGGGACGAACGCACCGCAATACCATTTGATCCAGCTTGAGGACAAGCTGTCTTCCAGCGAGGGCGGCGATGTTATGGGCGTGACGACGCCATTTATCTTCGTATCTTCAATTTTTATGTTATGTTATTTTGTGGTGTTAATTCTAGCGTTTTGGCCCATTGTCGTAAGCCCAAATGGGGGGCGTCGCGTGAACTTAAATTGTGCCCGGTTGGGCTTTGTTAGGAAGCAAGAAATTAGAACCTAAAAATCTCTCTCTCTCTCTTATTTTCCCCTCCTCCCTCTCCCTCTCTCTCTAACCCACGGGAAAAACCCGTGAGTCGCCCTAGCCGCCCCTCCTCGCTACCGCGCTCGATCTACGCCGCCTCCCCTTCCCTCGCGCGATCACGGGTGCCGACCATAGCTCCTCCTCTCACGAGGTCAAAGGGAAAGGGTCGTAACAGTGGTCAACAACACACAACACAGTCACGACCTCGCCCACCACAAAACCAATATCGACATTACTTCCTCTGTTTATGGTTAATGGATAGTGGGCAGTAGTCTAAGGCGGAGTAGAGGAGAGCTTCGTGATTTAAAGGAACCAAGAAAGGGAGGTGGCAAGGTTGGGCACTAACGCACTGTCGCGGTCCAACTGAGATTAGACTTCCTAAAGAGCATAATTCAAACCAGCGAGAAATTTTGCAACAAGAAACTATTTCTAGCTTGCTAAGTAGTAAGATTGATGGTGAATGGAGACATTGAAGCAACTCGTCTCATTTATCATGAACATTACTTAATACTCCTGGATATACATGTCAAATTATTGGAGAGAACATATAGTAGAGGCGTATATGCGAGAATTGTCATCTTCCTCAAAGTATGTAGGTTGGAGGAGTCGCATCTTTTTGGCAGTCTCTTGAAACTTTACAGTAGAAGCAATAGTGCATTCAAGGTTTTTGAATATCTAGGTTAGAATGGCATAATAAGAAATTTCACATATATAGAATTTGGCAGTTTCATTAGTGGACAAACGAAGAGCATCAAGATTGCTAAAGTTTGTAGTGAGTGCCGACAAGGAAACAAAATTCCCTCAACTATAGGAGATTGTTGGCACCATTAAATTTGATGGTAGTACTGACTGTAAGAGTTTTGTTCTGCAAAGAGGGGAGGCCATGGCACCGTAAGGAGATGAGATTTAAGGGTTAGTATGAATCTCAGATCATGGAGAGCGAGATAGATAGGAGCAAAAGGAGCACATATGAAAATAGGAAAGCCATGAGAAGGTTATGTATGAATGGTGGCTCGGGGAGGATCTATTGTGGGCTGTTGTTGACGTGGACAGGCTATCAGCGTCTGAAGAAGATGCATGCGAGAGCTGAAAGTGGGCTGTTGCAATGTTGTTGTTTGTGTAGTAATCCACTTGCAGGAGTAGTATGGCAGTCTCAAGCTGGTGTGTACATGGTGTCCATGAGCATTTATGATGATGGAGTGAAACAATGAGGGGAGTGTGTTATGGGCTTCATGCCCGGTTATTATCTTTAAGGTTTTATTATATCCTTTGGTGTTATTGTTCAATGTCGTTGTCTTAGTTTGTAAGTTCAAGTGTTAGGACTTATTTATAATTATGCCCCTGTAAGTCTATTTAAGGGCCCCCTTGGGTCTTGTATTGGTATCCAAGAAGTAATTTCTATTTCCTTTGTCTTGTGTAGTTGTGTATGAGATTTTGGTAGCTCTCTCCTCTCGAGCACGCCCCGTCTAGGCAGCCGCGATTCCAGCTCTACGGTACCCTACGCCGTCATCTACCCCTCCAACCACTACTCAGGCGAGCACATAACATCTTGGTCTCAGAGCTTTTCGATTGTCCTCTTCCGCCGAAGCCGCTGTCATCGACTTGGTCAACCCTAATGCTCCGCCGAAGTCTCGTTGTCGACATCATCACAAGTCGACGCCCTTTCCTCCATGCATTGCAACCTGTAGCCGCCCGTCGAGGCCTGCTTCCGCACGATGTCGCCTTCTTCCTTCCGCATGACGTCGATCTGCACGACGTCAATCCGCCGCCCGTCGAAGCCTGCTTCCGCTCTGTTTGTGATCCCGCACATCATCCCTCAGCGACGATCGATTTCCCCGCCCATGCGCTGAATCAACGCACATACGTTGCCCTTCCGCGTCCTCTCTCCCAGCACCGGTGGATCTCCACACAGCTGATGGCTCCTCTGTTCGAGCCTGTGCTACTTTCTCGAGCCCCTGACGACTCAACCCCCTTTTTTCTCGAGCCCCCACAAACAAAAAGAAAGGTGTTCTTTTTGTGCCTCATCATAGGGAAGCATCACGGCTCTCGCGACAACTCAACATCAACCGTCTCCGAGGAATCCAACCTTTCAATCACCCGCTCTCTAACCTGTGCTACTTCCGATTTATCGCCGACTGCACTCCGCCCTATGGGGGACTCACCTGCGCTAATGGATACCCTCAGGGACTTCATGACATATATAGAGGGTCGTCTTCGAGCGACCGAAGCACATCATCGGGAAGATATGACCACACTCACGAACAAGCTTAATGAGTTGACCACCACCTTTCCTGTCATTACTACCCCACCTACTGATCACGCTTACAGCAGCCAGGCGACCCCATCTACTTTTCGCGCTTGCAGCAGCCAGGCGCCTCCACCCTATTTCTTCGACCTTATCCCCTGGCCAGGATACCACTTGAGGGCAACATCATGCCCCATTACACATTGGCATTTCCAACTTATGACGACAAGGATGACCCCCTAGGCTAGCTCACCAGATGCGAACAATTTTTTAGTCATCAACGGACACCGGTGACGGAATGGATAAGTTTGGCCTCCTTCCACATGCTTGATTTCGTGCAATTATGGTTCGCCCATTTGCAGGTGGACAATCCTGGAATGATCTGGCGCGACTTCATGCGGGCTTGCAACATGCGCTTTGGCCCCCCAATTCACAACAATCCCCTTGGGGCCCTCCCGACATTACGTCGGATAGGGCCGATTGATGTCTATCTAAAACAATTTCAGATTCTTCTGGCGAACGTCATGATAACCCCTGAGATGCATGTCGCCATCTTTGCAGTCGGGCTCCGCGATCGACTACATTTGGACGTCGAATTCGAGCCCCCCCGGGACTTGGCGACTGCTATGAACTTAGTAATATTGTGCGACCGTCGACTTCAGTTAGTGTAGGAGGCTTACATACCCACCAACACAGTCACTCCGAAGGGACGTGCCGAGGGCACCCAAACCCCGCAGATCCATCGACTGTCTCGTAAATGTCTGACCGGCGCGTGCAGGGCTATGTTTTATCTGCGATGAACAGTATACCCGCAACCATCAGTGCAAATGACTTTTTTATCTGCACGCGGAGGACTCTGATGATGAGGGGGTTGGGTGAAGTGGGCACCGTCGTCGATATCCCTTGAGCTTGAGGTCAAGTTCTTTTTGCACGGCTGGAGAGATGTTACGGGCTTTGTGCCCGGTTACTATCTTTAGGGTTTTATTATATTGTTTGGTGTTACTGTTCAATGTCGTTATGTCTTAGTTTTCAAGTAAGTCTGATAGGACTTATTTGCAATTATGCCCTTGTTATTTAAGGGCAACCCTGCAAGCGGTTCGGTTTGGGTCGGTTTGTACCCAAACCGAAACCGATCCAACATGCTTCGGTTTTCGGAAGGTCCAAACCGAACCGAACCCGGTCGGTTCGGTTTGTTGTCGGTTCGGTTTGTTGTCGGTTCGGTTTTTATCGGTTTTTGGCGGTTCGGTGTCGGTTTTTATACTTCCCTAATTACACTCTTGTATATTAAGTGAAGCAAATGTTATAATCGTTCTTCAAACAGTTACCAAAATGTTTAAATTTGTATCAATATTGTACCACCCGTAATTCGTCGAGATCAGAAAGGCCTAGGAGACGCCTATTCGTAGACCTTGCAAGGGGCGAGTATGGCGAGCAAGGGGCGAGTATGGCGAGCAAGGGGCGAGTATGGCGACCAAGGGGCGAGTATGGCGAGCAAAGAGCGAGTATGACGAGCAAGAGGCGAGTATGGGCGAGTATGGTCAGGTAACTACCCGCCCTCCCCAGGATTTGTCTATAAATAGACCCCAGGGGTACAAGAAAGAGGACTTTTGGACGAGGTTGACCCCCTCAGGCGAGATACTCGTCATGTCCCTGCCTTCCTTGTACTAAGCTCGGCCATTTTTGGTTTTGGAGGGGAAGACTCCCTTGAGCTTCCAGGTACGTGTTGGGACCTCCCTGCCGCAGCACCTGGGGTCCTGTTTGTTGCTCTTCTAGCTTCTTCGTCGTTGCCAGTCAAGTCGTCTCGTTGAACTGCTGGGCGAGTAGCCTCCGACTGCATTGGTCCGAATTTTGGAGTCGGTATTTTCCTGGCTTCAACAAATATAATATACAAATGATAAATAAACATGCAACAATATTTAAAAATATTATAATAGCTTTTTTTAAGTGTAAATGAAGCTAGGCCAGTTGGCTTGTACATAATTTTAAAGTTAGCTCATTTAGTCATTTGTCATTTCGGTTTGGCCACTTAAAATTATATATTTATATTAAGTCGAAATGAGACACATCTTATATTTATTAAATGGAAATGAGACGTAAAATTATTTTAATATTAGTTGGTTCGGTTTGACCGTTTTTTACAACTTGAAAACCGACCTGAGCCGAAATGACTTCGATTTTCACAAGCCCCAAACCGAACCGACACCGAACCGACACCGAACCGGGCGGCTCGGTTACACACTCGGTGCGATTTGGTCGGTTTTATCGGTTTTCGGTTTTTGCTCCTCACCCTTATTTAAGGGACCCCTTGGGTCTTGTATTGGTAATCAAGAAGTATTTTTTATTTTCTTTGTTTTATGTATGAGATCTTGGTAGCTCTCTCCTCCCGAGCACGCCCCCCCGCTTAGGCTACCGTAGTTCCGGCTCCACAATATCCTATGCCATCATCTACCCCTACAGCGAGCACATAACAGAGTAGCCCATAGGGGAGTAAATTGTGTTGGTAAAGAGAAGGTGGAGTGATGGAAAATCTTGGGCATCGGTGAATAAAGCACTGCGAAGGGAGTAAGAGCTGGAGGCAATGTTGTATCCAGTTGAGTGCAGTCATGCATATGGAAACAATTGTTGGAACGTATCAATGAGATTGGGGGGTTGCAACTGGGTAAGTTTGGTTGAACGGGAGGGAAAGAGCTAGGGTTAGGATTCTCACGCGGATAATGCATCGAGATTTTTTTTATTATTTAACATAAAATTTCTCTATAATAGAGGTACAATTCATGTGAACAAAAGAAAAGAAATGAAAATTTTCGATGATAATCCGTGGAATGTAATTAATAATACTAACCTTTTCCTATCTAACATCTGGCATATTAGTCTTTTATTGCTTTATACGTTATTGACCATGGTTACAACAGTGGATTGTTTTCCCTAAAAATCTGCAGGGAGATTTGTCTATAGGAAACCTTGCTGTTCGGTTTTGTATTATTCTACAGTTGGATGGTTTGATTTGTTCCTTGTTTTGATATTGTTAATAATGTAAATTCCCAATTTTATTTTCCAAATATATTTTAAATACCGTAAAAAAGTGTGTTAGTTCATGACATTTTTCTATTTATTACACCGAGAGCTTGAATGTTATTGTTTATATTTTCCCTTTTTTTCTATTTAATTGTGTGCAGCATGCATTTAACAGGCCCCATTCACTGAGGAGTTGGTTTTCAGGGCATGCATGATACCGTTGCTTCTTTGTAGTGGATTTCAGACTCAAAATATTATCTTTTTTGGCCCAATTTTCTTCAGCTTAGGTAACTAGGTATTTACTGCTTAACTTCTAGTTTCACATTAAATTTCTTTCCTTTTTAATTCCATTCATGGCTCAAAGAAAGTTATTTATGAATATCCGTTTCTTTAGAGATGAGTTTATATTTTCACCACTGTGGATAAGCTTACCATCTTTGATAATTTGGATATTGCAATTTCATCATCATCATTATTGTTGGAAGAAATAAAAGAGAAATAGAAGTGTTATCATATTCATCCTCAAAGGGGCTTTTTATAGGATTACAATCAGACTCATAAACACCGACACAAGATGTGGGACAAAACCCCCACACTCCTAAAAACTCTAATAAACCGACATTGACTCGACATATTAATTTAAAATTAATAATTCCAACACTTCCCTCAAGCTGAAGGGGGAACCTTCAACTTGGACATATCAAATAACGGCAATGGAGGTAGGTGATGCGGGACAAAACAACAGACGAGCCACCGGGGGAAATTCCAAACCGGGGAATCAAGCCGGGGACATAGCCACACACGACGCTGACCCACACACGACACAGGTCCCACACACGACGTAGACTCGCAAGAAAGAAATCAACAAATGGGTTACCGGGGATACTCCCACACGATACACCCCGCTGGATAGAAAGGTCAACCAACATCACCTACACACACAACATGCGAAAGAGAACGAAAGATGTGGAGCACACCATCAAACGGGCAACCGGGGATAATCCGTCGGGGATACTCCACACAAAGGGAGGTCCCACACGACACAGTCCCACACGACACGGTCCCACACGACACAACCCGCTGAGATAATAACAACCAACACAATCGTGTTCCAACACACGACCAAACGAAAGAAAATATGGGGAGACACATGACATAAGCCTGGAGGCCGTGTGGAACGAAGGCGAAAAATCGGGAAAGATCATCCGAGTCGCCCTCATCCCAAACACTCCCCCTCACGTGGAATACACGTGAACATAGGCAGAACTAGACCAAACAAAGGAAATACGAACAACAGCTAATGAAAGACACATAAAGACGACTGAAACTACCACAAAGATGCAAGATCGGCGAGATATCAGCACCCCAGAAGGGGTGGAAGTAGCTGGATCTGATAGAGATCCGAGATGCAGCGACTGGAGTCGTCTGGAATCATCAGAAAAATTAGGGCAGCGGCGGAAAGTGTCTGGAATCGTCTGAAGCACGAAGGACATCGGCTGGAATCGTCTATAATCACCCAAAAGGTGAGGGCAACGCCTGATCCGGAGCAGCCAGGAACTACTCTGCCATTAAATAGTAGATCCGGAGGGCCGACATCAAAAAATGAAGCGCAGGAGACGGCCGGAACAGCAGTAGAAGCCATCGTCGACTGGATCAACTCATGCGGTATCGACGAAGGACGAAAGTAGTTGCTGGAGGCATCTGCGACAGAAGCAACGGGCATGGTTGTCGGCAAAGAACGCATACGAGCAGGGATCGCAGACGAGCAAGGATCGCAGACGAGCAAGGATCGCAGACGAGCAGGGATCGGCATGGTCGTCTGGATCGGCAGTCGGGAACGAAGACGATGGGCTCGACGGGTTCTGTCGACGTTGACGAGAGGTTCGTCGGGTCCAATCGACGCAAGCGGCAATGAGTGAGGCTCCCTCTGGTAGCAGTCAGACGAGAGGGGGAGACAGAAATGTGAGACGAGATCGCGGAAGCTAAGCCGTGGACGAAGCCGCAGCAATGCCACACAAGAGAACCGGGCGAATAGTCGCCCTAGGAGCGTGGGAAACAAAATAGATCAGAGAGGAATCCATGACTCTGATACCATGTTGGAAGAAATAAAAGAGAAATAGAAGTTATCATATTCATTCTCAAAGGGGCTTTTTATAGGATTACAATCAGTCATAAACACCGACGCAAGATGTGGGACAAAACCCCCACACTCCTAAAGACTCTAATAAACCGACATTGACTCGACATATTAATTTAAAACTAATAATTCCAACAATTATGAATAGGCTTATCCAACTATTTGGGCTCGACCTTATGATTTCACAATTTTCATTTGTTCCTCTTGAATAATTCTTGGGGCATTGAACATGAACTACACAAATCATCTTGAACAACTTTCCTTCTTGTTACCACGACTCTACCTCCCCTCTTAATTCTACAACAATAACTCTATTTACTCATTTAATTAGTGCAATTTCTAAATTTCATTGTGAATGCCCAAATCACCTAAGCATATTTTCTGTTATATTATCATCGGTAGATGCCAATCTCATTGTTCATCTAATTATAAACTACACAAAACATCTAGAATAGGGAAAGGTAGGGATGGAGGGAAAGGAGGCGTGACGAAGAGTGTAAGGCAGCGAAAGGAGGGCGGGAAAGGGATATGGAGATGGAGAGGTATGTATGAATGAAGACGAGAGGGAGAATGGGAGGAAAAGTTAGGTGGATATGGAGGGGAAGGGGTGAGGGAGGGAGAGAGGGGTGAGGAGAAGGCAAGAGATCGAGTGGAATATGCAGAGGTAGGGATGGAGTTCGATGTGGGGATGGAGTTCGATGTGGGGATGTCGTTAGATGTAGGGATGGAGTTAGAGGCCGTGAGGTCCGATTATGGGAGAGAAGGCGAGAGAGTGGGAGGAGGGAGGGCGAGATGGGTGAGGGAGGAGAAGGGGGAGAGTGTGAGGAGGGGATGAGGGTGAGAGAGGTGGGGGAAGGGATAATGGGAGAGAGATGGAAGGTGAGAGAGTGACGAAGGTAGGGGTGCGGGCAGGAAGCACCGAGGATGAATATGGAGAAGGGAGGGATATGGAGATGGATGGATAAAGAGGGGAGAGGGAGTGGGAAGGATGGAGAGAGGTGAGTCGTCGGAAAAAAAGGGCGAGGGCTCAGCTCATTGTTTCAGTTAGTTAGGGTGTGTTTCTAATTCATTCATAGCATATTTGAGTGGTGAGATGAAATCTTGTCTTCTAGACACTATTGCCAAGAATGACCAAATTTTGTAAACATTGAAGTAGCGTGAATTGAATCTTTTGGTTGATTTTCAATACATAATTTTGATTCGAACATTTCTATTTATAATGTATAAGCCGTATTAGATATGAGGGGCCTAGGACTGGTTATAAGCCCCCAAACCTCAGAAGGTTGACCATTGACCAGAAGGAAGGAGATCATCAAGGACACGTGGAGAGCCTCCGCAACACGTCAGTTTTGCTCATCAGCCCACCGACGAGCTCCTTTAGAGCATGCTATCGAGCTCGCTTAACAGTCTCCAGCTCGTCCTCGAGCTCTCTTCCCAGGCGAACTCTAGTCCAGCGAGCTCGGCCCTAGCGAGCCAGGCTCTGGCGACCTCGCCCTCTGCAAGCCCGACTCTGCCGACTTCGCCCTTTGCAAGCCCGGCTCTGGCGACTTCGCCCTCAGCAAGCCCGGCTCTGGCGATTTCGCCCTCAGCAAGCCCGGCTCTGGCGACCTCGCCTAAGGTGACCTTCTTAAGCTCGCCATCTTCAAATGTTCTCCAGAGTAAGGTCGTCTGGGAAATAGGTATCTCGTATCCATCATAGGTGGTGGTTAGTCGTAGACACCCCATGGATTGCCTATAAATAGGACCCCAAGGCACAAGAAGAAGGCATGTTGACCCCCCTCAGTTCCCCTAATCTTCAGTTCTCGTCTCTCTTGTGCCTAACTCTTCTTTAGCTTTCAGAGAGGAAGTTTCTATAAACTTTCGGGTGTGTGTGGGACCTTCTCGCTATAGCACGCTGATCTCGTTTGTAGGTAATCTATAACTCATTTCTTGTTCTTCAGTTTCCTTCAAGTTGTGCTTTGTCCGGGTCGAACACTGGACCAGTAACCTTTGGTCACCCCTCTTGGCCCGAACTTTGTGAAACGATTTTCTTGGTTCCAACACTTTGGTGCGGTGAGCGTGGACTGCGATCGAAGGAGTAAACCTCTAGTGCGAGATCCCATGACGAATCAAGACGGACAGAAATCTGAGATAATCAGCTTGCGAGCTTTGGGCAAGTTCGTGACATGAGCTACCTCGCGGAGTTTATGCGAGGTATGGAGGAGATGATGCGAGCTCTGCTCGCGCCTCGTGCCGAGGTCATCGCAGCCTCGCTGCCAGTTGTCACCTCGTTTGAAGATTCTGAGCCATCTAGACGACCTGGGAAGGGGGTCACAACCTATCTGGAGGACCTCAGTATGGGTGAGCCTAGTATGTCACCCCGCAGTTTCTTCTCTTTCGCGAGTTCGAATTAGATCGGCCGTTGCCAGCTCGACAGTTCAGGTCAGCGACCCCGTTTTGAGAGCAGATTCTGACCGCTTTTGTCCCTGAAATTATTTGCGAGCTCGCTCTTAGCTACTATACTGGGAAGGATGACCACATTCAACACTTACAGTGGTTCGTGGACGTGGTGTCCATTCAGACCATGACGGATGCGTTCAAGCCTTCAAGGGTAGGTTCTTCGCGATCACTTTCAAAGGGAAGGCGAGGGTCTGGTTCCACCAGTTGCCCTCAGGTTCTATCTACTATTTCGAGGATCCGCGTCGCAGATTGATGTTGCGTTTCGCAACGTCGAAGAAAAAGAAGACGAGACCTTCAACTCTGTTTATTCTTAAACCAGGGTCCCAGGAGACGCTGAGGAGCTACATTGTGTTACGGACCCACGTTGGGGGTTAACTTACAAGCGCCGCGCCCCGACACGATCCGATTAGTCGCTCATTTTGGGTGGCTTGTATCATTTATGTGTTGTTTTTTTTATGCTTAGTTTGTGAACTTGGGTTTGCTTTTGGGCTCACCCATATATGGGTTTGAGGGTTTGATGAAATGGCAAGCAAGAATTTATCCTCTCTCTCTTTCTCTCTCTATACTCTCTCTCTCTCTCTCTTTCTAAAACCCTTCGTAACTCTCTCCAAGCCGCTCGCCCGACCCCGACCCGCGTAACACCACGCCGCCGCTGCTTCCTGCGCCATTCCGCGCCCGCATACCGCGCTCGATCGGCCTCCTCCTTCCCCATCCGGCCTCCTCCTTCCCCGTGGAATCCCTTCCGGCATCATTGGATCTCGCAAGCACAACGCGAACCCTCTACGGGACTTCCCTCTTCTTCCCGGCCGAACTAGGTCACAGACGAAGGGCCGTATCATCTTGGTATCAGAGCTCTCCTCTTCCTCGGCGCCTCCTCCACCATCGCCACCGCCCGTCGCCGCTGTCTTAGCTCCGACAGCCCCCTCGCAGCCCCGTACGGCGTGTCCGCAGCCCGGATCCGACCGCCCCAGCCGCTGTCCTCCCTCACCGATCTTGTTGGGGGCATCCTCCTCCGGTTTTCCACTCCTCCCGGACAGCACGGGTATTTTGCCCACCCCCCCGGTCCTCCACACTAACTTTCAGCCCGCTCCCATGGACGACGGCAACTCAGGAGGGCTTACCTTGGCCTAAATCGTGGAATCCTTTCAGCAAATGATGGTGGCCAACAATAGGGCCCTCATCGAAGCCCTTAGGCCGGATGCGTCACCGCCGGCCCCGCCGGCCCCGCGTGCCGCTTCGGGCTCCTCCCAAACGGTACACGAATCCTCGGCACCGAGAAATGAAGGAGGCGGATTTCCTCGTTTTGTGAAGTTGGATTTCCCTCTGTTTGATGGTCGGGAGGATCCACTAACGTGACTCACTCGTTGCGAGCAGTTCTATGAAACCCAGCGCACTCCGGAAGAGGACTGGATTGGGATCGCATCGTTTCATCTCCTCGGATCGGCACAGATGTGGTTCTCACAGCTACGACGAGAGCAGCCCCAGTTGGGTTGGGAGGATTTCAAGACTCAGTGCACCTTGCGTTTTGGACCCCAGCTTCTCGGCAATCCCATGAGTGACCTTATTTCTCTCCGACAGACTGGCCCCATTGAGCAGTATATCGATCAGTTTCAGGTGCTCCTCGCTCGCGCCCCGACCGTGCTTACATCCCAGCAGGTACCAGTCTTTCTGGCTGGCCTCCATGAGCGTTTGCGGATGGACGTTCAGTTGCAGTCCCCCGTAGACCTGTCCACTGCTATGAGCTTATCCCGCATCTTTGAGCGGCGCCTGTTGATGGACCGGCAGTCCATGGGTCGTCGATCTGGTGAGGGACCCCCCAGGAGCTTGGGCCCGTCGCCTGTTACTTTTAGCCCGGGAGCTGGCAGAGGCAAGGAAGGCGACCGACAGTCTACATTTCGACGGCTCTCCGCTCAGGAGATGGCAGATCGGCGTGCCAAAGGCCTTTGTTTCAACTGTGACGAGCCTTTCACCCGTGGACATCGGTGCAAGCGTCTGTTTTGGTTAGAGGTGGAGGATCCCTCTGATGAGGACCCCGGGGATGAGGACACGGGCGAACCGGAGATTTCCGTCCATGCTATGATTGGATCCCAGACTGGGAATGCGATTCAGCTACCGATTTTGGTGGCGGATCACCCTCTAGTCGCTCTTATGGACTCGGGCAGTACACACAATTTTCTCAGCGATATCACCGCACAGCAGCTTCATTTACCTATTACTGCCCGTCCGAGCCTCCGAGTTTCTGTTGCCAATGGCATGGCTATGTTGTGCACGGGCGTCTGCAGAGCGGTGCCGATTAGCGTGGAGGGCTATCAGTCCCACATTGACTTCTACGTGATAGCTTTGTGAGGCTTTGAGGCAGTGTTGGGAGTCCACTGGCTCCGCACGTTGGGGCCTCTTCTGTGGGATTTCGATGCTCTGACGATGACTTGGGGGCGGCATCCGCAGCAGACGGTGTGGCAGGGCCGCATGCCCACTACCTCCCGACAAGTTTTCCTCGCCTGCGGGGACCATACAGAATCCTCTGATCTGGAGGCTCTTCTACAGGAGTATGGCGACACGACGACAGCCCCGACCGGTCTTCCTCCCGTTCGACGGCGGGATCACCGTATTTGTCTCCTTCCCGGAACGGCCCCGGTGGTGGTACGCGCCTACCGCTACCCATTCAGGTAGAAGGATGAGATCGAGCGTCAGTGCGACGCCATGCTGCAGCAGGGCATCATCCGCCACAGTGTATCCCCTTTCTCCTCTCCGGTCTTATTGGTCAGCAAGAAGGACGACACATGGCGCTTCTGTGTCGATTACCGCGAGTTGAATGCGCGGACGGTGAAGGACAAGTTCCCCATTCCGGTCGTGGAGGAGCTCCTGGACGAGCTACATGGCTCTCGCTTTTTCTCCAAGCTGGATTTGTGCTCCGGGTACCATCAGGTGCGCATGGCTCCCGAGGATGTGGAAAAGACGGCGTTCCGCACCCATCACGGCCACTTCGAGTTTTTGGTGATGCCGTTCGGGCTCACCAATGCCCCCTCCACTTTCCAGGCATTGATGAACGAGGTATTCCATGGCCTTTTGCGTCGCTTCGTACTTGTTTTCTTTGACGACATTTTGGTGTACAACGCGACTTGGGAGGAACATCTTGGCCACCTCCGAGCCGTTCTCCAATTAGTCAGACAACACAGACTCTTCTTGAAGCGTGCCAAGTGTTCCTTTGGCACTGAACGGGTGTCCTACTTGGGGCATGTGGTGGATAACACAGGGGTATCGGCAGACCCCATCAAGATCCAGGGCGTGATGGAGTGGCCTACCCCCCAGACTTTGCGGGAACTGCGGGGTTTCCTCGGACTGGCGGGCTATTACAGACGCTTCATCCAGGGATACAACATCATTGCCGCACCACTATTCGCTCTTCTGCGGAAGCATTCTTTTGTGTGGGAAGACAGCGCGACGGGGGCCTTTCACGCTCTCCAGCAGGCCCTGGTGTCAGCCCCGGTGCTGCGTTTGCCAGACTTTGACCAGGAGTTCCAGATAGAGTGCGACGCCTCAGGCTAGGGATACGGGGCGGTGCTCCAACAGGGGGGCCACCCAGTGGTTTATTTCAGCCAGCGCACGGCCGTGCATCATCAGAAGCTGCAGACTTATGAGCAGGAGCTTATCGGATTGGCAAAGGCCGTCCAACACTGGCGACCGTACTTATGGGGGCGGCCGTTCACTATTCGCACCGACCATTTCAGCCTCAAGTACCTCTTAGAGCAACGCCTCATCACTACACCGCAACAACGTTGGATCAGCAAGCTGTTGGGATTTGATTTCCGTGTGGAATACAAGGCGGACGCTTTGAACCGCACCGCAGACGCACTTTCCCGCCGCGATCATCGGGAGGGGGCTGTCTTGGCCATTTCTTGCCCGATATCGACCATCCACCACCGCCTTCAGCAGGAGATCCGAGACACACCGGCTCTCTGCGAGCTATTACACCGTATTGAGGAGGGAAGTGCTCCTTCCCACTGGACAGCTCGGGACAGCCTCATCTGGTACAAGGGCCGCCTCTACCTGTCGAACACCTCGCCTTTGATATCGGACATTCTGACAGGCTTACATGGCACCACACATGAAGGGGTTCATAAGACCCTTCAGCGGGTTCGAGCCGAGTTCTTTTGGAAGGGATTAAAATGGGGGGTACAAGACTTCATAGCACTCTGCCCCGTCTGCCAGCGCAGCAAGACAGACAACCTCTCACCCGCCGGTTTACTTCAGCCCCTTCCCGTTCCGACACAGATTTGGGCCGACATATCGATGGACTTTATTGAGGGACTACCCAAGTCAAGGGGGCGATCAGTTATTTTTGTGGTGGTCGATCGCCTGTCCAAGGGCGCTCACTTCATGGCGATGAGCCGCCCCGTAGAGGCGGATGTGGTAGCCCGCATCTTTTTCGACCAGGTGTTCCGTCTGCATGGCATTCCAGAGAGCATCGTGTCCGACAGGGACAAGGTGTTTACGTCCTATTTTGGCAGGAGTTGTTTGCACTGTGCGGTACCAAGTTGGCGATGTCGTCCGCCTACCACCCGCAGTCGGATGGCCAGACGGAGGTTGTCAACCGGACCCTAGAGATATATTTGCGCTGTATCACGGGGGACCGCCCCAAGGATTGGGTCCGATGGCTCCCTTGGGTGGAGTATTGTAACAACACATCCTACCATTCCGCTTTGCAGACTACGCCGTTCCGTCTAATCTACGGTCGCGAACCGCAGCGCCTCCTTACTTACACTTGTGCCTCCGCTCGTTCTCAGACGGTCGACACCGAGCTGGCCACGCGTGACCAGCTCCCAGCGATGGCCCGGGAGAGGCTGCTCCAGGCTCAGGGCCGTATGGAGACGGCCTACAACAGGGGGCACCGTGAGTTGTTCTTTGCCCCAGGTGATTGGGTATGGCTGAAACGCCGCCCATACAGACAGACGTCCATCGCACAGAGAGCCTACAACAAGTTGGAGCCCAAGTTCTATGGGCCATTCCCGATTGCAGAGCGCATTGGAGAGGTGGCATACCGTCTCCACCTACCAGTTGAGGCCAAGATCCATGATGTCTTCCACGTATCCCAGTTGAAACCGTTCGTGGGTGAGCCCCCCCAGGAGCCATTGGTCGACATACCACCACAGCTGCAGGACAAGCTTGAGGACAAGCTTGATGAATACGCCGACGGAGATGTTACGGACCCACGTTGGGGGTTAACTTACAAGCGCCGCGCCCCGACACGATCCGATTAGTCGCTCATTTTGGGTGGCTTGTATCTTTTATGTGTTGTTTTTTTTATGCTTAGCTTGTGAACTTGGGTTTGGTTTTGGGCTCACCCATATATGGGTTTGAGGGTTTGATGAAATGGCAAGCAAGAATTTATCCTCTCTCTCTCTACTCTCTCTCTCTCTCTCTTTCTAAAACCCTTCGTAACTCTCTCCAAGCCGCTCGCCCGACCCCGACCCGCGTAACACCATGCCGCCGCTGCTTCCTGCGCCATTCCGCGCCCGCATACCGCGCTCGATCGGCCTCCTCCTTCCCCATCCGGCCTCCTCCTTCCCCGTGGAATCCCTTCCGGCATCATTGGATCTCGCAAGCACAACGCCAACCCTCTACGGGACTTCCCTCTTCTTCCCGGCCGAACTAGGTCACAGACGAAGGGCCGTATCACATTGATCGCTTCCAGGATGAGATTTTGGGTATCCAGGAGGTAGATAACTTTACTCTGTAGCTAGCTCTCACGTGTGGCTTGCAGGAAGGACTGTTTAAGATGGAGGTGGGCCGAGATCCCCCTATTTCCTTTGAAGATCTGATCGACCGTGCGGGGCGGTACATCGAAGCGGAGGCCACCAACCAGTGCTTTTGGCCTCATTGACAAGGTTGACGAAGGTGGAGGAGTTGAGGACCTCGGGAGGAGGTAGGAGGCAGGAAGAAGCCCGCAGGCAGGGCGGGAAGTTCAGGAAGCCAGGAGACATTCCAGAGCTCAGGGAACAAGAGAGGAGGTTCCAGGCCCCGATGAATAGACTTATAGACCCCCCTGGAGGTCAGCGGGAATGAGACCTCGTCCATTCATACCCGGTCAACGTCGTTCTCCTGAGCATCAGACTCGTTTTAACGCGCCTGAGAGGCTTCAAGAGATCAGGAGACCTAACAGGTATCCTCCTCGGGAGGCAATGACAATAGCTCGTCTCGGTCATCGTCAAGCGGTATGAGCTCAGCAGAGATGACAACAAAAGGGAAAACTGGGTCCCTATTGCGATTTCACCAGGTGGAGGGGCATGTCACAGTGACATGTGTTGGACATGTGTGTCACATCCCTTTGTTTGAGAATAACAAATCCCATATTGTATTTGATATTGCTTGTAGTGTGTTTATAGTGTGCAGGAACTATAGGTGCAATACTCCACAGGTATAAGGTAACTTGGAACAACCTTTTGAAAGGAGCAGCGCTACCGCCAGCGCTAGCGCTACCGCCAGCGCTACTGCCAGCGCTAACGCTACCGCCAGGCGTTAGTTTGAGCTCGTGCAGATCGCCACGCCGCCGACGGTTCCACAACCGCTCAACACGACCGCTACCGCCAGCGCTATCGCTACCGCAGGCGCTATCGCTAACGCCATGTGCTATCTCGAGTTCGTGCACAGAGCCACGCAGCCGACGGTTCCGTAACCGCTCAACACGAGCGCTACCGCCAGCGCTATCGCTACCGCAGGCGCTAGCGCTAAGTTCTATAAAACGATGTGTTCTCTCTCGTTTTGGGTGAGAACTCCAGAGAGGTTGCTTGTGCCACAACTCCAGTGTTGTTATGCTGCCGAAGATGGATCTCCCACAAAAAGCTTAAGGAGAAATTCTGGAGGAGGACTACGTCACGCTACATCCGAAGGACGATCGCTTCTACCTCGCTTATGCTACATCGATCCTTCATCCTCGACTCCAGAGATCTCATATAGGGAGTTTTATTATTGTTTTTCATTATTTCCATTCCATATTTTTTTGTAACCGTTTAGAGAATTCGCCTTGTGTTGGCGACTAGGTCTGGGTAGGACTTAGGGGGAAATTCGCCTTGTGTTGACGACTAGTTCTAGGTGATTAGATCTAGGGGGTGCTCGAGGCCATATCCGGGAAAGGATTGACTAGAGCGGCTTGAGGCCTTATCCGGGGAAGGATAGACTAAAACCAACCGGTTCGTGGGGATACGAGTCGATATAGAAAAGGAAAAATTATTTACATATGTACGCCTCCGATTTCTAGCGATATTGAAATCAATTTTTGTAAACACCTTTTCATATAATATAATCATGTCTCTATTTGTGTTTACTTGATTTCTCTCATTTGGCGTAATCTCTAAAATATTGGTTACAAAGATTTCAATTCAAATCACTTTGTCTAAATTGTTTATCTTAATCTATTTCATCATATAACAATTTAGCACTTGTTTCCAAATCCTAAACTTGCAAATTATGATATTTTCTTCCTTTAACTAAATTGTTATTTTGTGTTCTAATATTACTTTAAACAATTTAGTAATTTCTATAAAATTATAAAAAAAATTTTATTCCCTTATTCACCCCCCCTCTAAGGGCGCCGTAAGATCCAACAACATGCCCGAAGTTTTTGGAGATGAGGAGAGTTGCAGGAGGAGCAGGAAGAGCATATGGAGCGGAGCAGTAAGATCAGTAGTAAGAAACATCGGTCGGGGGGCGTTCTTGTCCCCCCTCTTACTCGGAAAAGATGCGATGAACGAGTCGACGTCGGGACTCGAGGAGGCATCAACTCCATCTATGGAGGAGTGGGTGTGGAGGCTTCCCGTAACGCGAACCTTCATAGTATTATGATGTTCATCACACTTCTACTCTTCCGATCTGTCCATGCATCGGTCATGATAGTGCAACCATTTAATTTGCAGGTTTGCGTGAATGCGCCCAACATCTCCTTCATCCTCTCTGCCTCCATTCGCAAAATTCTCTCTCAACTCATAAAAAGTAAGGATCTTCATCTAGGTCCGCATAACCCAATGACACGAGCCATCTGCTGGAAGGAGTCACATATGACATTAAACAGGATCCCGTTTTCATATGCCCATCTACCTATGTACATGGCAACATCATCCCTAGTTTTCTTTTTGTACTTGATCTCGATCGTACTCTGTTGGGAATCTTTTCCCTTGCTAGACTCCGCAGCTACATGAACAAATTGGTCTATTAGATCCTTGGAACCTGTGCTCCTACGTATAACAAACTCGTCTACTTCATCATCATGTACTCCAATTACCACCTCATTCAAGCTTTCTTGTAACTTTGCACTCTTAGCTCTCTTACACTCCAAGTTTGAATTTAGGGCCGACTCAGTCTTCACCTTAACGTCGGCTGGACCTTGAGGGCATGGCTTAATATTACCCTTCCACACAGCTAGGTGATATTTGAAATGTGTAATTCCACCATTCAGCGTCTGCTTACAGTTGTTGCATTTGATTCGGTTGGTGTCGTTTGCAACCAACTTCTCAACAAATGCCCAGAACGGATCTCAACCGGTTGGTACCATTGATACGGGAACCTCACTAGATCCAGCAGAAGCAGCCATTCTAGGGAATATGAAATGAAAGAAATATTAGTTATATTAATTGAAATAAATATTTTACATAGTTGCATCACCAGAAAAAATAACCAAAATTACTTGATTAGTTGAAGAAAATCAACATCAGAAAAGCCTCCATAACTTCATTAGATCGTTAAATCTTCAGTCATCTTTCAAATTATCCACACAATATTTTATTTATCCAACAACATTTTGCATCATCAGTAATATACTAGTATACAAAGTTATGATTATCATTCAAAGTAGAGAACCCAAGTATCAAAAGGAACAAAACATCCAATTATCATTCAAAGTATCCAACGAAGTATCCAACATTTTATTTATCAAAAAACACATAGCAGCAAGACAACTAGAAAATGAAGTTGGATATACATGCATCATCGATTGCAAAATGAAGTTGAAAAAATAACTAATAATATGGGTATTTCAAATCATTTGTTGATTAACTAAACCATAAACGGGCAAAGCAAGACAACCAACAAAGCAAGACAACCAACAAAGCAAGGCAACGAGCTAAGCAAAGCAACCAACAAAGCTACAACCACTATGCTACAACAAGGCAGCAGAGCAACAAGGCAGCAAAGCAACCACAACCAACAAGACACGAGAAAACGAGCAAAGCAAGACAACCACATCCAGCAAGGCAACGAGCAAAGCAAAGCAACCAACAAAACAAAGCTACAACCACCATGCTACAACAAGGCAACCAGCAAAGCACGAGATAACGAAGAATGCAGAGCGAGAGAATGAGAGGGAGAGGTAGGGAGAAGAATGCACCAGCCGAGAGAGTGAGAGCACCAACAGATAGAGTTGAGGGCCCGAGAGAGTGAGAGCACCAACGAGGAAATCGAGAGCACCAAAGAGAACATCCAGAGTGAGAGCACCAACCGAGGGAATCAAGAGCACCAGAGAGAGTGAGAGCACCAACGAGGAAATCGAGAGCACCAGGGAGAACAACCAGAATGAGAGCACCAGCCGAGGGAATTAAGAGCACCAGAGAGAACACCAGCGAGCGCAAGAGAGTCGAGGGAGAGCACCAACAGAGAGCGCGAGGGGGAGCTAGGGCAGGAGAACGATGAGAGCCGTCGTAATGAAATGAACCGACGCGGGGAGGGGGGACAGTTAAAACACGGGATCGATTATAAAAGAAAAATAAAATAAAAAACTAAACCAATAAAACGCCTGATATGCGGCGTATTGGGCCGATATATCGGTTATAATAGATATATCGGCCCGTTTTTTTTCAAACGATACATCTAAAAAAAAAAACCCGGTAACATGTCGTTCTAAGTCCAAAACCTTTATGTCGGCTAACATGTCGGACATGTCGACCGATATCTACAACATTGATTGCAGGAGTGGAGCAGAATCCCGACAAAGTGAAAGCTATCATTGGAGATGACCTTTCCTAGGGTTACTAAAGAGGTGCAGCGATTGACTGGGATGCTTGCCGGTTTGAGTAGGTTCTTGTCAAAAGCTGGGGAGAAGTGTTCCCCTTTCTTCAGAACACTTTTCAACAATCAAAAGTTTGAGTGGACCGCCGAATGCGAGTCAGCCTTCCAGAACCTTAAGCAACAACTAATGCAAGCTCCTCTGCTTCAAGGACCTCTGGAAGGAGAAGATCTCTTCCTCTACCTAGGAGTTGGAACTGAGGCGGTTGGGAAGAAGGGAAGCACCAATTTCCTATCTACTACGTCAACAGAGTTCTTCGGAAAGCCGAGCTACACTATCCGATCTTGGAGAAGCTAGCTTATGCTTTGATAATTTCGGCAAGGAGTTTGAGGCCGTACTTTCAGGCTCATACCATCAGAGTGGTGACTGATCACTCTTTGAGAAGTATCTTAGAGAAGGTGGAGCATTCGGGTCGGCTCGCTAAGTAGTCAATAGAACTTAGTGTGTTCAACATAGCCTACGTTCCTCGAATGGCAATCAAGGCACATGCATTTGCAGATTTCCTAGCAGATTCTCCTCGGAAGGAGCTACCGAGGAGAAGTCGGATGAGCATTTTCCGTGGCAGATGTTCGTTGATGGAGCTTCGGGCAAGGATTCCCTTAGAGTGAGGATCTTCTTGGTGAGTCCGCATGGGATGATGATCGAACAAGCTGTGGAGATCCTCTTCCCGGTCACCAATAATCAAGCTGGGTACGAAGCCGTCATTGCTGGCCTCCACTTGGCAAAGGAGTTGAGAGTTCAGGATATCCGAGCTCACACAGATTCATTGGTGATCGCATCCCAGATCTGTCGAGAGTTTGAGGCAAGAGTACCCATTTTGCAGCAGTATCTCTTAAAGGTTAAAAGGGGTTGATTGACATCTTCCGATCCTACTACGTACATGTGCCGAGGGAGAAGAATGGTGCGGCTGATCAGTTGGCCAAGTACGGTCCTAGTGCAGGAGTCACCTTGGCCGTGTTATTTCACCCGTCCATCGAAGAAGTGGAGTTGATGAACATGGAGTAGCATCCATGTTGGATGGATCCATTTGTTACTTATCTCACTACATGAGTGTCCTGCAGTTGTGGAGGATAAGAGGTGCTTCCGGTATAAGTTAGCCTACTACCTGCTTCATGAAGGAAGCTTGTACCGGAAGACTATTTTTGGGCCCTTAGCTCGGTGCATCTCTGAGGCTGAGGTTCCTCGAGTTTTGGAAGAGATAACTCTGGCGAGTGCGTCAGTCACACGGGGAGCCGTACGCTGGAGAAGACGATCTTAATGCAGGGCTACTTTTGACCGACAATCCGGAAGGTTGCAGAAAGCTTCACTCGGAGATGCCAGAAGGGTCAGCTCTATGCTCCGTTGCAGTTGTTACCAGCTCTGCAGCTGAGAACTATTACCTCTCCATGACCGTTCGCCATTTGGGGAATGGACCTGCCGGTGCCTTTACTTCAAGCTAGCGTCCATCGAAGAAATATCTTGGCGATGATCAATTACTTCTCCAAGTGGATAGAAGCGAAGGCGTTGACAACGACGACATCCCAGGTAGTGAGGAATTTTATTTGAGGAGATATTGTCCGCAGGTTTGGGATACCTCAGGCCATCGTCATGGACGACTCAGTTCGCTAGCCTGGAGTTGGAGGAGTTCTGCAGGCAGATAGAGGTTGACCTTCACTTCACTTCAGTTCATCATCCTCGAAGCGAAGTTCTCAACCTCTTGAAAAAGAAAGTTGAAAATGTCAGAGACAATTGGGTGGATCAGCTCCCTTCAGTTCTGTGGGTGATAAGGACCACTCCTAATTCGTCCACGAGAGAGACTCCTTACAAGTTGTCCCACAGATCGGAAGCTCTCATTCCGGTCGAGTTCGAGGTCAGCAGTCCTAGGGTGGCTGCAACTGAAGATGGAAGCGAGGGGTGGCGGCTCGAGAATGAAGAAGCTCTGAAGATCTCTTTGGACTCTGTCGAAGAGCTCCAAGATCTCTCCATGGCAAGACACGAGAAGATCAAGAGAAGAATAACAAAGTACTTTGACAAACACATCAGGATCAAACAGTTCCAGGAGGGCGACTTGGTGGTAAAGAAAGCTGATGCCTCCGCCAGATTAACAACCATCAGGAAACTCAACCCAAATTGGGAAGGATTCATGATCGGTTCCATATGATGGGGAAATAAATGAGTGAAGCCCTTCCTACAAGCAAACACACATGAGATCCGACGACTTTTAAACTTGCTATAAATTTTCTTTAAAAATAAATTACAAGCGATAACCACAATAGTTAAAGCATTCAAGAAAGGGGATAAGAGAGATAGTACAAACACGAGAGTGCATAAATCCAATGACTAGTTGAATGAGCAAATACAAAGACTAAAATGACTGAAACAAGACTTATAAACTACCATCTCTTCAAGTAGAGAACAAACATGAGACCCAACGATAAAGAAATAACAAGCACACCTTGAACTCGCGAAATACTGAGAGGGGAAGGCTGGAGATGTCTTCGGAGGGCTGCGGAGTAGCCACAATCGCGGACCGGGACTGATTTCTGCAAGGAATTGGAGAAGTTGGCTGTTCTGGAAGGCTGGACAGCAATCTGGAGGGTGGCCGGAAGCAGAGAAGCCGCTGCCTGGGATGGGGGCTGCTGCTGTTTGAGGGGGCCGGGACCTGGACCGCTGCGGTTTGAGGGGCCAAGGATGTGGAACTGCTGCCTGGGAGTTCCTACAGCAGAATCGGGCTGGTAGGGGTGAAATGGGGGCTGCTGGGTAATGGCAGAGATGGGGGGGTGATGAATTCTAGTGGCTCCACGTGAGTGAAACAGGGAGGTAAAAGGGAAGGTCGACTGTTTGGGGACAGTGGGGAAAAGTGGGACTTATTTTTTGGAGAAGTTTTGGGTGGCTCCACGTGAAATTGAGGGGAAGTGGGTTGGAAGTTTTGGGTGGCTCCACGTGAAATAGAGGGGAAGTGGGTTGGAGTTTAGGGAGGTGGAAAAGTAGGCTGGCTGTGAGGGAAATGTGGAGGAAGTGGTGGCTTAATTTTAGGAATATTATCTTAAGTTTTAGGAGAGTGGGGGTGGAGGGTTAGTGGGTGGTTAGTGGGGTAGTTATGGGTGGTTAATGAGTGGTGGGGGGCTGTTCCGAGGGTGGCCGGAGGTGGTGGTGGTGGCCGAAGGAGTTTTCCGGCGATCGCCGGAAAATTGCAAAAAGATGGGAAATGAAGGGAAAGTAGTGGAGGATCACCGGATATGTCCGGATACGTTTTCGGGTGACCGTCGGAGATGGAAATTGGGGAATAGGGGGCTGTTTTTTTGTGGGGCTGTTTTGTGGGGAATGAAAGTGGCGGCGGCCTGCTATGTAATTGGAGGAGGAGGGTGTGGCCTGCTTCTCTTGGTGGAGGGACTTTGGCCGGCAGCAAGGGGTGGAGGATGGTAAGGTGGTGGGGATTTCAAGGCTTCGCACCCGGAACTCGGCTTCTGCACCGAGATGACCAAAGGATAGCTTCTATGCTCCAATCCTCCAATACCCCTAAATGAGAGCCCTCACCCTCTATTTATAGACTCTAGAGGGCAACATACGGTTATGATTGGTCGATCCTCCCGACTCAAAAAATACATAAAAATATAACTCAAAATAAAAAATGACAAGAACAAATAATACTGTTGAAGTCAGGAAAATCCCTACTCCAAATGTCGAACCTAAGTGCAGTCTGAGGCTACTGATCCTGTGATCCGGCTCCTCGGATCTGAAGGCAAGAGCAAAGAATAGAGAAACAACTACAGATACACCCTAGGTGCTTCAGCAAGGAGGTTCCACCACGTACCCGGAAGTTATGAAAAACTTCCCCTCCGCAACCAAAAGACTGAGCGAGGTACGAGGAAAGCACTACTTGGAGAGTTGTAGACTAGCAGGGGGTTCAAGATTTCATTTTGCCATTCCTGGTACCCATGTGGTCCTATTTATAGACAAATCCAAGGGGGGGTATGTAGGCGAAAATACCTAGCCCCGACGAGGTTGCCTCTATCGATCTGGAGATTATAGAAGGACTCGCCCACCATACTGGCGAGATGTCGCTGTGATGGCGGCGACATCCCCCGACATGTAGATGAAGATGGAGCCGGCACATTGGATGAAGATCTTGCGGCTTCGCCATCGAAATACTTGCGGCGTCGCGGCGCAAGAACACACTACTATCATCATCATCGCCGCAAGAAAACGCTACCACCGTTGGGCACATTTGATGAAGATCTTGCGGCCTCGCCATCGAAATACTTACGGCATCGCGGCGCAAGAACGCACTACTTTCAACGTCATCGCCGCCGCAACATCACATTTCAAGATTATGATGGTCGATGCCGCGACGACAAATATGGTGCACGCCATCGCCGCCCCTTTTGAAAAACGCCATCGCCGCAAGGAATATTAAGTTATAATTATTCAATTATAATTATTAAATATCATTATCATGTTTATTTTTATTTTGGTCTGTATTTAGATAAATAATAATTATAATTATTCTATTATAATTATTAAATATCATTATCATGTTTATTTATATTTTGGTCTGCATTTAGTGAGGTTTATTTTGTTTAATTAGGGATTATATATTTCCTTATTTTCGTTATTTGATTTGGGCTGCATGTAGTCATAATTTATTCTGAATTCATGATGTACTATTTTGAGCCATCTAATTTTAGAAATATATCGTGGAGAAGATTGAGTGATGTAGCCTATAACTATGCCATATATTGTAATGAGATGATGATTGAATGAAAAAAAAAGAATTTTGCAAATCCTAAAGGATTCTTCTCCCTCTTACGTTACTTTCTTAGTCTCTCTCTCTCTCTAGCTGCCCCTCTCTCTTCTTTCTCCCTCTCACGTACAACTCTCTTTCCCCTCTCTTGGCCGCCCATCTCTTTTCTCCCACTTGAAGATCTCTTGCAAGGTACTTGGAATTTGTCGCGGTGGATTGCGGAACCGGCGTGAAACGAAGAAGGCGGGCGTGCTACTCATCGTTGACTCATCTCCGGTGGACTCGTGGAAAGAGCGCTCGATATTTTTGGATCCAAAAATAACTCGGATCTACGATTCCGAGCGGGGTAACGAAACTTCTACCCGTGTGTGATTTCATTTCTAGATAGATCTTGTGGTGGAGGAATCTTGGGGTTGAAGTTGATAGCATAAAAAAAACTTGTGGTTTCCTCAATTTGATTTTTGTGACTATCTTAATAAGTTTATCTTAGTTCGCGAGGCTTGGCGAACCTCCTTTTTCTTGTTGGGGGAGAGCTACCATTTTTTAGTCGTAATTTTTGGGTGGATCTCTTTTGGTATAACACGCGCTTGGTCGGACCCGATACCGGGCCTTTTGAGCCGGAAAGAATATTGGCTCATAACCCTTATTCGATCTCGAACGGTGTGGCTACCCGTACGCTAGCGTTAATTTGAATAAACTGAAATATTCTTGTGTCTGCATTCGCTATTGACCGCGTAGAAAATTGGATCCGGGAAGGCGTTATAATAAAAAATAACATTATAATTTGAATCGAATTAGCCGACCTACATCAATTTGGTATCAGAGCTAGGTTCGTGTCGATTTCTTAATTGGCACCTTCCTAAAATTTCTCTTAAATCGACGGCACGCTCATTCGTCACACAAATTCGTGATAAAAATTTAAAAAAAAAAATTTCGTCGGTCTGCGAATAGCGGCTTAAAATTTTCATTTTTCAGCGAAAAATAAAAAAAAAATTCTGGAAAAGCTCCATATTTTTTTTTCAGCAAGCAAAACAAAAAAATATTTTAATTATCCTAAATATTAAGCGCGAACAAAATTATCTTTCATAAAATTTTGGTCGGCTCAAAATTCCGCTCTGTAAATAGCGGCATAAAATCCTAATTTTTCTGCGAAAAAAATTCCAAAACAAATTTCTGGAAATTCTACATATTTTTTCGTAAGGAAATTTTTTTTTTCTTACCCTAGTAATTAGGTTGGAATAAATTAATATTTTATAAAATTTTCTAGTTAGAACGTTTGAGCACTTAGACTTGTATTGCCACTCACCTCACTACGAGTATGACCTCTGACGTGTATGTTTCTCTTAGACAAAGGAATCGTTCAGTTGCAGAATACATGGGCCTTTTTGAGGACATGATGGTTAGGTGCGATATTATGGAGATGCCTGAGATCACCCTCTCACGGTTTCGTAGGGGGCTCAATCCCGACATTCAAGGTAAACTCCTCCGCTACTGTCACACTGACCTAGACACCTGCTATAACGTCGCGTTGGAAATTGAGAAGCATCTAGCTCACAAGTCTAAGACTCGTTCGTTTGAGAAGGGAAATGCCATCTTAGGACCTTCCCCCTCTTTATCCCTGAGAGATAAGGACACGTTCCGGTCCGCTGACTCAAACTCGGTAGCCATCACAGTTAGGGATGCCATGAACCCGCGCGGTGAGAGCATTCTGGTCTGTGAGGGTCTTCCCACAAATGTTATACATGATGCGGGGGGCATGTCTGACCTCCATACTGTCGAGTGCCCTGCTCCGTCAGCGACCTCAGTCTTAGTAAAGTCTCCTCCAAAATGTTCTGATCTAGTTGTTGACTTTTCTGAAAATTCTGAGTTAGTGTTGTTGATTGCGCCGACCGCTGACGGTGATGTCATTATTCAGGAAGATCATAACGATGATGAGGAGGTAGGTTACTCTAGTGATATGGATGAGGATCTTCTCTCTGATCTAGTTTTAAAATTGTCTGTTGATTCTGATTCGGACGACGCTCCTAGTGCATTGGAAGATTTGGCTAGCGAGGGAAAGACACTTTTGGAAGACTTAGATGATGCAAACCCGGAGGAACTTGTTTTGAGGTTGCCGCCGTTAAAGAAAAATCAATCCAATTTAATTTCTCTACCGGGCCCGATTTATTCGATTTCACTGACCTTCCCTCCTGAACCGTTGATACCATTGGCGGATTATAATATTGGACACGAACTGGTTATGACTAGTCCGAAGTATTGTGAGAATCTGATGGCCGCTTGCCATGTGTTGCTTGGACGTTCATGGTTTTATGATCTTAATATGACAATTGTTGAAAAAACTATTATTTATGCGTTAAACTTTCATGGCAAGCAAATCGTTTTGAATACCGCGCTAAGTTTGTTTGAGTGTAAGGAGTGTGTTCGTGACTCTTTTCGTGGTGATTTTAATAAGACTATTATGTTAGTGGAGAACACGTTTTCTAGGTCACGTTTGCACGCTCTCACTTACAAAATAATTAAAGACTATCTCACATGTCCACACGTTTCTAACGAACCACCAAATCGATTTACCAGTCCAGCGCCGAATGAAATCGTGCACGTATATAAGACACCGGTGCCACTTGATTTGATTCCGTTACCTCCATCATTTAAGTCAAGTCAATTAGCCGAAGACTTTGCCTTTCATGTTCATATTTTACCTATGCACATTAATGAATCGTTAGCCACGCAATATTCATCTTATCAACTTAATGCTAACATACATAGAAGGGCATCTCGCTTTGAAATTGGTGATTTGGACGTGATGCCTCTCATCCCTGAACGGTGCCTTCGGGCTCTTTAGAGAAATTAGCGAGTCGGAGAGCTCGACCCTCTCGAATTTTAAAAATATTAGGAGAAAACATTTATCATTTGAAGTTACCTACTGATTGGGGTATATCCCCTATTTTTCATGTTTCTTATTTAACACCATATGTTTCTCCACCACTTGAAATGTCTGCCTCTCCGTTTATCATTTCCACTAAATATTCTAACGGGTTGGGGGGGTGAGTTTATTACTGGAACGCTCTTTCCTTCGGGTTCCATTGGAGGTATGTTGTCTTTTGATGTTGTAGCTTCTCCAAGGGCCCCCAAGACTGACTTTTTGCTTGACAGGAATCTACAGGTTGAGGTGATTCCACCCGCACATGGTGACATTCGTGGCTTCTGGACTCGGTGGCATGATCATCCCACCTCGGGTGACTCTTGGGTACTTGAATCGGAGGTGGCACTTGTGGATGACTTTCTACGCCCACACATTCAAGTCAACTCATCGGTGATGAGTTATTTCGAGCGGGGGAGGATTGATGACGGCGACATCCCCCGACATGTAGATGAAGATGGAGTCGGCACATTGGATGAAGATCTCGCGGCTTCGCCATCGAAATACTTACGGCGTCGTGGCGCAAGAACACACTACTATCATCATCATCGCCGCAAGAAAATGCTACCACCGTTGGGCACATTTGATGAAGATCATGCGGGCTCGCCATCGAAATACTTACGGCGTCGCGGCGCAAGAACACACTACTTTCAACGTCATCGCCGCCGCAACATCACATTTCAAGTTTATGATGGTCGATGCCGCAACGACAAGTATGGTGCACGCCATCGCCGCCCCTTTTGAAAAACGCCATCGCCGCAAGGAATATTAAGTTATAATTATTCAATTATAATTATTAAATATCATTATCATGTTTATTTTTATTTTGGTCTGTATTTAGATAAATAATAATTATAATTATTCTATTATAAATATTAAATATCATTACCATGTTTATTTATATTTTGGTCTGCATTTAGTGAGGTTTATTTTGTTTAATTAGGGATTATATATTTCCTTATTTTCGTTATTTGATTTGGGCTGCATTTAGCCATAATTTATTCTGCATTCATGATGGACTATTTTTGAGCCATCTAATTTTAGAATTATATCTTGGAGAAGATTGAGTGATGTAGCCTATAAATAGGCCATATATTGTAATGAGCTGATGATTGAATGAAAAAAAAGAATTTTGCAAATCCCAAAGGATTCTTCTCCCTCTCACGTTACTTTCTTAGGCTCTCTCTCTCTAGCTGCCCCTCTCTCTTCTTTCTCCCTCTCACGTACAACTCTCTTTCCCCTCTCTTGGCCGCCCATCTCTTTTATCCCACTTGAAGATCTCTTGCAGGTACTTGGAATTTGTCGCGGTGGATTGCGGAACCGGCGTGAAACGAAGAAGGCGGACGTGCTACTCATCGTTGACTCATCTCCGGTGGACTCGTGGAAAGAGCGCTCAATATTTTTGGATCCAAAAATAACTCGGATCTACGATTCCGAGCGGGGTAACGAAACTTCTACCCGTGTGTGATTTCATTTCTAGATAGATCTTGTGGTGGAGGAATCTTGGGGTTGAAGTTGATAGCATAAAAAAAACTTGTGGTTTCCTCAATTTGATTTTTGTGACTATCTTAATAAGTTTATCTTAGTTCGCGAGGCTTGACGAACCTCCTTTTTCTTGTTGGGGGAGAGCTACCATTTTTGAGTCGTAATTTTTGGGTGGATCTCTTTTGGTATAACACGCGCTTGGTCGGACCTGATACCGGGCCTTTTGAGCCGGAAAGAATATTGGCTCATAGCCCTTATTCGATCCCGAACGGTGTGGCTACCCGTACGTTAGCGTTAATTTGAATAAACTGAAATATTCTTGTGGCTGTATTCGCTATTGACTGCGTAGAAAATTGGATCCGGGACGGCGTTATAATAAAAAATAACATTTTAATTTGAATCGAATTAGCCGGCCTACATCACGCTGATGTCGCACACCTGGCGAGTAACTGTGATACTCGCACTTGGTCTTCAAATGCTCCTGTTGGTTGATCTTGCCTTGATATTTGACTTGGACTTCTGCCTACGTGGCAAGAATGAGCCCAATCTCGACGAATACGGGTTGTACACAATCTCCACTCTTTGCGAGATCTAAGAGAGTTCGAAAAGAATCATCCAACCCTTATTCGGCGAGTTGTTTTGGCGAGTTGTTTTGGCGAGTATCTGGTCTACTCGGTACTTTCCTGAGGGCCCGCCCTGTCGTCTAAAAATAAGGGGGGAGGTGTTCTTTTATAGGGTGCCTTTTTGAACTTGAGTGAGATGCCTGTCACATTGGAAGAACTCGCGGTTAACATTGACAAACTCAGGGACTTGTTGAAGCCAAGCTCAAAGAAACATCGCCGTCCTGATGACGATACCCGCGAACCTAAGAAGAAGAAGAAAGTCGCGAAGGAGCGGGTGGAAAAGCCCTCTTCTGCCAACAATCCTCCTCGAAAAGCTGACGAAGCCCAAGCTCCCGCGGTCACTCAAAAGATGCTAAATCAGATGGGCCTAGGCGAGGATACTAAGAAGCTCGCTCCGGAGGCTTCTCGCCCTTCCACGCAGCAGGGTGAGCCTGCCGAGATCCGAATGAGCCTAGACTCAAGTTGAACCGGATCTCTCCTTGTGAGGTTAGGAATTCTTTCTCGCGCCTTAACATGTTGCCAATTTTATCATACTCCCTCTAACATTATTTTGTCTTCACAGTGTCGCGGACTGCAGAATCCCCGAGCGAGCCTCTGGATGTCCCTCCACTGCGATCTGTCCTGTCGGTGACTTTCGTGCCTCAACCGAGTTCCAAGACTGGTCGCTTTGTGCGAATCAATTTGGGCAGCGAGAAAGTTTATCCTGGGGAGGGTCCTCCTCCTTGAAAGCTTCTGACGCACCGACCCCTTCTGTGAGCAGCAAGGAATTTCCTCCGGCGAGTAACACACCTCAGCCATAAGCGAGTATCCTTCCTCCGCCGCCTCCTTTGCCGCTGAGATCTTCTGCTCTTTCTGATGCTCGCCCCTCTACGGTTGCTACTCCTGGCGTGCCTCTTCCAGGATCATCGCACGTCAGGGGGAATGGTAGATCGTATTTGTTCGGACCTCCTTCCCGTGGTGGTGCGTGAGGACCAGATACCCGTGGGAAGGCTCCCGTTGGCCCTTCTACTGATGATCCTTCCCGACGGCCTGGGTCCTCGTGGCAGCAATCATCTTCGTCGGATGGGGTCATCGCGGAGGCCAGTCGTCGGGTCGGCGAGGTTCAACTCATTGCAACCCTTTTACTCGACGGTCTCCGCTACCTCGACGCGAATCTCCTCGCCGAGATCGCACTCCTCCTCGGCACGACGCAAGGCCTCAGACCCCGCGCTCAGGTAGTTTCTCGCTTCTGGAAATAATCGTCCCCATTTAGCCTGGATTCCCGCTAATTAAACGAGTTCTCTGGCAGGTCGGGCTCCTAGTCCGGGAGGTGCACTAATCGATTCCATCAGTCTTCCACTGCGCGAGTATCAAGAGAAAGTCATGCTCGCCTACCTTGACCTCGAGACTAAGTTTGATCAGCTGATGATATGTGAGCCAAATCGCCGAATTTTTTTGTTGGAGGTGCAAGTTGCCAAGACGGAGGACTTTGAAAGTCGGCTGATCGGCGCGGAGTCGAGGTTCTACGCTATCAACGATCTGGAATGCCGCGCCGTTATGCTGGAACATCGACATGATCTCCAGCCCGACGAACACCGCGGGATGAGGGCGAGCATGGGCTCCGTGGGCACTCTAGCGAGGATGGAGGACCACATCCGTCAAGGCGAGGAGCACATGGCTAAGGCGAACGAGCATTTCCGCCATGCGCAAGATCTGGGATGTATTGGGCGACATGCTCAAACCTCGGATAGGTGCGGGAATCTCCACATGCCCTAGGCTACTTTCCTTTATTTTTTGCTTCCATATGTCTTCTTAGTGGTTCTATGTGATTTGTGAACTTTATTTGATTATGCCTAAGATTTACTGCGAGTATGCCTTTTTTACGCCTCCATAACAATGCTGCGAGTATGCTTTTTTTAGTTGATGCTATATTCTGCGAGTTTCCTCCTTGATGTTGTGCTGGTTCACGCGATTTTGTCTGGCCAAGAAATTAGAGGACTTATGTTGGTGAGATCTTAGCCGCGACATTCGTTATGCGACATACCAGACTCCTTGATGAGCAACTATCTCTATCCCCCTCCCCTCCCCTCTGTTTATAAATAGAGGAGGGAGGGGGGGGGGGGTCCGAAATAAATGCGTTTTTCGCGATCTACTTTCCTTTAACGGGTTTCTATTTGTAACTTCGCGACGTGCTCTACAACTAGTGTACTCGAAGGCGCCTGCTGAGGATGCCGCTTATCGTCGCCTGCACTACGCGGAGATCTTCTCTCAGGCGACATTCAAGAAGCCTATCAAGGTCCAGGATGACTTGGCAGATTTTAAAACTCGATTTCTTTCAGAAGGCTACTCGACGAGATTGCCTCGCGAGGATGAGCACATTAACACCATCTTCGCGGACTGGCTCGCATTCCCGATTAAGCACTTTGAAGTCGACCTGCGACTTTCGCTCTGGCCCGAGTATTGCCAGATCTTGCGTTTTTATGGCCTAGTCCCGACCCAGATCAACCCGAATGCTTGCGGTAAACAATAAATGAGCCATCTTCGAAAACCGATCTACCACTATGAAAATAGAATCGTGCTTCCTAAGAGTGCGAGGAAGACCAAATACAAAATCCTTACTAATGTCGACCCATGGTTGATGTGGGACTGGAAGAGGAGTATAGAGTCCAGCATTTTGTTTTGAACACTTCGCAGTCTGACATGTGCCGCAGTGTCGCACATCACGTGCCACATACCTTTTCATAGCGGGCCAATAAAACCGATCCTCAACTAAAGCAACGGCCTTATCTCTGCCAAAATGGCCAGCTGCACCGTCAGCGTGCATTTCCCAAATCTAGAAGTCCCTTAAGGACGTCCTGGGCATGCAGAGACGAGATCCGCGCTACAAGTATCCCTCTACAATATCAAACACATCAGTGGGCTCGGGAGGATCCCTCAAAAATCCCAAATAGATATTGCCATAGTCAGGGCAGGTGGGGTAGTCACTAGATAAACGATCAAAACTAGTCGCGCTAGCGCTAAGTGTGCGGAGTAGGGCGATACGTCGACTAAGAGCGTCGACAGGTTTGTTCTGAACACCCGCGCGGTGTTTTAGAACATAATGAAAGTCCTGCAAATATTCAACTCACTTGGCATGCCTATGCCCCAATTTCTGCTATGAGTCAAGATAACACAGAGCCTGGTGATCGGAATATAGAACAAACTCCCGTGGGAGGAGATAGTGTCTCCAATAATGAAGTGACTGCACCCCTACATAAAACTCTCGATCATAATTTGAGTACTTCTGCCGGGCCTTATTCGGCTTCTCACTAAAGTAAGAAACTTGATGACCCTCCTGACTTAGTACTCCGCCAATCCCAACGCCAGATGCGTCGCGTGCGACCTCAAATACCTTAAAGAAATCGGGCAATCTCATAAGAGGTGCTGTCGTCAATTTTTTCTTGATTTCAGTAAAAGCTCGAGTGGCGGCCGCCGTCCACTGAAAATCTCCCTTTCGAAGGTGATGGGTCCGATTTATATAGGGTTTTTCTGACTCATCTCGGCTTGTTTTCACGCATTTGCACTTCACTTTCTGCACATTATTGCTTATATTGCATTGATACTCCGGATTACACGAAGTGCACCTTTTAGGCCTGTTGCGGTGTGCAATTGCATGCTTTGTTGTTGGGGGCAAGCAGAATGTGCTCCCCATTCTTTTTATGCGTTTATGCTTGAGCTGGAGGGGTATTCCCAGCTGGGTTGTGGCTGATGCAGGTGGACGGTTCATCCATTTTTTACCCAGAATTCATGTCTACGTATATCGCACGGTCGTGCGTTATCCTTGACGCACGGTCGAATGCGATCGTTCGTTCTCTTCTATGGTGAAAACGATGTTCTGTCGTTGAACGTGCGTCTCTACGCACGGGCAGTGCCCGTGCGTGAAGGAATCGCACGATCGATCTGTTTAGCCTTGCCTTTTGGCTTTTCTGAATTTACCCGTGCGTTTTTGCGCACTCACGGTTTCGACCGTGCATGAGTAAAACGCACGAGCGATCTGGGTCGCCTTCCTTCGTCTAGTTACGATTAATATCGCACGGTTCACGCACGGTCGTGCGTTCGACCGTGCGTGACCAAATTTCTGATTATTTTGTATAAAAGCTGCAACTCTTGCCCTATTCCGGATCGACCTTCTCTCCCGCGTCCAAGAGGTCCAGTTTCGCCCATTTCGCCGCTCCATCACCGCCCACCTTCGGGAGGAGCTCCGGCCGCCATTCTCTTGCAAACCTCAAGCCGGAGCATCCTCTAGGCACCTCCATTGTTCGTGCACCTCCAAAGCTCCATTGTGAGGGATTCAGTGCTGCACTTGTAAAGTTCTCCGGTGAGATCGTGGCCAAAGAAGATTGACGGAGAAGACGGGTATAATAGAAGAAGGCGACAGCTCTTCCGGACCCCGGACGGCAGTTGGAGCCCGAGCTCGGACAAGGATTGACAACCCTAGATTCCGGCCGTGAACCTCCGATGAGTCTCCGTGCTTTGGTTGTAATCTAAACCTCCTTTACATTGTAGTGTGTTATTCCTTAATTATTTGGGTGTATGAACAATGATTGCTAAACCTTGTTTTGTCATTTAATATTTCATGTCTATGTGAAATCGTTATGTGTGGTTTATGCAAGTGAGGAGCGCCCCATTCCATCCTCCATCCCGCCGTCATGTTCGTGTGCCGCACTAGCAATTGCTAGTGGCGTGCTTGTCGACGAGGTGCTTGCGACCCTCATTCCGCCTGCCTATTCGCCCATCCGCCTAGTGAAGCGTGGCATAACGGCCCGTGTAATCCATTCGCTTAACGAAGCAGCGCGCTCAAGGCCTGCACAGTTCGATTCCGCTTGCCTACTCGTCCATCCGCCCATGCGAAGCAGCGCGCTCAAGGCCTGCCTAGTCTCCATTCCGCCAAGCGAAGCATTGCATAGCGGCATTGCATAGGAGTAGTTATAGTTATTTTACTTTATTTTCCACAAACCAAAACCCCCCGTTTTCCGCAATCCATCCGCTCGAAAGGACTTCAATCTCAAGTCCTTCCTCGATAGTTAACTCCACCTTACTGTGTTCCTTTGAGATTCGATACTTGGGGATCACTCCCACATTTTATATTACTTGAACGATCGGTACACTGCCGTTTCGTGCCGCAGTCTTGCTACCGCCTATAGCGGTGTGCGAGATTCGCGCATCAAGTTTTTGGCGCCGTTGCCGGGGAACACAGACGTGTGAGTTTTCTTGAGAGGGAGAGCCGAGAGATAGTAGTTCTTCCAGTGTGTATAGCCGCTTTGTTATTTTTGTTTGCTTTTTAATTATATATTGTTTGTTATTATTTCTTCCTCTTCTGTTTTTAAGTTTTAGGCAAGTTTAATCCAAGTAGTTTTATCAGTTTGTGTAAATTTTCTTGCAAAGAATTTCAATTTCGTTTTATCTGCTTTAATTATTGAAAATGTCTTCATGGGATATTTCTCTTATCACTTACGACAAGATGGTCTATTATATAGACCAAATGAAGGAGTTAAATGATAGGCAGTGTAAGAACTTTGTTTGCTTGATGTGTCGAGAAGAGGGTCATGAATTGAAGGACTGTCCTAGCTTTTCAATCCTGACCGCCGCTCTTCCACTCATGACAACATCGTCCCTATCACACATTCTTTACCCATGGAGGCAATCGTGCCCTCTATCCCCGAGTTTATCTCGTGCATGGACTCCTCACTCCCTGTGTATGGCTTCACTCCTAGTGATGATGATCACTCATCGGTTGGCCAACAAGGAGAGGAATGGGAGCTCCTAGATGCTCCTGAGTGGGATGTGGAAAGTATTCTTTCCATCGGGGAGGCATTAGCAGATCTTTTTGCGGAGGAACCAAATCTTTTTGTTCCTCCAGTTTCTTTGCAAGATTTTTCTACACACATTCTTTATGATCCTATCGAAGTGAAGGAGTGGGGTGATGCTTCTGACTCGGAGGATGCTCCAAAGTGGGATGAGGAGTTTGTTTTCCCCGAAGGGGAGAATGAATACTTTGAACACGATGGTGCACCTCGGTGGGATGAGGAGGATACTCTCTCTGATGAGGAGGTTTGCACTTCCTCATGGGACGAGGAGGTCCAACTCACCACCGAGGCCCTTGAGTTCTTGGGTTCCCCTCGCTATGATACTTACGATGATGATAACGATCTATCCTTGGATCCTGCTGGGAGTGAGACCGGGACCACTCCCCCGATTGATTTTTATTTATGTTCTTCCTCTTCTTTATTCCTTGACCCCTCTTCTTCATCTGAGCCTGTGTGGGTTGAGTCTTCACAGGTACTTCAGGAGGACTTGGAGCATTTTGCTCAAGTCAATGATGATTGTATCCTCTCTTGTGAGGAGGTTGATCCCTCCTCCATAGAGGAAGCCTCATTCATTGCCTTCTCCTCCTGCCGCCTCCCTGAAGATGACACCTTGCTGGGCAAGGATTATTTTGGTGAGATGAGTGAGGACTCCTCTTCTTACTTTCTACTTCCCCTACTTGTGAAGAGCAGGTATTTTTATTTAGGTAGGGGAGTAACTGTTCTGTCGCCGTATCGGTACCCGCTACCGACACACATATTAGAACAGTTACCTGTTCATTTCTTTTTTCATACGCCCATCAGCTAGAACTGTTTTGTTTTTGAATAAGTCGTGCTGGGATGACAATAACCCCAGTAGTTATCTTACCTTTTCCTGCATCTTTATTTTCATCTAGTTTAGTTTAGTTAGTTGTATTTCATTTTACTTTGTACATTCTCTTTTGTTTTTGCGGAGCTCACCCCTGCAGGTCATTCTTCTGGCGGATGCTGCAACTTTTTCTTGGTTTACACGCCAATCTTCTGGTATGCTCACTTCTGAGCATAGGGTACTCTCTTTCCCTAGACTTCATTTTGAATTTCATGGTTCTATCTTGTGTTGGATTGTTTAGTTTAAGTCTGGGGGAGAGATATTTATTGTACCCACTGCACGTGCACATCTCAGTGCATGCTAGAAGTATTTTATTTCAGTTATTTTATTTGTTCATCTTCATCGCACACCACTACACCCACTTAAGCGCGCACTCACTTGTGTGTGTGTTTCCGTTCGCGCTTATCTTGATTTGGAATGTGAAATAGGATGTTAGCTTAGGAATTGCAAATCGGAGTGCGATGTTGACTCTTGTAGTGCTCTAGTCGCATCCGCATGCTATAGTAGAAATTTGAGTAAAATTAGATTATTTTTATGCATTTAATTTACGATTAGTGTTTTTGCGTAGTTTTAAATTTATTATACTCAATTGGTGAATGTGAATGAAATTGGCGGTAGCACGGTGTTGTGTGTAGGCAAGCGCTAGTTGTGTGTTGCTCGAGTCGGAAGGAAGGTTTACCTTTCTCGTGGGCTAAGAACTTGCCCAAAGCGACTCTTGAAGCATGGGCGATAGCAACTCATATTGTTAAACGTGATGTAGGCCATTTTGTGGCTAGTTTGAGCCTTGTTTTCCATGACCTATGCGTTTACCTTTGCAAGCCAAGTTTGTGCCTACCCTTCCTTTGTTTCAGCTCTTCTTTCAATCACCAAAGCCTGAAACTTATCCTATTATCGCAACCAAGTAGCGAGTTAACTGAAATCATATTTCTTGATTTGGTGTGATGTTTGGAACCTTTGTGATGTGAAAGAAAAAGTGTATTGTGTGCTGAACACATTATTGTAAACCAACCGGGGGATAAAAGAAAAAAAGAAAAAAATGAAGTTAAAAGAAAGATCTGAAAAGGATTGGAATGAAAAGAAATCCCTTTGAGCGTAATAGAAAATTCAATTGGTATTTGTTGGAGTAGGCTGTATGCACACCCAGTTTTCAAGCTAAGTCTGGGGGTGTGTCACACTAACATCGTTCTTGGTCTTGTTTTGGTACAGCGATATCTGTTGACTCAATTGGGTTGCGTAGCCGTCTCGTTTATCATTGAATTTCATACCGTAACCTAAGCCCCATTATAACCTGAAAGCCCTATTGATTTAACTTGTGAGTTTGCTAGCGTCGTAGAGAGAGTGTAACCGGGCAAGCTTATGGCTCTCGTCTTTGATGGATTTCAGCGGAGTTATCACTGAATTTCGGTCTTTTGCAACACCCTCCTGAGTGGCTTGTTTACCTTCACATCAGGCACGACCGCACAAATTCTCCATGATTCACCATCTGAGTATAACTAAATCTTTATTTACGCTTTAACACTTTTGTAAATTAGTTAACATAGTTAGAATCTCCTTTTACTGAATTTCTATTTGCATGCGTGTGATACTTCGCACCGTACTCCTATTTTGCAATTCCCTTCACTAACTACCGTTTTCATACTCCGCCGGATTTGTTTGCTCGGGACGTGCAAACAGGTAAATCTGGGGGTGTGATGAGTCCGATTTATATAGGGTTTTTCTGACTCATCTGGGTTTGTTTTCACGCATTTGCACTTCACTTTCTGCACATTATTGCTTATATTGCATTGATACTCCGGATTACACGAAGTGCACCTTTTAGGCTTGTTGTGGTGTGCAATTACATGCTTTGTTGTTGGGGGCAAGCACAATGTGCTCCCCATTCTTTTTATGCGTTTATGCTTGAGCTGGAGGGGTATTCCCAGCTGGGTTGTGGCTGATGCAGGTGGACGGTTCATCCATTTTTACCCAGAATTCATGTCTACGTATATCGCACGGTCGTGCGTTTTCCTTGACGCACGGTCGAATGCGATCGTGCGTTCTCTTCTGTGGTGAAAACGATGTTCTGTCGTTGATCGTGCGTCTCTACGCACGGACAGTGCACGTGCGTAAAGGAATCGCACGATCGATCTGTTTAGCCTTGCCTTTTGGCTTTTCAGAATTTACCCGTGCGTTTTTGCGCACGGACGGTTTCGACCGTGCGTGAGTAAAACGCACGAGCGATCTGGGTCGCCTTCCTTCGTCTAGTTACGATTAATATCGCACGGTTCACGCACGGTCGTGCGTTCGACCGTGCGTGACCAAATTTCTGATTATTTTGTATAAAAGCTGCAGCTCTTGCCCTATTTCGGATCGACCTTCTCTCCCGCGTCCAAGAGCTCCAGTTTCGCCCATTTCGCCGCTCCATCACCGCCCACCTTCGGGAGGAGCTCCGGCCGCCATTCTCTTGCAAACCTCAAGTCGGAGCATCCTCTAGGCCTCCTCCATTGTTCGTGCACCTCCAAAGCTCCATTGTGAGGGATTCAATGCTGCACTTGTAAAGTTCTCCGGTGAGATCGTGGCCAAAGAAGATTGACGGAGAAGACGGGTATAATAGAAGAAGGTGACAGCTCTTCCGGACCCCGGACGGCAGTTGGAGCCCGAGCTCGGACAAGGATTGACAACCCTAGATTCCGGCCGTGAACCTCCGATGAGTCTCCGTGCTTTGGTTGTAATCTAAACCTCCTTTATATTGTAGTGTGTTATTCCTTAATTATTTGGGTGTATGAACAATGATTGCTAAACCTTGTTTTGTCATTTAATATTTCATGTCTATGTGAAATCGTTATGTGTGGTTTATGCAAGTGAGGAGCGCCCCATTCCATCCTCCATCCCGCCGTCATGTTCGTGTGCCGCACTAGCAATTGCTAGTGGCGTGCTTGTTGACGAGGTGCTTGCGACCCTCATTCCGCCTGCCTACTCGCCCATCCGCCTAGTGAAGCGTGGCATAGCGGCCCGTGTAATCCATTCGCCTAACGAAGCAGCGCGCTCAAGGCCTGCACAGTTCGATTCCGCTTGCCTACTCGTCCATCCGCCCTTGCGAAGCAGCGCGCTCAAGGCCTGCCTAGTCTCAATTCCGCCAAGCGAAGCATTGCATAGCGGCATTGCATAGGAGTAGTTATAGTTATTTTACTTTATTTTCCACAAACCAAAACCCCCCGTTTTCCGCAATCCATCCGCTCGAAAGGACTTCAATCTCAAGTCCTTCCTCGATAGTTAACTCCACCTTAATGTGTTCCTTTGAGATTCGATACTTGGGGATCACTCCCATATTTTATATTACTTGAACGATCGGTACAGTGCCGTTTCGTGCCGCAGTCTTGCTACCGCCTATAGCGGTGTGCGAGATTCGCGCATCAGAAGGTAGCTCGTGAAGGGGGCCATAATGGTGCTAAATCCTTGGACAGATCTCCTATAAAAGGTGTCTAATCCGTGGAAGCTATGAGCCTCAATGATAGTGGAAGGGATATGCCACTCAGGAATAGATCGGACCTTGTCCGGGTCAACTGACATGCCAGACTCTGATATGATGAACCCTAGAAAGTGCACAGAATCAGTCAGAAAGGAGCACTTCTTCAAGTTCACATGCAACTTCTCCTTTTGGAGAGTATCAAACACAAGCTTCAGATTGCTCAGGTGGTCATCAGATGAGTGGCTCTAGATCAAAATATCGTCAAAGTAGACGACTAAGAATTTGCCCATGAAGGGCCGAAAGATCTGAGTCATGACTCGCATAAAGGTACTGGGGACGTTGGACAACCCAAATGGCATGACCAACCACTCATATAGACCGTCTTTCGTCTTGAAAGCCATTTTCCACTCATCTCCCAAAATCTCCTTAAAAATTTCCAGCTCCTTCTTAAGCCCTATGGTTATCAATGCTTCCCTCAACTTCTCCACTCCCCCACCTCCCAAAATCCCCTTAAAAATTTGAAATCTGTACATAAAAGCTAGGATTACCTGGTTCCAGTTCAAGCAGATTCATCACCACCACTTCTCCTCTAGCAAAATCCATGTTGTTCTTGCAGACATTCAACATAGCCACCCAGACTGGCCCAACAATGTGTTCTTCAATGCATTCAGAGCACAAAACAGAACAAGATTAACCGGATGTTCTTGTTTGTGCGAAACAGAAGATCTCTGCTCCGAAATAGAAAGGGGGAGGCAGGAGGCCATGAAAGGAAGTATCCACGCTGCTCTGACCACCTCTGCTGAGCGACATCATTTGATCCTGATGAAGGCCACAAGGTGATGCACCGATCCATTTGTTTACAAACATCTATTAACCGGATGTTCTTCTTTCTAGTCCATTTACCATTTTCGTGATGATTTTACAGTCGCCCATGGACGATGAAGAAGCAATGGTGGCCAAGAGGTTGAAGAAAGATGATCCTGCAGACGAGGACGTCGACATTGGTGAAGAGATGACGTTGACTAATTATTCGTCTGTGGAGATCGAAAAGGATGACGACTATGCCAGCAACTCAAGCGGTGATTCCTCTTCATCCATCGGTATTTTGATTCTCGTCGCGCCGGTGTCGCAAACGGGGGAGACGGGCTCGGGGAGAGAAACAATGTGCTTATAACATTGCTCTAATTTTATTAGTGGCCCTACTGTCAATACACATTCGCCAACTCCCGTCCTTCGGAGTGTGAAGGGCATGGACTGCGCATGGGCTCAGACTCTCTCGAATGAATTGCTTCCTCAGCAACTCGTGAACCTGCCTCTTGAGCTCCGCATGCTCATCCAGATTCATCCGGTAATGGGGTTAGTTCGGGAGTCAAGCTCCGGGTATCAAGTCTATGACATGCTGAATGTCGCGTAACGGAGGTAACTCATCAGGTAGCTCATCTGGGATAAGATCATCATAGTCATCCAGGAGTCGCCGGACCTCAGGTGGTGGCTCAGGAATCTCCGTAAGGCTCTTAGAAGCCATAGTGGCTGCCACTACGTAAAAGATACCGACGCTGACACTCTCCCTCATAAACTCGCTGCGACGCAGAATGTGCAGCGGGCTAGATGAGCTCGTACTAGTAGAGGGTATGACCTTCCCCGAGGATTTCTTCTTCGGTTGGGTCATTGTCAACTTGATCTTACGACCCTTATCGTAGAATACATACGTGTTCGAGCGACCGAAACACGTGACATCACGATCGTAAAGCCAGAGCCTCCATAAGAGAATGTGGGCGACATCCATGGGGATGACATCACACCAAACACGATCCTCAAACGTAGCGAGAGTGATTGGAACTAGGCACCTCTGGGTAACCTGTATAGCCGTCTTATCGACCCAAATGACTCGAGAAGGATGTGGATGAGGCTCAGGGGTCACCTGCATCCGCTCTAATGCTCGCTGGGCTACAATGTTCACGCTACTCCCGCTATCAATGGCTAGCTTGCAGGGACCGCCTGCACTAGGAAAGAAGGTATAAATGATCGTCGTACGACGCTAATCCTCATCAGCATGCGGAGTATATAGGAAGCGTCGTATAACACCTAACTCTAGGGAGCGCTCAACATCGCTCTCCAACCGTCCTCGACGGTAGCAACAACCTCCTCATCGGCGATCTCCTCAGCATCAACACTGGGTTCGCCTTCTTCAACTAGCAAATTCCTCGTAGGGCACTGGGCCGCCACGTGGCCTCTACCCGAGCAACGATAACACTGGATGTTCCCATACCTGGAGGCCGTGGAAGGTCCGGCAGGGACAACCTTGCCATTCGTGTCGGTGGAGACACGAGAGGGTCCTGCAAGGGTGGTCGTGGCCAGTGGTGGCCTCCTAAATGTGGACCCGTCAGTCCTGGTAGAAGTCTGATAGGTACAAGCGAGTCGCAGGTACTGCTCATACTCGAGGGCCAGCTGATAAACTTGTTCTGCCGACTCCAACCGGTGGGCAATAAGCTCTCTACGTATCTCCGATCTCAATCCTGTCCGGAACCGGGAAGCGGTGACACTAGTCTCCTCTCGTAGATCACTCCTCACTGTCAGCTCATCAAATCGAGACAGGTACTCCGCTACGGATTGCATGCCCTGGCGCAACGCAAAAAGCTGATCTAGCAACTGATCCCAATATGAGGTGGGAAGGTATTTTTCTTTCAGTCGGCATTTCATGTCTTCCCAACGGATGAGGGGACGGTATCCATCACGCTGTAGAGACCTTTCTAGGATGACCCAGAAAATATTGGCTGGGCCGACCAGCTTCATTTTTGCAAATCTAATGCAACGCTCGTCACTCATATCATATCACTCGAAGTAGTGGTCCATCTCCTGAAGCCAATCGCTAAAAGTCTTCGGGTCGAGCCGACCATCGAAGGTGGGGGCATTAATGCGTATGCGACGGGTAATATCGTCCTCAGCGCGTGCTGCCCGGCGTGGCTCAGAGTATTCGTCGAAATAATCATCATGACCGTAGTCCTTAGTTGTTAAAGGCGCAAGGCGCACTAAGGCGCAAAAGAGTCTTGGAGCGTAGGCGCAAGGCGCAGGCGCGCGCCTAACGAAGGCAAGGCGCAACCACATCCATTTTAAATAATTAACATCAAACATCATTTCCTTTTCTCGATCAGATTCTTCATCTATTCTACTAATTAATCATTCGTTACTATCGTTTATATCTCTTAAAAAATAGAATCAATGTGGTCACTTGTATCATATCTAAGTCCCAATGCACAATTATCTTTCATAAATACTAAATCAATCAAAAATTATTGAGTTCTTATATTATTTCAATCTTTGTTTTTGAAAAAAAAAATTTACAACAAAAAATTCACTCAGACGTGCCTTTTTATATTCCAAATGCGCAAATAAGGCGCATGAGGACACAAACCTCTGAGCCTGGTGAGCCTTGAGCCTGAGGCGCGCCTTTAACAACTAGGCCGTAGTCAAAAGGGTCCTGAGCTCTATCACGAGGAGCTGGACGTCGTGGAGGAGCTAGTGCAGGCTGACGGTCTCGAGCGTGATCGAGGGGTCGCCTACGGTGTGGGGCAGGCTCTCGAAGTGGAGCTGCCTCTCATGGTGGCTGATCCCTAACACTCACATCTTATGGTGGGAGGGCAGCCCATTCTTCCCCAAAGAGAATATCAGGCGGAGTGGGTGAGGTTTCCCTGCTTTGGGAAGTGGAGTGCTCTCGTTGTTCCTCAATGGCGGCGACGTGGGTGCGAAGATCGTCATATTGTGCATCCAATCGATCAATCAATCGTTGAAATTCCGCAGGTGTCATTTTTAAACTTGAATTGGTGGTCCTTGCAACGGTTAGGTTCGTGTCAGACATGGACTGACGGTAAGACCTACCACTACGTAACATGCATGTGGCCCAATTTTGGGCTCTGATACCAAATCTGACGCAGGGCGGGCCGTGTGACTAAGGTGTGCCGACACTAATATGACCCTGAGTGATTGTGATGCTTAATGGACTCAAAATAATATGACCAAAAAATACAATGCAAATGATTTAAAGACTTTAATACGTAAATAGAGCTTGCGGTAATAATTTTATAAGCGAGACAAATTAACACAAAATAATTAATAAATCTTCGGGTTCACAAGCAAATCACGCTAACGCTCGCACCGAGTGCTATTCACTACAATTTCCACGATTACGCTATATAGAATAAAGACAATAGAGAACAAATACACTAAGAAGTCAAAATGCCCAAACAAGTATGAGATGTTTTCCAGTAGTCAATAATGAAGTAAATAAAACACAGCACGATAATACTCACAAACACAGAGATCCGACAGGGAACTTCTGTAAGGGGGGGGGGGTGACTTGCGGCTGAATGTGGTAGAGGGGGCTGTAGAAGATGTTGGACTGTTGTAGGGGGTATTGTGACTTGTGGCTGAGTGTGGGGTGCCAACAGGAAATTTTCAGCAAGATGGAGGACTGGATGAAGAGCGATGGTAAGGAAGATGAACATGGACTGGGGGGGCGGCTGTGCGGTGGATCCACGACAGAGAAGAAATGGAGGATGGCGGGAGGAAAAAGCACCGGGGGTGGGGTTTACGATGAGTTGCTGTGGTGACTGGTGGTTCCACGACAAGGATAAGGAAAATGGAAGGTTGGCAGAGGGCTGACTGTTGGATTGAGGCGGGAGGTAGAGGCGCTGTGGAGGAACGGGTCGACGACGATGTTACGGGAGAAAATGGAGGAAGTCGGTGGGAGGGGGTGATCGGCGATGATGTATGGTAGTAAGGCAGAAGTCGGCGATGAAGGAGAGAGGGTTGGAGCCGTGCGATTTCACGTGGTAGACGATGAACACGATTGGAATCGATGAACTGGAACCGTGCGGTTCTTTTGCTTGGGAGAAGATGAACAGGGATATAAAGCGGCTAGGAATCGTGCGGGAGGGAGTTTTTGTGTAAACCAACTGATGGATGGATCATTTAAGAGAAGAGGAACGTGGGATTTGATGGTTATCTTCACGGGAACAGGGAAACATTAAAGCACGAAAACAGGAACTTGAATAGGAAGTCGGGACTTCACACCCCGGGTCCTGCTGCGTTGCACCACAGATGATTGCCGTCTAGATTCTCTCCCAATACAAGCAATGACCATAAACTGCAGCACCCGCCCCTATTTCTAACAAGAAGGGGCAGTTGGGCACCGGGCGTGTACGACTATGATTGACCGTTACGTGCGAGACCCTAAAATACCAAAAACATATCAAAATAAAATAAAATAAAATACATAAAAATAATAGCGCGACGAGCCGGACGCGCTCGTGGTCTGGGATCGCCGATCCGATCATCGTCTCCTGTGCGAATATACAAAAATGGGCCCCGCCGATTGGCAACCTGTATGATGACGATCCCCTTCAGGAAGTTTATATAAACTTCCAGTTGTGTGAAGGGACCTCCTCCCTGCAGCACGCGAGTATCGTTTGTAGGCAATCTACTACTCATTTCTCGTTATTCAGTTTCCTTCAAGTTTTTGTCCGGGTTGTATGCTGGACCAGTAATCTTTGGTCACCCCTCTTGATCCGAACTTTGTGAACCAATTTTCTTGGTTCCAACATATAAGGTTCTTATTCTCAGTATAAATGACATCTGAAAATTAATTAACCCTATCATGTTTTTTCCACCTTGAGTTTCTTTCTAATATTCCAGCAACTCATTTTCTATTTCAGACAAATTCCTCTTCCACTTTAGGATTTCCTTATTTCTCTTATTAATATCCCAAACATTCATTCTTCTTGTAGAAAAGAACGAAACCTTGTATATTATTTCTCTCGCATCAAATACAATGTATGAATACATATATATAGGAGGGAGAAAGAGAGAGGAATTCCTTATACACAATGTGAGACTAAAGTAAAGAGAGAAAAACAAGAAACTAAAAAGGCTCATACATGGGCCTTTACATGGACTTTTCTAACACTCCCCCGCAAGCTGGAGCGTACAAATTGTAAGCACTCAGCTTGGACAGACGCTGATAAAATAGGGTACTTGGTAGGGCCTTGGTGAGAATATCAACAACTTGGTCAGTACCCGGAACATGCTTTAATTCTAGCTTCTTCATTTGAACTTTCTCCCGGATGAAGTGACAGTCCACTTCAATGTGTTTCGTTCTTTCGTGGAAAACCGGCTTCTTGGCTATGTGTATATCGGCTTGACTGTCACATAGTAAGATAGCAGGTGAGGGAAGTTTTATTCTTAGATCAGCGAGGAGACTTTCAAGCCATGTGAGCTCAGAAAAAACTGATGCCATCGAACGGTACTCTGCTTCAGCTGAAGATCGAGCAACCACAATAAAAGTGCAATTGAGTATCAGTTGAAGGTGATTAATATAATCAGCCTTGCTTTGATGCCAATTGAAGGAGAGTTTAGATCTTAATATTACTCTAGAGGGGGGGGGGGGGTGAATAGAGTATTAAAACTTTTTTCCTTTAATTTTATAGCGGAATTAAGTTAGTGATATATATATATGTGTATATTGAGTGATTTATACAAACTGAATAAAGAAATCAGCACAGCACAAGCAACACAGAAAATCACAAGCACAAAGACACAAGGATTTTATAGTAGTTCCTCAATAATTCTGGGTACGTCTACTCTTCTACCATACTTGGTAGGATCCACTAGGTTTTTGATCAGGTGCCCTAGCACCAAGGGATTTTTGATCAGGTGTCCACACACCAAGGAGCTTTTGATCAGGTACTCTAACCAAACCATAGGTTTTTGTTCAGGTGCCCTGTCACTAAAAGGTTTACTTTTGAAGGGAGTAAGAACCCTGTACAATATGGAATAAAGAGATTTCGTCGACTTGAAGGAAGAGTTCGTCGAACTGAACATCTGATAAAGATTCGTCGAACACAGACTGGAGTTCGTCGATCTCAATATAGAGTTCGTCGAACTGAAGAATTCGTCGACCACTGAGCCTGCTGAACCGCTGAGCCGCTGAGACCTGAAGATCGTCGACCGCTGAGACTGGAGCAAGCCGTTCGTCGAACGCAGAGAGATGGCCGTTCGTCGAACGCAGAGAGCAGTTCGTCGAACCCAGTATTGAGTTCGTCGAACGCAGAAACTTAGAGAAATTCTAAGTTCTAGCTATCTTATCAGCCTAAAACTATGACCCTTAGACTATACAATGAGGGTCAACTTAATCCTAGTCAACACATAGTAATCCTAGCCCAAATCAGAGATGGGTTGTTCCAACAATCTCCCCCTATTTGGATTAGGATACTATTTGACAAATTTCAAATAATAAATAACAGAAAAACAACAGAGCATAAAATATATCTGACAGAATGTAAAATCATTTCAGCAGATAAAATAAGAGTGCTCTGAGTTTAACAACATTACAACAAAATAGAAATATCAACCAAACCAAAATAGATTGAACCTTTTGCTTCTTTGCAGAGGGAGGTTTGAAAATGATTTGTCTGTTTGGATTTTCTGATTCTTTCTTACTCATATACAGATCCTGAGCTCCCAGAATGGTTTGAGATTTGGCATGAAGAACCACTGCTTCTGGCTACTTTTCTAAGTATTCTTCAGCATTGAGTACATTTCTGGATTTGTACTTATCAAATTCTTTCTTTCTGAATTCTGACATGGTTTAAAATTTTGAGTAATCTTTACCTTCTACTTTAGCTTTGTTGATCTGGGCAACTGCAATGGATTCATTAAATCTTGCCATTTGAGCTGTCCTTTCTTCTTCAGGATTGGGAAAAGAAGGGCTGTACTCAGAAATATTGTCTTGAGCAAAAGAAAAATCGTGAGGATTTTTATTTCTGTGAGAAGAGCCCTCAGAGATATGAAGCTTATATTCTGAAGATACTAATCTTGAGGAGCCTGAGGGAGGTCTTGAAGACCTATAACTCTGAGAACCAATAGAACTAGCTGGTCTCTTGGATGGCTGGGAAGAGTATCTTGGAGAGGAAGAAGAGAATTTAGCTGAGCCAGCTGCACCTGCTGCTGGAGGAGGAGGATGGTTATACTTGACAGGTTTGTCAGAGTAACAACCAGTCTTCTTCATTTTCTTTCTTCTGTTTGCTTCATTCCTTGAGATCTTCATCCAAGCTGGAGAGTCCTTGGTGAGAGTGATGTTGTGCAAAATATAGTATGGAATGCCATTGTTGGGATTGGGAGGCTTAGGAGCAGCCTTTGACATATGCTTAGCTTTCCTTTTCTTTGATGATCAATCATCAGAATCATCAGAATCACTATCATCATTATCACTGTCATCAGATGATGGAGGATTATCATAAAGAGCATCAATAAGCTTCAGGGTTTTAGAAATGTCTTTCTCAGGATTAACTGGAGCTGGAGGAGCTGGACTTTCAACATGAACTGGGACTGGAAGAGCTGGACTATCTTCAACAACTGGAACTTGAACTGGAACTTCAAAACTTTTGAGAAATTTTTCCAATAAGGCTTTATTAATAGGGGCAATATAAGGAATAATTGCCTTTGAATAACCTTGATACTCTGGCAAATCTCTGAAAACTGTATTGAACTGGGAAAGCAAATAAATAATATCTATGGATGGATTAATAGAAATATTATTTATTTCTTCTATTGCTGGAAGAACTGCATCTGTCATCATTGTATCTGCCTGAACTGCAATTTCTTCAAACAAAACTGCTTCTGCACTGAAAGCTGTGAGATATGGAGCTTCTTCATCAGACATCTCCCCCTGCCTAGTTTCAGGAATTCCTGAATCTAGGCCCCTAGAAGAAGGGACAGATAAGGAGGGTGAAGAGAAGGAAGCTATTTTGGCAGAGAGATCAGCAATAGCTTGAAGAACTGGAGCAAGTTTTGCATCCGGGAGGTCATTCAGCTTTGGAGCAATGTGTTGATAGATCTGATCAGCAACAGATTTAAAATCAATATAGACAAGATCTTGGTTAGGGTGAGAAGATGATGGGAGGGAGTATGGGAAAGAGATGTTGGTAGCATGAGCTATGGGTGGATGAGAGTGGATAGGGCAATGAGGGTTGATAGGTGATTGAGGTTGAAAAGGTGATTGAGGGTTGATAGGTGAGTGAGGTGGAGAGATATCTTGAGGGATATTTGGTGTAGGAGATTGAGGAAGAGTAGGTGATTGAGAATCAATGTGGATGGGAGAAGGAATATCATTGAAAGATGAAAGTTCTTCAGATGGGTGAGTCTGAAGAATAGGAGAAGATGGCAATGAGGATGAAGGTTTAATGGGAGAGTTGGGAGGAGGAATTTCTTCAGAGGAAATGGTAGGTGGAGAAGGGAGAGGAGGAGGAGAAACAACAGGAGAAGCTTCTTGAAGGGTTGGGGGAGTGACTTGCACAGTCCTGGTGCCTTCTGAAGCTATATCTGATGATTCTGCTCTAGGAGTCCTTTTAGGGATAACCCTTTCCCATCTTCCAAATAAAGCTGAGGTCAGCCTTTTACTGGCATTGATAAAAACCTTTGGAGAGACCAAAAGGTCTGGATTCCTTTCCTCAAGATAGATTCCCAGAATTCTACCATAACCTACATTTTCCTTACTTATCTTCTTCCTGATTGATTCAAAAAAGATCATTCCCCAATTGATTTTCTTTTTCTCTACCAAGACCACCATCTCCAGAAATTGGTGCCTTGTAATGTAGTCATGGGCAGAAGTTTTCCCAAGAAAAACCTTGCCCACTACATCAGCCAAAAACTTATACCCCACAGATAATTTTTTCTTTAAAAGGTGGTTAGGGTTTCCACTGGAATAACCAATCTTAACCAATGCAACATTAAATTCATCAGATGTGATTTCCAAATCATCATCACCATTTACTAAGCCAAAACTTCAGATAATATTACTGGGGTTAGAATAACCTGATTTCCTGATATTGTTCCTGATAGAGTATCATTCTCTGGCTTGACTGTATAAGCCCATTCCTTAATTTCAGCCACTGGTAGTTTGATTCTAGTTGTCATGATCTTCTTTAGCTGTTGTTCTTCAAACAGATGAAGAATATCCTGGAAGACTTGGTCAGAATGCTCAAACGATTTGAAATCAATGTCGAAACCCGCGTTGAACTTCATTGAGGAAAGCACTGCTTGCGAAATCGCCATTGCTACCTGCAAAATAGAGAGCAATCAAGTGCAAAGGGAACTTGAGGGAAAGAGCAAGTTCTGTAGGCGCAAAGATGAATTAGGATAAAAGCTTTGATTATATAGAGAGATCGGAGAAGGGCGCACACTTTCGTAGAACAGGGTTCGGCTACAACAACAACAACAACAACAACAACAACAACAACAACAACAACAACAACAGAACCCATATAGTCCCCAATCATTGGGGGTATGGGCGGGGGAAGATTGGAAACAGACCTAACCTTTGGCCCTATGCCCAAAGTGGCTTCTCTCAGAGGAGAAAGACCGAACCTTTGACAATAGATGCACAAAGTGGCTGCTCACAGATTACCACTGAAATAGTGGCCCCCTATACCGTCACGTTTGCTGCGGAATCATGCCCTCAAATCAAAGCCAAAGACATCAGAGAGGGCAGACTCAAGAATCCATTTTGATTTATGTGCACATAACCATGCTTCCTTCATTCAGCATCCAGAGCATTGGTCTTGCACAATGTAAAACAGGGTTCGGCTAAACCTAATAAATCATAAGTCGAAAAGACTTGGGGCTTCGTCTGACTGCGTTCGACGAAAAAATAATTTTCGTCGATCTCCGTTCGACGATCGCGCTTGTCTTTGTCGATCCTGACTTATTAAGTATCGTCGATCTCCGTTCGACGAACGATAGCATTTCGTCGTTCTCCGTTCGACGAAATGAGGGGATAAATAGAAAATTTAATTTTTTATCCGATTGAATCTCCATCTATCATTCCTAGCTGATTTATAAAGAAAATATGTTTCTTTTCATCCAAGGGTTTGGTGAAAATATCAGCTCTTTGCAAATCAGTAGAGATGAATTGTAGACAAATTTTATTTTTATCCACATTATCTCTGATAAAGTGATGCCTAATTTCTATGTGTTTAGTCCTACTACGGAGAACTGGATTTTGTGCTATAGATATTGCACTAGTATTGTCACCAAATATAATTGAATTATTTAAGTTGACACCATAGTCTAGGAGCTGATTTTGTATCCACAATATCTGTGAGCAGCAACTGCCTGCAGCTATATATTCAGCTTCAGCTGTTGATGTAGACACAGATGTTTGTTTCTTACAAAACCAAGACACAAGCCTATCACCTAGAAACTGACAAGTTCCTGATGTGCTTTTCTTGTCTACTCTGCATCCAGCATAATCTGAATCTGAGAATCCAGTTAATTCAAATTCAGATGTTGTTGGATACCAAAGTCCTAGATTAAGGCAACCCTTTATATATCTCAAAATTCTTTTTAATAAAATTATGTGAGATTCTTTGGGGTTAACTTGAAACCTAGCACAAATACAAGTAACAAACATTATATCATGTCTATTTGCTGTTAAATAAAGTAGTGAGCCAACAATTGCTCTATATACTTTCTGATCAACAGGTTTTCCTGATTCATCAGCATCAACAACAGCATTTGAGGGCATGAGTGTTTTTATGGTGGAAGCATCAGACATACCAAACCTTTTCACTAATTCCTTAACATACTTATATTGTGATATGAATATGCCATTGGGAGTTTGCTTCACTTGAAGACCAATGAAGTATGATAGTTCACCCATACTACTCATTTCAAATTTAGATTGCATTAGATTAGAAAATCTTTTGCATAAGTTTGAATCAGTAGAGCCAAAAATAATGTCATCTACATATATTTGAACTAGTAGAGTTTGATTTTTATGTATCCTGAAAAATAAGGTTTTATCAACTATGCCTCTACAAAAATTGTTTTCCAAAAGAAAATTAGCTAAAGTCTCATACCATGCTCTGGGAGCTTGTTTGAGACCATAGAGAGCTTTATTAAGCTTAAATATATAGGAGGAGTGAGTTGGAGAGATGAAACCTGGTGGTTGTTCCACATAGACTTCTTCTTTGATGTCTCCATTGAGAAATGCACTCTTCACATCCATTTGATAAACTTTTAACTTCTTGAATGTAGCAAAGGCCAAAAAGATCCTTATAACTTCAAGTCTTGCAACAGGAGCAAAGGTCTGATCATAGTCTATGCCTTCTTCCTGTGAATATCCTTGAGCTACCAATCTTGCTTTATTTCTGACTATGTTGCCTTGATCATCAAGCTTGTTCCTGAAGACCCACTTGGTGCCAATAACTGGATGACCTTTTGGTCTTGGAACCAAATCCCATACCTTGTTCCTTTCAAATTGGTTGAGCTCCTCTTGCATTGCAAGAATCCAATTTGGATCTTGTTATGCATCTTTTATGGATTGTGGTTCAACTTGTGATAAGAAACAGGTGTGCATCTGATTTTGGTGTAGTTGATGCTTTGTTTGAACACCTGCTGAAATATCACTAATTACTTGTGATATTGGATGATCTCTAACTGTGATGTGGTCAACAGTTGGAGTTGGTTCAGCAATGATATCCACTTGGGGAATTTGTTCAGCTGTCACTTGATTTGAGATGTCAGCAAGATCTGGATGATCATCTTCTTCACTGTCTTCAAGATTTTGTGTTGATGGAAGTAAAGAATCTTCTTTCTGTAGATCTAGTCCATTGAGCTCTTCACATAGTGCTGGTACCTGCAAAATATTATTGGTAGAGGTGGTGTTCCTCTCCTCAATTAACATATTAGTCTCATCAAAGGATACATGCATGAACTCTTCTATCTTAAGAGTAGATTTGTTGTAAACTCTATATGCTTTACTAGAAAGAGAATTTCCAAGGAAAATGCCTTCAGCAGCTTTTGCTTCAAACTTCCTGAGATACTTCTTATCATTGTTATGCACATAGCATTTACATCCAAATATCTTAAAATAGTTAACCTTAGGCCTTTTATTCTTAAGTAATTCATAGGGAGTCTTGCCCTTAAGCTTATGTATAAGGCTTCTGTTCAACACATAATTAGCTGTGCTCACTGCCTCTGCCCAAAAAGAGAGTGACAAGTTTGCATCAGCAAGTAATGTAGTTGCTGATTCAATAAGGGTTCTATTTTTCTTTTCTGCTACCCCATTTTGTTGAGGAGTTCTAGAAGCAGAGAAACATTGTCTGATCCCTTCTTTTCCACAGAATTCTCTCATCAGAAGAGACTCAAACTCAGTGCCATGATCACTTCTAATCAATGCAACTACAGTAGAGTAATCAATCTTAATGGACCCGAGAAAGTCTGTCAGAACATTGAAGGTGTCAGACTTGTTCCTAAGAAAGAACACCCAAGTGAATCTTGAGAAGTCATCTACAATCACTAAAAAGTAATGCTTCCCTCCTAAGCTTTGTATTGCAGTAGGTCCAAAAAGGTCCAAGTGCAATAAATACAAAATCCTAGGTGAATCACTCTTGGATAAAGACTTAAAACTACTTCTAGTTTGCTTACCTAATTGACAAGCCCTGCAGAGTCCTTCCTTCTTGTATGAACCAGATGGGAGTCCTCTAACAAGATTATCCTTAGAAAGCTCAGATATAGTTCTAAGGTTAATATGTCCAAGCCTTTTATGCCATAATTCATTAGTTTTACTTATAGAATTGAATAAGCAAATATCAGAATTGGCAGAGTCAAAATTGACTAAATAAATATTTCCATGTCTAATACCAGATAACACATTAATGTTTTTATTATTGGTAATAAGACATAAGGAATGATTGAAAGTTACCTGATAACCTTCATCACATAATTGGCTTATGCTGATGAGGTTGTGCTTCAGACCCTTGACATAGGCTACTTCCTTGAATGTGACTGCTCCAACTTTGATTTGACCATAGCCTTTGGTTTGTCCACAGTTGGAGTCTCCAAAGATCACCTTGGGTCCAAGCTTTGCCTTGTAGTTGTTTAGGTTGGCCTTGTTTTATGTCATATGCTTTGAACATCCACTATCAAAATACCATTGTTCATTCTTGTTTGGATAGCTGTGTACCTGTAAACAGAAAAATAAACTAGTTGTTTTTGACCCAGACTACCTTGGGTCCTTTTATATTACCACAAAACTCTGAAATAAAAGACATTTCAGGCTGATCTTTATAACCTTTTGGATGATATCTCCTTAGAGGAATTATCTATTCAGTGAAAGGATTGTAAGTATGTGAAGAAAAAGAATTCTTTAAATTTTCTGTATATCTTCTGTTCGACGAACTGGGGTGAGTTCGTCGATCGCCGTTCGACGAAGGGATGTGCTTTCGTCGAGCGCCGTTCGAATAATGACTAAATAGAAAATCTGTCTTCAGAGTTCGTCGATCTCCGTTCGACGAATTCTGCTGAATTCCCTTATTCTTGACAGCCTTGCTTGAAATGTTTTTATTTTCATCTACAACCTCTTTGCTCTTAGCAGAAATGAATTTTATAGGTGTAGAGAGTATGTTCTTCTTAATTAGAGGTGGCTCACTTGATGATGCACCCAAGCCTAGTTTGCCACTCAATCTGGCATTTACTGTGCTTGTAATGTCCATCAGTTTGATGCTTCTCCCATTTAGGGATTCTTCAAATTTCTTGGCCTCAGAAAGTTTATTCTCAATGAGAATGATTTGTTCTCTAGAGGCAACCAAATCTTTCTTAAGATTAGCATTTTCTTCACTTAATTTATTCATTTCAGCTAGCTTATTTCTTAGTGAGATTATTTCTTTCTCAAATTTTATTAAGTCTAAGCAAAGAACTTTGAATTCATCTTTGAATTCAACTGAATTAAAATCAAAATTAGATATTACCTGATCAGTATCATTGTCTGCTTCTGATTCTTCTTCATCTGAATTGTTAGCTGAGGCATTGATAGCCATCATGCAGAAATTCTTTTCTTCTTCATTATCTTCATCATCAGAAGAGCTGGATGAATATGCAAGATCTGACTCACTGCTTGAGTCATAAATGGCCATCAAGCACTGATCTTTTTCTTTTGATTCCTCTTTATCATCAGAAGAACTTGATGAAGATTCTGATTCAGTTTCACTCCAAGTTTCTGCTACAAATCCCCTTCCCTTGTGTTTGTGCTTGTGGGAGGAAGACTTGCTGGAGTGCTTTCTTTCTTCTTTGTCCTTTTTCTTTTCTTTCTTCTGATTCTCTGGACATTCTGGTAGAATGTGTCCAGGTTTCCTGCAACCATAACAGATAATCTCTCTAGAGTTTGATTTATCATACCTTGACTTTTCTCTGGATCTTGAGTCCTTCTTTCTAAAGTCCTTTCTAGCCATCTTGTAGAACCTTTTGGCTAGAAGGCTCATGAACTCCTCATCTCTTGGAGCCTTTTCTTCTTCTTCAGTAGCTTGGAAAGCTATATTCCTCTCCTTCTTGGATGTTGAAGATGAAGTTGATTGTTCAGCTTCTCTGGTTTTGACAAGCTGCTCATAGGATTTGAGCGTGCCTAACAATGTCTCAGTTGAGATCTCATTGAGGCTTCTGACTTCCTTGATTGGCCAGATCCTAGAGTCCCATGTGCTGGGGAAGCACATAAGGATCTTGTCATTGACTTCAGTGATAGAGATCACTTTGTCCAAGGTCTTCAATTCATTAATTATGAGGCTGCGCCTATTATACATATCAGCAACTGTTTCAGATTCTCCTTTTTTGAAATTCTCATATTGAGAAATGAGGTGAGATCTTCTGTCCTTTCTTTCATCAGCTGATCCTTCAACCATATTGTTGAGTGAGATCCATATTTCTCTTGCAGAAGTGCATTCTACCACTCTTTGAAAAATGTCATCAGACATTGTTTGTGCTAGAATGTTCATTGCTCTTGCATCTGTACTTCTTTGCTTTTTCTGTGCCTCTGTCCACTCAGGTGATGGAACAACATTGTTGTTTACTGGTGCTTCAGCACTTGTTGTTGCTGTTGGAGCTGGAGGTCCTGTCAAAATCACATTGAAGATTTCCTCATCAATAGAATTCATGTACAACCTAATCCTTGTCTTCCATAGTGCAAACTTACTGAGATTGCACATAGGAGGTCTTGTGCTAGAATATTCTTTGTTTTGTGCCATTAGTTTTTAAGAAATAAAAAAAATAAAACTCTAAGATAAATTAAGATCTAATTGATCTTTATGATTCAGGTGTTAGCCTGTAAAAATCAACTACCCTCTGATACAAATTGAAAATGCAATTGAGTATCAGTTGAAGGTGATTAATATAATCAGCCTTGCTTTGATACCAATTGAAGGAGAGTTTAGATCTTAATATTACTCTAGAGGGGGGGGGGGGGGGTGAATAGAGTATTAAAACTTTTTCGCTTAATTTTATAGCGGAATTAAATTAGTGATATATATGTGTATATTAAGTGATTTATAAAAACTGAATAAAGAAATCAGCACAGCACAAGCAACACAGAAAATCACAAGCACACAGACACAAGGATTTTATAGTAGTTCCCCAATAAATCTGGGTACGTCTACTCTTCTAGCACACTTGGTAGGATCCACTAGGTTTTTGATCAGGTGCCCTAGCACCAAGGGATTTTTGATCAGGTGTCCACACACCAAGGAGCTTTTGATCAGGTACTCTAACTAAACCACATGTTTTTGTTCAGGTGCCCTGTCACCAAGAGGTTTACTTTTGAAGGGAGTAAGAACCCTGTACAATATGGAATAAAGAGGTTAAGAAGTTCTTCTCTGTCAACAATCTGAGAGAAGACTCTAGTGGATGATGGTGTAAAGCTCCCCCTGTCTGATTGAATTTCTTGACAGCTTGAGGATGAAGCTTTCTCTTGAATCAAATTATCTTCCTTGATAAGCTGATGAATCTGAGAGACAGATGTTCCTCAGATTATTGTTGCTCTATAGAAGATTTGAAACTTGCAGCAGAAAGACTGAGAAATTGATCTTGAAGATGTTCTCAGTGAATGAGATGCTGCTTGAGGAAGATGAAGTTTTCTTTTTCCTTCTTGAATAAATTTTTTCAACAGATGCTCTGAAATTTTCTATCTCTGTGTGTCTGTCTGTGTTTTTCTTGAGATGTTATTTTCATAGAGAGAAGACGACTGATTTGAATTTCAAATCTCTCTAAAATGGAATAGAATAATCTGCAATAAATCTTTTCTTGGAACTTCCACTGATTCAGCCAATCTTAATTCCTTTCCTCTTCCATAATAAATGATATCCTTTTCCAATAAGCCAAACGGCTATTTTATCTCGAGAGAAGGAATTGGAAAGAGAATAAAATAAAGGAGGAATAAAACTTGACTTATCTGGAAGAATAACTCCAAATGAAGAATAGAACTGAATCTGATAGATGAACTGAGTTCAGAGAAATAGAATAGCTGATCTGAACAGACTGAGAGAAATTTCGTCGAGCTGAGATAAGATTTCGTCGACCTGAAGGAAGAGTTCGTCGAACTAAACATCTGATAAAGATTCGTCGAACACAGACTGGAGTTCGTCGATCTCAATATAGAGTTCGTCGAACTGAAGAATTCGTCGACCGCTGAGCCTGCTGAACCGCTGAGCCGCTGAGAACTGAAGATCGTCGACCGCTGAGACTGGAGCAAGCCGTTCGTCTAACGCAGAGAGATGACCGTTCGTCGAACGCAGAGAGCAGTTCGTCGAACCCAGTATTGAGTTCGTCGAACGCAGAAACTTAGAGAAATTCTAAGTTCTAGCTATCTTATCAGCCTAAAATATGACCCTTAGACTATTCAATGTGGGTCAACTTAATCCTAGTCAACACATAGTAATCCTAGCCTAAATCAGTAATAGGGTTGTTCCAACAATCTCTCCCTATTTGGGTTAGGATACTATTTGACAAATTTTAAATAATAAATAACAGAAAAACAGCAGAGCATAAAATATATCTGACAGAATGTAAAACCACTTCAGCAGATAAAATAAGAGTGCTCTGAGTTTAACAACATTACAACAAAATAGAAATATCAACCAAACCAAAATAGATTGAACCTTTTACTTCTTTGCAGAGGGAGGTTTGAAAATGATTTGTCTGTTTGGATTTTCTGATTCTTTCTTATTCATATACAGATCCTGAGCTCCCAGAATGGTTTGAGATTTGGCATGAAGAACCACTGCTTCTGGCTACTTTTCTAAGTATTCTTCAGCATTGAATACATTTCTGGATTTGTACTTATCAAATTCTTTCTTTCTGAATTCTGACATGGTTGAAAATTTTGAGTAATCTTTACCTTCTACTTTAGCTTTGTTGATCTGGACAACTGCAATGGATTCATTAAATCTTGCCATTTGAGCTGTCCTTTCTTCTTCAGGATTGGGAAAAGAAGGGTTGTACTCAGAAATATTGTCTTGAGCAAAAGAAAAATCTTGAGGATTTTATTTCTGTGAGAAGTGCCATCAGAGATATGAAGCTTATATTCTGAAGATACTAATCTTGAGGAGCCTGAGGGAGGTCTTGAAGACCTATAAATCTGAGAACCACTAGAACTAGCTGGTCTCTTGGATTGCTGGGAAGAGTATCTTGGAGAGGAAGAAGAGAATTTAGCTGAGCCAGCTGCACCTGCTGCTGGAGAAGGAGGAGGAGGATGGTTATACTTGACAGGTTTGTCTGAGTAATAACCAGTCTTCTTCATTTTCTTTCTTCTGTTTGCTTCATTCCTTGAGATCTTCATCCAAGCTGGAGAGTCCTTGGTGAGAGTGATGTTGTGCAAAATATAGTATGGAATGTCATTGTTGGGATTGAGAGGCTTAGGAGCAGCCTTTGACATATGCTTAGCTTTCCTTTTCTTTGATGATCTATCATCAGAATCATCAGAATCACTATCATCATTATCACTGTCATCAGATGATGGAGGATTATCATAAAGAGCATCAATAAGCTTCAGGGTTTTAGAAATGTCTTTCTCAGGATTAACTGGAGCTGGAGGAGCTGGACTTTCAACATGAATTGGGACTGGAAGAGCTGAACTATCTTCAACAACTGGAACTTGAACTGGAACTTCAAAACTTTTGAGAAATTTTTCCAATAAGGCTTTATTAATAGGGGCAGTATAAGGAATAATTGCTTTTGAATAACCTTGATACTCTGGCAAATCTCTGAAAACTGTATTGAACTGGGAAAGCAAATAAATAATATCTATGGATGGATTAATAGAAATATTATTTATTTCTTCTATTGCTGGAAGAACTGCATCTGTCATCACTGTATCTGCCTGAACTGCAATTTCTTCAAACAAAACTGCTTCTGCACTGAAAGCTGTGAGATCTGGAGCTTCTTCATCAGACATCTCCCCCTGCCTAGTTTCAGGAATTCCTGAATCTAGGCCCCTAGAAGAAGGGACAGATAAGGAGGGTGAAGGAAGGAAGCTATTTTGGCAGAGAGATCAGCAATATCTTGAAGAACTGGAGCAAGTTTTGCATCCAGGAGGTCATTCAGCTTTGGAGCAATGTGTTGATAGATCTGATCAGCAACAGATTTAAAATCAATATAGACAAGATCTTGGTTAGGGTGAGAAGATGATGGCAGGGAGTATGGGAAAGAGATGTTGGTAGCATGAGCTATGGGTGGATGAGAGTGGATAGGGCAATGAGGGTTGATAGGTGAGTGAGGTGGAGTGATATCTTGAGGTATATTTGGTGTATGAGATTGAGGAAGAGTAGGTGATTGGGAATCAATGTGGATGAGAGAGGGAATATCATTGAAAGATGAAGGTTCTTCAGATGGGTGAGTCCGAAGAATAGGAGAAGATGGCAATGAAGATGAAGGTATAATGAGAGAGTTGGGAGGAGGAATTTCTTCAGAGGAAATGGTAGGTGGAGAAGGGAGAGGAGGAGGAGAAACAACGGGAGAAGCTTCTTGAAGGGTTGGGGGAGTGACTTGCACAGTCCTGGTGCCTTCTGAAGCTATATCTGATGGTTTTGCTCTAGGAGTCCTTTTAGGGATAACTCTTTCCCATCTTCCAAGTATTGAGTTCGTCGAACGCAGAAACTTAGAGAAATTTTAAGTTCTAGCTATCTTATCAGCCTAAAACTATGACCCTTAGACTATACAATGGGGGTCAACTTAATCCTAGTCAACACATAGTAATCCTAGCCCAAATCAGTAATAGGGTTGTTCCAACACAACTTGTTTCATACTACGCCAAGTAACAATGTGACCTCCAAAGTAGGTACAAAATCCACTGGTAGAGCGCCGATCATCCATGGAACTAACATAATCTGCATCAGAATACGCAACCAACTTCGGAATAGATGACAAGGTTTTGTATACCAGCCCGACCAATGGCTGTTTTTAGATATCTTATGATGTGTTTGACCGCCTGAAGATGAGATATTCGAGGGGAATTGTTATGACGATGTATCCGCACGAGTCTGGGAAGCGCTTATGGAAGCCGCCATGATATCTTTTTTGTAATATTAATTAAATATTATTTTATGTTTAGTGTCATGTGAGCCCCTCCCTCCCTATATAAGGAGGAGGTATGGGGAGTGTTTCTTTATCTTTGGATATATTAGGATTTTGGCTCTCATTTGAGAGAGGTTTCTTAGGAGGAACCAACCTCCTAGATCTTGGCCGGAGTTCGCTCCGGATTGTATCCGTTTTCCCGTTTAATGCAAACATGTCTCGTCCTTTGTTCGATGCCCTATCAATGGTCCGACCTGCCGCCCCCGTCCGCTCCTTCGAAGCCGTCGGAGATCATGCCACGATGGCCAGCCGCCTCAACTCCAGCGACCGCCATCTCGCCTCCATCCAATGCCGCTGCGACATCCACGACAACCTCCTCGCCTCGCTGTCTGCATCCCTGCAGGCCTTGCTCCAACGCCGTGCCGACAAGCCACCCACAGCAGCAGCACACACCAACAACGATCGTCCAACAACGGTCGTTTACGGCCAACAACAGTTTCCCACTCCGGTAGAAACAGTTTCCGGCAAGCCGCAACCGTCTACAGCAACAGCAGAGGCCGATCTCCAGTGAGTCTGCTGTATCCAGCGCCGTCTCCTGCAGCAGAGGCCTTCTCCAGCCGCAGCCGCTCCTCCAGTGCCGATTCTGGCTGCAGAAGCTGAAGCCTGATCCAACCCGCAGCGCGTCGGCCGCCCGATCCAACCCGCAGCGAGTCGACCTTCGTGCGTCGTCGACCGCCCGATCCAACCCGCAGCGAGTCCAGCAGCCCTAGCAATAGCCGCACCTCCAACGTCGTCGCACCTCCCTCCTGCATCCGCCGACACCCGTCAAATCCAGCCGCACTCTCTCCTTCCCACGATCGCAGACCACACGGACGCCGCCTCGCCCCGTCGAGGCCTACGCCTGGCACGCCTCCTTTTTTCCTATCGAGTCCCCCGCCTTATTGTGTCAGCCTTTATGGACCTGTGGTGCACCCCACTCAAGTCTCCCCTTCCCCATACCGCCAGCTACACCCCTCCACTAAACGAAGAAATCTTCTTTCTTTTTTTCCCCTTGCACCATCATGTGAACTCCTCTCCTTCTCTAGTGATACCCAAGCTAGCTGACTGCCTACATGTCTCCATCATTGACTCTCACCTTCTTCTAACCGCACCTCACCTCACCCCCTCTTTCGATGACACAAATAGTCTGCCGTCGTTCCTTTCGATTATAACCGCTGCTGACATTTTGAAGGACCCCGACAAATTTTTTTGTCTTGACCTTGAGGACAAGGTCGATTTTCAAGAGCGTCCTATTGTTACGACGATGCATCTGCACGAGTTTGGGAAGCGCTTATGGAAGCCGCCATGATATCTTTCTTGTAATATTAATTAAATATTATTTTATGTTTAGTGTCATGTGAGCCCCCTCCCTATATAAGGAGGTATGAGGAGTGTTTCTTTATCTTTGGATGTATTAGGGTTTTGGCTCTCATTTGAGAGAGGGGTCCTAGGAGGAACCAACCTCCTAGATCTTTGCCGGAATTCGCTCCGGATTGTATCCATTTTCCCGTTTATTGCAAGCATGTCTCGTCCTTTGTTCGATGCCCTATCAGGAATGCATAAACCTGATGACCACTCCAATAACAAATGATATATTTGGTCTCGTGACCTTTAGGTAAATCAGTTTTCCAACAAGTCTTCAATAGCATTCTGGATTTTGAAGAGGAAGATCAGGATCAAAGGTATGTGCACACAGCTTGTGATTGCCATCCATATGAGTGCTGATCGGCTTGCATCCAGAGTAGCTAGCATCCTGAAGAAAATCGAGACAGTACTTCCGTTGAGTGCGATCTTAAGACCAAGGAAGTATCGAAGGTTCCCCAGAGCTTTTGTTTGAAATACGGAGCTAAGGTGTTGCTTGACTGCTTGTATTCCCTTTGAATCATCTCCAGTGATTATGATGTCATCAACATATACCAACAAAAGAACCGTTCCTGTTGTTCGATGCCGAATGAACAGAGAGAAGTCTGTCGAGCTCCGAGTAAAGCCAACTTCCCGAATAGCCTTACTGAACTTGTCAAACCATGCCCGGGGGGATTGTTTGAGACCATAGATTGACTTCTTAAGGTGACAAATTCGGGACTCCCCCGTGGTATCAAACCCGGGAGGCAGTTGCATGTAGACCGTTTCTTGTAGGTCACAATTTAGAAAAACATTCTTGATATCCAGTTGATGTAAGGGCCATACAGAGAGGAGGACACGAACCGTGTTGAGCTTGGCCACTGGAGAAAATATTTCCTCATAATTGAGACCTTGCTGCTGAGTAAAACCACGAGCCACCAGTCGAGCTTTCAGACGGTCAATTGTCCCATCAGGAGCATGCTTGATGAAAAAGACCCATTTACACCCAACAGGAGTCTGGGTGGGAGGGAGAGGGACCAGGTCCCATGCCTGATTAGCCCAGAGAGCTGTCATTTCTTCTTCCATGGCTGCCCACCAGCCTGGATGTTGGAGAGCCTCCTACACAGAGTTAGATATAGAAATAGAAGATAATGAAGTAGCAAAGGTTTGGAGCTGTGGGGAGAGGCGATGTAAGGATACATAGTTTGCCAATGGATGAGCGGTGGAGGCTGGTGCCGGATTAGCAGAGCGCAGAGTGTCAGAGGTCGAGGCTGACTGCAATGGGGCAACGGAGCGAGGAGGGCGGCGGGTGTAGACACGGATAAGAGGGGGCTTGTGGAGAGCAGGAGCCGAGTCAGGAGGGAGTGTTGGTAGAGTAGTGGTAACAAGAATGACTGGTCGAGGGAAGGATTGTGGTGGAAGTAGTGGTGTTGGGGCGGAGAAGAAAGGTTGGTCCTCCCGAAAAGTTACATCAGCAGAAACAGTTATTTTACGGGTAGCAGGAGAGTAGCAGACACAGCCTTTCTGAGTACGTGAATAACCAACAAACATGTGTTTGGCCGCCCGAGGAGCCAACTTGTCCGTGGACAGACCCAGTAGGTGAACGTAGCAGGTACAACCAAATATGCGAGGTGTGAGAGAGAATGCCGGAGTGGAGGGGAAAATGATGCTAAACGGAGTAGCATTCTGGAGGACGGAGGAAGGTAGGCGGTTAATGAGATAACATGTCGTGGACAGCGCAAAGTTCCAATAGGCTTTGGGTACCTCCATGTGAATCATGAGAGATCGAGCAACATCGAGCAGATGCCTATTTTTACGTTCAGCCACACCGTTTTGTTGGGGGGTATATGCACACGACGTCTTGTGAATGATCCCCAATTCAGAGCAGAGATTAACAAATTCATGGCTAGTGTAGTCGTGAGCATTATCTGTCCTGAGAGTTTTTATGCTTTCAAAAAACTGCGTGCGAATCTCAAGAACGAAAGCCCGAAATACACGGTGAAGCTCGGAGCGATCACGAAGTAGATACAACCACGTTGTGCGAGAATAATCATCTATAATGGTGATAAAATAGCGATAACCAGATATACTAGTTATTTTGTATGTGCCCCAAACATCAGAATGAACTAAAACAAAAGGAGCAGAGCTCTGAGTACAATGAGAAGGAAAAGATGAACGATGTTGTTTCCCCAAAATACATGAGTCACATTTAAAAGTAGGAAGAGAGATATTTGGAAGAGCCTTCTGAAGGATAGGAAGAGGCGCATGCCCAAGACGTTGATGCCACTCAACGGAGGAAACTGAGAAGAGGATGGTAGAAGAAACATCAAGAAGGTAGAACCCGTTTTGCAGTCGTCCCTTACCAATGATACTCTGCGTCCGTCGATCCTGCATCAGAAAAGAAGAAGAGGTGAATGTTATTGAGCAATCTAGATCGGCAGTGAGGCGACAGACGGAAAGTAAATTAAACGGGGAGCCCGCGGCATGAAGAGCCGAGCGGAGATGGAGAGAGGAATTGAGGAGGATATCAACAGAGCCGGAGACAGGAACGGTTGCACCATTGGCCACTGTGATACACTTAGGATGCGGAGAATCCAAGTATTGATGTGGTTTTAGCAAGGAGATATGATGAGTAACACCTGAATCCACTATCCAGCGTGGACTAGTGGAGAGACAAGCGATACCTTCATTGGAGATGGAGGCAGCAGAGGCAACGTAGGCAGGTGGGCGGCTGAGCATGTCGTGGAGTTGCTGGAGCTGGAGGCGGACTTCTTCAAGATCAGCACGAGTGGCAGAAGGACTGTCGGCAACAACAGAAACAATCAGACGAGGAGGCAGACTATGTTTGCGGTATCAAATCGTCTCAAGGTGTCCATCCCTGCCACAGAAGGAACACATAGGACGTGGTTGGCCACCACGACCCCTTCCCCGTGGCCCTGAACGGCCTCCACGAGCAGGAGGAGGGAGAGATAGTAATGATGCAGAAGATTTTTGAAGGAGGGCCGGTGAGGGAGGTCCCGTAGTATCAGGAGGTGGTGATACCTTTAGCAGCATGAAGCACACATCAGAGAGTGAGGGAATAACAACATACGAGAGGATTTGAGCTCGAATGCTCTGAAGATGAGGCGGGACACGAGCCATCATCATGGCAATACAAACTGCTTCCTTATGAGCACGTTGAGCTGCGAGATCCGTAGTAGCGGGCTGATGTCGGATCCAGGCTTCAACCAGTGTCTTAGCCTGAGCAACAAATGAGGTCAAGTCGGCAGCACCACCGGTGTTAAGAGTCTGAAGATCCGTGATGATGTCATATAGGTGCTGGAGACTGTCCTTACCGGGGTAGAGAGAATGGAGCTGATCCCACATGACCTTGGCCGTCTCGTGATACATGGCCATGCGATAGGGTTCGCCATCAAGGGAGTTGAGAAGCCAAGTCTGAACATGGCCATTATCTCGTAGCCAGTCATCCGTAGGTGCAGAAGGAGGATCCTTAGTGAGATGATGCAGAAGTCCCTTAGATTGAAGGACCCTTCTGCAGAATGCACCCATTCGACAAAGTTCTTCTTTCCAGCAAGGGAGATGGTGGTGATCCTCAACTCATCACGCAACTCCGAAGCAGGAGCCATGCGGACTGCAGGAGAAGATTTAGGCAGCTCTGAGGATTCCATCAAAGATCCCATGGAGTTACAACAGTGAAAGAGACGACTAGAGACCGCAACGAGCAGGGAGACCGCTGAGAGGCGCGAGCTGGGAGACCGCTGAGAGGCGCGAGCTGGGACTGCAGCGATAAGGCCAGAAGGGGCTGAGACCGCGCGAGCAGGGAGAGCTGCGTGAAGGCCAGAAGAGGCGGAGACCGCGGGAAGCTGCTGGGAGAAGAGGTAGCTGGCAGAGGAGGCCGCTGGAGAGGAGGCCGCTGGGAGATCGCACGAGTAGCTTGGCGCTAGCAGAGGGAGACAGCGACGAGAAGGAGCCACCGGCGAGAACGAGACCGCCCGGGAGCGGAGCGATCTGGAGGAGCGGGAGAGGAGACCGCTGGGAGATCGCACGAGCAGCTCGACGCAAGCAGAGGGAGATAGCGGCGAGAAGGAGCGAACAACGAGAACGAGACCGCACGGGAGCGGAGCGATCAGGAGCGGGGCCCACTTGTCAGAAGGGAGGAGGCTATATAAGAGAGCCGATAAGAAGACGAAGCGGGTCGGAGAGATGAGCAAAGGAGCCCGAGGGGAGCTAGGGTCACAAAAATTGGAGACCGCAGGGACAAGGAGCTCGCAGAGAGCAGAGACCGCAGGAGAGGTGCGGTTAGAAAAAAGGAGACCACAAGTTCGAACCTGGCTCTGATACCATGTAGAAAAGAGCGGGACCTTGTATATTATTTCTCTCGTATCAAATACAATGTATGAATACATATATATAGGAGGGAGAAATAGAGAGGAATCCCTTATACACGGTGTGGGACTAAAGTAAAGAGAGAAAAACAAGAAACTAAAAAGGCTCATACATGGGCCTTTACATGGACTTTACATGGACTTTTCTAACACTTCTCTACTTCCATAGTTCCATCCCAACCAAATATCTTTCAGCAGTATCAACTGAAATCAAAGCTTCATTATATTTTACTTCCACAGCTATTTGATTTTACCATGTTTGTGGAAGAGAAGTTTATTGCAGTTGCGACTGCCATATTTTGAGTTGGAATACAATACCTGCAAATTTCATTACAGCTAATTACAACAATATAATCTGTTTGATTATTGTTCTCTGAATTTTTCTAGATCTTTCAAGTTGGATATTAATTATTAATTTAGTATACAGAAGAAACCATGCCTAATCATTGATCAGTTTTGCTAGTTAAGTATGTAGCACATCTTCAATATTTACTTGTACTTTAGTTGCTCACTTTGTTGAGGCTGCACTTCATATATTTGAAAGAATACTAGCCGTTGACTGCTTCGGATAAACGGATAGCCTCTGTGTCCATTCCTTTTGAGACCTCAGGATTTGTGGTTTCTTATGCATCCACATTATGTGAATATATGGGATATAATACCAGCTAACAACAACAGCACTCAAGCCTTTATCCCACCATAGTGTGGTCGGCTATATGGATCCTTTGTCGCCGTTGCGCCCTATCATTAATCATAGCCTCACTAATGCCTAAGTACATCATATCTTTCCTTTAGTTTCATGCCAAGTCTTTTTTGGTCTGCCCCTCCCCCGTTTAACATCTCTAGTGACTAAACTCTCACAACGCCTAACAGGTGCCTCTAATGGTCTTTTATATACATGTCCGAATCATCTTAATCGAGCTTCTCGCATCTTCTCTACAGTTGGTGTCACTCCTGTCTTATCCCTGATACATTCATTCCTAATTTTATCCAGTCTCGTGTAACCACACATCCACCTAAGCAGTCTCATCTCCGCAACTCCCATTTTTTGCTCATGTACACCATTCACTGCCCAACACTCGGAACCGTAGAGCATTGCTGGCCTAATTGCAGTACGGTAAAACTTGTCTTTAAGTTTTAATGGTACTTTACGATCACATAAGATCCTAGACGCGCCTCTCCACTTCAACCAACCTGCTTGGATTATATATATGTTGAATCCGAAATTGTCCCCAAGTCCTTGACGCTCGATCCCGGAGGAAAGAGAGGGGGTAATGGTCGAGCAACTGGTTACTTGAGTCACAAATGAAGAGCTGAGTGAGAGAGAAGAAGAGAGGGCCGCTAGCTTGCGGCGAGGCCAAACTTCGCCCGCCGCGACAAATGTCACTCCTGCGGCGGGCTTTCCCTTTATTTAATAATCTGTATTACAGCTTGCCGTTTTTAGTACATGGAAACAGAATGAATACAAGAGAGTGGCAAATAAAAAAAGTAAGCCGCCCGGGCTGTTCGCCGAGGCCGCCCGGGCTGTTCGCCGAGGCCGCCCGGGCTGTTCGCCGAGGCCGCCCGGGCTGTTCGCCGAGGCCGCCCGGACTGTTCGCCGAGGCCTCCCGGACTGTTCGCCGAGGCCGCCCGGGCTGTTCCATGAGGCCGCCCAGACAGCCCGCAACTAAGTGCGGTCTGGCTGCTTCTAGCCGCCGGTTTTGCCCCCCAACTCGCATGTCCCACTGTTCATGCTGAGGGTCCTATTTATAGGCTCTGGGTCGATGTCGTCACCGCCGGTGAGCCAGTGACTGGAGTTCTACATGCGCGGTCTGAAGATGGAGGCCACCCCACCTGGGCGGTTTGAAGGAGGAGGCCGCCCCACCTAGGCGGTTTGAAGGAGGAGGCCGCCCCACCTGGGCAGTTTGAAGGAGGAGGCCGCCCCACCTGGGCGGTTTGAAGGGGGAGGCCGCCCCACCTGGGCGGTTTGAAGGAGGAGGCCGCCCCACCTGGGCAGTTTGAAGGAGGAGGCCGCCCCACCTGGGCGGTTTGAAGGTGGAGCCCGCCCCACCTGGGCGGTTTGAAGGAGGAGGCCGCCCCACCTGGGCGGTTTGAAGGAGGAGGCCGCCCCACCTGGGCAGTTTGAAGGAGGAGGCCGCCCCACCTGGGCGGTTTGAAGGAGGAGGCCGCCCCACCTGGGCGGTTTGAAGGAGGAGGCGCCCCATCTAGGCGGTTTGAAGGGGGAGGCCGCCCCACCTGGGCTGTTTGAAGGAGGAGGCCGCCCACCTGGGCGGTTTGAAGGGGGAGGCCGCCCCACCTGGGCGGTTTGAAGGGGGAGGCCGCCCACCTGGGCGGTTTGAAGGAGGAGGCCGCCCACCTGGGCGGTTTGAAGGTGGAGGCCGCCCCACCTGGGCGATTTGAAGGGGGAGGCCACCCCACCCGAAGGAGGAGGCCGCCCCACCTAGGCGGTTTAAAGGGGGAGGCCGCCCCACTTAGGCGGTTTGAAGGGGGAGGCCGCCCCACCTGGGCGGTTTGAAGGAGGAGACCGCCCCACCTGGGCGGTTTGAAGGAGGAGGCTGCCCCTTCTTACCACTTTGGGTGTGAAAAAAACCTTTGCGTGAGGTCTGATCCTTCCCGGGCGCGTAATCTGTAAAAATGTAGCGAAAAAGGCCTCCCAGGGGAGGATCGCCGATTTCTGGGTCAACATAATCCCCGCACTTTTTCAATTTCCTAAGAAACTTCGAAAAAGTAGGTACTGACCCACAAAAATCGTGATCCGCCACTGGTAAACTGTGAAAAGAGTGGGAAAGAGAGAGGGAATAAGTACTTGATGCCTCTCCACAAAGGAACTAATGAATGCTTATTCTTTCTCCTGCGAGTGAGAAGAGTCATAGCAAGTATAAAACACAACTCACAAGTACCTGAAGGGAACTTGCGAACATCGGCTCATTTTGTCCTCTGAGGTAGACTAGTAATCATCTACTAGTCTCTGAGGAGAACTCGGTAAGTAAAGAAAAAACATGGCGCGAGTACCTGAACAGAACTCGTGAACACCTGCTAGTCTCTGCAAAATAGAACTCAAAGCATGTATTAAAGAATTTATAACGCGAGTACCTGAAGAGAACAAGCGAATACCTGCTAACCTCTGCAAAAGAGAACTCAAAGTTGGTATAAAAGAATTTAACACGAGTACCTGAAGAAAACTCGCTACCACCTGCTAATCTCTGCAAAAGAGAACTCAAAGCAGGTATAAAAGAATTTAATGCGAATACCTGAAGAAAACTCGCGATCACCTGCTAATCTCTGCAAAAGAGAACTTAAAGCAGGTAAAAGAATCTATAACGCGAGTACCTGAAGACAACTCGCGAATACCTCAGAGGACAAAACTGAGGTATTGCCGAAAGAGAAAAACTGAAATAACTTTCAAACAGAGCCGAATTTTTGAAATCTGAGGGCTAAAAAGTGCCTGAACGGGGAACTCGGTTCAATTTTTGGATAGTTCGGCTCAAGCCGGTCGCGACAGGCTTTGAATTTCTGAATTCCGACACCCGGATCAAAAGTTATGGCCGTTTTAAAATTGAATGTATTTTAGGCCAAATCTCGCATCTTCATCGCAACTGTTGTTCATCAACCACTCGCTATCTGAAGGTCGCGTGTTTCTGTTGAATCCGAAATTGTCCCCAAGTCCTTGACGCTCGATCCCGGAGGAAAGAGAGGGGGTAATGGTCGAGCAGCTGGTTACTTGATTCGCAAATGAAGAGCTGAGTGAGAAAGCGGCGAGGCCAGACTTCGCCCGCCGCGACAAATGCCACTCCTGCGGCGGGCTTTCCCTTTATTTAATAATCTGTATTACAGCTTGCCGTTTTTAGTACATGGAAACATAATGAATACAAGAGTGACGAATAAAAAAAGTAAGCCGCTCGGGGGCTGTTCGCCGAGGCCGCCCGGGCTGTTCGCCGAGGCCGCCCGGGCTGTTCGCCGAGGCCGCCCGGGCTGTTCGCCGAGGCCGCCCGGGCTGTTCGCCGAGGCCGCCCGGGCTGTTCGCCGAGGCCGCCCGGGCTGTTCGCCGATGCCGCCCGGACTGTTCACCGAGGCCTCCCGGGCTGTTCGCCGAGGCCGCCCGGACTGTTCGCCGAGGCCGCCCGGGCTGTTCCCTGAGGCCGCCCAGACAGCCCGCAGCTAGGTGCGGTCTGGCTGTTTCTAGCCGCCGGTTTTGCCCCCCAACTCGCATGTCCCACTGTTCATGCTGAGGGTCCTATTTATAGGCTCTGGGTCGATGTCGTCACCGCCGGTGAGCCGGTGACTGGAGTTCTACCCGCGCGGTCTGAAGATGGACGCCGCCCCACCTGGGCGGTTTGAAGGAGGAGGCCGCCCCACCTGGGCGGTTTGAAGGAGGAGGCCGCCCCACCTGGGCGGTTTGAAGGAGGAGGCCGCCCCACCTGGGCGGTTTGAAGGGGGAGGCCGCCCCACCTGGGCGGTTTGAAGGAGGAGGCCGCCCCACCTGGGCGGTTTGAAGGAGGAGGCCGCCCCACCTGGGCGGTTTGAAGGGGAAGGCCGCCCCACCTGGGCGGTTTGAAGGAGGAGGCCGCCCCACCTGGGCGGTTTGAAGGAGGAGGCCGCCCCACCTGGGCGGTTTGAAGGAGGAGGCCGCCCCACCTGGGCGGTTTGAAGGGGGAGGCCGCCCCACCTGGGCGGTTTGAAGGAGGAGGCCGCCCCACCTGGGCGGTTTGAAGGAGGAGGCCGCCCCATCTAGGCGGTTTGAAGGAGGAGGCCGCCCCATCTAGGCGGTTTGAAGGGGGAGGCCGCCCCACCTGGGCGGTTTGAAGGAGGAGGCCGCCCACCTGGGCTGTTTGAAGGGGGAGGCCGCCCCACCTGGGCGGTTTGAAGGGGGAGGCCGCCCACCTGGGCGGTTTGAAGGAGGAGGCCGCCCCACCTGGGCGGTTTGATGGGGGAGGCCGCCCCACCCGAAGGAGGAGGCCGCCCCACTTAGGCGGTTTGAAGGGGGAGGCCGCCCCACCTAGGCGGTTTGAAGGGGGAGGCCGCCCCACCTAGGCGGTTTGAAGGGGGAGGCCACCCCACCTGGGCGGTTTGAAGGAGGAGACCGCCCCACCTGGGCGGTTTAAAGGAGGAAGCCACCCCTTATTACCACTTTGGGTGTGAAAAAAGCCTTTGCGTGAGGTCTGATCCTCCCCGGGCGCGTAATCTGTAAAAATGTAGCGAAAAAGGCCTCCCAGGGGAGGATCGCCAATTTCTGAGTCAACAATATATCACATCTTTATCTACACCTCCATCTTTTTGAATTATCGATCCCAGATATTAAAAGCACTCACTGCGGGAAATATCTTGGTCACCCAATTTAATGACGGAGTCATCCGACCTTCTTGCACTACTAAATTTAAGCTCTATATTCTCCGTCTTTGTCCTGCTCAACCTAAAACTCTTCTTTTCTAAAGTGTCTCGCCAAGATTCAAGTTTCGCGATTACACCCTTGCGCGTCTCATCGACTAAAACAATATCATCTGCAAATAATATACACCAAGGTATTGCTTGTTGGATATGTCCGGTGAGATCATCTAAGATAATGGTAAAGAGATAAAGGCTTAGAGCTGACCCTTGATGTAAGCCAACAACGATAGGGAATTCCTGTGTTAATCCTCCAGAAGTCCTCACCCTGTTCACTGAATTTGCATACATATATTTGATTATGTCAATGTATGATACATTTACACCTTTCTTTTCTAAGACTCTCCGCAAGACCTCTCTTGGAACCCTATCATAAGCCTTCTCCAGATCGATAAACAACATATGCAAATATTTTTGTCTTTCCTGATAGTTGTCAATGAGTCTCCTCAAGAGATGTATAGCTTCCATGGTTGACCTCCTTGTCATGAATCCAAATTGATTCAGCTAGGATATAATACCAGCTGAATGGTATTAAATAGGATTTTTAGATGTTGTGAAGATGATAACGTCCCATTTGGGATGAGAAATTAGAAGGCATGAGCTTGACCAAATGCTCCATAATGTAACAAATACCATCAAATACCATCAAATACCGGCAAAAACTATCAAATACTGACATCATAACAACAACAACACTCAAGCCTTTATCCCACCATAGTAGTGACATCATAAATTTACAAAATTTCAGGCTCTTTTTGTAAACATGAATTACCATCAAATATTGCCGTTAAATACCGGAGAAAACTATTACATATAGAACAACCACTTGTTAACTCTTACCTATTTATTGATCTTATTTTTTCGCTACAAATCCTTTTTTTTGGTAAACTCAACATTTGCTCATGGTTTTGAAGACCGGACCGGACCGGCCGGTCGAACTTGTCAAATCGCGGACCGGTATTTAACGGCAATGTTCGATGGTAATTCATGTTTAAAAAAAGAGCCTGAAATTTTGTAAATTTACGATGTCAGTATTTGATAGTTTTTTTCCGGTATTTGATGGTATTTGTTACATTATGGAGCATTTGGTCAAGCTCATGCCTTCTATATGGGACGTCATCATCTTCACAACATCTAAAAATCCTATTTTATACCATTCAGCTGGTATTATATCCCATATATTCACATAATGTGGATGCATAAGAAACCACAAATCCTGAGGTCTCAAAAGGTATGGACATAGAGGCTATCCGTTTATCCGAAGCGTTCAATGGCTAGTATTCTTTCAAATATACAGAAGAAACTATGCCCAATCATTGATCAGTTTTGCTAGTTAAGTATGTAGCACATCTTCAATATTTACTTGTACTTTAGTTGCTCACTTTGTTGAGGCTGCGCTTCATATATTTGAAAGAATACTAGCCGTTGAACGCTTCGGATAAACGGATAGCCTCTATGTCCATACCTTTTGAGACCTCAAGATTTGTGGTTTCTTATATCCACATTATGTGAATATAGGGGATATAATACCAGCTGAATGGTATAAAATAGGATTTTTAGATGTTGTGAAGATGATAACGGCCCATTTGGGATGAGAAATTAGAAGGCATGAGCTCTGAATTTTTCTAGATCTTTCAAGCTGGATATTAATTATTGATTTAGTATACAGAAGAAACCATGCCCAATCATTGATCAGTTTTGCTAGTTAAGTATTTAGCACATCTTCAATATTTACCTGTACTTTAGTTGCTCACTTTGTTGAGGCTGCACTTCATATATTTGAAAGAATACTAGCCGTTGAACGCTTCGGATAAACGGATAGCCTCTATGTCCATACCTTTTGAGATCTCAGGATTTGTGGTTTCTTATGCAGCCACATTATGTGAATATATGGGATATAATACCAGCTGAATGGTATAAAATAGGATTAATAGATGTTGTGAAGATGATAACGTCCCATTTGGGATGAGAAATTAGAAGGCATGAGCTTGACCAAATGCTCCATAATGTAACAAATACCATCAAATACCGGCAAAAACTATCAAATACTGGCATCATAAATTTTCCAAATTTCAGGCTCTTTTTTTAAACATGAATTACCATCAAACATTGCCGTTAAATACCGTAGAAAACTATTACATATAGAACAACCACTTGTTAACTCTTACCTATTTATTGATCTTATTTTTTGGCTACAAATCAATTTTTTTGGTAAACGCAACATTTGCTCATGGTTTTGAAAACCGGACCGGCCGGTCAAACTTGTCAAATCGCGGACCGGTCAACAAGCCGGTTCGTTCAACACCCGAAATTGGCCTTCCACCGAGACCGCACCAAACCATCGACCAGGTCGGTCCACCCGTGAAATTGTAAACCGGAGCGGGTTTAGTAGAACCGGACAGATCTTGGGCGTGGGTGAACTAGGCCTTTTCTAGCTTTAAAAATGTTAAAAATACCTAAGGGGCTTGGGATCGAACCTAAACCGCGGAGGAGGATCCCGAAGCCACTAACCATTGCGCCAGCATGCTTAGTTGCAAGCTGTTGAAATAAGATGTATATATAAAAATACAATTCATATTAATTAATATATAATAATATTATTCATATTAATTAATGTAATAAACTTATAATCTTATATATACATATCCATGAAGGATGTAGTGATATACTATATTTATTTGTATAAAATATAATAATAATAGTAATAAATTATCAATAATGGTATTATTAATTTATTATAAAATTTATATAGATATATATTACATATTTATTTGGATATATACTATAATTATGTATATGATGTTAACTTAAAATTACTTTTCATTCAAAATGTTAGTATACAAATTAGGATTTGTTATTTTCAAATCAAGAGATGTGGAACCCATGTTCCAACATGTTTGTATATGAATGTGCAGGTGTTGTGTGTTTGTTTTTATTTCTAAGTGAGTTTGTATGTGTGAATGTGTGTATGTTGTGTTAATTCTTTTTTGTAAGTATGTATGCATGTATGTACGAATGCTCAGACTCCACCACCGATCTCAAGAGCAGACATGATATATGTGGCCATTGCAACTATTACAGATCTGACTGAGCATGAGATCATACAAGCCATTGATATGCTGAGCATTGACGACACGAAGAGCGATGCGTTCATGGCTTTGTCGGTGCCAATCAGGAGGACCCGACTCTGCTTACATTTATGCGATTGATTATATGTTAACTTATTACTATTTTTTATTTGTGGACTTTATTTATATGCATTTTTATTATTGCAGATGCTGATATTTGCGAGATTGATTGTCTCGTGATATTTCAATTATGTTGTTGTTTTAATTTTTAAATTTCAATTCCATCCACTGAATTCAACATGTTGCCGAACGACGAAATTAGAATTGGAATTGGGCCAATTCCAATTCCTTTCTCCCAATTCCTGCCAAACGAAGAGAGCCTTATATTCAACTGAGATGGAGAATATACTTCTTATTAACTAATTCAATTATGCCAAGAACATAAGATTGTTCATCAAGTAATCACTCCTTATTCATCACAATCGAATGGAGTGGCCGAGCGTAAAAATCAAACATTTATGAACATGGTCAATGCTATGTTAGGAGGGTTTGCCGTCTCAGAGAGTCCGGTTTTCAAAACATTGCATGTGCATTAGAATTTCCTTCAATTTTGTCATCATATTTTTTTCATCTTCCGAGCATTTATTTCTTCTAGGCTTACTTATTCAATCATTTAATATATAATTTTTTGGTGTTTTATTCTTTTGCAGCTCACTTACACCATTTTATGGAGCTTTATTATCAGCAGAGATATAGTTTTTTAAAAGCTTTATCCGTCGTAGGTACTTCGTTATTCACATGAATAATTTGATTGTTTTTCCGTTGACTTCAACCATTATCATCTTTAGCCGTATTCACCATTCATTCGAGTCGAGTACTGCCATTGGTATTATGGTCATCATTATTACCAGTTTATCAAATTAATGAAATTAAAACCTTAAACCGTTTAAATGTTACTCTCCATTCATATTCTATAAACAAAGAAATTCCAGATTTTGAGAGTATATTGAACTTCTAGTTTTTTTAAAATAATTTCTTTAGTTCTAGTTAAGTTAATTTTAAGCTTTTTTTTTAAATAATTTGGCTGCAACCTTGAGTGGCTGATTTTTTTTAAGTTTTCAATGTAAGATAAACCTTCTAAATGTTCATTAACTTTTACTTTTATGTATCACACATATATATTCTATATTGCATGCCCATTAATTTGGTTCACATTGCTGATCAATTCTGTTTAATATATGAAATAAATACTAGGTTTGCAGCTTGGATATACTGTGGTATTTGGATGGTATGCATCTTTTCTCTTCATCCGAACAGGTTTGTATGCTCGTTTTTCTTCAAATATTGTTGGAACCTTCCAACACTCGTGAAAATTCTCATTATAATACCAATATTTAGTGTTGTGTATTGAAGATTTAGCCGTCTCATGGCACAGTTAAAATTGTTCACATCATAACTTCTAAAGCTTGTCCAATAAACTTCAATGTGGTTTTTGTTCTAATAAATGCAGGTAACATAATATCAGCTATTATTGCTCATATCTTTTGTAACGCGGTAGGCTTACCGATTGTGTTCTCTGCAAGGACAAGAGGTAGGTAACTAATTTTCATTGTGTGATACCATTACTAGTTGTTAGTTTTAGTTGGTAATCATTTAGTGATTTTTCTGTCAATATTTTACATAATAGCTCACCGAGAAATCGTAGATGATAGCTGTTCCATTTAGTATTTGATGAACAGAGTTTTTTTGTGCTTTTATACATGCTGATATTCTTCCTTGATGACACTAATTTTCTTAGCTGAAAATTTCCAATATCTGTTCAGCTGCCCTACAATTTTTCTTACATCAAATTTATTAATTATAGAGCTCATGATAATCACCGAAGACTTTATCCCAACTATTCGGGGCCAGCTTATGTATTCTCATTTTCATTAGTTCATGTTGAGTGATGCCTAAGGTGCTAAATCGTATGCAAATCATCATTAATAATCTTCATCAAGGTTACCGCTCTACCCTTTGTGCTGCATAATTTATCGACATTAACTTTATCTATTCATCTAATTGTTGTATTTTTTAACTTCCCGTATAAATGATTAAGCAACCTAAAATCTATTTTCTATGATTTTATCCTCGATAGATGTCACTCATTGTTTCTCTAGTATAATCATCTATTTAATTTATCTTTTCTAGTTTTTCCAGACATTCATCTTAGCATTCTCATTTCTAGTACTCAGATTAGATAACAATATCCTTTTGATGCCTAACGTTGAAATCTATACAATATGGTCGGCATAATAGCAGTTTTAGGAACTTTACTTTTATGATGCTAAGGTATCCTCTAATTATATAGTACAATATGGTCGGCATAATAGCAGTTTTAGAAACTTTACTTTTATGATGCTAAGGTATCCTCTAATTATATAGTACACATAATGCGCTTCTTGAATATAACCACTTTGCCCTATTCATCATAATAATTGATCCAAGATACTTAAACCTAACACACCTAGGTATCTTAGCTAGTTGTAATCATAGTTATTAAGGCGCGCGCCTGAGGCGTGGCCCCACCAGGCGCATCGGGCCTCGCCTCTGCAAGGCAGAGGTGGGCGAGGTGCGTCAGGCACGCCTGACCAGCTCCCAGGTGCACCAAAGGTGCGCCTGGGCCTTTTAAGGGCTTTTCTTCAACCTGATTACTGATTTTTTTTGGAGGTGGGCAAAAACATGATCTCAGAGTTAGATTACATGATTTCTTATATGTATCTACCATCTAATGCGGCAAGTTGCATCGTAAGGGTGAAATTACGTAATTAAACTTGCAAAAATGCTCAGAAAAAAGATGTCGATTAATCATCAGTATTTGCACTTATAAACTCCACTGATGAAGAATAACAACGTAAACTCAATGTGATTGCAGCAAGTTGCAACACTTGCACCTATAACTGTAAATATTTATAAAACAAATTCTAAAAATTAGTCTTTGGAGTTGTGATATATGCAAATTCAGTGGTTGATATGGTGGTAGATTTATTTTGTGTTTTTGTATTTACTAAATTGTATTTTTTTTTTCATTTTTGCACCTCACGTGCCTCAGGCGCGCGCCTAGGCTCCAGGACCCCTTTGCGCCTCGGTGCCCCTTGCGCCTTTAATAACTTAGGTTGTAATCTGCTAAAGAATCGATTAAAGATGAGAAGAAATTGGACAGCTATCAAAATTGTTCAAAGTCCCCAAAACTTAAGTATTATTTCTTGTATATCTAATTACAAGTATGAATACAAATATATAGGAGGAGAAAGAGGCTAGTCACTCCAATCTCAATATGTGGGACTAACCAAGGATAAGAAAGTAACTACATAAATGGGCCTCATAAATGGGCTTTTTTACATCAATTTTGCTAACACTCCCCCGCAAGCTGGAGCGTACAAATCGTAGGCACCCAGCTTGGATAAGAACTGGAGATATAGTGGCCGAGGAAGAGCTTTTGTTAGGATGTCAGCAATTTGTCTCGCAACAGGAACATGCTCCAATTCTACCTTCTTCGCTTGAACCTTTTCTCTGATGAAGTGACAGTCAACCCAGTATGCTTTGTTCGCTCATGGAAAACTGGATTGTTGGCTATATGAATTGCAGTCTGACTGTCGCACCGAAGTGTTGTCGGAGAAGGAAGTCTAACACCTAAGTCACCAAGAAGGCTTTCAAGCCATGTTAATTCTGACACAACAGCAGCCATAGCCCTGTATTCAGACTCAGCCGAGGAGCGGACGACCACAGTTTGTTTCTTGCTTCGCCATGTTATGAGATGTCCACCAAAGTAAGTGCAAAAGCCAGTCGTGGAGCGCCTATCATCAGGGGACCCGACATAGTCAGCATCCGAGTAAGCAAGAAGAGATGGTGAGTCGGATGGTTTGTAGACAAGGCCTTGTCCCGGAGCGGTCTTTAGATATCTGAGAATACGCTCAACGGCTTGAAGGTGAGAAGTGCGTGGAGTATGCATGAAGCGACTCACAACACCAACAACAAACGAGATATCCGGTCAAGTAACCGTTAGGTAGATCAGTTTCCCAACCAATCGTCGGTAGTATTCTGGATTCTCAAGAAGCTGGTCAGAATCAGACCCAGCAACACAATTTCTGATTAGCATCCATAGGAGTATCTGCAGGTTTGCACCCGGAGTATCCTGCTTCATGAAGTAAGTCGATGCAGTACTTTCGTTGGGACATAACCAACCCATCGGGTCGTCTGGCGACTTCAATCCCAAGGAAGTATCTAAGATTTCCAAGATCCTTGGTTTGGAAGACCGAGTTCAGATGTTCTTTGAATTGTTGTATCCCAGAGAGGTCATCGCCAGTAATCAGGATATCATCAACATAGACAAGTAGGATTACAGTGCCAGTTGGTCCATGCTTGGTGAATAGAGAGAAGTCGGCGGAGCTCTGAGTGAACCCAAGTGCTAAGAGAACCAAGCTCGTGGTGACTGTTTGAGACCATAAAGAGCCTTTAGAAGGCGGCAAACGTGAACTGTACGAGACTCCCCCGTGGTCTCAAACCCGGGAGGTTAGCACATAAACACAATTTCCTTCAGATCGCCGTGAAGGAATGCATTCTTAATATCGAGCTGAAGAAGGGGCCAACGCCGGTGCACAACAACGGAGATAAGAACACGAACAGTGTTGAGTTTTGCTACTGGAGAAAAAGTTTTCTCATAATCTAAGCCTTGTTGCTGAGAGAAGCCCCGGGCCACGAGACGGGCTTTTAAACGATCAACAGTCCCATCCGCATTCTGTTTGACCGCAAAGACCCATTTGCAACTAACACAATGTTGACCTGGAGGAAGGGGAACCAGTTCCCTGGTGTGATTAGCCCAGAGGGCATTCATCTCCTCTTCCATAGCTGCCCGCCACCCCGGATGCTGAAGAGCCTCCTGCACAGAGTTAAGAATAGAGATGGAGGAAAGAGAAGTAGCAAACTGGTGGAGGGGTGGAGAGAGTCGGTGTAGAGACACATAGCTAGCCATTGGATGAGCCGTTGAGGAAGATGCAGTATCAACCGCGGGCGGTGTGTCATCTGTAGCAGACGGCTCCGGTAGGGAAATATCCTTGGATTTACGGCGAGAGTAGACGTAGCAAATGGGCGGATGGATCAAAGGCGTGGATGGAGGTGACGGTGGAGAGGAAGGCGTGACTGGAACGATAGGACGAGTAATAGTAGAAGGTATGTATTGGGGAGAGGAGGATAGGTGGAACGGTTGATCTTCACAAAAAGTGACATCGGCCGAGACAGTCACTTTTCCTGTTGTAGGAGAATAGTACACATAGCCCTTCTGAGTTCGAGAGTAGCCAACAAACATCTGTCTGGTAGTACGAGCAGCAAGTTTGTTTGCTGGCGGACCGAGGTTGTGAACATAACATACACACCCAAAAACTCAGGGTGTGAGGGGGAAAGGAGGTGTGGATGGAAGAAGAAGGCTTAGTGGAGTGGCAAAGCTGAGAACGGATGAGGGCATACGATTGATGAGGTGACAAGCAGTTGCAATAGCAAAGTGCCAAAATTCTGTTGGGACCTGCATTTGGAACATGAGGGACCGAGCGGTATCGAGAAGATGTCGATTTTTCCGTTCGGCCACGCCATTTTGTTGAGGTGTGTAGGCACATGAGGTTTGGTGGATAACACCAAACTCAGAGCACAGAGCGGAGAAGGACCGACTTGTGTACTCGCGGGCATTATCGGTGCGGAGTATTTTAAGAGGCGTCGAGAACTGCGTACGTGTTTCAGATATAAAAGCACGAAACACAGAAGTTATCTCATTGCGATCATGAAGAAAATAAAGCCAAGTAACACGCGAGTAGTCATCAATAAAAGTGATAAAGTAGCGATGTCCAAATACACTGGGGATCCTATATGGACCCCATACATCAGAATGAACTAAAGATAACGGAGTATCACTCCGGGTACAAGAAGGAGAGAAAGAAACACGATGTTGCTTGCCGTAGATACACGATTCACAAGTGAACTCTTGGAGGAAAACACCAAGAAGAGCTTTCTTGAGAACCGGAAGGGGAGCATGCCCAAGACGAAGATGCCAATCAGAAGTGGAGATGGAAGAAAGACTGATAGGTGGGAGATCCAAGAGATATAACCCATTCGTCAGCCGACCGCTACCAATGGTACTCCGTGTACGACGATCCTGCAAAACAAAGGATGAAGGAGAGAAAGTTATGCAACAGTCAAGATCCCGTGTTAACTGGCTAACAGAAAACAAGTTAAACGGGGAGCCCGGAACATGAAGAACTGAGGAGAGTAGCAAGGTAGGAGTGAGGCGGAGATCAGCAGCACCAGAGACCGGGGTAGTGTCGCCATTAGCAACAATAATAGATGGCGGGTGAGAGGTTGTCGAATACCGAGGCGGTTTCTGAGATGTTATATGATGTGTTGCTCCAGAGTCAACGATCCAGTGAGAGCTGTAAGAAAGACAGGATATACCTTGAGTAGAGAAAGAGGCAACCGAACCAAATGGCCTATCAAAACTGCCTTGGAGCTGCTGGAACTGAGTGCGAAGGTCTTCATATTCCTGGCGAGTAGGTGCACTAAGGTTGGAAGTGCCAGGGGCAGCAGAAGGAGGTGGAGTAGCGGAGGCGGCCAGATGCGGAGGTAGGCCATGTTTACGGTAGCATGTAGCTTCTAGATGACCCTCACGAGAGCAGTAAGTACACTTCAAAGAAGAGCGGCCACCACGTCCTCATCCCCGAGACGGGTGGCGTCCTCCCCTGGTGGAAGGGCCACGAGCAGGAGGAGGAGTTGGCAGGAGAGGTTGCTGAAGAAGAACTGGAGAAAAACCTGTTAGAGTCTCAGATGGAGGAGTTACCCTGAGTAACATATAACAAACATCATGAAGGGAGGGGGTGGTAGTGGAGGAGAGTATCTGAGCTCGAACACTGTGCAAATGTGGAGGAACACGGGCCACCATCATAGCAATACATACGGCTTCCTTCTGAGTCCGTTGAGTCGCGAGATCAGTGGTAGATGGCTGATGATGGATCCATGCTTCAGTAAGACCCTTAGCACAAGCAACAAAGGAGGTCATGTCCGCAGCCCCGCCCGTATCCAGGGCCTGGAGATCAGTAATAATGTCATAGAGGTGCTGGAGGCTGTCCTTGCCCGAGTACAAGGAATGAAGCTCATCCCACATGCCCTTGGCTGTCTCGTGATATATGGCCATTTGGTAAGGTTCGCCATCCATAGAGTTGAGAAGCCATGTCTGAACTCTACCGTCATTCCGCATCCAATCATCGGTAGAGGGGGACGGAGGTGCCTGTGTGAGATGAGGCAAGAGTCCTTTGGCCTGAAGGACCCGACGAACAAAGTGCACCCAAGGCACAAAGTTTTCTTGTCGGACAGGGAAATCGTGGTGATCCGCAGCTCATCGCGGAGTTCGGGAGGAGGAGCTACGCGAGCAGCAGGCAAGTCAGGAGAGTCGACCGAGGAACCCATAAGACTGAACAATGAACGGAGCAGCCAGGAACAGAAGCAAGCAGTCTGATTAGAGGAGACCAGCGGTCTGAGAGGAGACCGACGGTCTGAGCAGCGGGCTGAGCAGAGGAGATCAGCGGTCTGAGAAGCGGTCTGAATACCGGCAAGGGAGCAGCGGACTGAGCAAACCGCGCGAGAGAAGAGTCCTCATCGGACTGGAGCGGCAACGGGCAGAGGAGCGGTGGTCTGGGGAGACCGCAAGAGCAGCAGGTAGCGGGCAGAGCAGCGGTCTGGAACGGCTGCGGGTCTGGAGCGGCTATCTGGAGCAGCTGCGGGCAGAGCAGCAACAACGTTCTGAGGAGCGGCGGTCTGGGGAGATCGCAAGAGTCAGAGAGAGAATGCTGGGAGAGCAGCGGGCAGGGAGAGATCGCCACAGCGGGCAGAGAGCAGATCGCTGGGAGAGCAGCGGGCAGGGAGAGATCGCCACAACGGGTTCACCACAGCGGGCAGAGAGAGAGATCGCTGGGAGAAGGGGGGGTCCACTTGTCAGTTGGGAGAAGATATAAAAGAAGGTTGAGCACGGCTTAAGAGAAAGCAGTGAAGATAGCAAGTGGGGGGTGCGGTCAGAAAAATGGGAGACCGCACGATATGAGGAGAGCTCGACAGGGAGGAGAGGGAAAGACGCAGCGAGAATTGGGGGAAGACGCAGTGAGAATTGGGGGGCCGGGTTTCGGAACAGAAGTGAACCTGCCTCTGATACCATGTTCAAAGTCCCCAAAACTTAAGTATTATTTCTTGTATATCTAATTACAAGTATGAATACAAATATATAGGAGGAGAAAGAGGCTAGTCACTCCAATCTCAAGATGTGGGACTAAAGAAGGATAAGAAAGTAACTACATAAATGAGCCTCATAAATGAGCTTTTTTACATCAATTTCGCTAACAAAAATGATATTCATGATCGTACAATGCCCCCAAAATAATGGGTAGTGTTATTCACCATGTGCCATTGGAGCACACGGTAGAGTGATTGGGCACGTGTGACATTAATGCTGTATCAGCTATGTCAATTTGTTTTGTTCCTTGCAATTTTGTCTTTCCATCTTATACCATATAGAGTTTTATGAGATCTATTATAAGCAAATCATTACCCTGTCCAAATAATTATGGTGAAAACGAGAACCTATTCAGGTCAAATTAAATAATAAATTTGTTATCCATTCCTAATATACTAACCTCGTCTTTAACTGAATCAAATGATCTTTGATGAGTTAGAAGTTCCTTTCACTTTTTGGATCCATATTTTTTTAAATCATGTCTGTATACCGGAAAATTGCATCTCGAGAATACATGAATAATTGAATTGGGTCAAACTCAGGGAAAGAATTAGAAGGCTGGAACATAAAACTAATTAGTCATATGACACCCAACGAATTAATACTCGCTGTCAATTTGCTCTGCATTTGGCGGCGAGTAAGAACCCGATATATTACTCTCCACTACATGGGCAGTGGTTTATCTGCATTTTGAACTTTCATGAAAGCTGTACAACCCAACGTTTGCCGACTCGCAGAGATTTCAATCACAGGCGATTTGGGGAGTTCTCGCCGATTCGCGACAAGCACCCTGCCAGGGCAAGGCGAGGCAGATCAGGGATATCGCTCGCGAGTGGTGAGCGGCGACGACATAACGTGTTTTAAAGGACCGCTCTGGGGTGCTTTTAGCCAGAGCGAGTCAGGTAAGGTCTCGCGGAGCCAGTCCGGCGGGGCGAGTGGAGGCTCGCCTCTACTCGCAAGAGGTCTCGCGAGCCCAACTCGCAAGGAGGCTAGCGAGTGGCGTCTCCAAGGGCCACTCGCCCGACAGGGGGATGCATGTGAATTTACCCTGATACCCTTGGTGGGCTGCCAATAGCCCCCAGAACAACGGATTTTGGTTGTTAGCAGACCAATTTGGGGTGCGTATAGCAAAACAGAAAGGCGGAATCCCGCTATTAGTAGACCAGTTTAGAAATGCTATAAATAGACCCTTTGGGGCACCTTGGGAGGGAGGCTAGTTCTTTGCTTCTCCTCAGGTTCTCTTTGGTTAGTTCCGTCAGCTTTCCAAGGTGCCCGACTACAGTCTTGGCTTGGGAGGGGAAGCGCTCAAAAGATCTTCCGGGTGTGTGGTGGGACCTCCACGTTGTTGCCAAGGGTCGTGTCTTTCGTTCTAAGTCTCCGAGCAGGTTCCTCTGTGGGATCAGTAAGCGCTAGTTACCCCCCTTCACAGGGGTCCGAACTCCTCGTTGGGCCAAATACTGGTTCCAACATTTTTGCTGCGGTGAGCGTGGAGAGCAGCTAGTGCAAGAAATTCCTTAAGAGGTAACATGGTCGGAGCGGGTGAGCGAGAGGGGGACTTCGCCGGTTCGCCACCACCTGGCCCGCCGGTGACAGCAGAGATGCTGACGGATCTTCGCAGGGAGGTGCTCGAGACTATCAACCTCGCCTTCGCCCCGGCGCGGAGCGAGTTCGCGACTCCAACACCTCAGGTTGTCCAGCCGTCGGGGGCAGGTGAGAATGCCCTGGGGCAGGGAGCCGGCAAAGAAGTGGCCGGCGAGGCGCCAGGGCGAGACCTCGCGGTGCGAGAACTGTTTCCGAGTCCGGCAAGTGCTGCTCTGACGAGCGCTGTTCTGGCGAGCACCATTCTTGCGAGTGCGAGCCCAGTCAGAGAGCTCGTGGGGCGAGTCGAGCAGGCGAGAACGGCGACGGGAGGAAGCCCGCTCTGCGAGTTGGTGCTCTCGGCACTACTCCCTGAGGGGTTCAGGGAGCCGGACATGATGTACTATACCGGCAAGGACGACCCTGTCCCACACCTACAGTGGTTCGAAGATTTGGTCTCCCTCAGGCCCCTGTCGAACACCTTCAATTGCCGACTCTTCACGACCACATTGAAGGAGAAGGCAATTGACTGGTTTCACCAGCTCCCAAGGGGATCGATCTATGCTTTTGAGGACCTGCGTCGCAGTTTCTTGCTTCGCTTCTCGACCTCAAAGAAGAGGAAGAAGGAAGCGGAGGGGGTCGTCGGAGAACCCGGAATGAAGGAGACGGAGGAGAAGATGGAGAGAAGGGGAAGCCCAGGCAGAAGGGGCGGAAGAGTTGCTGGAGGTCTGGGAGGAGAAGATGGAGGAAGGAGGGGTCGAAGCGATTGCTTGCGGCGAAGGGAAGGAGGGCGATTGGGGGGAGCAGTCCCGACTGGAGGCCGTGGATGAGGTCGTAGAGCTGGAGGTCACTTCCCTGGCAGGGGTGATAGAAAAAGTGAAGATCAGCGGGGAGCTCGGTCCCGAGGAGCAGAAGAGGATCCTGGCCTGCGTCTAGGAGAACGTGGACGTCTTCGCATGTAGCGCGGCGGACATGCCCGGGATCGATGCGGATGTGGTCTGCCACCGCCTCAACCTCGACCTCGGCACCCTTCCCATCCGACAGAAGAAGAGGTCCACCGCGGACAAGCTGGAAGGACCCATCCGGGAGGAGGTGAGCAAGCTCCTCAAGGCCGGCTTTGTATCAGAGATCCAGTACCCAGGCTGGGTCTCCAACGTAGTGATGGTAAAAAAGGGGGATGGTAGGTGGAGAATGTGTGTAGACTTTTCTTTGCTAAATAAATCATGCCCTAAGGATTGTTACCCCCTGCCTCGAATCGACGCGCTGGTTGACTCGACCGTCGGTTTTTCTCTAATGAGTTTTCTAGATGCTTTCTCAGGTTACCATCAGATCCGGATGCACCCTCTCGGCGTCAAGGATGTCTCTTTCATCACAGGGGATGGGTGCTACTGCTACAAGTTGATGCCCTTTCGGCTAAAAAATGCAGGGGCAACATATCAGCGGATGATGAACAGGGTCTTCCGAGAACAGAAGGGGAGGAACTTGGAGGTTTACGTCGAGGATCTCATGATCAAGAGCCGGGACCTCGAGTCTCACCTTCGGGACCTCGAAGAAACTTTTGGCACCTTGCAAAAATTTAAGATGAAACTCAACCCTCCAGAAGTGTCTTCAGGGCTAGCCGAGGGAAGTTCCTGGGCCACTTGCTCACCCCAGCCGGGGTGGAGCCTAACCCCGACAAAGTAAGGGCGATCTTGGAGCTGGGATCGCTGGGGAACGCAAAGGAGGTCCAACGCCTCACCGGGAAGCTGGCTGGGCTAAGCAGGTTTCTCTCCAGGGCAGGGGAAAAATGTGCGTCATTCTTCAAGGTGCTAAGGGGAATCAAAAGTTCGAATGGACCCCGGAGTGCGAGGGGGCTTTCCAAGCACTGAAGAAGCAGCTAACTCAGGCTCCCTTGCTCCAGGGACCGAGGCAGGTAGATGACCTATCCCTATACTTGGGGGTGGGGTCGGAAGCGGTAAGTTCCGTGCTGGTGCGGGAAGAAGGGAAGAGGCAGCTCCCGATCTACTATGTCTGCCGGGTCCTGAGGAAGGCCGAGCTTTGGTATCCCATCTTAGAGAAATTGGCCTTCGCTCTCGTGGTGTCGGCCCAGACGCTTCAGCCTTACTTCCAGGCGCACTCAATCAAGGTGGTGACTGATCACCCTCTTCGCAACATCATGGAAGGAGTAGAGCACTCAGGAAGGATGGCTAAGTGGTCAGTAGAGCTAAGCGAATTCGACATCTCGTTCGTGCCCATGCTGTCTATAAAGGCGCAAGTGGTGGCGGACTACTTAGCCGACTACGTGATCGAGGTGGAAGAAGTCGGGCCACCCCATTCGGTGGCCTGGAAGATGTTGGTTGATGGAGCGTCGGGAAAGCATTCCTTCGGAGGGGGAGTCGTCCTAGTAAACCCCCAAGGGACAAGGATCGAGCAAGCCATCAACATTCACTTCCCGATCACCAACAACAAGGCTGAGTACGAGGCAGTAATAGTCGGCTTGCGACTGGCCCGGGAGTTGGGTGTGCAAGATGTGGAGGTCTCGATGAACTCCATGGTGGTGGCATGTCAGATCCGGGGGGAGTTTGAGGAAAAGGAGCCAACCCTCCAACGCTATCTGGAGAAGGTCAAGGAGGTCATCAGACAGTTCCGCACCTTTTCAAGCCAACACGTGTCGAGAGAGGAGAGCGTCCCGGCTGACCTCCTGGCTAAGTTCGGTCCCCGGGCAGGGGGGACTGTGTCGGAACTCTTCCGACCATCCATCGAGGAAGGGGAGTTGATGGAGATAGATCAACGGGCATCATGGATGGATCCCATCATCACCTTCCTGAAATCGGGGAAGTCCCCCGAAGGAGATGTGGACAAGCGACGGCTCAGGTGCAAATCGACATACTACTCCCTACATACAGGTGAACTATATTGAAAGACCCTCTCGGGACTCCTAGCCCGTTGCTTGTCAGAAGAGGAGGTCTCAAGGGTCCTGAAGGAGATCCACTCGGGGGAGTGTGAAAGCCACTCGGGGAGCAGGCCCTTGGAAGGATGGGTGTTGAGGCAAGGCTACTTCTGGCCCACCCTCAGCAAAGATGCGGCAAAATTCGCCAAGAAATGCTCCAAGTGCCAGCTATATGCTCCTCTCCAGCTCCTCCAGCCCAAAGGCTCCAGACCATCACAGCTCCGTGGCCTTTCGCAATATGGGGATTGGATCTGGTGGGTCCCTTCCCTCAGGCGAGCGGCCAGAGAAAGTTCCTGCTAGTGATGATCGATTGCTTCTCCAAATGGTTGGAGGTGAAAGCACTAGCTAAGGTAACTTCACGGACGACCCCTCATCAGCGCGTTCCGATGCGTCCCCTCCACTTTCCACCAGTGCCTCAAGCTCAACGTAGGAGGAGTCCAGGTCCGAGTGAGGGGTGACCCCAAGGTAGCAAGGCAGTGCTACGTCACCTGGGTCATCACCACCTGGCAAGCCGAGGCGGAAGGGATGGACCGGGAGATGGAGCGGCAAGAGGAAGCGGAGGGGGTCGTCGGAGAACCCGGGACGGAGGAGACGGAGGAGAAGAGGGAGAGAAGGGGAGAAGAAGGGGAAGCTCAGGCAGGAGGGGCGGAAGAGTTGCTGGAGGTTTGGGAGGAGAAGATGGAGGAATGAGGAGTCGAAGCGCTTGCTTGCGGCGAAGGGAAGGAGGGCGATTGGGGGGAGCAGTCCCGGCTAGAGGCCGTGGATGAGGTCGTAGAGCTGGATGTCACTTCCCTGGCGGGAGTGATAGAAAAAGTGAAGATCAGCGGGAAGCTCGGCCCCGAGGAGCAGAAGAGGATCCTGGCCAGCGTCACGGAAAACGTGGACGTTTTCGCATGGAGCGCGGCGGACATGCCCGGGATCGATGCGGATGTGGCCTGCCACCGCCTCAACCTCGACCCCGACACCCGTCCCATCCGACAGAAGAAGAGGTCCACCGTGGACAAGCTGGAGGACCCATCCGGGAGGAGGTGAGCAAGCTCCTCAAGGCCGGCTTTGTATCGGAGATCCAGTACCCAGGATGGGTCTCCAACGCAGTGATGGTAAAAAAAAGGGATGGTAGGTGGAGAATGTGTGGACTTTTTTTTGCTAAATAAATCATGCCCTAAGGATTGTTACCCCCTGCCTCGAATCGACGTGCTGGTTGGCTTAGCCGTCAGTTTTTCTCTAATGAGTTTTCTAGATGCTTTCTCAGGTTACCATCAGATCTGCATGCACCCTCCCGGGATGTCTCTTTCATCACAGGGGATGAGTGCTACTGCTACAAGATGATGCCCTAAGGGCTAAAAAATGCAGGGGAAACATATCATCGGATGATGGACATGGTCTTCCGAGAACAGAAGGGGAGGAACTTGGAGGTTTACGTCGACGATCTCATGATCAAGAGCCGGGACCTCGAGTCTCACCTTCGAGACCTCGAAGAAACTTTTGGCACCTTGCGAAAATTTAAGATGAAACTCAACCCCCAAAAGTGTGTCTTCGGGGCTAGCCGTGGGAAGTTCCTGGGCCACTTGTCACCCCAGCCGGGGTGGAGCCTAACCCGACAAAGTAAGGGCGATCTTGGAGCTGGGATCGCCGAGGAACGCAAAGGAGGTCCAACGCCTCACCGGGAAGCTGGCTGGGCTAAGCAGGTTTCTCTCCAGGGCAGGGGAAAAATGTGCGTCATTCTTCAAGGTGCTAAGGGTGAATCAAAAGTTTGAACGGACCCCGGAGTGTGAGGGGGCTTTCCAAGAACTGAAGAAGCAGCTAACTCAGGCTCCCTTGCTCCAGGGACCGAGGCAGGGAGAGGACCTATCCCTATACTTGGGGGTGGGGTCGGAAGCGGTAAGTTCCGTGCTGGTGCGGGAAGAAGGGAAGAGGCAGCTCCCGATCTACTATGTCTGCCGGATCCTGAGGAAGGCCGAGCTTAGGTATCCCATCTTAGAGAAATTGGCCTTCGCTCTCGCGGTGTCGGCCCGGAAGCTTCGGCCTTACTTCCAGGCGCACTCAATCAAGGTGGTGACCGATCACCCTCTTCGCAACATCATGGAAGGAGTGGAGCACTCAGGAAGGTTGGCTAAGTGGTCTGTAGAGCTAAGCGAATTCGACATCTCGTTCGTGCCCAGACTGTCTATAAAGCCGCAAGCGGTGGCAGACTTCTTAGCCGACTACGTGACCGAGGTGGAAGAAGTCGGGCCACCCCATTCGGTGGCCTGGAAGATGTTGGTTGATGGAGCGTCGGGAAAGCATTCCTTCGGAGGGGGAGTCGTCCTAGTAAACCCCCAAGGGACAAGGATCGATCAAGCCATCAACATTCACTTCCCGATCACCAACAACCCGACCGAGTACGAGGCGGTAATAGCCGGCCTGCGATTTGCCCGGGAGTTAGGTGTGCAAGATGTGGAGGTCTCGACGGACTCCATGGTGGTGACATGTTAAATCAGGGGGGAGTTTGAGGCAAAGGAGCCAACCCTCCAACGCTATCTGGAGAAGGTCAAGGAGGTCATCAGACAGTTCCGCACCTTCTCGATCCAACACGTGCCGAGAGAGGAGAGCGTCCCGGCTGACCTTCTGGCTAAGTTCGGTCCCCTGGCAGGGGGGACGGTGTCGGAACTCTTCCAACCATCCATCGAGGAAGGGGAGTTGATGGAGATAGATGAACGGGCATCATGGATGGATCCCATCATCACCTTCCTGACATCGGGGAAGTCCCCCGAAGGGGATGTGGACAAGCGACGGCTCAGGTACAAATCGACATACTACTCCCTACATGCAGGTGAACTATATCGAAAGACCTCTCGGGACTCCTAGCCCGTTGCGTGTCAGAAGAGGAGGTCCCAAGGGTCCTGGAGATGATCCACTCGGGGGAGTGTGGAAGCCACTCAGGGAGCAGGACCTTGGAAGGAAGGGTGTTGAGGCAGAGCTACTTCTGGCCCACCCTCAGCAAAGATGTGGCAGAATTCGCCAAGAAATGCTCCAAGTGCCAGCTATATGCTCCCCTCCAGCTCCTTCCAGCCCAAAGGCTCGGGACCATCACAGCTCCGCGGCCTTTCGCAATATGGGGATTGAATCCGGTGGGTCCCTTCCCCTAGGCGAGCGACCAGAGAAAGTTCCTGCTAGTGATGATCGATTAGTTCTCCAAATGGCTGGAGGTGAAAGCACTAGCTAAGGTAACTTCACAGGTAGTCAGAAATTTTATATGGGGGGTGATAATCTGTCGACATGAGCTCTCACTAGCCATCGTCACAGACAATGAGTCGCAGTTTGTAGGGGTGTGCACAGAAAACCGAAACCGACCAAACCTACCCAACTAGAACCGACCCAAACCGACCCAAACTGAACCAAATTTGGACCGAACCGATCGGTTCGGTTCGGTTTCGGTTTCGGTTTAGGGTGCTGAAAACTGAGCCTATTCGGTTCAGTTTCGGTTTATAGGGTCGGTAAACCAAGAAAACCGAACCGATTATAAGTTTGGACTTGGAGTTTGTCCCGTCGGATGAAAACATGAGGTTGTGAGCATTGAGTTTGAAGTTGAACCCGAAATAATGAGACTATGCAATATCTCATATCTTATCTTATCATAAGTTTGTAACAATTACCCGAGCGTGAACGAGTAAATTAAATATATTGTACTTATTGATTTTTATTTTAAACAAATACATGAACTTATTGTATTAATTGTCCTAGTTAATCTAAATATTATTATATTTTTTGAATTTTCCTTCAATGTTGATGAACTGCTTTCTAGATTTACTATTAGAAAAGCACTTGGGCATACAGTAAAAATTATTTTGAGGGATAATATAGTATAGGTTTCTCGAAATACCGAACCGATGTAAAAAAACCGAACCGAACCGATCCATTTCGGTTCGGTTTCGGTTTTGGCTGTATTAAAACTGAGCCTATTCGGTTCAGTTTCGGTTTTACCTAAAACTGAACCGAACCGAACCGCTTGCAGGCCTAGCAGTTTGCCAGCGACGAGTTTGTCAGCTTTTGTACCCAGCTAGACATAGATCTTCGGTTCGCGTCGGTCCACCACCCAAGGAGCAATGAGCAAGTGGAGGCGGCGCACAAGATAATCGTGAATTTGCTGAAGAAGAAGGTCGAGGACCTAAGGGGCAACTGGGTGGAACAGCTGCCGTCGGTCCTCTGGGCCTTGAGGACCACCCCGGACACAGCCACAGGGGAGACTCCGTTCAAGCTCTCTCATGGGTCCGAGGTCGTTCTCCCAATAGAGTTCGAGGTAAAGACACCCAGGGTGATCGCCGCAGGCGAAGGAGAGGAAGAATGGCTAGTGGAAAATGAAGGGGAGCAAAGACTATCTTTGGATCTGGTGGAAGAGCTCCGGGACCTAGCCACCATTCGACAGGAGGAGGTTAAGCGGCGGATGGCTCGGTACTTCGACAAACATATCCGAGTAAAGCAGTTCGAGAAGGGGGATTTAGTCCTGAAAAAGGTTGATGCGACTGGGAGAGGGGCCGCGGTGGGAAAGCTCGACCCCAACTGGGAGGGGCCTTATATTGTAAACGAAGTGCTCAAGTCGGGAGGGTACCACCTCCTGGATGTGGAAGGGGTACCTCTCAGCCGAGCTCGGAGCGGGGATGACCTTAAGCGTTTTTATCCTTGAACTTTTTATGTTGATTTATTATATATGATCGATTCGTTATTATGTTGATTTCAATGTCTCTTTTTAATCATTGGCCCTCAGGGAAAGTTGGAGCTGGAATGCCCCAGATCGATTCCGCTGCCGGGCTCTCATTAGACGGTGGGTCAGGTTGATCTCTGGAGAGGCTGGCTATGAAAAGTTTGAGCTGGAATGCACCACATCGATTCCGATGTCGGGCTCTCATTAGACGGTGGGTCAGGTTGATCTCTGGAGAGGCTGGCTAGAGAAGGTTTGAGCTGGAATGCCCCAGATCGATTCCGTTGCCGAGCTCTCATTAGACGGTGGGTCAGGTTGATCTCTGGAGAGGCTGGCTAAATAAAGTTCGAGCTGGAATGCCCTAGATCGATTCCGCTGCCGGGTTAAGGAAAGTTCGAGCTGGAATGCCCTAGATCGATTCCGCTGCCGGGCTCTCATTAGACGGTGGGTCAGGTTGATCTCTGGAGAGGCTGGTTAGGGAAAGTTTGAGCTGGAATGCCCCAGATCGATTCCGCTGTCGGGCTCCTATTAGACGGTGGGTCAGGTTGATCTCTGGAGAGGCTGGCTAGGGAAAGTTGGAGCTGGAATGCCCCAGATCGATTCCGCTGTCGGGCTCTCATTAGACGGTGGGTCAGGTTGATTTCTGGAGACGCTGACTAAGGAAAGTTTGAGCTGGAATGCCCCAGATCGATTTCACTTCCGGGCCCTTATTAGACGGTGAGTCAGGTTGATCTCTGGAGAGGCTGGCTAGAGAAGGTTTGTGCTGGAATGCCCCGGATCGATTCCGCTGTCGGGCTCTCATTAGCCGGTAGGTCAGGTTGATCTCCGGAGAGGCTGACAAGATTACTTGAGACACCCAACTCCCCCAGGTCAACTCCGCTGCCGGGCTCTCACTAGCCGGTGGAGGGGGATTGATCCCTGGATAGGGGAGGTGGGCGAACGTGGATAAGGTGAATCGTCTCAAACGGGTCTCCTGACCAGACTCTCACCTAGCTGGAAGGACCGAAAGCCGTTCCGACGGCAAGAAAAGAAATTCAAGAGGCTCTGGTGGCCAGGATTTGCGAGTGGGCCAGCCAAAGCGGGCACTCGCTTGGCGAGAGCACCTGGGCGCAAGAACTCATTAGGGGGACAGAAAATCGTGGCAAGGCTCGGTTAGTGTATGCGAATGAGCCCCCCACCGGAATGGGCATTCGCCTCGGCGAAGGGCTCGCAGGCGAGAGCCTATTGGAACGATTGCAAATGATGAATTCAGGCAAGTCCCACGAAGAGAGGCGAATACGCTGGTGCTCGAGCGATACGCCGGTGCGCGTGGGTGCGTGCCAGAATGCGAATGCGTACGTATGCGAGTACGCGAGCGCGCGAGTCAGCGAGAGCTTGAGCAAAGCGCAGGTGCGCGCGTGGTGCGTGTCGTCGAGGCGCGAGCACGTAAGCGAATGGCAGCGAGAAAAGCGAAAATAGAAGATGAAAGACTTAGAAAATATTTTCCATTTCATTACAAAAAATAGTTTACATCAGGGGTGGCGATTCTCGCCTTACAAAAGAAAATTCAAAATAAAAAGTTTACAGCTCAAGGCTTGTTTCCTGACTTCTCTCCCTCGCTATCCGCGCTAGGTGGGATCAGCTCGAATAGCTCTGGGATGACCTCCTCGACTGTGAGCTCCTCCGCGTCGGCAGCGAGAAGCCTGGCCGCCTTCAGGGTGTTAAAGATATGTCAAGCCGCCAGAATCGCATTGTCCCGCAGCATCTCCTCCTCGGCGCGCTTCAGGTTCTTCACGGTCCTGGGGCTGCGAGGGGAGGGAGGAAGGGAGACCCTGACGAGCTCCTGGTTCTGGGCCTTCAACATGGCAACCTCTTTCTCTAGCTCCGTCTTGCGGGCGAGGAGCTGGTTCGTAGACTCGGGGTCCTGCGAAAGGCGAATGGGTTAAGAAGGAACGTTGCGAAAGGTAGTAAGCGAGTTCTCGGCAGACTTACCTTCCCATCCTTGAGGCTCTCGAGGAGGCCCTCGTAGACCACCTGTTTTTCCTTCAGATCGACGAGCTCCTTCTTCGCCTCCTGCAGCTCGCGCTTCAGCTCCTCGGAATTCCTCTCCGTCGTTAGGCAGCGGCGACCGACCATATGGGCGAGCTCCAGCCCGCGAAGCTGAGCTCGCGCGCTCTCGTACGCGAGCGCTCGGGAGGCGAGGACATGGAAGTCTGCAGCATCCTCCCGCCCATAGAGTCCGAAGGACAAGGCGATGTTCTCCTGCTCCACCCAGGAGGGGGTAAGGGTGGAGATCGAAACCCTGTTGGAGTCTGAGTCCCACTCCAACACGGGCTCGCCGGCCGCGTCTCGGTGCCTGGTGCCGAGACAGAAGTTTCGGTGGTCCGCCGGTGCGGGTGCGGTCGGCACACTGGCGGCCACCTCGGTGGTCTCCCCGACTCCCCTGTCGGCAGGAGTGTCCACTGGGGGCTCAGCCCCGGTCAAGCTTTCAACGGGGCCCTTCCACTTGGCGAGGGTCGAGGGCCGTTGCTTCTTTGGCGGCGGAGGAAGTGCTGGGGGCCTCGCGTCAGGCATCGGCGGCGTCGGAAGCGAGCCGGAGGCCCGGGGTGATAGCCGCGGCCTTCGCGTAAGGGGGGTGGAGTGGGAGATCTCGCTCCCCTGCGAATGACAAAAGACGGGTTAGAAAAATCTGATAAGGGTATAACGCGAGACGGGAAGAGATCGCGAGTCAAACCTGTCCCGGGCAGCACGGGGAGTAGCGAGTCTACATGCCTTCGGAGGTAGACGATCTCGATGTGGGTGGACATGTATTGGAAGAGCTCGGCCTCGTGGCCGCCGAGCTTGGGCGGACGGTAGGTATGCTCGTCTCGCTGGACGGGCGAGAAAGGGATGTTGCCGAAGGGCCCCTGGCGAACACGAACTTCTGTGTCCAGCAGTGGATCTTGTTCACCGTCTCGTGAACTTTGGCGTGTTGGCTCGCGAAGAAGGTTGTTCCATCGTTATTCACCCGGAAGGAAAACAGCTTGCGGAAGACCGGCAGGCTGAACTCGATGCGCTCTTCGCGCAAGTAGCACGCGAACCCCACCATGACCGCGATGGAGTTCGGGGTCATCTGGCCCGGGATGACGCCGTAATATTTCAGCAGCTGAAGGATTCGCGAAAATCAATTAGAAAGTAATCTTAAGCGAATGCGAGAAAGGAAAAAGGGATCGAGCGAATACCTGGCTGATCTCCGGCTAGAGGGGAAGCCGCAGGCCTACTTCGAAGTGGGCCACCGAGATGGCGAGCTCGTCCGTGTGGAGGTCGTTGATGGCCTCAGTCTTCGCAGGTCGGCGAGCAGAGAATGCAAGCGAGATGTAGTTCGCCACGGTAGAGTGGTGTACTCGCTCTCTGTAAGCGAGCAAGCGAAAATGGAGTGGTCGCAGAAGGTGAACGCGCACTTGGCCCGGCCTTCCGTATCGCCATCACCACCCATGGTTGTCAAGAAGGAAGCGAATGTGAGAACGAGAAGGCGAGTATCGTTCAGGGTCTCGCTTGCGGGGACTCCTGCCAGAGATGTGCTCTGAAAATTAATGTGTTAACTACAAAAATGGGGGAGAAGGGCACGCGAGTCTGAGTACCTGTCCAGCGAGTGTGGGGTCATGCATCATGTCCCGGAGGGAGGACCCAGCCGTCCCGAAGTGCCGCCGCACCGCCTTCTCCCTCTTCACGTTGGGGAGGGCGGAGGGGTCCGCCGGACACCCCAAGGGACGAGCCGATTCGCGACAATGCTCTCTCTCGCGCGGGACGCGGCCAGACGGGCTTGAGCTTCTTCCGAGAGAGGCATTTTTAGCAAGTGCGGTAGCGAGTAGTGAAGAAAAGGAAGGAAAGAAAAGGTCCCTCATCACCCAGAGATGCTGGTATTTATAGCGCTGGGGATGCGTTCCACCGAAGATTCGTGCCAGCTCATCCTCGTCCGGCGAACACGGAGGGTTGGATGTTTATTTACGAGCTTAGCGCAATCTCGCGGAGAGCGGAGATTATGTACAACCCAGCGTTCGCCGACCTGCAGAGAATTCAATCACAGGCGATTTGGGGAGTTCTCGCCGATTCGCGGCGAGCACTTTGCCAGGGCAAGGTGAGGCGGATCAGGGATATCACTCGCGAGTGGCGAGCGGCGACGGCATAACGTGTTTTAAAGGACCGCTCTGGGGTGCTTTTAGCCAGAGCGAGTCAGGTAAGGTCTCGCGGAGCCAGTCCGGCGGGGCGAGTGGAGGCTCGCCTCTACTCGCAAGAGGAGGTCTCGCGAGCCCAACTCGCAAGGAGGCTAGCGAGTGGCGCCTCCAAGGTCCACTCGCCCGACAGGGGGATGCAGGTGAATTTACCCCGATACCCTTGGTGGGTTGCCAATAGCCCCCCAGAACAGCGGAGTTTGGCTGTTAGCAGACCAATTTGGGGCGCATATAGCAAAACAGAAAGGCGGAATCCCGCTAATAGCAGACTAGTTTAGAAAGGCTATAAATAGACTCTTTGGGGCACCTTGGGAGGGAGGCTAGATCTTTGCTTCTCAAGTTCTCTTTGGTTAGCTCCTTCAGCTCTCCAAGGTGCCCGGCTACAGTCTCGACTTGGGAGGGGAAGCGCTCAAAAGATCTTATGGGTGTGTGGTGAGACTTCCACGCCGTTGTCAAGGGTCGTGTCTTTCGTCCTAAGTCTCCGGGCAGGTTCCTCTTTGGGATCAGTAAGCGCTAGCTGCCCCCCTTCACAGGGGTCCGAACTCCTCGTTGGGCCAAATACCGGTTCCAACGAAAGCTTTTTTGGTCCAAGTTCCACTTTCTAGGGTTGAGGTTCACGACCGCTAAAGTTTAACCACATGTGTGACTATGGTGAATTTTAGTTCCAAAACTTCACTTTGAGAGAATATTCGTGACCACACATATCAAAACACTAGTATTTTTCAAGACCATGTTGGCAAGTGCCACCACTCTCCAAAGAGTTCTTTGGCTATGTTTGGGACAACTATTACTTTTGAGAGGTGACGGTGTGAATCTATGGTAGTAACAAAGTGGTGACAATTTTCCTATGTTTGGAACTTTCATGGCAACTTTTTTGACCAAGATTCTACTTTCTGGGGTCTCGGTATTCACAATTGCTAAAGCTTGGCCATGGGTCACTATGGTGGCGTTTTGGAATGTGTCATTTTCGAGAAAGTTTTTGTAACCCAACCACCTAAACACTAGCTGTGTTCCTCGTAACTATGTTCAAAGCCGTCATCGCTCTCCAGCTGCTCTCCCAAACAAGGCCTTACTCTTAGCTATTTACTAGTCAGATTTACTCAAGCCCAAAAAATAGGCGAACAAACTTGCCAGATTTGACACTTCTTTATGACCACAAGCGGTAAAAGTAATGTCTTCTATGTAAGCAAAGGAGTATGCGTGAATAGAGGAAAACGAGAAACATGCCACCAAAGTAGTTGAGGATGAGGTGTTAGTTAAAGAGTAAGTCAAAGTTACTGATGAAAACACCTCACTATCGGCTCTGTCTCTTCGGCCGGCTGTCTCTTCGGCCTATTGAACATGAAACGGATAGGACTCTGTTACGAAGACAAAAGAGGCTCAGGGACGAGGACACGAGGACACATCACATATGTCGTTGTTGATCCCAAGGCTACACAGACACGAATCTCAATTCGATGACAAACATTCTCCAGTAGTGAGCACGTGCATAGCGCAACCGTCATCGCTATATTTTATTATCGCACATGTAATTTGAGTTGCTGGGTATTTACCGTTTGCTCTCGTATATATTGTAACTAGACACTATCTAAGCCAAGACTTGTCTTTCATTTGGGGTATCAAGGTGTAAGAACTATTTTGGAAGGAGCCATAGAGGCTAGATTCGTCTCTCTTCTCTTCCCCCTTCTTCTCATCCCTCCCTCTCCTCCTCTCCAACCCTAATCGGTAACATTTGGTCCTACCTGCCGTCCTTCCGGCCGCGGCCGCCCGAAGAAATTTCGATAATCGGTAACATTTGGTCCGTGCTCTTCGCGATATCGCCTGTCGCCGACATCGACCTCCGTCGCAATTTTGACTCATCGAAGCAACAGTTACGTTGTCCTCTTTCGACGCTCGTCCGCCTTCGACGACATCGAACCCGTCCGCCTTCGACGACATCGAACTCGTCCGCCTTCGACGACATCGAACTCGTCCGCCTTCAACAACATTGAACGCGTCCGCCTTCGATGGCAACGACGCCGTTCCGCTTTGCCACCCATTTCGTTGTACGCCTTCGACGACATCGACATCGGCAGTTCCTCCTTGGACGACATCGAAGCCGACTGTTCCACATTCAATCGTGCGTTCCTTCTGTTGCTGCCTACCTGCATGTTTCCTGCTCTTGGCTTACCTGCGTTCTCCCTCTTCATGCTTCTATCCGAGCATTACTGTGTGCATGCCACCGCGGCTCTGCTCCATGGCCCATTATGACGCACTGACGCCTCCTCCGACTGATCCGGCCATCCTCCGTCGCCTTCACAGTCACGACGACGCCATTGCCTCGCTCCAAACCCTCATGTTACGAATGGACGCCAAACTTGATGACATCATGGCTAGCCGCCCAAGCATGTACGCAACCTCCATTGCGGTCTCCCCGTGCCTCCTCGGCGCACCCTTAGACTCTTTCCGAGACGATGTTCCTCTGTCGACTATTTTTTCCCCGGCACCCCGGTCCTTCGATGTTTCGTCCTTTAACGACCCCGACCCCATGGGCTGGATTGCCCGCAGTTTTTCGACATCCAACAAATCACGGAGCCGCACAAAGTCAACACGATTATGATAGGCACGGAGGGTTCCGCACTCCATTGGATCTGTTGGCTTCGGCAGTCCGCACCTGCTCTCTCTTGGCACGACCTACAACAAGATCTCATTTGTCGATACGATGTTCGTTACTCGGGGTCTGCGGGGGAGCGCCTTTGCCTTGTTCATCAAACGGGGCCCCTCGATGACTATATCGACGAATTCATTGCTCTGGCCACGCATGTGCTCGGCCTTCCCCCTGATCACTACCTCGGCCTCTTCATGCATGGGCTCCTCCTGCATATTCATGCCCGCATGCGCACGCATCACCCTCCCTCTATTACCGAGACCATGGATCTCGCCCGCTTGGTGGAAGCGAACTTCAATGTTCCCTCCGTCGACACCGGCCAGCCTCCGGGGAGTTCGATGCCCGGTCCAGTTGCTTACCCTCCTACACCCTTCTGACCACCACCCCGGGTGCATACCGCGGCTCCCCCGCATCTTGGCCCACCGCCTCGTCCGCTGCATGACCCCCGGATGACTAACCAAGAGTATCACGATCTTCGCACTAAGGACCTCTGTTTTCTTTGTAAACAACCCTACTCTCCGACTCATGATTGCCCTTTGAAGGAGCTCCGCATCACCATTGGCGAGGAAGACCTAGGGATCACCCTGGAGGATTTCAAAGCCCTGGAGGGCAATGACTTCTTAGCCGTCACGGAACGTCAAGCGCGGATGCATCATTTTGAACTTCTGTGCGCCGCGACTTAGCAACCCCTCTGGCCCCCTCACTATGATGTTCCATGAGTCCATGTATGGCACTCCCCTGACTATGTTGGTTGATAGTGGGGCCATCTACAACTTCATCTCCCCGTGCTTGGTGACTCTGTTCGACATTCGCCCGTCTCCTGCCTTTTCTACGCAGATTTTTATGCCTTAGATCTCAGTGGCCTTGACGTCTTTCTCGGCGTCGCGTGGCTTCGTACCCCGGGTGATGTGTATGCCAACTGGGCTCGCATGACGATGCGATTTCCTCAAGCGGGAGTCCCTTTCCTCTTTGTCGGGGCAGTGCCCTTTCCCCGCTCGACGGTGGCCCTCACTCCTCTGCAGCCAGCGCCTGTGAACTTTGTCACCCACCTGCGGGACGATGTCACGCCAAACTACCCGACCACCCCTCCATCCCAACTGCTGTGGGTTTCAGAAGTTACTTCGGCCTTGGAGACAAGACAAATTTTCGAGAGGGCGGCAAGCATTGTTACGAAGCAAAAGAGGCTCATGGATGAGAGCACACGAGGATACATCACATATGTCGTCGCCGATACCAAGGTGATACGGATCGCAATTCGACGACGAACGTTCTCTAGTAGTGAGCACGGGCATAGCACACCCGTCATCGTTATATTTTATTATCGCACATGTATCTCGAGCCGTTGAGTATTTACCATTTGCTCTCGCATATATTGTAACTAGACATTATATAAGCCCATGCTTATCTTTCATTTGGGGTATCGAGGTGTAAGAACTATTTTGGAAAGAGCTCTAGGGGCTAGATTCGTCTCTCTTCTCTTCCCCTTCGTCTCATCCCTCCCTCTCCTCCTCTCCTCCTCTCCAACCCTAATCGGTAACACCTAATCGGTAACAGACTCATGCCATATAAATATTTTTGCACAATATATGGAATATGGGTTCAGTCATGAATACACAACAATTGATGAGCAATGATACTTCTGCTTACTTTCTTTGTTTCCATTGCTTATATATCATACTTTGAGTAATATTTTGCTAGAAAATTCCATCTTAGACCTATGAACGCTGCTCAAAAATCAAGCTGGATCGGATTAGTTTCCTTGATTTTCCAATCCAACCGTGTTAGCTTCAGATCTCTCCCTAAACCATTGAATACAAAAAGTGTTTGTTGCCCTAGCCAAACTTTTCAATGTAAAAAATGACGTGTATCCCTTAAATTTTAGCTCTCTTATTGTGACATGTCATATATTTTCACATTTCATTCAAAAGTGATCATTTGTTAACTTACAGGTTTAGCTACCATCGCCTTCATTGTTGGGCTGGCTAGTTTCTCATGGTTTCTCTTTCCTGCTTCAAACCCCATTCTGTATAACAGCAGCTTAGAGAGCTGTAGTTGTTGGCAGGGTTGTTGTAGTTGGCATTGATGATTACTAAATGTTCGAATGTAGCTGATTTTTCGCTGTAATGTTGTATTATTGCCTTATGCTTTGCACGGTTCTTTGTAAAAAAAAAACTGTTAATTTGTTAGAAATTATTATTTTGTTCTATTCCTTGTGTTTTGAAAACAAATTTTATTTGGTTTAAAAATCATAGATTTCATCAAAAACATGAACTTGTAGCCATTGAATTTGTTCAAAATAGATGTATGTGACCAAATTGGGGAAGTGGTGGCAACATTGTAGTAGTCATGGGCATGTTTATGATTTGCACAAATTTTTTATATACGAGGCGTTGTTGGTCGGGAACTTGTGTAGTCTTGTGATGGTGGGTTTGGCTTAATGGCTCGTCAATTGGGTTGGCGGAATGTCAGCTCAGAGGGTGATTGTGCCATGGTAATCCATAAGTTGCTCTCTGAAGTTCTAGATCGCACGTCCTATTATTATGGATCCCAGCTGGTCCACGTCGAAACTCATAGTTTTCTGCACTTAATATAGATGTTGGGGTATTTCAGGGAAGTAGGGTTGGTGTTTACCTATTTGTTGATGCAGCACGCCCAGCCCGCCCCGGCTGGTGGAGTCACACCAGCCATCGGAACACGTCAGGCACGCACCGCGAAAGGACTGCAACTCAGACACCTCAACCCGTCTCCGCACCTATTCTCAGCGCGGTGGGTTGTTGAGGCTGGGGCTCGATCCTCAGACCTCCTTGATAAACACCTTTCCTAACAGGCCTCATCACCAACTGACCTGCACTTTTTTGATGCAGCACGCCCGGACCCGCCCCGACCGGCGGAGTCACACCTGCCAGCGGAACACGAACTGGCACGCGCCGCGAAAGGACTGCAGCTCAGACACCCCAACCCGTCTCCGCACTTATTCTCAGCGCGGCGGGTTGTTGAGGCTGGGGCTCGATCCCCAAACCTCCTTGATAAGCACCTTTCCTAACAGGCCTCATCACCAACTGACCTGCTAGGAAAGGTGCTTATCAAGGAGGTCTGGGGATCGAGCCTCAGCCTCAACAACCCGCCGCGCTGAGAATAGGTGCGGAGACGGGTTGGGGTGTCTGGGTTGCAGTCCTTTCGCGGCGCGTGCCAGTTCGTGTTCCGCTGGCAGGTGTGACTCCGCCGGCCGGGGCGGGGCCGGGCGTGCTGCATCATGTGTAGTACAGAAGTTTTAACCCTTATCATTCTTATAACTATGTAAATCATTGAGGTTCCATCCTTATATATAGGCCAAGCTCGTTCGGCCTTCTATTATGGGGGGTTCAATCAACATTTGCTTCAAATATTTCTCCTATATAAGATAATTTTATATTTCGAGGAACTCACCACGGAACGAATTGCATGGCTAACATATGCATTTGAATTTATTATAACAAATTTTGATTGCGGGAAAATGAAATCATTATTTTAGAGAATTTGATGTCAGTATTAATTTTTAAATGCTTGGCCTAACAAATTTAATTACTTCCAAATCAAAAGTTCCCATATCCAGCAATCAAATAAAACAACTAACAAATTTTAATCAAAATTCATATTCTCTCGTAAATAAAGCATAAAACCTCGTAAAAGTTTGATCATTTTAAAAATAAATATTCAAATCATAAAATGTTTGTGAAATTTAACAATCACAAGTGATTGTAAATTTGATCTTAAAATAAAAAAAATTTAATTTTATTGTAGAATTATGAAATCTTTTAGGGTCCGTTCGTTTCACGGACATTGATATTAAAGTATTGGATTTCAATTCAATACAATACACACAGGAAATGACATTTAGTTTAAATCCAATTCATTTGTTCGTCTGTGTGATGATTTTCTGTCATAAGAATTGATATTCATTACTTTTTACCGTTCGTTCGCAGAAATGCTTTTTCATAGGAGTTGACATTGACAATGTTGAGTTTCTAAGCTTCTTCCTGCAAATTATCATAAACAATAGCGCATTTTTAGCCAGACATGCGTTTTTTTACCCGGTGCATGTCTTTTTCGCCCGGGCGTGTTTTTTCGCCCGGACGCGCTTTTTTCGCCAGGGCGCGATGTTTTCGCCCGGCCGCGATTTTTTTGCCCTGGCGCGTTTTTTTCGCCCGGGCGCAATTTATTCGTCCGGGCGCGTTTTTTTCGCTTGTGCGTGATTTTTTTGCCCGTGCGCAATTTTTTAGCCCGGGCGTGATTTTTTTGCCCGGGCGCAATTTTTTCGCCCGGCCGCGTTTTTTTTCCCGGACGCGATTTTTCGCCCGGGCGCGTTTTTTTTGCCCTGCGCGATTTTTTCGCCCGGGCGCAATTTTTTTGCTCGTGCGTGTTTTTTTCTCCTGGGCGCAAAAAACGCGCCCGGGCGTGTATTTTTTTGCCCGGGCGTGTATTTTTCGCCCGGGCGCGGTTTTTTCGCCCATGCACGTTTTTTCGCTCGGGGTAATTTTTTTTGTCCGGGCGCGTTTTTTTCCGCGGGCGCAATTTTTTCGCTCGGATGCGAAAAAAACAAGCCCAGGCTAAAAAGGCGCAATTTTTAGGCGAACAAATCGCGACCGGGCGAAAAAAATGCCCGGGCAAAAAAGGCGCGATTTTTTTGCGAAAAAAACTCGCCCGGGCGAAAAAAAAGCTCCCGGTCAAAAAATCGCGCCAGGGCGAAAAAAACACTCCTGGGAAAAAAACGTGGCCGTGCGAGAAAAGTGCGCCCGGGCAAAAAAAATGCGCCCGGGCAAAAAAATTGCGTTGGGGTGAAAAAAATGCGTCAGGGCAAAAGAAAACCCGACCGGGCGAAAAATTGCGCCCGGGCAAAAAAAATGTGCCCGGGTGAAAAAAATCTCGCACGGGTGAAATAATCGCGTCCGGGGGAAAAAACACGCCCGGGCAAAAAAAAAACGCGCCCAGGCGAAAAATTCGCGGCCGAGCGAAAAAATTGCGCACCATCGAAAAAACGCGCCCGGACGAAAGAAACGCGCCCGGGCGAAAGAATCGCGTCCGGGCGAAAGAATCGCGCACGGGCGAAAGAATCTCGCCCGGGCGAAAGAAACGCGCCCGGGTGAAAGAAACGAGCCCGGGCGAAAGAATCGGGCCCGGGGAAAGAATCGCGCACGGGAGAAAGAATTGCGCCCGGGCGAAAGAATCGCGCCCTGGCGAAAGAGTCGCGCCCGGGCGAAAGAATCGCGCCCTGGCGAAAGAGTCGCGCCCGGGCGAAAGAATCGCGCCCGGGCGAAAGTAACGCGCCCGGGCGAAAAAATTGCGCTCGGGCGAAAAAATCGCGTACGGGCGAAAAAATCGCCCTCAGGAGAAAAAAACGTGCCCGGGCGAAAAAAACATGTCCGGGCAAAAATACTGTTGTGGGCGAAAAAAACCGCGTTCGGGAGAAAAAAAATGCACCCCAGCGAAAAAATCGCATCAGGACGAAGAAAAAGCGCCCGGGCGAAAATATCGCCTCTGGGCGAAAATATCGCGCCCGCGCAAAAAAAAATCGTGTTCGGCATGAAAAATCACATCCAGACGGAAAAACTGTGTCAGAGCGAAAAAATTGTGTTTGGGCGAAATTTCCGCATTCTCACAAAAAAATCACGTATGGAGTCAAAAAATAGTGTACGGGCGAAAAAATCACGTACGGGCAAAAAATCCGCTTTCGGGCAAAAAAATATTGATATCCTTTTGGAAAGTCGGAGTTGGCGATCTCAATATTCACCCCTGGAGATAAACATTGACTCGATAGGTTTTTAGGTTAGGGTGAATAATATCGACTTTCTTCCAGAAAGCTAATTTCACTCTACAATTGTTGGTACGAACAACAGAAATAACTTTCATATTCTCAAAGTCAATACTTTAATATCAATGTCTGTGAAACGAACGGACCCTTAGTTACGATGATTTTGTTTGAGTTCGTTCACAAGTATGCAATAATCTCTTCATCCCTCGTTTTTCCATTTATGATAATTTTGTGGATATCCTAATTAGTGATGCCCTACATGTTAATAGAAAATTAAATGTCCCAATTTTAGTCACAATGAAATAGTTTATTTATTAATGGGTTTAAAAATATAAAAATAACTAGATTTTGTTAAGAAATATTTTTATGTAAAGTCATTTCCACCCATTTTCTTGGGCATATTTCATTTGAACGGTATAGTTTAAATTTGATGTACAAAGAAATTTTATACGACAAATTAAAAAAAAAACATTTGTAACAAAGTCTAGTCTATTTTGTATTTTAAATTTTTTTTTAAATCTTGACATTTAGATTTGTTGCGGGTCGCTCGGGTGCTCTGGTAGATTGGTCGAATTGAACCACCTTAGCTCGAAAGTGAACTGAGCGCGCAAACAGTCAATGAACAAGTTACTAACAATAACACCTTTTATCGTGGAAAACCCGAAAGCTTGAAAAACAACGCGGCCGAAGCTGTGCCGGCCAAATTTCACTATCTGCTGGGGGGTTACAATTGGAAACTAAGAACTCGAGCGCAACAAGACACTACTCGTTGCAAGGGGGACAGAGAGAGAGAACCCCGAGGGTGACATGTCACCTCTCAGAAAACTAAGTATTTCTTCTTCTGAGAACAAAAGTGAGATCGCTGAGTCACCTTTCTAGACTAGAAGGATTCTTAAATCGCTTAGGAAGATGGTGTTCCGGAGCGAAGGAAATCTCCAAGTCCACGAAGGAGATCTTCGAAGGCCGAAGGAGATCTTCGAGCGTCGAAGGAGAACTCAGTGGAAATCTTCAACGGAGCTCTCTTCGGTGCAGAAGGAAAGGTCCCTTGAAATGAAGACCCTGAACTCTTTTATAGCCTTGGGCATGGGTAGCCGGGTAAATTTCCCGTCGTAACCACTGCAACCACCTGACGGGCGAATCACGCTCACCGATTCGAAGCACAGAGATCACCATTTTTCGTAAATGACCGCCTCGCCCTTCGGGCAGTTCGGGTAGGTTGGACAGTTCGGGAAGCTTCGTTGAAGGTGATGAAGGCGACGGACGAGACCTGCAATCTGAGAAATTAAGAAAGATTAACTGCCGCGCGCGTCGGGAACGTGGATGCGTTCTGAGCGTGCGCGGAAGTGTTCTGAGTGCACAACGAACACGAGAGCGTTCTGAGCACGCAACGAACACGAGAGCGTTCTGAGCGCGCAACGAACACGAGAGTATTCTGAGCTCGTAACGAACACGGGAGCGTTCTGAGCGCGCGGTGAACGCGGAGGCGTTCGACGCGTGACGTGCACTTGGGGGAGCTTCGCGCGTGCCGTGAATGTGGACTTAGGAGGTGTTGTGACCGCGCAGTTAGCGCGGAATCATTCTGAGCGCGGTGAATAATATCCCGTAAGAATAATATTCACGTAAGAATAATGTTCACGTAAGAATATTATTTCGACGTGTACTTTGGTCAGCGTTCTGAGCGCGGTGAACGCGTAGGTGCTTAACGCGCGGCCGTGAGAAGACCTCGAGGCCGAGGTGGTCGGGAGCGCTCCCCAATTGGGGGGATTCAGCACTCCAATAACTTAACATATATAGGCTCATTCTTTAACTCCAATGACTTAACATATATTATGAAAAAAATGAAAATTCATAAAATATAATGACTATTTATGTAAACACACAGTATCCCTATAATAATAATAATGGATATTCATAAAATCCAAAAACTTTTTAGTAGACCTCCTACACCTACTATGGTAGGTAATCATTATGACGCAAAAAATTAATTTCAAAATACAATGATTTACTTTAAAATGATTTTTTGTTAAAATATAAATATTTTTGAAAAAAAATAATTATAAAATATTGATGTATACTTTTTTACGGTCATTTTGAGTACTCATATGTATAAATTGCGGGAGAAGCCCGTCGTCGCCGGTCGGGTACTATCGTACGGATGCACAACCAGCTCGAATGCGGGCGCATCCCGCTCGAATGTGGGTGTAGCTCGCTAAGAGTCATCGAGCACGGGTGAAGCCCATGCAGAGCTGCTAGTGTATATATATATATATATATATAAAGAAAGAAATATGAGATAACTTTTAATTCCATGTTTTTTAAAATCATAAAATAAATTATGTCCATTCGATCACAAGATCTAATCCTGATGCTGGACTGCTAATATCAATTCGAAGCAAATCCCTCTCCCTCCCTCACGCTGAATTCCCCATCCCCCATGGCTAAAACCAAAGAGAGAGAAAGAGAGAGAGAGAGAGAGAGAGAGAGAGAGAGAGAGAGAGAGAGTGAGGGGGAGAGGGAGAGAGAGAGGGGAGAGAAAAAATGTAAGACCCCCCTCCCGGAACACAAGACACGGCCGAGGGGAGTCTTATGCCCAGGACAGCCGCCTTGCGGAAGCGCCAGCACACGAGCTAGCCTCCCCCACAAGATGCCTATCCTGCCGGCCAAACCAACTAAACAGCGCCAACCCATCAATAAAAGAAAGCATTAAAAGTCATAGATTCACAATAAGTAATAATGTCCAAACAGTAAGTACAAGAAAGACAGAAAGCTACACAAGCTCCTGCAAATCATCAGAGTATCAAGCTAAATGCCCCAAGGGCTACATCTCAACACACTCTCCCGCCTCTATCACTAACGGTAGCCAAGGTATCGTGGTCTCCGACCCTGTCACCCTGACCTGACTATCCTCCTCCGGCACCGTGCACTACTGCTCTAAAGTACACTCCTAAAAAGAGGGACGTAGCAACCATTAGTCATAAAGACTAAGTGGCTTCACATCCGCTCCCCCGGCGACTCCAAGGCACCGGGCGGAAGGAAAGGAAGAAAAGCTGCAATATAAGCAATAATATATACAAGCAGGTGACGGGAATGATTGTTCATATATGTCGGTTGTAAAAGTACTCAAGTACTTGGAATGGAACTAACTACGCTGTTCATAATTATATAAGTAGCAATGGTTATAAATACAAGTACTAGTAACAGGTATAATAAGCACAGCTAACAAGTAATAAGGCAATGACATAGTGTAAGCAAGTAATGAAATAGTACAGGAGTAAGCAGTTCATATTGTACCTTAACTTATATGAATGCCCATACAAACTTATCGGTTAAGGTTTCCAATTTGGGACTCATCATATAAAAGAGCCCATACTAATTTATATGATGGACCCGATGCGGTGCAATGCTATGATTATGAAGGATGAATGCAATGCAATGATTATGATATGATGAACTCACCCATGCATTTTGCTATGTCGACATAGACCTGTAGTTCCCGCTTTTCGAGGGTAGCTAACCACTCAGGCACCTCGCGTCGTGGCCAGACGGAGACTGTGGACCGGGTTCCTCCACAACTAGGTGGGTATGAACACTATCAGACCTAGGCCTATGTACGCCTCAACGCTAAGAACACACAGCGGAGACCCTGCGTACTGCTCGACGCTAAGAACACACAGCGGAGCCATCAAGGACACAGAAGGGGACTTGGGTAGGTGAGCACCAAGAGTCCAACCCAACCGGTCTATAGTCTAACTGCCGGCTTCTGTCGGTGTCACGACCAGCAAGCCCGTAGACCCGCCACAAGTAATCCTCCAACCACAAGTATCCTCCAACTAGAGTCATCACACCTTCAAGTGTAAACCATGCACATTCATGCAATTCTCATGCACACCCGTGCTATCAAGCACCCAAGGACCCACAAAAGGAGCCTTCTTACCTTTCACATCATATCAGTCAACTGATGCTAACTAGCATCCAAGGCCCCCAACAACAGGGTCCTTAACATTTCACCGCAAGATATAACCATACCTTATAATCCACCCCAAGCCATCAATGCTAACTATACCGAGTTATCATAACTCTTTTGCGGTGGCGAGTGTATGTCATATTCATATTTTACTAAACATGTAATCCCCAACATATCACCAATATTCAATCGTCTTAAGTACAAATCACAACGTGATTCAACACGATTAAAGTTATCAAGCTTATGGGGAGGTTATCACCAATCTACATCATCCAATAGATTATCAAGTGATATGAATGTTAATTCATACATGTCCTTTTTACGATTACACATACATCTACAATTGAAGGTTCATTCAAGGGGTCATCTTAACAGAAATAAATCTGAAATCATTATCACAAGCCAAATCTAGCATATACATGATTCATACAAAATTCCGGCCCAAACAGGCTTCACATTCAGCATTTATATCCCCTTCAAGTTATGAACTAACACGGCAATAACTTTAATACTACTTAATCACAAATTATGAATTTCAACAGGGATGTACATATGGTTAACACCTATGTCTCCACCAATTTTCATGATCATCCAACCAATATAATAAGAGAAATCCACAAAATACTGAGATGGGAAGTGTTATGACACAATTTACTAAAACTGGATTTCTGGGAGCTACAGATGTCCAAACATTATGATTCACCCCAATTTGGAAAGCTAACATCAAGGGCTACAACATTCCTGTTGAGTCCTAAACCCAGATCTAAGTGGGTCCTACCATAAATCTGCTATGAAGTCAACTGCAGAAATCTGGACAGCAAAAACAGCATGCACTAAACCCATTCCAGCTTTCTGGACAGTCCACTCGACTGGACCTTTAGGGAACTACAGGTCACTTCAGAAAATGGGTAACCTATCATTGGAAAGCTCTTTCCGAGGGCTACAACGTTCATGTTGAGCCCGAAGTCTAAATCCAGTGGGATCAAGCCTAAAAATTGGCTTGACCCCAGCTGCGCACAGATTTCCTTAATAACCAAGTGCAAAATTATAAATTGAAGACTTCCTTAGCAAGGGGGGGGGGGGGGGTGGGGGGGCTATCATCACATTTATCACACAAATATTTAATTACCAACCCTAATAAACATAGGGCTATTCATCATCTTTCCCAAACAGGGGTTAGGTTAAATCCCTAAATGTCATTCCCCTCACTCTCCCTCAACGACCATGGGTTTGCCCCAAATCAAATCCCATCTCTTCTTCTTGAAGAGAAGAAATGATTCCTAAAACCTCGCGGCGAACGATGCCCTAAATTTGAGGTTCCGGCTTGGTCTTCCTAAGGAAACTCCATTAAAGCTCACACGAGAAGCTCTCTTGAGCCTTCATCTCTCTTATTGTGATCTAAGACACTAGCACCAAGGGAGAGGGGTCGGAAGTCACCTTATTTTACGGCCATGGATCGCGGTTGCCTCCTCGGCGGCATGGCGGCAGTTGGCCAAGCTCAAATCCTTCTCCAAGCTTTGCTCCTTCAGAGCTCCATGAATAAAACCCTTAAGTTAAAACCATCAGGTGGGAGGGAAGGAGATGAAGAAGAAGAAGATCCATCAGGTAAATCTGTCCTGCAGCTCTTTTGTTAAGAGAGAAGAGAGAGAGAGAGAACATTAATGAACATTTAATGAAATGCCCAAGTTCCAAGACTTGTGTCATCCATTTATTTACTTTTAATTCCACTTCTAGTCTAAAAATAATCATTCAGCCTTTATCGGGCGATGGGAAGAAAAATGCCCGGAATCGTCGAACGGGAAGATTTCGTCGATCGACGAATTCAGGGTTATTCGTCGAACGGCGCTGCTACGATTTGAGATCGACGAAATCTGGATTTTTGTCGAACGGCGGTGCTAAGATTTGAGATCGACGAAATCTGGATTTTTGTCGAACGTCGCTGCTAAGATTTGAGATCGACGAAATCTGGATTTTTGTCGAACGGCGCTGCCTAATATTAATTCGTCGAGCGCTGCCTAATATTAATCCGTCGAGCGCTGCCTAATATTATTCTGTCGAGCGCTGCTCCAACTTTCTGAGATCGACGAAATCTGAGAATGTCGTCGAACGGAAGCAACATTCTGAGATCGACGAATTCTAAGAAATTCGTCGAACGGCAATATCAAATTAGTTCTTAAGTTCAAATTTATAAGTTCTTATTTTATTATATTTTCCTGTCATATTTTCCTGTCATTATAATATTTCCTAAAGCAATATTGTCATTCTTTTCCCCCAATTAATCCAAATCCGAGCACGCACTAGAAAGCCCAAAACTGACCCAAGGTGAGTCAACACGTCTCCGAGGGGTCTAGCACGAAATGGGATGTTACAAATCCAATAAATGAAGAAACAATTTTGTCCCCGAAATTTAAGTTGAGGTTAGGGGGGGGGGGGGGGGGGGGGGTTTGATCCACTTAATTATCCAACATATATTCAGTCAACATTACCCAAACTAAAATGATAATAGAAACTAGGAACACTGCTAGCACACCCCAAAATAATACTATAACAGCAGCCCCTCCACTGAACCATATGAAGCAGCCACAATTACAATTCTGATAGGTCTAGGATCATAAATTAAGCAGCCTGGGATCAGGTATAACAGGAATGAAGTTATCCAAATTTCTAATGTGTTCCATTTCCCATGTACATAAGCTTAACAACATATATGACAGTGAATGGGAATAAAGATAAGAATAGGAACTCATGTATGATAGCAGCACCAAAACAAGAAAAGAAGAAACATATATATATAGCAGCCCCCCCAATTAGGATGTATATAACGGCAACTCCAAATAAAATCCCAACTGGATTATTTATATAGCAGCCACCATAACCCAACATGATGAGATTTTTAATGAAAGAAATTTCCTGGAGCTAATAAATGAAATTCCCTGGAGCTTAACCCAAACAACCAATAATGAAATTGCTAATAAACAAAATTTCTAAACATCCACTATAAGGAGATTGCCATGAATAAATTTCCTGGAGCATAACCCAAACAGCTACTTTGAGGAGGATGAAATTTCCTGAATAGATTTTCCTAGAGCATACCCAAATAGCCAATATATAAGGAGGAGAATGCAATATTTCATAATCGAGAGTTTAGTTTAGGAAGAAACAAAGGGGATTCACATAGCTGCTAATATACAACCAAGGAAGCTCACCAAACTCTCACTAAATCAATAACTGTTAGCATGAGTCAAAAATAAATTTATCAATCTCCCCTCTTAATCCATAGAAGCCAGCAATAGGCCAACAAAATAAATTTATCAAACCTGGAAGGAGAAACCAAGCAGCCACTAGCCCTGAATTTCCGAATAAATTCCAAATATTAAAACATGTAGGCAATGTGAAGCTTATAATCTAGAAAGAAATGAGGCGGATGTGAATATATAATCCTGGAAGTAAAACGAGCAGAGCAGGGCACATATTCTGGACAGAAATTATAGCACATAAATCAAGGGAAGCCAAGATAGCTGCTAGTCATGAAACCAAGGAAATACCAAATAACTGCTAACACAAACCAAGGAAGAGATTTCCGAGAATGAGTAAGGCGTTATAAACAAAATGTCTGAAGTTTAACCCCCAACAGCTAGCATAAATAGCTGCTAAAATAAGAGAAAAATAATTGCTAACAAACAAGGAAGTTCCAAAATAACAAATTTCCTGGAGCAACAAGCCCAACAACCACTAATGGGAAAAAGAAATTTCCTGAAATATAACCCAAATGGAAGGGAGAGAAGGAGGAAGGGGGGGGGGGGGGAGGAGAAGTGTTTCCTTACTTTAATAAGCCAACTTTCATTGAACCTTTGATCTAAACCCCATTAAGATCGGTGACCCCAATACACATGAGGTTACTACTCGTGCCTCCAGATAAAATTTAGAATCCTCCAACAAAGGAGTCATGCGCTTTAGATTTACAAAAATGAATTGATTCCTCCAACCCCAAGCATCGTTATACAAATAACGTGTAACACTTTCAATATCATCACTTCCGTGCATCCAAAAATTTTACGTTAAACGAGGATGGCCTCAAAGTAAGGTGAATCCATGACTCTACACCTTGCATGGGTTATAATCACATCATTCCCTTCTAATAACACATGACCTCGAGTCAATTGTTACTTTTGTCTACTCCCAGTTCTACTTAGATTTGCTCCGGATTCAAAAATTGGTGTTACTTTTATCTCGTGATTTAATTCATTTCATTTAAGGGCTCCTAAACCGTGAATATAAATCTTATCCAATGGTTGGGTTTCGGCACAGGGCCTTTAGAGGACTGCCTTGTCGAGGCAATACAATTACACGCACGCCTACCTGTACGTATAGAGACATATTCATATCTTCTTAAATAAGTAAATTAATCTTATCCTCAATATTCAATTCACATGTTCAATTCACGGCGTGTCTCAACACCCTTGACGCTCTCACCTGTATTGAGAGGTTATCACGAATCCAATCATCATCATTCACGTTCTATTTAAATAAACAGGATCTAAGGGAAAAACGAAGTCGGTTTGTAAATAGGCCAATAAACGAAGGGACAAGCCCCCGTACGTTTTTGGACTAAATTTCTTCCACCGCCCATATGGTACATTCTTCTCACGTATGGGCACAAACCTTAGGGGCATACCTTCCTCGACTTAGAGTTCTCACCCTATAGATCCCCGTATCGACGCACTTATATATCAGCCGGGGTGTAGAAATTTAAATTTTACGGCGACGACCAAGCTGCATCTCATTGTAATGAGAGCATGTGCAAATAACATTCAATCACCCGGTACATTATATATGTTTGAACTTAACATGAACCAAGGTGCAAGGCTCGGGATGATTTTCCCTTCGACACGAGATATGCAGACTACCAAAAGTAGGGCATACTTCACAATGTGATAAACTAAATCAAGTCCATTACAAGCGCCCTACCATCCCTGCCAACGATCATCCATGGCATGCATGTTTATTTATAAAAACTTTTATGATTTTAGATCATCAATCGAGTCATATTAATCTTGTTGACTCCACCGCCTAACACTTATTAATTTCCCAATGTCAAGTATTTACAACACTAAAGGGAACGTTCACCAAGAATTTCCAAACTCAGGGGTAGTTTATCATCATACCCGCAATGCATGCACAAGATTTCATTAACTTCCCAGTTATAATGTTATCACAACATAGCTGCATATCCCCAAAGTGCTAATTTACTACTCTCCTCGTTACTTATCCACATAAGCTTAGAACAATATCGAGAAAATTAACATCTTTAAAAATGCTTTCCACTCTTGTAACGCTAATAAAATTCCTATCAATCCAAACATGGCCTTAGCAATCTGCCTTGCTTAAGGTGAATTAACTCTTCAAGGGTCTCCACCTCCAATATCAAAAATTACAACGATTCTAAATCCTCAAGGGACCCAAGACGGTACATAACTAGCCCAATAAACGAAGAGATAAGCCCCCATATCTCTTCGACCGAGTTTCTTCTGCCACCAATATAACACATTCGTCCCAAAATGAGCCTTCTCTGGATCCAAATTCTTATCGTAACTTCTCCATATGAAACCTTCTACATAAATAGAAGTGAAAGGTATCCACATACAGTATAAAAGACATGCTTGGTGGCCTCTTACTAAACTGATGATAGATTTCAGGCACCAATCTCATTGAGATTGCCCTAATATTTTGGGTAAGGTGATAATATTACTCCATATCTAGGATAAAATCTCAGGGTGTGAGTCTCTAGCATCTACACTCACGTTAAACTCTTCCCTTAGACAATCAAGGTCACTTATTGCTTGGTCCAATCATCCCCAAGATCAGTATAAGGTTAGGGTATGTCACGACATATCCTGCTAAGTCGACCAAAAATGGTATCCTAGTTAGGTTGGCATCAATCTTATGCCAAACCAACTCTAATGGTTGGAATGGGAATACCAATTACTATCTCGGAGTGAGCCAGCATTTGTATGTAAGGGTACGAGTTTGGCTTAGGTTGGCACTTTCTATAGGAAAAAGAGGACATACTTAATGTGAATCACACATGGGCACACCACCGCTTCTGCCGCGTCAGTTTGTCCTCAAACTGATTTAGCGAGCAGGTGTGGCCTAGTGGTTTAATGGACTTCTTTATCTTAGGATCGTTGCAAGCTGATACCATTTGTACGACCCCCCTCCCGGAACACAAGGCACGGCCGAGGGGAGTCTTATGCCCAGGACAGCCGCCTTACGGAAGCGCCAACACACGAGCTAGCCTCCCCCACAAGACGCCTATCCTGCCGGCCAAACCAACTAAACAGCGCCAACCCATCAATAAAAGAAAGTATTAAAAGCCATAGATTCACAATAAGTAATAATGTCCAAACAGTAAGTACAAGAAAGACAGAAAGCTACACAAGCTCCTATAAATCATCAGAGTATCAAGCTAAATGCCCCAAGGGCTACATCTCAACACACTCTCCCGCCTTTGTCACTGAAGGTAGCTAAGGTATCGTGGTCTCCGGCCCTGTCACCCTGACCTGACTATCCTCCTCCAGCACCGTGCACTGCTGCTCTAAAGTACACTCCTAAAAAGAGGGACGTAGCAACCGTTAGTCATAAAGACTAAGTGGCTTCACATCCGCTCCCCCGGCGACTCCAAGGCACCGGGCGGAAGGAAAGGAAGAAAAGTTGCAATATAAGCAATAATATATACAAGCAGGTGATGGGAATGGTTGTTCATATATGTCGGTTGTAAAAGTACCCAAGTACTTGCAATGACACTAACTACGCTATTCATAATTATATAAGTAGCAATGGTTATAAATGCAAGTACTAGTAACAGGTATAATAAGCACAGCTAACAAGTAATAAGGCAATGACATAGTGTAAGCAAGTAATGAAATAGTACATGAGTAAGCAGTTCATATTGTACCTTAACTTATATGAATGCCCATGCAAACTTATAAGTTAAGGTTTCCAATTTGAGACCATCATATAAAAGAGCCCATACTAATTTATATGATGGACCCGATGCGGTGCAATGCTATGATTATGAAGGATGAATGTAATGCAATTGAAGGTTCAATAGATTATCAAGTGATATGAATGTTAATTCATACCTGTCCTTTTTACGATTCCACATACATCTACAATTGAAGGTTCATTCAAGGGGTCATCTTAACAGAAATAAATCTGAAATCATTATCATAAGCCAAAGCTAGCATATACATGATTCATACAAAATTCCGGCCCAAACAGGCTTCACATTCAGCATTTATATCCCCTTCAAGTTATGAAATAACATGACAATAACTTTAATACTACTTAATCACAAATTATGAATTTAAACAAGGATGTACATATGGTTAACACCTATGTCTCCACCAATTTTCATGAGCATCCAACCAATATAATAAGAGAAATCCACAAAATACTGAGATCGGAAGTGTTATGACACAGTTTACTAAAACTGGATTTCTGGGAGCTACAGATGTCCAAACATTATGATCCACCCCAATTTCGAAAGCTAACATCAAGGGCTACAACATTCCTATTAAGTGCTAAACCCAGATCTAACTGGGTCCTACCAAAAACATGCTATGAAGTCAACTGCAGAAATCTGGACAGCAAAAACAGCATGCACTAAACCCATTCCAGCTTTCTGGACAGTCCACTCGACTGGACCTTTAGGGATCTACAGGTCACTTCAGAAAACGCGTAACCTATCGTTGGAAAGCTCTTTCCGAGGGCTACAACATTCATGTTGAGCCCGAAGTCTAAATCCAGTGGGATCAAGCCTAAAAATTGGCTTGACCCCAGCAGCGCACAGATTTCCTTAATAACCAAGTGCAAAATTATAAATTGAAGACTTCCTTAGCAAGAGGGGGGGGGGGGGGGGGGGGGGGGCTATCATCACATTTATCACACAAATATTTAATTAACAACCCTAATAAACAGAGGGCTATTCATCATCTTTCCCAAACCGGGGTTAGGTTAAATCCCTAAATGTCATTCCCCTCACTCTCCCTCAACGATCATGGGTTTGCCCCAAATCAAATCCCATCTCTTCTTCTTGAAGATAAGAAATGATTCCTAAAACCTCGCGGCGAGCGATGCCTTAAATTTGAGGTTCCAGCTTGGTTTTCCTAAGGAAACTCCATTAAAGCTCACAGGAGAAGCTCTCTTGAGCCTTCATCTCTCCTATTGTGATCTAAGACACTAGCACCAAGGGAGAGGGGTCGGAAGTCACCTTATTTTACGGCCATGGATCGCGGTTGCCTCCTCGGCGGCATGGCGGCAGTTAGCTAAGCTCAAATCCTTCTCCAAGCTTTGCTCCTTCAGAGCTCCATGAATAAAACCCTTAAGTTAAAACCATCAGGTGGGAGGGAAGGAGATGAAGAAGAAGAAGAAGATCCATCGGGTAAATCTGTCCTGCAGCTCTTTTGTTAAGAGAGAAGAGAGAGAGAGAACATTAATGAACATTTAATGAAATCCCCAAGTTCCAAGACTTGTGTCAGCCATTTATTTACTTTTAATTCCATTTCTGGTCTAAAAATAAGCATTCAGGCTTTATCGGGCGACGGGAAGAAAAATGCCCAGAATCGTCGAACGGGAAGATTTCGTCGATCAACAAATTTAGGGTTATTCATCGAACGACGCTGCTAAGATTTGAGATCGACGAAATCTGGATTTTTGTCGAACGACGCTGCCTAATATTAATTCGTCAAGCGCTGCCTAATATTAATCCGTCGAGCGCTGCTTAATATTAATCCGTCGAGCGCTGCTCCAACTTTCTGATATCGACAAAATCTGAGAATTTCGTCGAACGGAGGCAACATTCTGAGATCGACGAATTCTAAGAAATTCGTCGAACGGCAATATCAAATTAGTTCTTAAGTTCAAATTTATAAGTTCTTATTTTATTATATTTTCCTGTCATATTTTCTTGTCATTATAATATTTCCTAAAACAATATTGTCATTCTTTTCCCCCAATTAATCCAAATCCGAGCACGCACTGGAAAGCCCAAAACCGACCCAAGGTGAGTCAACACGTCTCCGAGGGGTCTAGCACGAAATGGGATGTTACAAAAAAAATCTTTTTAAGTATATACGTATATTTTTTACAAAATAAATATTGTAATATTGATGTATATTTTTTTTACGGTCATTTCTAGTACTCATATGTATATGTTGCGGGTGCAGCCCGCAAACGCATCGAGCACGGGCGAAGCCCGTGCGGAGGCGGGAAAATCCCGCCTGGATGCGGCAGAAGGTCGCCCGACAGAATCACGCCTGGGGCGGGCGAAGCCCACTGTCGCTGGCCGGGTACTGTCGCGCTTAGCCGTAGGGGCGGAGCCCCGTGTCGGGCACTCGTGTGTGTATATTTATATTAATAAAGATCTATCTGTTGGCACAAAAATTGTACCTCCAAAACTCACACTAAAAAGAAATGGGGACAGACTGCGGAGTGCAGGTTACTTCGGATGAAGAATGCCAAAGGAGAAATCTCGGAGAGAAAAGCTGCTTCGATTGATCTCAAAAAGTGGTTATAGGAGGGGGTTCCAAACAAGCAAGGGTGAGAGGTAGAAAGGTCACAAAATTCGAGCCTACTTACAAAGGTTGCAGCTAGAGGCTCAAAGCAAAAATCCCTTTTTTGGTACCCCTACCCCTCTATTTATAAACGCAGAAGCAGCCCAAACGGACAGAGCCAAAAATTACGGGCTGCCCGGGATACAGGAGAGCCGGGGAAGAAGTGAGGGGTGTAAATAACAAAAAAAGAAGAAAAGGCCCAAACCACGCGGTCTGTCGATCTCCCTGGAGTCTGACCGCCTATGTCTTAGGAAAAAAGCTGGAGAGGAGACAAACGATCTGTGCGGTCTCTCAAATGTGAGACCGCTGGAACTGACTATTCTGACCGAGAAAGAGAGGTCGCGGGCTTCCGGGCAAACATGATCCCCGCACATTTTCAAGTTTTGCTGGAACTTTAGAAATGTTCATTTTGACCGCAGAGACCGCGACCGCCATAAATGTGCGATAATCTGTAAATAGGGCATCATGGCTTCAGAATCCAAAACTTTCTGGAAGGAGCTGCTAGCTTGTATGGTCAGTGATCACCACTTTTCAGACCGAAGCGACCTCTGAATGATAATCATGCTGAATCGTCTGACCAAGCGATCTCAGACCCATGGGGCGCCCAAAGTTGCATCTCCAAAGGGGAAAGATAAAGAAAAAGAGTCCGCTAGCTCCAAGAAGGTGTTGGTGGTCAAGACCTCCAAGGCCTCGGCGAAAGCAGATGCGGCGAAAGAGACCGCCAGCTTTCCTCTTGAAGAACTGCAACCAGATTTGCTGAAGAAAGATGTGGTCTTGGCGACCTCAAATGTTATCGACTTGTCGACCAACTCCTCAGGGCCTCCTGTGCTGAATCTCCCGGGTGTCTCTATCACTTTTGACTACCATAAATTAGAGGAGGCTCTCAGCCAGGTCGTTGTCTAGACCGGCGAGACCGCATCTACTGAGGCTATCAAAGTTCAGCTGCAAGAGAATAAATCTATGACAGAAAAACTCAGGCAGCAGATCAGAGAGAAACAAGAAGCTGTAAAAGGGATGAAGAGAAAAGAAACAAGTTCTTTTGTTCAGGCCGCCAAGAAAAGAAAAAGGTACTGAAAATAAAGAATTGATCGCCAAGGAGGCGATCACACTCCCTGAAGATGGCGGTCTTGGACATTTTCCTGTGAATGTCTCTGAGAAGATAAGTGGGCAAGTCGGTCTTCTTTTTCCTCCCGCGGTCTCGATTTCTTCAAAGGGAGCGGACTTAGAGTTGATCACTTACCTTTATGATGACTCTTCTAACGACTTGGTTCATTTAATCTCGCAGGTGCTCGATCCCTTTGAATCTGAGAATCTTCGGGAGGCCGCTGAAAAAGCGGGATACCGCTGAAAAAAAGGCCGCAGAGGAAGCAACCAGACAGAGAGATGAGGCAGAGAAGAAGGAGAAGGAAGAAAATGAGAGAAAGGAGAGGAAGCAGAAGACCGCAGAGGCCGTTATAGAGAAGGAAGAGAGAGAGAGAGAGAGAGAGAGAGAGAGAGAGAGAGAGAGAGAGAGAGAGAGAGAGAGAGAGAGAGAGAGAGAGAAGAAAAGGCAACGCTGGCCGCTGCCGAGAAGAAGGAGAAAGAAGACGAAGAGAAGATAACGTAGGTCGCTCTAGAAAAATAAAGAAAAGAAAAGGCGATGCTGACTGCGGCCGAAAAGAAGAAAAAAGAGAATGAAGAGAGGGCAGCGCAGGTCGCTGCGGACAAAGCGAAGAAGGAGAAGGAGGAGCGGGAAACACAGACCGCCGCTGAGAAAGAGAAGGAGGAGAAAAAGGATGGGACCACATTGATCGCTGAGGAGGGAGAGAAGAAGAAGAAAGACAAGAAGAAAAAGAAGAAGCTCACTGAGGAGAAGAAGGAAGAGGAGAAATAGGAAAGGGTTCGACAAATCAAGAAAGAGAAGATCGTGCTTTCCGGTGGTCTGACAAATCTTTCTGCTGACCAGGAAGCTAAGCTGGATAAGGCAGCGACAGATCGCACGACAACGGTCTCTGCTCTGCGGTCTGGTAATGCGAAACTGATCGCGAGACCGCTGGAAATTCTTCCTCTTCCTGCTCTTCGACCTAGATCTCCAAAAGAGCTGTGTGAGATCGTCATCATCGAAATAGAAGACATCCTCGTCAATAATGCAAAATTAAGAAGAAGAAGAAGGAAAGAATGAGAGAGGTCGCAGAAGAGGGAATTAGAAAGAATGGACCTTGAGTGCTTAAGGGGATCAAACCGCCTTTTGTTGACCGCATACCCTGCAGTCTCAAAAGATGTTGAAAGTACCTTACGTGACTGCGGTCTTAATTTCATTCCAACTATTCTCTTTACGCGGACTTTTCCACTTTTGAGCTGTTGTAGTTGAGCTAACCGTTCTCCTTTTTTGATCGCAGATGTTGATGAGGTCGCGGAGACTTCTAAAGAAGGTGAGATCCCGCAAAAGCTGGTGATTCTCCCAGAGATCGCTGTCATTCTCAAGCCAATGTTTGAGGATGTCCGCACCATGCGAGCTCGGGAGAAGGCGCAAGATGACCAACTTTGAATTATGACCGCATATTTTAAAGAGAAGTTGCGTGCCAATGAGAAGCGAGTTCACGAAGAGTATGAGTTGAAGCTTACCGAGCTCAACAGAACGCTCCGGAAATCTGAGAAGGATGCATAATATTATAAGGGGAAGGCCGCGACCCTGACCGCTGAGGTCGCAACATTCAGAGGAGGCCCTGCTAAAATGACGATGAGGCCGGGAACTTCTGGCGGTATCCCCGAAGAGAGATCGACTTCTGAGATCGTTGTGATTCCCATGGAGCTGGTTGACAAGGACGTCGCGAAGATTCACCGAGCTGCAATGACAACAAACCAGAGCTTGGAGACCGCTTTGTCCACCGTCAATGAAATGCAGGATGTCGCGACCTTCATTGGGAGAAAATGTCAGGCTAGGAGATGAACTTTAATTATTGAATTTATGCGATCTCAAAACATTTTAATCTGGATGATTTAACTTTGTAATTTATGCATTGTGATGATTTGATTTTATTCTTATGCGATCTCTTAATTTGTCGCGATGCCGATCTCCTTTACTTGGCTTATTTCAGTGTCGCTGCTTGGAAATGTTGTAGTCTCAATTTCTTGAGATCGACGATATTGCTTGTTATTTCTCAACTTATGCAGGTTCAGCGATCTGACGTGCTTGCTGGGCGGTCTCTGAAAAAAGTAATCATTACGTAAATATCCTTTAGCTTCTATAAATAGCCCAAAGCACCGGTCTCAGCGAACTCCAAAAATGGTGTCTGCTCGAGCCTTAGCTGCTGAAATCTTTCTTGAAGCCGATCACAAGCCATGCCACCTTTCCAAAGAAGAATACTTGAACTTTCTGGAGAGGCGGATGATCCAAAATCAGATCATCGTTAGGCTGCTCGCAGAGGAAGAAGGGCTGAACTTTGGAGAGGAGAACAAGTTTGTCATTCCAATCGCTCACTTCGAGTATGGTCTGACATTCCCTATCCCCTGGGAGGTCTTGGAGGTGATGGAGTACTATGGTATAGTGCTCGCCTAGCTCCCGTCGAACTCAATCAGTCTCATGACCATTTTTATTAATTATCTGAGATCGGCAAGAATAAGATTTATAATAGATCTGTTCCGCACGATCTTCTCTGTGAAGTCGCTGAAGGAGGGGAAAAGAAGGAGTTTAAATGTCTCCTCTACTTTTTCTACAACTGGATCAAGGTGCTCAACTTCCTGAACAAGATCTCTTTATGGACAGAAAGATTCTTGGTGTTCGAGGGCAATCACGGCGGTTTGAAGTCCACGTCGTCCCGCCTTGCTGAAGGAGTCTTCCGTGCTTCCAAAGCCCGCTTGAAGGAGGAAATCAAGCTTTTGGCCTTTTTGGCGAACAAATGATTTGATCTCCTCTACTACCTTCGATCTGGAGAGAGATCGACGAGGTTACTCCTGAAGAAAGTAAGATGCTTTTAGCGATCTCTTGCGGTCTCATGAATTTTGCCTTTGATTTTTTCTTTAACCCTTTTCCTGTTCTCAGCGACCTTTGCGATCCCAGAAGTCGACCCCGTGGCACCAACTGAAGAGCTGCTCACTCATAGAGAGATGAGGAAGAAGAGAGACCGCGAATGCGAGACTGCGGAGACCGACAGCGGGTCAAAGACCGCCGGCGAGCCCTTTCCTCTGATCAGCTTTGTGAAAAAGCTGAAAGATACGAAGGAAAAGTACCTCCTCAAGTAGGGCGCTAAAGGTAAAAGTGTGAAGGTGTCTACCGACCTCCCTATGTGGAGTGGGAAGTTGACTCGCCCCGCTTTTGCGATCACCGCCGCCCTCTATGGAAAAATAAATGTCAGGGAGACATATAACTTTGAGACTGAAATGCTCCCTGATATCTGTGCACAAGCGACTGCCATGAGCTTGGTCCTGAACCATTATGATAGGTAAAATTAGAGTTTTTGCAAAACCTTTCGAGGTGAGGGTAGAATTAGGCGGGCATTTTCGAGAAGTCTTGCGAGCACTCCTACTTCGAGAAACTAACTGTTATCCTATCGAGAGATAGAAGTAATAGTCATTTCTTCTTTCGAAATATCGACGATTACGCCCCGGCGACGGCGCTGAATTCTTTTAATTTGATAAAAATGGGAGAGAGTTTAACAAGTTTTTGTATTATTTTATCAAAACTAATCTTTCGATAAAGGCACGTATACCTTATCACGCATAGTATATGATATTTATAGAAAATATCAAGATCGTATTTTTCCGGATCGTGTTGATTATTTTTACTTTTTAAGAACGTACTATTATTTTATCGGAAAAAAGGTTTGATTAATTTTGCAAATTTAAAAGAGTGATGACGATAATACTTAAGCGATCGCGAGTGCGTTTTAGCAAAAACAAAGAAAAACAATAATAATAAAAAAGGAAAAGAACACACTAAATTAAAAACTCATGCACTCTACAATAATTTAAATGACTGATTTTAAAGAAAGCAGAAAATTTATCTCTTACACGCACCCACTCTACGAAAATTGAAATGACTGAAATAAAAGAAAGTAGAAAAATTATCTCATACACGCACGCACTCTACTTGAAATGAAATGACTTAATTGAAAGAAAGCATACAAACTAATTTAGCAAATAAAGACAAGTTGAACTCATACACACACACACACACACACCTTCAATAATGAAAAGCTAAATTAAAGAAAGCAAAAACTAAAGAAAGAAAAAATCTATACTCATACACACACACGCGCACACACACTCTACAATAAGAGAAACTAAATTACAAAGAAAATTAAAACTATACACACACACACACAAAGCATTAAAAAAAGAAGAACAATAAGAACAAGTGGTACAAAATATATTGATTGAAAAGAAAAATTACAACTTTTTAAGAAAGTCTACTTGAGGGATAAAAAGATCTCAAACTAGGGCTTGGAAATACATAAAATTAACTCACAAACACGTAAAAACTCTCACATATACTACCTTAGGTTCTAAAAATATGAATCTCTAAAAACAAGGAAAAGCCCCTTATTTATAGGCAGAATTTGGAGTGCATTTAACTGTTTGGAGGGGTTGGATGGCAGGTTGACTGGAGGGAGCTGGCAGGTTGACTAGAGTGAGCTGGCAGTTTGACTGGAGTGAGCTGGCGGGTCTATTGGAAGCTGCTGGAAGATTGGGGTGCGGATAGCGGGTCGGGTGCGGGACAGCTGGCGGGTTGCAGCGGGTAGCGAGTCTTAGCGGATAGCGGGTCTCAACGGGTAGCCTTCTCAGTGGTAGCGGGTGTCAGCGGGTAGCCGGTCTCAGCGGGTAGACTCGTCTCAACGGATCCTTCTTAGCCGGTAGCGGGTCTCAGCGGATAGCGGGTCTCAGCAGGTAGACTTCTTAGCAGGTAGCCTTCTCAGTGGGTAGCGGGTCTCAGTGGGTAGACTCGTCTCAGTGGATCCTTCTCATTGGGTAGTGGGCTGCGGGTAGTCGATTAAATCCGGGCAAAAATGCGCTGACCTGATTTCGATCCCGCGCCAATGCCAAAGTTAACCGGACCACATCCACTAAGCCAAGCACCCATTTCTATATGACAAGGAAACATTTTATTTATATTATAAATATTTACATAATTTTTATATTAGTACATATTAACTTTAATTATAGAAAAAAAACTTAATACATTAAAATACATATTTTTATTAACTTAATATATAAATATATTATAGTTATAGTATTATACATCATTATTATTAACTTTAATACATTTATATATAAATAATATATATACACTAAATAAAATAGATATAAATACATTCAAATATTCATACTCAAATAAATACATTCACAAATATATTAACTCTTTATAGTTTATATTTTCATATAGTTAATTTTATTATTATATATTTAACTTATTAAAGTTTATATTTATAAATATTGACATTGATTTTATTTAATAAATATTTACATATATTTTTAAATACTTTACATATACCTTTACATATATATTAGTACATTTTTTACAATTTTTCTTACATAAATATTTACATACTTACTATATAGTTTCATATATCTATATATACTTAAATAGTTTTATATATCTATATATACTTAAATAGTTTCTTTCTACATATATATATATAAATATTAGTTAAAACAAATCATTTATTCAATAATTTACATGAAATATGCACAATATTACTTGAAACTATGCTAAAAACTATACTAAAATACGTATAATTTACTATTCATCAAATACACCATGTACTTAAGCTTTTGTTATTCCAGAGCAAAAGTAAGAGAGATCTATACGCGATTAACATAAGTTCAATTTTTTTGCTATCGTTTTATTTAATCAAAAGAGACAAAAAAATAAAAATCCGAAGTATAAAGAGTTAAGTCCTAAATTATGCAAATGATTTAAGTAGGGAGAAATGTCTTAGCCAAAAGACTTTTTGATTAACCAAATAGCAAGCAAAATTGCAATTGTTAGTAAACGAGATTAGATTGGAATTATGAAAACCATTGCTTTTAAGAAGTTTGGAGGAAATAATACAAGTTACTAATTATGCTCTCAAAAGATTTTAAATTAAGTCTAAGAACAAGAACTTGGTTAGGGGAAAGGGGGTGCAAAACTTTGGCAAAAGATGAGATTTGAATTATGGGTGATGAATTTTATCCTCTCACCTCCCTTTTGAGTTTTTTTTTGTTTTGCGCCCGCCGTGGTTTACGAGAGAAAACAAATTCAAATATTTTTTATTAACTCAATGCTTATGTTTACAGAACGAAATCTGAATCCCATTGACATAAGATCTTTTAAATTTTTATTGGGTGCCAATGTTTGCGGAATGAAATCTTATTCCTATTGACATAAGATCTTTTTAATTTTTGAATTGAAATTTTCTTCTTCTATTTTTTTATGCCAAGCTATATGGGTGAATAATACGGGGTTTTCGAGAAAGATTCTAGAGTTTAATAAAACAAGTTTTGAGAGAAACCTTAGTAGTTTGAACATTCCTGAATTTCTAAAGGCTTAAAGTAAAGATAATTGAGGTCCAAGGTTGTTTTGCTAATATAATACAATGCCTCTATTTTAGATAAATTAGAAGTATTGCTTGAAAATAAATCCTCTATTTAAATTAAAAACACAAGATATGCTTTAAAACTTAACCCCGAACGTTTAAATCAATCAATATTAGATAAACAAACGACTAACAAACTAGGAATTATGAAAATCCGCAAATAGATACTCTCGAAACTAAGTGCATTAAGAATAAAAACAAAGTAGATTTTTTTGTTATTATATATATATATTTTTGAAATTTTGTGATTTTGTAAATTTTTTTGTATTTCTAAGTTATTTATTTACAAACTATAAAATTTTTGGATTTTGGTATTTTTTATAAAAAAATTTTGGTGTTTTTTTTGTATTTTCTAAGTAATTTATTTATAAATTATAAATTTTTTGGATTTTGGTGTTTTTTAGAAATTTTTTTTTTGGATTATCTAAGTTATTTGAATTTTTTTCTAAGTTATTTGAATTTTTATTTTTGAAGAATGGAAAAATACCCACATACTTAAAACCCAAAATTGTCCACAATGTTGTAATTTAAGTATGAAGAAGGGAGAGTGAAATGACGGTTTGTACAAAAAAGGAAATGTGTAAAAAAAACAAATTGTAATAAGATATTAGATAAATATGGGGTGCCTCCCACGAGCGCTTTGTTTACCGTCGCGTAGCTTGACTGGTTTGGCGTTAAGATTAGAAGCGTGGGAGGGGTATAGATTCAAGTTTACCATCCACTGGATCGCCCGTAATATAAAGTTTTAAACGGTGACCGTTGACTTTAAGCTCGCCTTTTTCGAGGTGGGAGATAAGACGGTCCCATATGGCCAAACCTCTTTGACTTCAAAGGGGCCGGACCATCGGGATTTTAGCTTACCCAGAAAAAGGCGAAGGCATGAATTAAATAAAAGGACAAGATCGCCCGATGCAAATGATTTTGGAAATTTTGTTTTTCGATCATGGTATAACTTAGAACGCTCATTATAAAAATTATTACTCTCATAAGCGTTTGCACGCCCCATTCATCGAGTTCGTTTAATTGGAATTTTCTACTATCGAAGGCTAAGTTCAGATCGAGGTTTAAAAATTTTAGAGCCCAAAAGGTGCGGTGCTCTAACTCTACGGGCAAATGACACGCCTTGTCGTAGACTAATCGATAGGGCGCACAACCAATGGAGGTCTTGTATGTCGTACAATACGTCCATAGCGCGTCGTTGAGTTTTATTGACCAATTTTTCCTATTTGTCGAAACGTTTTTTTTCTAAAATTCGCTTGATCTCTCGATTTACTACCTCTACTTGGCCGCTTTTTTGGGAGTGATAGGCAGTGGAGAGCTTATGCGTGACTCAGTATTTAGATAAAGTTTTTGTAAACTGGGCATTGCAGAAGTTTGTATCCCTATCACTCACTATCGCGCAGGGCATACCGAAGCGAGAAAATATTATTTTTTTAGAAATTTGACAACGACTCTCGCATCGTTGGTGGGGAGAGCTTGTGCTTCCGCCCATCTAGATACGTAGTCGTCCGCCACTAGAATATAACAATTATTAAATGAAGGAGGTAGGGGGCCTGTTGGGAATATTGCCATCAATGTTCCCTTGTTTTGAAGAGGCATCACTCACAATGCTAAGTACATATTGTATTTGATAAACCCTACTTTGCATTAGGAATGTGCAGGGTAAGATATTCCAAACATTGGAAAAAGTTAAGAGGTTTGCTGTCAAAACTGCTGAGTAGGAGTCATTGTCTCAGCGGAACCGCTGAGACGGGACCAGGAGCCGCTGAGAAGTGATCTGCCCCTACTGAGCTGCAGATAGACAAAATATGCTGAGAAGAGAAACTGTCTCAGCAGAACCACTGAGACGAAAGCAGTTCAACCGCTGAGACAGAAGACTATCTCAGCCCAACCGCTGAGACAGATTCAAATCTGGAAGAAGACAATGACGTGACTGGCTTTTAGCGCAAACAGCTGTAAAAGAGAGATAAAACATTCAATCCTCTTCCAATGTGTCAGGGGCCCCTCTAAGAGCCGTTGAAGACACATGGAGTATAAAAGAACTTGTTAGGGCACTTTCAAAAGGACCTATTGGTGTGCTGAAAAGAAGAAAGCTCTAATCATTGTTCCATTGACGGTTTTCAAGCTCTCTCCTTCTCCTGCTTACTGAACCAGCAAGAAGACATAAGGAAAGAAGATAACTCAGAAGAGCAAGGTGATCCTTTCTCCTCAACTGAAGTGAAGGATCAGTTAGAAGCAAGGACTGAAGTTTACATTCAACCAAGTTTCAAGGAAGCACCAGCTGTGCAGGAACAACAAAAGACATCATTCCAGTGCTGTCTAATGTTGTAAGCTTAACATTTATTCTCTGCATGAACTGTATTGTTCTGATCTTGTAAGGCACATTGCCTGTGGGTGCATGGTTGTTGAACCTGAGGTTGTCGGGCTATTTAGGCCTAAGGTTGTAGGGCTTTTTAGCCTGAGTTGTAGGGAAATTTGCCTGAGAAGTAGGGCTTCTTGTAGGCCTGAGGTAGGAGGTCAAGGGGATCTCTGAGCTGTAGGAGTGGGAGCACTCTGAGAGGTTGGGCTGGTTTGCCTGAGGTAGGGCTTAGAGAAATCCTAAGAGATCCTAAGGGATCTGAGTTGTAAGCTCAAGGAGCAGAGATTGGAGGAGTTGACCTTGTCTAACACACTGTTAGAAAGGTGTAGAGGGAAAGTGGACTACCCATAGATACGCTGTCTTGAGGAACCACTATAAACACTTGTGTGTTTTTTGTGTGTGCTTGTTATTTTGTGTACTAGCAAAAGTAAAAATCAAAGACACATATTCACCCCCCTCTAGGTGAATTAGTCTACATAACTATAAACTATCAAGTGGTATCAGAAGGAGGTTGGTCAAATAGGACTTAACAATCTGACCAGGTCCTACATAGGTATTGTTAGATCTGAATCCAATGGCTACCAATGGAGTTCAGAAGGAGATGGGGCCTATGAAGCTTCCTATATGCAAAAAGGAAACCTTTGGCATTTGGAAGCAAAGGGTTAGGCTTTTCATGGAGGTCTCAGACCCTAGGATTTATATCACTGTTCAGGAAGGCCCCTTTCTTATCACAAATCCCTCCACCATTGATCCTACTAGACAGGTAGGCAAGTCATACACTGAAATGACAAGGGATGAGACAGCATTGGCAACAATGGACAAAAGAGCTCAAAATATTATAGTCAATGCTATTGATGATTCAACATTCCAGAAGTTGGTATACTGTGAGACTGCCAAGGACATGTGGGATACACTGTTAGTGTACATATAAGGGACTGAAGGGTGAGGGATGATAGGAAATCCCTCCTCAATCAGGAGTATGAAGCCTTCAGGCAACAAAGCTTGGAATGCATAGCTGATTGCTATGAAAAATTCTTCAGGATAGTGAATGAGTTGAAGACCTATGAAAGGACCTTCACTCATTATGAGCTGAATGACAAATTCCTAAGATCTCTAACTAAAGACTGGGATACCAAGATATGTACCATTAGGAAGGTGGCAAAGCTGGGTGAGACTCCTCCCCATACTCTGTTTGGAAAGCTGCTCTCCTATGAGATGCAACTATCTGCCAGGAAGGAGGAGGACACATCCTCCATACCTCATGCAAGGGAGAGGATTGTGGCCCTCAAGGCCGAGGGATCCAAGAAGAGCAAGGTAAGGATGCCTACACCTCCAAGAAGGGCTGCTGGCTCAGAAAATTCTGAGTACAGCTCATCTGATAGCAACTCTTCGGATGAGGAGTTTGCTGCCTTCTCAAGGCATTTCAAGAAGATGATGAGGAGGAAGCAGTGGAAGAACAAGGCTTCCTCCTCCTCACATTCCAGGAAGGATCTCGACAAATCAGACAAGCAGCACCCCAAAGGGAACATGTATGATTCTAAACATGTTAAACATGTTTCATCTAATGTAATTTGCTATTGCTGCAGTAAGCCTGGACATGTCATTGCTGACTGTCCAGTCAAGAGGAAGGAGAAGGGTGATAAGAAAGCTTATCACCAAAAGGGAAGGAAGGGAGAAAAGTTCTTCCTAGCCAAGAAAGACAAAAACTGGAGTGAATCTGAGTCTTCATCCTCAGACTCAGATGAAGAAGAAGAAGCATATATTGGGATGTTTGCACCTGAGGAAGATGAGGACTTTCCTGCCGCACAGGTGGGCATCAGGGCCCCTCTATCACATTCAGACAGTGATGTAGAGGAGGATGAAGATGCAAGAGAACATCATGGCTTAATGGCCATAACAGATGATGATGAAGGTAGTCAGGACATTCCTGACAAGGTACCTATTCTTCCCCCTTCTTCTGAATATGAGTCAATACCAGACTCTGAAGCTTGCTCATCAATTGATGAAAATAATTAAGAATCTGAAGTGCCTGTCAATCAATTGATTGACAAGTATGATGCCTTATTGGATGCTCTGAAAAAGAGCAAAAAGCTGGCCAAGAGGCAGGCTCAAGAAATTGCTCCCCTTAAGTTGGCTAAGAAAGATTACACTGATTCACCTACCCTGGTGGCTCAGATGAGTAGAGAAATTAGCCAACTCAAGGGGATAACAGTTGTCCAATTGAGCACCATTTCCCAAAAGAACAAGTTCATCAAGGACCTTGAGGAGAACCTTCTTAAAGAAAAGAGCCTAGTGGCTCAATTCTCCAAGCCCAAATCAATGCTTGCAATTATTGACACCTTTTCTTTGCAAACCAATAGAAGAGGACTAGGGTTCAATAAAATAGAAGTGGGTGAAGGGAGTGGAGAAAGGAGCAAGGCTAAGGCTAAGCCTCATACCACCTTTCAAAATGTGTTATTCCCCTCTAACAGGTATGACCATGACAACATGTATGGTTACTAGAAGAATGAGAGCTCCTATAGGAAGGAAAATACTCCTTCCCATTGTGGAAGAAAGGGCATGAGGATGAGTGCTATGAAGGCTCTCAATGAAGAAATTCAAATGGCCCATACTGGACTATTTGTTTTTGGTACCTCAGCTCCATCATTCAAGAGTAAGGATCAAGCTCTTCCAAGTTCATTCCAGCCAAGCACTTGGCTGTTGTCAAACATGTAGACAGATCTATCAGCTCAGTGTCTGATGCCATCAAATCTTGCATAGCTTCCAAGCCAAGGCAAGCTGATGTCATTAAGACAAAGGCTGCTAAGACTGTCCACAAGTTAACCTTCAGCCAGATCATTGCTGAAAGGAACACGAAGAATACTGCTGTCTCCCCTCCTAAACACAAGCATATTAATGTTCATTTCACCTCAAGAAATGTTCAGAAGAGGAGATACAACATTCATGAATGTTGGTGCTGTGGTAAAGTGGGACACTTTGCCATAGATTGTTGGCACAATCCAAATGTGCCAAGTGCAAAGAAGTGCATTTCTGCAAAGGTTGCAGCACGTGTGATGTCATCTTTTCATGCTAACAAGAACCTAGGACCCAAAATTAATTGGGCTCCTAAGAGTAACTAAATTCCTTCTTGCAGGTTAGTTCAAGTACCAACCTTGGGAAAATATGGTACTTCGACAGTGGGTGCTCAAGGCACATGACAGACACCAAAAGTCTTCTACAGAAATACAAAGCTGTGAAGAATGGACCTAAGGTCATCTTTGGTGGATCAAAAATGGGCATCACCAGAGGTTATGGTATGATTTCCAATGACACAGTCTCCATCACAAAAGTGGCTTATGTTAAAGGTTTGCAACACAACCTTGTAAGCATAAGTCAACTATGTAACATCCCATTTCCTACTAGACCCCCTAACTCCAATTTAGGGTGAGACAAGTGGTGAGTGGGGTGAGTTTGAGCTAGATTGTAGCCTTAGCACTCATAGGGTTAGGTGAACTCACATGTGGTCTACTATAAGGCTCAAGTCAACCTAGGTCAAACTAACTCAACATGAACTCATACTTGCAAATTGACTCCTCCAATAGATGATAAACACTCCAAGGAATGCAATAGACCCAAAAGCCCCATCATGGGGTCACCAATTGACCCAATTTGACCAAAGTCAAACTTGGGTCAACATAGGTCAAATCCTCCCCAATAAGTTCAATTGAACCCCAAAGCATGAAATTGACTTCACCCCTAGTCTTAGGACATCACGAGGGACCTAATTGACTCAAAAGCCCCATCATGGAGTCTTCAATTTGCCAAATTGACCAAAGTCAACTTTTCCCCAATTTTGGTCAAAATCACACCTTTGGGTCAAATTGGCTCTCCTAGGCCCTCACCTTGACTCAACCAACCTTGGGTGGTGTCACTGAACTCAATGTCAATACATTGGACCAGTCAACACACCCAATTGACCAAGTCAACCCAAAAGTCAACATAGGGTCAATTTTGCCTAAATTGGGCTTATTTGGAATTAATCCAAATTCCAATGGATTAAGGCCCTCAAGGTCAGCCCACTCTGAAGCCCATAGACCTAATGACCAGCTTTGCCCCTTAAATCCAACATGCAAAGGCATGCTTGGGTGCAAAAGTGGGAAATCCCCCCCTCCCTCCATTAAGAAACAAGAGAATTTTGAGGAGAGCTTGCCATGTGGCCCTCCTCACCTCTGCCCAAAGCCCCCACTGAGCTCCCTACATCATTCCCAGCCGATTTGGTGATGGAAGGGTGCCATTTGGCAGCAAGGAGGAGCAACCAATGCTGGCCGAACCCCCCTCCTCTCTAAACTCCTATAACCAGCCTCTCTCAGCCCATTTCGACCTTTCCATCAGCTTCAGAGGGTCGAAAGGAGTGGAGCTAGCCATTTACAGTGAAGCAAACCATGGAGAATCGGGATTTCTGGGAGGATCGTCGGAGCTCGCCGTCACCGTGCCGCACCACCTCAATACGCGCCACCAAGCTCGCTTAGGGTACGATTTCTCCCCCTCTCCCCCTGTGCTAGTATCTAGAACCCCTTAGGAGAGATATCAGGCTCAATTGAGCCCGATTCCATGCGAGATCGAGGGAGTTTTACCGAGCTCTTCTTCTTGCTCGGGATCGCCGGAGACGGGCTCTCAGGCGGCCGTGCCGCCGTCAATCGATGGCCACCACCTCAACGGAGGTGGTGGAGGCGGTGGCCGGCGGTGGTGGGCCGTGGATGGCCGGGAAATGGAGGAGAGAAGTCACCCAGACGGGATTAATCGTGATCGTCGGCTGGCTGGGGAAGACGACCGGATGTCGTCGATCTGCACCGTGATTCGTGCTGGATCAACTTTATTCTTATATATTTGTTTTTTTTATTAAGTGTAATATTCTGTCACACTTTATATCCTAGTTTTGTTTAATTAACTAGAGGCATTTAGAGGCCATATTTTGAAAAACGACCAGAAACAAGATTTGTAGATATGGATGTCTACTTTCAGTAGAAATTTAGATCAGGTCATTTGGACCACTGTAGGGTCCACAGTAGTCATTCTTGTGAGGTTGGTCAGAACTTAAAAATGCAATGGTTTGCATGCAACAATTGAAGCCCCTAGAGGCCATATTTGCAAAAAAGGGCAGAGATAACTTCTGTAGCATTAGGAGTCTACTTTTATTTGCCACTTGAATCAACTGATTTGGTGCACTGTGGACATCAGGGCACCCTTTTCCCTAGGACTGCTCCTTGTGTAGGGCAGAAATTAAAAAGGCTATAACCTTTAATTGGCTTAACCAAATCACTTGAATTTTCTACCATGCATGCATGGTATGAAGACACACCTAGGGTTTTAATTTTAGAATTTTTGGAGGTGTATCCATTGAGTTATTTCATTTCTTAGTAAAAGTAAACTTTTGGTATTTAAGGAGTTGTATAACTCCAAACACCCCCTAATTTGGGGGGGGGGGGGGGTGAGCTCTTCATACATATCTAAATCACTGGTTAAAATCTCATCTCATGTGCATGAGTAGTTTTCTCTGAACTTCAAAATGAAGTTAGGGTTTTAAGAGGAAAATTTGGGTGCTAATAGTCAATTTGGGCTTTTGAGCTTTTTGTTGGAATTGAAGGTGGGAATCACCTTGCATGCCTCTGAAACTTTGGGGTTAGTGTATGTCATGAGGATATACATCATTGACATAAGTTTCATGATTATTGGAAGTTATTTTCCTAAAGTTTTTAATTAAATGAAAATTATCACACTTTTAAATTAATGTAATAATTTGAATCATAAATTTAGGGATAAATCCAAAACTCTGGGAAATGGATCTTTGACTGGGAAGGCACATTTAGGAATTTTGTTGGAATTTTTGGACCTCATTTATTTCTCTGAATTTGATTTATTTGGTTAGGTCAATTTATTCAAATATGACATTTAGGTCTCATATGCATTTGGAGAACTATGAAATTATTCTAGTAGGTTTCCTTGGTGATTCTATAGCTCTGTAAATTTTATCATAATTTTTAGATGAATTTTTGTGGTAATTATCAATTTATTGAGGAAAAACCCCCTTTTGTAATTAATTAATTTAATGGTGTAAAATAGTTTGTAAAATTCTAAATCTCTGGATTTAGTGTTGTTAGATGATTATTATACTAGGATAATTTCTCAGAATTTATAGAGACATATTAAGGGTAGTTGTAGTGTAAATCCCTATTTGCACCCCATTTATGTTAAATAGAAATTATGGTCAAATATTCCTGTTAAAAATGTGAAACTTAGGATTTGGTGTTCTTAGACCATTATTAAGCCATGATAATTTTCCCAGAATTTATTGAAGTCTTAACATAGCACTTGTAGTGTACACCCTTATACGCACACCAAATGTAACAAATAATAATTAAGGGTAAATACTCCTTAAAATAATATGAAACTTAGGCATTGCTGTTTTTAAGTCAATAACATACTTCTGTGATTTATTCAGATTTTATTGAGACCTGTAGGTGGTGGTTGTAGTGTACACCCTTATTGGCACACCACTTGTTTTAAGTGAATATTGTGGATAAATATTACCTGGAATATTATGAAACCTTGGATTTGGTGTTTTTAGATGATTAGTATGCTATTTTAATTTTCTCAGAATTTTTGGAATCCATATTTTAGTACTTGGTGTGTAAAGTCACATCTTCATCTTTTTCATGATAAATATAAATTATGATTATAAATTTGCTGGAAAAATATGATCTTCTGGAAATAGTGTTTTTATGTCAATATGAAGCTACTGTAATTTTTCCAGAATTTTAGAAAGTCTAATTTCAGTACTTGTAGTGTAGAGCCATGTTTCCTCTCCTTTAAAGATAAATAGAAATTGTGGGTTTAAAATGTTTGGAAAATTAGGATCTTCTGGAAATAGTGTTTTTATGTCAATATGAAGCTACTGTAATTTTTCCAGAATTTTAGGAAGACAAAATCTTGTACTTGATGTGTAAAAATTATTTTTCCATTCATTCATTGAAAATTAGGGATCATAGTTATTTAATTGCTGGAAAAATATGAAATCTTGGCAATCATTTTATCATGTCACATTTCATCTCTGGAAGGATATTTAACAAGTTTGAATTCACTAGCATGATACCTCCTTCACATTTTAGATTCATATTAGTAATTAATGAATTTTTATAGAGGTCAAAATTAGATGAAACATGCTTGGATTTTGATCATCCCTTATTTTATCCACTATGAACCTAGGATAAAAATTAGAAGTAGTTTGGAAGTAATTTGACCAAGATTCCATCATAGGAATCTAAGTTAGTTATATGTCGTGGTCTGCGGATAATGAAAACTCATTATGATGAATAGGTCAATATATTCACAAGAAAATCGGTGAGAATTTGATTATAACAAGAGATGAGTATAGACCACTTAGAGGACTAGAAGTTTTTAGAGTTGAGTCCAAAAGATTGATTGCATAGGAGCGGGGTGAAACATAAGGCGTAAGTTATAAAGGGTAATGAGAGGGAGGAAGGTTAGGTCAAGGTAGCCGCCAAGAATGTTAAATGTCCTGGAAAGGGGTTGGTCATCATCCCATCATATACCCTAGTACCTTGCGAACCCTTCACCGGGTAGCCCTCGGGAAGTCCAGGATCCACCCTAAACTTCCAAGTAGGATAATAACTAAACAAGAGTAGTCTAGTTAGGAGTTTAGAAGATGAGAGTGCTTGGTGAGCTGTGGGTAAGGCTGTGCTCGGGATTGACGAAAGATCGTCCTTCCCCTTAGAGAGTTATAAAGCGCTGAGATTAATTCAAGTGAAATGATAAGAGGGTAATTTTATGGGTAGTTACCAATAATACTAAGTGTCTTGAGGGAAGGGAACTTTGGGGTATCATCCCATCGTAGTTTCTAGTACCGTAGCGAGCCCCTTACAGGGTAATCCTCGGGAAGCACAAGATTAACCGTAAGCCGTAGGGATAAGGTGTTACAAGAATAAATTAATAACACACTCACCCACACCCCGTAGTTACGGGAGCCTAGTCTGTTTGGTGCTGCGAGCAGTAAGCTCAGTGTTTGAAAGAGCGGATTGAAAGTTAGGTGAGCTTACAATTCTGTAGTGTTTGTTAATGACGGGCGGGTTAGCCCGGGGGAGCTAATGGCTCGGAAGGTTATTAATGACGGGCAGGTTAGCCCGGGGAGCTTATAGCTCGGAGATAGATTGTAGAATATGTTGCATGTGCACGAAGGTGGTGGGTCTTCTATATTGGACGGACGTTCACACCGACGTCAATACGTTGACTCGGCAAGTGTGGTATATACACTTAGCCTAGAAAGTCTGACGGTCCAGTCAGCAAGAGTACGCAGACGCTCCACGGTTTTGTGTTGAGGCGTACGATAGGTCTAGGTTAGGTAGTGTGAATTCCAACCTAGAGGTGGGCGAGGCCCAACCCACCTCTTCTGTTTGCCACTACGTGAGTATCCTGGGAGTTTTGCTAGCTCCAAAAAGGGGGAACTAAAGGTCTATGCGCATAGAGTCGAAGTGTGTGAGTTGCACTTGTATGAACATAGCATAACAACATACCTTGCATGACATAGCATGAACATTGCATTTCAACCCCTACCCCTATCGTATAAATTGGTATGGGACTTTTTATACGATATGCCCTGCTAAACGACCCCTTGGTCTATAGGTTTGTATGGGCATTCCTATAAATCAACGGTTACTTTTAAATTAATTTACTTGCGTCGCACTGCTTCTCTTGCTAACCTCTTTTACTGCTGCGATATTATTTTACTGCACTTATTACTGTTTACTTGCTCATACTGCTAGTATAGAATTTTATATGGATATACTCTTGTTAGCGTAGAATGTTTGTCACCTGCTACCTTCTTGATTACTTCACTTTGTTGTCCTCCGCTTCTTCCTCCCGCACGGTGCCTAGGAGTCGCGGGGGGAGGCGGGGACAAAATCGGCTTAGTCTTTATGACTAGCGGTCGGTGGTGACTGTAGGTAACCGAGGAGCTGGAGCCCAGCTGGCAGGAGAGACTGGACCTGAGGAGCAGATGCTGTGCTTTTCTACTGCTACTGGACAGGTGTTGATGAGAGATGTTTTGTTGTAGCTTCCGCATAGATGTATATAGTGAGAGAGGGAACTGTACTTCTTTTATTCTTTCGGACTTGTACTGGGCATAAGCCCCTTTCTCTCTTTCTTTTCTTGTACTCATTGATGGACAGTTTTCATTTGGATATATATACATATACAGATGCGTGTGATTGTGGACTTATGTGTTAGTTTTACTTCTTATCTCTTGTTGGCCTAGTTGATCGTCCTTGTCGGCAGGATCGGCGTCTTGCGGAAATGGCTAACTTGTGTGCTAGCATCACCGTAAGGCGGCGGTTCTGGGGATAAGATCCGGGAACTCTCCTGGTGCGGGAGAGGGATCTTACAAATGGTATCAAAGCATATACGATCCAACGAGAAAGAAGTCCACAAAAACTGGGACACCCCCGCTCGAGTTAGTTTGAGGACAAACTAGCAGCGGAAGCAGTGGTGTGCTCATGTGTAAAAATGACACAATTTAGTCCATTTTCCAATGAGTTAGGCCAACCCAATTAAGGACAACACTTTAGTTTTGACTTACCAAGACGTTTTCATAGCGTATCTTAGTCTTAAATCGATCCCAAGTATAGATTTGGTTAGGACAGGGGGATTCCCGACATGATTAGAGGAAGGAGTTTAGTATGAGTGTAGGTGTTTGAGGCTTACACTCTGATGCTTACCGCACACTTATCAAATGATTTTACCCCCTTAACCAAACTAATTGAACTATCTCGAAGGATTTGGTGCCTGTGACCTACTATTGGAGTAATAAGAGACTCTTGCACGTAAATTATCCTACCAATTACACTTCCCATTTATTTTACGTTGAAGCGGTCACCAAGACAAGTATTAGAGGTCGAATAATAATCCAAATCCAAAGAAGGCCCATTCTTGGTTAGGTCACACATTGACCTTAAGAAGGATTCGTGAATGGTAACTTTAAGGACCTTGAATGTGTATCATATCAATAAGTCTCAAGGTAGAACTCCAAGACAAGGTTGTATGCCCTAAGAATTGTGTGCTTATATAGGGTAAATGCACTATAGTGATATCGAAGGAATTTAGCCCAAAATATATGGGGGCTTATCCCTTTTGTTTATTGGGCCAACTTAGTACTGACTTGAGTTTCCCCTAGACCTCATTTAGAAGACGAATCTCAAACTTATATACTTTGAAGCTTTGTAGGTGTAGACAAGTAAATAAGAGGATAGCATAATAACCATTGGGGATATGCTTAGAGGTTGTCAAGTTATACGTGTATATATGATCTCTGAAATCAAGGAAGTCAGTGCGAGACTTTAGGATATGGATTGGATAGAAATAGAACCTAGCTGTAGGCCCCCATGATCATAAGAAATGAATAAATAACCTAATGCGAAGGAGGATATCATAGATTCACCTCCTCGAGCTTGAGACGATGACCTATAACAAAATCGGGACGAATAGTTAGTTGACTGGTCTTTAGTCAAGTTATTAGAAGCATAAAGTTGCCAAGTTGGCTGCTTGGAATAATTTATCGCGTCATGAAGCTTGTGGATTGGAATTAGATTCTTGCACGATAGAACTATTATTGGAAACTCTTGAATTTCTGAACGTTCGAAGATAATGTGCATGCAATTATTGAAAAATCAAGCCCCTTTTGTTTTCGAACAATTTATTCGTAGCCGATGTTCTTATACCCTGGAGGATAGTTGACACCTAATCGGAGATCGTTAAAATTATACCTATGGATTAAGTAAATAAGAGAGTACTTATGACCTTTAGATTCATGGCTTGATGAGCCTGGGAATTGAAAGACAAATGTCATTATAACCCCCAAGAACATTGTATGATTTGGAGAGTAATATGGGATATTGGGAAATACAACACCGCATTAAATCATAACTTTAGAGGTTGGATTATGGGTTATACGTAACAATGATGATCTCACGAGTACAATGAACTCGGTAATTATTTAACTCATACATATTGGTCGATGCTGAACTATATGAAAGGATTCAGGAGAGATTACCACATGTGCACATGGGTTTTCATATCAGTAGGAAGCTCGGAGAATTTTGGTAGAGTTAATCCTTGAATAAATAACAGGCTTCCTTCACGAGTACAATTGAGACTACAACTTGAGAAATTAATCCACTGAATTGTTAACGTGAAATGTCATGAGCTTGATATATGATCTCTCGTGATAGTACTAAGTTATGGAAAATTAATTGGAAATAATCGTTGAATAAAGGACATACCCCTTCACAAAGTGCAATGTGAGATTACAATTTGAGGAAATTTTTTTTGGGATGTTGAAATATCTGGAACTTTTAAAATTTTGGTGGAATTTATGGTTACCCATTTCTGATATTCCCTTCGCAACGTAGAATTCGAACGCATAATTTGAGAAATTCATACCATGAATTATTACTGAGTTGTTATGAAATATATTTGAAGAATGGATAGATTGGGATATTGATGATAAGATGATATAACAATTATCAGATAGTCTTGAGACCTCTCATCTTCATGAGCTGGGAACCCCGTGGACCCGAACTTAGATTTCGAGGACGAAATTATTCTTTTGTTTATTGGGAATTGTAACATCCCATTTCCTACTAGACCCCCTAACTCCAATTTAGGGTGAGACAAGTGGTGAGTGGGGTGAGTTTGAGCTAGATTGTAGCCTTAGGACTCATAGGGTTAGGTGAACTCACATGTGGTCTACTATAAGGCTCAAGTCAACCTAGGTCAAACTAACTCAACATGAACTCATACTTGCAAATTGACTCCTCCAATAGATGATAAACACTCCAAGGAATGCAATAGACCCAAAAGCCCCATCATGGGGTCACCAATTGACCCAATTTGACCAAAGTCAAACTTGGGTCAACATAGGTCAAATCCTCCCCAATAAGTTCAATTGAACCCCAAAGCATGAAATTGACTTCACCCCTAGTCTTAGGACATCATGAGGGACCTAATTGACTCAAAAGCCCCATCATGGAGTATTCAATTTGGCCAAATTGACCAAAGTCAACTTTTCCCCAATTTTGGTCAAAATCACACCTTTGGGTCAAATTGGCTCTCCTAGGACCTCACCTTGACTCAACCAACCTTGGGTGGTGTCACTGAACTCAATGTCAACACATTGGACCAGTCAACACACCCAATTGACCAAGTCAACCCAAAAGTCAACATATGGTCAATTTTGCCTAAATTGGGCTTATTTGGAATTAATCCAAATTCCAATGGATTAAGGCCCTCAAAGTCAGCCCACTCTGAATCCCATAGACCTAATGACCATCTTTGCCGTTTAAATCCAACATGCAAAGGCATGCTTGGGGGCAAAAGTGGAAAATCCACCCCTCCCTCCATTAAGAAACAAGAGAATTTTGAGGAGAGCCTGCCATGTGGCCCTCCTCACCTCTGCCCAAAGCCCCCACTGAGCTCCCTACATCATTCCCAGCCGATTTGGAGATGGAAGGGTGCCATTTGGCAGCAAGGAGGAGCAACCAATGCTGGCTGAACCCCCCTCCTCTCTAAACTCCTATAACCAGCCTCTCTCAGCCCATTTTGACATTTCCATCAGCTTCAGAGGGTCGAAAGGAGTGGAGCTAGCCATTTACAGTGAAGCAAACCATGGAGAATCGGGATTTCTGGGAGGATCGTTGGAGCTCGCCGCCGCCGTGCCGCACCACCTCAATACGTGCCACCAAGCTCGCTTAGGGTACGATTTCTCCCCCTCTCCCTCTGTGCTAGTATCTAGAACCCCTTAGGAGAGATATCGGGCTCAATTGAACCCGATTCCATGCGAGATCGAGGGAGTTTTACCGAGCTCTTCTTCTTGCTCGGGATCGCCGGAGATGGGCTCTCAGGCGGCCGTGCTGCTGTCAATCGATGGCCACCACCTCAACGGAGGTGGTGGAGGCGGTGGCCGGCGGTGGTGGGCCGTGGATGGCCGGGAAATGGAGGAGAGAAGTCACCCAGGCGGGATTAATCGCGACCGTCGGCTGGCTGGGGAAGACGACCGGATGTCGTCGATCTGCGCCGTGATTCGTGCTGGATCAACTTTATTCTTATATATTTGTTTTTTTATTAAGTGTAATATTCTGTCACACTTTATATCCTAGTTTTGTTTAATTAATTAGAGGCAATTAGAGGCCATATTTTGAAAAACGACCAGAGACAAGATTTGTATATATGGATGTCTACTTTCAGTAGAAATTTAGATCAGGTCATTTGGACCACTGTAGGGTCCACAGTAGTCATTCTTGTGAGGTTGGTCAGAACTTAAAAATGCAATGGTTTGCATGCAAAAATTGAAGCCCCTAGAGGCCATATTTGCAAAAAAGGGCAGAGATAACTTCTGTAGCATTAGGAGTCTACTTTTATTTGCCACTTGAATCAACAGATTTGGTGCAATGTGGACATCAGGGCACCCTTTTCCCTAGGACTGCTCCTTGTGTAGGGCAGAAATTAAAAAGGCTATAACCTTTAATTGGCTTAACCAAATCACTTGAATTTTCTACCATGCATGCATGGTATGAAGACACACCTAGGGTTTTAATTTTAGAATTTTTGGAGGTGTATCCATTGAGTTATTTCATTTATTAGTAAAAGTAAACTTTTGGTATTTAAGGAGTTGTATAACTCCAAACACCCCCTAATTTGGGGGGGGGGGGGGGGGGGGGGGAGCTCTTCAAACATATCTAAATCACTGGTTAAAATCTCATCTCATGTGCATGAGTAGTTTTCTCTGAACTTCAAAATGAAGTTAGGGTTTTAAGAGGAAAATTGGGGTGCTAATAGTCAATTTGGGCTTTTGAGCTTTTTGATGGAATTGAAGGTGGGAATCACCTTGCATGCCTCTGAAACCTTGGGGTTAGTGTATGTCATGAGGATATACATCATTGACATAAGTTTCATGATTATTGGAAGTTATTTTCCTAAAGTTTTTAATTAAATGAAAATTATCACCTTGGGGAATCCATATTTTAGTACTTGGTGTGTAAAGTCACATCTTCATCTTTTTCATGATAAATATAAATTATGATTATAAATTTGCTGGAAAAATATGAAATTCTGGAAATAGTGTTTTTATGTCAATATGAAGCTACTGTAATTTTTCCAGAATTTTAGGAAGTCTAATTTCAGTACTTGTAGTGTAGAGCCATGTTTCCTCTCCTTTAAAGATAAATAGAAATTGTGGGTTTAAAATGTTTGGAAAATTAGGATCTTCTGGAAATAGTGTTTTTATGTCAATATGAAGCTACTGTAATTTTTCCAGAATTTTAGGAAGACAAAATCTTGTACTTGATGCGTAAAAATTATTTTTCCATTCATTCATTGAAAATTAGGGATCATAGTTATTTAATTACTGGAAAAATATGAAATCTTGGAAATCTTTTTATCATGTCACATTTCATCTCTGGAAGGATATTTAAAAAGTTTGAATTCACTAGCATGATACCTCTTTCACATTTTAGATTCATATTAGTAATTAATGAATTTTTATAGAGGTCAAAATTAGATGAAACATGCTTGGATTTTGATCATCCCTTATTTTATCCACTATGAACCTAGGATAAAAATTAGAAGTCATTTGGAAGTAATTTGACCAAGATTCCATCATAGGAATCTAAGTTAGTTATATGTCGTGGTCTGCGGATAATGAAAACTCATTATGATGAATATGTCAATATATTCACAAGGAAATCGGTGAGAATTTGATTATAACAAGAGATGAGTATAGACCACTTAGAGGACTAGAAGTTTTTAGAGTTGAGTCCAAAAGATTGATTGCATAGGAGCGGGGTGAAACATAAGGCGTAAGCTATAAAGGGTAATGAGAGGGAGGAAGGTTAGGTCAAGGTAGCCGCCAAGAATGTTAAATGTCCTGGAAAGGGGTTGGGCATCATCCTATCATATACCCTAGTACCTTGCGAACCCTTCACCGGGTAGCCCTCGGGAAGTCCAGGATCCACCCTAAACTTCCAAGTAGGATAATAACTAAACAAGAGTAGTCTAGTTAGGAGTTTAGAAGATGAGAGTGCTTGGTGAGCTGTGGGTAAGGCTGTGCTCGGGATTGACGAAAGATCGTCCTTCCCCTTAGAGAGTTATAAAGCGCTGAGATTAATTCAAGTGAAGTGATAAGAGGGTAATTTTATGGGTAGTTACCAATAATATTAAGTGTCTTGAGGGAAGGGAACTTTGGGGTATCATCCCATCGTAGTTTCTAGTACCGTAGCGAGCCCCTTACAGGGTAATCCTCGGGAAGCCCAAGATTAACCGTAAGCCGTAGGGATAAGGTGTTACAAGAATAAATTAATAACACACTCACCCACACCCCGTAGTTACGGAAGCCTAGTCTGTTTGGTGCTGCGAGCAGTAAGCTCAGTGTTTGAAAGAGCGGATTGAAAGTTAGGTGAGCTTACAATTCAGTAGTGTTTGTTAATGACGGGCGGGTTAGCCCGGGGGAGCTTATGGCTCGAAAGGTTATTAATGACGGGCAGGTTAGCCCGGGGAGCTTATGGCTCGGAGATAGATTGTAGAACATGTTGCATGTGCACGAAGGTGGTGGGTCTTCTGTATTGGACGGACGTTCACACCGACGTCAATACGTTGACTCGACAAGTATGGTATATACACTTAGCCTAGAAAGTCTGGCGGTCCAGTCAGCAAGAGTACGCAGACGCTCCACGGTTTTATGTTGAGGCGTACGATAGGTCTAGGTTAGGTAGTGTGAATACCAACCTAGAGGTGGGCGAGGCCCAACCCACCGCTTCCGTTTGCCACTACGGGAGTATCCTGGGAGTTTTGCTAGCTCCAAAAAGGGGGAACTAAAGGTCTATGCGCATAGAGTCGAAGTGTGTGAGTTGCACTTGTATGAACATAGCATAACAACATACCTTGCATGACATAGCATGAACATTGCATTTCAACCCCTACCCCTATCGTATAAATTGGTATGGGACTTTTTATACGATAGGCCCTGCTAAACGACCCCTTGGTCTATAGGTTTGAATGGGCATTCCTATAAATCAATGGTTACTTTTAAATTAATTTACTTGCGTCGCACTGCTTCTCTTGCTTACCTCTTTTACTGCTGTGATATTATTTTACTGCACTTATTACTGTTTACTTGCTCATACTGCTAGTTTAGAATTTTATATGGATATACTCTTGTTAGCGTAGAATGTTTGTCACCTGCTACCTTCTTGATTACTCCACTTTGTTGTCCTCCGCTTCTTCCTCCCGCACGGTGCCTAGGAGTCGCGGGGGGAGGCGGGGACAAAATCGGCTTAGTCTTTATGACTAACGGTCGGTGGTGACCGTAGGTAACCGAGGAGCTGGAGCCCAGCTGGCAGGAGAGACAGGACCTGAGGAGCATATGCTGTGCTTTTCTACTGCTACTGGACAGGTGTTGATGAGAGATGTTTTGTTGTAGCTTCCGCATAGATGTATATAGTGAGAGAGGGAACTGTACTTCTTTTATTCTTTCGGACTTGTACTGGGCATAAGCCCCTTTCTCTCTTTCTTTTCTTGTACTCATTGATGGACAGTTTTCATTTGGATATATATACATATACAGATGCATGTGATTGTGGACTTATGTGCTAGTTTTACTTCTTATCTCTTGTTGGCCTAGTTGATCGTCCTTGTCGGCAGGATCGGCGTCTTGCGGAGATGGCTAACTTGTGTGCTAGCATCACCGTAAGGAGGCGGTTCTGGGCATAAGATCCGGGAACTCTCCTGGTGCGGGAGAGGGATCTTACAAACTATGTGACTTAGGCTATGTCATTGAATTCCACAATGATAAGTGCTTGATCAAAAAGTCACATGACTTAGAGATCATTCTCTCAGGAACTAGGAGTGGGAATGTGTATTGCTTAGATTTCATTTGCAATTCTTCTTCTTCTCCTGTATGTCTTGTGGCTAATGAAAATGAGTCTCTTTGTGTTCAATGACACAAGAGACTTGCTCACATTAACTACAAGACAATGTATAGGCTGTTTTCTAAAAATCTAGTTAGAAATAGTCCTAATTTGAAATGTGTTAAAAGTGGTCCATGTCATACATGCCAAATGGGCAAGAAAACAAGGGCCACCTTTAAAAGCATTGGCTCCAAAAACACTGAAAGATATCTTTATCTATTGCACATGGACTTGTTTGGTCCTTTGCCAATTCAGAGCCTAGGTGGGAAGTTGTATACCTTGGTGATTGTTGATGATCATTCAAAGTATACATGGGTATTCTTCCTTAAGAAGAAATCTGATACTTTAGATATCTTTATAAACCATGTTAAGGCAGTCCAGAATGAACTCCAATGTACTGTGGTCAAGACTAGAACTGATCATGGTACAAAATTTCAATCTGGGGCAATGACAAGGTTTTGTCAAGAATTTGTTATCTCCCAAGAATTCTCCTCCCTAAGGACTCCACAGCAAAATGGTGTAGCTGAGAGGAGGAATAGGACATTGATAGAGGCTGGGAGAACACTGCTTTGACTCCTCACTCCTAGAAATTTTCTTGGCAGAGGTAGTCAATACTGCATGTTATGTTCTTAATAGAGCATCTATCAATAAGGCCCTAGGAATAACCCCATATGAGATTCTAAAAGGCAAACAACCAACTATTTCATACTTCAAAATTTTTGGTTGCAAATACTACATTCTAAATAATGGATGAAAGTGCACAGTGTGGCTCTGAGAATCCTGGGGGGAAGAATAGAGATTTAAATAATTTTCTATCTTAACTGTGCTGACAATAAAACTTACTAAGGTATTATGCACACAAACAAAACCAAAGGCAGAATAATTAAGATAAAATTGCTAAAAATAAATGCTGAAAAAGAAAGTGGGACAGCATAGAAAATCACAGCAAAGACACACAGATTTTTTATAGAGGTTCCCCAAAATGTGGGTACTCCCCTCTTCTACCATCTGGTAGGAAAGCACAACCTGTGCCCGAGTCTTGTGATAAGGAGACTCTGAACCAAATATCTTTTGATAAGGAGATCTTGAACCACAGATCTTTTGATAAGGAGATCTTGAACCACAGATCTTTTGATAAGGAGATCTTGAACCACAGATCTTTTGATTAGGAGATCTTGAACCACTGAATCCTTTGGAAGAGGGATTCTTAAAACTCTTTTATAGATGAGAAAAAAGAGAAAGGAGAAGGAAGAGGTGAGAAGAAGAATTCTGTTCTCAAAACTCTATTGAAACCTTCTGCTTCAATTTTTCTTTTTGTTGGATCTTGAAATGAAATGATAGTGATAATTTGCAAGGGTTATAAGATTTGATCCTTTCTGCTTTCTTCTGATTGAACTCTGGCTGCTATGAGATATTGATTGAAGATCAGCCTTCAGTAGTTCTGTTCTGAGAGAGAGCAGTTCTTGTTTTTATGTCTTTTTGAGTTCCAGGAGGAAGAAGAAGAAGGAGGAAACCCTAATCGACCAGATGCAGAATATTATGATAAATGCTCTATAATTCTCTCTGCTCTCTTCTTATTTATTGTCCATGATTTAATTTTTGAATTCCTTTCCTCTTTTAGGTTGTACTGAAAAGGTATTGACCTGAATAATTTCTCTTCCTTTCCTCATTTGTTCACGACCCGTTCTCCAACTGTATTCATCCTTTCCAAGAAAGTTGTTGTTGTCTTATTTATTGCTGCTCTCTATTCTAGGCAATAAATGAGTCGTTGTAGAGCGGTCTTCAGTACTGTGGGCCTTGAGAGAGAGTTCCAAAATGATAGTTGAAAAGGTTTCCTTTTCAGACTGTATTTGACGTTGCGTCGATTTCTCTTTCTCTCATATCGACGCACCTTCGAGTTCTTGTAAAAGCAGCTTCAAATTCCTTTAAGCTCTGGTTGAACACAGATATCGACGTTACGTCGATTACTTATCGACATAGCCATCGAGTTGAAGACTCCATTCTGAACTTCATTATCTGCGTCGAATTGTAGTTGATGTTGCGTCGACTTCAGATGGCTTCGCCAAATTCTTCCTTCTGCGTTGAGTTGAAGTCGAAGCTTCGTCGACTACTAATGATACTTCGACATGCTCATTTCATCTACATCGATATCCTTTCGACGTAGTGTCGAGTTAATCTACTTCGACAGAGAGGTTGAGTTGCTTGGACTTCTAGTCTAAGTTACGTCGACATGAAGTCGAAGTTACGTCGAATACTATTCAACGCAATTGGTAACTCAACCAAATTTGTGCTTGTCTTGCTCTGGTCTTTACACTCCAAGTTGTGTGTGATACCCTAAGACATCTAATGACCAAATTACCCTCACTATACAATGGGTAATTAAAACCTAAGAGTTAAAATCACTTTTAGATAATTTGTTAAGTTAAATCCAAGGAGTTTTCCCAACAATCTCCCCCTATTTATCTTAACAAATTTTATAGTCTTGGTTAAAGTGATTTTACACAATCTTTTATTTAAACATAATTACATACAAGATAACATAAATAGTAAAAGTATGATAACATGAAATCACAAAATCTTTCATGCATTGTCAAATAAGTTATATTGTTCACAATACCACATTCGGTTTGACTTTCCTTAGAGGATATAAACAGAGATACCTGAATGTCATTGATCCTTCTCAGGAGTTTTTCTTTCCCTTGAAAATACTTTTGGAGGTATCTTCCTTGGGGCAATCTTCAGATGCTCATCATCTTCAGAAAACATTACTGCTTCTTTAGCAACATTGCCATTGGGAAGCTACCCCCCCCCCCCCCAAGTTTGTGCATTCAGCTCAGCATTATGCATAACTTCCTTGGCAATCTTGGCCACCTCATCCAGCAAGTCATCTGCATGGTGCTCCCCCTGAATAGAGGGAATCAACTCCCCCTGGTTCACTGCTGTGTCTTCAACAATCACATCCCCAGTAGGTTCTTGACCTGGGAGCTCCCCCTAGTTGTCTGTAGTTGCTTCCTCTTGGTTCTCTGGACCTTTTCCTGCTTCTATCTTCTCTTGATTCTCTGGAGCTGGCTCCCACTAGATATTTGGACCTTGGAAGATGGTCACTTTATCAGGAGCTGCATCATCATTCTCTTTATTGATGCCACTCAACTCTAGGACTGGCCCTTCCTCCCCTTGAATATTCCTTTGTCACTAGGGAGGAAGACATGAAGTCTTTGATTCCCTGTTGAGATCTTTTGGAGTCTAGGAGTTCAGACTCCATTTGGGAGTATTTCTTCTCAAATCTTCTGGCTTGGCCGGCCAGGAGGTCTGCAAAGGTGCTTGAAGCCATCCCTACAACCTTAGATATTGCTTGCTCAATGTTAACTGAAGGTGTAGGATGGGAGGTAATGGCAGGTGGGGATGGAGGTTGTTGGAAAAAACCCCTTTGATTTAACTTAACAAATTACCTAAAAGTGATTTTATCTCTTAGGATTGAGTTACCCATTGTATAGTGAGGGTAATCTGGTCATTAGATGTCTTAGGATGTCACACTCAACCTAGGGCGTCAAGGCCAGAACAAGAGAAGCATAATTTGGACAAAGTTAACATTTGCGTCGAATAGAAATCGACGCAACATCGAGTTAATGTCGACGCTACTCTGACTAGAAGTCCAAGTGGTCCAATCCTTATGTCGAAGTAATTCAAGTCGACATTACGTCGAATAGATATCGACATAGAGACCATAGACCTGTCGATGTATCTTGAGAAGTCGACGCAACTTCTAATTCAACTCAGAGCAGAAGGAAGTATCCTTCGAAGCCATTTAAAGTCGACGCAACGTCGACATCATCTCGTTGCAGATAATGAAGTTCAGAGCCATGTTATCAACTCGGCGGTTACGTCAATAAGGTATCGACACAACGTCGACTAGCAGAGTTCAATCAAAGCAAGGATGAATTCGAAGCTGCTCCTACAAGAACTCGAAGGTGCGTCGATTAGAGAGGAAGAGAACTCGACGCTACGTCAAAGACAGTCTGAAAAGGGAAACCTTTTCAACTGTCATTTTGACCCTCTCTCATGGACCACCTCACTCAAGACCGTTCTCCAACGGCTTATTAATTGCCTCAAATAGAAAGAAGAACTAAAAGAGGACAAAAAGCTTTCTTGGAAACATGCTTAATGTTGGTGAATCGGTCGGGAATTAAAGAAGGAAAGAAATAGATTGTCCAGAGCAGAATACCTTTTCAGGTCTTACTAGAAAGGGAAACAAATTCAAATCTGAAGGGGGACAATAAAAGGCAAGAGAAGAAAGAGAAGGGCAGAGCACTTATCACAATCAACAATACTGTTCTATTGGGGCTTTCCTATTCTTCTTCCTCCCGAGGAACCCTAATAGAGCACATACAGAGAAGAAACAACTGCTGCTCTCCATCTCATAGAAAAGAGGATCTGAAAGTTGTTCTTCATCACAATCATATAGCAGCAAATATCTCAATCAGTGGAAACAGAAAGGATCTGACATCCATAGCTCCTGCAATACAACACTCATAAGTAGGAGTTAATCAAGAGTAGATCCAGTAAAAGATTCAAGAAGCTGTTCTTCATACAACCTTCATAAGAATTCTGAAAACAGAATTCTTACTCTTCTCCCCTTCTTTCTTTCTCCTTCTCATTCCCAACTGTACAGAGTTTTGAGAATCCCTCTTCCAAAGGATTCAGTGGTTTAAGATCTCCTTATCAAAATATCTGGTGGTTCAAGATCTCCTTATCAAAAGATCTGGTGGTTCATGATCTCCTTGTCAAAGATCAGTGGTTCTAAGAGTCTCCTTACCAAAAGACTCAGGCACAGTTGGTGCATTCCTACTAGGTGGTAGAAGAGGGGAGTACCCACTTTTTGGGGAACCTCTATAAAAATCTGTGTGTCTTCTGGATTGTTTATTTTCTGTGTGTCCCTCATAGCTTAGATTACTTTAGTGTTTTCCTTCTTTATATTTCAGCATTGTTTTATTCTGGATAAGTATTTTTTGGAGCGTAACACTTAGGTTTTTATTGTACTTGCACAATTAGGTTAGAAATAAATTTAAATCTCTATTCACCCCCCTCTATAGGATTCTCAGAGGCACACTGTGCACTTTCAATTGGTATCAGAGGGAGGTTGATTATTAAAAGGTTAACACCTTGATCAATAAGACCTTCTACTCTTATTTCTTTATCACAAACATATTTTATAAAGAAAATGAGTACTAAGGACTATGCTTCCAAAAGACCCCCAGTGGGTAACTTAAATAAGTTCATACTCTGGAAGGCCAGAATAAGGATTTATATGAATTCAATTGATGAAGACATCTATAGTGTTCTTCTCATAGGTCCTCCAGCTCCAGTCAGACAAAAGGCAGGAGAATCCTCAACAACCGAGGCTGTCTCAAGAAAGGAATGGACAGAGGCTGAGAAGAAGGTCAAGGCATGTGATGCCAAAGCCATGAACATTCTGGTTTCAACAATGTCAGATGACATTTTCCAGAAGGTTGCTGAATGCCAATCAGCAAAAGAAATCTGGGATTCACTCACCACATTGGTGGAAGGAAGTGCAGATGAAAGAAAGGACAGAAAGTCCCTTCTCATATCCCAGTATGAGAACTTTCAGAAGAAAGCTGAAGAATCTGTAGCTGATATGTATGACAGATTCAATATTATCATTAATGAGCTCAGAGGCTTTGGACAAGGAGATTTCCTTGACTGAAATTAATGATAAAATCCTCATGTGCTTCCCCAGCTCATGGGATTCAAGAATGGGCAATCAGAGAGTCCTGGTGCCACAGAGAGATCTCAACTGAATCTTTGCTAGGAAAGATTAAGTCTTATAAGATGTTACTAAAGAATATGACTGAATCAGAAGAAAGGGAAACTACTCTAGCTCCTATCCAAAGGAGCCTAGATCTGAAAGCTACTGAAGGAGAGCCCTCTACTCCTGAAGATGAAATGTTCAGTCTGCTAGCTAGGAGATTCAAGAAATGAGTCAAGACTGAAGACTCAAGGAGAAGATAAGGAGATTCAAGACCCATGTATGATAAAACTTCAAAGAAGGAGGTTATCTGCTATACCTGTCACAACCCGCATTTTCCCAACATTTAAAATGCTATCAGAGTAGGGAAAGCTACGCGTTGTGATGCCACATCACGTAGGGGACGCCTACTGACGTTAAGGCAACTTATCCTTCATCACAGTCCAAGCCATTATTATTATCAAATCAAAGTGATTCAAAATTTATTTATGCAGAAAATTAACAAGCCGCGTCCCTCGGCTAGGTGGATCAACTAGTCCACGCTTTTAAAATATAATTTTACGCAGCGGAAAAATACTTGATTTAATTACTTAGTGACCTAAGTGATCATGAAGACCTAGTGAGGTGCACCATGCAAGATCGAATGTGTGGATTTACAATATATAAAAGTAGGTTTATCACGCGCAGAAATTAGTGAGTTTAACGTTTCAAATCATGATGCACAATGCTCCAAATGCCTTAGCATATCTGAGCAAGGGACTATAAAGCCAACCCGCATCTAATCATTCCAGAACATGTGTTCAAAAGTAAGCAACAAGTAATAGCAGCAGTGAAACAATAGTTTAACCAAACGGCACCACGGGCGTCAACACCTGACACGAACCCATGGGCCGACAAGTCCACAGAATACGCTACCTCAAGAGAGTCAGAAGGCGGCAACTAAAACAACTCCGCACTAACACCTGCTACTATCCAGAACCTGAGGCATTCAAAGAAAGAACACCTCAGAAGCAAGTTACAAGTGGTGCGGAAAACCAGAAAGTAAGCAAACCTCCGCGAGACCGGAGGGAAACGGTAGCTGTAAGGATTAGTAATGACAAAGCTAGCAACAAATAATCACAGGAAAAGAAACAGCAGAAGAATCTAATAATCAACAAAAAAGGATGCAGCAGAAGCAACTAGAAATCAGCAGAAAACGCTCACCAAACAAAGGTGAGAACGCAGGCGATGACGAAACTCGCCATAAGCAAAAGAAAAGAACCATCAACTTTCAAATTATTAATCATGTTACTCTTGTTCAGAATTATAGAGACTGATCAGCTCATCAGAAAAGGAGAAGCCATGCGGGGATAATACCATCTCACATCGTCACGACCCTCAGAGCATCGCACCGGTGGCACCGCCAACATCGTGTACGACCTCCAACAGAATTTATTAATTTGAAAGAGCATCGCACTGGTGGCACCGCCAACATTGTGTACGACCTCCAACAGAATTATTATTATTTTCATAATCTTTCAATGAACAAAGGGGGTGAGGCCCAACAGATCATAACCTACTAAATTGCAAGCAGAAATGGAAAATACAAAGGAGATATAATGCTAACAAAAAAATCCTTTTATTAACTGGCCAAAATGCCAAGTTATTGACAGAAATAATTAGAGGATATAAAGGGAATTATGGCACAGCTAGATAAAGGGAGCCAACTTGGAGCTGTTATATGACAAAGAGGAAAAAAAACAAGAGCAAGATCACCACTTGCCTACAAATCGCCGGAATCGACCTCCGAACAACTCCTCGTCGTAGATCGACCCAAAAGGAGGAACGACGAGGCGAGATCTACAGAAAAAGGCCAAAAAGAAGGTTAGGGCCGAAAACCCTAACGCGAAAAGTCCAAGAAACGGGAAATACTCACCACGAACGCGAAGCTCTCATCGAGAGCTTTGCAGATCTATGCTCGGTTGAAAATTTCGACCACCGGAGCTCCGTCGGCGGCGTCCGGAAGATTCAAGAAATCGTCACCCCCGTCGCTCGTTTTTCTCTCTTGTTCAGACATAATGAAGAAGAAGAAGGGGGGCTGGGTTTACTCTCTTTTATGTAACATAACATAATTTTAATAATAATGATAATAATAATAATAATATTATTAATAGAAGGATTAATAATAATAATAACATCATTATTATTATTATTAATAGAAGGGGCTAAAGTCGAACGGGTAAATTTGCCGAGCGGCAGATTTGTCGAACGCCCGGATTCGCTGAACGGCGCTGCTTAAGTTTGTCGAACGGCGCAGCTTAAATTTGTCGAACGGCGCTGCTTAAATTTGTCGAACGGTTAATTGTCAAGCAGCCGAATTCGTAGAACGACATATCGGCGGGGGGGGGGGGGGGGGGGGGGGGGGGGGGGTCAACGAATGCAAGCTTGCATGAGATCGGGGAAGCGGGTTTGTCGAGCGGAAAGGTTTGTCGAGCGGAAGATTCGTCGAGCGAAAATTCCGCCTAAGGTGAACGACGGCGCTACGAATCCAACGGTGAAGTCGGAATCAAAATCCGACGTGCCGTTTTCGAGATATAAATGGCGGAAGTTACGGCGAACTTTAAATATATACAAAAGTTCTAAAATGCGCCGAAGCTCAAAAATGGCTCGGATCGCGACGAAACTTGACAGGCAAGCCTAAAATTAAATAATCTAATTTCCTAACGTAAAAATTTCCAATTCCGGGTCGTCTCAAAAATTGGTCGACTTGACCCAAACGGATGCGAAAACGCGCAAACGGCGACGCGCCGCTAACTCGACGTTAAAAGTAACGCCCTAACGTCATAAACACGCCATCACCGAATTAAATAATTACCGGAAAAATCAGGGGCGTTACAGCCACTCCCCCTAAAAGAAAGTTTCATCCCGAAACTTGACGTATGTGCAGGAAACAACAATTGGATAGATAAAGGGTGCATGAAAGAAGGTTTAAGATAGAAAAATAAATGGTGCAGGAAAGGAGATTTAAGATTGATAATTAAATGGTGCTGGAACAACATTTGGGCAAAATAAATGGTACAGGAACAACATTTGGACAAAATAAATGGTACATGAACAACATTTGGACAAAATAAATGGTGCAGGAGAGAAGCTCTGTCTGAGCTAATTAATTGAAAAGATAAAAGGTGCAGGGGAGAGGAGTCACCTGAGCTAATCAATTGAAAAAAATAAAAGGTGCAGGAAAGCAGATCTACCTGTGCTAATTAATTGAAAAGATGAGGATGAGATTCCCGCATAGCTGATTCCAGCTCCCATGTTGCGCTCTCGACGTCATGATTCCGCCAAAGAACTTTTACCATGGGAATAGATTTCCTCCGCAACACCCGCTCTTGGGTTTCCAAAATCCGAACAGACTCCTCAACATAAGACAAATTGGGCTGAATCTGAGGTACCGAATCGAGGACTTGACGATTGCTGCGGACACACTTCCTTAACTGACTCACATGTAACACATCATGGACGCCAGGGAAGGTAGCAGGTAACTCCAGTCTATAAGCAGACACTCCGATGCGCTCAACGACCTGAAATGGCCCAACATATCTGAGATCCAACTTGTGGTTCTTCCCAAATCTTTTAACGCCCGGCATCGGAGAGACCTTCAGGAAAACACTGTCCCCAACCGCAAACTCCAGATCTGCCCTTCTTTGATTGACATACTTTTCATACCGCTCCTGAGCAACGCGGAGCTTCTCCCGAATATTAGTCACCGCCTCTTCCATTTCCATCAAAGCTTCCGGACCTAGCAATGGTCTCTCACCGACTTCGGCCCAAAATAAGGGAGTCCTGCAGCGCCTCCCATACAACGCTTCAAAAGGGGCCATCTGCAGACTTTCTTGAAAGCTATTATTGTATGCAAATTCCATGAGTCTGAGGCGCTCATCCCAAGCTCCACCATGCTCCAATATATAACACCTGATCATGTCTTCCACAATCTGATTAACTCGCTCCGTTTGACCATTGGTCTGCGGATGGTATGCGGCCGAAAACTTGAGGTCGGTGCCCAAAGCTCCCTGTAAGCTCTGCCAGAATCGCGACGTAAACCTGAAGTCTCGATCTGACACGATACTCACTGGCACTCCATGCAAACGGATGACCTCATCCAAATATAACTCTGCTATCTTCTTCATCGAATAGCCGATTTTGAAGGGGACGAAATGAGCACACTTTGTCAATCGATCAACTATAACCCAGACTGAATCATGTCCACGAGGGGACCTTGGTAATCCTGCAATAAAGTCCATCGATATACTTTCCCATTTCCACCTGGGAATTTCCAAAGGGGCCAGTTTTCCTCCAGGTCTGCCATGATCGGCCTTCACCCGCTTGCACGTGAAGCACTCCGATACGAATTTGGCAATGTCGTTCTTCATGCCCGACCACCACACGATTTGCTTCAGATCTCTATACATCTTGGTGGAACCCGGGTGGTAGGCCACACTAGATCCGTGAGCCTCCCTGCAAATCATAACTCGAATACCTCCCACCGCCGGAATACAGAATCTACCTCTATACAAGAGGGTGCCAAGCTCATCAATGGAGAAATCAGATAATTCTCCTTTCTCGGCCCTTCCTCGGAGATGCTGAAGATCTGTGTCTTCTTTCTGATGTAACCTTGTGAGAGTAATCCACGAAGGCTCTACTGCCTCCAAACGAGAGCGCTCGCCACAGCTCACCTCCGAAATATCCATCAAAAGAAACTCCTCAACCAAGGCTTGAATGGATAAGTTGAAGATCTGAGCCGTCTTCCTACTCAATGCATCGGCCACCACATTGGCCTTACCGGGATGATAAAGGATGTCCACTTTATAATCAGCAACGTACTCCAACCACCGAAGCTGGCGTAAATTCAGCTCCTTTTGTGTGAATACATACTTCAAGCTTTTATGATCGGTATAAATCTTGCACACAGCGTCATATAATAAGTGTCTCCACAGCTTTAGGGCACAGATCACTGCCGCAAACTCCAATCATGGGTGGGGTAATTCTTCTCGTGAACCTTCAATTGACTAGATCCATAGGCGATCACCTTCCCCTCTTGCATCAGAACACATCCAAGCCCGATGTGGGAAGCATCAACATACACCGCAAACTCCACTCCCTCAATAGGCAGAATGAGAATTGGGGCATAACACAACCTTCTCTTCATCTCTTGGAAAGCCTCCTCACACTTATCACTCCAAATGAAGGTGGCATTCTTTTGCGTCTGCCGAGTCATTGGAGCGGACAACGTGGAGAAACCCTCCACAAATCTCCTATAATATCCGGCCAATCCCAAGAAACTTCTGATCTCCTTTGGAGTAGAAGGTCTCTTCCAATCCATCACCGCTGAAATCTTGGCGGGATCAATAGAGATCCCATCCTTCTCACCACATGTCCTAAAAAGGACACCTGAGGCAGCCAAAACTCGCACTTGCTCAGCTTAGCATACAACTTATGCTCTCTCTTGACAGACAGAACCTGACGCAAATGATAGGCATGCTCCTCATCACTGCGTGAATAGATGAGAACGTCGTCGACGAAGATGACCAAAAAACGGTCAAGAAAATCCTTAAATACCCGGTTCATCAGATCCATGAATGCAGAAGGCGCGTTGGTCAAACCAAAGGACAACACGAGGAACTCAAAATGCCCGTACCGGGATCTAAAAGCCGTCAGAGGAATGTCTGACTCACGAACCCTCATCTGGTGGTAGCCTGAACGAAGATCAATCTTCGAGAATTTGGTGCACCCACGCAGCTGGTCGAACAAATCATCAATCCGCGACAACGAATATCTATTCTTGATCGTTACCTTGTTTAACTCTCGATAATCGATACACAGCCTCATGGAACCGTCCTTCTTCTTCACAAAGAGAACATGAGCAGCCCATGGAGAAGTACTCGGTTTGATGAAACCACACTCCAGAAGTTCATCTAGCTGAACACGCAATTCTTCTAATTCACGAGGCGCCATGCGGTACGGTGCCTTGGCAATGGGCCGGGTGCCTGACTCGAGTTCTACGGTAAACTCCACCTCTCTTTCGGGAGGGAGATCGGAAAGCTTGTCAGGAAAAACATCGGAAAACTCTCGCACCACAGGGATACCCTCCACGGTTGGCTCCACACGAGAAGCATCCACAGCACAGATAGAAACCAGAAAACCCAAACAACCAGAAGCTAAAGCTCGGCGGGCACGTACCGCAGAAATAATCGGAGAACTCTCCCGAGGGAGACCATAAATGCTCAATGGACGTCCGTCGCCCAACTTGAAATCTAGCCGCTTCTCCTTGCACTTGATCACGACATCATACTTGGACAACCAGTCCATTCCGAGAATCACATCGAAATCTGCCAAATCTAGCATCTTCAAATCCGCCAGAACCTGGACACCACCCAAAGAAATGGGGCACTCCCGGATACCCCGATCTGACGTAACCTGATCTCCAGACGGAAACTTAACGGACAAGGCATCATCCAACCGATCAACAGACCATCGGTGCCTATCAACAAAACTCCTAGCAACAAAAGAGTGAGACGCTCCCGAATCAAACAGGACACGCGCCCACTTATTCTTCACCTTGAATTTACCTAAATAAGTGTGCGTCACTAGACAACTAGTAAGCTAAATTTTAGAAAAAGAGAACAAGTTTGGAGGAAAGAAACTAACCAGATATTACGTGCACTGAGGTTTGAGCTTCCTCTCTAGTCAGCACATTAAGCTTGCCTTTCCTCTTGTCCACGAACTGAGGGGGCGGCGGAAAGGTCTGCAGGGGAACCGCTGAAGTCACGGTCTGAGAGTTCGGGCAGTCGGCCCTACGATGCCCTTTTTGCCCACACCGGAAACAACAACCAGCCTTCTTGTAACACCGGGCCGCCTCATGCCCGGGCTTAGAGCAGAAAGAGCACACTGGGACCGCCTTGGGTGCGTCTTGAATTGCATTAATCTTTAACGGCTCCAGCGCCTCGAGCCTCTTGAAACACCTCTCGAACGGGTGGCCCCGCTTGCCACAGAAGCTACAGTGCACCACACCCCTCTTCTTTGAGTCCGAGTGAGATGCCTTGGAACTCTCCCGATCATCCAACTTTCTCTTATCACTCTTTGCCTGCTGCCCACGAGTCTTCGTCTTTTCAATCGACTCGGCCTTCAATGCGACCTCCACCGCTTTAGCATAAGTCTTTGACCCATAGGCGCTAGCCCACTACTGGACGTCGCCAGTGAGACCACCCAAGAACCGCTTCACCCTTCCTTCCTCTGAGGCCACCAACTCAGGGGCGAATCTGCTCAACTTGCTGAACTCGATCTCGTATTCACTGACGGTGAGCTGCCTCTGCTTCAGATGCAGAAAGTTGTTCATCAATCGGTCGCGCACAACCGAAGGGAGGAACTTCTTAAGCAACAACCCCTTAAACGTCTCCCACGAGCATCCTTCGGCGAGACCTTCCTTCTCCCTAATCCACCAACCTTTCGCCAAACCCTTCAGCTGATATGCAGCCACCATCACCTTCGAAGCCTCCGAGATACCGGAATAGGAGAACATCTCCTCCATGCTGATCACCCAATCATCCAAGGCCATGAAGTCTGCCCTACCATCATAGGTAGGAGGTCCCAAACGCTGGAAGTGCGAAATGAAGTTCATCTCCGGTGGTAATGCCACTGGAGGAACTAGGGGAGCAGGAACGGCTGGACTCACCACCGATTCTTGCACGACAGGCTGCTGCACCGAGGCAGCGGACACTAAGGACTGAATCTGAGCCTGCATCGCAACCAACTGTCTCGGCAAAGCCTCATTGCTCTGTCGCAGACTTTCGATCACGGACTCACTCTGACCACCAGAAGACTCTCCCTCAGGCAGGGGAGTCGATCGTGTCACCCTACTACGAGACATGTCTACAAGAAGGATGGACATTCAATCAAAAACAGGCTTAAAAAGCTTAAGCCAAACAGACTCGGAAAATACACGGATTGATTCGGAACAGGAAAGAAAACAACCTGCTATTGCCGTTACCTTATTCTGGAATTTCATGAAATGATGCAATGATTAAACTTAGGATGATGCACCATCATCCTATTGAATCTTGTGCTATGACATGAGTGCATGAACATTTAAATTTCCTTTCAAATCATGTGTGTATATATGTCATCTGGTATGTCTTTAACTTGGCACGCGTTCTTATGCGATGATATGAATGTATGCAGTGCTATGCATTCTAGAAAAAGGCCTTAATGCATGTTATGAGCGGCGTACACATGTAATGTTATGCATCCCATACTACATAACATTACATGTAACGAAAAAAAACGTGCTAATGGGCATCCATGTAATGGTGGTTATGCATCCCATACTACATAACCGTCACATGTTGCCACCTATGGTGGATCCATATACAAACACATATTATGCATCCCATACTACATAATATGCCCCGTATACTTCTTATCATGCTATGAGGGTAGTGACTATGCTTCGGTCAAGACATACTGATGACATATCGGTGTGTGTATATAATGAAATGATCTTACGAGGTTCTGCTTAGGATAGCGGTCGTTTGGCTCACACGCCAAACCACCCAACTACCTTTTTCACAGAACCTCCCTCTGATACCAACTGTCACAACCCGCATTTTCCCAACATTTAAAATGCTATCAGAGTAGGGAAAGCTATGCGTTGTGATGCCACGTCACGTAGGGGACGCCTACTGACGTTAAGGCAACTTATCCTTCATCACAGTCCAAGCAATTATTATTATCAAATCAAAGTGATTCAAAATTTATTTATGCAGAAAATTAACAAGCCGCGTCCCTCGGCTAGGTGGATCAACTAGTCCACGCTTTTAAAATATAATTTTACGCAGCGGAAAAATACTTGATTTAATTACTTAGTGGCCTAAGTGATCATGAAGACCTAGTGAGGTGCACCATGCAAGATCGAATGTGTGGATTTACTATATATAAAAGAAGGTTTATCACGCGCAGAAATTAGTGAGCTTAACATTTCAAATCATGATGCACAATGCTCCAAATGCCTTAGCATATCTAAGCAAGGGACTATACAGCCAACCCGCATCTAATCATTCTAGAACATGTGTTCAAAAGTAAGCAACAAGTAATAGCAGCAGTGAAACAATAGTTTAACCAAACGGCACCACGGGTGTCAGCACCTGACACGAACCCATGGGCCGACAAGTCCACATAATACCCTACCTCAAGAGAGTCAGAAGGCGGGAACTAAAGCAACTCCGCACTAACACCTTCTACTGTCCAGAACCTGAGGTATTCAAAGAAAGAACACCTCAGAAGAAAGTTACAAGTGGTGCAGAAAACCAGAAAGTAAACAAACCTCCGCGAGATCGGAGGGAAACGGTAGCTGCAAGGATTATTGATGACAAAGCTAGCAGCAAATAATCACAGGAAAAGAAACAGCAGAAGAATCTAATAATCAACAGAAAAGGATGCAGCAGAAGCAACTAAAAATCAGCAGAAATGCTCACCAAATAAAGGTGAGAACGCAGGCGATGACGAAACTCGCCATAAGCAAAAGAAAAGAACCATCAACTTTCAAATTATTAATCATGTTACTCTTGTTCAGAATTATAGAGACTGATCAGCTCATCAGAAAAGGAGAAGCTGTGCGGGGATAATACCATCTCACATCGTCACGACCCTCAGAGCATCGCACCGGTGGCACCGCCAACATCGTGTACGACCTCCAACAGAATTTATTAATTTGAAAGAGCATCGCACCGGTGGCACCGCCAACATCGTGTACGGCCTCCAACAGAATTATTATTATTTTCATAATCTTTCAATGAACAAAGGGGGTGAGGCCCAACAGATCATAACCTACTAAATTGCAAGCAGAAATGAAAAACACAAAGGAGATATAATGCTAACAAAAAAATCCTTTTATTAACTGGCCAAAATGCCAAGTTATTGGCAGAAATAATTAGAGGTTATAAAGGAATTATGGCACAGCTAGATAAAGGGAGCCAACTTGGAGCTGTTATATGACAAAGAGGAAAAAAACAAGAGCAAGATCACCACTTGCCTACAAATCGCCGGAATCGACCTCCGAACAACTCCTCGTCGTAGATCGGCCCAAAAGAAGGCATGACGAGGCGAGATCTACAGAAAAAAAGGCCAAAAAGAAGGTTAGGGCCGAAAACCATAACGCGAAAAGTCCAAGAAACGGGAAATACTCACCACGAACGCGAAGCTCTCGTCGAGAGCTTTCCAGATCTATGCTCGGTTGAAAATTTCGACCACCGGAGCTCCGTCGGCGACGTCCGGAAGATTCAAGAAATCGCCTCCCCCGTCGCTCGTTTTTCTCTCTGGTTCAGACAGAATGAAGAAGAAGAAGGGGGGCTGGGTTTACTCTCTTTTATGTAACATAACATAATTTTAATAATAATGATAATAATAATAATAATAATATTATTATTATTAATAATAGAAGGATTAATAATAATAATAATAATAACATCACTATTATTATTATTATTAATAGAAGGGGCTAAAGTCGAACGAGTAAATTTGCCGAGCGGCAAGTTTGTCGAACGGCCGGATTCGTCTAACGGCGCTGCTTAAGTTTGTCGAACGGCGCTGCTTAAATTTGTCGAACGGCGCTGCTTAAATTTGTCGAACGCGCTGCTTAAATTTGTCGAACGGTTAATTGCCAAGCAACCGAATTCGTCGAACAACATATCAGAGGGGGGGTCGACGAATGCAAGCTTGCATGAGATCGGGGAAGCGAGTTTGTCGAGCGGAAGGTTTGTCGAGCGGAAGATTCGTGGAGCGTGGCTCTATATATATATACATACATATTAATATATATATGATACTTGTATCCAAATTCGTCGAACTCATTCTGGGGGGAGCCATGCATGAATATACGTAATAATAATATTATTATTATTTTATCACCAAAAATTAAACGGATGCCAAATCCAACGAAAAGTTCACCTAATGGTGAACGGCGGCGCTACGAATCCAACGGTGAAGTCAGAATCAAAAGCGACATGCCGTTTTCGAGATATAAATGACGGAAGTTACGGCGAACTTTAAATATATACAAAAGTTCTAAAATGCGCCGAGGCTCCAAAATGGCTCGGATCGCGACGAAACTTGACAGACAAGCCTAAAATTAAATAATCTAATTTCCTAACGTAAAAATTTCCAATTCCGGGTCGTATCAAAAATTGGTCGACTTGACCCAAACGGATGCGAAAACGCGCAAACGGCGATGCGCCGCTAACTCGACGTTAAAAGTAACGCCCTAACATCATAAACACGCCATCACCGAATTAAATAATTACCGGAAAAATCAGGGGCGTTACAATACCTGCAACAAACTAGGGCACATTGCTCCTGAGTGCCCACAAGAGCAAAGGGAAAGAAGCAACAAAAAAGAGGAGATGAAGAAGAAGAAGTCCTTCAGAGGAAAGGACAAGAAGAAAGTCAAGGGTTTCATTGCTTAAACCTGGAGTGATTCTGAAGCAGAATTAAGCTCCTCATCATCTGAAAGTGATGATTAAGCAGCAGCAAAAGCAACCTGCATGATGGCACTAGGGATGTCATCAGATAATGAAGATGATCAGGTATCTGTTTTTGATGAATTTGATTTCAGCTCTAATAATTTTAAATCATGTTTTAAAGATTTCTGCATTGATCATCTTAGGGTAGAAAAAGAATTAGACATAGATAGAACTTAATTAAAGAACCTTAAGAAAGATGAAATGCACCTAATAAATCAAAACCTAACAAATGAAATTAATAATAAAGAGTTAGAATTGATTAAACTTAAAGAGGAAAACACAAATCTAAAAGAAGAGCTAGCAAAGGCAAAGGCCTTTGAGGACTCACTCAATGGGAGGAGTCAGAAGCTCAAAGATATCACAAAAAATCTCTCTATGAGATTTAATCACCTAGGGTTAGGAGCAGAGCCCTCCACTAGCACATAAGCACCTAGGAAACCAGCCTGGAAAAATCCAGTGTCATTTGATAGACCCAGTGAGTACCAATCACATGAGAAAAATAAATCATCTAAGGGTAAGACTGGTAGTTGTTCAGATAGGATAGATGAATCCAACAAAATAAATCTGAATAGGAAAGAAAGGCCTCTAGGCAAGAACAAAGTAGAGAAATTAAAAAACCTCAACCAAAAGGTTAAAGCAAGACCTAGGTTAATAAAGCATTCTGTTGATCTTCTTCACTTAGATACATTTTATACTCATTTCAAGTATCAAGATAATAGGTTTGGGAAATCCATTCCTTATCATCCCAAAGGGTATCATGAAAGACCCTTCTATTCTTTCATAGATACCTACAATGGTAAAAGTAATGGGGCCAAGGTAACCTGGGTCCCTTCTAATGTTTGAATTACCTGTGCAGGGTTAGGTAGGGTCTCACTCAGAAGAAAATGGAGTGGGAGGAAAAATGTAGGTTGTGATTAAGGAACAAGATTTATTCAAGTGAGTCTCTGCCTTGCATCCTACCTAATGGTTATTAAAATTATATTATAATCTATTTTCAATAAATATAATTTCTGGGAAAAGCAGCAAGAATTTTCTAAAGAGAATAGATCTGTTCATTCAGAGGTACATCAAATAGAAGTCGACGTACCATCGACTTCTACTCGACGCTAACATCAAGAAGCACTCAGAGTGGATAATTCGAATAGAATTCGGCGTAGCGTCAAGTTCATATCGACACATACGTCGTCTTATCGAACACTGATTAAATTCAAAGTTACGTCGATTGGAAATCGACGTAACGTTGTCAGGACTACGTCGACTTAAGGTCTGCTGAACAGTCTCGAAGTTACGTCGAGTACTAGTCGACACAACGTCGATATAACAGCGCACGCAGAATTGCTTCTAGAAGGAAATCTCGATACAGCTTTGCGCGCCAAATAATAAGTTTTATCGACGGTGCGTCGACTTAAACCCTAAGTTGTGGCGATTCATCTGCTTTTATGCAATTACTGCGTCGAAACATTTACGCTTTTGAATTTTCCTCTCCTTGCTCTCTTGTTTTCCAGCTCTCCTGGGCCTCTCTCTCTCTCTCTCTCTCGTTTCTCTTTGTGTTTGCAGGTACCATCAATCGAATGGCTCCACCCAAGATTAACTCAAGATTTGATGTGGATGTTGATTCGTTCAGCGCAGTTGTCGAAAGCTTCAAGGACATTCTATACCTATTCCAAGATGTTGGTTTAACAAAGCTGATATCCATAAGATGCAAGATCCTGGATATCGAGCTAACATAGTTTAAAGATAATGTTCAGATAGGAGTGGATGGTTCTCTTAAAGGAAAAGTATCTGACACAGATGTTCTGATAACAGAGGAAATATTGAACCAAACCTATAATCTACTTCCTGGAAGTGAGTCACATGAATTTTCAGTGGATGAGACCAAGAGGGCCCTAGAGATTATGCAGTTTAAGAAAGAGAAGCCCATCAAAATAAAGAAGATTGATCTTGGGGAAGAATACAGATTCCTTGCATACATTGTAGGGAAGGTGCTGCTATGTCAAATATCAGCACATGATGTTGTTCCAAAGCAACAACTTCAAATAATGGGAGCTCTAGTCCTGAAGAAAAGGATAAATTGGGGGAAATGCCTCCTAAGGATGATTGGGCATAAGTATGCTCATAAAGAAAATGCTTTCATGAGAGTTATGAGCCAAGTACTTCTCCACCACTACCCAGCAATGTGCAAGTCAAAGGGAGTGCCAATTCCACCAGGGAAAAGAATCAATATAGGCATTTTTCCAAGTGGACCAGGCAAATCTTGAAGCCTGGTCAAGGTCCAGCCTCACCTCCTCCCTCTTCTCCTCCTCAAGATACAGAGAGACAAATACCAGACCCTCCAAGGGATAATATCCCTCCTCCTCTCTCTCCACCTCCTCTAGACACTATTCCAGATATCCATCAGGATGATGCTCAACTTTCCCCTCAACAACAACAACAGCACCAAGCCTCTTCAGCCCCAGAGCCATCTCCTCAAATTCCTCATAAGTTACCATCCATATTTGCTCCACCTCCTCCACCTATTCATGTCTCACCAGAGTTTTATCAACCACTCTCCCCAATCCCTTAAAATCCACCTCCATCACCTCCTCCATCTACCTCCTCCATCCCCACAATTGATCTTGAGCAAATCATCTCCAAGGCAAGGGATTGCCTCCTCTACATTTGCAGACCAGGTGGCCTCTCAGGCAAGAAGTTTTGACAGAAAATATTCACAAATTGAGGTTGAGCTATTAGATTTTAAAAGATCTCTCCAGAGCCTCAAGGATTTTGTATCTTCCTCCATGGTTACAAAGGAATTCTTAACCGCTCTAGCCAACAAGGTTAAGAAGTGGGAGAACTTATTGGAGGAAGAAAGACGTGTCCTAGATTTGAGTGGACAGGATAAAGGTGATGCTAATGAAGCTCCTGACAAAATTACTACCTTCCAACATGCACAGATCCAGGGGAGCCTAGAGATCAGGGGGAATCTGCACCAGAAAAGCAGAATGAGGAAGAAAGAGTAGAAGCAAATCAGGGGGAGCTTCCAGTAATTCAGGGGAGCTTGCTCTAGATGTTCAAAGAAATTTGGATACTGAAATGGAAGCTGTGAGTACAACAGTGGTTCAGGATGAGCCTCATATTGAAACAGTACTAGATCAAGTAGCTAAGATTGCTCAGGAAGCTGCCCAACAGGCTGAAGTGACTGCACTCTCTTAGGGGGAGCTTCCCAAAGACATTACTAATGAAGATGAAGAGGATGAGCCCTTGCAGATTGCTCCAAGGAAAGTTGCCCCAAAAGTGTTTTGCAGAAAAAGAAGAACTCCTGAGAAGGAGTAATGAAGCTCAGGTATTCTGTAACAAATTATTCTTCCTGGGAAACAATTGTGGAGACCTATATGTTTCTCAACAATTGAATGATATTGCTTGTGTTTTTAGTATGTTATCTTCTTATATATATTGTCTTGAATGTATTCTTGATTATATAAAAGAAATGTGTAAAATCACTTTATTCAATTTGTAAAATTTGTTAAGATAAATAGGGGGAGATTGTTGGGAAAAACCCCTTTGATTTAACTTAAAAAATTACCTAAAAGTGATTTTATCTCTTAGGATTGAGTTACCCATTGTATAGTGAGGGTAATCTGGTCATTAGATGTCTTATGATGTCACACTCAACCTAGGGTGTCAAGGCCAGATCAAGAGAAGCGTAATTTGGACAAAGTTAACATTTGCGTCGAATAGAAATCGACGCAACATCGAGTTAATGTCGACGCTACTCTGACTAGAAGTCCAAGTGATCCAATCCTTCTGTCGAAGTAATTCAGGTTGACATTACGTCGGATAGATATCGATATAGAGGCCATGGACCTATCGAAGTATCTTGAGAAGTCGACGCAGCTTCTACTTCAACTCAGAGCAGAAGGAAGTATCTATCAAATCCATTTAAAGTTGATGCAAAGTCGACTTCATCTCGACGTAGATAATGAAGTTCAGAGCGATATCATCAACTCGATGGTTACATCAATAAGGTATCGACGCAACGTCGACTATCAGAGTTCAATCAGAGCAAGGATGAATTTGAAGCTGCTCCTACAAGAACTCGAAGGTGCGTCGATAAGAGAGGAAGAGAACTTGACGCTATGTAGAATACAATCTGAGAAGGGAAACCTTTTCAGCTGTTATTTTGGACCCTCTCTCATAGACCACCTCACTCAAGACCGTTCTCCAACGGCTCATTAATTTCCTCAAATAGAAAGAAGAACTAAAAGAGGACAAAACGCTTTCTTGGAAACATGCTTAATATTGGTGAACGGGCCGGGAATTAAAGAAGGAAAGAAAGAGATTGTCCAGAGCAGAATATCTTTTCATGTCTTACTAGAAAGGGAAACAAATTCAAATCTGAAGGGAGACAATAAAAGGCAAGAGAAGAAAGAGAAGTGCAGAGCACTTATCACAATCGACAATACTGTTCTATTGGGGCTTTCCTCTTCTTCATCCTCCTGAGGAATCCTAATAGAGAACATACAGAGAAGAAACAACTGCTGCTCTCCATCTCATGGAACAGAGGATCTGAAAGCTGCTCTTCATCACAATCATATAGCAGCAAAGATCTCAATCAGTGGAAACAGAAAGGATCTGATATCCATAGCTCTTTCAATACAACACTATCATAAGCAGGAGTTAATCAAGAGCAGATCTAGTGAAAGATTCAAGAAGCTGTTCTTCATATAACCTTCATAAGAATTCTGAAAATAGAATTCTTACTATTCTCCCCTTCTTTCTTTCTCCTTCTAATTCCCAACTGTACAGAGTTTTGAGAATCCCTCTTCCAAAGGATTCAGTGGTTCAAGATCTCCTTATCAAAAGATCTGGTGGTTCAAGATCTCCTTATCAAAAGATCTGGTGGTTCATGATCTCCTTGCCAAAAGATCAGTAGTTCTAAGAGTCCCCTTACCCACATTTTGGGGAACCTCTATAAAAATCTGTGTGTCTTCTGGATTGTTTATTTTCTGTGATGTCCCTCATAGCTTAGATTACTTTACTATTTTCCTGCTTTATATTTCAGCATTGTTCTATTCTGGATAAGTATTTGTTGGAGCATAATACTTAGGTTTTTATTGTACTTGCAAAGTTAGGTTAGAAATAAATTTAAATCTCTGTTCACCCCCTCTGGAAGATTCTCAGAGGCACACTGTGCACTTTCAGAGGTGGAGGTGGAGAGAGGGCTCAGTAGGTTTTTGGAGGGATATGATATGATGGTGGTGGTGGAGGAGGAACAAATTGATTGCTTGGAAGTGGTGTGTATGGTTATTGCTGTGGTTGTTGGTGGATAGGAGATTGGGGTGTTGGCTCTGGGAGTGTAGTAGATTGGATGGATTGAAGGTTTTGTTGTTGTTGTTGTTGTTGTTGTTGGGGAGTAGTTTCTTGTTGTTGTTGAGGAGAAGGTTGTGCTGGAGTATCATCCCTTTGGGAGATCTGGGATAGTATCCTATGGAGTTGGAGAGGGAGGAGGAGAAGGTGCAGACTGACCAGGCTTCAGAATTTGCTTGGTCCATTTGGAGAATATACCTATATTCATCCTTTTGTCTGGAGGAATTGGCACTCCCTTGGACTTGCACACTTCTGGATAATGAAGCAGCAACACTTGGCTCATTATACTCAAGTAAGCATTTTCTTTATTTGAATATTTGTGACCTATTAGCTTCAAGAGACATTTTCCCCAGTTGATCTTCTGTCTTAAAACCAGAACACCCATTATCTGCAGTTGTTGTCTTGGGATTGCATCATGTGCAGATATCTTGCATAGCAGCACCTTGCCTACTATGTCAGCCAAAAATTTGTATTCTTCTCCAACATCATTCTTTTTAGATCTATGGGATTCTCCTTCTTGAACTTCATAATCTGTAGTGCCCTGTTGGTCTCTTCTGCTGAAAGTTCATCAGAATCACTACCAGATGGTAGATCATATGTTTGAGTCAACGTCTCCTCTGTAATGTTGATGGCAATCTCATATATGTTTCCATTTATGGAGCCATCATCTCCTTTGTGAAAGTTGTCCTTTAACTCTATCAGTTCAATGTCCATTATCTTACACCTTGTAGATATTAGTTTCGTTAAGCCAGCCTCTTGAAATAAGCTCAGAATGTCTTTAAAGCTTTCTGCCGCAGCACTGAAAAAATCAACATCTACATCAAAGCCAAAGTTTACTTTTGGAGGAGCCATCGAACTTAGGTACCTGCAAACAGAAGAGAAAGCGAGAAAGAGAAAAGGATGCAAGAGAGCTGGAGAAGAAAGAAGCAAGAGAGCACGAAGAGGAAAATTCGAAAGCGTAAATGATTCGACGCTGTAATTGCTTAAAAGAAGGTGAATCGCCGTAAATTAGGGTTTAAGTTGAAGTACCGTTGATATAGAATTAATATTTGGCGCGCAAAACTATGCCGAGGCTTCTTCTAGAAGCAGTTTTGCGCGCGTTGCTATATCAACGTTGCGTCAATTATTACTCGACGCGGCTTTGAGATTGCTCATCAATTTTTAAGTCGACGCAGGGATGTCGACGTTACGTTGATTTGTAATCGACACGACCATGAAATTGATCATCAGATATTAAGTCGACGCATGCATCGATATGAATTTGATGCTGCATCGATTAACATTCGTATCATCCACTCCGATTGACTCTCGCACCTGCGCCGAGTGGATCCTGACGATATGTCGAATTCTATTCGACGCAACTCTGAATAAATAGTTCGATTTTCTTAGTAAATTCTTGCTCTTTTTCCCAGCAATGATGTTTGTTGAAAATAGAGGTTATGCTATTAATTTTATGAACTATAAGGAGAACAAGGGAATTAAGAGAAGTAATCACTCCCCCGATTGAGTTTAGTTCTTCCTTCCTTTTCTCACTATCTCCTAGATAGTCCCTTATCTTACCCTGCACAGGTAATTTAAACATTAGAAGGAACCCAGGTTAACTTGGGCCCTTTGCTTCTACCTGTTCGAGCCAAAAATGTTCCAGGTCCACACTTGCTCAAGCTGAAAAGAGGTGGAGGAAGAAAACTGTTAGATGATTGATTACTTCGAGCTACGGGCGAAGGAGGGTGAAGGAGAGAGGGAAAGAGAAAAAGAGGGAGCGATGGTCTCAAAATTGAGACCGCTCGAGCTGCTGAAAAGAGATACGATGGTCTCAGAAATAAGACCGCTCCAGCTGCTGAAAAGAGATTCGATGGTCTCAGAAATGAGACCGCTCCAGATGCTGAAAAGAGATTCGATGGTCTCAGAAATGAGACCGCTCCAGCTGCTGAGGAGAGATCCGATGGTCTCAGAAATGAGACCGCTCCAGCTGCTGGGGAGAGATCCGATGGTCTCAGAAATGAGACCGCTCATGTCAAAGGCAAAGGCTGGAAACTCTCTCCAAAGTCCCAAAACTAATGCCCCTACCCCTCTATTTATAGGCGAGGGGCCCTGCCCAAACGGGCAGTTATGAAAGGAACGGGCTGCCCGAGATCGAGACCTCCCGAGACGAGGTCGCCCAAGGGGCGACCTCAGGGCGAGGTCGCACGGAGCGACCTCCCGAGGCGAGGTCGCCCAGGGGGCGACCTAAGGGCGAGGTCGTGTGGAGCGACCTCCTAAGGCGAGGTCGCCCAGGGGCGACCTCCGGGCGAGGTCATGCGGAGCGACCTCCCGAGGTGAGGTCGCCCAGGGGGCGACCTTAAGGCGAGGTCGCCCAGGGGGCGACCTCAGGGCGAGGTCGTGCGGAGCGACCTCCCGAGGGAGGTCGCCCAGGGGGAGACCTCAGGGCAAGGTCGCACGGAGCGACCTCCCGAGGCGAGGTCTCCCCAGGGGCGACCTTAGGGAGAGGTTGCGCGGAGCGACCTCCCGAGGTGAGGTCGCCCAAGGGGAGACCTCAGGGCGAGGTCGCGCGGAGCGACCTCCTGAGGCGAGGTCGCCCAAGGGGCGACCTCAGGGCGAGGTCACGCGAAGCGACCTCCCGAGGCGAGGTCGCCTAAGGGGAGGCCTCAGGATCGACCTCCCGAGGCGAGGTTGCCCAGGGGGAGACCTCAGGGCGAGGTCGCGCAGAGCGACCTCCCAAGGCGAGGTCGCCCAAGGGGCGACCTTAGGGCGAGGTCGCGCGGAGCGCGACCTCCGTAGGAGGGAGACTGCCCGGGAGGTGGAAGACCACCCGGGCTTGAAATCCTGGCGAGATAGACCTGGGTCGCCGAGAGAGATTGCTCGAGGACTGCGAGAGCAAGTTGATTGCCTCGGTCACCTGCAAAAAAGCTAGCTCAAGGTGATCGCTGATTTCTGGGTAAACACTACCATTGTAGGGTTCAATGAAAGAATAGAAGGGTCTTTTATGATACCCTTTTGGATGATAAGGAATTGGTTTCCCAAACCTATGCTTATTACCTTGGTATAGAAAATGTGCATAGAATGAATCTAAATATAGAATATCAGCAGAGTGTCTTATTATTCTATTTTAGATTTAGCCTTTTGGCTGTTTAATTTTCCTACATTACTCTTGCCTTGAGATTTCTTTTCTTTGTTAAGATTTGTTTTATTACTTCTAGTTATTTTCCTTGGTTTATTAGCTTCCTGATCCTTAATTTTTGCACTATCCTCACAAGATTCATAGTCACTAGGTCTAATGAAGCTAACTGGATTTTTCTAGGCATGTTTCCTAGGGATTTTTGTGCTAGTGGATGGCTCTACTCCTAGCCCTAGGTGATTAAATCTCATGGAGAGATTTTCTGTGATGTCTCTGAGCTTTTGACTCCTCCCATTGAGTGAGTCCTCAAAGGCTTTTGCCTTTACTAGCTCTTCCTTTAACTTTAGATTTTCTTCTCTAGTTTCAATTAATTCTGATTCTTTATTATCCATTTCTTCTACTAGGTCTTGATTTCTTACATATAGATCATCCTTCTTAAAGTTTTTTAAATCTTCCCTATCTGCTTCTAATTCTTTTTGAATTTTAATTAAGTCATTACATAAATTTTTGAAGCATGTTTTAAAATCATCAGAACTAAAATCAAAATCATCAAACAGGGATACTTGTTCTTCTTCATCATCTTTTGACATCCCAGTACCATCATGCAAGCTGCTTCTGCTTCATCTCACTTTCAGATGATGAGGAGCTCAACTCTGCTTCAGAGTCACTCCAGGTTTCAGTAATGAAACCCTTGGCTTTATTCTTGTCCTTCCTTTTGAAAGACTTCTTCTTCTTCTTTTCATCCTGGTTACTGCTCCTGTCCCTTTGTTCTTGTGGGAACTCAGGAGCTATGTTTCCTGGTTTGTTGCAGGTGAAGCAAATAATCTCATTCCTTGGAGTCTTATCATATCTGAGCTTTGAGCTCCTCTCTCTTCTCCTTGAGTCTTCTGTCTCGACCCATTTCCTGAATCTCCTTGCTAGGAGACTGAACATTTCATCTTCAGGAGTGGAGGGCTCTCCATCAGTAGCTTTCAGAGCAAGGATCCTTTGGACAGGAGCTGGAGTTGTCTCCCTTTCCTCTGATTCAACTTTGTTCTTCAGAAGCATCTCATATGACTTAAGCTTTCCTAGCAAAGCCTCAGTTGAGATTTCTCTGTGGCCTTTGGACTCTCTGATTGCCAAGATCCTTGAATCCCATGAGCTAGGGAAGCACATGAGGATTTTATCATTAATTTTATTCAAGGATATCTCCTTATCCAAGTCTCTGAGCTCATTAATGATAATGCTGAATCTGCCATGCATATCAGCAACTGTTTCTTCAGCTTTCTTCTAAAAGTTCTCATACTGGGATATGAGAAGGGACTTCTTGTCCTTTCTTTCATCATCACTTCCTTCTACAAGTCTGGGAAGTGACTCCCATATTTCTTTAGCTGATTGACAGTCAACAACTTTCTGGAAAATATCATCTGACATTGTGGAGACCAGAATATTCATAGCTTTGACATCACATGCCTTCTGCTTTTTCTCTGTTTCAGTCCATTTTGCCCTGGGCACAGGTTCCTGAGTTGAAGTCCCACTGACATATTTCTTGTATGGAGTTGGTGGACCTGAAATAATGACATCAAAGATGTCTTCATCAATAGAATTCATGTAATATTTTATTCTGTCCTTCCAGAGTGTAAACTTATTCAGATTACACACTGGTGGTCTAGTTGAGGCATAATCCTTAGAACTCATTTTCTTTATAAAATATTTTTGTAGTAAAGAAATAAGAGTAGGAGGCCTTTTTGATCAAGGTGTTAACCTTTTAATGATCAACCTACCTCTGATACCAATTGAAAGTGCCCAGTGTGCCTCTGAGAATCCTCTAGAGGGGGGGGGGGTGAATAGAGATTTAAATAATTATCTATCTTAACTATGCTGACAATAAAACTTACTAAGGTATTATGCATTCAAAAAAAACAAAGGAAGAATAATTAAGATAAAGATTGCTAAAAATAAATGCTGAAAAAGAAAGTGGGACAACACAGAAAATCAGAGCAAAGACACACAAATTTTTTATAGAGGCTCCCCAAAATATGGGTACTCCCCTCTTCTACCACTTGGTTGGAAAGCACAATCTGTGCCTGAGTCTTTTTATAAGGAGACTCTGAACCAAAGATCTTTTGATAAGGAGATCTTGAACCACAGATCTTTTGATAAGGAGATCATGAACCACTGAATCCTTTGGAAGAGGGATTCTTAAAAATCTCTTATAGTTGAGAAAAAGGAGAAAGGAGAAGGAAGAGGTGAGAAGAAGAATTCTGTTCTCAGAATTCTATTGAAGCCTTCTGCTTCAATTTTTCTTTTTGCTGGATCTTGAAATGAAATGATAGTGATAATTTGCAAGAGTTATAAGCTTTGATCCTTTCTGATTTCTTCTGATTGAACTCTGGCTGCTATGAGATATTGATTGAAGAGCAGCCTTCAGTTGTTCTGTTCTGAGAGAGAGAGAGCAGTTCTTATTTTTCTGTCTTTTAGAGTTCCAGGAGGAAGAAGAAGAAGGAGGAAACCCTAATCGACCAGATGCAGAAGATTATGATGAATGCTCTATAATTCTCTCTGCTCTTTTCTTATTTATTGTCCATGATTTAATTTTTGAATTCCTTTCCTCTTTAGGTTGTACTGAAAAGGTATTGGCCTGGACAATTTCTCTTCCTTTCCTCATATGTTCACGACCCGTTCTCCAGCTGTATTCATCCTTTCCAAGAAAGCTTTTATTGTCTTCTTTATTGCTCCTCTCTATTCTAGGCAATAAATGAGCCGTTGTAGAGCGGTCTTCAGTACTGTGGGCCTTGAGAGAGAGTTCCAAAATCACAGTTGAAAAGGTTTCCTTTTCAGACTGCATTCAACGTTGCGTCGATTTCTCTTTCTCTCTTATCGACGCACCTTCGAGTTCTTGTAAAAGCAACTTCGAATTCATTCAAGCTCTGGTTGAACTCAGATATCGATGTTACGTCGATTACTTATCGACGTAGCCGTCGAGTTGAAGACTCCATTCTGAACTTCATTATCTGCGTCGAATTGTAGTTGACGTTGCGTCGACTTTAGATGGCTTAGACAAATTCTTCCTTCTGCGTTGAGTTGAAGTCGAAGCTACGTCGACTACTAATGATACTTCGACATGCTCATTTCATCTGCGTCAATATTCTTTCTACGTAGCGTCGACTTGATCTACTTTGACAGAGATGTTGAGTTGCTTGGACTTCTAGTCTAAGTTACGTCGATATGAAGTTGAAGTTGCGTCGAATACTATTCGACGCAATTGGTAACTCAACCAAATTTGTGCTTGTCTTGCTCTGGTATTTACACTCCAAGTTGTGTGTGATACCCTAAGACATCTAATGTCCAAATTACCCTCACTATACAATGGGTAATTAAAACCTAAGAGTTAAAATCACTTTTAGATAATTTGTTAAGTTAAATCCAAGACGTTTTTCCCAACAATGGAAAATCTCAATTAACTAAGTTTGTTGAAAAATGCAATGTAGGGGTTCTTGTTGGATATAACTCACATAGCAAATCCTATAGAGTATTCAACAAGAAAACTCATGTTGTAGAAGAGTCTATGCATGTGGTTTTTGATGAGACCAGCTTGCTCTATAAGGGCTCGTCCAGCTCTCCTGTTTTGACAGGTAATGAACAACAAGTGCATGACATGTCTCTCCAAGACATACCCAGCACAAGCAAGGTCAATTCAGAGGTAGCAATCCCTGAAGTTGAAGATCAGCAAGCTGTTGAAGAATATGCTGCTCAAGAAGAAGAGCTGCAGATAGCTGATAGGTTGCCTGCAACACACAGACACCTAAGGGACCATCCAAGGAACCAAATAATTGGAGATGTGAACCAAGGAGTGGTGACCAGAAGCAGGGCTCACAATGAAGCCCTATTCTTGAGCTTTCTATCACAAATGGAGCCCAAGGAATTTGAAGAAGCAAATGAAGACACCTTCTGAATTCAAGCAATGCAAGAAGAACTGCTTCAGTTCAAAAGGTGCAAGGTGTGGAAATTGTTGCCAAAACCTCAAGGACACAATATCATTGGCACCAAATGGATCTATAGAAATAAGCTTGATGGAATGGCACCATTATCAAAAATAATGCCAGACTAGTGGCCAAAGGGTAAAACAAGAAAAAAGTATTAACTTTGATCAAACCTTTGCCCCAATTACCAGGTTAGAAGCAATAAGGCTATTCCTAGCCTATGCTGCCCACAAAGGGTTCAAAGTGTATCATATGGATGTCAAATCAGCATTCCTGAATGGCAATCTAAAGGAAGAGGTATATGTAGAGCAACCCTCAGGTTTTGTTCATCCAACCCTCTCCTCTCATGTTTATTTGATTAGGAAAGCTATATATGGTCTAAAGCAAGCCCCTATGACTTGGTATGATACCTTGTCTAGCTTTCTCATCAAGAACAAGTTCTTGAGGGGAACGATAGATAGCACATTGTTTCTTAGGGAAACAAAGGGCAAGGTTCTACTAGTCCAAATTTATGTTGATGACATAATCTTTGGGTCTACAGATGACAACCTTTACAAAAGGTTTGCCAACCTTATGGAGGGGGAGTTTGAGATGAGCAGTATGGGAGAGCTCAAGTACTTCTTAGGCCTCCAAGTGAAACAGTCTGATGAGGGAATTTTCATCACTTAGACCAAATACACTAGGGAGCTAATTAAGAAGTTTGGGATGGAATCAGCCTCCACCATGAAAACTCCCATGGGGTCCAACATTTCCCTGGAAAGGGATGAAAAGGGTAAGCCCTTTGATGAATCCATGTACATGTGTATAATTGGGTCCCTGTTGTATCTAAGTGCCAGTAGACCAGGCATCATGTATGCTACATGTATTTGTGCTAGGTACCAAGCTTGACCTAAGGAATCTCATTACTCAGCTGCAAAGAGGATTTTGAGATACCTCAAGGGCAGCCAACACCTTGGCCTTTGGTACCCTAAGAACAATGATTTTGAACTAATTGGCTTTTCAGATGCAGATTTTGCAGGTTGCAAAGAAGATAGGAAAAGTACAAGTGAAACTTGCCAATTCCTAGGAACAAGGCTGATCTCATGGAGTAGCAAGAAGCAGACCAGTGTGGCAATATCCATAGCTGAATCTGAATACATAGCTGCAGGAAGTTGTTGTGCAAAACTTTTGTGGATACAACATCAGTTAGATGACTATAACCTCAAGGTGAGCAATTTTCCCCTATATTGTGACTCATCCAGTGCTATCTCTATTGCTAAGAATCCTATCTCACATAGCAGGACTAAGCATTTAGAGATAAGATATCATTTTATTAGAGAGCATGTTGAGAGTGAAGACATATGCCTTGAATTTGTCCCCATTGACAAACAAGTACCTGATATCTTCACAAAGCCATTGTATGATGCAAAGTTTAATACTTTTAAAATTATGCTTGACATGTTGAATTTAGAATAGATCTTATTCAGCAAATTTGTATGTCTTGCTTATTATGTTATTCCCTAGCTTTAATATAGCATGTAATCATGTATAACAAGCTTTGATAGAAAAAGTAGCTATCTAAATAATGGGTAGCATGTTTAGATCTTGAACCATGGCTAAAAGGTTAAAGCTATTCTAATTTAGCATGCTTAGGATTAATAATAGCAATATCAGCTGAAACAACTGAGAAGGTATTAGCTGAACCGGTAAAATAGCTTAGAAGATCTCAGCTAATCCGCTGAGACAACTAGAACTGTCTCAGCGGTTGATAATACCATGTCCCAGCGGATACCAACTCCGTCTCAGAAGTTCCGCTGAGACGGGCTGGCTAAATAAAAATATGCCATAATTGACAATTCAGCAATATAAAATCACTCAAATTGATTAAGATTAATCAACTTATATACATAGGAAAAATCTAAACATAAATCGAACCCCTATAAATATCAAAATGTTCATTAAGTTAGCACATTATCAATTAACCTAGCCGACGAGACGAGCCTTTCTACCTCCCGTCTCAGCAACCTATCCTTCAGAAGAAATGGCGCCAAAGATGACAAAAGATCTCCATGAAGGATATGAGATAGTTCGAAATGTATTTCAACATGCTCCTGCAGAGATAAGAGAAGTGATTCAACTTCTACCCGACCAATGACTGGAATATGTACTGTCTGAACCTACCTCAATTCTCAGAACTGAAGTTCTGGAATTGTTCTCTAATGCAAAGATGTCCTCTTCAAATTCATCTATCAAAGGAAGGATTGGAAGTGTAAAGGTAAGAATATCTCCTAAGAAAATGGAGAAAGCACTGCATTTGACCTCTTACAGTGAAGATGAGGAAGAAGAAATAACTGAAAAAGACAAGGATCAAGCTCTACAATGGTGTGAATATAGTGATGCCAAACTTGGCTCACTTAAGAGAAAGTTCTTTAATCAGAGAGGAAAATTGATCTCTGATATTGTTGGTAAGGCCATCCTGTGCAAGCCAAGCTCTCATGACACAATCTCAAAACACATGTTTGAGTTGATGCCAAGAATTATTCTGAAGAAGAATACCTCCTAGGCTGAGGTGCTGTTTCTAAGGACAAGAGAATGTCTGCAGGCCCCCAACATAGGCAGAATTCTCTCACTCTACCTTCTCAACATCTACCTAGAGGAATTTAGCAAGTCCAAAGGAACTAACCTACATTATCTAAAAAGGATGAACTTCAAAACCTTGGACAGGTTCACAAGGGTCCTCCCCATGAGCCAACCCTCTGAACCCAAGGTGAAGAAGAAGATGGTCAAAGGGTTAAGAAAGGCAAGAATAATCTGCTCTGACTATGGGTCAGGGGAAGAAGAGGATATCCCAGCTTTGAACAGTCAAGGTCAACCCGCATTTTCCCACGAATTTAATAAATATTATCAGAGCAAGGCAAAAATACGCGTTATGATGCCACGTCATGCGGGGACAACTACAGACGCTCAGGCAAACTCTTTGTACGAATATTTTATAAAAGACATAAATATGATTGAGTTAAAAAGAGGATTTATATTTTAAGCTTGGGACCGTGCCCCTCGGTCTAGTGGATCAACTTGTCCACAAATAGAAAACTATACAACCGCAGCGGAGAAATAGGTTCATAAAATCCTACATGAGCATGAAGATCAAGCATCTCAGTAATGAAATGCACAACTCTAAATTTAGTATAGGTATGGAAAAGGTTTTCTACGATCTTCAAAGTATGTGACATTTACTTACAAAATCATGCTATGCAAAAAATGACATTTTATATAAGTAAAGTAACTCATGCACCCTAACATAAAACCTTGCCAGAGAGCAATACTTCATTCACAACAAGAAGTAATAGCGTAAAAGCAAAAGAGCAGAATACAACAAGAGACCACTATGGGTGCCAACAAACCCATAGGCAAACAAACCACTACAACCACCATAAGCCAACCTCTCACCAAGGAGGGAAGGAAGAAAGGCACCACCAAGGACAGAAAGACTCCGCTCAACCGCCTGCGACCGCTACAAACCTAAACCTGAGGCATTAAAAGAAAAGAATGCCTCAGCCCAAAGGGGGCAAAAAAGCAGCACAATACTAAAGAAAGAGCTAATGTTAGCAAGAAAATATGAGGGTATGAGCGACTAGATTACAAAAGTAAAGAAAAACAAATAACATCGATTTTGAAGAAACAACTCAAAAGCGAGAGCAAAAGGAAACTAGCACCAAGAATAATGGCAGCCTAAATTATAATGATATATATATATATATGAAATGATACAAGAACCTGAGACTGCTTAGCTCAGAAGAAAGGGCATTGAGGTGGTGGTCCTTTATCCACTGCTGTTGGGTATTGAATCCACAATAACCTAGATTTGTAAGAAGTCACCCTTGAACCAAGGTGAATTGCTATTGTATTTGATGTTGTCTTTTAGCTATGTTATTGCAGGTTATTATTGCTAAGTGTTGACCAGTGTCAGATCACAATGGGTCATTAAACACAGTTTCATGTAATGTAATCCCTCATTGTGTGGAACATGGTGTTGACTCATGTGTGATCTCTCTATTTCGATACACTTTATTTACAAGGCACTTGAAGCTTGGAAGATGGAAGAGCTGTTGGTGTTCTGAAGAAGAAGTGAGAAAAGTTCAGAAATTTTTCTAAGAGTATTTCTCAAGAAATCCAAGTCATCTCTCGAGAAATCCAAGTTATTTCTCGAGAAGTCTTCTTCATTTTTCGAGAATTTCCCTCTCTGACTTCTGTTCTATTATTTCTAAGGAATTTCTCGAGAAGTCCTTTATTTCTCGAGAAGTCAAGTTCATTTCTCGAGAAGTCATTCGTGTTCTCGAGAAATCTTCTTAGAAGTCCTTTGAAAGCCTTTCTAAGCTGTTTCTCAAGACGTCATATATTCTCTCGAGAAATCAAAGTCATTTCTCGAGAAGTTTCTTTGTTCTCGAGAAATTTTCATCAAGTATTCCTGAAGGATTTTTCCAGCCTTATCTTGACTTTTAGTAGCCGTTTCTCGAGAAGTTAAGATCATTTCTTGAGAAGTCAAATCCATTTCTCGAGAAATCTATGTTGTCTCGAGATAATCATTTTATTTCTTTGCTGCTTTGAAATCCGATTTTAATTTCTTCTGACGGTCTTGACAGCACGTGTGAGAATGTTTAAGGTTAATCTTACCTTAATTCAAGTCCCTTTTTGCCGTTTAGTTGGATTTCTATATAAGTCCCCTTCCCGATCTTATCTCAAGATAATAACCTAATTTTCTATTTTCTCAAATATTCTAATCGATCGGATCATCGAAAAGAAGCCGCTGCCTCCGACCATTGTTGAAGGATCTCTCTCTCTCTCAATCAATCGATTCCTTCTAAAGAAAAGATTCGATAGATCAGCACTCTTCATCTACAGTAATCTAATGGATCGCATCGTATCCTAGAAGTAAGATCTGAGATTTCAGTCGATTCTTCCTCCTCTTCTAGCCGAAGTTTTCAAGATTCAAGCAGGAAGAAGATCTCAGAAGTTTAGATCTGCACAAGTCTTGTTAAGTATTTCATTGTACTCAATTTCAAATTCTTGTAGGAGAGTTTTTCTCCGAGTTGTAGGAGCGCTGCCTCCGAGTTTGTAGGAGATTTGTCTCCGAGTTTTAGGAGTTGAGACTCCGAGATTGTAGGATCGTTCTTGATCTGAGTTTTTGAGAAGTAGCCAAGACTAGATGTGGTGCTAGATTGGTGAGGCTGGAAAGTGGAGTACCCAAGATCGGGGAACCACTATAAATTCCTTATGTCGTCTGTGATTATGGTTTGCTTTCTGTGATTATCTTTTTATCAAGTTTTTATTCCGTACAAGACACAGAATTCACCTATTCACCCCCTCTAGGTGATTTAGGTAGGCAACTAGATACTTCAATTGGTATTAGAGGGTCGCTGTTCATTTCTAGGTTAACACCTTGAACATGATCCATCCATTCTTGTTGCTAGCAAATCATGGAAAGAAGCAAGGAATCTTCCTCGTTGAAGCTGTCAATCTGCACAAAGGCTAATTTTCCCATGTGGAAAGAAAGAGTCAGATTTTACATGGAAGCCACAGATCCAAAAATATTTCAAGTTGTGGAAGAAGGCCCTCATGTGCCTATGACTTCCTCTACAATTGACCCTATTGTTCAGGTGCCAAAGAAAATGATGGAACTAACTAAGGATGAGATCGTTATAGTAGCCTTGGACAAAAAGGCGAAGAACATTATTGCTAGTGTAGTGGATGACTCTATGTTACAAAATTTGATTTACTGCAGATCAGCCAAAGAGATGTGGACATCCATAATTGTTCTCATGGAAGGTACCGAAGAGGTAAGGGACGATAGAAGATCTCTACTCAACCAAGAGTATGAGGCCTTCAAGCAGAGTAAGAAGGAGTGCATCGCCGATGCATATGAAAGATTCTTCAAAATTGTTAACGTCCTAAGAAACTATGGCCGGGAATTCACAAACGGTGAACTCAATGACAAGTTCCTGCGTTCCTTGACGAAAGAATGGGATAGCAAGATCGTTGCCATTAGGGAGTTTTGAAAGCTGCCAAATATTGACCCACAGAATCTGTTCGGGAAGCTATTATCCCATGAGCTGCAGATGAATATCCGCAAAACCGAAGAAGATGGGAACCAGACTTCTAGCAAGGAAAGGACCTTGTCTCTGAAGGCGAAAAGCTCCAGGAAATGCAGAACTGTGTCTCCAATTAGGGCACAAGAATCTGATGAAGAAGAAGAATCAGAAGCAGGCTCCTCCTGCTCAGAAATGTCAGATGGGGAATTTTCTCTAATCTCCCGTCAGTTCAAGAAACTGCTAAATAAGAGAAGGCTTGTTGGAGCAACCCAATTACTGATTTGGGCTAGGATTACTATGTGTTGACTAGGACTAAGTTGACCCCCAATGTATAGTATAAGGGTCATAGTTTTTAGGCTGATAAGATAGCTAGAACTTAGGATTTCTCTAAGTTTCTGCGTTCGACGAACTCAATACTGCGTTTGACGAAATGCTTCCTGCGTTTGACGAACGTCTTGCATTCTGCGTTCGACGAACAGCTTGCTTCAATCTCAGCGTCTCAGCGGCTCAGCGGTCGATGATCTATCTCAGCGGTCGACGAACTGAGTAAGTCTCAGCGGTCGACGAATTCTTTAGTTCGACGAACTCCAACTTGAGATCGACAAACTCCAGTCTGTGTTCGACGAATCAGTATCAGATGTTTAGTTCAACGAACTCAACCTTCAGATCGACGAATTTCTATCTCAGCTCGACGAATTTTCTCTCAGTCTATTCAGACCAGTTATATTTTCTCTGAACTCAGTTCGACTATCAGCTGTGAATTTCTTCTTCCAGATAAGACAAGATTTTATCCATCCTTTGTTTATTCCTTTCTCCATTCTCTTCCCGAGAAAATAGCCGTTGGCTTATATTGGAAAAGGATATCATTTATTGAAAAGGAAAAGGATTAAAGATTTGCTGAATCAGTTGCAGTTCCAAGGAAATAATTAATGCTGATGATTCTATTCCTATTTAGAGATTTGAATTTCAAATCTATTATTCATTCTCTCTAAGGAATTAATATACAAGAAAAAAGGGATCAGTAACAATATCAGAGTATCAGTCGAGTGAGAAATATTCATTCAGTCAAAAAGAAAGATCATCTTTCTCAACCAGCACACCTCATTCTCTGTGAACAACATCAACAAGATCAATCTCTCAGATTTCTGTTGCAAGTTCAAATCTTCAAAGAGCAACAAACAATCTGAGAAACTTCTGTCTCTCAGATTCATCAGCTTTCAAGGAAGATATATGTTTCAAAAGAAAGCTCCATCCTCAAGCTGTCAACAATTTCAATCAGACAGGGGGAGCTTTACAACATCATTCCACTAGAGTCTTCTCTCAGATTATTGACAGAGAAGAACATCTAACCCTCTTTATCCCATCTTGTACATGGTTCTAACTCCCTTCAAAAGTTAACCCCTTTGGTGGCAGGGCACCTGAACAAAAACTTGTGGTTTGGTTAGAGCACCTGATCAAAAGCTCACTTGGTATGTGGACACCTGATCAAAACCCCCTTGGTGATAGGGCACCTGATCAAAAACCTAGTGGATCCTACCAAGTGTGGTAGAAGAGTAGACGTACCCATGTTTATTGGGGAACTACTATAAAAATCCTTGTGTCCTCTGTGTTGTGATTTTTTGTGTGTTGTGCTGTGTGATGTGTTTCTTTATTTTGTTTTATATCTCACTCTGCCATACACATATAAGTATCACTATTTTAATTACGCTATAAAATTAAGTGAAAAACTTTTTAATACTCTATTCACCCCCCCTCTAGAGTAAATCTAAGATCTAACCTCAGTTTCAATTGGTATCAGAGGTTGGTTGATTGTATACAGGCTAACACCTAAATCAAAAGATCAATTAGATCTTAAATTTATTTTAGAGTTTTCTTTTTCTAAAAACTCATGGCACAAAACAAAGAATATTCAAGCACAAGACCTCCTATGTGCAATCTAAATAAGTTTGCACTATGGAAGGCAAGGATCAGATTATACATGAATTCTATTGACGAAGAAATTTTCAATGTTATTTTGACAGGACCTCCTGCTCCTACAACAACAAGTGCTGAAGCCACAACTAACAACAATACTGTTCCACCACCTGAGTGGACAGATGCTCAAAAGAAGCAGAGAAGTGCAGATGCCAAAGCTATGAATATTTTGGCTCAGACAATGTCAGATGACATTTTCCAAAAGGTTGTGGACTGCACTTCAGCAAGGGAAATCTGGATCTCACTCAACAATATGGTTGAAGGATCAGTAGATGAAAGAAAAGATAAAAGATCTCACCTAATCTCACAGTATGAAAATTTCAAGAAAGGAGAATCTGAGACAGTGGCTGATATGTACAACAGGCTGAGCCTCATAATCAATGAGCTAAAGACCTTGGACAAAGTGATCTCCATCACCGAGGTTAATGATAAGATCCTAATGTGCTTCCCCAGCACATGGGACTCTAGGATCTGGCCAATCAAGGAAGCTAGAAGCCTTAATGAGATCTCCACTGAGAGCTTGTTAGGCAAACTTATATCCTATGAGCAGCTTATCAAAACTAGAGAAGCTGAACAATCTACTTCATCTTCAGCATCCAAGAAGGAGAAAAGTATAGCTTTCCAAGCTACTAAAGAAGAAGAAAAAGCTCTAGGAGAAGTGGAGTTCATGAGCCTTCTAGCCAAAAGGTTCTACAAGATGGCTAGAAAGGACTTCAGAAAGAAGGATTCCAGATCAAGAGAAAAGCCAAGATATGATAAATCAAGTTCTAAAGAAATTATTTGTTACGGCTACAGGAAACCTGGACACATTCTGCCAGAGTGTCCAGAGAATCAGAAGAAGGAAAAGAGAAAAGACAAAGAAGAAAAGAAGCACTCCAGCAAGTCTTCCTCCCACAAACACAAGCATAAGGGAAGAGGGTTTGTAGCTGAAACATGGAGTGAAACTGATTCGGAGTCTTCATCCAGCTCATCTGAAGATGAAGAAGAATCAAAGGAAAAAGACCAATGCTTGATGGCTGTCTATGACTCAAGCAGTGAGTCAGAACATGCATCTTCATCCATCTCCAGTGATGATGAGGATGATGAAGAAGAAAGAAGCTTCTGCATGATGGCTATCAATGCCTCAACATATAATTCAGAAGAATCAGAATCAGAAGCTGACAATGACAGTGATCAGGTAATATCTAATTTTGATTTCAATTCAATTGAATTCAAAGATGAATTCAAAGTTCTTTACTTAGACTTAATTAAATCTGAGAAGGAAATAATCACTCTCAGAAATAAGTTGGCTGAAATGAACCAACTCAGTGAAGAAAATGCTAATCTTAAGAAAGATTTGGCTGCCTCCAGAGAACATATTATTCTCATTGAGAACAAACTATCTGAGGCCAAGAAATTTGAAGAATCCCTAAATGGGAGAAGTATCAAACTGATGGACATTACAAGCACAGTGAATGCCAGGCTCAATGGAAAACTGGGCTTGGGTGCATCATCAAGTGAGCCACCTCTTATTAAGAAGAACATACTTTCTACACCAATAAAATTCATTTCTGCTAAGAGCAAAGAGGTTGTAGATGTTAGTAAGAACAATTCAAGCAAGAATATTAAGAATAAAGGAATTCAGCAGAATTCGTCGAATGGAGCTCGACGAAATCACTTGAATTCGTCGAACTCAGATTGACGAAAGCTGAACTCAGAGTTTCAGTATATATATCCATCGAACGACGCTTAATGAAAGCACATCACTTCGTCGAACGACGATCGACGAACTCAGCCCAGTTCGTCGAACGGAAAATGTACAGAAAATCTGAAGAATTCTTATTCTAAATATACTAAGAATCCTTTCACTGAGTGGATAATTCCTCCTAGGAAATATCATCCACAAGGCTACAAGGATCAGCCTGAAATGTCTTACATTTCTGATTTTTGTGGAAAGACAAAAGAACCCAAGGTAGTCTGGGTCAAGAACAACTAGAATGTTTTCTGTTTTGCAGGTACAAGGCTATCCAAGCAAAAATGAATAATGGTATTTGGATAGTGGATGTTCAAAGCACATGACAGGAAACAAGGCCAACCTGAGCAACTACAAGGCAAATCTTGGACCCAAGGTGATCATTGGAGACTCCAACTGTGGACAAACCAAAGGATATGGGAAGATCAAAGTTGGAGCAGTTACCTTCAAGGAGGTAGCTTATGTCAAGGGTCTCAAGCACAACCTCATCAGCATAAGCCAGTTATGTGATGAAGGTTATCAGGTAACTTTCAATCATTCCTTATGTCTTATTACCAATAATAAAAACATTAATGTGTTATCTGGTATTAGACATGTAAATATTTATTTAGTCAATTTTGACTCTGCCAATTCTGATATTTGCTTATTCAATTCTATAAGTAAAACAAATGAATTATGGCATAAAAGGCTTGGACATATTAACCTTAGAACTATATCTAAGCTTTCTAAGGACAATCTTGTTAGAGGACTGCCTTCTGGTTCATACAAGAAGGAAGGACTTTGCAGGGCTTGTCA